>OU862875.1:40815247-42170792 GCA_917880725.1 Selenia dentaria | reverse complement strand
TTGCAATGCCACCCAGAGCTTGTATATGTGTGTTTTGGGCGGCAGTTCAGTAACTTCTTCCATCAACAGGTTTTGGGTCTCCTTTGTCCAATAATTTCACTCGCTACAGTGGCCTTCACACCCTAACACAGTAAGGCTTGCGCACTATTGCTTTGAGGTAGAACATCTGACATTGCTGTAGTATAAACCAATATCTAGTAAGTCAGGTTTCATCACCATACGATTCGCACTCCGACTGCGCAGGACATATTCTTTAATTCCGTACTCTCACGAATAGAATATAATTTTTTTTTTTAATTGGGTCACCAACAGACTGATACATTTTATAGACAGTATAAACAACGTGGTGTTAATATTAATATCTTATGTAACAATCCAATAATACGCAAACACAGCATGCAATATTACAACATTAAAAACAAATTAATGTCTGGTCTACAACCATCTCCGACGAATTAACCCGTCCGAATCAGCAAGGTTGCAATGGTTCATTCATATAAATCTTTTGTTATAGCGTAAAACTGATGCGGACAGATTAAGTAACATATAAAAATAAAGTTATGGAATAAATGAAAATAAGCACAATAAAAAAAAAGTTTAATAGCCAACTTACTTAAGGGTTTCCACAACCCTTTTCTTAAATAAAACAAGTAATAATAATATTGTGGAATGTCGAAAAAAAACCCAAATATATCTAAAATATCTAGGCGAGTATCGTTGAATTTGTTTATTTTTCCGTGTCTTGTCTTGGAATATTAACCATTGAGCGTACGTTATGGTGCACAAGTGTATGCAAAGTGAACAGAATCATGAAACGTTGTTTATGTGTTTTCCTCGTCATCCCCTTAGAAAGTTTCAGTTATCCACCTCGTTACTAGAATGTAACTTAGACACGACAGTGACTTAATGACAGACTTATTTATGTGACTGTTACTTGATTCTGAATACTTGAACGAAAATCTTACTTGATACAACTTAAACTTTTATATCATTTAACTTGAGGTATAGCTAAAGGTACTACCGTACGAGTCCACTAGCAAAGTTAAAAAACTAACATTGCGTTCTAACATGGCTGAATATTTACGTACCTATGTAAATGATTGATCAATTCAGTCTTCCGTTATCAATTAACGTGCGTAATATCTTCTATGAAAACAAAAACCTGCGACATCGTTGGCCCACTACCTACTAATAATTCAATAGACTTACTACCAGTAGACGTTGAAGTAAATTTAAAACAATTTTTCTGAGTTATCTGATACAATTATTGCTACATGTATAACAAAAAACGTTGAAATTGGGATCATATGCGTCGTTATTTATATGAGTCAATTTGTCTTGCAACAGTTTACTAGTTTAATTCAATTGACTTACTACCAGTAGACGTTAAAAATTAATTGAAAACGATTTTTCTGAGTTATACAATTGTTGGTTTGGTACATTTATATTAAAAAATAACAATGAAATTTGAATCGTATGTCATTCTTACTATGAATCAATTTGTCATGCAACAATTAACTTGTGCAACGTCTATTCTCCATCACAAAATGTATTTTTTATAGATATAAAACTATAATTAGTCATACGATAGTATACGTTTTTACCATACAGTGTGGCTTTGTCGACAGGTAAGTTAGACGACAAAGCTCACCAATACGCATTTGTTTTCGGCTAGTTTTGACCACGGAGCCGACATTCATTTGGTGCCATAGTTACTCACTCTCGACTGCTGGTATGTCTGTTGCGGCGGGGGGTCAGGCGAGTGAGGCGACAGCGGGGAGTGTGTGTCGGCTTGTGGCAGCTGCAGCGATCTGGGCCGGGACGCCGCCTCCGAGCCCGAGGACGCTCCCGAGCACTCAGCCGAACCGCTCTCCGTAGCTTCCACCAGCACGAAGTCATCCTCACCCGCCCAAGTCGTCGAGGAAGACTCGGCTGTAAAAAGTACAAATCTGTTATATTCTCCTTCTTTTGTAGTAAAACCAACACCAACCTCCAAGAAGTACGCATAGCGTAGAGATTACGGCAAAATTGTGAACATCTAGTGAGCGATAATGATAAAGATATTTCTTATAGTGTTCTGCAGGACCTACAACTAATTTCAAAATGTAATAAGTATTTGTTGGCACTAATGCAACAGATATCGCTCAATTATTGTGAACATCGATCCTGTTATTGCAACAATGATCTATATACATTATATACTTTGGCCTAGATTTGCGCTCCACTATTCTATTAACCTCAACTCGATCTCTGGTCTTGAGGTTGCTTAACAGACTAATTAATTATTGATTAAATCGAAATAAGTGAAATCTCTAAATGTTTCTCAACTAACTAAACTAATTTAATTCAAATCACATTGAAACTGCATAGAGTCCTAAATACCTAAAACAAGGAAGAATATTTGAAGATCCAATGCACTCCAACGGTACAAATTGGCTTTTAGTTGGTCAAACTATTCAAGTGTAGATAGTATTTTTTATCTGAACCTTTATGCGTAGATCGGAAAGATCCCGAAAAAAGTAGACATTGGACGGGTTAATATTATAAATGTATACGTTAGTGAGTGACTGATTGAATGAATGTGTATGTTTGTTACTTCTATTCTGTTCTGTTCTTCTGTTCATAAATAATTATATTCTAGTCTTTTTCTGGATGTCATTTAGCATTTTAATTATTTATTTATTTTATTTATTGAATTAAATACTTACATCTACCATTACAGGATAACCTAATGCGATAGTGCAGTTAGTAGTGGCAATAGTTTTACATATTTACCCTTAGAAACGTACCTATATTTAACAATACAGGTATATTATACATGACTTAATTAAAAATAGATTAAATAAAATTATATAAACATGGAAAACATGAAAAATGGAGCTATGAGTTGATTCTACCCAGGATTAACTTATAGGTTACTTCAACGGTTAGTTCCCCAAGGATCACGATAAGCTTATATCACGCAAAAGAAATCGCGGATAGTACCTATCATTTTACATGAGCGTATATGTACGCGGTTCGCACCCTTCGCATTTCAGCTAACGATTCCAACAAACTCTTTAAAATAGTGGACAGGGACATTACAGTTTGTGTATTTGGGCTCAATGAACAGCAGTGATGGAGACTGTGCACGAGAAGTCATACGTAGAGCGCTAAGACTGCAGTAAATCGGTAGGAGAGGATATGGAAGAACAGAGGAATCAGCAAAAGTGTTAAAACAAAGTTTATGCGCACCCTTGTCTTCTCTATGCTTCCGAAACATTGACATCACGTACGGAACAGGATAGACGCGTTTGAGATGTGGTGTTCGCATCGCACCAACATGTCGTATGAACTCAAGATCCGAACTCGACTCACGTATGCGTAGGGTTCTAAGTACTTTGGTCACGTGGAACGGCGGAAGCCGGACAATTTAGAAAGCTGATAGTGGTCAGCCACGTGGAAGGAGATCACCGACAAGATGGACCGATACTGTAAAACAGGCGTGTAAATCCACCATTCACGCATCCATCCAACTTTCTCAAAACAGAGAAGCCTGGAAGATCTTAGTGGGATGAACCATTTGTGATGACCACGACCCTCAGCCATGAGAACACGAAGTAGAAGAAGATATAACAAAAGGCTTTCAGGTAGCGCAGACTATAAGGAATTAAATAACATGTATAACATCCTAAGAAATTATTTAAAAAAATCCCAGAACATAGAAATACAAATCCTTATATTGCCCTTCAATATACAACAATGTAACTGTTTACAAACAGCCCAGCAACTGACTAATGGGTGCGTTACCTCTTAAGAATGTCGGAAATGGAAATGATTGAGGGCAATACTGGCTGCAATAAAAGTGATAAGAAGTCCAGCCAGCTACGGTGTAAGTATAAACAGGCCAGTGATGGAAACTGCATAATCAACATGTTGACAAGTGCGTTCATATGACGTTATAGCTAGTCATGTCACTCTGCGTTTCTATACATGTAGCTGCACTGGGCAGCTTATGGAATACAGTCCGTTTAGTGCAGATGTTATAATATTTGCCGCCTACTATCCACTGTATATCTTATTACGATTTTTGTAATACTTTAAAAGACTTTTATTTTAAGCGCGCGATTGTGTCCGGTACATACTCTTATTTAGGACACATACTACCATGAAGAAGATGGTAAACTGTTGAAGTGTTAACCCCGGGTAGAAACAAGAAGCCATCTCCACTCCAAATTTTATCCAAATCCGTTCACCCGTTTTTGCGTGATTGAGTAACAAACATCCGATCATACAAGCTTCACATTCATAATATTAGTATGTTCTATATATAAAACTGTAGAGATCGGAGTTATGTACATAATATGATATATTAAACTACCTCACTCATCAGACTATTACAAATGCGAAAGTGTGTCAGTTTCCATGAATGTACTTTAACCCGTAGACTCGCCCTTCGCCATATTTGGCAAATAAAACAAAAGATTTCTCGTATATCATACTACTTTTCCAGGAACTGTGACATCTTGGGTTAATATATACATACATATATGTATGTATATACTAACTATATATATGTATATGTATTTCATTCTAGTTTTGGATTAGTTTTGCAAAATTCAATACAAAGAAACTACAGTAAGACGTGTTAAATAAATAGTAGGTAAACGCGTGGCACGTAGGCCATGCGGGCTTAGTGGCGGGTGGGTCAGCTATAGTAACGGAGCATTATATTATTTATTGGTTTGTGGATAAAGTCAATGACTGACGACCAGGTTACAACTGGTTTATGAGCGCGGACTAGATAATGAAAGCGTTCGCCATAAAGAAAAAGAATGAGCTTCAACACTGTAATGAAATAGATGCATTAACTATGCAATACTTGGCTCCCGATAATAGGTTAACGTATCTGTGTAATGTAATAATTATATAATCAATACAATATAACATATTGCACAATGCAATAAATTAGGACGAGTAGTTTCGAATAACCGTAAATCAAATGATAATTTTGTTTGATTTATAGGTCGAACATATTTATAACACCAGATATAGTTATCGACCCTAACCAAAGGAAATATTTATGATGATTGACTATTTGTTTTAGTCCAACTAACGACTTTAATTACCTATAAGGTTTTTAATGTATGTAATTTGCTTGCTCTTCAGAATCAGCAGATAATCTCTATATAAAGAAAAAATTCAAACGAAAAAAAATATGCTTCTCTTGGAGATAATTATATGTTTCTTCCATTTGGGGTTGGACTATGGGTTCTGGGGCCCTAGATGTACGGCGTTAGTCAAGGAGAAGGAGCTAGCCAGGAAGAAACTACAGATGACCAAAGAGCTGGTGCTTACCTCGGGCAACGTATAAGCCTGGCTATTCAACAAGCTAAGCCATCTTTTACGGCGCACTTTTACCCGCAACGATTTCAATGGAGTTTTTTACCTACAAGTACAATTTGAAAAATTTAATACCGACTTCCATTCTATTCAGTTATTGGAGTGTATCTCAAAAACTTCTAAACCGAATTTGATGAAATTTAAATGGGAACTACTCGGGAAGAACCAGGCTTCAAACAAAAAAATAATTTTGAGAATCGGTTCACCCAGTCGAAAGTTATGAGGTAACAAACATGAAAAAAAAAACATACAGTCGAATTGAGTACCTCCTCCTTCTTTTTTGGAAGTCGGTAGATAATATAAGTAGAATTTTGGGATATTTTAGAAAATTAGTTGTATTGTATTTTTATTACATATTAGTACTTAACTAACGAATTATTAACACCGCAAAATGATTCTGCTCAAACGCTATATTTCGAAACAGTGTGTTTATAACATTTACTTGTATAATTTTGTTCATAGTTAATTAACAACGTCTTAGTTTTTTTCAATTACCTATTTGTTTACGATTCTTTGTTGTGATATCAGCTCCATGATTCAGAACTATCCGATATCTAGCCGATACGATATATTGCGGCATGATCTATATCGACGGATATGGTTGACAACGATAATGATATTGTAATTAATAAGTCAAGTAAATGTTGCTATAGATGTTAATATACTTACGCAAGTTTTAGTCGAGCGATTATATCAATTCTTTGACAAAATACAATAGGTATTTATAGAGACTTCTATATTATTATATGTTATCAAAGCAACTTTTCAACCGCACAAAAATACTTCAAGGTAGGTAATTTGTGAATTCGAAAACGTATATTTGATTACAAAAATTATGAAGGCCGATATATATCTCGTATTCAATTACAGATTCTTAGGCACATTTTCTTTGTATACAAAACCTGATTGTTGACTGCTGACAAGTTTTATAACTTGATTAAATTAACATATTTTAACTAAAATAAGACCAATCATCGAGATATTTTGTTAACGTGCAGTAAAAGGAAACACGTTAAAACGGCTGAGATCACTTGATAAAATATTGTTAGATAATATTTAACACATGCTTTAATTTTCGAGAGAAAACTTATATTAATTCAATATTAATAGATTCAAACCATTACCTTCTAACACACAGTGTCGGGCGCTATGACTGACACCTGCTATGCTAGGACCTCCCAATCACAGTCTAACAGAAGTATATGCGCACAATGGCACACAGTGGCGACATTAGGTGGCACAGACTATATTAATAACAATAAATAATATGGGACAACATCAACACAAGGTCTTCAGGTCCCAACCAGACCCTGTACTTTGGTAACTTTATGACAGATATACACACGCACATATTCACATCCCGACACAGCAGTGCAAGTACCGTAATAGTCGTTAAATTTGTCGATGCGATAAGATAAAAAAATCGTGTCGCCCCTAGCAAGTATGGAAGTCATATCGACGACTTATACGATCGTCAAATTGTAGACAGTATATCGATTATTACGAATTGTTTGCATTCCACAATGCTTCCTTCTATCATTTAAAGATTCTACGAGCATTTCGCTCTCCTACGATCAAAATAAGTACGAGTACGATGTATATTTTTTTATTGAATACTAGCTGCGCCCCGCGGTAACACCCGTATGATGGATGATGACGATGTTGATGAAAATTATCCTATGTGTTAATTCTGCGCCCCATCTACCTCCATCCCAAATTACATCAAAATTGGGCCAGCCGTTTGAGCGTAAGAGAATAACAAACATCAATTCATCCATAAATACAAACTTTCGCGTTTATTATATTTAAGATCAAACGCAACTAAATAATGTCCCCATTCCAGTCGCCTGTCGATAAGCTATATCAAGCTATATCATTTTCAAAGCTGACAAAACAATCGTTAAAATCGATTAAAGACGATCTCAAACGTAATTTAACAGTTCCATACTAGGGTTATCGTTATAATTGTAAAAGCTTATCTAAATTATCTACCGATTGCTTAATTTTGTTACTTACTTGCAATGATCGACACAAGATCGATATAGCAAGTTTTTTCGAAGTATGACCAATTCAAGACTCAAATTTATCGATCGGTAAGTTCGGTACTTCCCCTACTGGTCAAACAGACATGTTCCTGCACACAAATCTTACATCTGGATCGAACTCAGGATCAGCGCCTGAGAAAACAGGGTTGCTACCAACTGCGCCAACCGGCCAGTCAGTTATATATCCAGAGGAGCGTATTTATCCACGAAGACTGATGAATATGTCAGACCAATCGGTAAAAGTACAACACACAACTAGATTTCATTATAATAATGTAGTTAGTATCCATGAAACAGGGACCTTTTTTGATGTTGTTATCTTACTCCTATGCGTATATGTGAAAATCGTCATCACTGCAAGATCGGTAGCAGATATTGTCCGTTCAACATAATTACCGACATTTATTATAATGTAATCAGTTGTAAGTGAGAGTGATAATATTGATAACATCGTCCATTATGTGTCGTAATGTTACTAAAATGACGTGTATTTTTGCATATATTTTATCCTTATGTACGCTATAAAAAGTCTAGTACGAAATTAAGAAGTAGATTATTTTTGTATCGATATTCTCGTGAGTTTCACACATATTTAACTATTATTATTAACCGACAAAATACTCATGTTAGGGATCGAATACAAGCAAGCAGGCAAACTCAGCGGCTAGTTCAGACGGGCACTGTGCCCGCTGAGCACTAGTCGATCCCTATGGTTAGTGTTTTCCCGGTCAATAATAATAGTTTAGTAAGTAGATTATCTAAAGGCTTTTCTCCACAGAATCCTAGTCTATGGCATCTTATCTAAAATGAAATTAAAGTCCTTTATTCAATTTAGACATGAAGGTCAATGGCATCCGTTTATATTTAACATCATTAATGAAGGCCGCGTTTACAAACGTCGAATTAAGACTAACACCGCATTCAGTTTTAACCGAGAAAAACTTACATCTAACTCGGGCCATTCTTTTCAAAAAGTTTACATAGCAATATTTAATAACGGTATTGACTATTAAGTACTTAATAACAAATCGCAACTTTGAATACCTACTTGACAAACACAGAAAAGCTTAGTCTGTTCTTAGGACTGCATTTTTCTATGTTCACAAGCATCTATGTCTAACAACGACTTACTTCACAGTAGGTTTTTTCGTTAAAACATGTTTATACACAACATCTCTCGCAATGTTTTGCGCATTTGTTAGTATCGAATATATGAATCAGCAGCGTTGCGAATAATGAATATTGTTCTGTTTATGGCAGCGAAGACGTAACCAAAATAGAATGTACTACCTACCTATAAACATAATATTGTAATACGATTTGGCATAGCAATGGGTGGAGCTCAAGCCGCATCGTTGGAAGCAAGGCCGAGCGATCACTCGATTTGAATAGATGAGCTAGTGTTGTATTCTATAGTACAAAGCGACCGTCAGTTTCAAGAGAGGTATAAAAATTAGTATTTTGTTTTCTTAGTTACGCATATTTAGATCAAACAGCGCACCCAAGGGCGAGAGCATGTCTAATCTATTTACAAGGCACCTTGTTCTGGGGCCACTTATCATATTTTACAATGATGCTTTCAAATTCTTAATACCGTATAATGCGTACATGATTGATACGCACACACAACGTTTATTATTTCGACATTTCATATATCGAGCATACAATAGTATGTCTATAATAACTACCTACGTATAATTATACAAGTTAAAGTGTTTGACATAAATATATTAGCAGCTCAATGAACATCTTCTATAGGTAACATTATGCCGGGGCAAAAGTATATGTCATCATCATCATCTCAGCCGTAGGACGTCCACTGCTGAACATAGGCCTCCCCCATGATTTTCCAAAAGGACCGGTTGGAAGCGGCCTGCATCCAACGTCGTCCTGCGACCTTTCTCAGGTCGTCTGTCCACCGTGTCGGTGGACGACCTACGCTGCGCTTGCCGGTACGTGGTCTCCACTCCAGAACCTTTCGGCCCCATCGGCCATCTGTTCTGCGTGCTATGTGCCCTGCCCACTGCCACTTCAACTGGCTAATCTTCTGAGCTATGTCGGTGACTTTCGTTCTTCTACGGATCTCCTCATTTCTGATTCGATCACGTAGAGAAACCCCGAGCATAGCCCTCTCCATAGCTCGTTGTGCGACTTTGAGCTTATCTATGAGGCCCATAGTAAGAGACCACGTTTCAGTGCCATAAGTCATCACTGGTAACACACATTGGTCGAAGACTCTTGTCTTGAGGCACTGAGGTATTTTTGACGAGAAGACTTCGCGAAGTTTCCGGAACGCTGCCCAGCCGAGTTGGATTCGACGATTGACCTCTTTCTCGAAGTTGGACCTGCCTAGTTTGACTGTCTGTCCCAGGTAGATATACTCGTCAACAACTTCGAGAACTGAGTTCCCAACTGATATTGGGGTAGGTACAACATGGGCATTAGACATAATTTTCGTCTTGTCCATGTTCATCTTAAGACCTACCCGTTGGGAAACTCGATGGAGGCCTTCGAGCATTGTACTGAGGTCTTCCATGGATTCTGCCATGACTACAATATCGTCGGCAAATCGAAGGTGAGTGATGTATTCGCCGTTAATATTGATGCCAAGTCCTTGCCATTCCAGAAGCTTGAAGGCGTCTTCCAATGTAGCGGTGAACAGTTTCGGAGATATAACGTCTCCCTGCCTCACGCCTCTTTCCAATGGAATCGCCTTCGAACTCTGCTCCTGTACTCGGACTGACATGTTGGCTTTTTGTACAAACACTTCAGCACTTCAATATACCGATAGTCAATACGGCACCGCTGGAGAGACTCAAGCACTGCCCACGTCTCGATCGAATCAAAGGCTTTCTCATAGTCCACAAACGCTAGACAAAGAGGCAAGTTATACTCTTCGGTCTTCTGTATAAAGTATATGTGAGAATAATCAAATACAAGTAAGTACCGATATAAGTTTTCTATAAAAAGTTCACCGCGGATTCGCCAGACACCTCTACCTATCTCTATCTTATTGATAATAATATGAATGCCTAAGTCGGAACGCTGAAACGGCTGGACGCATTCGGATGTGATTTGTAACGATAGCTTATTTGTAGATAGTAGTAGATAGATCATCATCATCATCTCAGCCGTAGGACGTCCACTGCTGAACATAAGCCTCCCCCATGATTTTCCAAAAGGACCGGTTGGAAGCGGCCTGCATCCAACATCGTCCTGCGACCTTCATCAGGTCGTCTGTCCACCGTGTCGGTGGACGAACTACGCTGCGCTTGCCGGTCCGTGGTCTCCACTCCAGAACCTTTCGGCCCCATCGGCCATCTGTTCTGCGTGCTATGTGCCCTGCCCTGGCTAATCTTTTGAGCTATGTCGGTGACATTTGTTCTTCTACGGATCTCCTCATTTCCGATTCGATCACGTAGAGAAACCCCGAGCATAGCCCTCTCCATAGCTCGTTGTAGACAGCTATATGTAGGATTCACTCAAACGTTACTCTTAATCTCGATTCAGCGGGTAGTTTAGAAGTCCGAGGGATCGTGTTAAACTTATTCAACGACGAGGACAGTAGCTAGTTTTCAATATACCAAAATTACACTGATATTATAAATGTGAATGTTTGAGAGTGCGTGTGTATGTTTGATATTTCTCCGCACTAAAACCTCTCAACAGTTTCGAATTAAATTTGGAATAGCTTATACCTTGGTTCATATCATTCATACACATAAGCTTTTCCCCGTTTCAGTAAGGTAAGAAACGTTACACACACATACTTTTGCTTTTTGTTAAATTGTTGAACAATTTACGCATCGCTTATTAACGTACTGGAGGATATTGGCTGTTGTTTCTCATACCAAAATCAACTTATAATAAAAAAAAAAAATGTTTTTTAAGATGTTTGATACTTCTCCGCACTGAAACCGCTCAACGGTTTCGAATTAAATTTGGAATAGAGACAGCTTATACTTAGGTTAGGATTAACATATAAGATTTTCCTCGTTTCGGCGAGGTAAGAAACGTTACATACACATAGTACATACACCTTCGCTTTTAAGCTATTATATAGCTTCTATCGCGGGCCTTGAGCGTGGAGACCGAATCCAGAAATTCCGTAACGAAAATAACCTAACACTCCCCACTCCGACTCCATCTATCGATGAATAGCAGAACTTTTTATGACTTTTTGAAATTTCACGCTTGTCTCTTTAGTTCAGCAACTCGCCACTAGATGGCATTGGTTAAATAATTATAATTGCATAAGTTGATAAAAACAGCTATGCAATAGCTTTACCGCGTCAGTCTCCGAGTGCCACACGTCTTTTTTTATTGTTCGTTAAATTGTTTAACAATTTACGCATCGCGTATTAACGTACCGGAGGATATCGGGTGTTGTTTCTTCTGCGTGTGATGTGCTAGTGAGAGCGGGGTCGGCGGGGGAAGCTGCTGCGCGTGGGGCGGCGCGCGGGGGGCCGCGGCGCGCGGGGCGGGTCCTGCCACTGCTCCCGAAGGCCCTGGACATACACACAGATATAATCGTACTATAATATACTCCTCTAACTTCGTACTATTACTTTAGTACTAGTGGGCCTAGCACGAAAAACTGCGTAAATGTAATGTAACGTATCGTTTAAGTGAAACAATACAAACTGTCATTTATTTAGGGCAATGCGACTCAGATAACTAATAGTTTGTACGGCGATACGTGACGCGTTGACGCTTAAGATACGAATACTTTTTCGCAAATTGTTTGTGCTACGGCCTCACATAGTATGGCAGTTTAAACTTGGCCGTTTTAACACATGAAAAATGTACCTTCTATTTCGTGCATTTAAAGTGATGTGCACAAAAATGGTTGTACTGTACTTCCACAGACCACACGAGATATTATGCAAGTGCAGAAAAGATAGTTCCACATGTCTATCATATCATTAAGATTTTTAATATACATGTGTAAAAAATATTATATCACAATGAAGAGACAAACATAAAACTTGAATGAGGCGATTATATTTTATATCCTAGCGAGATAACAGCAGCTATGAGTATAAATAATATGCCAAAGGCTTTAAGTAAGAGACAGACTGATCACAATATTACTAAACTCATAGTTCATCTAAAATCTATATTAAAATTATCATATTAATTAAACCAAATTATTGATATAAATTACCTAAAAACGTAGTAAATAATTAAGATTTTTTTGTTGACATCTGCGAATGTAAACACAACTTTAAAGATCATTGCGTAAACAAGCCGTCCCGTGCTGAATCATCCTGCAAGCTGGACGCACTCCAGCACGTTTCTTACGACTCCGAAAAATTGCAAACATCTCGCAAGCTTAACAGCTACGTAATCATTCACGGTTTGAGTATACATGTATTAAAAAATAAAACCCATGCAAATAGTTCACTAACAGTGGCGAGTTGGACCTTATCTCCCCTCCTTTGATAGTGTGATACTATCCTATTGATAACTCTTAAATAGTGCGGAGAAACAGAGTCTTAATTCGCCACTCTCAGCACATTTATTATAAACCAAAATGCGAATAAAATAATGAACGATCCGAAAATGTGTATACGTCTCGGAATGAGCTCGAAGTCCTTGGAATTTTCGAACAGTGCCAAGTTTCGGTCTACCGATCTCTCAGTCCTTTTGGACGACTTTAGTTTGTTTTAGTTTTACAAAATGTATGTGCATATATTTACATAATGAAGCCATGCTATTGAAACCAATATTCGGATAGCGGTCGATTAGGATACGAAGTACTGACGACACGGCACGACTGTGTGTAAGTCTACAAAAACGATTTTCACAAACAATGTTGACAACCCACCCCATGCACATTCAAAGCGAATTAATAAAGGATGAAGTACCCTGATTCTCCCACGATTCTTCGAGGAAACAGTTAGTATGGGGCCGGCCCTCGAGATCGCTCTCCAATATATCGGGCAGATCCGAGTCCAAACCTGTATAATATCCACATTTTGACTAAAGGCCCGTTACTGTATCCAATCTATCCCTTATTTTTAGAATGATCGGCTGTTTTTGACATTACATGTATGGAGTTCACGTCAAATTTCCACCGTTCGATAAAAAGGGATAGACCGTATACAGGAACCGACTTATCTATACTAATATTGAAATCATTTTTTTGTGTGTTTGAATTGAATAGGCTCCGAAACTGCTACCGATTTGATAAACTTTTTCACCATTGCAATCCTACATTGTACCTGATGAACAAATACTATATATTTTGATTCATCATCATATCCACCACTACGCGGAGAGCAGCTAGTAACTAATTATTTGAATTTATATTAAGTATATGACTATATATGACTTTCAAAACACTAATGGCCGGTATTCGTTTTTTGAGAAATTAACCCTGTCTTTACGGTTAGTCAGAAGACGAGGGTTAAAATCCCGAGACCCGTCTGAAGAAATAATGTTTATCTTTAAAATTGCAATGTTCAATACTATACAGTTGACATTTGAATTGTCAAATAATGTTGTCCATCTATATTACAGTTAACAAATTAATGGACTGGATACAAACCAATTAATGGCTATGTTTAACTACATAAACAACAATGTCAATGACAATGATTTTTGTGCTAATGTGTAGGTGAAAGCATCCTATAACTACATACTAATGTTGAAGGTGTTTCTTGAATGTTTAACTAATCACTAGTAAATTATAAAATGAATATGTACTAAAGATTAATTGTGAATAAATTAGTAACTAATTTAATTATTAATGATTATAAATAACTGGTTATTAATGGCATTGAGTATTACTACTGCCTTATAACGATCTTTATAAATATGGCAAGTTTTAAAAGAAATAACAATTTGTTCATTAAAAAACCACCCGAACAGCTCAAACAGCTCTCCAAATCTGAACTTATAAATAATAAAATTATTCGATTAGTTTCAAAATTAACCCGTCAATAACAACAAGGCAATAAAATACCACGAAATCGAACGAATAAGCTTGTATCTTGCCTAGTGCTATGCTAATAATTCTATTTAAAACTAAATAATATATATTATTATTAATATAAAATAAAATATTAATTATAATATTAATGTTTCGATATGCCGTCATTACCGAACCGGTAATGTTCGGTTCAGTTACGATAATGGTATCGTAACCGAACCGAAAATTACCGGTTCGGTAATGATACCGAGTCGGTCACATCGGGACATCTTAAAACATCAAATTAATCCGCGATTTTTCACTATCGAGAGTTCTGAATCAGGGTGCCAGGCTAAGTAATTTGTGTGGACAGTCACGTTCCACGTGGAAAAGTCTAGGATGTGTACAAAGTTAACAAAAGAAGCAAATACGCAATAGTATTGAGGGTTTCGAAAGCGTTAAAGACAATGAGCGGGTTACCAACGATTAGTCACCGGTAGGTCAAATTTATTTTATTTATTCGACTTTGCGGTGTCAAAGTGTTATAAATACTTAAATAATGTGAATCGTTAGTCATTCAGCCGGCGAGGTTATTTTGGCAAAAGTTATATGTTAAAGAGCAACTGGTAAATTATATTGCGTCATGTGGTAAGAGAAATACGAGTGTTGGTTCAATTTCATTTCACTAGAGAGATTATAATGTTGTTTTATGTTCTTGTTGTGTATTTCACAATATGCGAGAGTAATTCATGGAACAGATTAATTTTAATTAAATATAAAAGAAATAGCACAATAATAAACATTTAATCACTATTTCGATTTATTTCTTGGAATTATAAGTATCGGTCATATAGTAATAAGTTATCTATACTAATATTATAAAGAGGAAAGATTTGTATGTAAGTATGTTTGTAACGAATTGACTCAAAAAGTACTGGACCCATTTGAAAAATTCTTTCACCATTGGAAAGCTACATTCATCATAGGCTATATAAGGGTCATCATCATCATCATCCACCACCGCGCGGGTGAAACCGCGGAGAGCAGCTACTTAGTTATAAAGTTAATGGTTATGCATAACACATCTATAATAGGTGTAATACAGTGTATTATATATGGTAGCTCTGTAAGTAGATCGCAAGAGGCAAGCAGATCCTAAATATTAGATGGTAGTTCTCTTGTGCAAGAGACAGTCTTGGTTGGTACCTCTTCAGTGCGCAAAACATTATTGTGTTATGGCGTAAAGATACCCACTTGAAATGACTGGATAATTACTGCTTAAAACAAACAAATGAAATTACTGGGCGAATCATATAAAAATCTATATCTTGAGGTGACACGCGCAGAGTAGTGCCACACATAACCTCATTTCTATGGTCTGAGTGGCGGTAAAACTGTTATGGTCAGGCGAGAAGCTCACCTTCACGCGTACGACGTATCCCTCTCAACACTTGATGTCATAAAAATAAATATACATGAAGATAATGAAAAAAAATTTGGACTTGGAATTTGGATTATTCAAACAAATAAAGCTAGTGAGATCTCTATTTTAAAATCTAAAATGTGCTTTTGTTCTATTATCTAGAACAGTAGGTAGTACACGACATCTCTTATCAGTATGTAACACAGTTGCGGTTTGTTTAGTGTAGTTGTTGTTCAGACGAGTTTGTTTTCTTAGAATTTACATTGTTGTGAAAGTGGATTGGACATGGAATTGTCAAAATATAACACTTTTTACTAGATATATAATACTAATATAAACAAACATCTCTATTCTCATACTCTATCACTCCTCCTTATTCAGAATCAAATGAAATTTATAAATGCGTTATAAGCAGACTTCATTTAAGTAAACAGAATGTCTGGCAACATTTTTTTAACACAATTTAAATAGCAGATTTATAGAACTTTTATGAGTTAGTGTGTTAGACTTCAGCGTGAAGCGTGAACCAACAATACAATAGAATTGTGGAACGTAAAAAAACTTCACGTATCAAGAAAAATATCGTATGCATTTTATCTGAGACATGACGGCAATTCGTTATGCAAGTTAACCCACAATACAAGATCCTGCTCAGAGGATCCTATATTTTTAACTTTTATATTATATTATTTATTTTAATATTATATATAATCATGCGTAAGCACATAACAACCTATGACTTCTGTCGCGTTAATTTTAGCCTTAATCTTTATGCTATTTACTCGCATTATAAACTGCATTATCGCAAGACAATATCGTAATCGTTTACCAATAAACCACTATATATAGGTAATATAGGGAGCATTGTATTCAAATATCCAATTATATAGGTACGATTACAAATATGGCCTAAATTCTGGATAAGGTTGCAAGCGACATTTTACAACATAATGTAAAGGTATTGTCCCGTCAGTTTCAGCGGTTGATTAAGTTTAAGTTTATGTGTGATAGGTGATTGTATACTGACTGGTGATGGATGTGGTGCGCGGCCGCTGAAGAAAGGGATGATTGAAGAAGACCTCGAAGGGCATACGCTCACGCGGGTTCCGTCTCAGCAGCCCTAGCAGCAAGCTGCACAGTTCGGGGCTCGTGCCCGATGGGACTCTGTAATAAACATTAAATATGAGTGCACGTATCAAACAACCTAAATCATTTGAAATTTGGTCTCTATTGTCACGTTGCAAAAGAAAATAACCACTATGCGAAATAAATTGCTACGAAACTCGAGCGTCATTCTTTTCCAAAAAGGAGGAGGTACTCAATTGGACCGTATTTTCTCTACTGTTTTTTTATGTTTGTTATATACCTCATAACTTTCGACTGGGTGAACTGATTCACAAAATTTTTTTTTTGTTTGAAAGCTACTGCTTCTCGTGTGGTCCCATTTATATTTCATCAAATTCGGTTTGAGTTACACTCCTATAACTGAATTGAATGGAAGTCGGTTTCAAATTGTTCAAATAGCTTTTTACAGTGGAACATAGACGCGGGTTCGAATACCGTCCGATTATGTGTATTTTTGTCTCTGGAATTGTAAAGTTTGGTCGCTTAGCAAGCGTGCTTTGAAAATCAAACAATAAAAATTCTGAAGGGTTGGGCTTGGCACATAAATACAATAGTTAAGTGTTTGAAAAAGTTCATCTTTAGGTAGGATAATGCTTGTCAAACTGTTCAATAGATGTCGTAAAATCGAATAAAGAGTTAAAATTCCTCGGTGGCCTAACGGTCATAGCGTCGGATTGTCGGTAGACGAGGGTTCGAATCCCGTCAGAAGATGTGTAATCTCCAAAGTTTGATATCTTATTATTTTTTGTTGGGCGATATCTTGGGTCGAAGATATGATTTAATAAGTCATTTTACCCTAAGAATATATTAATCGCATGGGAAATCAATATTTGAAGCTAAAATACTAAATAATTATTACAAATTTTAATTATTTTTTCTCCTACTTAATTTTATACTATTTGTGAACAACCATCCCTTTTTCCACTGTTATTCCTCTCCATTCAAAGGATGTCTGGAAGAGATCGCTGTGAGCGATAAGACCGCCTATTGTTACAATGTTCTAAGCTGTATATAACTGTATAATTATTTAATTTTAAGGTGTTCAATAAAGAGTATATCTATTTATCTACTAAATACCCGCCACCACCTCTTACAGTTTTTTGCACGCCATATTTGTAGGTCGTTATTTTAAATTTCCAATGTTGCTATGTAAATTCGTTTTTATTTCTAACAGACCTAGAAGGATAACTGTTTTACGAGATACCGTTTTATTACTAGTTTCTGAGGTAGGAGTTCTAAATCAAGAGCTATGATTAAGCTTTCTATGTATTACCAGTGTTCATACATAATCAGCCCATTATAATCCCACTGCTGAGGCTCAAGCCTTCCTTTCAAAGAGATTGTCCCATAATCAACTACGCGGGCTCAATGGCAAACCCATGTCGAAGTTTTTAGACCGCCCGAATTCCTTCGACATAGTCTAACAACTGTTACCCTAAGATAATCAACCAGGACCGACGGCTTAACGTGCCATCTGAAGCACGGAAGCGCTCAGTTCAATAATGCCAAATAGCGGTCACCCATCCAACTCCTGACCGCAGCATGCAGTGCTTAACTTTTGGATCGGTTAAGATAGTCAAGCCAGCTCCGCTGCGAGCGCTTCTATGAATGATTTTTTATTGTATCTTGTAATAATATCTACATTTATATCACCATTATATACTTACAATTGAAAATAGTAGTGTATGCAACTGTCATATAATAGAGGGTATTAAAACATGAGTGTAGTTTTTTGAAACTCGCCTTCGGCTCGTTTCAAAATAAGATTACACGAGTGTTTTAATACCTAATTATATGCAGTTGCATACACTACTTTATTTAATCTCATGTTTGCTACTAAAGTTTTATCCAACAAAATATTACTCAAATTCTTAAGTACGAAATAGCGCCAAAATGGAAAAAGTCTTCTTCTTCTTCTTGTTTGTATGCCTTGTGCGGCGTAACCACAATTTTGCCAATATCAATGGAAAAAGTCTGTTATTGGTCTATTGGCTCGCAACCAGCGCGCTCACCACAGATAAAGTGTACTTAAATTGAATTGAAACCTCCTTGGTCGGGACACATTGTACTTTAATAATTAATAAAATGTTTTAAAGCATTGTTTCGTTAAGAGAATAATGCTTTAATTTAATTTTCTTAAAGAAGTATGTAAATAAAATATGCCAATAAAAGTCTGTATTTCATTTCATAATTAGAATATTACCGAATGAGATTATATAAATAATATTTATAATTGTGCTAGGCCCAGTGATAGATAAAGCAATGTAGTAATATTCTAAATTATTATTTAAATACAAAAAAGTGCTTTTATTTTATTAACACATTACCTATAGTTTTAGTTGAAGCTCAGAGTTGATATTAAAAGTTGCTGGCTTTATGCTGGCCCAAGGCTTTATTTGGGAAATAAAGTGTTCTATTCCATTTACTTAAATAAGCTTCATTGTTCACAACATCACAATGTTTCCAATCTGTGAGAACTCGGACAATATAAACTTCACTGCACGGCGACGGCAGAAACAACGACCGCGTAGATTAATATAATTTGTGTGGTTCGTACCAATTTTCTTGACAAAGAAATTGTAAACGGAAAGTAGAGAAGACGGGAAAAAAGCTTAACAATGGCTATCGGTGATTTGGTTTAATTTTCAAATTAATATTATTGTGTTGCGGTTTCCTCATCAATCGGCTTAGAAAGTTTTAGTGATACATCCACTGCATTACTGGAACGGACTTAGACAGGACAGTGACTTAATGAAAGACCTATTTATGTGACTGTGACGGGACTCTGACTGTTAAAATGGAAATCTAATTTACAACTATAAATGTTTACATGAATAACTTGAATGGCAAATGTACAAAAGTACGAGACCTAATACAAAGGAAAATAAACAGGAAGTAGCGAAACTTCACAAGAAGGCATATACATACGACATAGATGGATGGTAAATACAAAAATACGTTTTTTGTTCCGTCCCATGTAATTTATATATATTGAAAAGTAAATACTTTGGTAGGTTGGTACATTATGGTAGTTGTTATTATGTTCATGCTTAATTCCAAATTAGCATAATGCTTGCAGATGACAATTCTTAATTTATGTTCAGTTGTGCAAATTTAATCGTCATGTAAGTTCGTGCTTTATAAACTAGTCTAAACTGAATTAAGGTTACCCACAATTTAATAAAATAATCATATTTTTAGAATTGTCTCACTAAATGTTACACGAATGTGAATTTTCATTTGATATAAACAGCATAAGAACTACCATACTTTAGAATTTTAGTTTGGTTCGCACAAGCGAATCAATATCACTACTATTGCAGAATAAGTTGGAAAAGAATGGATAAGAGTTACTTGTCGTGTCTCCTTAGTAGTGGCTCTATTTACTTTTGAACTCAGTAATAGAGCATTCATTGATTAATAATTGGCGTTCATAAGGGTGTCTATTATACACAAAATTGTATAAATGTCGATACTTGAATTTTGTATATGAACGCCGATGTGTTGTTACATTATTTTTATTAGGATATTAGGAGGTAAGTAAATAGGATGTTCAAATATCATTATGATCTTCAAATGTCTTCACAATACCATAGCCAGGGCATTGACCTTCCAAGTCCTAACCATCACTTAGAAAAAAATCCTTTTGAACTCGATAAAAAATATCAAGTCATTGAAGGAGTACAGACAGAATAAAAACATGTACTGACGCGTATCTAACAATCACTAGTCATATGGAATGAAGAGGAAAAGATAATAATATATTCATAGATCGTTGCGAATTAATTGTGGTCTGATAGGTGACCGTGCTTAAATTAGAAAAATACTCCATTAGCAGAACGTTTTGTGCAAATCTCTTGAGATTATCATTCGAACCTTGAATGCGTACGTTGCCTACTTAGATCAAGGAAGTGACTGTCAATAGAAGTGACACAAAAAGTGTAAATGTAACTTACAAGATAATGTTATTATTACTCACATGCGAAGAGGTAATGTTATAATAGATATAGCTGAACTTCAGTAGGTATTGCGATCTCTTACAGATACTTGAAGGGCACTTTTCACCCTCAAAGACAAACTTTTTTGCGGAACATTTTAGCAACTGGAATATAAACTATTCCTCAAATGAGTTGTGTTTGTGTTTTCATTTACTCTTACATACAAGTACCTATATCTACGCCACAAATAGTAACGATAGCACGCCACCTCATCCCCGCCAACCTCTGCCGTTACGCAGGAGCGTCACGTATGAACTTGTTTATCTACTTATATTGAAATTAAACAACTTTAACCCGTTGACTCGCGATTCGCCAATTTTGGCAATGTTACAATAGATTTCGCAGAATCAACAACTTACTTTCCAGGAACTGCAATTTATCCCGACGTTTTTAGTTTAGTTAGTTAGTTTTCAGTGAACATGGTCACGGGTAGACTGTCGTTTGAAACGTGGTTAATTAAAAGTACCTTTATGACGGAGCTTTGGTCGGTTTTTTGAGAAACTTGACCTGTTTTTGGCTTAGTGTCGGTTAACAACGCCATTTCTATTGTCAAGTAGCTTTAGTGTTGCTGTGTCGGTAAAAAAGTTTGTAGTAGCAGTTTTTCATTGTCTTAAAACACGAAAACGACGTTTTCTAAAAATAAAACCTAGCTCGATCGATATATCACCCCCGAAACCCTCCGCATACTTAATGTCATGAATATCGTTAAAGCCATTTCCGAGATTCAGATTATATATATACGAGTACATTTATACAAGAATTGCTCGTTCAAAGGTATTAGATAGAGGTATCATCATAATCAGCCCAGTTTGTTCCCATTGCTGGGACTTGAGCCTTCCTCTCAGAGAAATGAGTTGGACAATAACCCACCACGCGGACCCAGTGCGGCTTGGTGGATAGGTTAGTGGCAAACCCATGTCGAAGTTTTCAGGCCGTTCGAAGGCCTTAGGCATAGCCTAACGACTGTTTTCCTAAGACAAACAACCGGGACCGACGGCTTAAAGTGCCCTCCGAAGCACGCAAGCGCTCAGTTAAATAATGCCACTAGCGGTCACCCATCCAACTCCTGACCGCAGCAAGTGTTGCTAAACTTGTTGATCGATTAAGATAGCCAAGTCAAGCTCTGCTACGAGCGCTTCTAGAGCGAGATAGATGTATAAGAATCGCGAAAGCCTAATAAATCATTGTTTATCTATGTTGTGTGAATGTTGATGACACTCGCAGACGGCGGATTAAGTCGAAGTCCACTGGACCATGAAGAACCCAATGGGTTAAACTTTCCTGTGCTACTCCTAAAATACACTTTCAGTGTAACCACGTTTGTAACAATTGGTCTGCAGTTTGCACATAGTCTAAGTGCAAACTAAAACACACTTGTCGGACCATTTGTAATATTTCTAACTTCCTTCATTCTTGAAAGTCAAAAAATGAGGAGATTGCCTATGCACGTCATTGTATTTTTGTGTATGTTACGCAATTTCTTAACTGATTGTGAATCGATTTTAATCATATATATTATTTAGAAATATACCTTCCATTTAGTACTATTTAGATTTCAACGACAAATTTCGTCGGTTTAAATGTTGTCGAGGTTATGTGCAATAATATCACAATAAATACCAACTATAGAATGATTATAGTGTCAAGCGTTAATAAGGATCACGTTTTCGTGGGGACTTCGTACTTCAGCAGTGGAAGTCCGTTACATATTATTCAAATAATAGAATATAATCCGTTTGGATCCTGAATAGAAGAGTGAGTACTCACTTGGGCTGCAAATCGACGCTGTTCTCATAGAACGCCTTCAGTTGTTGTGGCGTGGTCGCTTGGAAGGGCGCCATGCCTGTAAGACACTGGTATACTATAGTGCCCAGACTCCAAAGGTCCGCCTTAGCATCATACTTCAGAGACATTATCACTTCAGGCGCCTGCAACAACAGAGTAAAGAATAATCTTACATTTATAAACAAATAAAGTTACACAAAAACATAATCCGCCTTATAAAAAGGCGTTATTAATAAGTTGCTATGTAGGTACTATTAATCTAGTCCTCATCAGAGCCTCAAGGAAAGCGCAGTTTGTGAAGTGCACTAGAACGCAAGATAATCTTGAAGTCATCTCGTAAAACGTGTTTTCGAACACAAGATGACCAATATCAGAACCTTTAGTTTCGAACCCACGGTGTCCTAGATATACTTACTTTATCCACAACCACCATTTTTGTAAGGGTAAAAAAGTAAATTATGTACTTTTGAAAAAACACTAACTTGTTCAGAAAAAAATAATACACAATAACACATATTATTCATCAAATACTCGTAAGTGGGTAAAACATTCGTACGCCCTCATGAAAATGATTATTTAAAAATAATCTTATTTAGACTGCATATGAGTAATAAGCGTCACTGTGGGTTTGACCGCTATTTTAATGCATCGAGGGCAATGATTCCAACTTCGATAAACAAAAAGTCGCCAATGAAACACCTTTACCAACATGTAAAGCCCCGGAGCTAAGATTTTTATTGGTTTCAGTTAAAGGAAAATCCGGACCAGAATCTATGTTAGTCGTTGGGTCCATCACCAGAACAGAAGTGGAGCAATACCTTTATCTTAAATGCCAAATAAGTAATGCCGAGTTCTGTTTCCTGGCATATGAGACAGACTCATAAAACATAATATTACTTACCATGTACATTGGTGATCCACAGAGCGTAACCGCCATTTTTCCTTCTTCCAAGAACCTCGCGAAGCCGAAATCCGCTGTACATAACAAAATTTACAAGTAAGTCTTGCATAATATACTAATTAGCCTATTTTACCACAAACGGATGTTAGAATCTAAGGGGATGCCTAAGTTCAACTCTAGGGTCACACGCGGCGGTTTTAATCTAAACACGACCTAGATCACAGTCCTGTTAATGATATGACCGACTCGGCAGAGGTTTCCTCTCGAAACATGAATCATCATCATTTTGTATCTGTTAAGTTTGTTTTTATGTTTAGTGTTGAAGTCGGTTCCATTTTATAGTAAACATATTTTTTAGAATATTTTTAGTAACCTTGCTACTTACGGGATCAATTTTCAATTACGATATCATCAAGATAGGTGAAACACTTTTCAGTTATTGGATTTTAACTCAAAAACCGCTTGACCGAATTTGATGAAATTTAAATGGGATCACCTCGGAAGTATACCTACTCTACCAAACAAAAAAAAAAACAAAATCAGACTATGTGAGAAGTTATGCGTGTTGATACATAAAAAAATATACGAGTCGACTTGAGCACCTCCTCCTTTTGGAATTGGGTGGAAAATAGAGAACAATCTTTATTTTAAATTCTTAAAATCTTTCTAGTCTGTGCTGACTCGACTAACAGCGGTTCCCAATAATCAATCTATCGGTGGCTTTACTTATCAGAGTTCGATGTTTAATCACGGTCGAAATTGCGGTGGCTCAGCCATAAAAGTCACAAAGCAAGTAAAAAAAATAGGTTTTTGATATAGTAATATCGTCCAAGGGTTGCTACCTGGAGAGAACTTACGCCCAAAGCTCGCACCCTGACCGCTAAAATATCTTAGCTTCCGGATCTACTAAGCAACAAATCTCGCTAGCCAGTTTACATATGAAATTTAGCAAGTACCTAGTTTATGGGTATTACAAGACAGCTAACATACAGACTGGAACAATATAGGGTTAGTTTGTATGAAAGCCATACATTTTTCTTTATAGAGACCCTTATATTTAGATTTCGAATAATTAATTAAAGGTTCTTTTAACCCTTCAAGGGTCGATGTCATTATAACAATGAAATTTCTATGTGTCTGACCGTGCGACCTTTGATGCATTAAAACAGTTTTTGATAGGAATGAAATCTCATACTTTCATACAAACTTCATTCTCTCATACAAACTTTAACCGCCCCGTATTACACTGTTAAGTTGGCTCACCCTGTTATTTGATTAACTATGCTTTGTAGCATTCTAGTCCGCTCTTAAACAAGAATGAACATCACTGCTAGGATTTTCTTAACGACGAGTTTAATTAAAAAATATATACTTTATTATATACACTTACATATTCATACCTTCATGTATACACAATAACGAGGTTAGCCGCCTCGCCATTAGGTTGTCTTTCCATAGTTGTCAACTGACTGAAGGCGAACCGTGTTTAAAAATGCTTAAATATATACAAAAATATATATTTGCTTTGTTGCGGTTCAAGGAAAAGCTTGTAACAAAATGTGCATAAACAGTAATTTGATCCCAGAAAATAAACAAAATTAAAAGATGACTGTAAGGATAACACAAAAATACCAACCGCGGGGCGGAAATAATGTAATTGTACTAATATGTAATGAGCAGGTTATGACAAAAACCAGTGATATTTTGCATAATTAATTCACCACACACCATTACAATAACTCATTAGGGACAAGGGGAGCGTGACTTCATCATTAGTATTACTCGTACCTAGTTAGTGCCACAAAACAAGTACCTGCAGATGTCAAGCTAATGTTTGCTAAACAAGTAGTGTACCTACCAATTTTGAGTGTCATCTCCGAGGCGTGAGGTGTGCGGGGCGGTGCGACGTTATGTGTGAGTAGGATGTTCTGTGGTTTCAAGTCTCGGTGCACGATGCCCTTCGCATGGATGGCGCGCATGGCTTCCGCCAGCTGCCGTAGGAACAGCCGGATGGTGCTCTCGCTAAGCAGCCGGTTGGCCTGCAGGTAGTCCGCCAGGTCGCCGCCGTTGCAGTACTGCATGACAAAAATCACAGTTATATACTTTGTTAATTTATAAAATACTAGCTGCGCTAGGTGGTGATGCATGATGATGATAAAAAGTATCCTATGTCCTTCTCCGGGATATAATATATCTCCTTGGCAAATTTCATTACGATCCGTTCAGCCGTTTAGGCGTGATAAGGTAACAGACAGCGAGTTTCAATTGATTTTGAGTAGGTACACAAACTCATAAAATAAATCATGTTTCGCTAACGTTTACAAGTATATTATATGAGTGCGTGCTATGTATGTGGTATGGGTTATAATTGCAGCGTTTCTCTATTATATGTGAGTATGTGGACCAACAGCACCACAAACAATATTGTCAATCTCTGTTCCTCAGAGATAGGAACTAGCTACTTATTATTTGCTCCTTCAGGCGTATCAGCCCAGGTTTCATTAATAAAACTTTGGTCGTCGATGTAAACACGTACTTGAAGGGTAAACGTTGAGATAGTCCACTAAAAGTACGAGTGACCGACCAATTTTATTAGCTTTTCTACAGACTTCCAAAAAGGAGGAGGTACTCAATTCGACTGTAAGTTTTTTTTGTTACCGCATAGGGTGAACCGATTCTCAAAATTCTTTTTTTGTTTCCATTACCGTGTGGTCCTATTTAAATTCATCAAATTCGGTCCAGTAGTTTTTGAGTTAACTCCTTTTAGTTTACTCCAATAACTGAATAGAATATAAGTCGGTATTAAATTTTTCAAATTGTACTTGTCCACAAATAAAATAACTTAGTGAATGAAATACAACGTCCTGCTCAATACTTGTCTGTTTCGAATATGGAATGGATGTTAGCTTTCAAGCAAGTTTACTAGACAAAACTAACATTACATGGTAAAGTAATTAGTTTGCCAAGACACCAAAAGAAGGCGTGGAGAAGACACGTTTTAGTCAAATAACCGGACACAACGTTTGCGGTCGCAAAATAATATCTGCGTTGTAAAAATATGTTTGTGGGAAATGGCTTATGTCATTGATAGAAAGATAGCGCATTATCGGAGTTTTCGTGAATATTCTAATAAGTGGAGTGAATCAATCGAGTACTTCCGTTACAGTTCCAGGAATTCAACGACTCGGAAAGAATAGAGTGTTTTGTCCTGTCAAACTCTTTACGGAGCCAAAGTAAGATTTGCGTGAAAGATTTGACAGTGAAGTAGTGTGACAATTTACACGCAAGCTCCTGTATTCTTACAATCAGTATCAGTCCACGAATGCTAGAATCTGATAAACCATTTAGCGTCTAAATTGTGAAATATCAGTATTGGTTTTCGACGTCAGAGCGTAGTTTGACGTGTACTGAATGTGTGATTAGCATGTTTCAGCAGAGATATTGAATACCGCCGTCCAATATTTTCTCGTTTGTGCAGTATCGTTATCGCCTTGATTCGCGATAAGCTTCACCATGCCGTTGGTAATCTTATCAATGAGTGATAATAGTTATAAGTGTCAGTGAGTTATGTGCTGTGTGCTGCGTTGGTGCTTGTGTCGCACCAGGTAACAGCTTCTAATTCAGTAAGCGCGGCTCTATAGTGGGACATCTGGCAGTGACCATGAAGTCCACGGGTCTTTGTCTGCTTTTGTTAGCAGCTGTTGCGTAAGTTTCAATATTTTTATCACCTATTTACGTAATTTAATTAAAAATTAAGCTGTGAATAGATAACTAAAAGGAACATTGTGTTATGTAAAGAAGTCTTCTATCATAACTGATCAGTTGTACGGTTATTCAATACAATAACACAACGAGTTCAGTTGAATGAACTAACATAATTAATTACCTTTACTAAATTAATTTAGTTAAATATATTATAAAGAAAAGGTTATTTCTTGGAAAATCTTTATCGTATTAATGGTGTATGAAAGCACAATGTATTGGACCTAGACAATTCTACATATATCAAATCGCATATTGTTCCAGATTCGCCCTTGCAGTACATTATACTTGGGTACTTACTTATCGGAAATTTTATCTTTTACTTATTTATACCAATTTTGCGTCACCTTGCTACGATAAACTACCAATTGATATAAAGATAAAGTCACATGTTATTACACAAATGCATTGCAACTTGCAGGTGTGCTGCACCCCAATCGGCAGATGAGTTACACATTCCCATGGAAAATGACAACAACTTTCCACCAGAACATAATTTGGAACAGGAAGGCAGCATTATTGAGGGAAGCGGGGTCGGCGCTATCGAAGAACCCATAGATGTAACAGTTACGACTGAAGCTGCTGCATCACCCCTTTTAGAAGATGTACAATCTCCTATTTCTGAAGACACTCTAGCAACTGTTGCTGAAAAATCAGAAGACTCATCATGCCCCAAACCATGTGTCTGTCACATTGAAGGGGATTCAAACAACTTCATAGTAGATTGTTCTAATTATGGTTTAACGGCGTTCCCGGCGCCGATAGACGCTAAAACAACAACATTAAATGTTCAAAACAACAAACTGACAGAAATTCCCAAGGAAGTTTCCTTACTAAAGAACCTTAAAGTATTGAACGCTGAAAACAACTCTATTATGGATTTAGCTTCTGGGGTAAGTTATCAGTTTGGTAAAATTTTACGAAAACATAATCTACTTTTTGAGACTGTTAGTCCAATGATTATGTCAGTCCTGTCTATGATCTGTGGTCCCATATGTATGATTCACTCCATACACATATCTATGTTAATCTTGCTTAGTGGTTCTGAATACGGATCGCTATAGCAACTTAGCTGCCGGATATTTGCAAAGTTAGGATGCATTGGAATATACCCACGTCGAAGTGTGTAAATAGATCCTCATACATGCACTTCGGACACATTCCATTAAAACTAGTACCTAATGTTATAATAATTACAAAATTATATTATGTTTCCATAGGTATATCAACAAAGTAGAAAATTTATGAAAATGATTGAGTGTACTTATAGGCTTTCTTATTTATTCTGCGAATTAACTATTTAATCGTGAATTAAACGAAGCATGCCCTCAATATAAATAACATTGCAGTAAATAGTTAATAGTACAATCATCCACAACGCAATATTTGGCACAATGACTGCGACGGTATAACATTATAATTAGGTGTCATATAAACGAGAATGTATAAATGTATAAAAATCATTCCGATATTAGTCAAGACGAGTTTATTACGAGTATATTATACTAATAGGTATTCTGTGATGGTAGTGACACACCGTGATAGAAGTCATTTTCCGGCCATTCCGCTTACAATGCTGTGTTGCAAATTATTTTTAGTTTATAAAAGAATGAATATTCAAAACGTGTTAAAGAAAACTTTAAACCATTTTCAGTCAATAAGCGAGCTACCTGAGCTGACGGTGCTGAAACTGGGAAACAACAGACTGATCGAGTACCCCAAAGATTTGAAGAACGGCTTCGGTTTGTCAAAATTAGAAGAGCTCGATTTGGGCGGCAATGACATGAGGACGGTAAGTTACGTAACGACTTACAAAACCACTTCGTTTTAGCACCCGAGGCAATAATGTTGAGATTCAGAAACGCATCTTGAGTTCAAACCCGTGCAATGTAACGTCGATAATATTTTGTCATAAAAAGTATGAGACCTTAAATTATTTTTAATTTGTTAGGTATAAAGAACATTTCTCAGAAGGATCTTGTCCGAATCTCACCCTAATATAAATAAATAATAAATGTTTATTTGAACAAAAAGTACATTGTTTATATCAAATGTAGGTAAAACTAATAATAATAATTACTTATCCAGTTGACAGTAAAACAATTAACTAACATTCGCCGACTTGTCTGACGCTACGAATAATAGACTTATTATTATTCGTAGGTCTGACTTTATAAAATGAGTCGTGTCTGTAGGAAAGCCGCCTGTCACTTAAGTAATGGTTGACAATAAAATAGTTTTAATCTAAATGTTGATCATATTTAATTTTTGAGTAATCGTATTTGGCTACCCAAACGTGTCAGGAAATTCAATGCTTCGATTGTTGGAAAAATCCATTACCTGGAATCGGTGATCAAGGCATTCAATCACTTTTGAGTTTGGTTAATCTTAGTAGACAGAAAGTTTTAGAATTTTGATGAAACATTTCAACTATGATTGTTTTCTAAGAGACCGTGAAAGCACTAGGCGGCCGGTTTTTTTACATTTTACCACAGAATAAGTACTTTACGGGAAATTTTATTTTATACATAACCTTTAAATATTTTATACTAATAAACTTTCCTCATGTATCAGCAACCGAATAAAAGATAGTGCAGTATTTTTAGATATCGCGCGATAGTAAAAAATAATAATATTGCTTATGACATGATAAATAAGTACCTATTAAAAATTCTAAATTATGGATATTTCTATAAGAAATCATAATTGAAGAACTATGACCCTTATCGGTTTTTAGATATCTACCGATTATTGTGTATGAAACTTTTATTAAAATTTTCTTTTCTCTGTTTCAGTCTCTGAATCGTGACATATTCTCGCATTTTACGGCTCTTAAGACATTGACCTTACCAACAGCATCAGCGGAATTAGTGGAAGACTTGTGTACGTCGTTGAAAGACAGTTTGACAACTATTTGCACAGAATCATGTACCAAGAATTCATATGATTGTCCAGAAGCGCCTTCAAACATAGAAGATGATTTGTTAAATGTTATTCTACCAGGAACAATAGCCCTTAGCTCTGCAATAGAAGACAACGCAGACCCAGCCTCATCTGCAGACGGTAAAACCGATTCCGATAAAGTAACCACAACCGATGTTTCGGAAACACTATCCAAATCAAAATCTAATGTAACACCAGCAGTTCCAGAAGCAGGTGTTGACTTCCAACAAAACCTACGCTCTGCTGTCAACAAAGTTCCCGATGGAATTTCTCCCATGAGCACTTTAGTAGAGATCCCAAAAGAAGTAGCGGATGATCATAAAGATGTTGTTGTGGCAGTAGGCGCCACGACATCCGAGACTAAAACCGGTGGAGTGGACAAAAGCATAATTGGCATGATCGTAGCAGGAATGGTGCTTGTTGTAGCAGGAATTACAATAAAGAAGAACTGGAGTTCCATTAAAAATAGATTTAGCTCTTCGCCAAGAGCAGCAAACGAGCGTCCCGGTGCCAATGCTAATGGAACAGCGCCAGAAGAAGTCCCTCTTCAGGAGAAATCTCCTGCGTAACTAGCTCTACTGTTATAATATATTTGTGTATAGTTATTTTTATGCGAGTGAACGGCTTCGATCTGAATGCACTTAGAAGAAATTGGTTTCAAACTATCAGCTGTTCAGAATGAGCCTTGACAAAATAACAAAGCTAAAATTAGTGTTTACGAAGTAATTTATTGCATTGTACCATAATTAACTACTAGTACAGTTTATTTTTGTATGTTTGTATTGTATGTATGTAAGATAAATTAAATAGGTTTAAGTTTTTAGCATTATCAATGAGATCAGACTACTGCGAAGTTCTAATAATTAGACATACCTAAAGCGATTATGACTAATATACTGACACGTTTTATACTTTGGCATGTTAATTTTACAGTTATCAATAAACCATTACAACAGACATTCTTATGTTATTTTAATTCTAATGTTTTCTAAAGCACTAACGCCTGTTAAACGTAAAGAAGACTTCTTTGAATTACATACAAAAAAAATCATCGACTTCGTTCAGGATTCAAACCTCAATTCCCAGGCGTCGTAGACCACATGTTCAAGCCAACTCAGCTACCGCAATCCAGGTGCGAGTGCCAAAATTCTTATTATTAATCATTACTTTTTTAGACTTGGAGTATTTACATAACCAATATTTACTTACTGTGCGACATGGCAGGCAAATATGCAGTTTCATTAATAATTTATTCAGGAACAAGACCTGCAGTCCCGATCTTAACACATTTGGGATCCCGAATTTGTAGTTTTCAGTGCCATAACGTAAATAGTAGTAGAGCAAAAGTCTATAGGAAAATAACTAATTTTATCCATTAAATCACTCCTAATAGAATGGAGTTCTAACTTAAGCAATCATATATAAATTTGTATCCTTTACTTGCAAAATTATCTAACCCGTAATTTATAAACGTTACTTAAATCATTCATATGTAACTATGCGTTATAGATAATAACTATTTCTAATTAAGACTTTAATTAAACACTCAATATCTTAACCTATTTGAAAAATAATTGCACAGTGTTGTTTCTCCGATCCGAAATCTGTATTGAAGGTAATAAATATGAACATAAAAAAGTATATGTAGATACTGTGTCACTAAAATAAATTTGTTTTCAATATCGTATACAAAATACAATACCTAACAAAGTAGGGGATCCAGACCGATCCTGAAGACAGTTATGCAACAGCATCCATAGATCCATCAATATATATATATATATAAGAATCTAAGTCCTGTTTGACTGACAGACAACATACAGTCTAAGCCGCTGGTCGTAGAGACATGAAACTTGTGTGAGTGTTTTTCTCTTGGTGGGTACAGGTGTACTTAGAAAGGAATTTTCGAAATTCCACCATTAATGAGTTAAAAATGGGTGAAAACATTTCTATGAAAAAGTCCTTTGTTTTAAACTGTATTTTGTTTAATTTAATTTATATTTAGATAGATAATTTAAAACTAAAAAAATGTTGTTCTTTAATATTTTGACAGGAATGACTTGGGAGGTGATGTGGAGGATGATTACATAAGAGGATGAAACTTTGTATGGAAAATTCTTTGATTTTTAATATTTATTGGTGTAAAAGGTTTAGGTTAGATAGTCATTTAATTTTATTTTTTTTTAATTTCATTAAAAATAAACTACGCAGACGAAGTCGCGGGCAATAGCTAGTGGTACTATATTTTACCATAACATTGATAGCATTTAAAACGTATGTAGGTCAGAAAACATATTACGTGATACGAAGAGGTCTTTGACATATTTTCTTCTCTACTATCACAAAGAACATCGCAGAATGTTTACACACATGATCGCCAGATGATAAAAATATTACGTTGCAGTAGCCTTTCTATTTACTACTAGTCGCCTACTCATGTTTGTGTATATGCGCAGATTTATACCGGTCAATGATAACAACGATACGTATGTAAATATGTTTTTGAATCATCCGTGTCTCGGTTTGTTTTTGATAAGTACCTACTAAATATATTTTGTAAGTACTTCGGTTGTATGGTAATGCATAGGTTTTGGTTAAACACGTACACCGCTGCTCAGTATCGTTATTTGTGGGTATTATACACATTTCCTGAATTTACATACAAGCAGTAACACTGTAAAAATATTTAAGATAATGAATTAATGAAAATGGGGCCGGATTTTTTTATTCAACTTACCATGATTGCGGTGGGTGGGACTTCATTGTCTTGTGGTCATTGACTAGATTACAAATATGAATTATCTACTTTATTATCTTCAAAAATAAGTCGTCGAACTGTTGAACCATTTTTGTATCAAAATCTAAAGTCATAATGAATTTGAATTACGTATATTATAAATGTAATATTGTATTGAAACAAAAAATACTATGGATATTTTTACATAGTAAGCGTATATATATTATTTATGAGTCCGTACGCTCTCTATTCATTTTTACCATACAATACAGTCTATTAAGTTGGTTCATTGGATACAGAATAATACAGATACTTATCACTTCTTTGTCCAAGACGAACAATCGAACGATTTAGTGGTTTACCACTAAAGTTGCAGAGCTTATTTCTGAATTAGGTTAAATGGCTCAGGCATACGCACATAAGCAACGCCCACACAATAGATGGAATATAATTGCGTGTCAGCAGGTCAGGTGATGTCATAGATACCCACCCATGCAACGGCACTGTTGCATCCGCTTCACAGGCCTGCCTCACCTCCAGAGTCGACCCGACACCAACCTAGCACGGTTCCGCAGAATTCCGTTAGCTAGCTAACAAACTGTTCCCCGCGAGACAACTCTTGGGTCACCGTTTCTGTGCCGTTGTTGTTTAACTGATTCATGTACGACGTTAACCTTTTGAAATAGGGGAAATAAAGAGACTCGTGTAGTGTCATTCACACTCATTCGTAAGTGTACGAGGTCTTCGCCCGGTGCTGAAACAAACAGCGTACGTTGGAGTTAGGTATTGTACGTGTATCTTCCAACACCCGGCTTTTGATCAACGACACGTGAGCGTGAGATATGATATGAGTCAAGTGCAGCGCCCTCGATTCGTTTAACGACTGGTAGAACAATATAATCACCGAATAAAGTAAGATTATATCGAGATACATAATTATAGACATTAGAAATGGCCTGGTCCTATTTCATGAAATGATAGCGAGGGCAGTCCAAGCTCGGCTGCATTTATACATTTAAAAGAAAGTATGTCTACTTAAATTGTTGTATTAACGATCACGTATGAACGTTATGTATATGTATATAATTGCGCGTCAAATAAATCACTGATACGTAGCGCGCGTAGAGAGGTCACAGGCGAGCTGTCCGCAACCTGATTTAAAGACGTCCCAATTGGAACTTGAGACGTCTTCTTTACAATCGTATGACATATCTATACTTTTAAACAGACTTTGAAAATAGAATTCTCCGGTCTACATTTTTTTATTGGATCATCTTGTTTTGATGTTTATTTTGGGACATAGGCCCCATTTAAATTTCATCGCCATTAAATGCAATCGGTTGAAATGGATTTGATTTATGCCCGATAATAGAAAAAAGTATTCGCTTATCTAAATGATGTTAACATGTCGAGTATAGATAGGATCAGTAATTATTCATACTTTTCAGTGTTGGAAGTCGGTACCTAATGTCTTTTAAATAAATAACTTGTTTAAGTATATCAATGAGAGGTAGCATAATATTTAATACAACATGTCCTAAGATAATAAACAGCAACTAACAAAACAATGAAACCTAATTACAATAATTGTATTTTAAACGGCATGCAATGAGTCCTAGCAGGTCTGTCTTTTCTCACGATTTCATTAGACTGAAGTATGAACTGGTTAATACAAACCATAAACATAAACCCTAGGTAGGTACATAATAATGTACTAACCCTCTTACGAAATATACTATATTACGAAATCAAAACCAGCGTTCAGCCATTGATCGTATTTATATTTATTATATACTTACGAGTACATACAAGAGGAGGCAAATTACTACAGTTAAGTATGTTTACACTACAAAATTATTGTAATGTCTTAGTTTCTAGTTCACCTCCACTTTAGTTTCTAAGTATCTAAGCTATTTAATTCAAGGAAATGATTAATAATTCTCGCATCCTTTCACCTGGCTTTGTGTCGTATAATGTGACTTTCTTCTAGTGTTAAGTTAAATTAATGACACACGTAACAAGTTGAATAATTTCAACACAAAGAAATCCAAACAAAGAAGCGGGATGACGTACTATGTTCTTATAGAGATCTAGCTAAGCTTGTGCGTCTATGCGACAGTCACACACACACAATCAACCTTATTCGCGTATGCTCCAAGACCTTTATTATTTGGAATATTATAGCGAATTACTTTTCCCAATATTTACCAAAGCAAATGTATCGTCGTCAATCGTGTATGTCATCTAAAGATATGTTTTAAGTACAATCAAGTGAAGCATAACAAATCTCAAAGCTAGAGAAAATAAATAATTGAGAAACAATTTACTTTGTTTACAAGATGAGAATGAGAAAGTTGCGGTTTGCCCCGCAACACTTTCCAGCTCAAGTTTAGTGAGGGACGCGATCTATAGCTGAGCGGCCGGAGAAACCACCCGACGCAATCATGCCCGCCGATTTGTCTACACCCTGCATTCGCGAACTCATGTAGTCATTGACCGATGCCCGCATGCAACAAGTTGATACTAAGGATGATACATATACCGTGTGAGTAGCTAACGGACCAATAAATTACCGTGTGTATACAAGAAATGTATTTCTACCGATATACGGGACCGGCGCTGGAGCGCTTACGGTATTGGTACTTGCATGATATAGAAGTGGGTTATAGTTATGGGCTACGGGCTACTTCACAGCACTCCTGACATCTTGCTTTACCGTTGCAATCATAAAAGCGTTTCGCAGGTGATGCCAGTAAAAACCTATCTTCATCTTATACGGGCATACAAGTCGTTAGATACGTAGTAGAAGCTTTCTAGCCATCTCAAGACCAAGGTTTTACAGGTTTTCATGTTTATCGATAATCCTTTATTTAATTGATTTGAAAATGGAGATAGAATCAAACAAGCGATTGTTTCAATTATGGAACTATATAATATTTCCCTACGGTGACATAATTATTATCGTTGTAATAAAAAAATTGCGTAAGAAGAACTGTTCATATTATAACACAAATGTTATAGTATATTATACAGCAAACACTTGTATAATATAAAATACCTAACGCAAATATATAGGACATAAAACAGACATGTGATAATTACTAGAGTTGCATAACCTGCAAAGCAATAATTATATCTAAAACGTGAAAGTTGTATTCGAAAAGCAGTGCGCAGATTGTAAGCATATAATATAATGTAATCAAACATACTAAATCCGATATTGTATGCAGGCAATGCAACTGATTCAAAGCCGACCTTACGTTAGAGGTCATTCTAAGCGTTTGCTAATGTAGTCCTTTTGCAACAATAGACCTAAGTACTGAAGTTTCACAACATAAGCATGCCCTTTTAATTATGCTTTAAAATATAAAATTAAGGTAAATACAGCGGAATCGTGATGCACTATTCATAATTCCATATTATTTATATGTACTAATGGTAAACCTATGAATTAGAAGAATTATTAAGCTGGTAGTTAACTCACTTGCGTACACAGAAGTTTCAATCGTATTGTAAGTACTTCGTATGACTGGGCAATGTTTTAAACATATTTAGTACGAAAACGGCAACTGTAATTATTTGTTTTGTTGTGATCACATTACATATACACTCCTACGCTACAATGTCTCTATTGTCATTTAGTAATTGTGATTGATATGTAACACATTACTTTTCAGATATATAATCGAAGAATACATACCATTTGTGGACATGAGACCGAGCTAAACTCGTTCGTGTTAAGGCGCGCTCGTATCCTAATAATAGTAAAAAGCATAATCTTTAAACATCTAGCTAGAGTAACGAAACAGATTGATAATATTGTACGAAAAAAAACTAAGGTTAGAAAAGGAACCGGCAAAGAGTAATAACCGAACAGAATTCATAAATATTACTCGCTCTCTGTAGAAAAAATCCTAAATAGGTCCATAAAAATTAACTTTCACGTCCAAACTCTCAGAATTTTCAGCGATAACACTATATTTTTTTAGGCAATACATAGCCAACATATATTACTAAATTAGTAACCAGCAGTTTTTTCAATTGTATTAGTATATATCGAAAAATATAACGAAAACATATAAAATTTATGCATTTTCGCATTACATAGTCCGATCTAACGAGCTATTTTCAACCTTACGTAAAGCATCGTAAATTATTTTAAAATTGGGGTTGGTCCGCGCCTTAACTGAGGAACAGCCTTACTTTGAGTTACAGAATCATAGAACCACTTCGCAACGACGCAAAAGCGATTACTTATTGCTCTTCCGGGTGTTGGTTTTTGCTAAACATTCTGCCGTCTTTATATTAATACATCTATAGCGCTTTATTCTTGTTAATGCTTTGGTAGTATAGTTGTCTATAGAATTGTAGCGTTCATGATATTTTGCTCTTTGCTCTACAATACTTGAGACGTCATAAATTGCGATTTTATAGTTGTACTGTACCGAATGCAATCGAAACGCATCGCAGCGTGTGGAACTAAGCATACGCAATGAGTTCCAGCTTAAGATTTTAGTTATTTCACGACTTTGAATATAAACATAAGGCTAGGTCTTATTTTACAACGATCGCACTGGAGTGGGGAATAACAATACTTTGGGACCATTTAAGTAACCGCTCTGCAAAGGTGTCTATAAATAGGACAGCTAAAAATGTTAACGTTGCCAATTAGTGTAGTCACGGCAGTCATGACGACCATCAGCGTAGATCGCGCGACCGAAGCGGAATCATGCCAATGAACTTGAGTTTGGCGTTGGAAACGGTGAGGGCAATGTTGTATTCGTCTCTTTTACGTAACAACAACAAATGCAAAAGATATATATTTGTGGACTAAAACAACAATTATACTCGTAGTATCGACTTGCCTTGCAAATTCGCCCAAATTTCAACGTAATGTAAGTATCATAATTACAAACTGTCGCGACCGTTTGACTTCTACGCCTGTAGCAGCATTTCATAAATGAAAGACAAATAGTTATTACCATATCATTAATTAATTAAGACCTGACATAATTGCATATAATTACAATAGAAATATGAAACTATAACTTCACAGTAGCAATTTCAGGCACCTTCGTTAAAGCATAGCATTATGATGAATACAGAATTACTTACAGATACAATTTTGGCATATTTGGCTTATTGGAACAATTTACCTGGGCTGTACTTAGATATATTACAGTTTCATCATTAATCCTTCCTATACCGTGATAATTAAAACAAAAGATTTATGAATGAAACTGACGTATATGTACTTCTCTGGGACGCAAGGGGTTAAGCAGTTCACGATATTCCAACACGGTCTTTAGATTTTTAAATTTACTGTACCTAATTAAAATTATAAATATTATAAGGTCTAATTATGTTTCCGGGACTATTGACAGTCACTAATAGGAAGTGTACCATATTATGTTGTCGGTAATACGTATTGTATAATATAGTAGAAATACTGCGATTGAGAAGAATTGTAATACGATTTAATCCAAAGTTTATAAATCTAGGTTAGTTTAAGTTGTTATTTCGCAGGTGTAGTTGTTTCTAATAACAGGGCAGGATAGAACGTGACAAGGCAAAATTAATATTTCGTACTTCGTAGATTCTCCAAAGAATCTAAAGTAGATGAGTTAATGATCGATGTGCATATATATAACTTCTTATAATTATAGGATAGATATCAGAAACTAACAAAAGTTACACTAAATTTTACTTCGTAACAAACTTACACTTAAAACAGAAATGCGGAGTTGCCTTATGTTTTGTATTCCAGCCCTACGTTCCACCCTAACCTACATACATTGGCACACGGCTTGCATTTATTAGCCCAACGCCACGTGTCGCGTTGTTTTGGCTACATGCATTGAACCCGTGTAAGTAAATGATGCATTCTACGCAATTATCTGTTTATCAATACAGTTTAGTTGCACGAGGCAACCCTATCCGGGACGTGAGCACGTAGCTACTGCGACACGTGTGGGGTATACCTACCTACCACCAGCAGACGTAATGTCGCCATTATCTCACTGGTTATGAAACAGGGACTGTTGAATCTTTCCATAGAAATATTGGCAGCTCTAAACGAACGAAAACTAAACACGTAAATGTGAATATAAGTATACTACACGTTAGTTATTTTCAGTGTGGTTCATCTGTAGAATTTTAATGATTCATGCCCATTTCGAGAATTCAGGCCGGTATGGTTACCCAGCCAGCTCTTAAGAACGCGGATAGTCATTAACATTATTTAAAAAGCTTGTGTACACGACCATTGCCCTCTGAATAACAATAATAAAAGTGAATTAATCATAAGTATATCATCATAGACGGTAATTAGTTGCTGATAATTCCCAGTTTCGGGCTGCGACTAGATAAAGAGGTTAGTAGGGCAGCATCGTGCCGTTATTCCTGACTAGTGATAGTCTTGAAGCTCTGCAAATTAGATAAGAACATTATATTTTCTGGTGTGTTATCTACTCATTATCAAGCATAATCTTTTTACTGGTTTACCCTTGACCTGTTACGGTATTTAAAATGCGCATTATTTCGTCTCATACACTATGTAGACAACACAAACCAAGAATGTATGTAGGACGTCGTCATCGCGACGCCGAATCAAATAAATTTAGGTAATCTGCCGCAAAATATGCGGCCTAGGCGATGACAAAGAACTGAAGGCACCGGGCACGCCTCGCTTGCGTGCCCACTCTATTTATCTAATGCGTGGTGACCTTGCTTCGAATCCACACATCGCATCGGTCGATCGCCGCATGGACATACACACGGAAGCTGCTGCTGATGCCCAACCTGAACCGAAGCGAATCCACGTCTATTTGTTCATAAAGTAAATGTTACAAGTACTAAGTAGTACAGTTTAGACCCGTTATAGAATCATAACCTCTTGATATTAAACATAATAATAAAAATCTTACTTTTAAGGTTTATAGAAATCCTATAATATACATAAAAATTAATATCTATTTCCCTTAGATTTATGTTGTGTTAATTATTGTCAGAAGGTTCTTATGAAAGAAAAATCAACAAAGGATGTGAGGTTATGGCGAGGCCGAAAGCCGTGCATACTACGCGAACGAAGTCGCGAGTTATAAAAGGCACAGCCAGCATATAACTACTTATAAGCATGAAAGTATATGTCTGAGCCACAAAACAGTAAGAACTGTGTTTTGAGCATGGTTTGATCTAATTGCTTAGTAGTAAGCTGAGCGATAAGCGTGCCCGTACTGCCCGTTGCTAAACCAGGAACACTAAATAAGTAATATACTTATTACCATACAATGCCGGGACAATTTGTTCCCGTTTTACTCTTGAACGTTGAACGCAGAAGGACGAATATATAATGTTACATATACATACGAGTTTAGTACTATACCAGGAACTCCATTAGCGTTGCCCGTAACCCAGTGGCCTTGCCCTTAATCCAATATATTATACGATAACAGCCGCGACATCGGTATTCATTTGCGATTAGATTTTCCATCTCTGTTTATTTTCATCGCACTTATTTGGACACGTTTATTTACAGTAAGTAGGTATACCTATCATTTTTTCTTATTTAGGTGCATATCAGTAATCTTTCACACGATTACAAACGCGAAATGTATGTTTGGATATGGATGGATGGCTGATTGTTGCCCTTTTACAACAGGGTGATTTAGCTGATTCTTAAAATGTTTGTGAAAATAGACTTTACGTTTAATACATTCCGGATTGATTAACATTAATACTAAATCTGTTGTGAATATAAATCCTTAAGCATTTCATTTTGACTGTAGTCGAGAAGTCACGTGCAGTCGATTATGGTTGTTGCGACACCCTAGTCTTAGGCACGGCCTGTTGTAGCGAGTATGTATACCACGACGCGACCCACTCTAGTCAGTAATCATGAAAGGGGAATAATTTACCAATCATTACGTTGCGATACCGAATGATTAATGGTTTGTTTAGAACCTGCTGTCCAATATTGCCAAATACATACAGATTTATCTATACTGATATACATTTTTATTTAATATTCCAGTTTTCAATTAGAAGTTTAATTTTTATATATCATAGAGAATTTTCAGAACTAGCGGTCTACATTAAATAGAAAATTTAAAAAAATAATGTTATACCAAAACCACAAATTTGAATTCAAAATCAACTCTTAGATTACCTTTTAAGGCTACATCAATCCTTTTCCGCACTCAGTCACAGAATAAATATTATACATTATACAAATTTCTTGGAAAAAGTTGAACCGATTTCAATAAAACACTGCTAAGGACTATCTTGCTTTAACAAATTTCAAATAAGAAACCCCACTGTAAGATAATCAATCACTCACTTTGGAGGCTGGCACAGACATACAGATAGAGACAATAGCGTCAAACTGGTCAAATGTAAGTAAGAACACTATTTTTCTTAAGGGACCAAAAAGTATTTCGAAATCACATTTGACGGACAAAGCGTTTAACAGCCACCAAGACTAATAATGACATGAGATCAAAACAGATATACTCGTAGTCACAATCCCTGTAGAGAAACGAGAGAACTCTTTTAAAAGGAGTCCATAATCACCACTAGCCACACAGTATTAAATGAATATTGCATTTCCCGCCTAGGCCCGAAGTGAATTTTCGTGAAAACCACTTTGATTGAACTCTGAACGGGTAAACATTGTGCAATTCACAAGTTATTTCAGGTTGAGTTTGGGAAACATTGCGGCGAAGTTCCTGTTTACAGAACGATGAAAAGCTTTACTGAGAATATAGGCAGGTGGGTATATCCTTTATGTACATGGTGTTACTTCTTCATTTTATTTGAAATTATTCTTTATTCATGTCTGTTCCCTATTTTCAAAGAAAGTGAACTTTCATAATGTGAGAATGGTAATAAGTCTTGTATTTTTCATTTTATCACATTCTTGCGGCATGTACAAACTTTCACTTGCTCAAGGCTCTTGAAATCCTTTCCATTCTGTAATATGTTGAGCTATTGCCATCCAGCCATTTGCCACTTACCATAAAACAAATGATTAAAGCATTCGCTACTATGTAGTATACATTATATATGGTGTATTTGCTATGCGATCCTTTAGTTACGTAAGGCTAAACTTATCATATAATAGAGTGTTTCAAATTAACTAGTTTACTGTTGTTTTCGACATTACGTATAAAAATGCTTTAAAATACATATATAATATACATTCACATTACTAGTTTACTTCTTCGAAGGGGTTGATTGGTAGCACAATTCGCCAGTTATACTTTTTTAGACTGAGCGAGAACTTTGCTATCTATTAAATACTAAAAAACATATTTTTTATTTGACTATCTGATAATACGAGTAAATACTTGAAGTGATGAAGTAATGACTCTGATCAGGGAAGATATCGAGCTCACAAACACATATATCGCGCTGAAGCCGCACGATTCTATTTACTAGCGGTTGAGTAGCGGCAACCACGCGGTTAATCAAACCACACGGTTATGTCTGAACGATCTATAAGACATCTATATAAATAAGACTCGCGCGGTTCCTATACAATTTTGAAACTGCGCGGCTCCCGTCGTGTCTGAACTAGCGCTATAGCTCGAATAGCACGTTTTTGTAGGATAAAGATGGTCTCTATACTCGTATCAGCCGCTAAACCCCATAGCAATAGCCCGTATGACATTACGCTGTGGAAATATGCAAAATATACTAACCGCGCCATATATAATAGTTCTTTTTGATTTTAATTAAGTAGATGTTAATTTAAGTGCAAGAATAATTTCCACTAAAATAAACGAAATGTTCTGTTAAATTTTCTTTGAGTGGATTTACGGTACATAAAACAGTAGGTGTAATGTAATAAACGAAAATATGTAATGTATTTGTGATGTCGCCGTCGAAGTAGAGGCAAAATAATATAGAGTAAATGAGTTCACTTACTTCCATGACGACGTAGACATGGGCTGGGCTGTCCATGCAGTCATGCATGGCCACGACATTTGTATGGTGGAGGGCAGTCAGTTCACGGAGAATCTTGATTTCCTTCACGAGGATCTCCGACGCCTTCTGAATACCCTTCTTGGTGACTACCTTCACAGCTACCGACTGCGACGGGTTCTGTAGAATAATTAAACTATCAATAACAAGTAATATTTCTCTATTTATTTCTGGCTGAGATACAATTTTTCTCTCTAATCAATACTGTGTTTTTTCTTTAGTCTATACTGTGTTTGTTCAATAGCCTATTGTATGTGCTCTATAATAGTGCCACGATTATTTCGTACTACTATTTATTCTGTGGTAGTGTGCTCTGCATTGCTGAGCAAAGGACTCTCTCCTTACTCCCACTGCTGAGCAAAGAACTGCCTCCTTTTTTTTAAGTGACGAGACAGGCAAATAATTTGGCTGGTGGAAAGTTTCATGCCTGTTGATGCATGAGAATATCAGTGCAGCCAGATCTAAAGATGAGTAAAAAAGTGTAGCAATGCACTGCCTGTACTCGTCACCCTGTATTATAGCTGTAAGTCCCATTCGCCCTGCGATTTCATTTTCTACACTGCCCTTGAACTTTAACACAACCTTTAATTATGTAACTAACTACTTTACATAATATTGTACAATATAACAATACATGTATACGTAAACATAAAAATGCATGCATGATTCGCTCCCGCGGACCTAACAATACATAACAATAATGTTATTATTTCTGGGCACATCGTTACCGCAGTATATAATACGGCTATTTAAAACACATTGAAAACCGATTGCAAAATATAAATATTTCATTGTGGTGATTATTCGAATAAACTAAAATTCACATTTATCTTGTGATTTTTTAAACATTTAAGTTGGTTAATAATATTCAAATTTCTTCAACATCCCTTGGCGGTTTTTGTTTTAATGCAAAGCAGATAATGTGCTGCGAATAGGTACTACTAACATGTTGCCAGTAAACATAAAGTAACAAACCATGGAAACCATCCTTTGCGTGATCCACGGCACCTACAAAATCGTCGTGCTCGAAGCATAGCATCGTGTGCTATAGGAACTAAGCCAATTAGATTAGTCGATGGTTACGAAGAGGATAATGGAAACGCGAGGAGTGTTGCATAAGGCCATAGTGGAATAGGCGGAGGCGACTAAACGCAGACTTGACTACATGAGACTGTTCAGTTTAGTTTCTGTGCTGTGGCGTAATGTGTAAAACAAGGCCGCTGCATCGTCAACCTCTATGACATATCGATTAGGCTAATTGACAATTAGTTAGGTACTTCATTGTTACTAGGATCCAGTATAGTTTAGTGAAACTGTAGAGGCGAAAAGTCTATGTCTGTGGATATATTTAATTTTTTAGGAGGGTGTTGGAAACAATATTTTCTAATTAGCTGTCTGTTTGGATGTTTGTTAGAAACCATAAAACTCAAGAACAGCTGGATAGATAGCGAGTTCAGCGTCCGGCTTTGTAGTGGTAGGACTTTTGCAGAAACCACCTAGGGAAGTACCACACCTTTGCCAGTTATTCAACTGTGTAATCGACCGGATATCAATGATGGAAAACGCCTAAGACGTCGAGGCTTAACGTAATATAGTAATGCGTTAAGGTGACACTTTTAAGACATGAACTCTAGGCTACGCTAATGAGCACAGACAAATCGACAGAATATAAGGAGCGGAAACAGCTATCAAACGTTGTGGTTGTGACTGGTCATCTTTTGGTGTTTTTTCATCAAAAACAGTATGATGATGTGTGAAAATGGTGAATTGGAATTGAAGCCACTGACTGTTACGCGTGGAACCTTTTAGAGTCTGCATGTTAGATATTAGAGATACGGGGAAACGGAACGACCACAGTTTTCAATTTTAAGTAATTTAATGTTTTGGGCATATTACTTTCAGATCTAGACTCTTGAGCGTACTGACTTAAAAGCAACCACGATCTTCTACATTGATTAATAAAATTATTTAGCATATATTTATTAAGCAAAGTTCAAAGTGGTGCTACTACAGGGGTAACAAGAGTCGGCCGTCGATCAGACGGCCACGGGATCAATCCCGTGTATTTAGCTTGATGATAAGATCGTGATAAAATCCATAGCGTGATGGTAGGGCACTACTGGTGTCTGCCAGACTAGCTATAGCTATCACCTACAAGTTTGAAAATCTGTCGCTAAGCAGATGCAGATATAAAGTGTGTTCCGGCAGCTGTCCTTGAGAGCCAGTCGCTATTTTAGGTCTAGTGTGACCACCTTTGATTGCATTATCACTGACCATCAAGTGAGATAGTGGTCAAACACTACCCTACCAAATGAAAAAAAAAATAGTTATGAGGAACCTTATCACAAGATAATTACAGAGTCATTGCTATCGGACTCCTTGTCCAGGTTTTGAGCAAAGCCGGTGAACCTAACCTTCCTAGAACAAACAGATTCCTTTCAACAGGAGATACACGCTATGTTACTTTAAAACGTTACGCACGTGATAAATGCTCCTTTGTAGCGTAACTGAGTACGTTAAGCAAATATCATGCCTATATTTAAGTCGACGGAGAATTTTGGTTTGATTTGCTTTTATCCAGAAGAGGCGGGTGGTGCGCCGGCGCTGATCTAACATTAGCCCGCCCTACATTCCGTAGGCTCATGCTGCGATTGCAGCAATTGACCTGATTTCAACACGATATTCCTGCGAGATCATTATATTTAAGGTCAACCGATTGATACTAACAAAAAGCTCGAGACGCAAGATTAAACTTATTATTTGAATTTGAAAAAATGTGTTGGAATGGAACGGTATATCTTATCGATAGCAACACATTTGCTGTATGGAAGTATGTAATTGAGCAATTTAATAGTATACCAACTATTATTGTATTATTGTTTATGATCATATTTACACATACATAAAATTACTAAGTACATTCTTTTTACAATTTTAGAGAGAAAAACATACCTTTGGACGGATTTGAACCCATAATTAGAAGATGCTACGCAAACTTTAAGCTCATTCAGCAGGTACACCGTACAAATTACTATACCTGTTTCCAAATAATACTTTTTTTATTTATTTAAGAATTATAAAGCCAGCAGGTGTTTTATAGTCAAAAACGTATAGAAAACCCACTGGGTTTGCTTCGATACTCTTATTTGCAACGCACGCTATAATTACAACAAAATTGAAAAAAAACTTAACTCACCAAGCGCCTATTCATAAAATATTATTATCTATTATTACTTAGCCCATTTACTGGAATGCCCGATATTAATAAACCTTAACCCTTAGAATAATTACTATTCTAAGCCTTAACCCATTGATCGGTATTATACTCGTAGATCGATGCCTTAACCGCCTTATTATAAAACGTGGTCTAAAGACAATCACGAGTATAAACCATGGTTTAAGCAAACTTTCTAGGTGAAATTTTGTTAAACCATTGTTTAAAGTAGGGACTATCTTTAGTCCACGTTTCATAATGATAGGGAAATAGTTTTATTGTCTCGCAAGAAATAAATATTTCCGGTTTCTGAAGTGACAATAGAAACAAGACATGTAAGAGATAAGGGCGACAAATAAATTCGTTCTCCGCATTGCATACGACGTTGTTTGGTAGCGCAGTCAGATGTTTGTTGGTCCGAGCACTTCTTTAGCTCTAGCCAAAGACACAGAATCAGTGCCAATATAATTATATTCTTGCATCATTCTCATTCAAAAATACACGACACGGGACAGGGCACATCATGACTCTTATAATTTTCTTATTAACTTTTTTTGGGCTTTCTAATTAACTTAGCGTGTGCAAAGTTTAAATATATCGCTGGCTTAATTTTATTTGTATAACGAACTAAATATTTATTTATCGTTTTGCGTCTATATGTAAAGATTTGTAAATTACTCTTTTATATATATGTATACATTTTATTTAGGTAAGTATGTCGAATTTATACCGCCGTCGGCTTTTTCCGTGTTTATTAGTAATTAGTATTGGCTTTAACTATTCCACCGTTATGGTTGGCTTAAATATTTATACCAAGTTTATTAGTAACGCTGATAATGTTAACTTAAGCTATCAATCCACCTCCGACAGTGGGGTTAAAATATATAATCTTACTCTAATATTATAATTCGGTAAAAATATTTTATTAAAAATTAACTACTCACCTATAGTATTTAAGAATTATTTACCCTGGCAGTGTTCCGCGCACTTCAATGCTGCGTTTCAATGCTGAACGAGTTTGATTACTTACTTTAATGTAGGTCATCTCTGATTTTATTGAGCTTGTATACCTTATAGCAATGATCCAGTTTATGCACTAAGACATAAATAGATAAAATATTATTGGCGTTCTTAGCTCGAGCAGTTATGGATGTCTAGCTCCACCGATTTGGTTAGCTCCAACCACGTTCGACCTCTACTCGTGCCTAAAATCAGTTTTGATTTTCAGCTAAGATATCGTGTTTTGTTTTAGGTTATTATGGTCGACGGTAAGGCCAAACACATCAGCGGCCTTAGCACAAACAAATTGCAAATAAGCATTCGTATCGTAAGCGTCAACGTTCGCGCTTCTGCGTACAAACTATGAGTTGTCTGTGTCACATTTGCCCTAGATACATGACAGTTTGTACTGTTGCACGTGAACGGCACGTTACGGTACACTTGCGCAGTTATTCATGCTAGACCCACAGAGTTACGCTCGCACCAATCCCAAATTCAGCTATAGCACCAAATTATTTTCTTTAGAATGAAATACAAATGGTAGTTAGTTGTATTGTGGCATTTTGCCTTTCATCGATCCAGTGTTATTACCTAACTCATGGCTAACCCGCTCTGCTGGTGACGTTTTCCAATGGTTTAATAAAGCAATCATCTTGTATGGTACCTATGACTATTATTAGCATTTTTCAGCAATGTAGTCGAGTGCGAGTGCCCTTGGGCAGTGCGGGTGCATAGTGCGTGTCGCATTGTGTACCTCGGTATTGTGCGGCATTAGGACAAAGAGTAACCCGATGCCCGCGTCGTCACATTCAGTACGTGACCATCTATTATTATAGTGTAGAGGGATAGGACCTCCAGTGACGCCAAATCGCGGGAAAGACATGTATCCTTCACTGCCGGCAAAGCTATCTGTCAAGGGCTATCGAAACGTCGAGTTCCAGGAATCACAATGTATATGTTCCTTTTCTGCCAACCATCTACTATATTGGAAGAATGAGCACGACTGATTCAAGAGTTATGCATGAACAAGTGCAACGTACAAACGTTTTATGATTAATGTTTAACCTCAAACAAGCAATAATTACTTGAGGTTAGAGATTCATCATACAATTTTTAATAGGTACTAAAAGTAGCCGTGGTTAGTAAATATTATCTAATTAATTCTATTAAATATGTTTATGTATGATGTATATTATACGTTCATGTTGGGTACGTCCTGCCTATTGTACAAAAACACAACTTTAGAAGGTTTTAATATAATTAATGGATGCAGCGGAAGGACTCTAAAGTCATGGGTTTTAATACTCACTACCTACCCAGAGAAACAGATTTAGGCTATCTTTGACAATATTCAATCAAACCCAACCCAATACGCAGACTTGTCAACTCACCAATTGGCACGCCCAAAGATTACCACTCACCACTTTAAGAGGTAAATTATTTAAAAAGAAGACAGTGATAAAATTTGCAGCTTGGTTCGTCATCAGTCATCGTCTCTTTCGGGCCGGTTGCCAGTCCGTCAATCAGATAGTAAACGAGTAAAATTAAATTGCGAAAAGTAGCTAACTACAAAGGCAATGCAAAGATCTAGCCTAGTTAAAGTCAGCTGCAAAACCGGAATAGGATCAGCTGCTGTCCAGTTAAACTAAGGCTTGGCAATTGACTCCAACTTATGGTCGCATTGTACATTTCTTACATGAAGCAAAAACAAATTTGTACTTCCTTACAGATACAGATAAAATACAATAATAATGAAATATAGGTATAAGATACGCAAGCAGAAATAACTTTGCATGAAGGATGACTCACAGAAGAATTTCATGGCAGGTTGCAAGTCGTAATTAATACCGTTGTGTAGATGCACAGAAAATATATTAGTAAGCAGGTGCTTGACTAATAGTAAATCCTTACTTTGGAAGATGTGCTGAAATATGGTTAGTTAATTTAATTTTATGCATTCATTGTAAAACATGATAGCCAGCTAGTTCCGCAATCGATGACGATCGAACGTGGTACTCGTAACTACGTTCACTTGGCTACTGCCACGAAATGGATTACATAGAAAGACTAGCTTTTGCCCAATACTTCGTCCGCGTAGTTTTTTTCCTGAATTTAAATTATTGTAACCTTATAGTGCTGTGTTCATGCCTACGAATTTCTTCGTAGGTTCATGCCTATTTCCGACAGTTACGTGCTATATTTGACAAAAGTTCATGTAGACATGTTCAAAAACAAAGAATTCTCCCTTAAAAGTTCCATACTCCATTTCACCCCCTAAATCATCCCTGTCCAAAAATATTAAAGAACACCATTTTGTTATTTTAATGAACTATCTAAATAAAAAAATTCATAACTATAGGAATAAATTACTTTTTTAAACCACTAACGCCTGCTTAGCGATGCCAAACACTGCAAAACTTCGATAATGTAACCTAGAGTGTAACAAAATACCAAAAAAAAATCTTAACGACGCTGCGGAAACTATTGACAATAGGGCAAAGTGATGTAGGTACTACATTTTTATATAGAGGACATTAGTGTCTACAACAAAGTTTGCGATACCATTTATCTAACTATTACAGTTATGCCATGTTATGTTAATAATAATTGATTTTCCATGTTAAAATATGCAATAGTAACACCGAAAATTTTTATATGACGTATGCTGCGAAAATTATTGACAATGGAGTAAAAGTGATGTACTACAGTTTTATAGAAGACATCAGTCTACAAAAAAGTCTTCAATATCATATGTCTAACTATTTCAGTTATGTCACAATAACTGATCTACTTTTATATATTAAATTATGCAATATTAACGCCGGTTTAAACTAGGCCACATTATTTGTATCATGGTATTAATAAGCATTATCTGCTCTAATAATAAAGACGAAAGACTTGATTGATTGTTTGTAATGGATAAACGCAAAAACTATTCCAAAACCTAATCAAAAAATTCTTTCACTCGTAGTAAGCTACATTATGCCTGAGTGCCCATACGCTATATTTGATTCATAATTATCATCATCCATCACCACGCGGGTGAAACCGCGGTGCGCAGCTAGTAATATTATACAGTGATTTACGGTATTTTGTGTTTTTGGGATTTTGCTGAGCCACAACACATTTTTATTAAGTATGTTTAGGGTTTGTTGTTTTACATGTAGGTATCTAGATAATGCATAAGTTACTAGATTAGTTTTCATGACTTTGATGGGATTATATCTCGCAATCGGTATGCATGACTAAAATATGATGTACAAACCCCTACCTTCATATTAAAATCCTATTTAATGATAATACACATGGTGGGCTGGGACCAAAAAACGAATTGTTCTTGTCTTCTTGCCCCCTAGAGGACGCCATATTCAATTTAATGTGAAGTTATGAGGAGACATATAAAAATGCATAGGTGCATTATGAAACATATCATAATAAAAAACATAACCCTCCTTTTGCTTCGCCGAAGTCGGGTAATTGAGAGGTACCCGGGTAACGAGTGCCCCAACCGTAATTTTATTATTGAAATTAAACAACTTTGAATGCATTATACTCGCGTATACTTTTATATATAGAACTAGCTGACCCGCCAGCGGCTTCGCTCGCATGGCCTCGCGGGCTACGGTTAATTACAGTTTTTTAACTATCTTACGAGAACTCTTTAATTTACCGTGATCAAAGTATCCTATTATGTTGACCAGGGATATAAGCTACCATACAAAATTTCATTTAATTCGGTGCAGTAATTTCGGAGATTAGCCCGCACAAACAGAGACACAAAAAATTTGAAAAAAAAAATATTAGTTTGATTCCACTCCTTACATCCCCCTGACTCGGTTTTTAGCATTTTTTACATTGTACAGAAATTCGACCTCTACAGTTTTATTTATATGTAGTGATTTTATCCCACATTTATATAGAGATTATATATATATATATGACTATTTCACCTGCGTGGTGATGAATGTTGATAAGGAAGAATCAAATATAGCGTTTGTTACTCAGGCATAATGTAGCTCTAAACTCATGAAAGAATTGTTTGAATTGGTTAAGTAGTTTTACGTGTATCCCTTACAAACAATCATATACCTTTCCTCTTTATAGTTAGAGTGGATAAAGATTTACACCAAGGTATGAATAATGTGGCCCAGATTGTACCGGAGTCACTATTGCATATTTCAAAATGAAAAAGTATTTATTGTGGCATAACTGAAATAGTTGGTTAGACATTACGGTAATGTGGACTACTTTGTAGATAGTGATGTCTTCTATAAATCTGTAGTACATATGTCACTCAATTTTATTGTCAATAGCATAGACTAATATTATGTGGTCAATAGTTTCCGTAGAGTATGTGATATAAAGGACTGTTTTGGTATTTTTTCCGCACCTTGGGTTACATTAACAAAGTTTTAACATATGGGTCCCTAATTTATTATAATAAAATTATTTAGCCTATGTTCATCAGGGAAAATGTTAAATTCTAATGGTGAAAGAATTTTTCTAATGGCGCCATTAGTTTCGGAGCCTATTCAATTCAAAGAAACAAGTCATTCCTCTTTATAATATTATAGGTGAGTTCGATTAGCTTATGAGAGCATTGGTAGCGTTGTCATTGATGGCTGTTTTATTATAGCGTTCGTAAAGCTCAAAAACGTTATTTTTGCAACAGATTCCCAATTCGAATGCCCCTTGTGAGCGTTTTTAGCGTTATTTTCGCTAAAAACGCTCAAGAAGGACCTATTCGAACACACTATGTATAGTGTAGATGTGCATCATATGCACATACAGGCGTGGTATATGATTAAATAGATATAATATAATAGTATACTACAATTTGAACTAAATGTGTTGGCTCAAAAATTCATTTTCAAATTGTATGATAAGATTTTTTTTTGTTTGGTTAGGGGTCCACCCTTACCATACAAACCAACTACCTTTCAAATGTCAAGTTTGTTTTTTAACAAATTAGAAAAAGTTCACTCACATCACTTTTTTTTTTGTTTGTGTGGATTGTGCGGGGTTGAGCAATTTCGCCAATGTCGCGTTGATAAAGAAGAAAACAAACGATGGAGATTGTTTTGAAATTAACATCCTATTTAAGGATGGTCCATAGAAATATAAATGCAAGACTACATTATTAGGCATCATAGAGGTCACAATATAAAATTGTGGCACGCGCAGTACAAACCAGCAGTTAGTTAAGCAGATTAACAAATTGATTTGATGATCATGAAAGGAAACCTTCGGTTTACTGGTTTAGTTTTCTAATTATACTAATAGATTTTACAATCCGAGATATTTTCTATTTTTGATTCAACACAGCAGCAGTGTTGCAGATTAGCAAAGTACGCAGCGCGTCATTACGTTAGCGTCGCTTAATGACGTCATCCGTATCGGTTTAAGGTAAGGTCGTAATGTAATAACAGCTGGCTGATCCATAAAATGTCCCTATAATTTTGTTGGAAATGGACTTGGTCAAGGAATAAAGTTTGTAAAGCAAGTAGCAAGTATCATAAGCAAATACTAATAGTACTAATCATGCATAGGTTTTATTAATTTATTACAAGATACTATGATTTTCTTCTCCTGTGTAATAAACAAGAATATTTGTACAAATGTTATAAAGAGGCCAGATTTGATTGTTAGTAAAATTATTTGTAATTGATAAACTCAAAAACTACTAAAATTCATACCTGGAAAGCTACATTATTCCGGTGCTACATGAGCTATATTTTATTATTACTATTGAAAATTATATCCTGCGGATTCGACGGGCCGGGACAAAGGTATGTTTCAAGCTAAACAAACATCACAGGAATGGCTAATATAACATAAACTGAGAATGAGAAATAAATCTTTTTGATATTAACATTAAACAAGGATTTGACTCATGTTTATTTTGTAGGATCCCAAAATAATAGTCACGAGCCAATCAATGTTCATAAAAACGTTAACGAGTTAGGCAGACTCTGTGACCAATAAAATAAAAGTATTTGGTCTATCTTTTTTTATTTTATTTTTTATTTGACAATAATCATAATCATTTATTTGACAAAAATGGCATTCACAAGAATAGGGTTATAATTGAGCACCTGGTTCCCAAACTAGGCTCTTGACCCGTGGTATAGGACACCAGGCCTCTTTCATCGGATAATTCACAAACTATTGCCTATTTAATATTTTTACATGAAATAGGTAGTTATTGCTTATTTATTACAATTAACATTTTTCTTACAACAATATAATGATTAATCATTTCATGAACACACATGTACCACAATGCAAAATTATAAAGTTAATTATAATCATATACATTAATGATTAGTTGTTAATTTACATTGTCATTGTCGTAGTACTACATATAGGAATTCCTCTATTTCAATTTCATTACAATCAAAATTTGTGTGCGTGTGTATATGTGTTAGTGTGTGTGTGTGTGTGTGTGAGTGAACGTGTATGTATATATTATACGTGTAGGTATATATTTGTATTAGTTGAGTATATTATTCATGATATATATATTATTATAGTTTATTTATTTTAATTTCATTAGCAGGTCTTCCGTATTAGCATAGTCTAAATTGTTTAGTGTATTAAACAAAATTTTTTTAACTGAAAACATTGTTGATTTATATATATGCATGTCTTTATTTATTTTATTATAGAGGTAGGGGCCTATGACATTGATGAACTCACGCGCAAACGCAGTATTTGCTATTGGTTGGGTGGCTATGTAGTGGGAGACTCGTTTTCTATTAAGAGTATTTTCTATTACATCAAATGATGTAAGTGAATGTTGATGGAGAACCCCCTGCTGTATGAACAGTTGTCGAACAGATAACACATGACACTCTTTATACAGGTCAGATGTGGGATACCTAAATGGTCTATTTGTACTACACTTTAGCACACCTCCCCATGATGTAATGCAGTAGGTGATAATAGATTGGCACAAAGAAAAGTATATAAGTTGTACAATCTGCCTGTCAGCACTGTCCCTAATCGATCTGAATACTGCCCATGAGTCTACGGACGTGTTGTGTCAGTTGGTTTATGTGAGGGGCAAATGTAAGTTTAGCATCTATTATAACTCCTAAATATTTTATTTCGTTTACTCTTTCTAATACGATGCAGTTACAAATAGGTGATGACGGTATCATACATGAGACAGATTTATGACCAACAAGACCTAGAGAGTTACTTATATCTAGTGAACCTCGTATGGTAAATGCCATATATTTCGATTTATTCAGATTAAGGGTCAAGAGATTTTTTCGCAACCATATTGAGATTTTATTAAAAGCAATCTGTGCTATTTGAAACACCTCTCCCCAGCTATTTCAATGGACTAGTATAACCGTATCATCTGCATATGTTATAATAGAGCCCCGATCAATTGACGTTTCACATAAATCATTGATGTATGCCAGGAAGAGTGTTGGGCCAAGAATGCTACCCTGTGGAACGCCAAAATTCACTGGCAGTGGGTTACTAACATGTTCCCCTATTTTAACACTCTGTGTTCAGTCGCTCAGGTAGCTTTTTATTAGTTTATGTTGCAATCCTCTGATGCCAAGGTCTTCTAGTTTAGAAAGCAGTAGTGGAATAGACACGCTATCAAAGGCTTTTGCCAAATCGAGGAAAATGGCAAGGGTGTTTTTCTTTAAATCAAGGTTAGTAGCTATTGACTTTGTAAGATTGAGTACTGCATTTGCAGTTGACCTGTTTCTTCGAAAACCGTATTTATTTTGGGATAGCAAGTTGTTTGATTCGAGGTAATCTACTACACGTTTATTAAGAATTCTTAGAAGATTTTAGACAAAGACGTTAATATTGATATTGGTTGATGATTACCATTGTTGATGTTGATTTTTCCCCAGCTTTATGTATGGGTATAATAATTGCATGTTTGAGAGCTTTAGGGAAACATCCTGTCTGGAGAGAAAGATTAATGAGCCGTGTTATGATTGGTGCAAATATAGCCATGTCTTGACAAAGAACCTTCGCCGAAATCTTGTCCCATCCCACAGCGCAATCAGATTTAAGGGAGCTAATTACAGACAACACTTCTGTCTCGTCAGTATCCAGCACAACCATGGAGTTTTTTGGAGATAGCCGAGCATTTGTTTTTGGGTATTCGTCGTCCGGGATGATATCTTGTGCCAAAAGTTTGCCAACGTTAGCGAAAAAGTTATTGACAGCGTCTATTGATTTTTCTGGAGATTCATGAACTTTGAGATGCTCCTGTGATTGCTTCGGTATTGTTTTATATTGTGTTATTTCGTTAATAACTTGCCATGTCTTTTTCAGATTGTGACTTCTGCTGGCTATCTGGAGTTGTTCTCTTTCGTAGTTTGATCTAGAGTTCTTAAGAACCGATTTGTAGAAATTTCTATTTCTCTTGTTTATAAGTAATTAGTAAAACAATGTTGTTTGGCTGCAATCATAATCGTTTATGCATACGATCGCGATTTCTCAAACATCTAATAATGCCCATAGTAATCCAGGGTTTCCTAGCAGTTCTACATTTGGGTATGAGTGTGGTAATTGTATTAGATTATATTGTATTATATCTGTAGTTAGTATGTACAGTTACAATCACTCCATTGTATATCTCGAATAAAGAAATTACATGCATAACATGGAATTTCTCAGTGTTCCGGTCTCTTCGCGAAGTCTTCTAGTCAAAAATACCTCAGTGCCTCAAGACAAGAGTCTTCGACCAATGTGTGTTACCAGTGATGACTTATGGCACTGAAACGTGGTCTCTTACTATGGGCCTCATAGACAAGCTCAAAGTCGCACAACGAGCTATGGAAAGGGCTATGCTCAGGGTTTCTCTATGTTACGTGATCAAATCAGAAATGAGGAGATCCGTAGAAGAACGAAAGTCACCGACATAGCTCAGAAGATTAGCCAGTTGAAGTGGCAGTGGGCAGGGCACATAGCACGCAGAACAGATGGCCGATGGGGCCGGAAGGTTCTGGAATGGAGACCACGGACCGGCAAGCGCAGCGTAGGTCGTCCACCGACACTATGGACAGACGACCTGATGAAGGTCGCATGACGACGTTGGATGCAGGCCGCTTCCAACCGGCCCTTTTGGAAAATCATGGGGAGGCCTATGTTCAGCAGTGGACGCTCTATGGCTGAGATGATGATGATGATGCATAACATCTGAGGATTCTGTTGTACTGAACTGGTTAATTCCCAGAAAAATGGTTGCATTATCAATAGAAAGTTGCTCTGAAGAAACCCTTTAGATATCCTACCAACGTTCTTTATGATGATTTCAAAGTATTGCGAATGCGTCAACTGTTTATTTTAAATGCCACAGCAAAAGTTCATAAAACCATGCTTAACCGGCTTGACTATAACATCCTGTTATCCAGACGTGTCTACCGAGTCCCTCTCCCTACTGCCACATCTCTACTAACCCGAAGAAGCCCAGCGTATGCACAATCTAACACATACAACAAGGTTTGTAAAGTTTGTCCAATTAAAGACTGTATTGTATCCTCTTGTAGAAAGACAGTGCAGAACTGGCTTATGACCCTAACTTATGAAGAAACAGAGAATTTTATTTAAATCTTGCACGCGCACCTTACTTCACGCACACATACACCCAACACACACATCCACGCACATACACACATACCACATCAATAAACACTTGTAACAGTTGTCAATCTTACCATGATCGTTTGGCTATAGTAGTTCAAACATCAACATAACTTAAAATATTAAATAATAATAATAAATTACTATTCGACTCTTTCAAATCACTTTTAGGCACCTATAGTGCTTGTCGCTAAATGTAATAAAAATCGTACTCTGTCCCCAAGACACAGGCTAACGCCTAGTTTGGGTCTCAACGTTCACATGTGACTACGTTAATTTAGCTAAGCTTACCATAAACACTGTTAATTGAAATGTTACTTATCTTTGGAAATAAACATTATTATTATTATATATTATAAAGTTTAACACCATCAATGATTATGTTAAGTACTAGATACTTACATAAGGCTACAATAATTATAAAACGCTATAATGTTAAATTGCAAGTTATTCAGTCATCCTAATTAAAAAACAATAATATCTAATTTTGTTTACTTGTACAATTTTGCCACTCTCTCTTGAAAGTTGGAGTAATTAATTTACCAACATATATAGAGACAACACTCTAATATTATAGAGAGATAGTATGTTTGTATGGTTGGATGTAAGAGTTAATGTCTGGAACAGCTGATCTGAATTTGATAATCTTTCACAGATGTACATTGGCCCTGGATGCTATAGGCTGTTTTTTATGCTTACTAACATTCTCCCATGGCTATTCTAGCAGTATATTTTACCTCTCACTATAATGGTCTCAAAACCCTAGAATAAAGAACTTTTGGAGAATGAAGATAGCGAGAAGACCTAATCAAGACATATAAAATCCTAAAGGGTAAATATAATGTTCCAAACATAACACAAATCTATAAGATGAATACAATAAGAGGTTGAGAGGATTCTCTCATAAACTACAAACATCGAAGTGCAATAGTAAACCTAACCCTTTTTTGCTTAACCATGTTTTTAAGCAATGGAACATATTTCCAGAAACTGTGATTGGGGTCCTTAGTGAATTGCTTTAAAAATAGACTTAGCAAACATTTAAATGAGTGCATTGACTTTTTATATACATGCACAACACTATACACATAATTAATAATGGTTGAGCATATCCCAGCAAAGTATCCAGCTGGCAACCCAGTCTGTTGGCATGGCATTATTTAGTTATTAAATCATCAACATTGAATGTTAAAAATGTCAAATGTTATTCAAAACATAAGTCGATACATTTTTGCCAATAGATTAAAATTGCAAGTTTTCCTTCAAACATATAATGAATATGCTAGTCTAGTATATAAATCCTTTAGATTTGGTTTATGTTATGAAGCTTTTCTTATATTAAGGCCCATAAGAAATCTAAGCCTGCATGCACCATAACTACTAATGTCTTTAAGTCATGTACACCGTTAAGTATTGAAAGATTGTAGACAAGCCTTCTTTAGAGGTTACTTCAATCAGCTGATAAAGAAAAATAAGTTATCAAATTAAAATAAAAAAACATTTAAATGGCATTATAATAATGTTACTGAGTTAGAAAATCCGACCAAAACAAACATTAATTGCGTCCTTGCCACCGAAATGAGAATTTGAATTTTAATGACGACGTCGCTATTACCACCCACTTAAGTTTTGTGGCTTGATTTTTTGGATTATCTTTGAAGCAGGAACGAGGAGGAACTTATTATAAACCTAACGCAGTGTGAGAACAGTACAGTGAGGACATCGGACATAGGTACACACCTTTCTCTTCCTTCCTTTGTATACTATAGCGAAGGCTCCGTGACCTATAATGTCTTGTTTGGTGTACTCATATTCACCCACTTGTATGACTTCCATTTTAACCATCTTGCCTTTAACTAACGACATCGTATTATAGTTTGTATTTATTTACAGCCCAACACAGTCACGATCAATAATATTATTTGGGAAATGTGGATTTCGTCGGAACTTGACTGAGCGCTACATTATGAACACATCGAGCAACTAATCACTACCAACTTCCCAACAAATGTATTTTCTTTATTTACACTTCATTACAAGTTTTTTACATTTCACTAAAACACAACACACAATGAACGCACTAAAAGTAAAGTGATTTTATTTTGTTTGATTTTGCGAGCTGATGTCAGTGTTACAAGTTCTATATGAAAAATCTACCAAATATCAAGAGAAAACAATACTATCTGCAACCGGGAGTTACCGAATCAGGCTACCGATAACTGTCTACCTGAGAGAATGTTTTTGAGCACTGCGCCCTACGAAGAAATAATATCAGGAAGCATGATTCAGAAAAAAATCCACATATAAAGTGGCTCGACGACGTACTATGATATGATTCCAAATACGAATTTCTTCCGAGGTTACAAATAGACATTAAAAACAATAAGCAATAATAAACGATTACCTACAGTTGGTATGCAATGTAGGTAACTCCATAACATTAAACATCATCAATATAAAACATCATTTCGTCAGTTTCCACGCACTGAAGAAAGGTAAGTCCATTATTTTGTTACGGTCCTAGATTGTGTTTTCATGTTTTGGTATAATTTAAATAAGTAAAATGGCAAAACAGGAATATGTGGTTACGACGTGACTGTAAACGAATAAATAAATAACCATCTCGAAAAAATCTGAGTTAGTGCACTTTCTGTATGTAGGTATTATTTACTTATAGTTAAATATTTTTAGATAAAGGCCTTGTGCCAACATTCTTAAGCATGTTTAAAAAGTACTTAATTAAACCCAATTAGGTATCATGAGATATTATGTTTAATTACGATATACCTAAACATGTTTAAAAACGTTGGTGCCAGTAGCCTAAGGCCTACTGTGTATGATAGTTTGAAATGAAATCAATAATATTAGCACAGCGATATTTGTTAATTAAGCATAATAAATAGTGTTTACGAGACTTTTGTTTTTTCTTAGAATGGTTTTGGGGGTCTATCACTCAGAAAAAATAAAAAACATCTTTTTTATTTTGTCTGAGGCCTATTAGACAATATAATTCGAGATTTAAGACGGCGGATGCGATTTTTTTAATTAAAATCAACATGGGTATCGTTTCCATGGTTTTCGGGCGTGCCAATTTCAAATAAGACATATATTTTGAGCTATTTATTATATTATTATTAATTTCGCGAAGTCTTCTCGTCTAAAATACCTCAGTGCCTCAAGACAAGAGTCTTGGACCAATGTGTGTTACCAGTGATGACATATGGCACTGAAACGTGGTCTCTTACTATGCCTCATAGATAAGCTCAAAGTCGCACAACGAGCTATGGAGAGGGCTGTGCTCGGGGTTTCTCTACGTGATCGAATCAGAAATGAGGAGGTCCGTAGAAGAACGAAAGTCACCGACATAGCCCAGAAGATTAGCCAGTTAAAGTGGCAGTGGGCAGGGCACATAGCACGCAGAACAGATGGCCGATTGGGCCGGAAAGTTCTGGAATGGAGACCACGGACCGGCAAGCGCAGCGTAGGTCGTCCACCGACTCGGTGAACAGACGACCTGATAAAGGTCGCAGGACGACGTTGGATGCAGGTCACTTCCAACCGGTCCTTTTGGAAAATTATGGGGGAGGCATATGTTCAGCAGTGGACGTCATACGGCTGAGATGATAATGATGAATAGTACATGTTTTGCAGTGCCTCGTAATGCATCTAAATCAATACCTAATAATGTAGAAGCTCTGTATTTGGAGATTGATAGATGGAGAAAATAGTTAATTTCTGAGCAGAAAGAGTGACTTCTACGCCGACAGCATCCATATGATCTGTGTGGGAAGTAGTCACGCATGAATGCGAAATATTACTTTTTATGACCCCTGTCTACGACTGTTGAGCTTATCTTGACGATAGAAGTTATAGCCCGGGACACGAATAGATACTTGCGATCCTATCCTTGTTTCATTAATGGCTATGATATCTGAAGATATTTCCCAGATTGCAAGATCTGTAAGTTCAGAAATCCTTTCACGAATGCCGATCCAACGGATTCAACACTCTTCACGCATCGCTCAGGGAGGTTACAAATCTTCGAAGCATGTCCAAAGCGTTGACAGCGGTAGCACTGAGTCCCAGAACTGGTATTAAGCTTGACTTTTTCCCATTTTAACTACTCAGTTAGAGAGGCATTTGATACGCTTAAACTTTGCCATGTCGGTACCAGCTGGCAGCTAAATAAGGAGTGTGCACGATGTTTCATAGGCCGAAGACAAACTGTTCAGTTTAGATATTAAAGTATCTTTAAACCCCATTGAAAGTAGTTCATCGCGGACTGTTTCGATAGTATTCGATGGTATGCCACGTACAACGATTTTGTATTTCCTATCAGATATTTTTATTTCGGAGTCCTTCAACAACCAGATTGTCGCTATCGTTGAAGTACCAATGTATGGCTATCTTACCTTTCTGTCTGCACTGAAGATGAAAACTGTAGTGGTCTGATGAGACCAATCCTCTTTGACTTCAATTACAATTGGAGGCACACACTTTGAGGTACTTCTTGGTTTTGGAGTTGTACAGAAAGATGTCTCATCTTGACTGTCAGAGTCGTGCGACAGGTCTTTGTATTTGATTGGCTGAATTAAAAGAGACTTGGCCAGGCACACCTTTGGCCCGCACAGGTCGCTTTGACTTCCTTCAGATAGCATCTTCAGCTGGCCTTTTGTTGGACAAACTTTCATCCGAAGATGATCGCACCAAATATTTACCCATAGTTGATCATTTATCGATATCTATAATACGTCTCGATTTCAGTGTAGTCACACCACTATCGTGTATATGTAATCAGACCGGTTAACTCGCACATTGCACGCAGCAACAGAGAAGATGCGCGTTCATCGCACGCGCCAGTTTTGCCAAATGTTTTCTTCTTAATTTTGCCGAAGCGTAGCCCACTGCAATATCCGTCGTTGACGTTGCCGGGAATTCAGAGGAGCTCGCCACTCGGATTATGAGCACTTTCGTGCTCATAATCATTGTTTAGTCACGGGCTGCCAGCGATCTAATATGGCGCTTTTGTGGGCAGCAGTCAAAACAGTTGGGCGACCACTGCGGGCTCGGTCAGCAAAATTACCCATCCCGTGCAACCTCTGCACGGGATGGGTAATGTGGTCACGACACAGGATTGGGATATAGCAACTCTGCGTGATATTTCTCTCGTGGTGTATCCTTCTTCCCTCAAAGTTACCATTCTTGCTCGTAAAACTTCTGATGATTCTCCTAAAACATTCCGCGAAAAAGTATTTTAAATCTGTTAATATTGACTAAATCAGATTTCTCAATGAACGTAAACAACAACGAAAGAGAAATGAACTGTGTTAATGTTTCATATTCTAAATCTATATTTTTATATAAAGGATCTAAAAAGACGAAGTAATCAGAACACCATCTACAAAAATTTATACTTTCTTATTTATTTTTTCCAAAGTGATCGCATTCTTTTTTTGATGTGTGTATGTAAGGACAAGTACTATACTCATATTATGAGTGATATGTATTAAATGAGTAAATTTAAATACTTTGTTCATACAGTAGTCAACCAGTAAATCGATCAGTAACTGCTATAATATACAGTGTACATTTATTTATTTGTTTAATTACAAAATCCACATATTTTCAAAATATATTAAATACGCTTCTTAGTTGTTACTTACATCCAATTATAAATATTACAAATAGAGCAGGTTCAGTACCTAAGATTAAAGAGAGTTTACAATTTTGTTACACGGAACTACTTAAAAATAAAAAATTAAAATTGGTAGTCGTGATTTTTACACAAAGATCAATATGATTATAGTAGGTACTCCTCATAAGATATAATTGCTGCGCCGTACGCTTAATTACAGCGTAAGACTTAGCGTTTTATGCGTGCGTGAGGGATCGCGCGCTAGTGTGTGTGTGTGTGTGTGTGTGTGTGTGTATATGAGAGGCTATGTGTTATGTTCTATGTACTGTTCTTAATAATGTCGATAATACTGTTTTTAAACTTAATTTTTTGACTTTTGTTATAAACATTTTGACCTCTATATATAATCGAATTTTGATAATAGTTAGTACGTGCGCGTGGGAGACTGAACAATGGAGTGTGCCTAGTGCGGATGGATGGCGCGTCGAGCCGCAGAACCTGCTGAGTGAGCTCAGGGCTGTCGATTACACCGTGAATCACATTATGTAGAAATGACATTTCTAAAAGACATCGCCTATCTTTCAGTGCTAATATGTTATGGGAGTTACAAGATTCGTCATAGCTTGCACAAAAGCGTTGAGAGCGGTAGTTAAGATGTTTTATAAATTTGATTTGTATCTTTTCTATTTCTAGCGTATTTGTGATATATAGGGGGCTCCAAATATTGCAGCAATACTCAAGGGTACTTCGTACAAACGCAATGTATAACATCTTCAAACATTTCGGGTCAGAGAAAGGTTTGCTGACACGCAGTATAAAACCCAAAGTTTTATACGCTTTTCCTAAAATATCAGATATATGTTCGTTATATGTTAATTTGCTGTCTAAAAGTACTTCTAAGTCTTTTATTTTATCTGTCTTTGTTATCGGAACATTGGACATTCTATATTCAAAGGCCAGTGGCGTCTTTTTCCTGGTGAAGGTCATGTGCATGCATTTACTTTTGTTTACGTCTATTTTATTTTTCTTATAATTTATTTAAACTATCTATATCCTGTTGGAGTGTTTCACAGTCAGTTAAAGATTTAATTTTATGATAAATTTTCGTGTCATCTGCATACATGAGAAAGTTAACTGACCGAAAGCATTTTCCAACGTCATATAAGTATGCTGCATATAATAAGGAAGCGAGGGTAGACCCTTGAGGCACCCCTGATAAGATATCCATGTAATCCGAGCGGTATCCTCCTACAATGACAGCCTGACAGCGATTGCGGAGGTAAGACTCCATCCATCTCAAAAAGTCACCACAGATACCAAGCTCTTGGAGTTTGCGAAGGAGGATAAAATGGTCTACGCGATCATATGCTTTTTCAACATCAACATAAATGACATCTATCTGTCCGGCATCTTCGTCCATTCCCGCATGACGTCATTAGTAAAAATGGCCAGGTTTGAGTCAGTCGAGCGGCCTTTAATAAATCCATGTTGTTGGTGGGGAATATTGCGGCTAATAAATGGGTATATATAATGGTATGCCACTTTTTCAATTAATTTGCTCAAGGTATTTAATATCGAGATAGGTCGATAATTTTCTATTGACGTCTTCGTACCCTTCTTGTGGATCGGAATAATATGCGCAGTTTTCCAGATCCTTGAAAAATTTCCCTCACGAAAACATCGAGTAAAAATGCATGCGAGAGGTTCTGCTAGAGTTTCAGCACATTTAATGAAGAATATGAACGGTATGTGGTCACTGCCGGCGCCTTTATTTGGGTCTGCGTTGTGAAGTAGCTTTTTAACTAAGTCGGCGTTTACGATTATAGAGTGTAACGTATCGGAGCTATTAACTATTGTCGAACTGGGCATGGTTATACATGTACACAAATTTTTACAAAAGAATTCGTTAAATGACAGACAAATTTCATTTTCATTAACTATTATTTTGCTCCCATAAAACATTTGTTTTGGGTAGCCGCCTTTATTTTTTCTTCTGTCTTTAACATATGACCAAAATAGCTTAGGACAAGTCGTTATTTTTTCCTCAGATAATTTTATATAGGATTTATAGCACTTATTCTGTAAAAGTTTCACTTTTGCACGTAACTGTGAGAATATTTGATATTCAAGCTTATTATTGAATGTTTTCCAGTTCACGTGAGCTTTGTTCTTTTCCTTAACTAATTTTATAAGTTCTCGGCTGTACCAAACTGGATATTCATATGAATTTGATTTAACAAATTGCGGTACATATTTATCAATAGCATTATTTAAAGCCGCATACAAATTAATAACCGCCTCTTCAACGCTACATGCAAGCAGCAATTTTCGCCAATTCAACCCCTGAAAATGTTTATTAATAACTAAATAATCCGCTTTACGGAAGAGGTTTTTTTATATGGTGATGCTTTCAGGGGAGGTATTAAAATATCATTGCATTAATACAAATAGTTGGATGAAAATTATCCTCGTTAACGAGTGAGGAATCTGATTTTTTTATTCCTAACGCAAAGCTCGCAAATAATAAGTCGAGAGTATTTTGGTGTGAATTTAACACGTTATTATATTGATTTAAACCAAAATATGATGCTTTGTTTAACAATAAAGACGCACAGGCTTGAATTTCCACAGAACCATCTTTTTTGATGCTAGGGCCCTCAGATGACCACTTTATGCAAGGTAAATTGAAATCTCCCGCTAATATGACACTGTCGTACGGGTTGTTATCTTTTATACTCGACAAAGTAGCTAGGAGTGTTTGAACGCGTGTAGGTATTAAGCTATCGGGGGGCAGGTATACGATGCCGATATGCAAATATTGGTGGGAGCGATGGGAACTCGTGGTGGGATTAGCGGTGGGGGCTAACGGCGTGTTCGCTGTGAGCGAGCGCCCGGGCACAGTCACCTAGAGGCATTCAATGCTGCTACGTTAAAATTCAGGGCGCGCGCGCGCTGAGGTGTCGCAGTCATAATCATCACACCACCGACACGAGAGCCTCGGTCGCAACGAAAGACCTCGTATCGATCATGGGTCAATTCTGAGTTCAGCACATCTTCACCTAGCCACGATTCAGTAACCAAGACTATATCAGCACCACAGACCAGTGAATTATTATAAAAATCATTTGTTTTTGTTAGGAGTCCGCGCACATTTTGATATAGTAATTGCAATTTATTATTATACGTCATTGTGTGTTGTGAAATGTATAGACCATGTGTTTATCAACCGTTTATGTGAGATTATACGAGTCAAACCCAGTTTGTTTCCAGACATCCTGTACGTGTATGTGTAGTGACATATTGTTAGTAAGTCGGATATAATAATACTCCAGTTAAGTAATATGAAATAACAGTTTAAAATAAATAAATTTATGGTAAGTTCAAGTGCGTATTGAGGTGTAAATAATTTAGGTAGGTATTGTAGTATATTAGATGTGGCAGTGAACTTTGTTTGTAAAGTAATATACATATTATTAGAATTAGAAATTGAAAATGTAAAAACTATTAGTGTTAAAAATGTTAGGGCAAATGTAGATGTTCGATGTACACATATTGTATTACGCATCATGATTATTACAATAATAAATGTAGTGATTATTTTAAAAGTAAAAATGACGATGACAATCTTATTATATATTATTTTATTTTCTCCAAATCTGATGAGCTTACTATCGGGATAAGGGCTGAGGTATCTGTTTTTCTCATATATGTACGGCAGTTTTTGTCCATACATGTATGAAATTCAGCTTAGAAGCCTCCGTTTTGCACAATTTAAGTAACTGTTTGTTATCTCTAGTCAGGTGTTCGTTGACAAAGATTTTTCTTATCTCACCTCCCATTCCAATATCCTTGGTTGTTATATGACGTTGCTTGCGTGTGGCAGCGATGACAGTATCCTTTGTGACGCGTTGCCGTAATCGAGCGACGATAGCCCGGCCTGTGTCGGCTGCACCGGGGCCTCCTGCGCTGGCCTGACGGCGTGGCTGCACTCTATGCGCGAACTCAATGTCCCCATTCTGCAGAATGACTCCCGCTGCAGCAGCAATTTTAATGACGATATCTGTGGTGGATTCCTCTTTTGTTTCCGGTACTCCGACGACTTCGATATTTTGCGCCCGAGACCACTGCTCCTGACGTGCCTGTGCATCCTCGAGAGCCTTCGTGCGCGCTTTCAACACAACCAGCTCCTCCCGTAGCTGTTTATTCTCATTGCACACAGTAGCTATGCTTGTTTTCATTTCGGTATGAAATTTTAAAATATTATCATATTGTGCTCTAAGATATTTAACTGACCCTTCTAAGCTGGTGATGCGGTCTCCAAGAACCTGAAATTGTCCCTTCATCGCTTTTGTGACTGCGTTGGTGACATCTTGGATAAGGCCTGCCGTTCCCGATACGCCGCTTGCCTCCTCAAATTCTGATGCCGCGAGCATGTCAGCGCCAGCATGTGGAGATGTGGGGGTAGGAGTTCCTTTTCTAGATGCAGGTCGGCTAGCCTCTGCCATGGCTAACGGAATATTAACTATGAGCGGTGAGTCCGGGGTGCCGCCCGACCTTGGATTACTCGTGCACGACGGACATAACCAACCTTCCACTTTCAAATATTCTTTCCACTGTATATTTACACAAGAGACGTGGTATTGCTTTGCACACACGGACCGCGAACAGACAGCTTTTTCGGAAGCCCTTATAAGATAAAATTGCTTTTGCGACAACTACAGTTAGCCATATTCCTAGTTAAATCTTCACTTTTCGTTAATATGGAATATAAAGTAAAGTAATTAACTAAAGAATTTACGTCTACCTTCAATTAAAAATAAACTAGTTTGAACGTCTGCTCTGTATGACAGTCGAGCGAAGTATATTTATTATTACATACAAGTAATCACCATGGAAAAAACTAACTCATTAGACTTCATCACCCTTGTCTGGATTTGTGCTTTTTCACTTTCGTAGAAAACCCAATCCAATAGTGCAACTTCTTAGTTCTAGTAGTTTTTGGGAGTATACAGTAGGTTTTGGGAGTGTAGCACATACTCTGCGATACCTACTACGAATTCTAGTGTATCGATCCATCTTAGGCCGTGCGTGCACTGCGGTGAAACAAACGAACGTTTTGTCATTTGACTATAGGACACGTTTTGTTATTCGAATATAGTTGTGGGCCCCACACTACACGTCATCGTTATGGACTACCATAAAACAGTTGCTATCTGTATATAAAATGGGTACCCAAACGGTATTGAGTACATCCCTTGACGGCCTTAAGACCTATGAAGGGCTTATTTTTCGTAAGATATAACGATCAACTTTCGTATCCAACAAAGTTTTTCGGATATTAAAGAATTCTTTTTTGATAATTTGTTAACAATCGGTGGTGCCAAAATTTACTACAAAGACACAAATTGGAGTATTGTTAAAATGAAATTATAAAACAATTGTTATTGTAAAAAAGTTTATTAAGGTTACCTAACAAAAGGTAAACATAGCCCCTCAAATCATCAATGAAGACATCAATAATGACAGTGAAGTCCGCAATACCACAAGTCTATTACAGTTATGTCACATTCACAATGACTACTTTTTCATGTTAAAAGCAATAGTTACGCCCGTACAAACTAGGCCACCTTATTCATATCTTGGTATTAACCGTAACTACTCTAATAATAAAAAGGAAAGATATGATTGTTTGTTTGTTTGTAATGGATAAACGCAAAACTACTGAACCGATAGAATACATTCTTTTGCCAGAAGAAACTACATTATGGCTGAGTAACAAACTATATTTGATTCATGATCATTATCATCTTTCACCAGGCGGGAGAAACCGCGGAACGTAGCCAGTAATAAATAAATTAATATGTAAATTAATATGATAATTATATGTATATGTAGGTATATATATTATATATGCCTACATATAATAAAGTAGTAAAGTATATATATATTTAATTATCTTACCTATGTGGCTAAAAATACTTACTTACATTACTTAATAAGACCATATTGAAGTACCATACGTAAGTAATGACCGTATTTGATTAATTCTATTTTTTAATACATTTATCTATCAAAAATGGCATTAAAGAGACAATACATCACATTAAGCAGACAATTTTAATAGAGACGAAACGACCAAAACCAAAAATACGAAGTCACGGTAATATTTTCTATCCAGTATTGTGACGGCATATCGGTGTCACGTCCCAACAGCAACTGAGTGCCTCCGTGCGTTTTTTCAACGCAGTGCGCGGTGCTCCATGGATCTCTATACGATACAAAAATTAGTGCGGTAGACTCACCGCAAATTTGTAGCGATGACTCCACCGCACGCGTTTATTTCATCGCAGTGCGCGCACTTCTATGGCTCTCCGTACTTCACAGAATTTGCGTTATAAAAAGGCAACGCAGTGCGCGCACGGCCTTAATCATAGCGTTATATTTTTGTCTATGAAGATTCCATAGCGTGTTTTGTCCTTCTATTTTGTTTATGGAGTCGTCATTCTTGTCCTTCCTTGGAGTACTTAGTATTTATTATTCTATGATTTTACCAGAGACAGACAAAGAGAATATAAAGCCCATCACACACGACTAAGATTATAAATATTATAGCGTCGAATATAAAAGTTATGTTAACTTAACCCACCACACACGGCGCAGATACTACTATAAGCAAGCGTACATTCTATCGGAGTCCGTCTCGGGAGCTCGATCGTTCACACTGTAATATACAGAGAGTTTATATTTTTTATTTTGCGATGATTCGTATTTTTTGCTAGACCTGTTGGAGTTCCTCAGATGATGATTGGGACTGTGAATATGATATAACCGTCATACTAGCTAAACGTTAAAAACGAAAAATCTGGATAGAAGATCACATAAAACACAGTAGTGAATTTAAACTTTACAATGATCTTTCAGAAAAAAAACAGCTTTTTCTTGCACTTTCATATGGTTATTTGCACGATACCTACCAGTTTTTTAATTGATTGTCTGTCTGCCTCTATAATCCGGGTAATTTCTGAAAAGGCCAATTTTGATGGGGTTTATACTGAAAGCATTAATTAAAGGGACACGCGAACGAAATCACGGCTGCAGCTAGTCTAATAATATAACATAGCCTTATTTCATCAAGAATACTAACATCGATTTAGTAGTTACCTAGTTTGATTGATCTATACGTAGTACCTACAACCTAGAAAACCCAAAGGTTAGTAAACATAGTAAAGGTTAGGCCCATAGAATTAAAAAAAAAATCTACTAAGATAAAATTGTCATACCGCTAATAACCGCTAGTTCGTTTAGTACGTAGACAGAGAATCTCTGTCTACGGTTTAGTAGATAGAAAGTCTCACTTTTTCGATGATTTCCTTTGACACATTCGCGTTAGTCAGACGTTAGTTTCATTTTTATTTACAAAAAATATTTCTACAGGTTCGAAAAAATATAGGTACATAAGATAATGTGAAGCTTTATTAGTTTTTATTGTGAAAATATAAATTTGTTCGGTAACTGAAGACCGGACGTCCATTTACTGCAACGGTTTTGTCAACATTCTGTATTTGATCTTGAGATCAGTATCGGACATGATCTTAAGATGTCTTCATGATCTGCAGTAGTCTTAGCGTATGTTAACATGCCGTTCGAATATCGGTGGCATCTTAAGCTACTCTAAGGTAAAATATTATTGTATATTCACCGTGTGTGGTCGCTCATTGAATTATATGGTGAGCGATATGTCCGAATCTGCTCTAAGATAATTTATATTTTATAGTATCTTCATCGTGTGTCATGGGCTTTACGCTACGCTAGCAGACAGACTACCAGATGGATTTTACCAAAAATACCCGCAATGAGCTCTGAAATATTCACGTTTCACAATAATTAACACAAATAAGAATTAGCGAAACCGGTACAGCCGTTGTCAACGGCGTTCAAGTTATAGCGTGATATATATATATATATATATAATACTTGTAACTGCCCGCGACTTCGTTCGCGTAGTAGGCTGGGCCTTCGGCCTCGCCTCAAACTACGCCCCATTACCTCCTGTTATTATTTCTTTAATGTATTGATGAATGAAATCGGTAAAGCCGTTCTTAAGTAATAGCGTGACCAGGAGGGGTTTATTTTTATATATTAGACTAGTAATTGCCAGCGACTTCTAAATGTAAGTTGTTCATATACCTGCCACATATATAGTCACATAGTCTAATGTATGTAATATAATCTGATAAAATATTACATAAATATTAATAATTATAAATCACCATAATTGTTCAAATTATACAATAAAAATATTTGCACATTTTACAAATTATATTTATGTGAAGCTCATAAATTAAATAATAAATTGTACATTGAGAATGTTTTATTCCTCTTTTATTTAAATAACTCTCTCTCTTGTGCACTTGCCTTAAATATATCAATATTATACTTTTTTTTAAGGTAGATTACAGGTCAGGACATCAATGTTAAGTGTTAAGAGAAATAGAACATTATCATTTCAGTGACATATTTTTGTAGTATATTGTGACTATCTTTTCTGATCACCTAAATCTTCAATACTATCTTCATCAATCTGCAATGAAACAATAGTAATTAGAAGTATTATAATATCTGGTACCTTTACAGTATAAAGTATAATATACTAGCTGACTCGCCAGCAGTTTCGCTGGCGTGGTCTTAGTGTAGTGGTGGAAGTGCCGTTTTGGAAGCTCTAGGTCATGGTTTAAATCCCCGGGTTAGAAAGTTATTGGGTTTTTTTAAGAAAGAAAGATATTCTCAAAAACAGTCCGGAGACTGGAATAGTGCCCCGTAGACCCTTAGGCAATAGGCTCGCCCTTTATTACATGATCACATGACCAAAAACATATGTGGCGAAACAGAGACATTGAAAACACCGCTTCTTACCCCTTCGAGGATATATAGGCAAATGTATTGTTTTACTCAAGACTGCTACACTGATATTACTGCCCTGCGGTTTCACCTCTGTGGTGATGATGAGGAAAAGTATCCTATTAAAATACTGCTGCTTACCCCTTCGAGGATATACTTAGGCGGAGATCTTGTTATTTTGTCTATGCTGGGCTCAAGAATATTAGGCTTTTTCACCCGCGTGGTGATAGATGATGATGGTGAAAAGTAGCCTATGTGCTATTCCAGACTATAATCTATCTCTGTGCTAAATTTCAACCAGATCTGTGATTGAGTAACAAACGTCCATCCATCCAAACATTCACATTTATAATATTAGTGGGATAAATATCCTATAAAGGGTGGTCTGATTAGCTCTAATGTAATCCCGGAGATGCACCAGTGTTATGTAAATTTAATACACAACTAGCTGCACCCTGCAATTTCACCTGCATGATGTTGATGAAGATTTTTGTATTTCCTATCCTTTCCTTGCCTATCTGATATCTGAGTGATTAAAACAAAGAACAATTATGCAAATCCCTGAAGTCTTTCGGAAGATATGTGCGTACATACCTTTCAGCAATTCATTTTTATTTATATTATATATGATATAGTATTTGTGGAAATATGTATGGCTATGTCTGTTTATAAAATAGTTTAAGCATTTGATGGACTTTCAGTAACAAGGATACCAATTATATTGATATAGTTAGTTTAAGCTACTAGATTATTTAATTTGGCCCAATTATTTGACACAAGTTGTTTCACAGAGTACTTTAACTGCTGCTGGACACTTTCTTCCACTTAATCCTAAAGTCTAACTTATGAATGGCAATAGGATCTCACATTATTATGCAAGAGTAAAAATATAGTTGGCCAAATGAAGTATGCATTGGCAGATTTACCAGCAGACTGAGTAGGCTGGAGCCTAAGGCAGCATTTTTAAAGCATTTTTTTTGTTTTACTTAAATTAAAAGATGCATGCTTATGTACCTGTATACCTGAATGTTATTAGGTCCACAGAAACAATTGACATGTAAGTACCTACCATAACATTTTTCACTGCTTAGATATTTTTTTAAATAATTTGTTATTAAATTATAAAAGTTGGTAGAGTCAGCAACATTTTGATAGGAGACTAACATGCACACTGCATTTATGGATGAAAACCTACTAATTGTAATAAAAAATGATATACTCCCACAAATACACAGATCAAGCAGCTTTCTCAGTAAATAAATTCTATTTTTATTGCTCAGTTTTTTAATATAGTATTTAAATAATATGATTATTACCTCAGGCCATTTCTCAGGTATAATGTCAAATAGGTCATCCTTGACATCACCCTGAATGACTATCTCATCATCACCTGTCACTGAAGATCCACATGCAAACTTTGTGCCAAAGAATTTGGCTGCCACTTTCAAATCAATATCTGAAAAATATAAAGTAAATAGGCATATTTAGTATGATCATTGAGCATAGCCTATTATTATTATGAAGGTGAGAAATACATAACACACTCCAGTGAAGGATAGCTTGTAATGGTATCTATCTACTATGTTGCCAATTTTGTTTATAAAGGATGAGAAACATACCAAAGGTGCTCAGCCCTGACACAACTGTAACAGACTTCTTTTTGCCGCGTGGGGCTCTAGAGACCTGCACCAATTTGGGCACATCTTCCTTTTTCTTAGATTTCAGCATGCCCTTGCCTCCACGTTTCTGCCTTTTCTTTTCCTCTTCGCCACCAGCATTTTCTTCTTCATCTGAAGTCAAATTACAATTAAAATGTGAAGGTATTATTGTAAAAGAACAAAAATCTACATATTATATCCTCTAACTCTCAATCTTCATAACCTAATCAATCAATCTAAGTCGTTCAGCTATTACCTATTTTAACTTTTTCGAATTCAGTAGGTAAGTTTTTCTCTAACCACAGCTTGCATTTATCATACTCAGGGTAATATTCACAATATTCTATTGGCATTGAGCAGTTTCCGCAGTACTGTACTTTTATAGGGTAGGTTGCCCCTGCACGGGGACCCACAGTAAGATCTTTATCACCCATCACACAGTAACAAGAAAGACTGCAAATTATTTAAGCATACTCTACTACTAGCAGATTTATAAAAGTAAAATAATCCCAGTTAAAATATTACAATCATCGTAAGATCAAAATCAAAAGGATGCCGATGCCGATATGCCGATGCGATTGCGTGCTGATTTTGACAGCTGACACATGAGTTGACATTTAACATTTGACTTGACATTCAAAAGCACAGACATTTATTGTAGGTGCGTTCGTTTAGCTTATGAGGGCATTGGTGGCGTTGTCATTGATGGCTCTTTTGCTAAAGCGTTCTGTTATACCCAAGAAGCTTATGTGTATAAGCTTCTTGGTTATACCCTGCCTTCCCTTCCTATATGTATTGCTAACCTCTCCTAAAACTCTATCCTTTCATCAAAGTCAGCACTTATTACTTTTCCAGAGTCCCTACCTACTTACCTCAGTCCGTCTTCACCCAACATCCGCGCCGGTCATAATTTTTGTACTATTTTACAATATTCTATTTTCAATATATTTTAATTACAGTGTAAAATAAATTTATTTTTTTAAAACCCGATTCATGGTCCCCGCATAACATAAGTGGCAGCGGTGGGATAATAAAATTCCTCGGAACGCCTCGTTCCTACAAAAACTGAAAAACTGTGAAAATTAAAGTGAGAATACTTATTCTGTGTGGGACTCTTAAAACCGTGAATCCACTGTATCTCGAAGACTGCTCGCCGTGCTCACTGAATCCTGATGAAGATCACTGTATCTGCTGAATCCTGAAACACTGAATCCTGATGAAGATCACTGTATCCGCTGAATCCTGAAACACTGAATCCTGATGAAGATTACTATATCCGCTGAATCCTGAAACACTGAATCCTGTCAAAGAAGACCGTCGTTATCACTGCATCCTGAAAAATAAAATCGCTGTATCCACTGTATCCTGAAAAAAAAATATATAGAAGATAATCGCTGTATCCACTGTATCCTGAAAAGAAAAAGAAGTGAATCGCTGTATCCACTGCATCATGAAATAGAAAATCACTCTATCCTGAAAAGCATAAAATCGCTGTATCCTGAAGAAAACCACTGAATCCTGAAAAAAAAATCGCCGTATCCTGGAACACCTCGCTGTATCTACTATACCTTGAAGAAGTTCGCTGCTCCCACTGCATCCTGTAACGCTGCATCTGGTAGACCTGAAAGAAGTTCCTAGCCCTGGGTTCTACTTTCGCCGTGACATTCGCCTCTACTATGTTCCTGCTAATTCAGTGAGTCAAAACTATTGTTCCCGTGACTGTGTATTTTCATGCATTATAATACGAAACATTCAATCAATTAATGCAAATTTATATCCTATAACTTTCTATTTATAAAATAATCGCTTATTATATAGCAAACAATAAGACTCAGTCGCCTCTCGCCCCCGCATCATCTCGCCGCATTTCTATGAACTGATAAGACTGGGCGATCACTGAGTGTCTTCACCGTTTTAAGCCAGTTACAGATTAAGTAATTGTTTATACCTGCCTTATTTTATTGTATGTCTAACATTTAATATTACAGGTAAATACTTTACAAAGTTACTGTTACTGTTATTTGTGTTAAATATATCTACTAATGACAAAGTTTAAGGACGTTAAAGACGAAGAGTCTCAAGTAAAAATGTCGGAAATCGACCTTAATATTTTAATTAAATTTATTGAACCTTTGATGGTTCAAGGGATGCTTTGAGCCCTTTCTTAAACAAATGTCGTAATGCAATTAACTTAGCATCAAGCTCACAAACCGATATTCTATTGAAATATATACTAAGCCGACTTCAAGGTAAAGCCGAAACAGCATGTGCTGTCAAAGAGTTTACAAAGTGGCAACAACTTGAAGAATTTTTAAAAACACAATTCGGAGACGTCAAACATTATTCATACTTGCTGTCAGACCTTCAAGAATGCAAGCAGGTTCGAATGCGCCTTACTATTCAACACAATCGGTGAAGCAGCCCACGAGTAGTTCATTAAAAGGGGAAATGCAACAATGGCTGCGTGAAAACAATATACCAATTGAAGAAAATATGAGTAACAGGGAATTGTATCCAATAATAAAAAAAGGCAAAGCAGCCGAAAAGATATATTATTGTGGATGAATTATTAAGACGACATGGCCATTAAGTTTTACGTTTTCCACCCTATCATTGCGACTTGAACCCCATATAATATATATGGAATTTATTCAAACAAAGGGTGACATACAAGAATGTGGAAAAAGATATTGAGAGACTTACAAAAGATGCAATATAAATCTTTGGGTGTACACATACATACATACATATATAAAATCACGCCTCTTTCCCGTAGGGGTAGGCAGAGACCACGAATTTCCACTTACTACGATCCTGACATATCTCTTTCGCTTCATCTATACTCATCAATCCTTTCATACATGAGCGTCGGTTTAGGGTACTTTTGACCTGGCCTTTTTTCAGAACGTCTTCAATCTGATTTCGGAACGTTCGCCTAGGTCTTCCACTTCCAACACTACGTTTACTTGTCCCATGTATACCTGTTTAGTCATTCTCATTTCATTCATTCTCTCCACATGTCCAAACCATCTTAACATACCTTTCTCGATTTTTGTCACTACACCCTCATTCACACTACATCGTTCCCTTATCACACTATTCCTTATCCTGTCACTCCGTTTCTCTCCAATCATGCTCCTCAATGCTCTCACCTCCACAGCATTTATTCTACTTTCATGCTTTTTCTGCCACACCCAACTTTCACTACCATACATCAGTGTCGGAACCAACACTCCCCCATGAACAGCCAGACGAGCCTTTTTAGACACCTTCTGACTGTTCATAAAAGCGTGCAATGCTCCGTTTACCATGTTTCCAGCGTTGACTCTCCTTTCTATATCACTTTCACACTCACCATCTTTTGTAAACATGGATCCCAAGTATACAAACTCTTTCACTTGTTCCACTTTTTCACCCCCAATCACAATATTGCAATCGGTCACTCTATCATCTCGTTCAAACACCATCACTTTCGTCTTACTTACATTTATTTTCATTCACTTTCTTTCTAAAGCCTCTTGCATAACATTTACCATCTCCTGCAACTCTTTTACCGACGACGCAAGTATCACTTGGTCATCAGCGTAGAGAAGACATTTGATGAGTAACTCGTTCATTCTTAATCCACATTCACTGTCTTTCAGGTTTGTCAAACAATTATCCATGAATAAGTTGAACAGCCACGGTGACGCTACACATCCTTGTCTAACACCTTTTTCGATGTTAAACCAATCAGTGTATGTCCCATTTATACTAACGCAAGCACTGGAATCCTTATAGAGGGATTTCAGCGCTTGGATCAGGTTACGATTCAGCCCATGCATAGACAACGCTGACCACAGTTCATGCCTACTCAAGTACTCACCCTATCATAAGCCTTTTCTAAATCTACGAAAGCGCAATAGACCTTTTGGCTTTTCGCCAAGCATTTTTCGGCTATACCTCGTAAAGAAAAGACCTGATCCGTACATCCCATTCCCTTTCTAAACCCTGCTTGTGAATCCCACACTTTCTCATCTGTCTCTTTCATCACTCGTTCAATCAATACTTTCGCATATAGTTTACCGACAACGCTGAGGAGGCTGATTTCACGATAATTCTTGCAGTCTTGTTGCGACCCTTTTCCTTTATAAAGCGGCACAATCACAGCCTTGCACCAGTCACCTGGTACACGGCCGCTCTTCCAACACATATTAAAAAGGCGGTGCAACAGACTAACTACTATGCCTCGTCCAGCTCTCAGCATCTCGACTGACACTCTATCATATCCTGCAGCCTTTCCTAATTTCATACCCTTTAACGCTTTCAAAATTTCATCCATACCTATTTTATTTTCATCATCATTCATATAGGTTTCCGGAACCTGGTCCAGTGTTCCCTCTCTTTCAAATAAACTTTCAAAATATTCTTTCCATCTTTTCAACACACATTCTTCTCCTTTTATCATGCTTCCATCATGACCCCTGATTTGATTAAGCTCTGAGTTTGTGTTTTTGCCTCGAGCTGTTCTTATGGATTTCCAGAAAAATTTAACATTTGACTGGAAATCATCAGAAAGCCTTTTGTCAAACATATCCTTTCGTTCATCTTTCTTTCTGCACACAACTTCTTTAACTATCTTTTTCAATCTCTTATAACCCTTTCTTGCTTCACGTACATCATCATGCGTTGCCATTTCTACCTTTTGATTAGCTTTTGTTGCTAACCAATCCAGCCATGCTTTTTTCTTTTCATCCACAGCCTTTTGCACTTCTTGATCCATCCACACGTTCCTTTGCATTATTCCTTTTCGCCTTTTAGAAATTCCACACACATTGATGGTAACGTCTACCACTCCTTCCTTAAATTTCATCCACAATTCTTCAATTTCACTTATCTCTTCCAAACCATCAAGCCTTTCTTGCAGCTTAATAACATACTGATTTGCAACATCTTTCTCTTGCAAATTTTCAACTTTCACTCGTTCCAAACAATTCACACTTGTTGGTGCACGCACTCGGTGTCGCCATCGATTAAAAAGGCCATTTACACGTGTTACCACCAAGTAGTGGTCTGAATCGATGCCGACTCCGCGGTACGTCCGAGTGTCTAATATTTTCGTCCTCAGCCTTTCATCCACAATCACAAAGTCAATCATACTTCTTGAATCACCTTCTTCCCTTGTATACAAATGGATCTTTTTGTGGTCAAACATTGTGTTTGTCACGCAGAGATTCCATTCCAGACACAAATCTAGCAAACTTATTCCATTCTCATTCACTCGTTCATCCCCAAAAGCACCAAGAACCCTTTCATATCCATCTCGCTTTATTCCTACCCATCCATTAAAATCTCCTAACAATACAATCCTTTCATTATCTTTACATATTTTTAAAATATCGTGCATACTGTCCCAAAACTCCTCTCTTTCTTTTTGGGCTTTTGGGGACCTCGAACCCATGTCCGTCGGTGCATAGACACCGACCACAAAAAGTTGAGTAAGTCCAACTTTTAGCCTCACCCAGAGAAGTCTCGGGCTCACGCATTCATACTCGATCATACATTCATTCATTCGTGCAGAAAGGATCACACCAACGCCCTGACAGGCTCTGTTGGTCACAGGTACTCCCGACAACAGTGCTGTATAGGAACTATGTTTGGTGGTGTTACATCCTTTCTGTTTCGTCTCATTCACACACAAAACATCTTATGTCTCTTATGCATCATCTGGCATACTTCATCCACTTTACTATTCATTCCATCTCTTACATTCATCGTAGCAAAGCGGCTCTCCGTGGGCCGCTTTCCGCCCCCGCGAGGAACGAGATGTGATGGGTGGCGAACCTCATCGCCGCCATTTGGGATTTTGGTGTGAAAATAAAAATCCATGCGGTTCCCACGAGCAGCAAGGGAAAAAATAGGTCCATCCTGACAGAGCCCCGCATGCCAGGATAAGGCTAGCCGATTTCTGGGTTCGCCAGGTCCCAGGGCAATTTGGCACGCTTGAAACTAGGCACGCCCCTAGCCACGCATCCATAGGCACGACAGACCCCGGATTGGCGGAAAGGGAAGGAAAAGGGGAAATGGAAGGGATTAGTGACGAGGAAAGGATGTCTATGAGTTTGGGTAGGAAATAGGTATGTATGATACTACTACCTTGGAAGGGTATTGGTAGAGGTAGTAGCAGCTAGGACGCCGGGGTCGCATACCCGCATACCATCACAATCACCGGACAGGCAACTGTAGATAGGTATGTCCCTGACGTGGGTGTACACAAACGAGTTAAATGGTTGTTGTTACTCGGTGCACTTGTAGAAGCTATATCCTTCAGCGCTTTCGCTAGCATCTGAACAGTCTCGGTGTCGCCGGGCTGATGCATCGGTGGCGCCGGAGACTGTGACATCGGCAGATGTGGCGCTGTATTTGACGGCGGCTGCAGCGAGGTAATAATTCCATGTGGTGCTGCGAGTGCCGTCGGAGCAACGGTATCTGTCGCCATGGCCATTGCCGGTTGCAGCTTGCCCGTAGAAATACCATGTTCGGGGGCAGACTGCACTTTGTGGCGACTCCGCTCGAGCCATTGCTCCACTTCTTGTTTAGTGCATATTTCTTCGTGTGGACTGTATCTTGACATATTTTCTTCTAGGTCGGCTAAGTCCGCGTCCAGTTGTCGATCAATAAGCTCCATTTGTATCTGAGCTTTATTTTTAGTTGCTTCTAGTACAAATTGTGCTCGGCGTGCCTTGGCGGATGACGTTGCAGTGTGAGTATGACCTTTGGACTTTTCGTACACACTGATTTCACTTCTAGTACTCGAAGCTGCCGGCGTCTTAAAATCTTTTTGCGTACTAGACGATAAGTCTTGTAGTACTTTTTCAGCCATTTTATTGAGATCACGCCGTATTTTCATTTCAGGCCCAGTGACACTTGCGTTTGAGCCGACCATCTTGGATTGCGCTGGTGTACGAAATATGATTCGGCATGAATTACCAATTTGTAGCTGTTATGGGGTGTCCACTGGCCGTGATTTTGTTAATAAAAGTCTTGTTGGCACTTTAAAGTACTGTACAATGTAGAAAACATAGATTGTACTAGCTGAGACCATATATTTAATAAAAGAAGGGCGCGATGTGCGACTACGCACCCGCTCGGTTTTAAGCGAACTGACAACAGGGCGCGACCTACCTTCGGTCACTTTTTATCATTAAAACTAGTTACAAATACTTATCTACCTACTTACAGACTACATTTATATTATACTAAAGAGCGCGTCGCTAACAACCAACCATCGTCGACATGTAGTGCAAGAATGATTTATCTTTACTTTTTGTTCTTACAAATAAACAAGGATCGGAATCATTATTTTTAAAACCGGTCTTTATGACGTAGTCTGTGATGCATCTGTTCCAACAGAGTGGAGCTTGTTTCAAACCGTACAAGCTCTTCTTTAACTTAAATACATATTTCTCATCGGTATAACCTTCAGGCGGTTTCATGTAAATTTCCTCGTTTAATATGCCATAGAGGAAGGCTGTGGATACGTCAAACTGTGTTAATCTCAGCTTCTCTTTAGCGGCAACGCTTAAGACTACTCTTATAGTGCTGCTCCTAGCAACTGGACTAAAGTTTTCATGAAATTCTATATCTTTCTTCTGTGAATATCCTTTAATCACTAGCCTTGCCTTATATTTGTCAACAGACCCATCAGGATTAGTTTTAATTTTGAATATCCATTTACATGCAAAAGGTTTCCGACCTCTTGGTAGTTCTACTAACTCCCACGTTTGATTTTCCCTGAATGAGTTGATTTCACTATCAATAGCGTTTTCCCACTTTTCTTTGTCCTTGCATGACATTGCCTGTTTAAAGGCTTAGGCTTAGACGTTTTAGGCTCGAACATATGGTCATTTTCTAAAGCCATAATATAGTCGTTGAACCGTGCGGGTGACTTGAGGTTTCCTCTATCTCTGAGGATAATCCGCCTTCCTTCTCTTTCAATGTCTTCATCAGACAATATATCATGGTGTGCATTACCTTCAGCAAACTCTTCATTTTCATCTTCAGAAAGAACTGACTCCAATATCAATTCGTCTAGTTCAATCCTTGAATTATCATTTATTTCTTCATCGGGTATATGATGTGCCCTTGATGTAGATGGTTCTACAATTACATTTGCAGCATTCTCCAATTTCTCTGTTTCTAGTTTCATGCTCATTCTGAAGACTTGGAAAATCATGATACATATTTTTATTGAGGTTAGTTGGTATCAAATTTTCTGATTTCTCTGATTTCCCAGCAATGGTACCTCTTCAAATATTACGTCTCTGGATCTAATCAGTGTTAATGATTCTTTGTCCCAGATCCTGTAACCTTCGTCTCCTTCGTAACCAATAAGTTTCCCTTTTATAGCTTTCCTTTGCAACTTCTTGCGCTTAGCTAGGAATATGAGCATAGCACGTGCAGCCAAGTATTCTGAGATGCTTGATCGCTGGTTTCTATAGCTTATGAGGAGACTTGTATGGCAAACTTGAAGGTCCTGTACGATTCAACACGTAGACAGTCGCGTTTACTATCTCTGCCCACAGGCCATCAGGATTTTTTTCATGTGCATGATTGCGCTCTATGCAGCCTGCTTGCACTGGGGTGTGAGGCATCGTGAACCTTTGTGTAATGCCGTTTTCAGTTAAGATATTTTTGATTTCATTGCTGATAAACACACCACCATTATCACTTAGCAATTCTTCGACTATGTGTCCTGCAACATTAGCTTCTCTTAAGAATATTTTGAGCTTTGAAGAGGCTTCAGATTTTTGTCGAAGAAAATAGATGGGACGATAGCGTGTAAACTCATTATTGAACATAATATAATATCGTAACTTCTTACCACCTGAATATGGAAATGGTCCGCATATATCGGTGTGGATTAGTTCTCCAGGTTTAGTGGCTCTAACCCTTGAACCAAATGATTGCTTATGAGCCTTTCCATAAATACAACCTTCGCAAAAATTTGATTGCGTATTCTCCACTTTTAGTCCTAGCTCTTGGTTGATCACCAGACGAACATGTCTTTTGTTCTGATGTGCTAGTCTTTTATGATATAGTTGTAATGGATTAGACAATAACTGATTGACTTCCCGATTTTTGGGTGCTACACAACTAAGCTCCAACTTATATAGTCCACCTCTAATCGTTCTAGTTACAATCACTTTGAGGTCTCCACTTACTTTCACTGTACATTGATTCGGCGTAGACTCGAACGTACTCGTAAAAGAGTTATCATGCACTGAAAGTACTGAGAGTAAATTTCTTTTGATGTTGGGAATATACCAATCATCTTTCAATAATATCTCATTCACTTTCCCATTAACAGTGGCTTCAGCTCGTATGTTGCCAATCCTTATGGCTTCAATCGCTTGCCCATTTGCCGCAGTCACTTTGTGTGAACTTTTAAAGTGCTCAAAAGTCTCGAATAAGTCGCTCAATTGGTAACATGGCTTGTTGCTCTATTATCGACGTACCAGTTGTTTTTATCTATCGGCAACCCATCATCCAAGGTTAACACTGTCAGTATGTAGTATTTTATGACTATTCTACGGCAGTTATATATAGGTACGATGACGAGCGAAACGTGGAGTGTGAAGTAACTTGTTATTACAACGCGCAAGCCGAGCGAGCGTAGCGACCGCGCCACGGTAGCGGCCGGCGTAGCGTCAGAATCGAATTGCTCGCACAAAGTAAACGAGGCATCATTTTTGACAGTGTACACGGAATACGGGCTGTTCATTCCTGGTTGTGCATTGTCACCCTGTACCGTTTTTCAAAGTCAAAGTCAAAATCATTTATTCAATTTAGGCATCAAAGACGCACTTATGAACGTCAATTTTTCATTATAATGTACTTTAAAGACTACCGCCGCGTTCCAAAATATATAGAGCCTACCGAGAAGAAGCGGCAAGAAACTCGGGGCCATTCTTTTTATATAGATGTTTTTACAATATTTTTACTTAGGTACTACAAATATTAGCTCCAGTGTGTTGCCTTACAAAAGAGAACATAATAATGGTATCAGTAGGGCAAGACACGCTACACTTTGACATCTTAGTACACGAGTAGATAGATCCTGGAGTGATCAGTCCCAAGCTGTTTTATCCTCCAAGTAATCCGAAATTTTGTAATAACCTTTTTGACATAGTTTAGTTTTAATAGTAATTTTAAACTTATTAATAGGCAAATCTCGGATAACATTGGGAACTTTATTATAGAATCGTATACATTGTCCCATAAAAGAATGACTTATTCTGTGGAGACACGTTACATGTACGGATAGCTTGTGCTTATTTCGCGTGTTGATGGAATGAGCATCAGTCCTTTTATCAAAACTGCTAATGTTTTTCTTTACATACATTAGATTTTCATAGATAAACTGAGAGACAACAGTTAGAATGTTTATGTCTTTAAACTTCTGTCTAAGGGAAACTCTAGGAGCTAAGCTGTAGATCGCTCGTATAGCCCTTTTTTGCAGTATAAAAATGGAATTAATATCCGCAGAACATCCCCAGAGCAGTATGCCATAAGTCATAACGCTATGGAAATAACTAAAATAAACTATTCTAGCTGTGTCTACATCAGTTAATAGTCTAATTTTTTGATCAGGCAGGATTTTACGACCCGTATTGTACAGCCCGCATTCCGTGTACATGGCCTCGGAATATCGGGCTGTGCAATACGGGTCGTACATTCCGGCATGAGCAAAAAGGGTACGGGGTGACAATGCACAGCCAAGAATGTACAGCCCGGAAACCATGTACCCACAATGCATCGGAATGATGAGCTATGTAATACGGGGCGTACAATACGGGTCGTAAATTATTTGGTTGCGCAATACTGGCTGTAAAAAATAGTGACTCCGTTCGAGTATCATTACATGACGTAAACTTGTATTTCTTTATAGACTTTTAAATAAAAGCGGGGAAACTTGATATATAAAGTATAAACAAAGTGGTTGGTTTCGCCCTCTGAAAAAAGGAAACCTATGGAAGTGTTACTAAAACATATAGATACTTAGTAATGACGTGTGCCTTGTCCGCCATATTTTGACGCTGAAAAAAGCAATGAGATTAACTATAGAGACGTTTTACTCCTTGCATATGTGAAGTTTAACATGGCAAATTTTATGCTATACCTACCCACTAGCTAGTAAACAATTCGCACAACGACGTTAACTACACTGACAAGATTAAAAGAACACGAAGATATATTAATCCCAGTTGGCAGAAAGAGATCAACATATTATTATCGACGTACGCCTGTGGCCGAGCATTCGACCGCCAATGACAGCCTAGTTCTCTCTGTCACTCGCTACTTGTCTCGTTCGCGTAAAAATGTTTTTCTCATATTTATTTATCGATATTTTCTGCGTCAAACCCCAATACTGTAGGTTTCAAATCTTTTGATTCTATATCGGAAATTCACGGAACTGCTTCTTTACTTTGATATATTAGGATTTGGAGTCTTGGAGTCACAAGTGCACTTGCAGGGGATGCATATAAAAGTTTTAAATATGGAACCAACATCTTAGAAAAATAAAACTAATCATATTTGTTAAAATATCAAGTATTTTTTTTGTTTTTAGACGTCCACAAAGTTACCATAGCAAAAAAATTTGGTTAGAGAGGGAAAGGAAAATTTAACTTCATATTTTAAGAACATTTACATAAAATTATTTTCATTGCATTTTGATGAAGATTCCTTCAGCTGTCGTTGAACCAGACACAATAGATAGACCATTGTTTTCCTGGTTAACGACAGCTTAGGGGCAGAACATCCAGTGTTTTGCACCTAAGCTGTCGTTAACCATAAGTTATCAGATGATAAGTTATTAGATGATCCGATTAAAGTGCATTGATAATTTAATGGCTTTAATTTTTTGGAGTTGTACATATAAACATGTAAAGCGGGGGCGCAGTTATTCGTGTTAAACGAAACTGCGCATGACGTCATTGGCGTCATCATCGCCCTTACACTGTATCCGCTTTTGAATTTTAACATTGGCCATGCCCATATTGCCTATAAAAAGATGGATAGGTGAAAGGTAGGTCGAAAGGTGGAAATTTTAACAAAAAATATTAAAATAGTTCTTTTCAGAAATAAATAGTGCAAAAGCCAATTAACATAAATAAACAAATACAAATATATACGAATATTGTTTTATGTTAGCAGTTCCCCAAATGATCATGGTTAATCATTTTAGGACTAACATAACAAATCATCATATCATCATCAGCATTTTGAATCAGGCGTGGATCCAGACCTCAAATAAGGTTATGGGCACGACCACGTTTAATTCGGCCAGATGCGAGATGAACCAAACCTTAGCAATAATTTGTATTATAATAGTTAGATATTAGTAGAGTTAGACAGGATAAGATAGTAGATTAACCGTTACACTGAATCCTCCAACAAAAATCGACCTGTTCTAAATGTCCTCGTTGCATTGGTGCGCGTAGTAGGGTACTATAAGGGAGTATCCCCGCTGTGACGCAATGCATGTCAAAGACATAAGTACTCTTTGATCGATGATATCAGTTAAGTAGTAGCAATTTATTCATGTGTTAGCGGCGAAAGGAGTAGGGATTTGCACAGCAAGTGCTTTGTGCAGGTTATAAACTTCAAAGACGCTATTAAGTTTGACTCGGCCTATATTGGATTCGTGTCGATAGTTTTATCGATAGGTACGGTGCAATCGATAAGTGTGGTGTGGTAGTAACAACACTAAGCCGCCATGTTTAGCTGCGTAGGTATGCACGTTTTTTCGTAGTTATGGCCGTTCCATCGGTTTCCTTTTTCAGAGGTTTCGCCATTTAAATAGTGTTTTCACTAGTCTAGTACTCACTTTTTTTACAGTATCTACACAGTCTACACTATCTATAGCATGGCTGTATAGCGAATTCAAACTCTTTAATAAAGCTATAAACCTCTAGGTATCTCTTATACAAATCAGACTATCTATGCTCTAATCTTGCCGCTCCTTGGTTTGACAGCAACCTCTAGCGTAGCGTTATATTATCTTTGACAGCAACTTCATAGAGTAAATTATATATATGTACAAATATTAGTACTCAATGTATGAGCAACTTTTCGGCGGTCTTGTAGAGCGAAAAGCATAGACTAAAATATATACTAGGAAAAAAGTAAAAGAAAAAAAGCACAAGTTTTGTGTGGATTATATTGGTGGAGGGCCACTCAAAATTATAAGTATTAAGTAAATAAACTACATAAACGAACGTCTCTAGTACCTACCACGGAAAAGCTTCATGACTGCTGCAGTGGTGGTTGGTACCCAGAGTCTACACATAGAAAACAACATAACAGGGGCATAAGACGCGAAATGCAAAGGAGGACTCTCGCCTAAACAAGTTAATAACGTGAGAGCACACAATGTCGAGTCGTTCGAGGTATGACAGCATTCACAGCATCAAGAAAGATTGAAGTAACATAGACCAATAGTGGACAAGTTTCTAATCACCAACAAAAACTAAGAACAAAAAGTAATTTTCTTCCAAAAATAAGAATTCATAAAGATTTACAGAGTGACAGTACTCAGTGAACATACACAATATCATGTATAGACTTGGATATCAAAGGTTTTGATCTTGATGTGGTAATTTTATCAAAAATGGCATTATGATAAATACAGTTAGGGTAGAGTCGGCAAAAATCCAGTTTTACTAAGAAGTTAAGTAAGTACAGATTCTAGTTTTTGTATTGTTTTGATTGTTATGTAAAATTACTATTTCCTGGAATAAATAATAAATTAATAGACAATTTGTAAAGGCTAGATGGTAGGTATTGATATTATCTAATAATACAATTAACCTATCGCTTGTCATGCGTACACCATGTGTACATTTAAAAAGTGCTAAGCCATGTTGCGCATACACAAATTGTATACACATTTTTAAACCACGAGTTTGTAACTAATTTTATCAGATCCAATACACTCCACCGGTATAAACTTTCTTTTAGTCGGTCAAACTATTCAAGAGTAGTATTTTACTTTTATGCGTAGTTCGGAAATAAACGGAAAAAACTAGACATGGGATTGGTTAAGTTGGTGTCATAAAACTTAACTTTATTATTATATACTGACTCGGTACTATTGTTGGTATTCTGCAAGCAGTGATTTTAAGAATGACATAATTTTACTAACCTTATTCAACTTATGTGGAGTCAAATATGTATCCAGTACAATATGTTTTCTTCCTTCATCATTCATCACCACACGGGTAAAACCGAGAGGTGCAACTAGTACATTATATAATATAAAATTAACGCTTGTTTAATCCTTCCTATACTGTGATAATTAAATCAAAAGATTTATGAATGAAACTGACGTATTTAAACATCTCTGGGATGCAAAGGGTAAATATGGCATCTTAGTACTGTTATTTATTTGGTGACATAATCGCTAATTTTGTCGGCAATGATATAGGAATATTTAGCGCGTTGTTTTGAAACTTGATGTGGCCGATCAATTATATCGGATTCATCTACGAAATGCGATATTTAGCACGTTGTTTCCATGATGAGCATTGAATTCGAACCTTGATGTGGCCGATCAATTATATCGGATTCATCTACGAAATGCGATATTTAGCACGTTGTTTCCATGATAAGCATTGACTTCGAACCTTGATGTGGCCGATCAATTATATCGAATTCATCTACGAAATGCGATATTTAGCACGTTGTTTCCATGATGAGCATCAATTGGCTTCGAACCTTGATGTGGCCGATCAATTATATCGAATTCATCTATGAAATGCGATATTTAGCATGTTGTTTCCATGATAAGCATTGACTTCAAACCTTGATGTGACCGATCAATTATATCGAATTCATCTACGAAATGCGATATTTAGCACGTTGTTTCCATGATGAGCATCAATTGACTTCGAACCTTGACGTGGCCGATCAATTATATCGAATTCATCTACGAAATGCGATATTTAGCACGTTGTTTCCATGATGAGCATCAATTGACTTCGAACCTTGATGTGGCCGATCAATTATATCGAATTCATCTACGAAATGCGATATTTAGCACGTTGTTTCCATGATAACCATTGACTTCAAACCTTGATGTGACCGATCAATTATATCGAATTCATCTACGAAATGCGATATTTAGCACGTTGTTTCCATGATAACCATTGACTTCAAACCTTGACGTGGCCGATCAATTATATCGAATTCATCTACGAAATGCGATATTTAGCACGTTGTTTCCATGATAACCATTGACTTCAAACCTTGATGTGACCGATCAATTATATCGAATTCATCTACGAAATGCGATATTTAGCACGTTGTTTCCATGATGAGCATCAATTGACTTCGAACCTTGACGTGGCCGATCAATTATAACGAATTCATCTACGAAATGCGATATTTAGCACGTTGTTTCCATGATGAGCATCAATTGGCTTCGAACCTTGATGTGGCCGATCAATTATATCGAATTCATCTATGAAATGCGATATTTAGCATGTTGTTTCCATGATAAGCATTGACTTCAAACCTTGATGTGACCGATCAATTATATCGAATTCATCTACGAAATGCGATATTTAGCACGTTGTTTCCATGATGAGCATCAATTGACTTCGAACCTTGACGTGGCCGATCAATTATATCGAATTCATCTACGAAATGCGATATTTAGCACGTTGTTTCCATGATGAGCATCAATTGACTTCGAACCTTGATGTGGCCGATCAATTATATCGAATTCATCTACGAAATGCGATATTTAGCACGTTGTTTCCATGATAACCATTGACTTCAAACCTTGACGTGGCCGATCAATTATATCGAATTCATCTACGAAATGCGATATTTAGCACGTTGTTTCCATGATAACCATTGACTTCAAACCTTGACGTGGCCGATCAATTATATCGAATTCATCTACGAAATGCGATATTTAGCACGTTGTTTCCATGATAACCATTGACTTCAAACCTTGATGTGACCGATCAATTATATCGAATTCATCTACGAAATGCGATATTTAGCACGTTGTTTCCATGATGAGCATCAATTGACTTCGAACCTTGACGTGGCCGATCAATTATAACGAATTCATCTACGAAATGCGATATTTAGCACGTTCTTTCCATGATGAGCATCAATTGACTTCGAACCTTGATGTGGCCGATCAATTATATCGAATTCATCTACGAAATGCGATATTTAGCACGTTGTTTCCATGATGAGCATCAATTGACTTCGAACCTTGATGTGGCCGATCAATTATATCGAATTCATCTACGAAATGCGATATTTAGCACGTTGTTTCCATGATAACCATTGACTTCAAACCTTGATGTGACCGATCAATTATATCGAATTCATCTACGAAATGCGATATTTAGCACGTTGTTTCCATGATAACCATTGACTTCAAACCTTGATGTGACCGATCAATTATATCGAATTCATCTACGAAATGCGATATTTAGCACGTTGTTTCCATGATGAGCATCAATTGACTTCGAACCTTGACGTGGCCGATCAATTATAACGAATTCATCTACGAAATGCGATATTTAGCACGTTGTTTCCATGATGAGCATCAATTGACTTCGAACCTTGATGTGGCCGATCAATTATATCGAATTCATCTACGAAATGCGATATTTAGCACGTTGTTTCCATGATGAGCATCAATTGACTTCGAACCTTGATGTGGCCGATCAATTATATCGAATTCATCTACGAAATGCGATATTTAGCACGTTGTTTCCATGATAACCATTGACTTCAAACCTTGATGTGACCGATCAATTATATCGAATTCATCTACGAAATGCGACGTTGCCGTTCTGTTATTTCGAAATATCTATGGTATAGTTATGCCAATGTTATAACGCATTTATTGGTAAGAACCTATCTCTTCACTATAGCTACATTACGCTTAGAATATGTATATTAAGAATAATGATGAAATAATAACGCTATGAGGAAATACATTATGACAACACAAGTAAAAAAATAGGACATGATCCCCAAAATCCAAAATGAACCCCTATTTCTCCTGCACCCCTAGCACGTGGCAGAGAGTAATATTCTTTCCACCGTTTTTATCCACCTGTTAGTGGAAATAATTGTCTTCTCCACCTTACAGATCACGGCAACCGGGGAAAGAGATAAAACGTTTCCTTTTGACGTATCTCGTAGACAGTATGTCTAACTACTCCCGCTATACTCGAGCACGGACTCGTCGAAACGTGGATATAAAATCTACAATAGGTCCCCACTTCCTTACGCATAATGAGTCTTAGTAAATGAAATAGGATACTACGTATGGATAGCACACGCTGCTCAGAGACTTTTGTTACATTTGCTTTAAATGGCACCTACGAAGTACAAACCATAGGAAACGCTACTCCCGCCGTCTATCCACGTGGATAAACTATCCTCTGGCGTTGCCGTGCTCGCAATGGAGATAATAATGACATGGTGGACTAGATTTCTTTCCTCTCCACGGGGAGAAATAGTCCACTTCCCGTGCTAACCCTGCTGGTCACTCTATAACTTCAGAACGGATGGAACAATCATGCACTATCTCTTAATAAATAGCGCCAAAATAGTCTATACACCATCCAAACGTCTCAAGCTCTACAAGCAATACAAAACTTGGAAATATAGTTATTGCTGCAAATCCATTCGTAGTACTGATATTACACTATAACATATAGTCCAAATTTCCGATTCTGTTATAAAACCATGCTGCCAAACATACTGGCCAGTGCACACGCAAACTGTTAAAACCATTGTTTATGTCGCTATTTCATATCATATAAAGACATCCTTTTCCAAAGTTACTTATGCCCGGTTTCACCAACATTTTAGGTAACACCTAGGCCAGCTAGGTAACACTTAGTAGGTAGTACAAAGTTGTCATCTAACTTGGCTTAAGTGTTACCTAAAATGTTGGTGAAAACGGACATGCGTCTGTTACACTTTATATTTTTTTGTTTTGCAGTACTTTAGGCAGGTCTGTGTCACTCCGCGTGTAGGTATTAAAAACATACCTACGGGCGGCGGCCATTGCGCAAGGGCCAATCTAGTAGGCTGCCACAAGCACCCACAAGCGAAAGAAAACACACGCGTGCGCGGTATATGTTCGACCACGTTCAGCTTAATTATTTGATTTGATTGATTCATTATATAATTGCAAGATGGACACAAAACGAAAAAAAGCAAAAAGATACTGTGCAGTATTTAATTGTTTAAATACGGATCGTGATCGAAATTTAACTTTTTTTTGGTTACCTAAAGACGCTGACAGGTAAGGGTAAAATCTATTTTGACTGGATTACATTATGTCCCTATATGAAATGAAATTAATTCAAACTACAAACCGTTTCTCCCCGTACTATTCCAATATCCTAAAAGTATTTAAAAGTACAATAAAAAAGACATTTTAGTCGTTTCATTCGAGTTGCATTTCATTTGTCGTACATTTACGAACTTAGACTAAGAGCCCAACGCAAAATATTTTCGGTGATACTATAGATGATACCTATGGAATTCTATTCAACTTAAAGGAAGTTAGCGAATCCATATTGAGAATTTCTTGCTTGGAAATAAATAAATAAATAATTATGATAATAAAATAATATTTTGCAATATTGCAGTAAAACTGTATGTGCAAGATAAAAAATATTGAGTTAGTTTCGTTGAGCACTATTCACACTAAGCACACATTTAGGTACTAGCTGATACCCGCGGGTTTGCTCGCGCCTTAGTTTTTGATTTTAGAAACTGATATCGGTTTTTAACTGAAGATTAATTTTCATCGATTTAGTAGTTTTCACAAAATTTTAAGATATGCAACCACCGCCAATAATGACATTGTAATTATAATATAGTATACATATAGTTATAATGTCGAATATCGTTCAAATTCAATCTTTGGCAATAATCGTATAGCATATACAATTATGCAGCTAGCTCTTAGACTACATGAACGTACTCGGCGCTGCCTGCTGCGCGTTGCCCGCCACAAGTAGGAGTAAACGCTCGTGCTGTGCGCTAGATGGCATAAGTAGTTTCTCGAAGTAAGCAACCCTAGTCCGCGGATCTTTCAATACGTATAACCATGTATAACTTATTATGAACCGTAGTATAGTGAATTAAGGCCCATATTCCTTCAAAAAGAAATTGGTAGGTATGTAAATGAACACGTGCTCGACTGGACCGCGAGCTAAATTAAATCATATTGTTTATCAGATAGAGTCATATTTCTTTGAAAACCATTGCGAAGTAAAGCTTCTGTACTAGTTACTAGTTATTATTCTGTGCTTTAGGTAAAGAATTATGTAAAATTTTAAGCTTATTAAGCTTTTTAATTTTTTTAATAAGCTTTTTAAGCTCTTCGATATTTGGACTTCGGACGTCTTAGGAAACAACAAAATTTTTATTAATAGGTAAAATTTTTATATTATGTGTTCCGTTTGACGTCCGAAGTCCTTTATGAGAGACATGTTTGTTATCTCCTGGTAGCTTGCTTAATAAAATGCAATAATGTGATTTAAAACAAAATATAATTCAATTAACAGATGGTATTTACTTAGGAGTGAAATATCTATAATGCTATCTAAGATCTCATTGAGAACAGAGATCTTAAATAAAGTAAAAAAAACATTACAAAAGAAAATTTTTGCTCGTAATCATGGCCACAATTAATTTGTTGCTGAAAAATATTTTGAGAGAGACTTCTCAGTTCTCGATCTCCTTGTTATCATCTACATCTCTACAGTAATATTTCCTAAATGTATTTTCATGGCACCAGTTAGCCTTAGCTAGAATATCATTAATTGGATACTTTTCTAACGAGTTAAGAGATGAGACAGGTGATCTTAAGCTACCGGGAGGTGCCTCTATACCAGCTTCCGAAAGAGTTCGCCTTATCCAACCACCTATAATCACAGCAGTGGCCGGTCTGCGAGGCTCCCTCGTGGTTATAAACAAATTTGTCAAAGAACTTCTATAATTTTGAGAAATATTTATCAGAGTTCTTAGCCAAAAAAGAGGATTTGTGTTCCTATTGGGTGAATTTAACAATGTCCAATTTTATTGATGATAAGATACTGAATCAGTTTTGGTGCCAAATACAGGATACAAGGTTATTGTATCTCCGCTATCTACAAAGTGTCCAGAGTCACAATGTAAGAGAGTTAAATCATGCACTCTTCACCCCGAAGCCAACAAAATAATTGTGGCAGTACGTCTAGAAACATATAAACTGTTAATATTGGGCTTTGTGTTTTATAAAAACCTAATTACTATTCTTGCATCCCATATTGGTAGTTTGGAGGAATCGGTCTAGATATTGATATAGCCTTTAATATATGCCGAACTAGATGATTTGAAGATATTTTAATATCGGATAATGTTCGCAGATTGATGCTATAACCGATTTATGTACAAGAATAGTACGGTAAGCTAATCGATCTGTAAGACAAAGCTTTGCTAAATATGTGGTTACCTCAGCAGGTGCTGGAATACGGCAGTTAAAGTTATTTTGATTACACCATTTTGACCATTTGTTCCATATTGGAGTATACGTTTTAAGGGTAGAAGCTCTTCAGCAAGTTGACAGTAGCTGCTTTTCTTCACTTGACCAATTGTATGTTAAGGTATCCCACCCGAAATGAGCCAAGCTTCCAGCTGTAGGTTCTGCACTTGAGCCGGAGGGCGACCGGTCTTTGTGTCCACAAGTGTCGTTTTCAGGTTCCTTATTTTCATAGGCTCCTCAGGTCCGGGCGCCAAAAGGTTTTCCTCCACTTGGGTGTTATTATTATGAACTTTCCTTGAGCCGTGTTCAGATGTTGTAACACACGTGGGAGCAGGGCCGGTGAAGGGAAGATCCAAGCTAGACCGAAGTCCCAATATCTGCTAAAAACGTCGTGAAAATAAGTGCACGAAGTCTCGCGTTACATATTTCGATACGACATGAGCGTCTCTTGAGGCGAATAGGTCTACATCGGGAGTGCCCCATAGGTTGAATACTATTGTTGTCGCCTCGTGAAGTAGATGCCACTCGGAGCCGTTGCGATTGCGCGAGAGGCGATCGGCTTCCCTGTTGTACAGACCCGGATGGTGGTGAGGGAGAAGTAAAACGTTCAGGCTGTCCGTCAGAGCTAGGAGTTGTTTTGTCAGTTCCAGAAGATTTCGAGACTTCGTTCCGCCTTCGTTTTTTAAGTAGGCCACTACAGTCCTGTTGTCGGTTTGTAAGATCACAGTTGAGTCTCTCAATACACTTGCTATGGCGATTATTATTGCATACATTTCTTTTAGATTGCAGTGCCATTTTCGTTGATGTGGACTTTAATTGCCTTTTAGTGAGTTGTTGTTAACAACGCCTTGGTTAACCAAGGTTCCAACTGCACGTTTGAAGCATCTGTGACAACGTAGTTGACTGGGTACCTCCTGGTAACCTAACTGTATAGACCTTTTTGGAGTGAGTATCGTCTTTTCTATATTTATATACCAACCTAGGCTGTTGAGGAACTCTATATGCGTTTTCAGGATTTTTGGGCATTGGTGCACTATCAAGTAATCGTCGAAATACACTACCAGCCGAAGGCCTTTGCTGCGTAACACTTCGGCTGTCAAATTTGTTACCGACGCAAACAATCTCGGTGCCACTGCTAGGCCAAAGGGCAGTCACGTCATTTGTACAAAGCGGCCCTGGTAACTGATGCGTAAGAAGCAGCGTTGGCTTTCTGTTATTGGCAAATGATAATACGCTTGGTTTATGTCGAGCTTTGTCATCCAATCTTTCTTTTGTAAGAAGTTGGGCATCTGTTGATGATGAAACAGGTGAAAATGTCTTGTCTTCATAAATTGATTTAAGGCCTTTAAGTTGAAAATGACACGATTTTTTTCCGTTGTTTTTCGTTACAATGAACAGTGAGATGACAGATTTTCGCGAGAAGTAGAAGCTACTGTTGATTTAGACCGCACAGGTGATCTAGAACGAACCTTCGATTTAGATGGAGTCGCGATAAGTTTCTCTAATTTGTCAATACCTCCAATCTTTTGTATATAAGCCGATAAGTTCTGAGGGTTAAACATATATTCTGCAGAAGGGGGTATCTTTTCAATATCTTCACGAATATACTTTCTTTTTATAGTTTTAAGCAGGGCTTTACGTCGTAACTCTAAAACCTCTGCACGTTTCCCGCTAATTATTTGTAAAATATCATGTGATACTGATTTATAATTGGATTCATTACCAAATAATTCTCTCAACTTGTCATAAATTGATATTGAAGTTAGTTGTGCATCCGGTTTTGAAGACCAGTCAAGCAGATTACGTAATGCTAAATTTACAAATTAATTTTGTGCCAAAAAGGCATTTGAAAAAGCAGCGAAACTACGTTCCATCTGAAACCATCTAAGTGAAGCAAACGGGTACTCGAGTCGTCTCAACTCCTCGTATACTTTGAGCTTCGTGAATGCGGGAAAAGCCGCATATTTATTTTGTACCTCAGTGCCGCACAGAGTTCCAGTCTGATGAGTCGAACCCTCTGCATTGAAGCTATCTTAGCAACACGCTCAGGAGTTGCTTTAGGCACGGCCGGTTCTTTGTGTAAATAAATGGAAACATTTAGCTCCGCGATATCATTTACAGACTCTAGCGGTCGTGAAAAAGGGTAATCCAATGCATTACTGATTTCCACTGGTACTTGTATATCAGCGGATGCGGAAGAACTCAGCTGCATGGCAGGGTAATTAGCACTAAAAATGCTATTAACGAGACTCACCAGCTGTTTCGATAGTAAATCAAACCTCCGGTCTAATTCCCGCGTAGTATCGCGTGATGTACTGCGGCTGTCCCGCCGGGGACGTCTTTTTGGCGGCGGCGATAATTTTATCACCGTTTATTTTTGCATCAAAAAACTTCTCGTATCGGTTTAATAAACACTAAACTTTCTACTTTTAATCTCGAAAGTTTAAAATTAAGGAAAACTTTGACTAAATACGGGTAAGTTCTCCAAATAATCTAACGACCATGCGGACGATTTAAAAAACGACGCAACAATGACATCGAAATGGCGGCTTGCTTTGGAATTTATATTATATTAATATTATGTAATAATTAATATTTAAATGAGTTCGAGATTTGGCCACTGAAAGCGCTGGAGGCGCGGTCATGTGACGGTAAAGTAGCGACATCTAGCGACATGTCGGGGAAAAGGCGATGTACTCTCTCATAAAGGACTTCGGACGTCAAACGGAACACATAATACCGAAGTTATATTGCTAAAAAGAGAACGAAGGACACAAGGACACGCTATGCAAAAAATGCGTTTTTCATCTTATATACAGGGTGACTGGTTGAACACTTTACATATTGATATATAGTGCTCAGTACTCGATTCTCGTTCTAATTAAGAAAAAAAAATAGGTGCCTAATATTTACCTAATTTAACTTTAATTGTCTACTCAAAACAATAAACATGGTCACTCGCGGCGCGCGTGTAGTAATAAAAGCGCGGCGCGGCCGGGCGGGCGGCCGACGATCGCGGCATTCGCGGCATCCTTTGGCGGCGCGGGCGGCGCGGCCCTTTGGGTCATTAACCCCGTTCGGACGCAGCTTGATTCCTGTGAACGCGGCGCGGCGCTTTGGGTCATTAACCCCGTTCGGACGGTGTCCATAATTTTCGAGTAGTATAGCACATTCATAGAATGAAGGTTTCCTCTGTAGTTTAACGGTATTTTTTTAATTTTATTTTTTTAAACGTTTCATGTGACCATGAATTATCATGTCCTTGTTTATGTAAAGTGTTCAACCAGTCAGTCTGTATATACTTGTTTTAAACTTATTCTATTATTTAGAAAAATCTTTTTTGGTATCTTTTTCACACCTTGGGTTACATTATCGAAGTTTTCATACGGGACCCTAATTTTTTTGAAAATACTATATAGCCTATGTCACTCAGTGATATTGTAGCTTTTAAAGGCAGAATTTTTTTGAAATCGGTCCAGAAGTTTTAAGTTTATTCGTTACGTACAAAAATATAAATATACAAAATACAATTCTTTCCTCTTTATGATTTTTATAATGTAGAAAAACTGATATAAGTAGCAAGTTTTAATAAAAATCTATCGACAGGTTGCCTTAAACTGTCCATAATTGGTGGCTCTACGTGAAGAGCAACAACATGGAATCCCTAAAGCAGGGCGAACGCGAGGAAAACGAAGTTGCACACATAAGTTGCGGCATCGTGTCATCGACACAGGATGAATATTCTAAGGATAATAAACGCCCTTACCCCGAGGATGGCCATACATTTGACATTTATGATGATGACATCGCCAAGAAGAAGAGGAATGAAGATAAAGAGCTGGGAGGGAAACCCGCACCCTTGTCGCGCAAGAGCACCGGACGCCTGTTGACCGGCAGTAAGCCACCCGGACCGGCGAGCAAGACAGGCGTCGCCCCCCTCAATAATTATACAGGTGGTGGTAAGAACTCACCAGGAAAAGGACGGCAATCACAGGGAAAGGGATCCAGTGGAAAAGGAGAAAAGGTTGCTCATGGGGGTAAATCGTCAAGCGGAGGCAAAAGCTCCAACTCAGGCAGTAAACAGGATCGGAAGTGTCCAGTGGCTAATCCTAAGCCAATCCATGGAAAAGACACAGGCGAAGGCGACAAAGAAGACCAGAAAACACTAGAGTTCAACGCTCCGAAAGTTCCACCACTCAAGATTGTCATTCCTGGAGGAAGTTCAACTAGTCGGAATGAGCAGGAGGGTGAAGGTTCGAGTATTTCAGGTCAAAGTAGCAGCGGGAAAGGACGCAGCAATTCGGCTACGCTGCCCTACGTCATCCCTTGCACTGCTGAAGTAGGGCAGCCTTTCGACAGTTTTGACGGTAATTCTGATGTTAAGAGGGTTGGGGAAGGTGGAAAGCTCGTGCAGAGGGTGCTGCGGTCGCACAAACCTAACGATGACAAGGACAAGGGCAAAGACAGGACTTTGCCAGGTTCAAATGTGTTGAACTCCAACAAAAGCCCACTACCATGTGGACAAGATGGTGATCAATTTTCGAGTTCCAGGAACGATTCAGGCAAGTCTGAATTGCACCCGAGAAAGCGAAAGATCAAAGCGTTGAAAGAGAGCCATCGACAGATCAAGAACGAGCCACTATTTGAGTCCAGCAACACTGTTCATAACATTGTTTACCGCAACCCTTATCAGATGTACATTCACATAAGAAACCAGATCGACCGCCGACAGAAATGTTTGTTCCCCATCAAACCAAAACCGCCGAAGGACTTCAACAAGTATCTGATCAACAGATGCACGTACACTCTTCAGAGTAATGCCAACCCTGAGCCCCAAGTGGAGATACCTCACAATATGCCATCGCAGATGGTCACCGAGTTTATAATACAAGAAAAGGAGAGAACACGTATGCGCATACAACATCTAGTCGAAAACGAGAAGCTTGTGTTGGCCGTCGAACAAGATATACTTAGGGTGCATGGGCGCGCTGAACGCGCTGTGGCTAATCAAACACTTCCTTTCTCAGTATGTACGATCCTGCGAAATAGGGAGGTTTACAGCTTGTTGGCGCCGGAGCAGGAAGAAAAACGGATTGCGCAACGCTCCCGATGCAATGGCAGGCAGATCAACTCGTGGCTTCAAGAACTCGACGACAAGTGGGAGAAAATAAAAGAGGGCACGCTTCGACGCCAGCACATTGAGGCTCAAACTCTCTATGCTGTGCAATCAATGGAATGGGAATGGAAACTGAAAGAACTCGGAATATGCGACTACAAAACAACGCCTAAAATCGACTCAACGCATGTTCCACTAATTCATGTGTCAAATTATGACTTGTAAGTTTGATAAAGTCTGAGTTTATGTGACGTCATCACGACGGTATTTTAATTTTAATTATACCTACAAAGTGTCTCAAAAGAAAGTTTATATTTATTTAGGTTACTGCGTGAAGCAAAAATCCGAGGAGTGCGGGGGTTATGTCAATAAGTCAAGTAACCTGGCTCTTGGGAATTCAGTCGCTATCATAGAATAATCAATACTCCAAGGAGTAATATTATTCTCTTATTTATTTTTGTTCGCTACGGAGCATTTCTCGGGAGCAGACCGCGCATTGTGCATGTGAGAGTTTTACAAAAGCGTTGATTAGGCGACTTTTTTTGAGACAACTTGTACTTGTAATTTTAATTTATATTCTTGGTTGTTAAAGCTTGTTCCGATTACTGTAATTATATGATTATGTTATTGTCTTATTCCCGTTAAAAGGTAACTAAATTTTGTCAGCCTCTTCTATATTTTCCCGTTACTTCCTGTTCACGTAATATGTGCTCAAATATTTCAAAACAGTGTTCTTATTTAGAACCACTCTTATGCTTTAAAGTTAAAAGCGTCCTTTTTTTCTTTTTAGCGTCCTTTATTTTATAAATAACGCTTTTTCTTTGAAATGTACTCTCTTACTACGTATAGAGTATACAGGGTTATTGATAATTAGACCGGATCCTTTTAAGGGGTGGTAGGGAATGCCATTTGCAACAATATGACTGTACATTGTGATATCCGGAAATGAATCATGTCTGTGATTTTCTTTTTATTAATTTTTTTTTTTGAAAATCCAGTTTTACTACTTTAAAATTCAATAAAAAAAAAAGTAATCAACCGATTTCAATTCTGTTCGCAGTTTTAGAGAAACCTTGTTACAGCTCTTAATAATAAACAATAATATCGTACTAATGTAGATCCATCCAAAAACTAGAGGCTTTTTCATAATTTTTATTTGATAATTTTTGTAAGATGCTTTACAAAAACCTTTATTTTCTCTACAAAAACGATAGTAAATTAAGTCTGCATTTTATTTAAAAAACATCTACAAGTCTTTAGCTATCCAACGAGGTAAAAAAATTAGCACTTTATTACACAGTTGCAGAAATAATGCGATTACAAAAGGCCGAGAAAGGAATGAGAATAGTCCATGAGAAGTAGCTATGGAAGAAATACTTTCTTAAGGTAACTTAATTTCTTTTAAAGAAATAAAAGAGTAGATGTAATTAGTCTGTATTTATTATTTTTACAGTTCGTTCTCAAAATGTGAGCCAGAATTTTGAATGCAGAGACGCATACGTCTGCGTAAATTGCTTTTAACAACACTTGTATTTAAATTAATTTTCATTATTTCTGCTGCATTTATTATGCGCTGTTTCAGTTCTTCGATGGTTGCCACAGGTCCAAGAGTATCGTCGTACACCAAGCTTTTCATGTGACCCCATACGTAATAGTCGACGGGAGTCAAGTCGGGACTTCTGGCCGGCCACGGAATGGGTCCTCCTCTGCCAATCCACTTATTGGGATACTGACGATTGAGCCACTCACGGACGCTCAAACTAAAATGTGCGGGGCAACCATCATGTTGGTAAATCATGTTTCTGCGGGTTTCAAGGGGTACTTCACTGAGTAGCTCATAAAGTTCGTTTCTCAAAAAAAATTCATACGCTTCACCATTGAGGTTGTTGGGCAGAAAGAAAGGGCCGATCAATTCATTCTTAATAATGCCCATCCACACATTAACGGAAAACCTTCTTTGTGATCCTTGTAATCTTTTCTTGTTTGGGTTACCGTCATCTTTCGGGGCCCAATAATGAATATTATGATAATTTGATATTCCATCCTGATCAAATTTGGATTCGTCGGTCCATAAGATTTTTAATAAAAAATTGGCATCTTCCATATCGGTGTTCAACATGAATCTGCAAAATTCGACTCTACGTGCAGGATCTCCGTCTTGGATAACTTGTACCGGAGTCAAATGATACGGGTAGAGTCTTGAGCGGTGCACTGTGTTCCATACTTTCCATTGCGACATGCCAAGACGTCGTGCAATGATGTTTGTTGAAGTCGTAGGATCTTGCTCAAACATGCGAATTATCTGTTCCTCTTCATCCGAATGATAAATACGAGATCGTCCAGCATCACTTTGTCGTCTTTGAACTTGACCAGTTTCTCGTAGTCGCCGGTACACTCCGTCAAATACACTCACATGGGGTAAACGGCGCTGTGGAAATCGAGACTGATACTCCGTTCGAGCATGTGTAGCGACGCCGTTGGCAAAACCATAGCAAAACAGTATGTCCGCATACTCTTCGTTTGTGAACTCTCGAAGCCGAGGTAGATGGTCGTGGGATTCCGCAGTCATGATCAGATCCTTTAGTACAAGCCAAGTCGTCGGGTAAGCAATCAATCAAAAAGTCCAGTTCACTAGCCGAATCACAGAAAAAGAAGTTACACAAGTCCAATAACGTTATCAAGGTCGAAATTTAATCGTAATAAAGGGTTGCCAAAGAGCGTCTGAACAGTACGATGCGCTTGAGCAAACTGGGTTCTCATTGCTCGTTCAACAAACATAAGCGAGAGGGAGACGGCGCATTCAACATGGATACCGTTGTCTAAAACCCTTTCTCGGAATGTCTCTACCTGAGTCTTTGTTATCGCATTATTTCTGCAATTGTGCAATAAAGTGCAAATTTTTTTACCTCGTTGGATAGCTAAAGACTTGTAGATGTTTTTTAAATAAAATGCAGACTTAATTTACTATCGTTTTTGTAGAGAAAATAAAGGTTTTTGTAAAGCATCTTACAAAAATTATCAAATAAAAATTATGAAAAAGCCTCTAGTTTTTGGATGGATCTACATTAGTACGATATTATTGTTTATTATTAAGAGCTGTGACAAGGTTTCTCTAAAACTGCGAACAGAATTGAAATCGGTTGATTACTTTTTTTTTATTGAATTTTAAAGTAGTAAAACTGGATTTTACAAAAAAAAAATAAAAAAAAAGAATATCACAGAAATGATTCATTTCCGGATATCACAATGTACAGTCATATTGTTGCAAATGGCATTCCCTACCACCCCTTAAAAGGATCCGGTCTAATTACCAATAACCCTGTATACTTTTTGCTGTACTGCAGTCTTTTTTATTTTTTATTATTCGGTTCACTAATTGAATGTGACACCTTTAACACTACAAAATATATTATGTAAGGAACATTCAGTGTCCATTCTAAAAGCTGTGAACACAGCATGCAACTCAAATGTCTTTCAGATATAAATTGAACAATTTATATCATCAGTGGCCTTTTGGGAGTGTTTCTACTTAAGTTAGAGACTTTTAGACTTCTCTGTACAAGTAGGTCGGTATTGTTCCCTATAGAGCCAATTATCGAAATTTCCTTCTTTCAATTCTGGTAAACTTGTGGCGCGGTCACCATTTTTTTGCTGACGACGCGGTTGTCGTTTATTTAATTATCTAAAAACACCAAATGTCTGACTGTCGTAGGTACTGCTTATTTTCCTACAAGGCGCCAAGAGGCCCATAACCTATGAGACCTAGAGAGTTATAATTGAAATAAAGATGTGTAAGAACAAATAAACGATTTATTAATTGCCACAGATATGTGGCAATTAATAATTTTGAAATAGTAATGGCTGCGAGATATCGCAGCCATTACTATTTCAAAATCGTCACGGACAGAAACTGTTAAACTCGGAAATAAGTAATTTAGGTAAAGATAACTAATATCCTAACATAAAATATGTAATGTCAAACTTGACTGCTTGCTATGTACCTATCTAATCAAAAAATAAACAAAACCGAAACTCTTTAATAGTTTTTTACACTAAAGGTTAAACAAAAATAAATGATACAAAGTCATGTAACAAATTAATTAAGTAAATCTTAAAATCATGCATAATGCTTATGACAGTAGGTACACTATAACGTATTTTTCTAAATTTTCTTATGGCGTTTGTCACTAAGAATTGAGGCCAAAAATCGACCTATAATGCAAGAAAGTACTAATATATGTATAAACGCAGTCATTTTATCATCGATTTTTATGCAATTGCATATGCAAACATGAAAATGCATATAATCCGATGTTAAAGCCGGAATTATACCATTGTGTCGGGGCGTGTCGTGACGCGCCATAAGTATATCGTATCCATATATTTAGTAGGTACATATGATTAGAATTATAGTATTAAAGCGCAGTCTGTCGGGACGCGTTCTGTCGTGACGGCGATCGGTCAATTCCGATCGGCGACTTATACGCGTCAGAACACTCCACACTAGTATGTTTCTGAGAATCTCGCGCAGTACGGCGCGTTAACTAGCTAGAGAATAGTCGTTTGCGTTTATTTGTACTCAAGATATTTATTTTTATTTATTTTAAACTTTAGTTTTTCTATTAGTAAACGGTATTCGCTTCTACTCCCTCTCATATCATTTGCTGGTTGAAATCTTCTCTTCTTTCTAAGTAAACTTAAGATTAGTAGAAACGCAAGCTTTTCTTCAATATATCCAATGCTTCAGTTTATATATATCATCATTGATTATATCTATCCGAGTCAAAGGATATCATCGTAAGTATGACTGATTGATGGACGCGTGCGTTTACTCAACCCAGTATTCATTGTAGTCTTTGGTTTACTCTAAAGGCCACCGTTGTATTGACTCGAAATAATCAGAGCGCGCCCCGACACGACAGAATAGTGTGCACACTCGCCGTCACGTCAGAGAGCACCACAACACAATAATGTAATTCCGGCTTTAGTTATAACTATAGGGACGTAGTTGTAATAGGCGATTTTAATTTGTATTTGTAATTATTTCGAATATTTTCAAGCATATTGTGGATTCACTCAGAGTAACAATGTGGAAAAGCAACGATAGACAATTAGATTTAGTGCTGAGTACCTATACGTTGGGAGGGTGATAGTGTGAGTGTATGCGCCGCGGAGACTCCGCTGGTGAAGGTTGACTCGTACCACCCGCCGCTTGAGGTGACGGTGAGTAGGTACCTATAGGTACCTCGTGCGCTTCGGGGTTCGGCCACGATGGGGGGTGGGAAGTCCGCTGGCCCAGATTGTTTACCGCCATACGCGTTAACTCACCACTGACTGCAAGCGGCACAGTTTCCGGATAGGTGGAAGGTAACTAGGGTAGATGCTCATCTTCAGGGCGAGTGCGCAGTGGCGTCAGCGAGCTCAGTGCCCGCCGGTAGTGAGTGTCTTGCCGGTTAATAATACTTAATAGTTTAATATATTGTGTCAAACTCACGAGAATTAAGATACACGATTTGCCAAGTGTTATCCAGAACGCCAATAAGTGCCTATTTACGGACGACCTTTGTCGCTAGCGATTGAGCCCGGGGGTGACTGAAAGACTTGAAAATGATATATCTAGACAGAGTAGTGGCCTGGAGCAAGGCGAACTGTCTGCAATTCAACGCTATACCAAGTGTATGACAATTACGTTCCCTCGGTCTCGTGACATATTGGGCTACAGACGGTTAGGGCAAACGTTATGACAGACTTAGGGTGAGCTGATATTTCGGGACCATATTACTAAGATCTGCAAAAAAGCCTACAGTAATTGGGATGTATCCTACATATGGCTAACGGCTTTGCAAATGCCATTGCCGCTTTATATTACGATGTCTTTTTTATCCTTTGGATTGATGTACCTGTATACCTACCCTACCCTACGTAATACGTTACTAGGAATGGGTGGGTTTAATGAACTGAGGGTCAGGAGAGAAGCCACACTAATTTCTTATATTTTTAATGTGCTGAGAGGTAGGGTGTACACCTTTTACACGCATACTTTGCACCCTCAATGTCATAACGCCATGGCGGTCGAAATAGATCTATTTCATTGTGCTCTGAATGAATTTACAAAAATAAGTTCAGTACCTACTCTTAACGGTTTTGTGTCATTTGTGCTAGATAATAATAACTTTAAATTAGGCTGCGCTATCGCATTAGGTTAGAAACCTGTACCTAATGATAGTTGTAACTATCTATATGATATCTATGATACTTAGTTGTAAATAAATAAATAATTAACACTAAACAATATTTTTTGTACAGATTTGGCTCAGTTACAGTTGTGTTTTATGTAAAGATATATTTACCCTTAAATTATTGTCTACACCATATTAATTCATAAATAAATAGTCACAGTTTGCGAGTCTGTTTGTAGGCAGTAATCTCTTGAACTACTGAATCGATTTTGAAAATGTTATTCACCAGGAGACAGTTACACTACCTATCTTGGGTGAACAACACAACACACACAACATCAACATGTGAACACACAACAACAACATTTTTATGGGATAGGTTGGTCTGACATCTGATGGTAAGTGATCACGTCACCAAAAGACATCCGCTATTCCAGAGGTCTCGAGGATGTGTTGCCGGCCTTTGAGGAAGGAATATGCTCTCTTCTTGAAGGTTGAACCCAAGTCCTGTTTCGAAAATACCTCAAATGGCAGCAGTAGGTCCAGCATGAGTTTACAACATTGACACCAATCGATGCTCGGTATCGACTGCCGCAAAAAAATGTATGAAAAAAAAAAGAACAGAGCCACCTCGCGGTCAATTGTAGAACTAAAATTGACAGCGAGTACGCCAATCACAAGCTTAATAAGTAGTCGAGATCGAGTATCGACTATAGATGACATTAATTATGTTGCCAACTCATGGTAGAGCTTCTAGTTCCACATAGTGGTAGCGTGAGGCAGTGTAAAATATACTTTATTATATTTAATATCTACACCTATTACTATAAAGAGTATATACTATAAACTTTGTGAGTTTGTTTATAGGAAGTAGATAATCTCTTGAACTACTGAACCGATTTTGAAAATTATTTCACCAGGTGCAAGCTAGATTAGTCCTTATTGGCATAGGCTGTATAGTGTATCGTATATAATATGTAGGCTATTTAATATTTATAATCGATATTATCTTACAAATATTATAAAGGCGATTGTTTGTGAGTGTGTCTTTGTTACTTCTACACGTTCAAACAGCAGGATCAATTTTGATTAAATTTGGTATGGAGGTAGATGATCATACAGGATATTTTTCAACATTATCCATCACCACGTGGGGGAAGCCGCGGGGCGCAGCTGGTACATTATATACACAAATTTGGTTTATTTTTCATATATTTCATTTATACCAACTTATAATGAAAAATATTAAATGGTAACAATACTGGAATAAAATAAAACATATGTTTGGTAATAACTTAATAACTTTATTACAATAATAATTATAACTACAAAATATTCAAGTAAAACTTTGGTGTAAGCGTGTAATTTCAAAAATCTACAAAATGTGTAGGTGTATAAATATTCCAAGTTGCTGGTATGTAGTAGAATGAAAAAAAATACTGCAGTGTAAATTTTTCGTAACCGGTAAATTTACTGTTATTATTATTTATTAATACTTATAATGTCTTTTTCCCCTACTGGTATACTAAATTTTTTGGTCTCGCCTTATAGTGAGTACATATGTAAGTAAATAGGATTTTATCGGTTTATATCCAGGTTGCCTTACACTTTTAAATTATGTTGATACTGCATGCAGGGCTACATGTTGCATTCAACGTAGTAATATGATAAAAATAATATGGAATTGATGTCAGGATTCAGTCACAATATATATGTTTGACTTCAATGTTTGATAACCGAGAAAGCCCGGCCGGTGCCAATAATCTATCTATCGACGGTTTACGCTACTAGAGTTAGATATTTGACACTATTTGTATGGACGTTATGTCAAATTTCTATCGGTAGTAAGGTACTGTGGATAGATAGAATATTGGGGTCGGCCCTAAGATATCAATATCAATATCTGTATCTTGATCATATCATCTCATTTTATAAATATTAGAGATTGAGGTGTAATTAATTCAGTAATTCGATTATGTAGGCATAAAAAAAATAAAATAACAATATAAAATATAAAGGTTACAATTAGTTATTATTTTAACGAATCACGTCTTTAATTACTATCAATAATTAGTAAGTATATTCGTAATATCGAAACCATTCAAAAAAAGGTATTATATTAAATACCCACCTGCCTTTGAGAAGATATATAATTAATGAGAAAAAGTACGTAAATAGTAACTTTAAGTCTCTAAATGTTTGTATGAAATCAAGAGCACTGACAGTATATTAAATAATAAGTGACAAGCTGCAATTTATGCGAAGAAACCACATGATTTTGTTGTCTACGTCTGTATGACTCTTTATTACATTAAAGTAGTGATTAGATTCAAAGGCCCTAAGGTTATAAGTTCCCTATGCGTAGTAAGCAGTGTTTGCAACGCTTGGAGTTTTAGTGAAGTATATTCTTATGCATTTTATTTTAGCGCTACTTGATCGAGGGTAGGTACTTTCTTCAATTACGGCAAATATGAAACTGTAAAATGTTGTACCGAGACCACCCAAAAACGGAGTCTGCACTTTTTTGTGAACCTTAGTCCAATCATTAAAAAATTGCTCTGACTGATGAAAGTTTTGTTACCTCAAAGTTATTGCGATATATACCTAATCTACGAAACTTACTTAAACGACGTCCAGGGGCTTTACTATGAGCTCTTAAAGCAGGACTTCTAGATAACTGCCCGGTTTATTCGTACCATGACAACTTTAAAGCAGGCCTGCTCAGGCATACTATTCAAAAACCGCAGAAAAACCGTTCACCTGTTTTTTTGTATGGACTCTCGTTAACATGTCGCTATAAATCCACTCATTTCATCAGCTTACAAACGTCTAGGCGTCTGCAATGTTGGTTATAGTAAATTGTTAGAACGCCAGAGACAATATTATCCGTTCACCTTTGAGAAAACAATATTCAAATAGTTCACCTAAATGAGCGTCATGGTATGATTTCATTCAAAATTGTTTATGTCAGGTTTAAGAACTGCACGGAACTTGCATGGTTTTTACGAAGCTGATAGTAAAGCCCCAGAACAAAGACACAGCTAGTCTTTGGTCTATAAACAGACGTTTTTACCCAATTTGTTAGTTTCACAGAGGCCTTAAACGGGATAATTAATATTTATATCAAGGAACACGGCAGTGGTCAAGCCAAGGTAAGGTTTACTTCGACCAAAAGGCTCATCAGAAAGTCCCCAAGCTTATAGTTCAGATAGTTGGATGGCGTTTCATACATTTATTTTGAGCTGACTCCTGACCTGCCAAGACACTGCTAACGGAAGCGGTTAATTATTCCACTAAAAAAAGCTACTTTCATTAGACCTATGTTTCATTTCACGTTAATGTAGAATTGTCTATGCCTATACTGACAAAACAACCGAAGTACATCGGGATTTATGTTATGCCAAAATATATTACCAATAGTAAAATTACACTGTTCATAAATACATACAAATTAGTCCATAGACTGTTTTATCTACACAATTTAACAAATATGTACATGTATAATATATATTTATAAATAAAAATAGACTTACAACTTAAATATCATCTAAGTATTCGTAAATATTTTGTGAAGTTAGTACGATCTTGTGTAGGTAATGCAATAAAATATTGCTTGTGATATTGCAATTTATTTATCTACATTAACAAAATATTGCTCGAACATTTATAAATAATTTTATAAAATTGTCTACATACATATAGGCTTGCCAGATGGTATCCAAAAGGAGGACATGTCCTCCTTTTTCATGTTTTGTCCTCCCGTCCTCCCACACCTACTGTAAGTCCTCCTTTTTGCAGCATGTCATTGAAAATTTCGTGACATGCGGCTTGCATGCTGAAGCGTGGTCAAAAGTCAAACGAGCGTGCGTGCCAGCCGGTAGATGCCGCTGCAACTACTCTACTCACCGCGCGCATGCGTGCGCCACCGCCCCCTCCACTCCACAGAACCCGCCCGCACCCGTCTGTCGTCGGCACTCGACGCGGCGTTTGTTATTGTAATTCATTATTCAATTAGTTTAATATTGCGCTCGCACGACCGCACGACGAGAATCCTAGTGATTTGATTTACTTAATATTTGAGTATATTTTACGTACTCATTATGAGTAAGCGGAAGTGTAAATTTACGGAAGTATTAAGAGCCAAATATCCGTGTTTTACTAGCGGGCGAGACGACTTTGACGCGAAATGTTCTATTTGCGACTGCCATGTGGATGTAGCAACAAGGGCACTATTGCTTTAGAAAGGCACGTAGCTACGGAAAAGCATAAGAAGATGATACGAGCAGCAGGTTCTTCTTCTAAGGTAACCAACTATTTTTAACCTTCTACTTCAATGACCCTCAAAAATACCCATGCTGCAGAAGGAACACTAGCCTTCCATACGGTAAAGCATCATCAGGCGTACAATTCTATGGAATGTACGGCGAGCTTGACTAGAAAAATGTTTGCTGATTCCGAAACGGCGAAAAATCTTAAATGCGGAAAAACTAAGACGGAAGCTATAGTAAATCAAGTTATTGCTCCACATACGATTACGACGATCATCGAAACTTTGAGGAACATTTCATGTCTTTCTGTTGCCACAGACGCCAGCAACCACGGTGCAGAAAAAACTGTTTCCTATATTGATTCAATATTTCAACTGGACTGGAAATGGAATCGAAACGAAAATTCTTGATTTACAAAGTTTACCGAACGAAACTTCGCTTTCCATTGCGAATCTTATATACGAAACACTCAATACGTACCAATTAACCCCAAAGTGTGTGGCATTTATTGGCGATAATGCGAATGTTAATTTTGGGGGTGTGAACAGAAACCCAGGTCAAAACGTATTTACGCGCCTAAAAGAAAGTTTGGAGAAAGAAAACCTTATAGGAGTCGGCTGCCCTGCACATATTATGCATAACAGCCTTCGCAATGGTGTCGATTTGATGAAACTGGACATTGAGTCAATAATATTAAAAATATTTAATTATTTTTCTGTGTACACAGTGAGAACAGAGTCACTAAAAGAGTTTTGCGACTACGTCGAAATCAATTACCAGCCTTTGCTAAGGCATAGTAAAACAAGGTGGCTTAGCCTGTTTCCATGCGTTGAAAGAATTTTGAAGCTCTATCCAGCATTGAAAGAGTATTTCTTAAGCCAAAGAACAACACCATACCTAATAAAATCCTTTTTCGAAAACACAACTTCAGAAGCATATTTATGGTTTACACATTCTCTTATGTCTATTTACCAAGCAAATTTGGCAAAAATCGAAGAGGAACATAATTCCGTTCTGGAAATTTCAAAGATACTTCAATCCGTGCTTCATATGCTTCGAAATCGAAGAAACAACAATTTTTTGCCACTAAGCGTAAGTCAGCTGCTTCGCAATAATGACGAGGCCGAGTCCATTTCCAACGAATTTTTCAGTGTTTACAAGGCTTGTGAAGATTACTTGATGGAATGGATAAAGCCCTTAGAAGATTTCAAATGTTTTGAGTGGATGACATTGCTGAAAGAGAACAAAAACCTAAAATATGATGATTTAGTTTCATGCATTGAATTCTGGAGCATCAGAGGTGTTGAGATTGACGATGTTAAGCTACATGATCAATTTTGTAACTTGATTTCATTTCTTAAATCAAAATCAGATAATGATGAGACATATTATGATTTGAAGTTGCACGAGCAGTGGACAATTTACTTCAAAAGTGCCAAAAACATTGAATGTTTCTCAGAACTGCTCAAGATCTGCGAATTTTATTTCTGTATAAGTGCACATAACGCAAACGTGGAAAGAGTTTTTTCACTGATTAATACTCAGTGGAGCAAAGAGAGGAACAGACTTAGTGTGCAGTCAGTTAAATCTGTAATTCTTACTCAATACAACTTCAAAAACATGACATGTGAAGATTTTCATAATTATTTGTTGAAAAACCAAGAACTTCTTGTAAAAATTGGCAGCTCAGCTAAATATAATTAAAATAAAGTAAAATAATACAAAAATTCGTTTAATTGTGAAAGTCCTCCTTTTTTATAGAAAATCCTCCTTTTTAGACCCATCTGCCCTCCTTTATCAAATTATGATCTGGCAACCCTACATACATACAACTTACTTGAGTGTAAAAGCTGACAATATATGTACCGAGTTTGTTATATCGATTACAATTTAGGTATGTGAGACTTGTAGCAGTTTTTTCTTAGTTTCGTATCAAAAGGGTTGAAATTTAAATTATTTATGGCGAAAAAGACCATTAGAAAACGAAATAAACAAACGCAACGACTTAGTGTTTTTTATCTAGAACGGATTCGCGGAACACTTTGTAAGGAAGAGTTAGTAATTTAAATACAACAGCCTCTTTTTGAGTAAAGCAAAATTAGTCAGATTGTTACTCACACACTAAATTTAAACGTGACAAGGACTTGGTTTCTGCTTAAAGTAATAAAAATTTTAACTGGTTAAAATAATTTACTTTAAGGTTTATTGATAGGGAATAAAAAACGGTACGAGTCCAACCAAAAACAACTATGTTCATTTAATCGATTTAAAAACACTCAATGTCGAGATGATCTTTTACACTCTGAATAAACAAGTGGGAACTCCGAGTAGGTATATTTTTATATACATCCTGTATCAAAATTCTAAATTCATCAGAATATTCTAAAGAGGTTTTTAAAATTTCACTAACAACTAGATGAGAAGAGTATGTTACTAAATATGTAATGCTAGCCTATTTAATTAGGATTTAACTTGCACGACCTCTCACTAGATGTAATGGTAAACAATTAAAAGTATTAATAACATTTTGTTTGGCCGGTGGTAAGGAGTGGACATTGGAACTATTTGGAACTTATATACGAAGATTCACTGCATGCTTTTACCGCTAGAGGCGCCACCACCGTTTGAAGTAGGTAAACATAGGTCAGACATGTTTTAATGATTTATTTATATTGGAAATCTTATTCATAGATAATTATGAAACATATTTATTAATACAATAATACGTAGGTACATATTAGTATAAATAGAGATACCTGAATTGTGCTGATATTATCAAAAAAAAATTGTGGTGTTTTTTTTAGTGTGCACATGCAATGCTAAAATTTGAGATAGAAAACTATCGCGAGTTATGTTCATAATTACGCTTAAAAACCGGCTAGGACTCGCGTAATATTTACCGGAAATATTCTCCGACCAGTTTCGAACTTATTTGAAGTTCTTCTTCTGGGAGTCACTCTTGTGCACAGCGGCGAGCGCGGGCCACAGCACGTAACTGGCGCTGCGACGGTCGCGCTGTGTCTGTAAGATTTTTTTCCGTCGAACTGTCACTTACGTCAATGTCACTTTCAGTGTCACTGTCACTACCGTTTTACGTAAAACACACACAAGAGTGACTCCCAGAAGAAGAACTTCAAATAAGTTCGAAACTGGTCGGAGAATATTTCCGGTAAATATTACGCGAGTCCTAGCCGGTTTTTAAGCGTAATAATGCTAAAATTAGCTTTTAAAGAAATGGAAAGTGACTGACGCTGCATAAAAAAGGTAAAACCTACCTATCAAACCCGATTATTCTATTCGTTTAAAAACTTATAATATTTGTAAGTCTGAACGATTATGATCATCCGGAATTTTGAATGTTTTTTGGATACTGTAAGAAACGACTTTTTTGGGCATACGGGTGTCATGTGAAACGTAGGTATATTTTGACATACGTAAAAAATATATCTACACAGGTATGTATATAATTTTTTTTTTTACCGCGCAATCAATTGTTTTGGTTTACGCAGTGAGGTGATGGCGCCATTTGCGACGAGTAAGAATCAAAACGGCTTTCAAAAATTGTCACCGTGATACTTTTAAAAAAAATATGAATTTTATAATTTATAGCACAAAATCTCTGACCAACAGTAAAACCAAGGTATATACTATATCATTGAGTATATTAGAGACTTGAGTTGAACACGCTGCGCGCTGTATTCAACTATACTCTCTTAATACTATAATATACTCTATGGTTTATATAGGTTGTAGGTGTACCACCTTTAATAGTGCCGCGAAGCGTGAAAATAATTGATGCCATTGTATTTAGGGTACGTTCTGGCAAGCGCCGTCAACCCTCACAACTGTCGCGCCCCGGTTTGCCGTTCCCTTTGGTTGACAGTGACAGCTCGCGATAATCACGTAGACATTCGAACCGCGAGCGTTGGGGGTCGTTCCGTACCTCAGAGCGCGGTTTTTTAGATGTTTTCTAACTCGCTCTGAGGTACGGAACGGCACGGTTGTTTTCTAACCTCAAATAGATTTTGACAAATTCGACATTGACAGATCACTTGATCCTTACCTAATTTTCTTTAAGACGAGAGAAGAAGAAGAAGTTTGTTGTAGTCTGATTGGTCAAACTTATGTCAGATGCTGGTTGCAACCTTTTACCGATCGATTTTGATGGTTAAAAAGTTGCGACGCTCCGAGGTTCGGAACGCTCGAGTTAGAACAACCGAGTGCTTTACCCTGAGGTTCGGAACGGCGTTAGTGCGAAAAGTTGCGCTCCGAGTGCACTCCGAGTGCGCTCTCACCGAGGATCTGAACGCGGCTTTGTAGTCGCGGCGGCGTGAGCGTTTTCGGTGACGTCAACGATGACGTATCGAACGCCGCGAGTGATTACATCGCTTTCCGGAACGTAGCCTTAGTGATTGTTGTGCAAGTCACCCTTGGTATTTACATAACTAATTGCAGTCTAAGTTCTATACGTCTATAATACTGTCGTGTTTTTTGTCGGAAGCCTTGAGTTTTTCTTGCATTTGTGTGAGCATGTCTTGCATACGACGAATCTGAAATATTAATAAATCAATATTAAATTCTGTTAGTTCCACCATATGTTAATGTAGTTGGTACTAGATACTAAGTAATATATACTTATTCATATTTTCATACCACATATGGATTAATTAGATTTATTGACAGGTGTCTGTTTTTTTCCGAGTTCAAGTGTCAGGCATCAGTGGTGTGTGAACATAGCCTTAAGCTGCATATAATATCTTAAGAAGATCAGGCAGTTATTTTATGTGATTTCATCTTAGATCGCCCAAAAAGTTTTATTAACGCATCCACCACTTTACTAGAACGTTACTTAGACAGGGCAGTGACTTTAATGACGGATTTACTTAAGTGACTATGACTTGACTTTGTCATTATAACTGCTGACAGTCTACTCTGACTACCATTAAAACAAAAGGGTTAGAGAAGATGTTGTACTTATAGATAATTTCTTACTTTGCAAAGGGAAAAAACTACTTATGGTATCACTTAACTTGAATCCTTCCCCAAAATAGGTAATTACCTACGCAAATGCGTGAACCAATCATGCAATAAGCTTACCTCTTCGTCTTTCTGTAATAATAATCTGTCGGTATCTGTGAATGCAGCCTCGTTGTTGTTCCCCATTGAATCTCTCTTCAATTTGCTGAAACAACGCAATATCTATATTAAAAACATTTTAATTACAAAATTATATAAAGTGGCATCGTAAAGAAATTTTATTGCATCCCACTATTGATTCCATGTGATATGGAGAGAATTCTATTGCCATCTTATCCCTAACTCGGAGTTTATGTCATCTATATTGTGATATGCATAACAAGTGGCATCAAGACTAAGCGCCAAACATAGGTACACACTTTCACACACGCTTATATACTCTAGTACAGTCACCCTACTCTCCCCCCACACGCACACACACACACACACAAACAAAGGCACGAATATTTGGTAGTAATTAACTACATAATAAGGGTTAACCTATAAGCGCACCATACCCGCGCAAACATTGCCGAAGTTATTTTCGCCATATACAACAAAAGTTGTCATAAAACTGATAGATAATGCCTTAACGCCAAGAAATTCTCTTTTTAAAGCGGCAAAAGAAATACATCATCTGTGAAACTGTCTAGTGTACGGAGCCCTAAAAAAAGATGCCAACGAATTGAGAACTTCCTCGTTATTTTGTAGTCGGTTAAAATAACAAGATGCATTAGCGTACACAATTACACATACCCCCTTTCTCTCATGGCGTGTTGCGATATTTGCGAGATGCACTGTGCCCTGAAGTTCTCGTAGTGCACGTCCTGCGTAACGTCCTTCAGGTCCTGCATGTGCGTGGAGATCAGCATCGTGCGTAGCTTCGTGAAATCCGAGTGCCGCGGGTTCTCAACTGTAACGGAGAAAACGTAAGGTTTTTGAAGTGATAACTTCTTATGGGAGGGTAAACCGATTCGTTACGTAACTTTTTTAAACCCACACTAGACTAGTTTTTTTATAATGGTTACCTACTCGTACATTCATATACCACCGCGGTGGGATTGCCTGTATCGCAGGAAGCAAGGACACAATAACGCATAACAACGTACAAGGAAGACAACAAATAGAACAAAAATTTCTGCTCATCATTAAGGATCAAACCTGAGATCCCGTTCTACGAAGGCAGAGTCACTATCAACTGAGCTAACGGAACTGTCAAAATGGAAAATGTTATTAGGAAAGTATTGTGTAACGAGGAACTTTGGGAATAGATAATGCTATGTATTGTAGCAAGCTGATAAAGGTAGCAGGACGACGTTGGGTGCAAGCAGCTTCTAACCGGGCCTTTTGGAAAATTATGGGGAGGCCTATGTTCAGCAGTGGACGTCCTACGGCTGAGATGAAGATGATGATGATGATTGTAGCAAGTGAAAAGACAGGCAAGTCTTTTGCCTGAATGTTATGAGCCATTGCAGACAGAAGCAGTGTAACCAGAAGTTTTGTATATTCCTGCTATAGGTACAAGCGTACCCAAGGTAAGCTTGCAGGATAGCATTCGAAAAACATAATATATATGGTAATACGCAGTTGGCCCCATAAGTGAGTGTACCAGGCTCACAGCTAACAGAGAGAGATGACGTCGTAAGGCGAATAAAGTCTGCCTCTTCCGATACCACGAAGAGAATAGGCAGTCCCCAAATTAGAAATGGATAGTTCCACATCACTCTCACCCGCATAAACTAACTAAAGAAGAAATCAATAGAACTGACCACAAGAAAGATCAGTAGCGAATTTATACTAGAGTGCAAAACAGAGTATTTTTTACAATGTAAGTATCTACTGTTCACCTAAATCGAGATACATAATTGAACATCCTTCTGTAATACGGGTTCGAGTTCTGCACAAACTTTTACAGTTGCGGGTATAACGTATACCTTACTTAGGGCCGAATGTTTGTTACTGAATCTTGGATATTAGCATAAAATCACCGGGCGGCTGCAATATGCTTTTATAGGTAAGTAGGTACCTATTTTGATGCAACAGTCGATTCATTCGCAACTTGGAAAGAGTCTCATTATGTGATTCCCACTTACCATACAAGTACTCCCGCCCTCGCTTCATTCAATTGAGAAAGACAATATCCATGAAATGACACAATGAATGGAAATGTCACAAATAGTGTGTCAGTGAATCAGTGCAGTGTGTAGAAAACCCACCGTCGACTATTCCCCACGGGTACTGTCGGCCTCGCACGCGCTTGCCGCCCACCTCCAAAACGGTGTCAGCGGCCACCACAGCGAACGGCGCAGCGGCCTTCAGCTCCCTGTCTTGCTGTTTGAACTCTTCGTCTTCGTCGCTGTCGCACTCCGGAAACTGATACACCTGTCGGTTCAAAAAGTGAGGGCTTTTTATGCATAAGTACGAGTATATCTTGAATAACATTAGATAGCCAACTCATTTGTGGTCAATAATGTGGGCTGCATTTACTTACTATGTTTAGAAATACTTAGTAGGTAGATAACATATTTATCATAGTCTAATTATCCGTCCACCCACCAGAGAAAAGGAAAAGCCCCGTGGGTGGATGGGTCGCATCCCGATAGGTCCTGTTAAATAACTATGGAAAACAAATGAATAAAATCGATATAGCAGAGCAGCTTTGTGTAAGCACTATTACTGTTCTTAGACACAAGGTTCGGATTAAACGACTTGCGTGAAGTTGTGTGTAATGCCCGTGCAATTGATATGATGTTATATGAAGTGACATTGTAGTGCCATAGAGAAATTTACAGCTTAAAGTTGTGCAGTTGTGGGTGGTAATACTGTAACTGCTTTGGGTAGTCGCGCATGAAATATACCTCTGCCCCGTGCCGACGCATCATTATATATCTGAATATGGAACCAAATTTAAGCGTAAAGCCCGGCTCTGACAATGTATCCATTTGGAAGGCATCAAAATGGAATGTACCTACCTGATTTGATCACTCGCGACTACCCGTGCGTGAAATTTACCCTAAAACGACTGCCCCATATCAGTTTTCAGTTTAATTATATAATTCACACGGCCTCTCGCCACACTTAGGAGGTAGGTACATTTTATCACCGTGGTTTGCGAGTGGGGCGCGCGTATATTAATCCCCTCGGACTTGTTATAAGTACGAGAAACCCCAGATTTCCGTGAGCTTGTATTTCGGTTCAAAGTAGGTAAGTAGGGGAGTGTCGTGTACCTTTGAACGTTCGTGAAAAATAATCTTTGCGTATTTTTTTTAAATGGTCTTATGCTTTACAGTGTTTTATTTTATAGTTATAAAATGAGTAGTATACTACATATTGCTTGAGACTTCTATTTTATTTTTGTGTAACTTCATACCATTTTAGGTATACAAAATGATATTTTTCAAAGTAGGTAAGTATGTACCTAGTATTTTTGTACAAAGGTACAGTGCCGTCGTGTACCTTCCTTGGGACACAGATTGTACCATTGGACACTTTTTATAACCAAAACTAAACAGTCAAATTAGGAAAAAGTATATAATAAACATATTTATAACAAATATTTAACTTAAAACTAAACATTATTTGAAATTAATAAAAATTAACATCATGTCTTAAAAACACATTTGATTTTGTCAAAGTCCCTCACGATCGATGCCCTCTCGCCCAAACGTGCCTATCTACCTAGGCTAGCGGCATTCCCGCGTTGTATGGCCAGGGAAATGTTCTGCACAAGATAATGGCCCGACTGAGGATCACGCATTCTCTTCTTCAGGCGCCGCCCGAGTTCTTTAACAAATCTCTTGGCCTCCAGGCCCCATGGCCCAGCCGTCTCCACAGCAAACGGCATAAACTCGTAGGCTGACTCCAAGGCAGTGTACTTAAGGTGTTTTCCTCTGGCTGCCGCTTCTGCACCCGCGCCAGCCCCCCGCTGTATGGCTTGAAGGTGACAATAAGCAAATGTGCTGACGCAGGTAGCATCCCAGATGAGGCTGCGACCTCTCCGCCACGGAATTAGCGTGAGTCCATCTGGCCGTTTGCCATCCAAACGTGACAGGCCGGGGGGCTCGAGCACGCAAGGGACTTCTGCTAAAACGAGCGCTCTCCTGATCACCTCGTTAATGGCATGATGCCGTGGTCTACGCCCTGCACACCGGGTACACCTGAGACTGTGGTAGCCATTCGTGTCTTCAATCGCACCGCACACGCAGACGTAGGGTTCGCACACTGAGCAACCGAGTCGGAATCCCGCAGCCACCCTAAGGGAGTCATCGTCTAGCAGCGTGCCCAAATGAGGTGACGGTAGGGCATGCAGCACTGGAGTCCGGCTTAGAGGCAGCGTTGAGACGAGCCAACTCGAAACCTGTGGCTTCATTACGCAGCTGGGCGAGAATGTGGGTCCCGGAAATGTCGTCCCATTTCCTCTGATACGCGGGTTTTGTAGGTAGCTCAGCTCCTGGGTAAAGCTGGAACCAAACGTTGTGAGCCTCCGTAGCGAAAGGTATCTGGATCGTGTCACTGAAACCTGGCAACGTTCTCATTAATAGATCCGCGACACCAAACGAGGAGGCGAGGAAAGCAGAGGGGCCAGTCTCTTGCAAGCGACGTACCCCAAGACCGCCATACCGTATAGGCAGACTGGCCCGGCGCCACTGTGTTTCGTGGAGCCTAACGTTTAACGTTTCCTCTACTATATGCTTAAGCATGTTGTCGAACCGATGGACCTCTTCTGGGTGTTTCCAGGTCGGGGCCGTCCGGATAAGATATGACAGTCTAGGCATCGCGAAACAAGCTCTCAGAAGAGTCAGGTAAATTTGTGCCGGAAAGTTCTGAAAATGATCTTTAAGCGAGGCCAAGGACTCTGTTTTTGCCGCCAAGCTGTTTTGAACGCCTTCCTGGCAAATGGGGGCTCCTAGGAGGCAAAGAGACTCGGTCCATGACCCTAAGTCCAGGAATAAGGGGCGTGAATATGTGACACGATCCCGAAGCTGCTAGGCTACAAGGATAAAATTTAGCAGTATTAACCTCTAAGCCCAGATTATTTTTAAGGCCGGAAAGAGTAACTTAACATCCCTCTCAACTACATCCGGACTCCCACCTAAGGTCCCATCTTCCAGGTACCAAAGGTTTAGAGGACACTCAGGAATTAATGGTCTTATGGATAGCCATACTGAAAATCAACGGGCCTAAAGGATCCCCCTGCTGAGCGCCGACTTGAGACAAAACACATTGACCGTTATAGGACAAGTTACTCGGGGTGGAGTAACATTGACACTGATTGAACTTAAAACTAATTACAAAAAAGAATTAACGATTTTCTACCGACTTCGAAAAAGGAGGAGGTACTCACCTTTTTTTTTTGTTTGCTACCTCCTAACATTCGATTGGGTGGTACGATTCTCAAAATTCTTTTTTGTTTGAAAGCTAGTGCTTCCCATGTGGTCCCATTTAAATTCGGTGCAGTAGTTTTTGAGTTACACTCCAATAACTGATTTTTACCAAAGTAATAGTTGGAATGTGGTAGTTGGTGGTAATAAATGGAAGTTGGTATTAAATTTTTCAAATTGCAGTTGTCTATTACCTACATATTGACCTATTATTTTAATTATCAAAAACTTATGAGTTAATATAGTCTTAAGGAATATTGTAATCCTCAAACGAAAAATCAAACACAATTTTATCCTGCAATCTTTTTGACCCTCCCTCCTTTTGAGGTGGAGGCAATTTGATAATAATGTCCTTGTCAACTACCTCGTCCGGATCCTCTTTTCCTATTATGAAATATAATCTTCATTATTTCATAGAATTTGACAATGTAGTTATGTGTGATGTCCAATTGTCCCCACTATCTTAGCTACATAATGTGTCGTTTGCTTCTTAGAGCTATTCGGTTAACATATATGTGGATGTCGCTGCATGTACGATGATGAACGCGTCTAAAGGTACATATATGCAGCGACATGTCCATATAGGTACATGAACAACTCGAAATAAAAGAAATGAAATTCTGTATTCGTACTTGTATTTGATGCTCTTCCAAGTCGGTAAGTATTCGCATCTTGAGTCTCTTCACTTCGGCCGCTGTGAGTGAGTCCGCTTTCGCAATCACCACCACGATGTTCACCTTCCGATGTAGACGCTTCATCATCTCTAGGTCCACTTGACGCAAACTGGAAAGAATACGAGTCGCTTTACGAATCTTCACCGATATTTAATTTACCTTCAGCCGATAAGGTTCTACTAGTCCACCTGATAAATGTGTGCATCTTCTCATAGAAACTGGAGTCCTTTTAGAGAAATAAATATATCCCTTTATAAAAGAGACTTTATTTAGGTGCCACGCCCACCCATAACATTTGCAATTCCAAAAAGCTATAAAAATTATCTGTCGAGTACGGCAATGCTCTTGTTACCCAGAGAGTCATCTAGTTCTTAAATATCACTCGCCCAGCAATTTCACGCTTGCTATAGCATACTGAGTACCTTCATGCAGCGCATTACTTTTTCACCGCTGGAACACGATGCTTCTACTCAATATATGGATTAAGTAATAATCTACCACTCGGGCCCAATGTGGGTTAGTGGATACTTTAGTGGCCAGCTTTTATGTAGAAGTTTCAGACCATCCAAACTATATACGTATCGGTTATTTGTCTAAAGCCTACAATAATGACTGACTGCTTAACGTGCCCGTACTTGCATGGGTGAAAATAACGGTCACCCATGCAAGTAGTGACCACAAAGTTTGTCAGCACGTTTTGCACGCTATGAGTGTTTTACTTGTAACAGTGTCCTTGAATTGAAACCTTAATCATAAAGTGTTGGCATCCTTACCCTTGAAGCAGAATATTTGGCACACAAGAACGGCCTGGGTTAAGCGGCCACAAAATCTGGTTTACCAACAGTCTTACGGCACGCGAAGATACGCAGACGTCTTCCTACCTACCTGCAGCGAAGGCATCTACTTTAATAGGCAATACACTATTTTGTAGTAAGTACCTGCATAACATTTTCGTATAGGTAATACTTATCTAGGTACTTTCATATCTAACAGATAAATTGATGTACCTACTCGTATTTGAATTTGCAGTATATATAGGTACTCAGTAAGAGGACGGAGATAACGAATATTCCCTCGAGCCGAGATATGAACCGTAAAAGACTAGAAACCCCGACATACGAGGTGGTAGTCCTCCTGTGCAAGAAGTAGTCTTGATTGGTACCACCGCAGTGACAGATATAGTGCCTCGAAGCACTACAAAGTAAAATTCGCATCCTGACGCCGCTGAAGTTATTTAACTCCGTATCCCAAGGAGTCCTTATGTGCTAAGTGTCATACGATATTTTTATTTAATGGGCAATAAGGATATTCGAGTGGTCAGTGCTCAATTTATTGTTATTGATGATAATATCAAACGATGGTATTGTGTCTATTTAACTCCTCTACTCAATCAGTCTAGTCATCGACACAACAGACGCAAGCCATCATATAAATATTTTGATTTATCATAACAGCCTGCTCTTTATAAATAGGTACTTGTCAATTATGAAAGCAATATATAGGTATGTCCGTAGTTTAATTGACTTATGTAGATACGTTTTTAATCAATATTTTAGGGTAGGTATAACAAAATCTAAAAATATTCACTGTTGACTAAGCGTTTGTTCCCTAAAATCTTGTATAAAACGGGCATTACACTCTGTACTTATACTATATATAGTAGGGCAGATAATTTGTAAGCTTTTTCTAGTTGCGAGCCAGGCAAGCTCAACGCATGCTCAGACTTTTTCAGTGGCACCACGAGGCAAATTTTAGAATTAGAATGGCCCTGTATCTGCGCTCTTGGCCAATACGCCTAGTAGTAACTAGGCAGGCGCGGATTCAGCCCACAAAAAAGGTTGTGGTCACAGCCACCAGAAAATCGTTCAAGTGCGATTCGGAGTATGAACTCTCTCATGATCGATATAGTATCAAGTCACTCACCTGATGTTAAGCGTCACGCTTGCCCATAACAGTTCAGTGCCATTCAGAAGTTTGAACTATAGGTACAAAAGTTCAAAACCCTGCACGGTAATGCACTGCGCTTTTTACTAGGATATATTAGAAGTTCTTGCTCTGTAACTTCGCTCGAAAGAACTACAAAGGATATCAAATTAAGTTAAATTAGGTACTATATAAAGAAGCTTACGTTGCTTTTTCGCGAAATTTCATCGATATTTAGGTTTAGTATATTTTAATAAGGCATTGTATATAAAACGTCAGCCTGTCGAATATGAAAGTGTGACGTCTGATGTCACAAGTCTTTTAGGGTTGTGGGCATGCCCATCGTGCCCACAACGGTGGATCCACGCTTGACATTAGGGAGTTGTTTAGATAGTCTTAGAAATCAGAATCATCGTCCACGTTGGAATGAACCAGCTGTATTTTACCGAAGTATAACTGATTACACTAACATATCTTTTTTAATATGAACAACGGGATTACTCACGTAAAAAAATCAGATCTTTCCGACTATAGTTTCAACCACATCTCGGTCTTTTTCAAGGAGAGTGCAGAACGCTCGCGATTGCGTCTCGCTTCGCACTGCAGTGCGAGGCGAGACGCAATCGGATGTGTTTGAAGCTATATTCGGAAAGATCTGACTTTTTACGTGAGTAAATCCCGTTTTTCATATTAAAAATGAGTACAAACCACGTTAGTTTTCATAATATAACATATCTTTCCTTGCCTACTGTAGTTTTGTTGTCTATTATTGGCGGTTTGTTAGAAAAAATTACAATAATAGGTACCGAAGTACTTATTATTGTAATTTTTAGGTACCTACCTATTTGTTTTCTTGGGCTAAGATTGGCTTTGAAGAAGGGGAACTAGCTATCTTATCATATTATTTTATATGACAATAGTAAGTGTTACTAGGGAAGCCGTATATTCGATAAAATAAAGTTATTTTATAACATTGAGATTATATATAAGTATCAGATATATTAACAGATAGAAGTACTACGATGTTTTATAAATACAGCTTCACTTGTGCAATAAAATGAATCTAGTAACCATAAATCGTTTTGACGCTATGAGATATCGCCCATTTCTTAATTAATCCAAATATAACTAAAATAGGAACATCTAGCAATAAACCGCAGCCCTCATACTGTGTAACGTTCTGTACATGTAATAGCTTACGAGTAGATTGTACAATGTTTTTCTTTGATGTACAATACTATTTATATCTATAAAGTTTGATGAATGGCCAGCACGTCCGCTTCCGCAATATTCGTCGCTATCATAGTCCGGCCATGAACAACCCACTGACCCAATTAAACAATAAATTCTTCTGAGAGCACGTGTTACGTTACATGAGATAGGATTCAGTCACCAGTGAGAGATACTCTCGTGCCCACCGGAAACCTAAGTCTCGCAGGCATGAACACAACAATAGATATGCTTGTATGGAGTTTAATGGATCAACAATAGCAAAAACGCAGAGAAAATTGCTGCTATTCTGGAGCCCCATTAAACACAATGCAGAATGTAGTCGCACAACTTGCTTGTCTCGGTTGTTGAAGTTGACAAGACAATAGGAGACAAGGAAATTGGGCAAAGCTGATGGTAACGCACCTGTGGGCCCAAGGTGGCACGAAGTACAGACAGCAATGGACTCTATTGTCTTGCATGTGTCTTCTATTCAGTCCGCTTTCATCCGTAAAGTATTGTCTAAACTGTTCGTCGATGTAAGCCGAACAGACTCTCCAAGAGTCTTCACAGTTGATGGCGTCTCCAAACCCAGGCGTATCCACTATAGTCAATCTTAATTTTACACCACGCTCTTCGATTTCCATTGTTTTCTTTTCTACTGTGGTCGTCTTTTCTATTCGGTCTGAAAAGTAACGGACATATTATTGACCCCATAACAAATTCAACAACATACATAGGTATTAAGGGTAGGTACCGTTAACGTTCAAAGTTGATATTTTACCTTGAGCATCGAGTATTTTTCTATTTTTGTAAAGGTCTCCTAAAAATAAGCTGTTGATAAGGGTAGACTTTCCGAGGCCAGACTCGCCAACCACCATCAGAGTGAAGTCGAATCCTCTTTTCACCGATTTGCGATGTACTTGTTCTGGCAGTGTTGCGAACCCGATGTAGTCACGCTCTCCTCGATCCCGTTCTGAGGAAATAAAATAATAGGTACCTAGTGAATATTATTAGGCAGGAGTACTTAAGATTTTTAACCCAATAATTTTTACTGTGTACTTTATTCAGTATTTTCTATCGATTTTTATCCTTCTTACGCCTAAATCATTATTAAAATACCAAGATGCTTGGAATATTCTACTTCAGCTGCCAAGTTTTCGTGTGTGTAGGTAATATTAGGAATACATTGTTAGAAATAATATGAAAATAATGACCGCTTTAAATTTTATACGTCTATAAAGATCGTCCTTGATACCTAAATATAATGATTTGATATGATAGAAACAAAATATTTCCAAAGTGATGATGCTGAGATTCAGTATCAATATTCTAGTTGTAGGCGTAGTTAATAAAATTGAGTTGTATTCGGACTATACGTTGTGAACGAAGGCAGTGTTTTTTAGTTTTTTTTAATGTTTTAGGAAACGGCACCAGCGCGAGGCCCACCTGATGAGTGGTAATCTCTGCCTAGAACAGTTACATTTCCTCACAAGTAACGAGCTGCTCTGCGCCCGTATTCCTGAGAAATTAATTAAGTTGTTAAGTCTCATGTGCCTGTAGTCTCGCCGGCAGCCATACTTACAAACCAAAACGCAGTATTGCGAACATTACTGCTTCAGGTGGCAGTATCTACTACCCCAGACGAACTCATTCACATAGATAGTTCTACTGATCTAATTAAGGTATCTTCTGATATTGGGATTGCAGTTCAAATTTGATTATACGCTAACCATATCCGCATTCGCCCTAAATACATTGTAACTTATAAGAATGTACATCCACCCGCTGGTAGGTGCTTCCTGTGCACCGTTGCTTATGCTTAGGTTTATCAATCAATCGAGGCGATGCGCTTCGTTTCACAGGTCTACCAAGGTGTAATTACGAGGAACTGCATGTAATTGTACATATACGGTGCTTATATACCATGACTCCGCTAATCCTCGTGAGTTTTTTATTTTACTTAATTAGGTACATGTCTGTTTATAATGCCAAAATAATAGCATTTTGTCTTTGTGCCTTAAATCATAAGGTCCGGTATAGCAATCTTCAACTTTATCAAAGAATTGAGGATATTTTCGGAAGAACTTGCAAATTTCTATATAGGATATATATGGAAGCTAAAGTTAAAATTTGAAATTCAATAAAGAAGGGCTTGCAACTTTCAGGTGAGTCTATGTTTGCGATAATTCTTATACATTTTTTGTAGTGAAATTAAGTTTCCGACATCGGTGCTATTTCCGCACAAAATGATGCCGTACTGTAACCAAGAGTGACCATACGGAAAAGAGGCACATATTGCCGTCGCGATGTATTCGTTGTTTTTACGTACGTTTAACTCCTTAATGCATATGAAAAACTACAACTTAAGTTTTGATTTTATTATTGAGTGTGTATTTTCCAAGTTTTACATGTATCTATTTATGTTTGCCCCTCTGTCTGTCTGTCGGTGTGTTTCGGCTTATCTCAGAAACGACTTAACTGATTTTGACGGGTATTTTACTGGCAGATAGCTGATGTTATAAGAAGTAACTTATGCTACTTTATTCTAAAAAAGAATTTAACTGCCTCGCAAAATCAAATATTTGTGTTATAGTAATTTTCAGCGCAGGTAAAGCCACGGGCGCAGCTAATTTGAGAGATACATAATCTCAAGAGGATTGTAAGGAAATGATGTTCTTATTGTTTTGTCTAAGTTACAAAGCAGGGCGTTGCAACATGGTCGGCGCCGCGGCGAAGTGGAACGCGACAGGTTCCCTTGACGCAGGACGAGCAGGGACGCGGCGGTCAGCACTGTGCGTGACACCTATAACGAGGGCAACTAGCGGATACGACAAACGTGTTCATCAGTTGACACTAATCAACACACGCAATTTAATGATGCCTCTGTTATCCTCGGACTATAGTCATCACAGTAACCGTTCAAACTAATAACATCATGCAGGCTATTCACGCAGTTACGGCTCTCGAACAAATATGAATGAATTCCAAAGAATTAAAATAGACTGATTTAAAATACAAGTACCTACGACACCTCATGCCCGTATAGATATGATGACAATGAATTTGAATACGAATACCAATGTATCGTTATTAATTGGTATTCAAATGCATGGGTAGGTACCTAAGTATAGTGCCTTTATGAAGCAACTACAAAACAATAGACCACCTCATGACTATGAATTAACCCAAATAGTAAATTTCAAACTTTAGATGATGAGCTATAGCTTCGAGAGTGCTCTTGGTTTTCCGCCTTTCTCAGAATTTTTCGTATGAGGTATACCTACATATTGACGACCGACTTGGTTTAGTTGGTAGAAATCTTCCTCCTGAGCAGGAGGTCCCGGTTTCGATCCCCGGCCGGGCAGATATTCGAATGGTAATAGGTGCTAGTTGTTTGTATGTGTTGCATGCCAGCCCCGACACAGGAGGAATCCAGTGGGTAGTTAATAGTACTTATATGAGTGTGAAAGCTTTATTTTTATGCATGTAACCAAACTCTCTTATTTATGCGCTAACTTTTTCAACAGACAATTATGGTATTCAAATGTAGATATAATATTATACGTGAATTTATCTACCAACAAAAACCATCGTGTGACCACTATTTAGAACCTGACGACAACTCTGTTACCGATCGATTCTGTATAGGTACCTACGTATGAGTATTATAATAATACGATTTACTTAAGACCAAATATGCAATGCAAAAATTTGATAATTCGTCCTCACGAATATTCAAAGCTAGACCTTTAAAATGGTTAATGGTTGTTATTTTGTAATAAATGTTCAAAAATTCTTTTCATACCACCTGCTCAAAAATGTCCAATTACATAACACGCAATATCAACGTAAAGCAAGGCATTAATGCGCGGGGATATAATTTTGTATGAAACTCACTTGAGTGTAAAGTGATTTGAATTTGGAACGTTAGGTGTAGGAAAACTCGTAGTACGGAGACAGCATACAGGAAAAAAATAAAAAAAGGCGCGATTGTACAATAGGGCAGTGTTGCCTAGTTAGCCACTTTTTGGCTATATCTGGCAACATTTAGGATTGATTTAGCCAAAAATATAAAATATTATTAGCTAAATGTTTTAGCTACATATTTAGCAACTTTTTACCTTGTTTTAACTTATCTACATAATATGTACCTATTTCTGAACGAACATTATTTACGGAATACATCAATTTATGCAGATGTATGGTTATTACCAAATACTCATGGAAGTGTTGGATTAAATCGGAAAGCATGAAAAATATTCTTTCCTTATTCCTAAAGAATCAGAACCATCAACCTCAATTGCGTATTATGTTAAATTAATCTTAGATGATTAAATAATACGTTTTAAAGTTATAGACTTGAGTTTGTTTTTAACCCAGTTTAATTTGGCCACTTTTAGCCACATTTCAGGGTACGAAATTTTTTACATTCTGACCTTTTTTAGAAGTGTTTGGCCATTTATAGTTTCATTGATTTGGCAACACTGCTATATGGAATAGGTTTGTCATGCGCCGCGTTGCATAGCATAGTAACGCGCATGCGTAATTTACGCACGGACCCTCTGCGCATTCAAGGTTCTTTTTTAATTCTTCAAGTCATAGATAGCTTCAAGTTACATGCCCTTCTAGTGTTTGGTGTCATTTTAACAACTTCCATAAAATGTTATAATTTTGAACGTGGTGCATGTAACTGTACCGAAATATCGGGAGCTCCAAAAGCAACTAAATCATATACTGGCAATAGACATCATGCATTCAGCCCAATGACAAAATAGTCATCAATTTTATTTTCGTAATGCCGGTTTTTTTTCTACTTACCTCACAATCGAGATGTAAAGCCGAGTCGGGTGTAAGCATCAATTGCACCCTCGAACTATAGGCGCCCAAATATCTCGAGCTGCAATTGATGCCTTACAGCCCTTGGCTACTAATCTACTATTAAAACACAGCTTTACTCCCTTGGTGCATAATCTACTATTATCGACCGACTTCCAAAACAAAAGGACGAGGTTCTCAATTTTGCGTTCGCGTGTATTTTTTTTTATGATCGATCACCCATAACTTTTTACAGAGGAGTCTCATTTTTATAATTATTTCCGGTTTGGTAAAGTGGATATAACTTTCTAGGTCCCACTTAAATTTCATCCAACTCGGTCAAGGGGTTTTGAGTTACAATCCAATAACTGAAAATGTTACGCCTATCTTGATTTATTTAGTTTATTTATTTATTTATTAATATGATCGCACTTGCAATTATACATATTATTAGTTCTTAAATGAAATTTGATGATATCGTAGTTGCCGGTGAACGACAATTGATCCCGTGAGTAGCAAAGGTCACTAAAAAGGATGAAAAAATGTTTTTTTACCATAAAATGGAACCGACTTCAACACTAAAAAGTGTGAATTAACCTTGCTGAAGTCGGTACCATGCACACAATATTGTGATAATAGATACATTTAAACTATCATGGAATCGACTCCAACAAGTTATTTCACACTTTTGAGTGTTGAAGTCGGTTCAATTGTTGGGTTATTATTTTTTCGGATATATGTTCTCACTGATACACGATTAAATAAATTGGCTCGATGGAAAAATAGTAAACTTTCCCAAAAAATACCGTAGACCCATTCCTTTGATTGAATGAATCAAATTAATTTAGTTTCTATGGAAGATATATTTATGCAAAAATAAAAACACCCAGGCCCATTCTGACCACCACTTCCAACAACCTTCCACCCATTATTGCCTGGCGCACGTCACACCAAGACTACTTAGTTCTTGTGTATCGTTCGCATAATTTCACTTGCTAAACTAGAGCTAACTAACCAATAGAGCAGTTTCCAATAAACTAACAGATTCCATGTAATATTTTATTGGTATTATAATTACGCGCCACACGCTACTAAACCTGAAACCCCACAGGAAAATTTGGCCGGGAAAATGTAATGTATCTTTCGTGTTGTTCCAAGACCTTAAATATAAATAGATATACTTACGTAATTTTATAAAAAAATTAATTAACAAAAAAATATAACGGTTTGAACATTACATATCTATGCATTAATATAATCCAAAATAACTGCTTGGTAGGTACAGCTATTCATATAGGTAGGTGATGATATTATGATAGTATGAAAATAGAAACAACTTAAATTGAACTGTGTATATACACTACCCTAAGCTAAGGGTGCTTGCAGACTTCAGCCACAGCGGTGGTACTGACTACTGACCAAGATTCTAGCAGTAAAGTCCTACCGATTAGAAGTATCAGTTTGCTAGCACTATTGTCTACTAATTGAGATTAAAACTCTACTTACGTACTCTATATTAGGTAGATAATAGATAATTTGATTTGAGAATTAAAAAAAAGTAGCCTAACGATAGTTCAAAAAAAGAAATCATACGCAATTCTAAGTTTTTTGCAAATCATATCGTGAGATCGAAAGATACAATGGAAAGATGTAAGATAGAAGACACAGTACAATGTGGTTTGATCTAATGACTTCCCACGGTCTGACAATAAATGTACCAAAGTGAAAAAGTAAGATTATGAGAACTGCAATTTTCATCGACTTGAGTATGCGTAAGCGCACATTGTGAGTTGTGTTAATTTTCCAAACAAAAAAGGTTTGAATGCAATGGATGCTGTGTTATTGTTCCTGGTAATGCAGTATCATTCTGAACGTAACAGGTACTTAAAAGGTGACAAATATATGTTACATAAGATAGTACTTAGATTTACATGAGTGCCACATCAAAAAGTGCATAAGTGCAGAACTTACGAATTTTAATGACCGTCTTGAAGGGCGATTTACGATTGTTAGTGTCATCGTCTGGCTTATCCTTGCCATTATCCGTCTTCTCCTTATCACCAATATTTATATCAATAATTGCGAAAGAATCACTCTTTTCCATTATCGGTTCGTATTTGCCAACAATACTTATTGATATTTGGTTTTTGATAAAATCGTTAAAGTATTTATGTGTTTATTTCACGCACTTCGTTTTTTTTAAAACATGTTGTATCGGCACAAACGTTGGTTAAAAGACCTCGTAAGGTAGGAGGACCGGACCAGTAGTGGTCCACGGTCCAGCGCGTTTCCGCAAAGGCGTACGACGGCGTACGTTCGCACAGAGCGCGCGCGCGGTCTGACTGTCTGTCGCCTTATTGTTATTGCTCACCTACTGCCACTGCCCATCACCTCAGATTTGGATGCGTAAGTTGCGTCACTTTTAAACAAATTAACAAGCTTAATAGGCATCTAACATTTGACTCATTTATGAGCGGTTGCGAGATGCTTGACAGCAGCTGACCCCGCCATCTGAGTGGTAGAATAAATCGATCAGTGACCTAATTAAGCACTTAAAGTGTGCGTTTCAGGCGATATTTTCGGTTAACTTTGCAACTACTAGAAAAACTGCAAAAGGCAACTATTTGTACAATAGTATAATATAATGTAGGTACTTACTTAGTGTATCTATCTATATATATAAAAATGAACACATATTTCTCTTAATCACGCTATATTTTGAGAACGGATAGAATCATCTCGCTATTTTTTTTTGTTTAGTTAATTATTGTCAGGAGGGTTATGGCGAGGCCGAAGGCTGAGCCTACTACGCAAACGAAGTCGCGGGTAGTCGCTAGTAAGTTAATTTATACGTATACATTCCTATTTGTTCCTGGATGATATGTAAATAAATACTTAATTATATACGTACATAAATTTTGTTATTTATTATAATTTTAACGTTAATTTAAAGAAAGAAGTAAGTACCTAGGTTAGGACTAGTAGTCAAGACTCGTTGTGCCAGGTTTTTAGAAATATTTTATAACAATTGAAGAATGTCCAAATAGGCTTAGAGGTAATCTAGCTAGAGGGACAGAAGTTCTCACACACGTACGTGACACAAAATGCAAAAAAGGATATTACAATTTAGCAGACATACCGCTGGCATACTTAGTAAGAGCGCAGAATAAATAATAGTACCTATTGTAGTACTACGTAGAGTCTAGTTCAATTGTAAGAAGCAAATCACCGTCCTCATCCGCAAAGAGAATATAACGCTACGCCAGACTCATCCGATGACGCAAGTTCTCTTGAATGTCCTCTCGGCATATTGTTATGACAGGCAACTAGAAACAAATAGTCACATACAATAAACTAATGTCTACGTATTTAAATAACAATCTCTTCAGCCTCTCAACGTGCGTAAATAACTGTTTACACAGACGTTGCACAAATAAATTACTATGATCACAGAATAATAAGCACCTTGTTATAGAATAAGTTAAAGTACTAATGTAATATTATAACCAGTACAATTTAAAAAATTAATAAGTACCATGTTCCATTCTATTCAGTTATTTGAATGTAACTCAAAAAGTACTGGACCGAATTTGAATGGGACCACACGGGAAGTACCAGACCAAAAAAAGAATTTTGAGATTCGGTTCACCCAACCAAAAGTTATGAAGTAACCTACATTAAAAAAAACAGTCGAATTAAGTACCTCCTCCTTTTTGGAAGTCGGTAGAAAATGAACCGCTATTTTTCCTGGTCACGCCATAACTTGAGAACGACTTTACCGATTTCAAACATCTTTTTTTAAATATTTTCTAATACTTCGTAGAAATTTCTTAAATTAAAATAATACAAGAAAAGACGAGAGGTTTGGCGAGGCCGAAGGCCGAGCCTACTACGCGAACGAAGTCGCGGGCAGTCCCTAGTATATTATAAGTCTAACGGCCGGTTTCAATAATGTATCTTGCCACAGTTTTCCTTACTTTAAATCAGAAATTTGATATAACCTCCATACAAACAGTGTTAAATACTTAGTCAAATATAAATATCTCTAGTAGGGTAAACCGTCGATAGATAGGTTATTGAAACCGGCGCCGTATGGCTACTATGATATAGGTAAGCCAACCACAGGACCAACAAGTAAAGGGAGGAGGACTAACACGTTTCACACAAACTTGATTATTTAATTTTTCTTATTAAACTTAGCTCGAAGATCTTTTTGAACTTTATTTTGTCATAATTATATTCTCTTCTCTTATCGGATACTGAATTGCCTGAATCCTGCAGGGCAATTATGTATCTCAGTTGCTAACAAAATGTTAATTGAAATCTTGGATAATAGCGGCTCTATGTCAGTTTTGACAACTCCAGTGGGCAAAAATATTAGTAAGTTGAGGACTGAAGCTGAAAAAATCACATAGAGCCGCCATTATTGTTTGGTTGTTAACAACTGAGTTACATATAGTGCGTTCAAGTAGACCCCTGTTGGCGAAAATAACGCTTAATAATATTATAATGAACTCCAATAATACGGATTTTATAATATGCTTTTTTTAATAAAACGTTTTTTAACTTGAATTTTTCCTCTGTGAGCTCAATTTTAGGATTTTATTGTAAAAACGCACACAATTTCCTAGGATCGATTTATTAGTCTTCCTCAAGTCTAAACCTAGGGTGAGATATAACTTATATTTATGTATTTTTTTACGTATATATACATTTTATTTTCAAATACATATAAGGAAGTTAATACATTGATTTCTTTATCTCTCAAAGATTCTCGTGCAACTATTTCGTATATAGTTCGAATAGCACGTTTTTGTAAGTAAAGACGGTCTCTATATCAGCCGCTAAACCCATAGCAATAGCCCGTATGACATTACGCTGTGGAAATATACTAACCGCGCCAACAGACAGTGCATTTATACGAGGACCCATTGTAATTTTGCGTCAATTTTAATGCCTAGGAAGACTGCCTTGTTTATTGCGAGTTTAACTCCATCAAGCGTACATAACGTTGCACTCCAACGTTATTACAATAAAATTGTATTCATATTATTGCGTCAATAACGTCGTAAACGTACTTGAATACGTTTTTTTCTAACACAACATATTCTTACTGTTTGAGTAGGTAAGAGTGACTATTGGCCTTAATATGGTTTATATTTCTAAAACTACCATGGTGTTGTACATAATGATTTTAACTGATATGACCGTAATAAAAATAATATATTTTTTATATATCTGATAGTTTTTAGGTCATGTTGATAAAGGAAAATAATTCACAGCAAAGAGCCAAATAAAAATAAAAAAAAACGAATATGTATGTAGGTAGGTACATACATGTATTAGATTTTTTAAAAGAAATGGTTTGCATGACATTTGTAAAGGATATCACACTATTATATGCCTGCGTTCGTGTATTTCATGATGAAACAGCCAGATTTAGATTAAATTTGGAATGGTGATTGTAGCTTAAAGCCAGTGTTAACACATATATATATAATATAATAATAATAATATTTTATTTACTCAAAATGTTGGTTCCCTTACAATAACTTACGTGTTATGCTTTAATGTACAGATCATCTACGTTGAACAATCTATGTTGAATTGAGTAATTAAAAATAAATCTAACGATACCTGTGCTTATTGCACAACTATAATAAGTGATAATAATAATATATGCAGGTCTTAGATGATAAGTTTTATCGCTCACAATAATAATAGCTTTACATAAATAGTAAACACAGTAGATGAATTATGTTTATCTCTAGTCCTCACGGTAGGATACCCTGAGTTTGTGAGGACTAGTTCACTTCCAGGGTGCTGGTGAGTAAGTCCACGATGAAGCACGTGAGCCGTGTTTATGTCAACGAGTGAGATAGTGATGAGTGCAGGTTGTATAAATAAGGGACAAGATAAAAAACAAATAATAAATTAGGCATTATATATGGAATAAGTATGAAGTGGAATAAGTAATTAGAAATAATAATGTATATTACGGATTTTATAAGACTATTAGATTTTTTCAATTAAATTTCGATTATTAGATGGTATTAATTAATTGTTTTTATTTATAAATTAATTATTTTCATATGTTTATTCTTAGCAGATTTTCCGTGCTAGTATGATCAAGTGATAGAAGGTAACTTAATATTTTCGTTCTACATACGCGTGAGGTGTCATTAATTATATTAAGTGTCTTATTTAGCTGTTTGTAAATGTATGGCCCTAAATATATGTACTAAGTAATTTCTATATCAATTTAACGAGTAGATCCCGAGGGACCGACATAACCTCGTTACCTTAATTAGAAGCAGTATAAAGAAGTATATAGAAGTCTTTGCGAATGTATTTGTCCGTACTGCCACCATACCTATATATTTCTACCGCGAAGAAATAATGTTCGCATTACTGTGTTCTGGTTTATATACCTAATACGAGTATATGGGTGCCGGCAAAATTACAGGCACACGAGACTTATAACAATATAATATTTCCGGGTTACGGGCGCAGTGTAGTTCGTCACTTATTGTGACCGAATGTATCTGTTATTATAGGTAACCACTGAGCCTCGAGCTGGTACCAAATTACGTAAAGAACCAGCTTACTTAAATAACCAGCCAAATTAGCCAAATAGTACAAAACAGTGAACCTAGGACGAATAACTGCGTAAGTGTAACATAACGTGTCGGTCATATGAAACAATTTAAACTGTCATTTATCTAGGGCAACTGTGACACAGATAACTCATAGCTCGTACGCCGAAGCGGGACACGTTGACGCTTACGACACGAATACTTTTTCGCAAGTTGTTTGTGCTACGGCCTCAGAGCATCCTTCTAGCATTCGCTTGCTTGTCAATTTTGTCTAGAAAGATTAGGTAGGTGAATGAATGTATTGTTTTTTTTTGCATACCTACCAACAAATGGCGAGACACTACTAGATATTTACTTCTTATTGTTTGGCTTTTTAACGTAGGTAACAAACTCGTAGCCCTCGAAACGAATGTTTTTGGCGGATACAAAGGAGAATGATTTTCCCCTGAAGGAACGACCATTATACGGTATACGAATCAAATTAAAATAATATGAAAAAATCAAATGTATTAAAAAATTGTTTCGCGTTTACAAACGGCTTTAGATTAATTGCATACAAAATAAAAAAAGGTGTGAAAACATGCGATAAAAGAGATTTAATAGCAGTAGGCTAGGGATATCAGAATTTAGCTCCGGAATTGAAAAGAAATTATAATCTGAAGTATCATCATCTAGGGCTTTATACCACTTACACAAAGTGAAAGATCCCTGGCCCTGATTTTGGCAAATAACGCCGGAGAACAAACGGAGCCCAGGCCAATCCCAAAGGAATTACGGTAGAAGTGACCCATTTCTCAGCTTTCTGCAAGACACATAGTGGCTAGACCTTTATATGTGTATAAGACAACACTGGTAGTAATTATTCGTCTTAATAAATGGTGAGAGTACAACGAGTTTAAAAAGTTAGAAAAGCAACCCAGGAAAAACAATCTGATCTGGAGATCTCTGACAAGGGATGGCGGGAAAACCCCAACAATAGCTACCTTTATTTTGTTTACTTTTCTTTTTGTGTTTCTTCGAGTTTGGAGGTTTTCTAATGGTGCACGAGTGTAGGCAAAGTTTCCATCCATGAAATGTTGTTTTTGTGTTTTCCTTGTCAATCGCTTTGGAAAGTTTGAGTACCTATCCTTAATGCAGGCAATGCAGCCACCGCTTTACTAAAAGAACGTAACTTAAACACAACAGTGAGATATTGAGAGACTATGATAGTGGCTTGAAACTAAATCTTACTTGATGCAACAAAATTACTTGAGGAATGGCAAATGTACGAACGTACGAGTCCACATAAAATAAAATAAATTTTAGATAAGCCTAGAGTGCTGAGTGACCTCTAGTGATGTGACAGATGACCCTCTCATGCCTAGTGGCAGAGGTGGACTCTCTGTGATTAGATAGTTTCCTGTGGAGGTGGAGACAGACAGTCATACCTAGGCTTGCCAGATGGTATCCAAAAGGAGGACATGTCCTCCTTTTTCATGTTTTGTCCTCCCGTCCTCCCACACCTACTGTAAGTCCTCCTTTTTGCAGCATGTCATTGAAAATTTCGTGACATGCGGCTTGCATGCTGAAGCGTGGTCAAAAGTCAAACGAGCGTGCGTGCCAGCCGGTAGATGCCGCTGCAACTACTCTACTCACCGCGCGCATGCGTGCGCCACCGCCCCCTCCACTCCACAGAACCCGCCCGCACCCGTCTGTCGTCGGCACTCGACGCGGCGTTTGTTATTGTAATTCATTATTCAATTAGTTTAATATTGCGCTCGCACGACCGCACGACGAGAATCCTAGTGATTTGATTTACTTAATATTTGAGTATATTTTACGTACTCATTATGAGTAAGCGGAAGTGTAAATTTACGGAAGTATTAAGAGCCAAATATCCGTGTTTTACTAGCGGGCGAGACGACTTTGACGCGAAATGTTCTATTTGCGACTGCCATGTGGATGTAGCAACAAGGGCACTATTGCTTTAGAAAGGCACGTAGCTACGGAAAAGCATAAGAAGATGATACGAGCAGCAGGTTCTTCTTCTAAGGTAACCAACTATTTTTAACCTTCTACTTCAATGACCCTCAAAAATACCCATGCTGCAGAAGGAACACTAGCCTTCCATACGGTAAAGCATCATCAGGCGTACAATTCTATGGAATGTACGGCGAGCTTGACTAGAAAAATGTTTGCTGATTCCGAAACGGCGAAAAATCTTAAATGCGGAAAAACTAAGACGGAAGCTATAGTAAATCAAGTTATTGCTCCACATACGATTACGACGATCATCGAAACTTTGAGGAACATTTCATGTCTTTCTGTTGCCACAGACGCCAGCAACCACGGTGCAGAAAAAACTGTTTCCTATATTGATTCAATATTTCAACTGGACTGGAAATGGAATCGAAACGAAAATTCTTGATTTACAAAGTTTACCGAACGAAACTTCGCTTTCCATTGCGAATCTTATATACGAAACACTCAATACGTACCAATTAACCCCAAAGTGTGTGGCATTTATTGGCGATAATGCGAATGTTAATTTTGGGGGTGTGAACAGAAACCCAGGTCAAAACGTATTTACGCGCCTAAAAGAAAGTTTGGAGAAAGAAAACCTTATAGGAGTCGGCTGCCCTGCACATATTATGCATAACAGCCTTCGCAATGGTGTCGATTTGATGAAACTGGACATTGAGTCAATAATATTAAAAATATTTAATTATTTTTCTGTGTACACAGTGAGAACAGAGTCACTAAAAGAGTTTTGCGACTACGTCGAAATCAATTACCAGCCTTTGCTAAGGCATAGTAAAACAAGGTGGCTTAGCCTGTTTCCATGCGTTGAAAGAATTTTGAAGCTCTATCCAGCATTGAAAGAGTATTTCTTAAGCCAAAGAACAACACCATACCTAATAAAATCCTTTTTCGAAAACACAACTTCAGAAGCATATTTATGGTTTACACATTCTCTTATGTCTATTTACCAAGCAAATTTGGCAAAAATCGAAGAGGAACATAATTCCGTTCTGGAAATTTCAAAGATACTTCAATCCGTGCTTCATATGCTTCGAAATCGAAGAAACAACAATTTTTTGCCACTAAGCGTAAGTCAGCTGCTTCGCAATAATGACGAGGCCGAGTCCATTTCCAACGAATTTTTCAGTGTTTACAAGGCTTGTGAAGATTACTTGATGGAATGGATAAAGCCCTTAGAAGATTTCAAATGTTTTGAGTGGATGACATTGCTGAAAGAGAACAAAAACCTAAAATATGATGATTTAGTTTCATGCATTGAATTCTGGAGCATCAGAGGTGTTGAGATTGACGATGTTAAGCTACATGATCAATTTTGTAACTTGATTTCATTTCTTAAATCAAAATCAGATAATGATGAGACATATTATGATTTGAAGTTGCACGAGCAGTGGACAATTTACTTCAAAAGTGCCAAAAACATTGAATGTTTCTCAGAACTGCTCAAGATCTGCGAATTTTATTTCTGTATAAGTGCACATAACGCAAACGTGGAAAGAGTTTTTTCACTGATTAATACTCAGTGGAGCAAAGAGAGGAACAGACTTAGTGTGCAGTCAGTTAAATCTGTAATTCTTACTCAATACAACTTCAAAAACATGACATGTGAAGATTTTCATAATTATTTGTTGAAAAACCAAGAACTTCTTGTAAAAATTGGCAGCTCAGCTAAATATAATTAAAATAAAGTAAAATAATACAAAAATTCGTTTAATTGTGAAAGTCCTCCTTTTTTATAGAAAATCCTCCTTTTTAGACCCATCTGCCCTCCTTTATCAAATTATGATCTGGCAACCCTAGTCATACCACAGAGACTGAGGCTCCCGTTTTGATACCCTGAATATGGAATTACAATGCTTTACTTAATACTAAATATAGAATGAAATTTACTCACCCATAGTCATCTTTGGGACTCGAAATGTTAATCAACTACTTATTTAACTTCTCACTTAGGTAGGTAATTATAATATAAATGTATTTAAATCTACAAATCTTAAAATTGCTCGTGAAAATTTTTATCAAATTTTCAGTTTTCTTTTACTTTTATTTCATAACGTGGATCGTCTACGTCTTCTATTTCATTAAATTTCACTAAACCGAATAATCGATTAATTTTTATATTTTATAAAGGCTTTATTGATTTTCACTTTAAATGCAACTTCACATTAAATTTTAGCTAGGTATTTGCGCAATTGAAGATTCATAAAAGATTGCTCATTATAACGCCACTGCAGTTTCAGTCCGGTACCGTTCCACTACACTATATAGACATCTAAAACGAGAGCAAAATTAAAGTCAAGTGACACTTAAAATAATATCACGATGCTAATCCTAAAATATATGTATAATTAATCAAAAATAGTAGAAAAATGGAGATAAATAAAAATCACATTGTTTGTGCGCCGTCCTGTGCGTGTCTAGTTATGTAATGAGGGTCCCGGAGAGAGCTCGCGCCCTCGCCGTCCCACCCCTGCTCGGCCTTGCGCCGCGCTGCTGCCCTCCGCGGGAAAACTGCACACTTCCCAATTTTCTCTGGAGTCTTTACATTAAGGTTCGTAATCGAGCGGCAAAGCCGGGCGGGGCTCGACTGCAGATCGATACCCAAGCGCACTCAAAGCGCCTGCGCTGACGACGTACTTCTTGCCCCCGTTGAATTAACTTTGCTCTGAAGTTTTTAGCGCTCCAGTTGCATTGTAACGCTGAGAATCCGCCCCAGTAATAATTCAAGGTCACAACCCTGCCTCTAGAAAACATACTGACATAAACTTTGCTGGCTGATAAACTATGCTGAGTAGCATTGTGGAAGAATAGGAATGAAGTCGAAAAATAAATATGAAGCTTTGAAAAGAAATTCAATCGGGTTTTCAAACATACGCTATTTTATTCTACCCTATTTACTTAATTATGTAGGTCTAGACTCGCATTTACATTTTTTATTTATTTTTATGCTTAGCGAGCAATGCGAGAGCTTAACACATGTGTGTGTTTACTCATAAACGATGTTCACATTTCAGATATAAATAAATTATAGTTCTGAGGGTACCACAAATCTCTTAACCCGTCCGCATCAGGACAAAAAATAACAATAGATTTATGAATGAAACTTGCCTCTAATGGGTCTTGCTGATTCGGACAGATTAATGTAGTCATAAGAAAATAATGAATTTAGGTTAATTTCGTGTAATATATTTTATGAGTGGCGTCCATATTACATGAAAAACCCCCCCAGGTGTTTTATTTACTTTGTTGAATTGAGAAAAGTCCCTAAAAAGTATAGTAATACACTGTTAGTGAATTTCTTTATTTTTAAATGCTATTTAAACTGACAGGCGGATATTCTATGCGGTGCGCATAGATCTCGAGGAAGAGCGCCGTTGAAATATTCAAGATGGTTCGCCAATTTTTTACCTTATTATGTGGATGCATAGGATTATACATTTGCCACTCCTACGAACACTCTATAGATAATATTATACTAATATTACACATAATAACTCGAGGAAAATGTATCTAGAAAAATTAAGCATATTCAGCCTTTTAATCTCAGTCTACGTTCAAATTGCTGTGATGGTATTGTTAGTTTCCAAAATGCGCATTTTTGTAAGTCGTTGTAGAAGCTTGCTTATAATTTGGATTTTCCTTCCATTAGGTATTCTTTGCTTTTCCTTACAGCCTGAATACAATTCCGCCTAAAATAGCACCTCATGCTTCGGTCGCATGTCGAAAATGGATTCGCGTTTTATGTTTTACAAAGGCTGAACGAAACAGCTCATACCGTTACCGACCCAAATAGTCAAACGATCTTTTTACATTTTATATAATCTAGGATAGTTTTACCCCATAAAACGAAAGGGTTCCTCCGCAGTAAGGGATGAAAGTTACAATTTTGTAGTTTATTAAATAGGTACTTGACAAATTTTCATGAAATTTCCTCTGTTTAATAGCGGAAATGTTAACATAAATTCTAAGCTATGTTTCATATCTCTATGGTATCGGAGTCTTTGTATATAGTTTATTAAAAAATAACGTGCTGAAGACAAAGATTTTGGACCAGAATAACAACTTCGGGAACTCCGAAATGGTTTATTGTAACGATATAAAGCTTATTTCGCCGACAAAAGTACTAGTAAGAGTATAATTAGCTCAGTGTGCAAATGTACGCTTCAGAATATTACGGGCCTGGGTCGAAATCCAGTATTTTAGGCTTAATAAACTTTTTTCTTTTATTATAAGTCAGTAAAATGTTTTTTTCATTTCTCATACTCGGAAAGTAGTGTTGTTTTGATCTGATTATTGGGTAGAAAATGCTGCTTCCCTCCATAGAGAGGGAAAAACTCATACAAATTACTTCCCACCTAAGGGCCGGAATGACCTTTAAAAATAGAACTGCTGTCAGCTGTGAAGAGTTTTATGTAAAAAAAACGAATTAAAAAAAATGCTGCGGCCATGTGACTTTCTAAACAGCCAGTGTGAACTTAGCGAAAAATTCTTTGAGCGGAATAAGCCGCAACAATTACGCGGTGAGTTCCATATTTAAGTAACTTAAAAATAAAAATATTTTGGCGCCAAATAGAACGGAAAAAGCGCGCGAAAATTCACTATTTAAAAAAATAGCGCGCGCCGCAAACGTTTGCAGGAGTAAAATCGTAGTAAAACAGCTATTTGTTCTATTTTATATCTGTAAACGGCGTAAATTTGCTGGTTACCCAGTACATCGTCCTTTATTCTATTATTATGTTATCTGTTTCTTTTTAGTCAAATTATAGAGGTAAAGTCAACCTAAAAAATACATAAAAACTTGAACCGCAACAATAAAAAAAACAAATGAAATAAATTCTACAAAGACCAATTTTATCTCTCAAGCAGGTGTAAAAGAAGCAAATATACAATCACAACAGTATAATAGACTTTGAAAATCTATACTATCTATTTTATAAATTATCCATAATAAATCCACAAATTGTCATACAAACATATATACTCTAACGCTAACCAAATAGATCTCAAAATCGTAGTCTCACTCGTTATAAAAACAATATGGCGGCTGCCTTTATCAAATTATGGGAATTGCTCACAAAACAATAATATAAGAGGATTATAAACTTTTTCTAAGGTTTTTATCTCGAAATGGTACTTACTCACGAAAACAATACACTAGCACATGCACACCTGGAGATATGGTATCGACGCCCATTGTTTTTTTTACTAGCCTACTGATAACCAAAATAAATTAGATTTCTATGTAAAAATGATTTCTAGGTGCTTATTAGTATTCAAAAAACATCTAATAAACCAAAATGTATTCTATATTTGAACAGTTAACGTTTATGTTCAGTCCTGATATGGGTTTTGACTGCGGTACACCGGTGTACCAGCGCCGCTTTGTGCAATGTATAGATTTGGCCACCGGTGTACCGGCGCGTGTTTATAGGTTAAAATTTAAAAAGTCGACATAAATTGGCGGGATACTAATCTGTTATGCATCTGTGACAGAATTCAAAAAAATAGGTAATAAACTAAGAAAGAAATTTCATATTTAAATCTTAGCATTAATGCTAAGATTTAAATATTAAAAATGAGTTCAAGCGATTCTGAAATGTTGACACCAGATTCAATTAAAGACGAGGCAAATTGTGTTATTGAAAATCTTTTGCCAGAAATCTCAATACTTGTACAATGATTTTATGAAATGGATATAAAATCGTTTTCCGAAAGTGTATTTCTTACATATTTTAATGGACTGTGTAACTACAGCCTTCTACGCTATGGAGCCGATATTCAATGCTCAAGAGTACACAATATAGTGTAAAGCACAATGAAAATTTAAAAAAAAAACATAACTGAACATCTATTTTGAAAAGACCGTCTCAGGTGTTCCAGAGTAAGAAATCTAAGGCTTTCACCTTTTATGAAGTGGAGGATTTTTTAATGATGCTCCGATGTGGCAGTGAAGGTAAGTTTACCTAAGTATTTATGGATTTATTCTAAAAATGAACGTATTTATTACACAAATACAAAAAAATACATGTTTTTCACAGGTGGTATTGATACTCGGTATAAGCTGCGCTTGCAGAAGCAGTGAATCCACAAATTTGACAATTAAGGACATTGAAAGTCAAGGCCAATTATTACTTGTAAAACTGACTAAAACAAAAACAAATATTGAGCGCTTGTTTGTAGTACCTACAAGAAGAGTTTACACAATTAGTAAAGTAATATCAAAAAACGAGACCCAGTGATCTAAAAATGGACTGAATTTTTTACAACTATCAGAAGGGAAAATGCTATAAACAAGTGATCGGTAAAAATAAAATCTCAGGTATGCCGAAGCAGATAGCAACATATTTGAATTTACCAAACTGTGAGCAGTATACCGGACATTGTTATAGGCGAACGTCAGCAACACTTTTAGCCGATTCTGGAGCAAACATGACAACCTTAAAAAGACATGGAGGCTGGAAATCCAGCACAGTCGCCGAAGGCTACATTGAGGATTCAGTCCAAAATAAAACTAAAATTGCAACCAAATTAACTGAAACTTAAAAAATACGGCCCCATTCGGCTCAGCCGACAACTTCCAAGGAGTATCCGCCATGGAATCCATCGTTTGATGAAATACCAGAGTCTCCTACTTTTACAGATATCAACCATATATAATCAGCCAAATTTGTCATAATATATCAAATAGCATAAACATTCCAAACAAAAATGTACCTAACTTTTAATTTCACGAATTGTCCTAATTTGAAAATTAATTTTAAATAGGTAGGTACTACTAATATTATTATATATTATCAATAAATAGTTTAGATAAACAACTAGTTTTATTTTCCTCATATTCGAAATGAAAAGTAGAGTGTTTATAACACGGGTAAAATAATCAATTCCTACTCGGTCTAAATACCTCGGGAATTGATTATTTCGAACCTCGGTTAACAATCTACTATTGTTGGCATTAAGGTTTATTATGTAACAAAAATAGCCTGTTCTGTTATATTATTTGGAGTTAATTATTCTGAAATTCATAGGCGACAGGCACACTTTTCGAGTCACCTACGTATAACGAGAAAATTATGTAATATAAAATAATGAAACACGCATATTTTGTTGTAGGATGTGCAATAAAGTTCTAATATGTAGGTAGGAAAAAACCCTGCAATCACTCTCAAAACTTGATGAAAATAAACTTTAACGTGAATAATGAAATAGGGAGCTATTTTTAAACGTAACTCAAATTGTCACGCCTATCCATCCTCAAAGGGGTAGGCGTTTTTAATGAATTGTTCGTCAGATATGTTTTAGGTCCCATTTAATTTGGGACGAGCCTATCGCCATCTATGGGACACTATTCTAGACTCCGGACCGCTTTTTAGAATTTGTTTGTCAGAAAAACTCAACAACTGTCCGACACAAGGACCGAACACAGGACCTCGAGATTCCAAAGAAGCGTTTCCACCAATGAAGTCGTCATTTTCTACAGACTTCCAGAAATGAGGAGGTAGGTACTCAATTCGACTTTTTTTTAAATGATTGTTGTTACCTCATAACTTTCGATAGGGTGAACCGATTCTCAAAACATTTCCTCAATTTTTTTTGATTTTCATACAACTTTTGCCGGTCGCTGCTCGCATATAATTGGCCAGTACAACAATTTCCATTTATCTCGAAGAAGGTTGTCGAAATTATGCTCAAATTATTCAAGCATAGTTGAGAAAATTGTATTTATGAAGTACTTTCTATTTTAATAAGTTAGTAAGTACTCATAGTATGTTACATACGAGCACGTACTAATCTATACTAGTACTAACTAATAATAATATTTTAAAGAGGAAAGGTTTGTATGTAAGTATGTTTGTAACGAATTGGCTAAAAAGTACTGGACCGATTTCAAAAATTCTTTCACCATTGGAAAGCTACATTCACCCTGAGTAACATACGCTATATAAGATTTATTATCATCATCCATCACCGCGCGGGTGAAACCGCGGAGAGCAGCTAGTAGCAAATAATTTGCCGTCATTGCTATTACAAGTGACGAGGCGAGACGGACAAATCGCGCGGTAGGTATGTATGTAGCACGTCTCCCATACCGTTTGGTTGTTATTGTTTTATATTAATTGTTATTTTTTGCAACTAGGTAAGCACTAATGAATATTACTTATTTTTTGCAACTGCGCCTACAAAAATAAGAATTGCAATCCTGAGCTTTACCGTTGAACGGTCATCTACCAGTAGAACTCCGCGATCGGACTACGGGCAATAAACGGCCCTGTCGCTATTCGCCTACAGACACAGTTATGTCAGATTGACCCAATAACTACACTTCCTCCAATGACCTATGCACGACATAGCACCCAGACGGCTCCGGTTCCCTTCCGGCCAAAAAAATAGGTGTGATAATTTTTTTTTGATATATATATATATTTTTTAATTTAGCTAATCAAAGTACTGGCCATAATTAACGATACAATTGTGCAATTTTGGTGGCAGTTTGTTTATCCTTTTACGGTAGAAGTCTGCCGGACGAGAGGCCATGACGTCAGCGAAAGAGTTTAGCAGAATTCTTTTTCATTTAAAAAAATGGTGTAAATTTAAATAAAGGAGAATCTGTTGGTGCAAGGTCCGGTGAGTACAGTGGGTGACGGAGAGCTTACAGCTGTAACTTTTGTAGCTTTGCGATGGTTAGTCGTGAAGTGTGAGCTCGCGCGTTGTCGTGTAAAAACAATGGGGAAGAGCGATTGACCAGTCTTGTGTAGGTACCTAGGTTTCCTAACAAAGTCTTCTCAAAACGCGCGCTACAAATTCGCTGTGCGCTGTATTTACTTACCTCGTCACGCACACAAACGCAAACATAATATGCCCTGGTACGAGTATAACTGTTTTCACTGTATTTATTGCCTACAGACTCCTTTTTTTTAAATAAGATCTTTAATTTTGGAGTTATTTAGGGAGGGTGGCTATAGGCCTTATTTTATAGGGGTGTTTTATTATGGCCAATGCAAAAGGTTTACGATTTGCTAGTTTTTACTTATTTTTCATAAAAGATATCCTGTTTCATTAATGCATCTTGAAGACCACAAACAAATGTTCCGTTTAACCAAGTATGTATTTATTTCAATAAATTATTTATCGTTCTACAAGAACTTGAAATAAGGTAGGCCTTATTTGTATTACTTACCTAATTTTGCGCACGTAATTATTGCCATTCGGTAAGAAGCTGTGTTGTACAAGTCTGGCACTGGTCCACCAAACAGAATAGTGCCTACTCTAAATAAGATAAATAAAAAATTTACTTTGAAAATAAATATGTACTTAGATATCCATGTAACGGGTTTCGTTACACAAAGATTGCAGCTGCGGACAGAAAATGATATATATGATATTTGATAGTGTTTATTGTTTTTTTGTGATATGTGCACAAAATCTATTAGTTTTTCTTCAATAAATGATGGTAAATCTCTTAAATTTTCGGTAAGTAAATACCCTCTCGCTCAGCCAGACACCAATCTCCATTATTTTCCTATTCTTCACTTTTCGCTGTCCACCAAATATTGTCTTTATTTTCACATTTACGTAACACATCCGCTGGCCAATTTTAAGATGAAGTTTAATACGTAAATACAGAAAGGTATATAAAAAGCTTAAATAATCAAGATGTTCTAAAATCTCTAAGCAAAAAAGGCTTCACTGGGCTGCGAATAAAATGTATGATCCATGAATATATTACAATCTACGAATAATAATAAGTCAGGAACAGTAACTGCGTTAAAAAAATGACCCAACAAAAGTCGTGTTCAAGTAGGCGGGGCTTAAAAGTCGTGTTCAGTACGTCATCAGTCGGACATTTTTCTTGCAAGCGAGCACACGTAAAATCTTCGCATACATTTTAATTTTTATCATTGTGAACTACAGCTGTGAATCATCATGCCAGCATGTGTTGTGAAGTGGTGCAGGATCCATACAAGATTAAAATGTCCAGGAATCACTTTTATTAGTAAGTAGTAGCAAAATTATAATTTTATTCAAAGATGTACAAATACGTATACAAAACGGAGATGGTCAATACTATGCAAAATAAAGTCAGTCTATTTTTGTTTAATGTATTTTTTTACAGAACTGAATATTGTAATGTAATAGCAATGTATTTTGCTTATTTAGTTTTAGCTTAGTTTTATTTTCATTTCCTTGCCGACCCAGTGCAGTAAAATAAATGCCTCTCTGCACTTAAGCTAGAAAGACAAGAGTATGACTAGACGCCTGTGAAAACCAGCATTATATACTTACTCCGTTCATTTTGAAGAAAAAAATAAAAAAAACAAATTGAAAGAAATTGTATATGTACCATGTTACACAAACCTGCAGTACCTCCCAGTCTGTACAGTTAGTACCTACTGTTTTTTTGGTTATGTTATTATGTATATCAAATCTTATATTAAGTAAACTTATCATTTTTACGCTGATGATTCGTCCCAAAAAAATATCAACATCTCTAAAAAATACTATAGATAATGAACAATTAACAGTAATAACTGATTACCTACAGTTGCATTATAGTAGTATAGCATTAAAAAAATAGTTCATTGCTTGGTTGAATTACGTAAGTAAGTACGTTTAATTTTTCAAGCTAATGAAAATTCACCCTTTGCAAATTTTGTAGTGGTTTACTTGAGTTGCTCATAAATCTGTCAGTAATATCAACACAATGCTTTTCTAAAATAATTGATAATGAAGGTATTCTGCGACCACTGAAAAATGTCCACCAGGCAAAATAACGAATATCCTATCCTACTTCCTACTTATATCCCACTAATATCATAAATGATGTGAAAGTTTGGATGGATGGATGGATGGATGATTTTAATGAATGTTTGTTACTCAATAACGGCAGAACGGCTGAACGGATCTGATTGAAATTTGTCACAGAGATAGATTATAGTCTGGAATAGCACATAGGCAAATTTTTATCATCATTATCATCTATCACCACGCGGGTGAAACGGCCTAATATTTTTGGGTACAGCATAGACAAAATAACAAGATCTCCGCCGACGCCAAGATCATAATGATGACTTTTTTCTGTCAATAGATTTCGATCAAAGTTGTGTCAGTTTCTGATAGATTATATAGTGCGTTCGAATAGCCCCAAGTTGGCGAAAAATAACGCTAAAACGCTCACAGTGGCGTTCGAATTGGGAATTTGTGGCTGAAAATGTCGTTTACGGCTCTTTTTGTTCACCGTTCGCAAAGCTAAAAAAGAGTTATTTATACCACCGAAAAGTACAATTATTAACCCACGTCTGGAGCTGCGGTTGTTTTTGATCGTTTTTTGACAACTATCTATTTGACAGCACAATCGTGTGATTTTAGGTCTTATGCACGGTTTAGCGTTCGAGTAGAGTGGAATAGCGGCAATAATAACGATTTTGAGCTTTACGAACGCTTTAACAAAAGAGCCAACAATTGCAACGTAACCTCAACCCTCATTGCTAAACGAACGTACCTCAAGTCAAAAGCACGCAATGATTTTGCCAGCTCGATACACTTGACGTGCTCGGCGATAGAGTTGGCATGTCATCCGTCTTTGTTGTTCAGCCGACTGAAGTCGAGCGATTCCGCCATCACGACGGAGGTGAAACATCAATCTAGCGGTCTTGAGTGAATCACCCGCAATACTTACATGTAATTTTTTAACACAACATAACAAATGGTTTCGCCTATATATAAGGTCCTTACATATGAAATTGGCGTTTTTCGTACTGGCCACTTTAATCACGAATTTCTCCTCTTTGGTAAGGAATTCCAAATTCAAATTTGTACAGCTATAGACTCATGTATTTGTGCTTCGATGATCGTCATTCATTTGTTTTTTTTCTTCTGTTTTTTTCTGTTTGCGTCACTCATTTTACAAAATGGAAAACTTAAAATATCGCATTATTTACGAGTACGAGTTCCGCCGTGGCACTAGTGCTGCGGAAACAACTCGAAGGGTGAATGATGTGTATGGCGGTCGTGTTGCAAAAAAAACACAGTTCGTTTTTGGTTCCAACGTTTTCGTTCTGGAAATTTCGACCTGCAGAACAAGCCCCGTGGACGGCCTGAGACTCAAGTTGATAATGAAGAGTTGAGGGCTATTGTGGAAGCGGATCCATCGCAAACCACGTCCGAGTTAGCTGCAGGCTTCGATGTTAGTGATAAAACTGTTTTAATTCACTTGAAGCAAATTGGGAAGATTAAAAAGCTTGAAAGGTGGGTACCTCACGAATTGACTGAAGCAAATCGGCAAACGCGCGTCGACTGCTGCGTTACATTACTAAACCGGCACAATAATGAAGGTATTTTAAACCGAATCATTACCTGTGATGAAAAATGGGTTCTTTACGATAATCGGAAGCGCTCAGCGCAATGGTTGGATCCTGGCCAGCCAGCCAAATCCTGCCCCATGCGAAAATTAACCCCAAAAAAGTTACTTGTAAGCGTTTGGTGGACTAGTGCCGGTATTGTTCATTACAGTTTTCTCAAATCTGGCCAGACTATTACGGCTGATGTCTATTGTCAGCAATTGCAAACCATGATGGAAAAGCTAGCGGCTAAACAACCTAGGTTGGTCAATCGCTCCACGTCACTGCTGCTTCACGACAACGCTAGACCACACACTGCGCAACAGACGGGGTCGAATCTTGAATCGAGTCGCCTGAATTTGAGGATTCTGCTACTGTGGAATGGTCAAGGGGCTTTGTCTTGACCCTCCCAATTCGATTTTGGCTGCCGGAGTTACGCGAAAGTATTTTAAATTAATATTTAAAGTTTCTGTAATTTCACACGAAAAACATGCGGATGCGTGAAACGGAACGCAATATCAGGAAATATTGCATAAATTTGAACGTCTGCTATGTTTATGTTCGTGAAACGAAACGTTTTGATCGCTATTTTTGAGGTTTGTGGTGTTTGACGTATGTTTTTTAAAAAAGACAATTATAATAATCCGTGTGATTTTAGTGATGCTATAGTTGAATATTTGTGGAGGCGAGATCTATTCAAGCAGAAAAAAGATCCCTTTGTCGAGTTGATCAATGTAATTAACTATGTTTACAAAATAAAATAAATACTCCTACATAGTTTTGTGAAAATTATTTTCCTCCCTTACCCACCCAGAGACCAACTCAGACCGGTTAGGTTGAAAGTAGTCAGAAAACCGACACAGAGCACCCCGACTCCACCTATTCTTGTGGCTACTACCCCTAGAGTGTTTATAAATAATGCGGGAGCCAGAAGCTCAAGGGAGGTCCTGAACGTTGCTTCGCCGCATGAAGTCGAGTTGAGAAACAAAGGCTGAGTGTGGCGAAGCAACGTTCAGGGGCGACCGCTAGAGCTTCTGGCGGGAGCCCACCCGGAGTCCAAGTCAGACCGGTTAGGTCGAAATTAGTGACAAATCCAACTCTGACCCCCCCCTCTCTCTCCCCCCCCCCTAAATTTAGGTGTAAAAGTGTTAGTAGAGTAGACAAAATTATCTTTGATATTAAATTTTAAAAAAAACTACGCGGTCCCGGCAGGGGGAAATGGTAGGGGGGGGTTCCCTGCCCCCAACCCCCCCTCCCCCAAAGTTAAGTGTAAAAGTGTTTAAATAGAGTAGAAAAATTGTTCTTTGATATTAAATTAAAAAAAAACTACGTTATTCCGGCAGGGAAAAATGGTGGGGGGGGGGGTTCCCCTCCCTCCCCCCACCCCCCTCCCCCCCTAAATTCAGGCGACTTGATTCAAGACCTTACCCAACAGACGGCTACTAAATTAGAAGAGCTTCAATTGGAAAGTCTAAGACATCCTCCGTACTCCCCGGACCTTGCTCCAACAGATTACCATTTTTTTCGAAATTTGGATAACTTCTTGCAAGGGAAAAAATTCAACTCCGATGGGGCAGTCCAAATCGCCTTCAAAGATTTTATTGATTCCCGTCCGACTGGTTTTTTTAGTAAAGGGATCAATGAACTACCTATCAGATGGCAAAAGTGCATAGAAAATAATGGTTCATACTTTGATTAATTAAATATATTATATTAAAAAATATTCGACTTTTTGTTCCTCCCATACAAAACGCCAATTTCATATGTAAGGACCTAATATCCTCGAACGGGTAAGCAGCGGTGTTTTCAACGCCTACATTTAAGTTTTTTTTTTTGTTTGTTCCTTAAGTTTGTGTCGCTCGCTATTATTTTGACAGCTCGATACACTAGACTCAAAGGGGATGAAATGTAACTATACAGGGTTATTGGTAATTAGACCGGATCCTTTTAAGGAGTGGTAGGGAATGCCATTTGCAACAATATGACTGTACATTGTGATATCCGGAAATGAATCATTTCTGTGATATTCTTTTTTTTTATTTTTTTTTGGAAAATCCAGTTTTACTACTTTAAAATTCAATAAAAAAAAAAGTAATCGACCGATTTCAATTCTGTTCGCAGTTTTAGAGAAACCTTGTTACAGCTCTTAATAATAAACAATAATATCGTACTAATGTAGATCCATCCAAAAACTAGAGGCTTTTTCATAATTTTTATTTGATAATTTTTGTAAGATGCTTTACAAAAACCTTTATTTTCTCTACAAAAACGATTGTAAATTAAGTCTGCATTTTATTTAAAAAACATCTACAAGTCTTTAGCTATCCAACGAGGTAAAAAAATTAGCACTTTATTGCACAATTGCAGAAATAATGCGATAACAAAGACTTAGGTAGAGACTTTCCGAGAAAGGGTTTTAGACAACGGTATCCATGTTGAATGCGCCGTCTCCCTCTCGCTTATGTTTGTTGAACGAGCAATGAGAACCCAGTTTGCTCAAGCGCATCGTACTGTTCAGACGCTCTTTGGCAACCCTTTATTACGATTAAATTTCGACCTTGATAACGTTATTGGACTTGTGTAACTTCTTTTTCTGTGATTCGGCTAGTGAACTGGACTTTTTGATTGATTGCTTACCCGACGACTTGGCTTGTACTAAAGGATCTGATCATGACTGCGGAATCCCACGACCATCTACCTCGGCTTCGAGAGTTCACAAACGAAGAGTATGCGGACATACTGTTTTGCTATGGTTTTGCCAACGGCGTCGCTACACATGCTCGAACGGAGTATCAGTCTCGATTTCCACAGCGCCGTTTACCCCATGTGAGTGTATTTGACGGAGTGTACCGGCGACTACGAGAAACTGGTCAAGTTCAAAGACGACAAAGTGATGCTGGACGATCTCGTATTTATCATTCGGATGAAGAGGAACAGATAATTCGCATGTTTGAGCAAGATCCTACGACTTCAACAAACATCATTGCACGACGTCTTGGCATGTCGCAATGGAAAGTATGGAACACAGTGCACCGCTCAAGACTCTACCCGTATCATTTGACTCCGGTACAAGTTATCCAAGACGGAGATCCTGCACGTAGAGTCGAATTTTGCAGATTCATGTTGAACACCGATATGGAAGATGCCAATTTTTTATTAAAAATCTTATGGACCGACGAATCCAAATTTGATCAGGATGGAATATCAAATTATCATAATATTCATTATTGGGCCCCGAAAGATGACGGTAACCCAAACAAGAAAAGATTACAAGGATCACAAAGAAGGTTTTCCGTTAATGTGTGGATGGGCATTATTAAGAATGAATTGATCGGCCCTTTCTTTCTGCCCAACAACCTCAATGGTGAAGCGTATGAATTTTTTTTGAGAAACGAACTTTATGAGCTACTCAGTGAAGTACCCCTTGGAACCCGCAGAAACATGATTTACCAACATGATGGTTGCCCCGCACATTTTAGTTTGAGCGTCCGTGAGTGGCTCAATTGTCAGTATCCCAATAAGTGGATTGGCAGAGGAGGACCCATTCCGTGGCCGGCCAGAAGTCCCGACTTGACTCCCGTCGACTATTACGTATGGGGTCACATGAAAAGCTTGGTGTACGACGATACTCTTGGACCTGTGGCAACCATCGAAGAACTGAAACAGCGCATAATAAATGCAGCAAAAATGAAAATTAATTTAAATACAAGTGTTGTTAAAAGCAATTTACGCAGACGTATGCGTCTCTGCATTCAAAATTCTGGCTCACATTTTGAGAACGAACTGTAAAAATAATAAATACAGACTAATTACATCTACTCTTTTATTTCTTTAAAAGAAATTAAGTTACCTTAAGAAAGTATTTCTTCCATAGCTACTTCTCATGGACTATTCTCATTCCTTTCTCGGCCTTTTGTAATCGCATTATTTCTGCAGCTGTGTAATTAAGTGCTAATTTTTACCTCGTTGGATAGCTAAAGACTTGTAGATGTTTTTTAAATAAAATGCAGACTTAATTTACTATCGTTTTTGTAGAGAAAATAAAGGTTTTTGTAAAGCATCTTACAAAAATTATCAAATAAAAATTATGAAAAAGCCTCTAGTTTTTGGATGGATCTACATTAGTACGATATTATTGTTTATTATTAAGAGCTGTAACAAGGTTTCTCTAAAACTGCGAACAGAATTGAAATCGGTTGATTACTTTTTTTTTAATTGAATTTTAAAGTAGTAAAACTGGATTTTCCAAAAAAAAATTAAAAAAAAGGATATCACAGAAATGATTCATTTCCGGATATCACAATGTACAGTCATATTGTTGCAAATGGCATTCCCTACCACCCCTTAAAAGGATCCGGTCTAATTACCAATAACCCTGTATATAGATATATTTTTTTTTAAATCTCACTTCACTAAATTGCGAAGAAAGAGTTACTTCTAGACGAAAACTTAATAAATTAATCATATTTGGCGGGACATAAAGTTCACTGAATTTTAAAAAGCAACCGATATAAAAAAACCAAAAAAAACGTTGTTTATATTATTGACTTGGTCCAATTCACTTTGCATTACATCGTCCACGCCGCTACGACTCAGTTGTCATAGTAGACGTTGCAGCACGCGCATGAACCAATCCCTGCTTTCCTTCTGAATTTAAACCAATCACCGAACATGTCTATTTGTAACCTCGGAAGTAATTCGTATTTGGAATCATACGTCGCTTTTGTTTGAAGGACCACTTTTTGTGTGGAATTTGTTCAGAGTTATACTTCCTGACTTATTATTATTCGTAGGTCGGAGGCAATATAAATGTAATAGAAATGTTTAAAATCAACGATTCCTATATAAAATGGTGCATAATTTATCCTTGTTTCAAATTGTAAACTTAAGTTCTTTGAAATAAGCATATTATTATATTATTGCTCAGGATATTTTTTCTGTAAAAAGTCGACAAGGAACAACTCGCCCCACAAAGGGGCTGGTTGTTCCTCAGCTGAGGTAAGTTGTTCCGCTTATCAACTCCAGTCCCTAATAATGTAGTATTAGTTGGAAAGGTATTATATAAAATAAATTAGGTATATGTAATTGAATATTTATTAGAGTTTTATTTAGATAAGTACAAAATCTTAATGTTTTTTACAAACTTTTCAACAAAATTAAAAAATGTAATGAACATAACTGCAAACATAAAATAATAACAAGCATTAACTACCAGTTAATGGTGTAGTACAACCTAATTAATAGATTTAAGAATAATAAACATTTTTAATATTACTCAATCAACTTTGACAAACGTTTGCTTGTCAAAAAAACAAAATTATTTCTTTTAATGAAAACACAAAAAATAACAAATTTTAACATTTCGAGTTATAGTTTCTTAGTTCAGTCTTATAGCAATGACTTTACTGAGATCAATAATCTAAACTTATAACCTACTCTGTAAAAACAGATTCATTTCAGTAACTTAAAAAAATTTATTCAGAGTCGTCGTCAGAATTACAACTTTGACAAACATAAGAATGAACATCTTCAGATTTCAGGCATTTTGAATGAGCCCAATTCTTACACATGACGCATTCAATCCATTGTTCACCTGGTCGTGAGTTGGAATATAAATCGCAACATATTAGACAATACCATTCCATGGTCTCTTCTTCACTATCACTTCCATGATTATCTTCTTGCAGTAGTTTCCTTTCACATTTTCTTTATCATTTGTGGATTTACTTGCCACTTTATAATTTCGCTTGTTTTTACCAGTTACTTTATTCTTTCTGACTCTTTTTTCAACTTCCTTCGTCTTTATTTTACTATTGCTCTTTACTTTTCTTGCTTTTTCTTCAGCCAAAGCATTCTTTTCAGGCGTATCTGTCAGTATTGCTGATTTTCTTATTCGTCGCTTAGTTGTTACACACGATCTTGGCGGTGCTTTTGGTAAAGGTTTAAAGGTGAAAATATGCTAGATGTGGCTTGAATGACAACATTATTTGGCAAATTAGCAATGTTCGAAGATCCTGGCTGAGGTTCATTGGTTGCTGATTCTATTCTTGCTGGACGTGGCTTGTTATTATTTGGGACGGTTTCCATATCATGATCCACCTGAGGCTCATTAACGTCTGCTAATCCTTGAAGCTGTGGTTACACATTTCCCAATCCCAATGAAATATTAGCGGTGTCGGGCATTGGTCGATCAGTAACGAACGACGGGGCAAAATCTTCATCCGTAAATATATCAGGGTTGTATGGACTTATGCCTGCCTTTTTAAATGCGTTCATAATGTTATTTGGTGTAGCTGCTAAAGGCCATGCATGTTTGACAATTCCAGGTATCTCATAAATAGACATTGTCTTGCCTGGGTTATTACGTAGCCAGTTTTCTTGCGCTTTGGCACAATACGTTTTAAACGGTCCTTTAACGCCAACATCTAGTGGTTGCAAATTATGGGTACGATGTGGCGGGAAAGACCACATTATAACCGAATTTGCCTTTGCCTTTTCAACCACATCAATGTCAACATGTGATTGATGGTTATCAAGCAATAACAATACGGGGTCTTCGGGAGTGGGCTTTGTGTGTTTTATAAAATGGTCCATAAATATGAGGAATTCTGTAGCCGTCATCCATCCCGAGCTATTTCCAGCTCCAATACTCTCCGTGGGACCATCTCGAAAAAATAAGTCCTTATGTTTAAGGCGCGGAAAAATAAACATTATTAAGGTACAGTATTTCCCACTGCATTTGCTGCAAGTTCAACGGTAACTAAAGTTCCTCGCTCCGCAGACACTATGGCACCCACTTGTTTAACGCCTTTTGCAGCGACTATTTTCTAGACTGGAATATTAGGCATGTCAAATTTGACAGCGCAACTATATGCCAACTTCCTTACTTCTTCTGGCAAAAGACCAAAGTAAATTGATGAACATTTTAATAAATAATCCGCCAATGTCTTCTCTTGGTCTTGGTTGAACACCTGTCTAGAATAGTAACCCACAGTAGGTGTTACACCAGCTTTCAACTTTTTGACAAAGAGAAACAATGTCATATGACATATCTCTAATTCCCGAGCTACCGTCTTAAGTTTACGACCGTCTTTAATAACGGCATCAGCAGCCCGCTGCAAAAGCTCAATTGAAACCTTGCCCCGTTCGGTTTTTCGTTTATAGTTTCTCATCCTAAAACAAAGTTTTAATTTTATTATTTACGTGTTCGTTACGGGGCAGGTTGTACCGCGGAACAACTAGCCCCCCACCAGAGGAACTTGGAACCCCAAATTCCATTTTCTAAAGTAACATCCAATTATGATAGAATACGTTTGAAAAAGCCAAAAACAATATTAAAAAGTTAATCACTGTAGTTAGCTCGACAGATAATAGCAAGTAACACACAAATAGCTAGAAAATTGATTGAAATAGACCAAAAAGTATGATGACGAAAAAATTTACTTACGTGATGTTTGAGTGTCACCAATCGGCTACCACGCTAACACGCGGGCAGACCGTCACTAAAATGACTGACGCAATGGCGCGATGATATGACGTTTCGCGATGCACTTCACACTTATTGCTATCTCTTTTCTTCGCGGAGCTATTTCAATCGGAACAACCTGCCCCCGGCACTTTGAACCCCGGCCTCCCTACAGCTAGCTATATTTTTGCATCCCAGCACCCCTAGCACGCGGCGGAGAGTAATAGTCTTTCCACCGTTTTTATCCACCTGTCAGTGGAAATAATTGTCTTCTCCACCTTACAGATCACGGCAACCGGGGAAAGAGATAAATTGATTCCTTTTGACGTATCTCGTAGACAGTATGTCCCGCCATTCCCGCTATAGAGCACGGACTCGTCGAAACGTGGATACAATTATCTCCGATTGACATAACACGGAGAAAGGTTGTCACCTTCTTCTAAGGTGGTAAAAGTTTACTTCCATTTAAATATGTCTCGCGCATATTAATATAATTATATTTTGTCCCGGGAAATGGAAACAATGGAAAGAAAATTACACCGGAGGTATAAACGAGATGTCACAACCCCTTCGATTACCCAGATAATTTAAATCAAGCACATATTTCGAGCGAATAATAAAATGGTGTTGTACCTACTGCATTGCAGTCTCGAAACCATACGAATGGTTGCCGGTGCATATCAAGATTATTATTGTATTATTTTACATTCTGTGAAATATCCAAGTTAAATATTTATTATTTGATTTTACTCTACAACAAGTCCCCACTTCCATACGCATAATGAGTCTTAGTAAACGAAATAGGATACTACGTATGGATAGCACACGTTACTCAAAGACTTTTCTTACATTTGCTTTAAATGGCACTTACGAAGTACAAATTATAGAAAACGCTACTCCCGCCGTCTATCCACGTGGATAAACTATCCTCTGGCGTTGCCGTGCTCGCAAGGAAGATAAAAGTGGACATGGTGGAAAAGATTTCTTTCCACGGGGATAAATAGTCCACTGCCCGTGCTAGCCCTGCAGCTGAATATTTTTATTCGTCATTATAGGCTTGGTGCGTCAAGATTTCTCATTAGCAGGATTGGAACACCAAATTTCAGCCTCAATTTATGGGAAGGCGCTCGTATATACATGACCCTTCAAGGGTCGATGTCATTATAACAATGAAATTTCTATTGTGTCTGGCCGTGCGACCTTTGATGCAATATATAAAGATATTTATACGAACTTTCATCATCTTTTAAAAACGCTGGAACAAATGTTTATTTCCTTATTATCAAGTGTCTAATACATACAAAGTTTCATGGTTTAATCTTCGACAATGATGAACTTCCATACAAACTTTCATCCCCTTCAAACTTTTTTTCGCGATAAAGATAGATAGATAGATAGATCAAATTGGTTCAGAGGTTTACGCTTGAAAGCGTAACCGATACACAGACAGATTAAACAAATCAATTATTTATATTATAGAAGCACTCGTAGCGGAGCTCGACTTGGCGATCTTAACCGATCAACAAGTTAAGCAACACTTGCTGCGGTCAGGAGTTGGCTGGGTGACCGCTAAGGGTATTCAACTAAGCGCTCCCGTGCTTCGGAGGGCACGTTAAGCCGTCGGTCCCGGTTGTTTGTCTTAGGACAATAAGTCTTTAGGCTATGTCGAGGACCTTCGGGCGGCCTGAAAACTTCGACATGGGTTGGCCACTAACCTATCCACAAATCCGCACTGGGCCCGCGTGGGGATTATGGCTCAAGTCTCTGAGAGGAAGGCTCGAGTCCCAGCAGTGGGAACAAAATGGGTTGATTATGACTCATTTATATATTCTACTATAGATAGGTAGGTATATAATAAAACTGTAACTGAGCCAGATTATATTATATGCATTAAATATTTTTTGAAATTTATAATCGAAGCGTACTTTGTTATCGATATACAATCCAAAAATATATTATTTTTTACTTTTGTCTGTCTGTCTGTATCTTGTACCCGCATCCATCACTCTGAAACTACATGATAGATTTTGATGAAATTTGCACAAAGATAAATGTTAATAATATTATGGTGTAACTTAAACTTAAATATTTTTATCCCATAACTCGGAAGGGTTATTCTGGAGTAGGGGATGAAAGTTATACATTTTATTAACTAAGTAGGTACTTATCGGATTTTTATGCAATTTTATCTGTTCAGTAGCTGAAACGTTAATTTAAATTCTAAGCCATGTTTCATCTCTCTATCAGAGAGCTACAAGATATCGTGTTAAAGGTTAGAGTAGAATAACAACGTCGAGCACTCTGTAATGGTTAATGGCAAGAATAAGCTATCAATTTAAAACATATTTTACACACAATAATGGAACTGACTTCAACACTAGAAATAGTAACTTTTTTCACCTTTTTTAGTGACTCTTGCTAATTATGGGATCGATTGTCATTCGCCGTCAATGATATCATCAAAATAGGCGAAACACTTTTCAGTTATTGGAGTGTAACTCAAAAACTGCTGGACCGAATTTGATGACATTTCAATTGGATTACCTCGGATGTACCTACTCTACCTAAATATAATACTCTAACAAAAAAAATCATTAAAGTCGGTTCACAAACGACGAAGTTATCCTAGAGGAAGACTTGCTATGCTCAGCATACCCAGGTCCGTACAATCCGCAAGAAGATGTGCGAGATCATTGCCCGTGATGTGACCAGCTCAGAACTCCGTGAGGTTGTCAACAAGCTGATCCCAGACTCCATCGCTAAGGATATTCAGAAGGCCTGTCACGGAATCTATCCACTCAGAGATGTCTGCATTAGGAAGGTTAAAGTGCTGAAGCGGCCCCGATTCGAGATCTCCAAGCTTATGGAGTTGCACGGAGAAGGCGGTGGTGGAAAGCGAGGGGAGGCTGGAGACAAATCTGAGCGGCCAGAGGGCTATGAACCTCCTGTGCAAGAGAGTGTCTAAATATATGTGTGCGAACACACATAAAAAATATATAATATATGGTAGAATTGAGAAACCTCCTCCTTTTTTTTAAGTCGGTTAAAAAGGCAGGCTGCCATTGTGCGCGTCAGGCGCTAACGTTCCATGGTTCGAGACCCAGCCAATTCATTATCTTTTTAGTTTTTAAATATTGTTTTTCTAATATGATTTTGTAAAATTTTCTTAGACCCATATACAGGAGGGTGTTTCTTTGAGAAGGGCGGTCATGGCCAAGTCCGGAACCACGAGAGTTAGAGAAAAATCGTGAAAGGAGACATGCCCTCGATTCATAAGAAAACAATAACTGCATACTTAATTTTTTTAAATATTTTACTTTTGACGGAAATCGATTGATTTAAAAAAAACTGTATTATTGAACTAATGGATTCTGTTGCTGATAAAGATAAATCTTCGCAAAAAAATAAATTACTAAACTAAAGTTACTACTAAAAATAGCCTATACTGTTATATGACTGGAATGTATGCGCAATACGATAGCGATGCGATGCGATGCGATAGGCCCGCGATTAGCGTCACCTATAGGTATATTAAACGATAAAATAATTATTGTTAAGAATGAAACACGTATTTTTTTTATTTTTGTCATACTGCAGTAAATTACAGAAATGTATAATATGGATTAAAAATATCTGGTGAGAACACAAAAAAATTGGCGAATAAAAATGTTTACGTAAATAATTAAATACTTACATGATATTTTAAATCTCCATTTCTATATATATATATTCTCGAAGGGGTAGGCAGCGGTGTTTTAAACAGCTACGTTTCGCCAGAGGGATATGTATTATATAAAAGCGAAAGGTCACTCACTCACTCACTCATCACGAAATCTCAGAGACTACAAGTGCTAGGAGTTTCAAATTTTGCATGCGGGTTCTTTTTAAGACGTAGGTGCTCACTAAGATGGGATTTTATGAAATTCAACCCCTAAGGGGGTCAAAACGGGTGAAAACGATTGAATGAAACTCCTTTGTTTTAGAACTTATAGTTGTGAAAATTTGTATTTGGATAGATCATTCAAAGTAAAAAAATGTTGGCCTAATTTTTTTGGATAGTGGTGGTTTAAGAGGGTGAAATGGAGGGGTGAAAGTTTGTATGGAAAGTTTTGTGTTTCCGAACATACAGTGGTGAAAATTAGCATTTGGGTAGTTTCAAATGATGATTTCAATATTTGTTGACAGGGATGACTTAGGGCATGGGCGTATATAGTACATCATTATAATCTCGTAATGATGATGACGGATAATATAATCTGTGCCATATAAAATGAGTCGCGACAATTCAGTATCAATATATTATAGCTTCGGCTATGTATAATAAACCTCATAATTTAGTTAGGTAATATCCGTAAAGCATTTTTATACAATTTTAGGAGTTTGCCACGGATTCCGAAATCTACCAACTTAGATACAAGTCTTCTGATAAGCACTCGATCAAATGCTTTTTCATAATCTAGGTAGATAACATCGTTTGTCCCAATTTTGTCTCCAGTTGGCCTCTTATGATCGCCCTGAATTGAAGCCATGTTCTTCATATATTATTAGGTAGCTACTCTTTCCTTGGGACAAGAGCGATCTTAGTTTGTCGGCAATATTTTGCTTGCTTTGCTTCTGCTTTGCATGGCTTATGGGGCGGGAGTTACGGGAGTTTAGACAGGAGATATATTGATTTATATAATATTTACGTGCAATGATAACTTCATAAGACATGCCGAACGCTTAGGCCGATCGCGCCTTTCTATCGTTTGGTTCGCGCTCTCGCTTGCACGCTCGGCCCAGGCGGAGCGTGATAATGAGTCATACTTCTTTGTACATGCAGCCGGCGTTCATCGATTTATTAGACGGTATCACATTAAAAAAAGCTTATTGCTTGCTCATAGCTGCACTACATCTCTGTAATAGAATAGCAGCTATTCTATCTATGGCAGAGTTATCTTTAAAACTTTTGGTGAGAGCTTTTTGTACTAGGTCCGCTGAAAAAGTTCATAGTCTATACAATCATCAATTCTCGGGGATTTTGACTGGTGGGACTGGTACTGGTACTCTCTTACTCTGTTCTAACTGTCGGCAAAGTAAGTAAATCGGAGCCGCGCGCTCCAAGTACTTTACTGTCGGGCAAAATATTCAGCAACTGTTAAATGATTGTAAACTATTGAATTGGCCATACTTATCGTCATTTAATGAAGGAGGCACTGATACTTTAGATAAAAGTTGCTGCCTCATCTATATAGGTACTTATGTATATGAAAATGAACCGCTATTTCTCCTGGTCACGCTTTAACTTGAGAACGGCTTATCCGATTTCATTCATTTTTTTATGTTTTCTAATAGTTCGCAGATGGTTCTTACAAAAATATTAAGAAAAGATGGGAGGTTATGGCGAAGCCGAAGGCCGAGCCTACAACATTCGCATTCGCTAGTATAACTATAAAAAGATTTATGCCCGCTACATATACCCATACTAACATTTCTTAAAATTGTATTTTAATGTACTTATAGGTAAACAAGTAACTATTGTTTGTATGCAGTTGAACTAGCATGTACCTACCCATTTCATGTAATGAGTAGATATGATTTGAGCGTTTAGATTTTTAGTTTTTACCTGCGGACCATTTGATAGCTATAGCTACGTCACTGACTTAGGGGGCTAAAACTATTTTTTTTCATAAGTTCTTTTTTTTTTGGAGCTAAGTGATGAAAATTGACAACTGGATAGGTAATTTAAAATAAATAGTGATGCTTTCAATATTTTTGTCAGGGATGACTTAAGGGGGTAAAAGGAGGGATGTAAAAACAACTACATATTATAAACTGTAGAGGTCAAACTTCTGTACAATGAAAACTATGCTAAAAACCGAGTCAGGAGATGTAAGGAGTGAAAAAAAAGTTCAAATTGTTTGTTTCTCTGTATGTTTGTCTGTCTGTTTGTAGGGACTAATCTCCGAAACGACAGGACCGATTTGAATGAAATTTCGTATGGTGGTAGCTTATATCCCTGATCAACATATAGGATATTTTTCATCCCGGTAAATTAAAGAGTTCCCATGGGATAATTAAAAATCTGTAATTACCGTATCCCGCGAGGCCACGCGAGCGTAGCCGCTGGCAAGTCAGCTAGTATATAATAAAGGTGTGTGGTTATTGGCATCTACGGGACACTGTTCCAGACTCCGGACAGCTATTGAGAATTTATTTTCCAGAAAACCCTAATAAATGCCCGACCCGAGTTTCGAACCCAGGATTTCGAGAATCCTAAGCAGCGCTCCCACCACTACATCCAGCCCAAGCGAGCGAAACCGCTGGCGGGTCAGCTAGTATATTAATATAGTAGGGATAGTTGGGCTTAATAATGATTCAACGTATTTTTAATTTACGTTTTTATTTACGAGTTCCAGGTTTACAAGGTTTATTATGAAGCGCTCGTAGCGGAGCTCGACTTGGCGATCTTAAGCAGTCTGGTGCTGCGGAGCGATTTGATAGACAACAAATGGCCGTCATGCTTTTATTTTCGTAGAGACAAAAAGGTTGCTAGCCTCCTTTCATTGAAAATCGAGAACAAAAAAATAATTCCCACCTCTTTTTTCTAATTATTGGATATAAAACCTTTTGAGATTTGTAGTTTGAATTCTTTTTATGTTCGCTGCCAAAAAATAAAACGGATTTTCGTGCAACATTTCTACCCTGTTATGGAGGGCAGAAATGCTATTCCATATAACTTTTCCCGCCGCACATTTACAAGGGAGAAATTACGAACTTTGTAATCAGTTTATGAAAGAGTAATGAGATACTTTCTGAGTGGGTCTGGTATAAAATATATTCCGCCTTCGTTCGTATATAGTTTATTATTGCTAACTCAAATTCGAATTCAAGATATCTGTAGTTTTATAAAAAAAATTGTTTCTCAGTAATGAGAACGAAAGAAAGTTGTTAAGATGCATTTTTATAATTGTTCAAATATAAACATTAGTAATGTTAACTATTTATATTTTATGTGTCATTGCTCCTAACGGCATGTAAACAAATAAACGTGCTATTCATATTAATACTTGGAATTTACTTACTTTTTCATAGAGGGTGATGAAAAGTAGAGTTTCCACCTCGGGAGAAAAACTATTTTATGCTCGATTGACGAATTTTGAATTGATTTTTGACGCTTTGCTCTTGCTCTATCATTACTCCAATCTTGCCTTAAAACTAGTTGTTTGCTCTCTAGGCAATAAATCTACTATTCTTTCTGTCAACAGCAACTATAACCAAAGTTTTAAGACTTTTATAATAATACTGCCATAAGTGTGTTTGCTTACATTGTGTTTTTACAATTGCTCCTTGTATAATTGTAATCCCTTATGGACAGCATAAACCTAATCATATCTGTGTCATAACCATGGATCTGTGATCCATGGTTTTGGGAAGTCTCTTACACGCACTTAATATGATTAATACGATCGTGTTTATCAAAAAGGATATTTAAGTGTTAGCTGCACTTATCAACCATGGGCCTCACCCCTAAAGTTCCCACAATATCCAACTACGGCAAGGATGTCAAGTCCATGTTAAAGGAGTCCATATTAATGTCCCTAATTAGACGTGTCTCAATAAATCTAGCTATTGGCTTCGGTTTTCTAACATTAAACTCACTGACCACCATCGCATGATCACTCAAGCATATATTGTGTGCCGCTGTTACATTTGTATATCTATCAGGAACATTCGTAATTATAAGATCTATCTGATTCATCCGTGATCCTGGTAGGAACTTTAACAAACTGTTGAACGCCTAATTGAGAGAGAAACATTGTTGCCGGCAAAATGACAGGCACATGAGATTTAACAACGGTTTACGAACGCTGCGCAGTGTAGTTTGTAACTTGTGACGAAATGCATCTGTTCTAGGCTGAAGTTACCATTTAACATCAGATGGACCTCGTGGTTGTGCCGTTTCCTAATAACAATAAAACATATTTTTAAATTCTTCCAAATTGCATTAATTTTTTTTATATAATAAAAATCAGATTCTATTTATTTCAATTTAATAAATTTAGGTAACATTCCATTTCAGGAAAGTTTAGTATCATCCATAGCTTTATGCATAGCCTTCTTTTTTTTCGGACGTAGGTACTAATGCTGTTTGCCTCTACCGGCATTTACCTACACCGTTACCGGACGGGTGGCGAGTGCAGATGGCACTCAGCCAGATGCGGGCGCAGAGGGCGCACCGCCTAAGGCGAGCGTTGAAGACGCTTCACCGCAAGGAGAGGAGTAGGCGACTTGCTCAAGGGCACCACTAAGGTACGGACCTCGGCTTGGGCCGTCGCCAGGAGAGAGGGGAGTCGGAGAGGATCGCCCCGGTACATGAGTGTACCGTTGAAAGTGGGCCCTACGAATTTGAACTCTTCGAGAGAATCTAACCAAGTCATCATTTTTGCCTCGAGCTCGCCGGCGAGCTCGGTGTCTGAATGTGGCTCGGTGTCTGATTGTAAGAGTCTTCTAACGGCCGTCCTGTAGAAAACAAGATGGAACAGTACAACGAGTTGAAAACGTGTGTGGGTGCATTTAGTACAACCATGGCAATGGACAATTAGTGTAACGAGCTATATTGCGAGAGGGAGAAATATAGGTAAGTGACTTTAAGCTTGTTTATATCAAACACTCTAGCGACATCTAAATCTATTTAGGTGCTATTTTTGTACTGCCAAGTGTTTATTAACAGGCTTAAGTGTTCTTTGAAATCTAAATTTTATATATCGGTTCGTATGTTTAAGTTATCGCAAATAGTTACCCCTATCACCTCCTAACGGGAATACGACGAATTACCACTAACACTGAGCAATGTAGCATGTAATAACTGAGCTCACAGAGGGCAAATTCAAGTTGACTGTAAAAAATGTTTTAATAAAAAAAGCTTACTATAAAGTTCGACATTATATAGAAGATAAAGATGCTTGGAATACGAGTACTCTACTTCTGGCAAGCTGTCACTATGCCACCCATTCATCAGATTTTGGGGGGTAGTGTCACGATCGGCACGCATACAGTTCACATCCATAATATTTATTGAAATAATATACTTAAAAGCTATAAGAAAACGTGAAAAGTTCGGCGATATAAAGTTCTGCACTCAAATTTCTATGGTGAGTGTTTGCATATAGAAATTCGCGCAGATAAGTGTGATTCAGAGCTATTTTGATCGGATTTATCCATTCGTTATTATTTTGCTAAGTGGGTACTACTTGTGCTAAAAATAAAAACTATTGTTGATAGCGCCATCTATACGGTAGTGATCGTACTAGTTTGTCTACTATAAAAACATTGGTTAGCATTACACATCGAACCTTATCGGATATACACCAAACTAGCAATGGCAAAGTGTGCGGCTTGCGGAAAATTTTTGTCACCGTCAGGGGCCGCCACCTGTTCGACCTGCCCTAATATGTTTCACAAGGCGTGTGTGGCGATTTCCGAAGACTCTGTAATAAAAAAATCCTGGAAATGTCCCGAATGTACGAATAAACAACGTAAGGGAGACAACAGTTGCACTCCCGTAAAGGGTATCAGCGACACTCTCGTTCTGCCGTCGTTGCTGGCGGCATCTGAGCCTCTTTCCGTTGCAAGCCCACCACTGCAGCCAAAATCGCAACCAAGTCCCGTCGTCATCGGAGACCCTGACGTGAAGGCGATGAGACTTGAGCTTGCCGAGTATATGGCGGAAGAGCGGGAATTTCGTAAGGAATTACGAGCAGCCATGGCGAGTATGGGGGACCGAATCAACGGGCTAGAAAAAAGGCTTGAGGCGCTTGAGACTATGGAGGTGGCGGCAGCATCTGTACCGAGTGCCGAGGTCAAAGACCTTCAAAACACCGTGGTCCAACTCAGGTCGGAACTAAATGACCGAGATCAGGATGCTCTTCTCTCCGACCTCGACATCGGTCAATTGCCAGAAGAAAAAGGAGAAAACGTGTTGCATGTCGTTACTCTATTGGCCGTAAAGTTAGGTGTCACACTGGACGATCGAGACGTGGTGTTTGCCGAGCGCGTCGGAGCGATCGAGGCGAGCGGCTCCAGTGGTGGCGGTGCGGGAAGGGAGGGCTCGCGCCCGCGTCGCATTGTTGTGCGGCTTGCGCGCCGTCATATACGCGACGAGTTGTTGCAAGCCGCGCGTGTGCGCCGCAATTTCACCACGACGGATATCGGGTTACTTGGACCACCGAGGCGCATATACGTCAATGAACGGCTAACAAGGTCGAACCGCCAGCTGTTTTACAGAGTCCGGGAGGAATGTCGCAAGCGGCAGTGGCGTTACTGTTGGACGAAGAGAGGCCGGCTATATACCCGACAGGCTGACGGAAAGCCGGTGTTCCCTATCCGGTCGGAGATCGATTTTAGTCGGGTTTTTGGAGTTGATGCTGTTTGAGGACTTAGTATATCGTTTCGCCATCAGACTTAATTTGCTAACATATTTCTGTATACAGTTAATTAAAATATTAAACCTTGATTTAAATAAACGACACAATATGCACAGCACTTTTAGATTTAATTTATTTTATTTGCTTTTAATTATAATCTGTAAGAAACTAAAAATAAGCTATATACTATTACCATGTAGAATCTACATTGTTTGTAATAATTTAATATCTGACCAATTTTTTTATTTATATAATTATCATTTTAATTTAATAACTGTCGTAAGTGCAGTCATATATTTGTACGGCGATTACTTAGGATTTCATAATGATTAACAATAGTATTAAAATAGGTTTGTACAATGCAGGTTCCCTCGGTACGAATCATGATAACTTCATAGCGTCGGTGACACGTAATGAAATCGATGTATTAGCTATCAACGAGACTTGGCTGAGAACGGGCGAGGAGGGGCGTGCCCCTGCGCTGCCCGGGTACCGCTTACGTCACACGCCGCGGCCGCGAGGCGAGCGCTCGCGGGGCGGTGGAGTGGGCTTCTATATGAAGCGGCATGTTCGGGTTCGCACCTGGCCTCACCCGGTGGACCCGCTTCACAAGTATGTTGAGCAAATGTGGCTCATTATGACTCTTGATGGAATAAAGGTTGCTATAGGTACTGCATATCGCCCAAACTGGATAAATATTGATTTATTTTTTAATGCACTGTCAGATACTATAAGCTCCCTTCCCCACTATGATCATTTAATACTTTTAGGAGATTTTAATATTAATCTATTATGCAAAGATGATAGTAAGACATTACAATTTAACAGCTTTCTGACATGTTTTAATTTATCTCAATTAGTCAACGAGCCAACGCATTTTACGGAGACTAGTCAGTCTCTTATTGACGTTGTATGTACCGATTTACGTTCAAAAAAAATTGCAATGGAGCACGTTGGTACTCTTTTTGGACACTGCCTTTTAATTTGCGATTTTAATATCAAACACGAAAAACCTGCACCTTATACAATTACTTACCGACCAATTAAAAATATATGCATGGCTAACTTTGACATGGATGTATCAAATATAAAGTGGGAACTAATATCATCTTCAAATGACGTTAACGTCATGGTTACCGCATTGAATCACTGTATTGTATCTTTGTTTGACCTACATGCACCCATAAAAACAGTCGTTATCAAAGAAAGATCTTATCCCTGGATAACAGAAACTATTAAAACAATGATGAAGTTACGAGATGAAGCTTGTTCAGTATATCATAAGAAAAGAAATGATTCAAAAAGAAATTACTACAAATCTTTAAAAACTTCTGTTAACCAAGCAATATATTTTGAAAAGTGTGCTTATTTTAAATATAATATTAATAATAAATTACACGACCCTAAGCTACTTTGGAGAAACCTTAAAAATACTCTATTACCTCAAACTAGCTTTGAATTACCCAGTTTTTATGATGACCCGGAAATTATTAATAAGCATTTTTTAAACGTTCCAGGCCCAACAAGCGTAAGTATTTCACAACTTACATATTTTGAACATCACCGTTATGGTAATGCAGTATTTCACATAAATACTGTTAGTTTAGATAAACTCATTAGAATAATTAAAAGCCTTAAATCAAACGCGGAAGGTTGTGATGCGATTAGCCTGGATATGTTAATAATGACATTTCCACATTCATTAGATTTAATAAAGGAGATAATAAATCACTCTATTAACACGTCTACTTTTCCTGAAACTTGGAAGTCTGCCATTGTGCGACCCATTCCTAAGATCTTAAATCCAGTTGAACTGAAAGACCTTAGACCAATCAGTATACTGCCATGTTTGTCGAAGATCCTTGAAAAGGCCGTATGCTGGCAACTCACGGAGTTTCTTGAATCAAACAATATTTTACCAAAGGAACAGTCTGGGTTCAGGAAAGGACGCGGAACAGTTACAGCATTGCTTGATGTGACGGACAACATACTTTGTGCCCAAGATGCAGGCATGTGCACAATCCTAGTAATGCTGGACTATTCTAGGGCGTTCGATAGTTTAAATATAAATCTTCTGATGTCAAAGTTGCGGTATTATGGTTTTGACGATGAAGCAGTACAGTGGTTCAACAGCTATCTTACAAATCGTTTCCAGTATGTGAAACTTAAGCGAAATGACGGAACGAATTTAACATCTACTAAAATCGCGTTGACAAGAGGAGTACCTCAAGGATCAATTTCAGGACCGATCCTTTTTATTTTATATTCAGCTGATATGCGAAACTGTATAAAACATTGCAAGTTTCATTTCTACGCCGATGACTCACAGTTATATATTTCATGCAAGCCATCCGAGATCGATAGTGTCATAGCTAAATTAAATGAAGATCTTGCAAGTATAGCCCGTTGGTCCGATTCAAATTGTCTACTACTTAATCCCCTTAAAACTAAGTACATAATATTTGGAAGCAAACCTCAGCTTGCGCAAATTAAACCGTCAGTTAGCGTTAGGCTTATGGGTCAGCCTATAGAACGTGTTTACGAAGCTCGTAATTTAGGCTTGCTCATGGATTGCAATTTGCATTACGAAAAGCATGTGGCCAAGTCAATACAAAATTGCTTTTATAAATTAAAAATTTTGTATAGGATGAGACCCTACATAAAAGAATATTTGCGCATCCAACTCGTGGAGTCTCTAGTTTTATCCAAATTGAACTATATGGACGTGGTTTTTGGCCCTCGAATACTAGCGCGTACACAGAAACTTATACAAAGGGTCCAAAATGCTTGTGCTCGTTTTTGTTTTGATATTCCGCCAAGAGCTCATGTGACCCCATACCTCAACAAACATTCCATTCTCAAAATGAAACATCGACGTAAACTACACCTAGCATGTTTATTGTTTGGTGTAATTAAATATAATCAGCCTTCATATCTCTATGAGAAACTGAATTGGATATCCAGTCGTAGATCCCAAGAGACTCGTTTATGTGCACCTGTCCTATCCACACAACGTCACAGCTCAGCCGCCTTTAGAGGCAGTTTCCGGTATGCAGCTAGTAAATGCTGGAACAATATCCCACCACCGGTGAGGAACCTGCAGAATGTTACAACTTTTAGATCTAAACTAAAGATAATTATTACTGCACATCAAATTCAAGAGGAAACTCATAAACATGATACGAGTATTATATAGATTAGCGTTAGATATAGATATATATAGATATATTATGGAAACTTAAAATAAGTACTAAATAATATAATAACTACCTTAGCATAGAAATACCAGTGTCGTCAATTATAGATTATAGTAATAGTAGATAGCATTAAGTTAACTTGTTCTGTAGTGTTGTGCTGTGTATGTGCCGGTATCGTGACAATACCAAACGGGTCCAACGGAAGACCAGCGCTGGTTAGCCGCCGGCATCATGCTGAGTTGGGGCCCATTTGTGGCTATATTCTTGTTTCTTGTTATATATATTTATTTTTTGTGTTAATTTTGTAGTCACAAATAAACTTTATTTTCTTTCTTTTCTTCTTCTTTCCATAAAATGTAATATTTTCAGTACCTAAGTAGAAACATTGTAAACATGTATATAAAAAGAATGGCCCCGAGTTTCTTGCCGCTTCTTCTCGGAGGCTCTATATATTTTGGAACGGGGCGGTAGAGTCTTTGAAGTACATAATAATGAAAAATTGACGTTCATAAATGCGTCTTTGATGCCTAAATTGAATAAATGATTTTGACTTTTTTTTACTGTAGATAAATACTTTGATATCACTTTATTGTACACGATAAACAAAATAACATAATAAAACTTAAAAATAACATTGTATGATTATATGATTGGCGTTCGCTAATAAGCGATCTCTTCCAGACAACCTTTGGATGGATAAGAATTCCTAAACGACAATAGACGGTGATGTAACAAGAATGGATAGCGAAGACGGTGTATAATTAAGTATAAAAATTACATAAAAATACATATGTAAGCATAATTATATATACATAGGTACAAACAAAATAATATATAAATACAAAAATAAACAAGAAAAAAATGTTAAAATACCAATATACAGAGTGTTTGGTGCATGGACCGACAGGAGTTTTTGGGGTGTTGGGCGGGTAATGCGCTAGTTTTCCCCGATAGATCCTAGTTTCGCAGTTTCCTGCTAGCTATACGCTCGATGATAGTGGAGAGGATAAATACCTGCTTTACGTGGGAGGTCTGGGTCTGATGAGTGCTGGTGACCGTGCTTCCTCGTTGTAGGCGTCTTGCTGTCGACGGCGTGCTGAAGGAGCTGAACTTGGTTCACTTGGTTATAATGTCTGTATTGTCCCTTTGGGTTGTGCACTGGTTTACGCGGCGGGCTGATTGCGTGTGTACACACGTGCTGATTTAGGAGTAGTGTCTGGTCGGGCCGAACACACCCTGAAGGTCACTCGCGGCGAAGTCATTCGCGGTGACTCGTGCTGATATAAAATGGCGGTGCCATGCGGTTGCTGCGCGGAACGCAGCGGTACACGTCCGCCGGTCGCGAGTACAAAAAGGTGACTGTTTCCGCTTCCTTCCGCAGCCGCTTTCTTCTAGTTATGACAGCTGCCAGTTAGCAAGCTTAGCAGTTATGACAACATATGAACATATGACGACAAACTGTCATCGCAAACACCTTAAGTCAGTTAGGTGCTGACATTCTGCACTCACCCTTGCGCCAGCAATTCTGGACGTTATCAGTATACAAATGTATACAATGTTTACGTTTCCGGGTCCAAACTAAGGCTCCGTACATGGCCGACTCACCCGCCGACCGCGTAAACGTTCAGCCCGTATTTAGCAAAGTCACGACGGACTTTACTGGACCATTTTTGACAAAATCCAGTACACTGAGAAACGCCAAGCTATTAAAAGGCTACCTCTGTGTTGTAACATGCCTAGCCACGAAGGCGGTCCATCTCGAACCGGTATCTGAGTTATCCACGGAAACGTTCCTTGCGGCATTACAGCGTTTTGTTTCTAGGCGCGGTGTACCGGCGTTAATTAGATATAATTGCGGTACAATTTATGTAGGCGCTAGAAATGAACTTAGGGAAATACAAGACTTTCTTGCAACCAATAATAACAATATCACACCTACACTTTCAGCTCTTTTAACGCGCATTGCAGCCATGCTCAATGCACGCCCTCTCAGCCCACTCTCTTTTGACCCCGCGGAATTTGAATTACTCACCGCGGGTCATGTCCTTTTAAAACGTCAGCTCAATGCCCTACCTGAGTATTCGGTAGGAGGACGAGCCATTTCGGCACACAAAGGGGTTCAAGCTCGTCCTACCCTTATCCCAACACCTTTGGCAATCCTGGTCCAAACCCTACCTGCACACCATCCAAACACGCTCCAAACGGACTCCCCGATCCAGCCCACCTCAAGTCGGGGAACTGGTACTGATGGTGGACGACCAGGTGCCGCCTCTACACTGGCGCATGAGCCACAAGACAAACCCATGAAGGGATGGCGTCACCCGAGTGGTGGAAATCAAGAACGACCACCTGGCTGTCGATTGACCACCACACCACACCTTTGCCGAGTGGGGAATATGTTCACGCCAAAGCGTGACGTCACCTCAAGGCGCACCGCGCCCGCGTGCCCCACCGCCGCTTCGCCTGCAGCTGTCATAACTAGAAGAAGGCGGCTGCGAAAGGAAGCGGAAACAGTCACCTTTTTGTACTCGCGACCGGCGGACGTGTACCGCTGCGTTCCGCGCAGCAACCGCATGGCACCGCCATTTTATATCAGCACGAGTCACCGCGAATGACTTCGCCGCGAGTGACCTTCAGGGTGTGTTCGGCCCGACCAGACACTACTCCTAAATCAGCACGTGTGTACACACGCAATCAGCCCGCCGCGTAAACCAGTGCACAACCCAAAGGGACAATACAGACATTATAACCAAGTGAACCAAGTTCAGCTCCTTCAGCACGCCGTCGACAGCAAGACGCCTACAACGAGGAAGCACGGTCACCAGCACTCATCAGACCCAGACCTCCCACGTAAAGCAGGTATTTATCCTCTCCACTATCATCGAGCGTATAGCTAGCAGGAAACTGCGAAACTATAATTTGTCAAAAATGGTCCAGTAAAGTCCGTCGTGACTTTGCTAAATACGGGCTGAACGTTTACGCGGTCGGCGGGTGAGTCGGCCATGTACGAAGCCTTAGTTTGGACCCGGAAACGTAAACATTGTATACATTTGTATACTGATAACGTCCAGAATTGCTGGCGCAAGGGTGAGTGCAGAATGTCAGCACCTAACTGACTTAAGGTGTTTGCGATGACAGTTTGTCGTCGTGTTGTGTGTGTGTGCTGATTCTTTGTGGGCTGAGTCGGTATTTGTTGGATGTGCCGTCCTAGTCATTGCCTAGGCGGCGGTGAAGGACGCGAGGTAGTGCGCGGTGGAGTACGACGGGAGTACACCATCTGGCCCGTATCAGGTGTGGGACGGCGCCGTGGTACCTCGCGCTGTTGTACCGGCAATAAGCGCACTGGTAGTGCGTAGTATCGGGTACATACCCGAGGCTTGTGACCCTTTACATTACTACATGGGTAGCAATGGTTGTCACCATAGTGAGGTTGCGGGTTCGATACCTGTTTGGGTGTTGGCGCGGAGCTGAACGGTCGTGGGTTCGAACCCTGCGCATAGCGCGGAGGTTGTGGGTTCGAAACCTGCTGAAGTGGGGACGAGAAGCGCGCGGGTATAGTCGCGGAGCCGATAGGTTGCAGGTTCGAATCCTGCTGAGCAGATGACGAGAAGCGCGCGGGTATAGGCGCGGAGCTGAGAGGTTGCAGGTTCGAATCCTGCGCATAGCACTGAGGCTGCAGGTTCGATACCTGCTGAGCAGATGACGAGAAGCGCGCGGGTATAGGCGCGGAGCTGATTGGGTGCAGGTTCGAAACCTGCGTATAGCACAGAGGCTGCAGGTTCGATACCTGCTGAGCTGATGGCGATAAGCGCGCTGGTATAGGCGCGGAGCTGAGGGGGTGCAGGTTCGAATCCTGCGTATAGCACTGTGGCTGCAGGTTCGATACCTGCTGAGCTGATGGCAATAAGCGCGCTGGTATAGGCGCGGAGCTGAGGGGGTGCAGGTTCGAATCCTGCGTATAGCACAGAGGCTGCAGGTTCGATACCTGCTGAGCAGATATTGAGAAGCGCGCGGGTATAGGCGCTGAGCTGAGAGTGTGCGGGTTCGAATCCTGCGTACAGCACTGAGGCTGCAGGTTCGATACCTGCTGAGCTGATATTGAAAAGCGCGCGGGTATAGGCGCTGAGCTGAGAGGGTGCAGGTTCGAATCCTGCGTATAGCACTGTGGCTGCAGGTTCGATACCTGCGGAGCTGATGATGATGAGCGCGCGGGTATAGGCGCGGAGCTGAGAGGGTGCGGGTTCGAATCCTGCGCACAGCACTGAGGCTGCAGGTTCGATACCTGCTGAGCTGATGGCGAAAAGCGCGCGGGCATAGGCGCGGAGCTGAGATGGTGCAGGTTCGAATCCTGCGTATAGCACTGTGGCTGCAGGTTCGATACCTGCTGAGCTGATGATGAGGAGCGCGCGGGTATAGGCGCGGAGCTGAGAGGTTGCAGGTTCGAATCCTGCGCATAGCACTGAGGCTGCAGGTTCGATACCTGCTGAGCAGATGACGAGAAGCGCGCGGGTATAGGCGCGGAGCTGAGAGGGTGCAGGTTCGAATCCTGCGCACAGCCCTGAGGCTGCAGTTTCGATGCCTGCAGAGTTGACTTCGAGGGGCGCGCGGGTATTGGCGCGGTTATTACATCGTCATTGGTAGCTAATGACCATGTTTTTTGTTCTAATACTACAACGAGAATCACGTAATAGGCGTCTATTGTCCTTCCATACTGCTCGTTGTAGAATTCCTCCTCGTCGTCTGATAAACCTACGGAGTCTAATATTATATAATATGCCGCGTCAAATCTATCGCGGGTCAATTTTACGCCTGCGGCTCTGGCAGCGAATCCAGGGCTATAGCGCCTAGGTTTGCTAGACTTCAATGATAACGCTTCCAAATTAAGCTTAATAATAGCGATTTGTTCCTCTTTAAATCTGGCTACCTGTGATTCAGAAGGCATCGTTAATCGTCGTAGGCGAAGTCAGGCACAAGGACGCAAGCAAAATTAAAAGGCTACCTCTGTGTTGTAACATGCCTAGCCACGAAGGCGGTCCATCTCGAACCGGTATCTGAGTTATCCACGGAAACGTTCCTTGCGGCATTACAGCGTTTTGTTTCTAGGCGCGGTGTACCGGCGTTAATTAGATATAATTGCGGTACAATTTATGTAGGCGCTAGAAATGAACTTAGGGAAATACAAGACTTTCTTGCAACCAATAATAACAATATCACACCTACACTTTCAGCTCTTTTAACGCGCATTGCAGCCATGCTCAATGCACGCCCTCTCAGCCCACTCTCTTTTGACCCCGCGGAATTTGAATTACTCACCGCGGGTCATGTCCTTTTAAAACGTCAGCTCAATGCCCTACCTGAGTATTCGGTAGGAGGACGAGCCATTTCGGCACACAAAGGGGTTCAAGCTCGTCCTACCCTTATCCCAACACCTTTGGCAATCCTGGTCCAAACCCTACCTGCACACCATCCAAACACGCTCCAAACGGACTCCCCGATCCAGCCCACCTCAAGTCGGGGAACTGGTACTGATGGTGGACGACCAGGTGCCGCCTCTACACTGGCGCATGAGCCACAAGACAAACCCATGAAGGGATGGCGTCACCCGAGTGGTGGAAATCAAGAACGACCACCTGGCTGTCGATTGACCACCACACCACACCTTTGCCGAGTGGGGAATATGTTCACGCCAAAGCGTGACGTCACCTCAAGGCGCACCGCGCCCGCGTGCCCCACCGCCGCTTCGCCTGCAGCTGTCATAACTAGAAGAAGGCGGCTGCGAAAGGAAGCGGAAACAGTCACCTTTTTGTACTCGCGACCGGCGGACGTGTACCGCTGCGTTCCGCGCAGCAACCGCATGGCACCGCCATTTTATATCAGCACGAGTCACCGCGAATGACTTCGCCGCGAGTGACCTTCAGGGTGTGTTCGGCCCGACCAGACACTACTCCTAAATCAGCACGTGTGTACACACGCAATCAGCCCGCCGCGTAAACCAGTGCACAACCCAAAGGGACAATACAGACATTATAACCAAGTGAACCAAGTTCAGCTCCTTCAGCACGCCGTCGACAGCAAGACGCCTACAACGAGGAAGCACGGTCACCAGCACTCATCAGACCCAGACCTCCCACGTAAAGCAGGTATTTATCCTCTCCACTATCATCGAGCGTATAGCTAGCAGGAAACTGCGAAACTATAATTTACAGCTTAGCAAAGCTTCTTCTAGTTATGACAGTTCTAGTTATGACCAGGCAGACATGAATCGTCAGAAGTTCGACATGATAAGCGTGGTGGTATGTAATCTTTACCCGTTCGTGCAAACCGTCTCCAAGCCCAATGTGAGCATAGCCGATGCAGTCGAGAACGTGGACATCGGTGGAGTCACTCTCCTCAGGGCGGCGGCGAAGAATCACGACAGAGTGACGGTTATCTGCGACCCTAGTGACTATGAGAAGGTTGTGCAAGAGCTTAACAATAATAAGGATCGTCAGACCTCTTTGGAGACTAGACAAAAACTGGCGCTGAAAGCGTTCACACACACATCCGAGTATGACCTCGCCATATCCGACTACTTCCGCAAACAGTACTCCAGTGGCCAGGCGCAGATGACCTTGAGATATGGCATGAATATTCCCCACTCGGCAAAGGTGTGGTGTGGTGGTCAATCGACAGTCAGGTGGTCGTTCTTGATTTCCACCACTCGGGTGACGCCATCCCTTCATGGGTTCGTCTTGTGGCTCATGCGCCAGTGTAGAGGCGGCACCTGGTCGTCCACCATCAGTACCAGTTCCCCGACTTGAGGTGGGCTGGATCGGGGAGTCCGTTTGGAGCGTGTTTGGATGGTGTGCAGGTAGGGTTTGGACCAGGATTGCCAAAGGTGTTGGGATAAGGGTAGGACGAGCTTGAACCCCTTTGTGTGCCGAAATGGCTCGTCCTCCTACCGAATACTCAGGTAGGGCATTGAGCTGACGTTTTAAAAGGACATGACCCGCGGTGAGTAATTCAAATTCCGCGGGGTCAAAAGAGAGTGGGCTGAGAGGGCGTGCATTGAGCATGGCTGCATTGCGCGTTAAAAGAGCTGAAAGTGTAGGTGTGATATTGTTATTAGTGGTTGCAAGAAAGTCTTGTATTTCCCTAAGTTCATTTCTAGCGCCTACATAAATTGTACCGCAATTATATCTAATTAACGCCGGTACACCGCGCCTAGAAACAAAACGCTGTAATGCCGCAAGGAACGCTTCCGTGGATAACTCAGATACCGGTTCGAGATGGACCGCCTTCGTGGCTAGGCATGTTACAACACAGAAGTAGCCTTTTAATATAGCTTGGCGTTTCTCAGTGTACTGGATTTTATCAAAAATGGTCCAGTAAAGTCCGTCGTGACTTTGCTAAATACGGGCTGAATGTTTACGCGGTCGGCGGGTGAGTCGGCCATATACGGGGCCTTAGTTTGGGCGCGGAAACGTAAACATTGTATACATTTGTATACTCGATGGCGAATAACGCGGCGGGCTGATAATATCCAGAATTTCTGGCGTAAGGGTGAGTGCAGAATGTCAGCACCTAACTGACTTAAGGTGTTTGCGACGACAGTTTGTCGTCGTGTTGTGTGTGTGTGCTGATTCTTTGTGGGCTGAGTCGGTATTTGTTGGATGTGCCGTCCTAGTCATTGCCTAGGCGGCGGTGAAGGACGCGAGGTAGTGCGCGGTGGAGTGCGACGGGAGTACACCATCTGGCCCGTATCAGGTGTGGGACGGCGCCGTGGTACCTCGCGCTGTTGTACCGGCAATAAGCGCACTGGTAGTGCGTAGTATCGGGTACATACCCGAGGCTTGTGAACCTTTACATTACTACGTGGGTAGCAATGGTTGTCACCATAGTGAGGTTGCGGGTTTGATACCTGTTTGGGTCTTGGTGCGGAGCTGAACGGTCGTGGGTTCAAACCCTGCGCATAGCGCGGAGGTTGTGGGTTCGAAACCTGCTGAAGTGGGGACGAGAAGCGCGCGGGTATAGTCGCGGAGCCGATAGGTTGCAGGTTCGAATCCTGCTGAGCAGATGACGAGAAGCGCGCGGGTATAGGCGCGGAGCTGAGAGGTTGCAGGTTCGAAACCTGCGTATAGCACAGAGGCTGCAGGTTCGATACCTGCTGAGCAGATGACGAGAAGCGCGCAGGTATAGGCGCGGAGCTGAGAGGGTGCAGGTTCGAATCCTGCGCATAGCACTGAGGCTGCAGGTTCGATACCTGCTGAGCTGATGATGAGGAGCGCGCGGGTATAGGCGCGGAGCTGATTGGGTGCAGGTTCGAAACCTGCGTATAGCACAGAGGCTGCAGGTTCGATACCTGCTGAGCAGATGACGAGAAGCGCGCAGGTATAGGCGCGGAGCTGATTGGGTGCAGGTTCGAAACCTGCGTATAGCACAGAGGATGCAGGTTCGATACCTGCTGAGCTGATGGCGATAAGCGCGCTGGTATAGGCGCGGAGCTGAGAGGGTGCAGGTTCGAATCCTGCGTATAGCACTGTGGCTGCAGGTTCGATACCTGCTGAGCTGATGGCGATAAGCGCGCTGGTATAGGCGCGGAGCTGAGAGGGTGCAGGTTCGAATCCTGCGCATAGCACTGAGGCTGCAGGTTCGATACCTGCTGAGCAGATATTGAGAAGCGCGCGGGTATAGGCGCTGAGCTGAGAGTGTGCGGGTTCGAATCCTGCGTACAGCACTGAGGCTGCAGGTTCGATACCTGCTGAGCTGATATTGAAAAGCGCGCGGGTATAGGCGCTGAGCTGAGAGGGTGCAGGTTCGAATCCTGCGTATAGCACTGTGGCTGCAGGTTCGATACCTGCTGAGCTGATGGCGAAAAGCGCGCGGTTATAGGCGCTGAGCTGAGAGGGTGCAGGTTCGAATCCTGCGCACAGCACTGAGGCTGCGGGTTCGATACCTGCTGAGCTGGTGACGGAGGGGGCGCTAATGACCATGTTTTTTGTTCCAATTCTACAACGAGAATCTCGTAGTAGGCGTCTATTGTCCTTTCATACTGCTCGTTGTAGAATTCCTCCTCGGAATCTGATAAGCCTACGGTGTCTAATATTATATAATACGCCGCGTCAAATCTATCGCGGGTCAATCTTACGCCCGATGCTCTGGCATCGAACTCGGGGCTATAGCGCCTTGGTTTGCTAGACCTCAATGATAACGCTTCCAAATTAAGCTTAATAATAGCGATTTGTAACTGTCTAAATCTGGCTACCTGTGATTCAGAAGGCATCGTTAATCGTCGTAGGCGAAGTCAGGCACAAGGACGCAAGCAAAATTAAAAGGAAATAAAAATATTAAAGTATTTAATCGTAGGTGAAATTCCGCACCTCCCTTTTCGGAAGTCGGTTAAAATAACGCCTAAATTAATAACGTGTGTACGAAACCTTATATGAGCTGATGGTTTAATTACTTAATTAATTATATTCCGTAAATTTCGTTATGTTATTTACGTAAATTCTGTACGGGACCCTAAGACGTTTTGTGCTGGTCTCTTAAATGTAAACAATTAACTTACATTAATTATTTCATGATAATCACGAACACAAGTAAATCTTTTAACAGTACTTAGTATTATTTTATAATTAAAATCAACAAAGTACCTGGCCTTTAGTTATGTTATTTACGACTTTCTTGCAAACAATAGCTAACAATCATAAAAACAAACGCCTCATTAACGTTATCGTTAACGAGTTTGGAATTTCAAACCAAACAACTCTGCAGTATTATTGTCTATTCTGTGGCGCGCGAGTGTCAAACGAACAATGATAGCGTACTTCGTGAAATGTGGCTAGACGGGTTAGTTTGGCTTGGCAAATCGCACTGCCGGTTCACTCGTCTAGAAGCTTCGGATTGATTTGTATGACGTAAGGGGATTTAAATTAAATTAATAAAATGAAGTTTGAGTTAATATTCGATATTTGGGAATTAACTCGTGCTGATCTTCGGGCTGATATTGGCAATGGACTGTATTAAAGGGAATTTTAATTAAGAGCTGATAAGAGCTGAAAGTGAAGGATATTCACTGGGTCGTTATCTCGTTTCGAAGGAAAATATAGTTTGTTTACACCATATTTCGGTCGAATGAGATATTAAGGTGCCGGTTCTTTTAATTATCTCGGTTCGATGGACCAATTGGTAATTAATTATCCGTGCTCGTAGGAAATTATAGTTTCGCAGTTTCCTGCCAGCTATACGCTCGATGATAGTGGAGAGGATAAATACCTGCTTTACGTGGGAGGTCTGGGTCTGATGAGTGCTGGTGACCGTGCTTCCTCGTTGTAGGCGTCTTGCTGTCGACGGCGTGCTGAAGGAGCTGAACTTGGTTCACTTGGTTATTTTGTCTGTATTGTCCCTTTGGGTTGTGCACTGGTTTACGCGGCGGGCTGATTGCGTGTGTACACACGTGCTGATTTAGGAGTAGTGTCTGGTCGGGCCGAACACACCCTGAAGGTCACTCGCGGCGAAGTCATTCGCGGTGACTCGTGCTGATATAAAATGGCGGTGCCATGCGGTTGCTGCGCGGAACGCAGCGGTACACGTCCGCCGGTCGCGAGTACAAAAAGGTGACTGTTTCCGCTTCCTTCCGCAGCCGCTTTCTTCTAGTTATGACAGCTGCAGGCGAAGCGGCGGTGGGGCACGCGGGCGCGGTGCGCCTTAAGGTGACGTCACGCTTTGGCGTGAACAGATCCTATGTCCTAAGTGTCACGGTAGCTTAGCTATGTTAATTTTTAGTTTTTTTTTAAATCACCGGGAATCTTGCCTTTAAACCGTCATAAATTTTTTGTTTGTAGTGTAATACAACAAATAACTTATGCTAGTATTCTGCAATGTATCCTTATTCTAAATAATTCCCTTGATACAATTAATATCAAAAAAACAACTTTTGAGCTTTCAAAGTGGGAAATTTGTGTAAATGTTATGACCATTTTTAAATTCATTACCAAAAAAACTAAAAGCCATTTTGTATTTAGATTTCTTTTAAAAATTTCGGGTTGGCTATAGCCGTCCGGTACCTGATTTTGATGAAGGTGCGAGTTTAGGGGTATCATTGGGGTCCACCTGAAGCCCTTCCAGCAATTTTTTTTTGCCGGAAACGTAGTTTAAATTAATTATGATTAAATTAAAATTTGATAAAAAAAAGTGAAATGGAACGCAATGTTGAGAAAATGGTACAATATTAAGTTGTCAAATTAAGTTGTCAAACTGAGTTAAACGAAACGTATCGTTATCGTTAAACGTAAGAAAAAAAAAAGGCGCCATTTTGTCTTACTGACAGATGGACTGTCATCCATTCATTCCGTTTCTCTCGTAGTTTCGTGAATGTGTGCTCTCTTGTTTTTCGATTTTTATTACGACTTTGGCTTTTTCCCTGGACTTCCTTCGATTGCGCGACGACTTGAAACTTGGCTTGCTTACCGGATTTGTTTGGATTGCTCTACGACTTGAACTTGGCTTGAAAACTGGACTGCACTTGGCTGTAATGGAGTATTACAGTACAATACCCGAAGCGGACGCGGTTTCGGCTCCTGATCTGCCCGTCGAACCTGTTGCCGGACCTTCTTCGGCTCCTGATCTGCCCGTCGAGCCTGTAGCCGGACCTTCTTCGGCTCCTGATCTGCCCGTTGAACCTGTCGCCGGACCTTCTTCGAGTAATGACGACGACGACAACGAGCTTATAACCAAACGAAAACTTTGCGTCACTGAAGTGATTGATCATTGGAATTTAACTGACGTTGTGCGAAAATTGGGCACTAAAGACCAATGCATCAAATATAGTGAAGACCAAGGTCTCATACCAACTGACGAACCGCCTTAATAAGTTAGGTGTGAAACAAAAAATAGGTTAGGTTAGGTTAGAACATGACAAACAACGCACGAGCCGAGCGAGCGAAGCGAGCGTGCCGCGGCAGCGGCCGGCGAAGTGCCAGAAGCGAACCGCCTTAATAAGTTAGGTGTGAAACAAAAAATAGGTTAGGTTAGGTTAGAACATGACAAACAACGCACGAGCCGAGCGAGCGAAGCGAGCGTGCCGCGGCAGCGGCCGGCGAAGTGCCAGAAGCGAACCGCCTTAATAGATTAGGTGTGAAACAAAAAATAGGTAAAAAATACTGATATAGCCGAAAGTGAGGTTAAGTACTAAAAAAATTATTACTCAAAAACTAAAGGCCTCCGGCGGGGGGGGGGGGGTGCAGGGGGGGGCTTCACCCCCTCCCCCTCCACCCCCTCCGCCCCCCCCCTCCCCCCTCCCCGCGGGTACCGGGCGACTATAGTTTAACCAAAATTTCCCCCTAACCCCCCAAAAATCCTGTCGGTCCATGCACCGAACATCCTGTATTGTTTATGCCGATAGGTCCTATAGGGTTCAAAAGACTGCGGGACCAACTGAGGTTTGAGTATACTAGAAATGTTAGAAATCGCCTAAAACTCATACATTTTGTACCGAAAAACGATGAATTAATTTTTAATATTTTTTTTCAATCGATCTTATATCTTACTGTTATTAACAGACTGTTTAATCCCAACTTAATCATATGTACAGGCACTTCGGTAAGGCACAAGACCGGCATGTAGTTATTATTTATGCAGAAGGCATAAGATTTATTTAAATTTTGTTAAGCTATCCTCGTGGCATACTGTGAGTTTTTTGATCACAGTATGAAAAAAGCTCGATTGGCAACAAAAAGTATTTCGAATTGCTTAATCATTTTTCGGTACACAAGGTATGAAAAATATTTGTGATGATTTCTAACATAGAAATGTTCATGAATTCTAACATTTTACTCAAACATCAGTTGGTCCCTAAAGTATTTAATCCCTATAAGAAAAAGGATCAATTGGCATTAAAAAAATATTTTAGCATTTTTTTCGCAGACGGCAGTTTTTTTCCGGTGAATAAAGTTCAGAATATCTCAAAAAAATATGAAAGGTCTCGAACGTTTTCCTGTAACTATAACGGTTGAGGTTATGGTCTTACTACCCCGTCTCAAAAACCCACCCTGTATACTTATTCATTAATTATATAACATGTATGTTATATATATGCACATAAATAGAATGTGATGGATGCCATTTAAAAAGTATATTGATTTGAACACGCATCCTCATTATTCATATAGTTATACCTCGAACGCTGTGATGTAGCCGAGCTACTGAGGCCTCGACCCAAATCACAAACGACACCTCTCTCTGTCCTTGAAACTTCCAAGGTTTAAGGCATCGGAAAGGTGTCAATGTAACGTATACATTGACCTTGATCACAAAGTAAACAGGAACTTTTTGGTACCTAGAAAGGTGCCTGAGTCTTGCATTATCTTTTGATGTTTTCATATCACCTCGATTGATTGCTATTCATTAGGATGATGGCTTTTAAGGTGCGTTTAAACAGATCTTGCCGTAGTTTCACCTGACTATGACGAAAGGGTTAAAAAAGGGAGGGTTATGTTTTGACCGGTATGTGTGTATGTATGTACCTATGTATGTTCATCTGTTCCCTCGTAATTTTTAAACTAGATACCTACTTATCATAATTTGTCAAATGAGGTGAGATTGAAGACGTCTTGGTTATTCTCTATGGCTATGCGACGTCACTTTACATAGAATATGGCGACCTCTAGGGGGCACGATATCAAGAACAAAGAAAATCTGCCCACCCCCTCATGTGTGGTAACATTGAGCAGAGATTAATATAATGGTAGGGTTTGGTACATCATATTTTTGTCAAGCGTACCGTATGCGAGATATATCCCGTCAAAGCCATGAAAACTAATCTTGTAATACCTATGCATTAAATAAATACATGGTAAGTCGTATACTACTTTGCAGAATGTATTCTTTGTTACGATACGTGACATACGATCACGATCCTCTGAACACCACTATATGAATATATTATATTATGCTAGCGACTGCCCTGGACTTCGTTTGTGTAGTAGGCTCGGCCTTCAGCCTCGGCATAACTTCCTATATTTTCTAGATTTTTTCTTTCATAAGAACATTCTCCTGAAAATAATGAACACAACAAAAAATAATTAGCGAAATCGGTAGAGCCGTTCTCAAGTTATAGCGTGACCAGGAGAAGTAGGGGTTCATTTTTATTCGTTCGCGTAGTAGGCGCGGCCTTCGGCCTCGCCATAACCTACTATCTTTTCTTTGTTTTTCATTCATAAGAACCTTCTTCTGACCATAATTAAAATAACAAAAAAAGAATTAGCGAGCTTGTTCCATCCGTTCTCAAGTTATAGCGTGACCAGGAAAAATAGGGGTTCTTTTTTATATAGGTACCTATCTAAGTAGATAGATGAAATAAAATAACATATTTATTACATGCATGATATATATACAATAACATAATATGTATGTTGTTTATACACGAATGATGATACATATCGACGCTGGAAAGGCAATATTGTCCAAGCGACATCAGACTAACTTTACAGTAGAGCTGTTTAAAGTTTGAATTTTCAGAAAAAAATTCGTGTAAACTCTTGTAATGGTCCAAAAAGACTAGTTCTTAGAAATGTATTTGTTTATTTATTTATCTACATTATAGTATACGTAACTATTAAAAATAATGGTTAGTTTAAAAGTTAGTGTCGCTTAGTAAAATTTTCCCTAAAAGTAGAGACGGTAAAAATTTACTAACCGACAAGCTTTGATTAAGGAAGGTAGGGTAAATCTGTAATATATATCTTTTTTTTTTAAATTATAGCAGAGTAAAAGTTGCCTAAACAAAATAAAAAACATGTGGAAATTCAAGCAAAACAACCTAAATATTATTTTAAGATATTTTTTTTCCGTAATGTTAACATAAATGACTTTTTTACAGAAAATTGGATTAATAATTTTATTAAATAATGTAAATAAAATGCACTCGAACTGTCTTGAGTTTTATTAATTTTAACAAAAACCACACTTAGGTACACAGTATGAGCATTAGTTAGGTATTATAAATCTACTAGTATATAAAAATAATAATACTATGTGTTTTAAGACATTGAGATCACAAATTGAAGTATTTAATCATATGAATTATTATAATCAATATAAAATGTGCATATGTTTACAAAACTAGTAATATTTCAGTCACAACTCGTTGCTCAGTAACAATTAAAATAAAATACACCTCATAGGCATTCATAAAACTGTACGTAGCATAAAGAAAACTTCTATAAAACGAACTTAAATTCAAATTCTTAAAATAACAGTAGTCTTATATCAACTAAACCCTATCAATTATAGTATGGTTCTTCTACTGGTGGCAGGTAACCAGATAAGAAACTACAAATGAAATGATAAGAACAAAACGAAAAAAATAGTATGAATCTAGCAGCAGTCGAGAAACCATCCTGTAATTGACAGAGTATTCTAACTGTGCGAAAACAACTTACAGCTAATAATATTTTCAGTCATCATCTGCAATATGAAGTAACAATTAAAATAATAGGAACCAATTTAAAGCTCTCGTTGAATAAACTAAAAAGAAACTTCTCAGAAAAACATCACAAGAATCTGTATGTTGTAATTATTTTTAATCATCTTCAATATCTGATTCAGGCAAGGTATCTTTTGCATCAGTAGCTTTTGGGATATTGGAGTATTCATAACGGAATGGAGCAGGTATTACTTTATATTTACAAAGTTTCATGAGATCATTATATTTGGCCACTGAGATAGGCAGTTGTGATCGATAGCAAGGCATCAGTGGACCTTTGGTTTTGGATTGAACTTCGACATTATACGATTTTGCGTTAACGTTCACGGAGTCTTTGATAGAAATCATCGAAGGCTTATTTTTCTTGAAAGTCACGACACGAACTTTGCTAATTTTCCCAGTTAAATTTCCTTTGAAATATTTATCGCCAACGACGTCCCATCTGTTAAAACTTTCAAAAGTCATTGCTTCAACTTTATATGGAAAAGGTTCTTTTCTTGCCGTAGCAAATACAGTATACCATTGCAAAGGCGCATAAATTATAGTTTTTTTCAGGTTGTTCTCTATAACGGCGTGTACACTGTCAACAGGCATATATGTGTGCCCTGTTAACAAATAGTTAATTTGAATCGTCTGAAGATTACTACACTCCTGCAAAGTAGAATGTATCATGGCTAAGACAGTGCGATTTCTATTCTACCCAGGACAACAGTCGCAGTATATAAGAAGGTGTTTTATATTTTCTCTTTCATCCACAGATTTTATGTAACTGTGAAGAATACTTGCGATTTCATTTGCACCTCTTTTTCCGTTGCTTTCATCCCAATAATAGCAAGTTACTCTACGTGTTCCGTTTTTGTAGAAACATAGATTATATACCGCTATTTTTCTTGAATAATAAAGCAGCATTGACTCGCCTTTGAGCCTTTTCACTAACTATGTCTATGTCAGCTTTCACGTTGCTTTCTTTATAAACGCTGTATACGTGTGCAATATTTTTGTATTCCTGCGGCAAGTAAACCCGGGTAGAATCCTGACGGCAATAATGTGAAGGTACGGCTGGTAGGCTTTTGATGAATTTTTTTTACTCGTTTTCTGTTTTTTACTTTTACGTTCAGCTTCTTTCTGCTTCTTTAGGTCAGTTTCTTCAGACATATTACTGGTCTGAAACATAGTAAAAGTTACATTTTTTTTTAAATCTGACCAAATTATAGGGTAGGTACCTATGTGTGTATTTATTTATAATAGAAAAATACATACCTTACAAAAATACATACCTAACTACTTTAAATAGGTTTGTATGTAAGTAGGTAGGCTCACTTTTTATAAACATGAGAGAAAAGTCTTAAATGCAACTGAAAATAAAGTTGTGTAGGTCCGGTACCAACATTACTTTAATACATACGGCTTTGGCCGTAGTAGGTATAGCTAGCGCTTGTGACGAGACGTGACCTTGAATGAGTAACAAGCTAAACGGAGCCCTTATCTATGATAGCAAAACAGAAAACTAGTATAGATACATACATAAATAATAATACGAAATAACAATGAGAGATGCAAAGAAAATTATGTAGGGACATACCGACTGTAAGTCGTCCTTGGTCGCTATTCCCGATTTTAAAAGAGCCTTTTCCAGAAGACTATGACTACGTTTTCTTTGGTCCATTGTTCTGAAATAAAGATACACCATGTACTAACGCAAAAACAGTTTTAAAAAACGAATTTATTTATTAGATCAACTTACAGTTTTCGTGTTTGTCATGTGATAAGCGTAAGCGGTACCTCAGTTGACAACGGAATTGCAGCGCGCGCGTGTTTCCCAAGCGACGACCGGCCGCGCACTGAAGTATCTTAGTTACTTTGAAAGTAGCTTCACTGCATGCTCAAGCGACTGCTTACGCGTTATCCGTAGGTGTAACCGACATTTTTTATGCGAATTATTATAGGTAAAAATACACTTTGCGCCTGTGCGTGACACTACAATAAGATATAACCGACATTGGTTAATCGTATATGTTCAAGTAAAAGTTGCCTAAATAATAAAATAACACTTCAAAACGGCAGGTAAAAATTGACTAACCGACAATTAGTTGTACTTTTAGGCGGGTAATATTTTCCGATCAGTTGAATATAAAAAAAAAGAAAACTGGCAATTTTATACTAAACGCCATGTAGGAAAAAACCATAGAAGTCAAAAATATACTATGAGCCTAAAACTATATTGCCAGATACTGGAAAAATTAACTAAGTGGAGTAATTACCGTACGAACGGAGAAGTCAAACTTGACCAAATGCAAATTTAGCTTTTCACAATTGCGACAACCATCAAATTTTCAAAAATGATCGATATTTTTGTCGGTTAGTAAGGAAAAAAAAGTGAAACCTCGCTAACTCCAAAATGTCGAAGCGACATTAAAAGTCGTCGGAGAAGGACGTGAGTAAGACCAAACGACGCAGAAAAATCTGGCGATTCCAACAATGTATGTAACTCAATATGGCCAAAAATGGCGCTTAGATAATTTTGCCTTTCCAGCGTCGATATAGAGTAGTTTCTTTTTTATCGTAGTACAGTAATGAGCCATCAGGTCTTTGACGTGGCGTGGATTGCGTAGGCGAAATGTCAAGTACTCCCATTTCGCCTGACATTTATTTGAGGCGAGTTATTGTCCCCTAGGACTAGGATGTTCCACAAATACTCACATCAAGGTCAGCCTTGATCAGCATTGACATCTGATCGCTCCTAGAATTGATAAGTGGGTCTCTTGATGATGTTCTACTCTATTTCAGAAAGTCTCAAGTATGTATATATGTATGTACGTATGTATGTATGTTCCTTGAAAATAAAATTGTAAACCACCTTATTATACCGCATTTCCATAATGCCAGAAAACCTATTGACTGAGGCGTATTAAATTAATCTGCGACTGAGGTATAAAATTTAAAGTTTTAGAATGACAATGAACTTGCTCTTATTCCAAAAAGCACACTTCAATAGAGAAAAGGAAAACGTTAAGCCATTTCAAACCACGTTCTACTAACGCTAGTTTCAGACACAATAATACTAGAAAATTTAAAAAAAAAAACTTTGATATCTTCCCGTTAACGTGAACGGGCGGATCAAATTCGAGAAAATGCTGACGAAGATGTAGACCTGAATATAATGATCGTGTATCCGCGGCCCAAACCTTGTGTGTTAATTTTATAAAATACATTTAGTCCACATTGTTTGCTGAATTATCTTGTTTTCCATACCCAAAAGGGTAAATGGAACCCTATTACACAGACACCGCTGTCCGTCCGTATGTCTGTCTGTCCATCTGTCACCAGCTGTATCTCATGAACCGTGATAGTTAGAGTTGAAATTTTCACAGATGATGTATTTCTATAACTTTATTGAAACTTTCGTAAGTATAGTCTAATATCTTGACCGGTTTCGTGACCGTCCGGGCCACTTCTTCATGGAGTACTTCATGGAATACTTGTAGTACTTGCGCACCAAGATAACATTAAAATGATGTATTTCCTTTGCCGTTATTACAACAAATACTAAAAAACCAGGCAAGTGCGAGTCGGACTCGCGCACGAAGGGTTCCGTACCATTATCTATTTTCCTTAATCATTCCCTCATTACTGAGGATCGTGACTCCTCTGTTGCAGTTTGTTTACTGATTCTCTCCATCAAGTTATGTTACTGGCCTGATATAGAGCTGTGCTGAAAGGTATTTTTATCACCGGACGAGCAGAGACACCTCAAGGCGTCACCGCTACATGGTTGAAGTTCCAGGGACTCGCACTAAGCGGTTTTCTGGCTCTTACATTGTGCGAACTGCCAAACTGTGGAACTTACTGCCGATGTCTCTGTTTCCTGATAAATATAATCTACGAGTCTTTAAGTCGAGAGTGAATCGCGCTCCATCGATCACAACTACGCTTAACATCAGGCGAGTTGTGGTCAAGCGCTAACCTATTGTACATAAAAAAAAAAAAAAAAAAAAAAAAAAAAAAAAAAAGGTATGTCCAGCTGTTCCAATACCTGATCCGTCCACAGCATTATACTAGCACACGTTACGGCTTCATCCTCTTGGTCTTTTACCTTCAATTTTGCCAGTTATTATAAGACGCTCATGGTTGTCAGAGCTTCTACGCGCAATATGACCGAAGTACTGTAATACTCGGTGTAAGCATATTGCAGAGAGTCTTTGGGAACGTTCTAAATTTAGCTCTTCTAAGACATATAAATTTGTGCGGCGAGCTGTCCATGGTTGAAGACGGCACCAAACCCACATCTCCAAAGCGTCTATCCTTTGTCTGTCAGCTGCCTTCAGGGTCAAAGATTCAGCGCCATACAAGAATAAGGAGAAGACCAGAGTGCGTACTATTTGGATTTTGGTGCGTATCTTGATGTTTCGATCTTTCCATATTCTTTTGAGTTGCGGTCTTAGCCATGCCAATACGACGACGAATTTCAGGTTCGCCACTTCCTTTGTTGTTAATGGTTGATCCGAGATATACAAATTGATCAACTGTCTCATATTTGTTCAAAAGGTCAGTACGTTGTAAAGTTGCAAACCGATCAACAATCATTATCTTGGTTTTGTTGCCGTTGATGTTGAGACCCATTTGCTTGCTAGCGGTATCTATAAAAACGGCAAAAATCATGTCTGTGGCCCGAGCACGAACATTTGCTAAAGTGTAACGTTATCGTATCGTTTACGTATTCAGCCCAAACTATGAGTTATCTGTGTCACTATTGTACTAGATAAATAATAGTTTGTACTGAATACGTCAATGATACGATAACGTTACACTTTAGCAAATGTTCGTGCTCGGGCCACTGTTGTACGGGAGATTTATAGATGATGGTGCGGAACCCTTCGTGCGCGAGTCCGTTTCGCACTTAAGTTTTTAACTTTCAGACTGGACAGAACTGTTCATGCCTGGCTTGTTATTGAACACTTCATTAAAGGTCGATTCTTTTGTAATCTACGATGGTGCACTTTTTGTGCAGCCAGCCCTATTATGAACTATAACGAGTATATAACGTTGTTTACATGAATTATTAAATTTTTTTCCTGTCTGAGTAGTTACCTACTTTAAGATGTGTGTCATCCGTGAATACAACAATGTAACAGAGATCCTTGACCGTACAATACTAGCCCTGACCACGCGCAGGTTAAGGTATAAGTAATTTTTCATGACTATGCTACACGATATTTTTCCGGGATGTATTAATTCTGGATATCAGGTATGACCATCCAAATTTGTACAGCAGTTGACCGTACAATACTAGCCCTGACCACGCGCAGGTTAAGGTATAAGTAATGTTTCATGACTATACTACACGATATTTTTCCGGGATGTATTAATTCTGGATATCAGGTATGACCATCCAAATTTGTACAGCAGTTGACCGTACAATACTAGCCCTGACCACGCGCAGGTTAAGGTATAAGTAATGTTTCATGACTATACTACACGATATTTTTCCGGGATGTATTAATTCTGGATATCAGCTATGACCATCCAAATTTGTACAGCAGTTGCGAAGCGAAGACTGGTCAAAACTACACACGAGCTTAAATTTACATGCGAAATGAGTAACACTTATTGTAAATATTAAATGCGAAAGTGTTTGTTGGTTGTTACATTGTTATGTTATCTCTTTCTTTCACGCTTTAACTACTGATGCGATTTTAATGTAACTGGGTAGGCACAGATAATACCTACCTACCAGCCATGTTTCAGCTTCATAGATCAAATCAAGTAGTTTCTGAGATTTCGTTTTTAGCCATTCAATGGTTTAACTTATATGGAAAGGCTTTAATTTAAATGGCTTGTGATAAGATACTCGTAGTTGAAAAATGAAACAGAACAATTCAGTCCTTCAACTGTGCCATTATAGCCATAATATAAAAGAAGATGTCCTGACTGACTGGCTGACAGACAACGCACAGCCTAAACTACTGATCGTAGAGTCTTGAAATTTGGAGGGTGTATTGTCCTTGATGCGTAGAGGTGTACTAAGAATGGGTTTTTCGAAATTAGACCCCAAGAAAAAAAATATAACCTAAAATTTGGACAATTTTTTTTTTATTGTGGTGTTTTATGAGGGTGAAATGGAGGGGTGAAAGTGTGTATGGTAGCTTTTGTTTTCGAACATAAAGTGGTGAAAATTAGCATTTGGACAGTTTAAAGTGATAATTTCAATATTTATTAACAGGGATGACTTAAGGGGGTGAAACGGGGATGATATTTTTTCAAAAGTTCTTTGTTTTTGGAGCTACAGTGATGAAAATTGATAACTGGATAGGTAATTTAAAATAAATAGTGATGCTTTCAATATTTTTGTCAAGGATGACTTAAGGGGGTAAAACGAGGGATGTAAAAACTACATATTATAATATGTAGTTTTTACATCCCTCGTTTTAACTGTAGAGATCAAATTTCTGTATAGTGAAAAATATGCTAAAAACCGAGTCAGGAGATGTAAGGAGTGAAAAATAAGTTCAAATTGTTTGTTTCTCTGTATGTTTGTCTGTCTGTTTGTACGGGCTAATCTCCAAAACGGCTGGACCGATTTAAATGAAATTTCGTATGGTGGTAGCTTATATCCCTCAACTCAACGTATTCAATATATCATATTCATATATCAACGTATAGGATACTTTTGATCCCGGTAAATTAAAGAGTTCCCGTGCGATAATTAAAAATCTGTAATTACCGTATCCCGCGAGGCCACGCGAGGCGGGTCAGCTAGTAACCATATAAATCAAGTCGTACTATAGTACGATTTGTGTTTTTAAAGTAAAAGTATTGTGTAAGTAGTACTATTATACCATTATATTGTTGTTTCGCGATTCGTACCTGAACTTGCCCTACAACTTGTGATTTCTAACTATAGAGAAGTACCTACCTAGGCAGGGTTACTTCCCAATTGTTATTAAATTTCACTACATTTTCTCGCAGTAGTATGTACAAATTGTTGCATTGGAGTATCAAATATCGGATAGTAACGTAAGAAACTATATCCGCGGGAAAAGTAACAGATGAGAGTGATAAGTAGGAATACCTTGCGGACGTCACTGTTTGAGATCGGGGCCGACCATAGTGTAAAATGTCTTTTAAATCTGTTGAGTTAAGGCTGAAAGTGCGAAGATGAGGAAGGTTTACATTTGTGTTGTTGCTAGGAAAGGAATTAAAGCTTTAAAGCGGTGTTTTAAGAGTAGTTTTAGCTGTGTACCCGTTAGAGAAAGCACTTTCCGGTTGTGTGCCTGGTCGGATGACGCAGATGACGGCAGCACCCGCGAGCGCGGCCGCCACAGCCGGCAGTTGGCCGAGAGAGGTCCGATCGTCTACAAGGACCCTCATTCCCTTCAAACATTCATCCGACATTCCGATCGACGTGAATACTTGCATACAAAGTGAAAACTTTTAAAGTTTCAATGTTATCGATAAATTGTGTTTTTATTTGGCACAGGACACCTCAGTAAATGTCAAAGGTGAGTTTTTTTTATAATATTGACATATTCCAAAGATGGTAAAAAAACTTACTTATATGTTTCTGACAACTTTACAGTGTTCTTCAATAATATTGCGATTTACATTGCACTTAATCTGGTAAAATTTAACAATAATAATTAGAATCTAAAATATCGGATGTTAATAAGCTTAATTACATATCTACATTTATGTATATTTAGTTATGAGTGACATGCAAGTCTAAAACCTAATAGATATGTGCCGTTTTGGTATCTATGCAGCATAAATTCAATTATCTACCTCAATGTTTCCTTGGCCCAATGGCGAGAAGGTCTTTTTGGTTCATTTTGTTAAATTATATACATTTTGTATGTATTGAACTTATATGAAGAGAAATCTACACTAGGTACAGACCGCAAGAGAAAATACTGTTCTACGTCTTCGTAGTTATCTAGTAAGGTAACTGAGAGTATATAAGGCCTAAATTCGAGCTTTATATTTATACTTACTTAAAATGAATGAAGTATCTTATTATGTCTGTATGTGTTGTTTTTTTTTATAATTTTAAAGAAACATGAATTTATCCTTTTTAATTAATAAAAAAATACTAAATAAATAAAATAATATATACTACATAATATAAATAAAAAAATTACATACTATCCTTTACTATTCTGCAGATTGACGTTTAGGAATCAACATGCGTTATTATACGATGCTGCCTATTTTCACTATTGTTACTACATAATTTTTTAATCCTTCCTATACCGTGATAACGAAAATTGACTGACGTATATATACGTCTCTGGGACGCAAAGGGACAATAGACCTATAAAAATAATTATTTAGTCACATCGTTTTAATATGGACTTCCGCAAAGTTGCGCCTTAATTAATAAATATAAAATTAATTAATTTAGAATAAAATAGACTTTATGATACTGTGGTCTAGGCCTTAGTACTCGCGCGCACCATCTCGGGGCTGTAGCTATATGAGAAGCGGACTCCCATCAGTCCGCAAAAATAGAATGATATAGAATAGTAGAACCTGCATACCAAATTTCTTCAAGATTATATTGGTTGAAAAATGCGACCTGTACAAGAGGACCAACTTTCAACCTAACAAACATACGACAGATGAAAGTCAATTTGGCCATTTATAATATAACAGAGACGCTTCGCTTGCTGTCAAACATTTTCGTAAATTTAATGATCCAGACCCGATCAATTTTGTTGGCTGGTGACACACCACTAGGTACATTATCTGTGTAAGTAGAACTCAATATATCTAAATAATTTAAAATAATATTGATATTAGTAAACGAAACCAATCAGTATTCTTATCAAGATATCTCTCACGGCACAAATACTTATTCAAATCGCAATTGTTTTCAACTTTCACATAACGAAAAAGCGTGTGTGTGCTGCATTGTTTGTTGAACGACGCGACGATACAAAATGCTATTATAGTAATGCGAGTAGTTTCTAAAATGATCTTAAAATGATACGTTACATTACATAGTTACTGAACAAAACAGTTCTTAAAGAAACTTGCTTCAAATTATATTATTGGAGCAAGTTTTATTTACTTTCCATATAAAAAAGATACCGATGATAATATTATTGTTATTATTGTACAAACAGGTTAACAACTTGATATAATAATGAGGATCTATCATGGTTTTATTACTCGAATTTCTAAAAGAATAATAAAATAGAGAATCATGTCACTAATGCTCTTTAAATATTAATATTTGTTCTTTACTTATATGCAAAGTGCAGCGAGAAAATGATTACATTTCATGTGTCCCATCGATCCAAAGGCAGCGTTTACCTTTACGGAGTAGGTTCTAAATAAATCGAGCGTAGCCATAAGTCGAAGTATAAGCTAAACTAAAAACAGGCTAAATAACAAAGCTATACCTGTTTTTTTTTTCATTTTCCCTCTTTAGAGGGTTATGGTCCCGCACTTCTCGTGCATTTGCCAGTGTCAAGTTATTTGTATTACAAAGTTTTAGTAGAATATTCTGGTGATATTAGTCGTAGTCAGTCAGAGTCCAAAATATCAGTCAGTCATGGTCCAGTCAGTCTAAGTACGTCATGCTTTAGTAAAGTGGTGGCAACTTTACCATCAGCTTCTATGGAGTTTTGGAAACAACACGGAAAAACACGTTTCACCACATTATATCACTTGCTCACACTCATGCACGTAAAACATCACTTTTAAACTTAACCAATTTTAAACATTAACACTGAAAAAAAGCATTCAGTTTTGATAAATAATACAATGCAAAAACGTTGACTTTTCCGCGTTCGCGCCAAAACTCTGTTAGTGTATAGTTTTTAGAATCAGTCAGTAGGCCTGTCCCTACCTTCAAACACACTTATCAGTTTTTAGCCTAAATAGTGTTTATACGTATAATAATAGCATGTGTTTATATCCCGAAGGGGTTGGCAAAGGTGTATATAATAGTATCTATATTTCAACAGTTATATATAATCTTCGGTGCATATACGAGTAAACAAATGAAACAAACAATACTCGGCGATAAATATTATACATCGAACTTTGGAAAGAGACAATCGGCTAATTTCTTATGAAACAACACGATGTAAGTCTCCAACGAATGGAATACCTACCTCGACAAAATATGCAAATTTGTCGAAACAGGAAATCCCAGACTAAAGGAAAAACTTGGAGTGACGATATTCTTCGTAAGAAATAAGGAGTAAAAAGTACAATTTCAAATGGTTAACGTTTGATAGTTTTAGGTAATTAGATAGTTCGATGCGGGGGAACAAAAAAGGCTTTGCACCCGCAGCCTTTTCAATGTATAACTCCACTGACACAGGTGATACTTACAATGAAATAAAGAACGATAGCTACCAGAAATGGCTGGTAAATCAATGGCTGGATAACAATATCAAATATATGTTGAATGACCCCCCAATTCAAACCTCATTAAACAGGAAATGACTGTTAAACATCCACGAAATTTCAGTTGACCCAAATTTGACTTTTGAGAGGTTTACAGAGTTTTCCGTGGACAAAGTACTTGCCGAACATGCGAGCACACTGTGTTGCGATTGCCACCATATCATCCGGATTTGAATCCAATTGAAACAGATGACCTCAACTTAAAGCCTATGTAGCTACGTAGCAACTGCTAGAAACGTACATATGAATTTAACTACAATGAAAAAAAAAACTGAAATGATTAACATGATTAGGGCTGTAGAATTGAAACAGGTTTGCAATCATGCAATAAAAAGTTTTCGAAGTTACGAGTTTCGAAGTTCGAAATTTAATCCACACACACATCAAGCGAGATTTTTATTCAAATAGTCAGAGTCAAGTCACATTCACATAAATAAGTCTGTCATTAAGTCACTGTCCTGTCTAAGTCACGTTCTAGTAATAATAAGGTGGATTACATTTAACATTACAAAAACTTTCTATAGAAAGTTTATGTTCCTGATATATCAGGACCACGAGGAAAACCCACAAACAACGTTCCATGATTCTGTTTACTTTGCTTACATACATGCATCATTACGAACACTTAACGGTTAATAATCCATTACTATTACTAGTACCTACACGTTAAAACTCAAAGAAACACAAATCTAGGAAAATGCAATGAACATCAACGATTGTTGGGCTTTTTCCCGCTACCTACACGTTAAACCTCAAAGAAACACAAATGTAGGAAAATGAACCTCAACTATTGTTGGGCTTTTTCTCGCAATCTGTTTGTACATCTTGAGCTTCATTAGTTGTAAACATAAAAAATGCCTCACTTATAAACTTGCATTAAATTAAGTAAGGTCAGTACACTGGGCGCAATTAAGTTGCAGTGCGCGGTAGGTACATTGTTTACCTACCTCAGATACGTTCACAAATGCCTTTATTGAAAAAGCTGTCCGAGTTTTATATCGCAGCTTTTAGAATTCTAGTCTTAACACCCAATATATCGTCGATTAAATAGAAAAATTACGTAATTCTAAAATAACAAATTTTACAGTACAATAAATTGAAGTTTTTCATTTAGTAAAAATGCATTCTTCTTTTTAAGTACCTATTATATTTATATAATAAGTGGCATATATCATTATAAAGGTATTCATTCACACGAGGGTTAATTCTGTGTTTTTTTTATTATTATTTTTGTAAATTGTAGCCTTTTTAGCAAGAAGTGTCGTTTTTCTACATAAATAAATATTACAAACACGGATATTATAAAAAGAAATAACTCTATAATGGAAATATAATGGAAATTAAAGAAGTATTTTTGATTCTAAATTAAGGTGTTTAGAGAATAACAATATTTAGAAAACCTCTATTTAACAAGTGCAATTTGAAAAATATTATACCGACTTCCATTCTATTACTTTGGTAAAAATCAGTTATTGGAGTGGAGTGTAACTCAAAAACTACTATACCGAATTTGATGAAATTTAAATGGGACCACACGGCAAGCACCAGCATTCAAAAAATAAAATATTAGAATTGGTTCACCCTATCGTGAGTTATGAGGTAACAAACATAAAAAAAAAACAGTCGAATTGAGTACCTCCTTTTTTGGTTCCTCCTTTGGTGCAAAGCAAAATTGAATACCTGGATTTTGAATTTGATTGGCCTGAAGGTGTATCGAGACCAAATTCAACTAAAAACATCCTGTCTAAAACAGATTTTACAAATGTTATGGTGGTAAATAGGTACGATTTCGGAGAAAAAGGGAAAATTCACATCTAAAAGTTAAAAAAAATTGGGGGGTCTGGGATTTTTTTTGGCCAACTTGTATTCTCCAAGTGGGGCCCCCGAACACGCTCATTTGGTATGTCGGTCCCTCTACCAAACACCCTATATATTTATGAAGTTTCTAAATTATAAAATACTTTAAAATCCAAACATAGTAATGTTCACACAATGTTGACACATCAAGATATTCATATTATATATCATATTTATTTATAGAAATAAATACACGTAAATATTACATATATGATAATAAATATACATACACTATAACATTACTTATGAATAAATAATAGAATGAAAACAAGCTGTAGCAATGCAGTACGTAGCTAATGCGAGAGGTAAAACGCTTTGACACGTTGTTTGAAAGTGTCTAAGGAAGGTGCACATCTAATTTCTACTGGTAAAGCGTTCCACAGGCGAACAGCTTCAACGCTAAAGGAGGAACCAAAAAAGTGATGCGATGTACCGAGATTCCTAACAATAAGTTCGCTGATGACCGTAGGGAAAAAGAACTTCCGACATGAAGAAATTAGATTTTTTCCTGAAGATAGCGCGGGAATGAAGGATTGAACAATGTACTATAAAGTAGGGACAATATATGAGCATTCCGGCGATAGCGTATGGGAAACCACTTGAGTTTAGTGAGAAATTCAGAGACATGGTCATATTTGCGCAGGCCAAATATAAATCGTATGCAGAAATTCGAAGACGCTCAAGTTTATTCAACTGGTCCTCTCTAAGGTCTAGGTAGCAGACATCAGCGTAATCGAGAATAGTGAGTAAGAGTGACTGTGTTAGTGCAATTTTAGTGGTAGTTGGTAAGAAATTGCACAACCTGCGTAGAGATCCAGCAGACGCAAACATATTTCGGCTAGTCATCGACAGTTGACGGTCCCAACTCAAGTCCTTATCAAGTGTGATGCCTAGATTTTTAACAGTGTCGCTAAATTTAATAATCACCCCATCAAAGACGACACGAGGGAGCAAATCCTAATTCACCATACACAGTTTTCTGGAACTACCAATGATTATTACTTGAGTTTTAGTGGGATTTATTTATGTAGTTTATTTTTTAGTTAGACCATGAGATTTGCTCTATTCGGCAATATGATACAGATCCCTATTCGAAGTCTTGACTGTAAAATTGAAGATCGTCTTCGTATAGGTGGTAGGAAGAAGTAAGATTATGCGATATAGAATTGATAAAGAGCGCAAAAAGAAGTGGAGATAGGACGCCACCCTGAGGTACACCAGCTGACGTGTTGCACTATGAGGAGGACTCTTCGAGGCGAACTCGTTGTCGGCGACCATACAGGTAATTGTGAAACCAGTCAACTACTGTTGAGATATGTTAAGAGTGCGTAAAATGGCAAGAAGAATGTCAAAGTCAACAGTATTGAAAGCATTACTGCAATCAAGAAGTGTGTGAATATAACATTTTTCAGATGAACTTCATGCTCCTAAAATTTACGAAAACTATATAGAAAAATGACAATAGTACAAATATGTCGTGTATCAAACCTAAAGTAATACTATAAAAATTACAAGGGCGGCGATGTCAATACGAAAGTTTAAGTATTTCTAAATAATGCTTCTTTCGGTTGGATGTTACTGTTAAACTGTCCAATAGATGTCGCTCCGTTCCCGGTTCTCCGGTTCCAAGACGGTTAGTCAAATAGTGAGTTAAATCGATGCTCGGACCAGAACCTCGGTGGCCTAGTTGGTCAATGGCGTCTGACACGGAGAGTCAGAAGACGCGGGTTCGAATCCCGTCCGAGGATGGATTTTTTCTCTCTATAAATTTCAATGGATGTCTAATAGATATATTTTTGCATCATTTTTTTGTAAGGTAATGGGTATGGCATGGCATTCACACGTAGATGGACGTAACGTGTCTCAAATGTAAAATACGTAACTCACAGGTGAAATAAGGATGTGTTCATATTGTCAATATAAACAAATAAATTAGATGGTTTTATAACTTATCATTATTATGGAATAGTTTTAAACAACCAATAATAATCAAAAAAATATTATTTTGAACATAAAAAATGTTTTACCTCGGGCGAGCTCTAAATAATAATATTTTAGTTTACATTAACAATCACAGAGTAATCTAAAACATGTGTATGATAAGCAATTTAAACACTTTTTCACATAAACTACCCAATGTGCATATTTTTTTATTCATCTTAACTATTATGTTTTATATAAATCAATATGAAGGTAATTTATTATTTGAACCAAGTTATTAAAGGCCCTGAAACATATTTTAATTTCGGATATTCTAAATGTTTCCATCTTTATTAACAAAGACAGAGGAAATTAACCATTGTTCAACTTCTCCACTGTGTCCCATTCAGCTGGGCACAGTAGGCACTGGAAACGGGTTTGGAGTTCCATTTGAAAGTTTTCGGGATTTTGGATTTGATACTTAAAATAGGTAATGACTACTTGGGTTCCAATGTCAATGCGATTTTCGACACAAACTTACTAACACGATTATTTATTCACCATTATTTATAAATTTCATGAAACATAAATGTGTGGGACATCTAAACTTTGTATGGAAACAAAAATCCCAACCCATTAAATATGTTATAATGGTACTTTGCTGCTTACTAAGTAACAGATAGTGCTTTAAAGTTAATTATTATGAATTAAAGCTATAAATAAAAAAGTAAATTACGCTTAAAGCACCCAACATTTCATGGTACGAGTAAAAATTGTCAGTCGTGGGACAATCAGATATTTACTTAATGTACAATTATTTTGACACGTACCAATATATATCCATTCAAAAAATTAGATGCAAAATATATAGCGAAATGAACAAGGCGCCTCGGGGCCGATCCACTAACAAAATTTTGCTTCACCTGCAATCGCACCGAATCTGAGAGTTTCCTGGTACTGCAATTGAAAAACGGTCCAGCTGCAGTTACATTTATTTTGACGCCAGCGATCGATCAAAAGTGTATATTCTGCTAACTCGCTCAATTGTGAAAACGTTCGTATCGTGTATTTATTGGCGTTTAAGATGACGTTCAACTCCAACTTGTCTATAAGAAGTATCTAGTCGAATAGAATGTTGAGTAATTATCGAAGGATATAATGTTGGGGTCCAACTGCATTTGCAGCAGGATCTGTTGAAAGTTGTGAATGAAATAGTAGAATTGGCCTTCAGCCTACGACAGTACACAGTCAGTGAAATGTCACAGTTCATGCAATGAGCTCATCAAATCGGGATTTTCCCGTACACTCCATTACTTTATTGGCACAATGTTATTTTCCTTATCACGAGGCGCCTGAGTTTTTTGACCCTTCTTCTCGGTAAGTAGTTGGTCAATTTATATTGGAACGCAGCAATAGAGTCTTAAATTGCATTAATTAATCATCGTCGTTCAGTTATTTCCTCTTGATCCCTAAATTGAATAAGATGATGATATATGAACTTCGAATTTCAATTATATTTTTATTTTTTTATTGTATGATTTTAAAGCGCTATCGTCTGCTCAGTAAGACCTATTTGCAATATACATATTTGCAATACAATTCTTCATCATAATTTAGGTTAAGGTTTTTGCGGGGAATTATATCACTAGAGTTTATTTTCTGTATCAATACATTAATTAGAAGAAATGAAATTTTGACTCTACGAGTATAGGTATATTGTAAAGTTGTAAACTGGCTTTCGCCGAATTTTGTCATTATGGTGACAGAATGCGGCGCTAGCTGGTGCGCTGTATGAAAGAGTTTATCTGTTGGGCTTTCTGTCTATGTTAAACTGCAGGGTTCTCCTCCGTACGAACAGGAGAAGAAAAAGCTAATTAAGCTCTTCATTCGACAGACTTCGGCTTGATAATAAATGTGGATTCCTTGTCCTTGTACTCTTGTCTTAATCAAACCAAACCACAGAACAAACGGAAAATTGTTTTATGCCGCGTATTTTATATTGTATTCGACAGCATATGAGCGAAATATATTTGTCAAAATTCGTCTATGGGCGCAATGAACTCTGAAGTCCCGTAAGCCCAGCTATCCATTCCATTGCAACATTACTATATTCATCTTATTTCTTTGCAAATGGAAGGAAAAAAGATTGATTTTAAAATTATAACCTTGATTTATACATTTAGTTAACCCATACGTTATAGTAACATACAATACTCGATTGGATAGGTTTAGGATATTTATTTATTAGCTTTGGATTTTTTATCAATTGTGGCGGTCAGAATAATAGATGTTAATTAATTTACATAGCATATTAGCCATGTTATTGTGTTTAAAATATTATAAATCTTATGTTTGTGTGATAAACACACCCGAGTACCTACAGTGACAATATTTTAGCTGTAGGGCACGCTTTACGAACATAAAATAAATGCAACATGCTCTCATACATAAGATATCCAATATATAATATAGAAAAATAAATAGTAGGTATAACAGACAACATAACCTTCTCAGCAGCCGGTTAAAGTATAATATTAATAATACATTATACCTACTTGTAGAGAATATCTACATTATGTCTATTTATAGCGCTTTATGCCATATATAGTCATTTTAAAAACGAAAGTTAGTAAAGTTTAGCGGGACTTCGGTAATAGGGTTAATGTGCCAATGCCAAAAGCGGAAGGAAAGCGGACACAACCGTTACGGCTATCAACACACCATCTCGGCATCATACTTCAAAGGTGTTATACTTAGTTTTATGATTTACCTACCCACCTAGAATTTTACTAAACAAAAGATGAATCGGGGAATTATAAACTTCGACAAAATTAATAATATTAAATTATTTGTAGTTAAAGTAATGAATTATAATCAAACTATTCATACTATTATTAAGCAAATAATAAATGCAAGTTCGTGAATTAGTGTCTATTTTTAACCAACTTCAAAAAAGAAGGAGGTTATAATATTCGATTGATTGTATTTTTTTGTGAGTGTTCACCGGTTTCTCCCTCATTTAAGGACCGATACTCATAATTACGCGCGGTACATACATTTAAGTGTATATACCGCGCGTGTAGAACCACGGACCACCGCCAGTATCGCACTCTGTTATAAATGTGTAAGTTTGTTTATTTGGATGTTTATTACTCAATCACGCAAAACAGCTAACCGGATTTGGAATTTGGATTGTGTACCCGGTTACTGTGCGAGCATAGATTGTCGATAGGATAAAATTATCGGTAGAAGACAGCCCACGGTATAGCTATCGCAGCTAGATCCATAGGTACTAGAGACACGGTACGATATCTGATAAAACTCAGTTTATCGACTCGACCACTTTATCGTTAAATCCATGCTCGCATTGACGAAACTTATTTAACGAGTATAGTTTCCGAGGAATGGCGATAACCCTATTCCACTCGGACGAAGTCACGCGCAGTAGCTACTTATAGTATAGGTAGTAGATAAAGTATTACATATACTTTATCTATAAAGAGGAAATGTTGGTGGATTAGTTTCTGTGACGACGGCAATCCCTGGAACTACTTCTTTACTCAGAAAAAAAAAGTTTAGTTTCGCTATAACCTAATTCCATGCGGAAAAGTCGCACGCAGTAGTTACTAATATATATTTATATGTAATAAAGAGGTAATGTTAACAAATATTATATATATAATATTTGTACATAATATTTGTACAATAAAATATTGTACAAATGTAACCTAAAGAACACCTAATTGTAAAACTCTACATGTAAGAGAGGTACGCATTGGTATGTAGTATTGTAGAATTAAAATACAACAAAACCTGTAGTGTATTGTTGTTATGGTCATTTGTCATATGTTTGAAACTGAACGGTTGATTAGTTCCAATTATTCAACTTAATATGAAAGCATAAATAAGTCATGGGTTTTAAGATAACTGTATCGAAGTGTTTCGTTAAACTGTACAATTTAAATAAATTGCACTTGTATTGAACTGTTATTTTAACGTTAAGGCACTCGTCTAATATTACTAGGTACCTACGAGATTCGCGTATATTCTAAAGTTAGTTTTTAATATTGAAACTTTTGTCACAGCATACCTAAGCTGTGGTTTTGTTGCACATATTAAAATTCTGGGTATCATTACAAAAGAATAATAATTCAAATAAGCAGTATAAAACAGGATAAATATGGGCCAGTATTTATTTTAGTATCTTGTATACCTATACATTATTGCATCAATTATATAGTAGGCATGCATTGAGCACGCTTAATAAAACCATACTAAGGTTTACTGCTACTAGGTACTAACATATATGTAGATACCTACCTATACGTTCTTTGTCTTGTATGAATGTTCGATGAAGTTCGTTCATCACAAACCTATGGTTAGGGATTGTCGGTTGGCTGACTTGTGTTGACTGAGAAGTTCAGACCACTGACCCAGTGACCTTCACCACTAGGACCGGTTGCGCCGGTGCAACTGGAGCGAACCGGAGTTAAACATTACATTTATTACATTAAAAAGAAAGCGCATAGGTAGGTTAGGTACTCAAAGTGAATATATTACAGTGGTAGTCGATGTTCTAATTACCCTACTATGATGGATGGAAGGTTATGTTTTTAGGCCCAACTAAGTTTCTTCCCAGGCCTAATTTTTCCCCAGTGTTACGAACTGGTTCAATGTTGATACATTTTTTACATAATTAATCATTAAGCCGACTTCAAAATAAGTAAGAGGTTCTCAATTCGACTGTGTTTTTTTATTTGTGTTGCCGAAGATAATTTTTTTTTCAAAGCGAACCGATTATCATGACAATTATTATTTGAAAGCTGGTGCATCTTATGTGATTTAATTTTTTTAAATTTAAATTTGATAGAGATCTGACCAGAAGTTTTTTTTGGCTAATTCATCATCAACTTACAGTTTTGAGTCAATAATGTTCAATAACCGAATGAAAATCAGTTAAAAAATTTTCTATTTTAGGATGATTATTTATTATGGAACCCCTACAGCCGTTTTACTCAGATATAGGTAGGTCTTTCAAATTAAAAATATAGTTGTTTATGAAACTATTCACTTTAAAATTCTCAGAGAGCCGTACATATTGCATGTTCGTTGTTGCATAGCTAGTACTTTCCATATTAAAAGAAAAATCTCTTTTTCTACCTCTAAACATTGTCCGATTTCAGTGATTTTTTTTTCATGTAATTATTACATTGTTTACTATGCCCGTACGTTTTATTTTTTCAGTGTTTTTAAGTACTAAAAAGGAAATTTATAGTACTTTGAAATAGAATTGCCTTCTATGTATTTTCAAAAATATAGTTTAAAGTAGGTACGATAACTTATAAAATTAAGTACATAATGTCAACAATTGAAAGAGTTTAAAGGTATCTACACGATTTTAAGTAATTTTAGTCTGTTTACGTTTCTTTACTTACATTTGACTTGATCTAGGGTCGATAAATTAATATATTCACAGTTAACAACTGTAATTTTTTAATTTTATTTATTTTCTATTTTATTACAAGGTAAAAATATAACTAACTATATCTGTGACTGATACATGATTCTTATCTAATCTTTTATATTCTAGAATATTAAAAAAAATTGTGTATAAATCGGAAGCGTGCACGTATACTATATAGTAAATCTATATTTATAGTAAATAAAAGTACTATATAGTAAAGTAATACGAAAATCAGTTCGGTTTCACGAAAAGCAGATCAACAACAGATGCAGGAGTCCAGTTAGTCAAGCATGTGCTGGAGGCTTGGGAGAGCTCACAGGATGCCATTGGCGTATTTTGTGATCTCTCCAAAGCTTTCGACTGTGTAGAGCACCGCACTCTAATTTATAAGCTACACCACTATGGAATTCGTGGAGCTGCTCTGAATCTTGTAGAATCATACTTATCTGATAGGCAGCAAAAAGTTGGCATTAATGGCGTGACATCTTCTGGATCTTTGGTCAGAATGGGGGTTCCACAGGGGTCGATCTTGGGTCCGTTCTTATTCTTAGCATATATCAATGACTTACCACATATGGTTGAGGGCCTTGCTGACATAGTTCTTTTTGCGGATGATACTTCTCTGATTTTTAAAGTAGATAGGAAAGATAGAGAACTAGTTCAAGTCAACAACGCGTTAACTATTGTTTCAAATTGGTTCGCCGCAAACAACCTGCTTCTCAACGCAAAGAAAACGAAATGTTTAAAATTTTCCTAATGTATTGCCTAATGTAAGACATATAGAGCCAAACGTATTACTCGACGGAAATAAATTGAAAATTGACAAGGCTTTCTAGGTATTAGCATAGACTCTAAATTACAATGGGGTCCTCATATTGATGCACTATCTGGAAGACTGAGCTCAGCTGCATATGCGGTTCATAAAATTAGGCAATGGACAGATATAGCTACTGCTCGCTGACGCATTATGCTGTGGAAGTAAGCAAAGTAGACCAGTGTCTACTTTGCTTACTTCAACAGCATAATGTCATATGGTATCCTGCTGTGGGGGTCAGCGGCGGACATAGAGACAGTTTTTATATTGCAAAAGCGGGCAGTTCGAGCCATCTACGAAATGGGTCCCCGCGAATCCTTAAGACAAATGTTCAAAGAAATTAATATATTAACTCTTCCATCTTTGTATATCCTAGAAAATATAATGTACGTTCGTAAAAATATAAAGAAGTTTAGAATAAATAGTGATATGCATAATATTAATACTAGAAATAAGGATAGGATAGCTGTATCTAAATTTAGACTCACGAAAACTAAAAATAAGTCCTTCTTAGGCAATTGTGTACGTTTCTATAATAAAATCCCGAAAGACATTACTGAGCTCACTGAAGGGAAATTCAAGTTACGTGTCAAAAATATACTAATGAAAAAAGCCTATTATAAATTGAGTCACTACTTAGAAGACAAAGATGCCTGGAAGCTTTCCACTTCTGCCTAATAGCCAACTATTGAATAAATTTGTTATTTTAATACTACTCATATGTAACCTCAATGTACAAAGACTTGAAAAAATAATGGCCCACGAGTTTCTTGCTGCTTCTTCTCGGCGGTGGTTCTTTTCCGAAGACAGCGGTAGAATCATTTAAAAATTTTGACGTTCATAAGAGTGTCTATGATGCCTAAACTGAATAAATAATTTTTGAATTTTTGAATTTTGAGTACTACCGAATCTATATAGTAGTATACCGGCAGTGCGATGCGAGCATGGACCTCTCGATAAACTTTTTATGTCGATAAACTAATTTTTATCAGTAATCGTACCTCACTTCACTTCACCTTCACTGTTTCTCGCACGGATCTAGCCGCGATAGCGATATCGCGGGCTGTCTTTTACTGATAACTTTCGATAATTTTATCCTATAGACAATTTATAATCGCACCGCTGCTCTGTCACCTGACTTGTTCCCATTGAGCGTGTATAGCATATATTCCAAAAACAGTTCTGAAAGGCCTCGATGTAGTTTCAATCGAATAAGTGTAAGAACGCTCAAATTTCACTGGGATCAACTGCCCCATATCAATTAACAAATTGCATTTGCAGAATCGATGAGGACAAGTTGTCAACAGCCTCGGAGGAAACACGCTGTATTAGATCTTACAGAAGAGACACGCGTAACTAATGCATACTTCTAGTTTAAGTGCATTAAAGCATTTAAATATTATTTCACTAAAAACATTAAAAATAAACACTTGAACACACATAGAATGTCTTTTTTGTTTATTCAATTATTATTTTAAATCTTTAGATGATCTCAAACTCAAAACTCAAAACATTTATTCTGTATAGGCCTACGGAGGCACTTACAAATTGTCATTATACATTTATTTTTTCTTAAATCTACAACCGGATCGGAAGGCGACCACGACTGAGAATATCCGGCAAGGAACTCAGCGGGCTCATGACGAGCGATGCCTACGACTTTCTTTTTGATGTGTGCATCAAAATCTTATTTATAGGTATCAAATACTTATTTATAGGTATCAAATACTTATTTATAGGTATCAAATACTTATTTATAGGTATCAAATACTTATTTATAGGTATTAAACAGTAGTCCATGGAAGCACGTGCAATAACACCTATATCTTTTCCGCAGATGACTAGGAGTAAAACGAGCGGCATCATTCGCGTTTTCCTTTTGCTAACCTTATCGAGGGCGGCGCGCGCGCAGTCTTTTCCTGATCAGAGTCACAACGTAGGTAAGTGGCACTCGCATTTTTAATGTGAAATCAAGCCAGAGCTGAGTTGTGGCGTGTAGCTCGTGCTTGGTTTATTTTATTGTGAGTCCTTTATATTTAAATTTTATCGACTACAAAAAGAAGATGGTTCTCACTTGAATTATATAGGTATTACATATTTGTATTTGATACGCGATGTCTTTCATTTTGTGCCGTTATTTTATTTTTAAATCGACTTTTCAAGTTGGTCGCATTCAAATTTCACCAACAAAAAACATTATTATGTGCAATTATTTGAGTCTAGTTTAGAATCTAGATTCCTAAATAAAGGACATTACCTAGTACAAACTGTCACCCCATATTTTACCTACCCATTCATTCATCCCTGTCGCCATGTTCTAAGCTGATGTTTAGTCCGTATAAACTGTACCCGTATGCCAAATTTTAGTTTTATAGTTCAAATAGTTTTGGAGAATTTGTCAGTTTATAGTAGGTACTTATTTAGTTTTTATATTGTAGGTACATGTATACAAAAAGTGTATAAATGCATCCACGTTAAACGAGACATGTACCAAAACAAAGGTGCTATCGTGGGTATTGAAGTGGAGGATAAAATGGAGTTTATGCACAAATTATAAGACTTGGTATTTTCACTTTAATATGAGGAAATTTAAGTACATGATTAAATGAGATTATGATTTAAATTACATACTTGAAATTATCATGTACGTTGTATATTTGCCGAAAATATCTTCGGTAATATCTTCTGTTTAAGGGATGGATGGTTGTTACACTTTTAAGCCAAAACTACTAAACCAGATCGACGAAAATGATCCTGTAGGAGTAATAGTTAGCTAATGATTCAATATTTCCAATTTTCTGCAGAGCAAGATGTTACAACGAATCTGGGCGAGGTGGAGTCGAGAGAAAGTGGAACCGAGTTAGAGTTCCAGTACCATGACCATGAGCAGATGACGAGGTACCTGCGCGCAGTGTCGGCGCGTTACCCCGCGCTAACTGCTTTGTACTCCATCGGAACGTCTGTGCAAGGTAGGTAAGAACAACTAACGGTCGGTGTCTATAACCCATCTATCGACGGTTTAGATTTACTTTACTATAGATAGAAATTTGACAGAAGCTCCATACAAATGTAATCCTGTATATACTTGTACATCTCAAATTTCTATCCTCCGTAAGGCAAGTCGTCGATATGTATGATATAATGTAGGAACTGGCCGTTAAGTATTCGACAGATAAATTGTAAAGGAAAAAAACAATGAGAAGTAGAAAAATGGATAAGAAATATCAAAAGAGAGAATAAACCCGAAGAACTGAAAAAAATTAACAGGCTTAAGAATTGATTTTTCAATTATTGATGACTTTTATCTTTACGAAAGATAAAAGTCATCAAATTATATACGTAATAAATATATTTTTTTTACTTTTCACGCCATCCATGCTGAGCATACTATGAATAATATTGTACGGGCAAAACTATACCATGCATGGCCAATAATGATGACCAACAAAGATATTTAGTTTGGCTGATCTGAAATCATAAAGAAAGAGTAACCTACCCACGCATTGGTGTTTTGGGAAACCTAACAAGTTAAAATTGCGTGACTTAAAACTTTCGCATGAGTCAGCTCTATTGTACAGTAACCTAGTTCAGATTCAGACAACCAAAACAAACATTTTACAAACTGTACGACCTTCCTCATGTACGTAGCTAGGCTTTAGAACGGAATCCATAAGAGCTGCATTTTAATAAACCTTGGCTCAAATGCAGTTTATCTGCGGCAATAAGTTTCAACATTGTTTGGCACCTATATTCAGATCAGAATGTTTATAAAGCAGGTTTATTTGATTTCTATTTAAAGAGCCAGGTGGATGTAGACTTGGATATACACACGTAAGATTAATGACTGATCCAATTATGATCTAAAGTAAGCTTACAGATGCATGTGGTCTGCTGTTACAAAAATATATGAATACGAAACTTATCAAATAAATTGTGGTACTTCGAGTCAAAAGTTAAACAACGCTTGATTTCCGATGGTGCAGGAATACAAATTTAGTTGGATATATATAACGGATAACCAAACAAAATCGACGTCACGTATACCTAAGGTACCTAATGCTTTTAATGACAGGACATAATATTATAAGTAAAAGAAAGAATTTATATCCTAATACAACTAAGTTTGCATAAAAAAATAATACAAACGTACACCTACCACCTGTAAATAACTACTGTTGGCACTGAAACTGTCACGAGCCCACATCGTCACTTGACAGTATAAAATTAAAATTAGGTTAAAACGCGTTAAAACAGTTAGGTTATATTACTAGAGCAATCGATCGGGGTTAAACCGAAACATTCCCTAAAAGTATTAGTAGGTAAATATTCTAAATACCTATATGTAAGGTACCTAATCACTATTGACTTTATCCTTCTGATCAGCAAACCCTCAAGAGTTCAAGTTGTATCCTTAACATGTTAAGTACTTTGGAGTCAATAATTGACTCCGTTGGCTGTTTACATCACTGAGATTTTGTTGACTTTCCCTGATACTCAGCAGACACAAATTAACTACTTTTAAATTAGGTTTTATTCTTTTTCTTATTTTCTTATAAGTCAAAAGATGGCGCATTTCCACCTATCTCCGCTCATGTTTGACCCGTTAAACGCTAGCGTCTGGATTTACATATTGTAATAAGTCCCTACATTTGATATTTTTAGATCGAGTTGACCCTTGATCAGCGGGTCAGCTGGATCTTTTTATCGAAACGGCCAGAGGCATCGAGTTTTGATCTGACTTATATTTTATTTATTTTATTTTATTTATTTAACAAAAGTTCACAGCTTTTATTATTGTTTCTTATAATTAGTAATATATAGTCTGTAATTGAGCCAAGGAGAACTCTCACTTTGTAAGCTAAATTATATAAAAAAAATATAGTCAAACTATAACTATATAAGCTATAGGAAACGTTTTGGATCAAGACTTTTGGTGCCAATAAAGAGTTATTGTATTTGTATTTCTGATGAGCAGGGAAAAATTACTTGATCTCAGGGATGGTATCGACCCAGATGCGTCGAGTTTTGACTTTATACTCGTAGTAAACTGAACCTCAGTGATATGAAAAAAACCGTAGTTTTACCATTATATTAACTAATTATTGGTGTGTATAAGATTTTAGAAGCATGTGCCCGCATTCCAATGTGATCTCTTTTTTAGGAGGAATATTATGTCCTGTCGAAGCAATGACTTGTCGATATATATTTATTCTAAGCTTACTTCGAAATTCAATTTCTACTGTGTCAATACCTACTGTGACAGTATTGAGCTTGTCGGAATTGAGGGGTACACCTCACAAACTATCCAAAACTTTATTTTATCCTTATTATGCGTAAGTAAATTTAGGCTTTAGAATAGTATGCTAACAATAATTGTGCTTCAAGTAGTTATGCTTTAAAAATTATGCCAAATGAAAAATGTGCGTAACTATTATTAGGATAAGTGAATGTAGGCCAAGGTTAATTATGACATAAAATTTTATGTAAAAATAGGGAAGCCTTTTTTAGATATGTATACGATGATGTTGTATATATTATATTTATATTTCAAGCCATAGATACCTACATCAGTTAGCCTATCTAGTCGTAGTATTCGTAATAGTATATAGTATTTTCACTTTATTGAAAAAGAAGGTATTTTTTTCTCTCCGTGGTCAACGTAGGTAAATCTTAATAATATATATATCCAATCATGTTAAATGTTCCTCTAATATATTTCTGTGTATTTGAAAGCCATGATCAGCCGTGCGATTCTGTAATGATTCGTCGATGTGCTCGTCGACGAGCTCACCAATGTTAAATACTTTATGAGATACCGCCCTTTTACATAAGGTTGCTTTTCCAACGTTTCTTGTCATCTCGTCATTTATTTCACGGATGTTGTCAAAGATGCAACGATGTTTGCTCTTAGAGAATCGCACGGCAGCTAATAATCTATACAGAGTGTTTGGTAGAGGGACCGACAAACCAAATGAGCGTGTTCGGGGGCCCACTTGGAGAATACAAGTTGGCCAAAAGAAATCCCCGACACCCCAATTTTTTTTAACTTTTTTTTGTGAATTTTCTCGTTTTCTCCAATATACCTAGTACCTATTTACCACCATAACATTTGTAAAGTATGTTTTAGACCGGATGTTTTTAGTTGAATTTGGTCTCTTGGAAAATGGTGGTAAATAGGTACAATTTCGGAGAAAAAGGGAATAATCACAAAAAAAAGTTAAACATATTGGGGGGTCGGGGATTTTTTTGGCCAACTTGTATTCTCCAAGTGGTACCCCGAACACGCTCATTTGGTTTGTCGGTCCCTCTACGAAACACCCTATGTATATAAAAGCGAAAGGTCACTCACACATCACGAAATCTCAGAAACTACAAGTGCTAGGAGTTTCATATTTTGCATGCGGGTTCTTTTTAGAACGTAGGTGCTCACTGAGACGGGATTTTATGAAATTCAACCCCTAAAGGTTTTTTTTGGGGTATTTAGTTTGTATGAAACTTCGTTACTGCGAGTTCTAAAAGTTTAAAATTTTACATGAGGTTTCTTTTTTGGACCTATGTACTCACTCAGACGGGATTTTGTGAAATTCGACCCCTAATTGAAATCTGACCCATTGATATCTGTAATTACCGTATCCCGCGAGGCCACGCGAGCGAAGCCGCTGGCGGGTCAGCTAATCAATAATATGTTTCTTAGCATTTGAATTAGAAAGGGTACCTAACCAGTTATTATTGTCATCAGGTCGAGACCTCTGGGTGCTGGTGGTGTCTGCGTCTCCATACGAGCACATGATCGGCAAGCCAGACGTGAAGTACGTCGCCAACATTCATGGAAACGAAGCCGTCGGCCGCGAGCTACTTTTGCACCTCATCCAAGTCAGTTATTATACATAACCGTTTAGTTGCAACCAGTATTTTACAAAGTTAATAACGAGGTGTTGTGAGTAGATAGTTATTATGAAGAGGACAGGAGTGCAAACTGGTTCGTTAAAATGTAAGGTGTGTGTCTTACGTTCTCAATCACTCAATTCCATTGGTATTTTATCTGACAAACGGCACAGGTCAAAATATGAATTTAAGAGCTGAGATCATATTAGAATGTCAGTAGTACGATGAATATCGGAAATGGTCTTTCTAACCGACTTACAAAAAATAGGAGTAAATTCGACTAATAGTATTTTTGTGTGTATATCGAATATTGATACACGATTTTTTCTTCGATTATGAACCGATTATACTTACCTACTTTAGTTTTTGGTTCTATGAATTTATACCTTGTAAGTTGGTCTCATTTTACGTTTATAAATTCAGCAGTTGTGCACCTGTATATAGTTCAAAAATAGAATACCAATCTACAGTGCAAGAACAGGAAAGACAAGTTAAATAAAAAAAATACATTTGTTGCTTTATAAAAATTTGCATACAATGGTTACACATATTGAAATTCTAAAAAGAGTGATGTTTTACAAGGCAGAAGGGCTATCAGCACTGTGCAGCGTTTACATTCACTACGTACGAACGTATGCTGCGCAGTAAGTTAACTAAGTTTAGTTTGCTTCCTGGAATTCCTTTGTCTCGCGGGCCCCTGAACCAACTGGTCAAGTAATTTCACCAGTAGTCAATTTCTATCTAACCACCACGTTATTCCAGTATCTCGTGACGTCATATGACACGGATCCCTACATCAAGTGGTTGCTGGACAACACCAGGATCCACCTGATGCCCTCGATGAACCCTGACGGTTTCGCTATCTCCAAAGAAGGCCAATGCGACACCACTTATGGGAGGTAAGATGACACGTAGACCCTTTGTGCACTTATTTAATGTCTATTAGTAGTGTTCTATGGATTATTTATCATCACCTCTCTGTCCCCTTTGTCACCATACCCCCGCGCCCTTGTTCCGTGCAGGAATAAGATAAACGGCCAACCTACAGTTATAGTTAGGTACATGATACCTCCATACAACCTAAAAAACTTCTAATCTAAATGAATGTTCAAATGGTGTGGCTGCTGCCTCGTGTCATTATTATTAATATGGTCGGTGACCAATTTCATATTTGTTCAGGTATAATAGATTTATAAATTATGCCAACCTGTTTGTGACGAATTTGCCATGAAGTATTATTTAGCTAGGCGTTAATGTTACACCCATATTATAGCGTGTAGGCACCTCGCGCACTATACGGTTACGACCACATTAAAATTAAGCGATATACCTACCTACATATAGCGCACTTGTTCGAAATTACCGGCTGGCAGACCGTCCGACTCATCGTTGCAGACAAGTTATGCACTTTACAGTTATTCTATGACTTTACTATTATGTGATAAATGAGCGTCAGCGTCAGCGTTGCTCGAACGACGACGTAGCATGCGCCCCGGCCAGCAACTAGTCGTAGATCGCGTTTCAGCGCTACTATTTAAAGGCAAAACGACTAGTTACGTTTACTGGTGAAACTACGGTTGGTCGCATTTTGGTCATACCCTCTGCAGTACGGTCCCAATTGAGCCATAAAATCTGTGGCCATAATCGCTATTAGCGCGATAACAGTCGGTCCCTTTCACCGTGAGCGTGATTACGATGGCCCACGCTACGTCATCGATGACGTTTTAACTGCCGCCATATTGACGATTACATGAAACATGCTCTACACCATAATCGTCGTTAGCGTTCTGTCAAAAGTGACAGGTGTTTGTTTAGTTCTACAATGTCTTTACTGGTGTCCCTTCATTTTGATGTAAAAGTTGTAAAAGTTGGTCCATCCATTCCATTATTTCTTTTTAATCCACACACCACATAGTTAACCTTCACACTATGCACGATATTTTTATGAATTTGTTTTTCGCGCGCAAATGGTTCGTTTTTGCTACAACTCTGGTCCGAATTAACAACACGCTTACAGTGCCACGAGCTGTCAAAATCGCGATATTTGTCTCGGACCAGCTTTGGTAGACGATAGCACTGTGAGCAGAATTATCGCAAAACGGACCACGGCTCTGGTGTTGATCACGATCACGTTAGTCATGACCATGAGCGCGTGGTGCGCAAGCTCCCGTGAGCCTATATGGCGACACTTTTTTATCACCATCATTCAGTGGAACGAAATTGTGAAACAGTTTACGAGATTTTCGGTTATATTCTAGAATAATTACTTTAACCACACACGTTGCAGTTCCTGGAAAAGTAGGTTGATTTCTGCGAAATCTATTGTATTATTGGCCAAATATGGCGAATCGCGGTAATAGTCAACGGGTTAATATGCGTTGCATCACAGAAATAAACAAAGTACGATTAGATACACTCAATAACTCACTAATTGTATATCTTAAAACATGCCGAACTTTAGATTACAATTATACCATCTAAAGTTCGACCGGTTGCATAAGTAGGTGCTTACTTCAATAACTAGGTATTTAGCTAGCAGCAGAATTTTTAAACACCTAGTGTAACGAAACAGATCGATAGTATATTATGAAAAAAATACAAAGGTCGGAAAAGGAATAGGAAAAGAGTAATAACCGAATAGAATTCATAAATATAACTCTCTTTCAGCAGAAAAAAATCCTGAATAGGTCCACAAAAATAAACTTTCACGGCCAAACTCTCAGAATTTTCAGCGATAACACTGTATTTTTTTTAGGTAATACTTAGCCAACGTATAGTACTAAAGTTATAACCAGCAGTTTTTTCAATTGTGTTAGTATATATCGAAAAATATAAAGAAAACGTACAAAATTAACGCATTACATCGTCCAATCTAACAAGCGATTTTCAACCTTATGTAAAGCATCGTAAATTATTTTTAAATTGGGTTTGGACCGCGTCTTAATACCTACCACTAAATTTTATAGATGAACGCGCAAGACTAAAAGATAAATTACTTGGGAAATGGGGCCAGCAATGTGTCAGGTCAGAACTTTGACACTTGAAGATCTGGGTAGGTAGCACTGTGATGCACTAGACTAGAACAATCGAGGCTTATAGTATAAAACAATCTGTTTCCAGACACAACTCCCGCCGCTACGACTTGAACCGCAACTTTCCCGACTACTTCAAAGCGAACACCAAGCAGCCGCAGCCGGAAACTGAAGCGGTCAAAGAATGGATCAGCAAGATTCAATTCGTGTTATCTGGATCTCTACACGGAGGCGCACTAGTTGCATCCTATCCATTTGACAACACCCCTAGTGCTAGTAAGTACCTACACAGACCTTGGAATTTTAATAACACTGGTCTTCGGCCTCACTCGCCCAGTAGTTTTATTTGCAGCAGCGCCCTTTACACAGTAAAGCTGGCACAATGCTGCCAACACATATTCCGCTCTCAAACTTTTATACCTATGAGATATTCAAATTATTGAAGAATACACATGATAGCTGTGTGCAATAAGTAGGTACTAGTAGGTATTCATTCTACGGTTGTGTGCATGTGACTTGGCACGGTCATGCACTGCCAGGAGTGATGACGCGCCTCACCTGCGGCGCGTTTGTTCGAGCGGATTGTAGGGCACTTTCACTGATTACTATCAAACCATCAACACTCTATTTTGCGCTAGTTAGTACCTACCTACATATTGTTAGACATTTCAGAAGAAGAAAATGTGGTATCAAGACCAAGGGCAGCAATATTTAAGCACAAAATATAAAAATAATAATTCAAATTTTTGCAGTATATTATTGTATACTAGCGACAGCCCGCGACTTCGTTCGCGCAGTAGGCTCGGCCTTCGGCCTCGCCATAACCTCCCTTCTTTTCTTACTTTTTCTTTCATAAGAATCATCTCCTACTCTCTACAATAATTAACACAACAAAAAAAGAATTAGCGAAATCGGTTAAGCTGTTCTCAAGTTATAGCGTGACCAGGAAAAATAGAGGTTCATTTTATACCGACTGCCAAAAAAAGGAGGAGGTACTCAATTCGACTGTATTTTTTTTAGTTTGTTACCTCATAACTTTCGACTGGGTGAACCGATTCACAATTTTTTTTTTTTATGAAACTGGTGGTTCCCGTGTGGTCCCATTTAAATTTCATCAAATTCGGTCCAGTAGTTTTTGAGATACATTCCAATAACTGAATAGAATGGAAGTCGGTGTAATTTTTTTCAAATTGTACTTGTTATATTATAGACTAGCGACTGCCCGCGACTTCGATCGCGTATTAGGTAGGCTCAGCCTTCAGCCCCGCTATAACCTCTCATATTTCCTTGGTTTTTCTAGACCTGACAATCATAAACACAATAAAAAATAAATTAGCGAGTTTGTTTAATCCGTTCTCAAGTTATAGCGTGACCAAGAAAATAGGGGTACATTTTTATATTATAGACTAGCGACTGCCCGCGACTTCGATCGCGTATTAGGTAGGCTCAGCCTTCAGCCCCGCCATAACCTCTCATATTTCCTTGGTTTTTCTACACCTGACAATCATAAACACAACAAAAAATGAATTAGCGAGTTTGTTTAATCCGTTCTCAAGTTATAGCGTGACCAAGAAAAATAGGTGTACATTTTTATATTATAGATTATTAATTCAAAACGAGAATACATTTATAAGCTGCTTGCTTTTTTTACAAACTTATTTATAAGTGACCTGACGAGACGAAGCTTGCGTCTTTCGCCACATATAAGTATGAATCCTGCTCTGAACAAGCCTGAGTAACTTATCATCAGATATACCTACTTACCTATTTATGTTTCTTTCTTTCACGCAATCACAGGAATATGCAGATCATCGGTTTCTTGCTCCGGTGAAGTATTTATACTAGAACTAATTTAATATTTATTTACTACTAACGTTCGCAAATCAAATTCATGTTTTAAGATAATTTCGGAACTTTTTGGACAGATACCTATAAGGTGCGTTCGTTTAGCTTTGAGGGCATTGGTGGCGTTGTCATTGATGGCTCATTTGTTCAAAGCGTTTGTAAAGTTTAAAAACGTTATTTTTGCCACTTTGCCCACACCCTACTCGAACGCTCAACCGAGCATAAGACCTAAAATCGCATGATTATGCTATCAAATACATAGCTGTCAAAAAATGATCGCAAACAACCATGCTCCGGACGTGGGTCAAAAATTGCACTTTTTGGTGGCATAAATTCCTCTTTTTTAGCTTTCCGAACGGTGAACAAAAAGAGACATGAACGACATTTTCACCCACAGATTCCCAATTTGAACCCCCCTTGTGAGCGTTTCTAGCGTTATTTTCGCTAAAAACGCTCACGAAGGGCCTATTCGAACGCACTAATAGTCAAAACATAACTAACTTCACGAGTAGGTATACGAAATAAGTTAGAGCAAAAAAGCACGAACCCATTGCCTGCCTTGCTATTTACTGGTAACGTAAAAAATATATTTTAAAGCAAATTGAGAGTGCAGTTATGTATTAAACTTACCTAAATGTACGACCTAAACTTTCGATTATTTTCTTGAGTGTTCCTTTCGGTTATTTCGTAGGTATACCATGTAAACCAGTCAACAACTTACCCAGGATAGCTGCTATTAGTTTATTATTAACAATCAGTATTTCCGCCCACATATCCCCTGAACGCAGTGTTCCAAAGCTACGCGCATACGCCATCCATCGCGCCGGATGACGACGTGTTTCGCCATTTGTCACTGGTGTACTCCAAGAACCACGCTAAGATGGCGCGAGGGGTCTCTTGCAAGTCTGGCTCGCCGAAGTTTGAGAACGGGATAACAAATGGGGCCGCCTGGTACCCACTTACAGGTAAATATGTACTTTTTGTTTTAGTTGGTGATGTATATTGACGGCGGGAGTAGGTCTGTGTGTTTGCGGAATGAGGTCAAAATTCATGCAAAATCGAGAGTACTCGCTTCTTTTGGCCAAATATTTACTTTTACATTACATGTCTTGGTAGAATAGAGAATAACATAAGTAGTCATCTGGTGTAAATCTATATGAGTAGTATATGAATATAATATTCAATGAGAACATAAGAATGTCACTAAATATTAAAGTCACTTGGTACGGTGTTAATACTAATACCTAACTTAGGTTTGTATTACATTTCTCGAACACTTCTTCATTATCTTAGTACCTTACTAGTACGTAGTATAGTAGTAGTATGAACCTCCATATAATATAATATAATAATACTCCTCTCTCTGAGGAGAAGGCTCGAGTCCCAGCAGTGGGAACAAAATGGGCTGATTATTGTATGATATCTATATATTTTATATATCACTATCTCTATTTCTTCACAATAAAGCCGCCGGCGCCTGCAATTAGGTATAAATCGATAAAAAGAATGCACAGATTTTTATTCGGTTTTTATTAAAAGATACACTGATTTACGAGATAGGTTTCGGTGTATGATTTGTGTAATTTTTTTTTAATTAATCGATGTATTTTAAATTTTGCATATTTAATTTTCGATGCCTTCGATTATATACTTAGTCGCTGGGGTGTCTTGTTTAACGCTCTACGTACACCGTTAGATGTAAGAAACCAATTTATATAATAGAATGGTTGTCAATAGATCTCACGACAGCCCGTAACGCTACTTCTCAAATATATATATTTTTTTATTTTCTTAATGACAGTACGTTCGATATGTGTTCCGACCAGAGTTTTGTAGGGGAGACCGACTAAACGGTTTTCCGTGACTATGAAAATGTACTTACCGTAGGTTTTTGTATGCGTGGTGTCCAGGAACAGTGCCCCGAACTAGTGATAGGGTGATCTTTTTCTCTATCTCAAAGAATACATACCTACCTAAACACACTACACCAAAATTTTATGACCAACTATATTCTCACCTATTGTTTTAGGCGGAATGCAAGATTACAACTATCTCTGGCACGGATGTATGGAGATCACCTTAGAAGTATCGTGCTGCAAATATCCTCCTTCACACGAATTGCCTAAATATTGGCAGGATAACAAGCAGGTAACGTTATAAACAAAAACATTACAATCAAATAGATTTAATTTGTTAGAAATATCAAATTGTAAATCACAAGGATATGTACATGAATGCCGCAGTCAAACTGAATACCACAAGTGAAGGACTGATAGATCCAACTGAGTTGCCGGAATCGACTTCACGAATAATTCCACATGCAACGCGCCGTCCAGCGTTTCCAGTCGTGAGCGAAGTTTCGTGTCCTCCCAATCCCAGGTCGTCTTCTTGCTCGTGGAGTACTAGGGTACGTCCAATAACGTTGTTCGTTCCACTGAGCGCGATTATATTATCCGTAAAATTAACAGACGCGATCCCCGGTAAGCCAGGGATGATACTCACGAACACAACATTGCCTAAATCGCCAACATGCCTCGTCGGATGTTCTCTTCCGCCGTGATTGTTTTCTGTTGGGTTGAAATGAGGGCCGGCCGCATCGCAAGTGCTCACGTCTCCGATCTCGTGAACGTGAAATCCGTAAAGACCAGCTTGAAGACCGAATATAGCTCCCGTCACCTGAACACCAACGTTATTCTCGATGAAGAAAATGGTACCGTTTATTATTCCAGCCTGGAGATTAGCTTCCGCTACTCTCGGATCACATTTTACGGAATTGAAAACGCTCACAGAGAGTAATACTATCACGGTTCCATAAATCATTATGATATATCACTGCACTTTAATCGCAATCGGGATTGGAAAATAAATATAAATAGGAACGTTGTTTTGCTTATACTTTGATCCTGTTCATGGAAACCAATAGTAAGTAATGGCTTAAAACGAATCGATGACTGGAATAAATATAACCTTTTATCGTGTTGTTTAAATAGGTATAGATAAGATTCGATGGAATGTGGCTATTTGTATCTAATGTCTTAATCTATTCATCCCCACTCTTTTAGTATGTACCATGCTATCGATAAGCATTTGTGTACCCGCTATATTGATCGATTTTGGTTTAGTGATAACATGATAAGATACTTCCATATAAACACAAAATGTTATGTTGTAAAAATATCTATATTAGCCAGAAAACTACGGCCAAGAACGTCCGGAATCATCGTATGATTCGGCTCTGTGGTCATAAGTTCAAAAGAACAAAGTTTTAATATTGACTTTCATGAAAGTTGATCCACACGGGTCTGACTATGGCGCACGTATTTCGGCAACTCGTAGACCAACAGCATAGTCTGTTAGTAACTTAAGGCTCTTCTTCCAAAGATAACGCACGACGCGAAATATCAGTAAAATATATTATTGCGAATTTTAAGAATTAAACGTTTTATTAGTATTTATTTATTCTTATTATTTTTCTTGATAGTACTCATTACTTTCAATGCAATTATGCAGTATGTATGTGTTAGTAATATATTTTTTTCTACATTCAAGCGTTTTATATTTATGTATATGTATTTCATAAGCACGAACTATTTATTCATTTGATATACTTCGGAGGGCACGTTAAGCCGTCGTTCCCGGTTGTTTGTCGTAACAGTCGTTTCGTCAGGCTATGTCGAAGGCCTTCGTGCTGCCTTTCCTCGAAACTTTCAACTTGGGACGGCAATTAGCCGCACTAGGTCCGAGCGGTATGGATTATGGCCCAACTCTTCTCTCTGTGAGGAATGCTGGAGTCCCAGGAGTGGGAACATAACGGGCTGGTTATGTTTATTATGTTTTATATCTAACCAGTTACTGCCCGTAACTTCGTCTGCATGGAAGGTTATCGCGATCTTTCAAATTCCACCCTTTGAACCGACATAAAAAAGTCGTCTTCTTGCTCGTGGAGAACAAGGGTACGCCCTATAATGTTGTTGGTTCCACTGAGCGTTCATGATGTTCGCTTCCAAAAAATGAAAAAAATGAACAAAAGCTCTCTCTATTTCACATTTCATACAAATTCGCTCAGACGTTTGAGCGTGAAGAAGTAACAAACCTACACACACTTTACTGACAAACATCTGTATTTATCATATTAGTGTGATTGTAGCTAAAGTCTTAATACGAGTAATACTATTTTCCAGTCGATGATCAAATACCTAGCCGAGGTACACCGCGGCGCACATGGGTTCGTGATGGACGAGAACGGCAATCCCGTGGAACGTGCCTCCGTGAAGGTGAAGGGCCGCGACGTCACCTACCACACCACCAAGTACGGCGAATTCTGGAGGATCCTTCTTCCCGGCACTTACCGGATTGACGTAAGTTTCAAGCCGCTACGTAAACTACTTATATAAAAAACCTTTCTGCCTTGCATTTGCTGTGTGCCGTACTAAACATCAATTAAAAGTCAAGCGTATTCAGATAAGGCCTAGTATATTGTAAGTATAATTAGGTATAGTATGTTTCATAAAAGGAAAAGATATTGTAAGGAATAATTTAGAACGCTGTTACTTGTTTTTTGTAGCGGTAGTCTTTTGAATAATATAATTTTAATAAACCTAGTGAGAACAACCGACAACACGTCAATGCCGTTACAGCGTGAACTTGAAGAACAGTGGCCTTCTATGTCCGTTATTTACTCCGTTAGGTACATCACGGAATAGACAAACTATCAAACCAATTGTACTAAGACCCGGTCTATGAATCATCACATTATCTATACCCATAAATGACTGTACGCACAACCAATATAAAAAGAGCGTATGTTGGTGGTTCAAAAGAAAAGTTCATTTGTATTTAATTTGGTCGGTTAACATTTTACCAGTCTGATATTTTTTATCTTATGATTGAAAAACCAGACCTAAGGCTAATTACTTTAACTTATTTGGAATGTAGTCATATCCCTTAATATAATTGCCAAACAAATGACAAAAGTACCACGATGCTTTAATTCTGGTTACCGCTAAAGTTGTTTATAACTTAGTGCAAGGTTAAAACAAAACATTCATTTAGATTTTATTTTTTTAATTGCTTTGTTGGTTCTCCGTAGGTTTCCGCGGAGGGATATATTCCACAAGAAGTAGAGTTTATCGTTATAGACAGCCATCCCACCTTGTTGAATGTCACGCTACATACAGCCAAAGTAAGTACTTATTTTTAGTTGAAATAGTAGTTGTAAATATTGTTTACTAACTTCTTCACACCTTGTAAATACGCTCCAACTTACTATTTAACTAATGTTCTAGTTCTATAAAGTATACTTACATTAATCGTCGGTAATGATAAATTCATTACCTTATAACATAATATAAGCCTCTGACAATATATAGGCATTATCAATAAAGTACCTAGCGATTCGGTACGATCAACATCATAATTTTAGATCCGTTTACTGAATAACCTATCTGAACTTAAATGTGAATGATTGTATCAGACAGCATAACGTCTAAAATGTATTATAGTACCAAATACCAAGTAGTACCTATATGTGGCTGTTTTACTTTGCTTTTGGAAGTTTTGGATAAAGATTACTTACTGGCGGATACTGCCACTCTCTCCTAATGGCGCTAGTCATCTGTACGTATAGTCACCTTCTCAAGCATCACACTAAAAATCGTATTCCTATGAAACAGTTCATCAACTAAATTTAAATTAGAGACTATCAAGTATATAAATGTATAAAAACTTATATTCACTATAGTAACCACGTTTTACAGGAGGCATTTCATGCAAGGCAGCCTCATGCAAAGCAAGAATGTTACCTTAGCCTTGACTGAAAAACAGCATTATGATCAAATCACAGTGTGAACATAACACATGCTGAGTTTACCCCTATTTTCCTAATATATAGTTATTTAAATAATATTAGTATGCAACCTTTTAGTTCATAACATTCATCATCATTTATGATGATAGTGTGAAATGTTTTACTTTAGAGCATTGGGCTTACGGACGTGACTGTACGTATAGTTCTTGTACTTATGTGGTTGTGGTGGTTACATGTAGTGTATTGTGGTGTAGGGCTACGTCCCCAGCAAGCAGCCGCCGAAGCACCCCAGCCCGATCCGGCCTATCCAGGTCACCACGACGTCCAAGCCAACCCGGGATGCCCAGAACTCTCAGAATTCCCAAGACGTAAACTCGCAAGGAGTTATCGCGTTCCCTGAAGACTGATTGGCTCCCAAACCATAGTAGCTATTGATGTTACTTATTATAAGCCTATCTTGAAACAGTACTGTAAAAGTATTCGGTTATTAGTGTGTACTTTGTGAATATTTGCTATATTTTATATATTTGCAACCGTACTTACTTTCCGGGATAGCTTGACACACTAATGCATACATACATAAAATCACGCCTCTTTCCCGTAGGGGTAGGCAGAGACCACGGATTTCCACTTACTACGATCCTGACATATCTCTTTCGTTTCATCTATACTCATCAATCCTTTCATACATAAGCGTCGGTTTAGGGTACTTTTGACCTGGCCTTTTTTCAGAACGTCTTCTATCTGATTTCGGAACGTTCGCCTAGGTCTTCCCCTTCCAACACTTCCGTTTACTTGTCCCATGTATACCTGTTTAGTCATTCTCATTTCATTCATTCTCTCCACATGTCCAAACCAACTTAACATACCTTTCTCGATTTTTGTCACTACACCTTCATTCACACTACATCGTTCCCTTATCACACTATTCCTTATCCTGTCACTCCGTTTCACTCCAATCATACTCCTCAATGCTCTCATCTCCACAGCATTTATTCTACTTTCATGCTTTTTCTGCCACACCCAACTTTCACTACCATACATCAGTGTCGGAACCAACACTCCCCCATGAACAGCCAGACGAGCCTTTTTAGACACCTTTTGACTGTTCATAAAAGCGAAACTAATGCATACTTAGTTTATGTCACAAAAATACTATCGCTCTCATAAAACATGGACTAAAGATAGCCCCGAGTTTAAACCATGGTTTCAAGTAATTTCATATTTGAAATATTGCAATAACAAGACGGTATGTGTTCAGTATATCATATACCAATACAAACGTGTGTAGTAAATATTAAATTGATAAACGAAATACTTTACAGTTAATTTATCCAAATGCGAGGAATTTCATTTTTCCTTTCAATTTTCCATATGTTTTTCCATCACGCGAATTTCGTTGTTATTTTTTGGCATTTTTCATAACATCAGAATATCAGAATATCAAATATTATGACCTATGTAAGTTACAGTTGCTATATATTTGTAGGTGTTAACGTTTGACTCGACAATATACAAAATTACGTTAAATTTGTAGATAATAGCAAATCTCTTGTTTAGAACACCAAACTAAACTAGCGAACTTAAATCTATGTTTAGTAATGTACGAGTATGTATAACTAGCTGGTGCCCGTGACGTAGTCTGCGCAGGATTAGTACTTCGAGTAGCTTATTATCTTCTCCAAAGCCATATCTATATTTATACAAAATGTCATAAAATATGTACATGGTCAAACGCAATTGCTATAATAGTATTATATACATTTAAATACTTAGTATTTAAAGCAGTAAACACTAATAATAAAATACAGTAGCTACGTACATACAAATATAAAATTAATCACCATGAAAAAACTGTCATTACATTTCAGCAACCTTGACGATATTTGTGTTACATTTCATCACCCTTGATGTCAAAATGATAAAACTGACACAAATTTTGATAGAATTGTCATCATTACGATGTTAACGTAGGCCGAGATCTTGTTATTTTGTCTATGCTGTGCCCAAGAATATTACCCATTTTCACCCGCGTGGTGATGGATGATGATGAAAAGTATCCTATGTGTAAGCTGATGTAAACTACCCACAATAAATAAAAACATGGTTTTAGAATTGTCATTCTATATGTTACACGAATGTGAATTTAAGTAAAATCAGGATAAGATCTACCATATTTTGGACTTTAGTTTACTGTTATACACAAACGAATTGCTACCATTGCTTGTTTAAACAAATAGGTATTATATGTACATTATATTATTAGATATTTCGCTAATTAACTAATTAATTAAATATTATAAAATGTTGGTAATCTCTCAGTACAAATGTTTTAGTAAGTAATTAAATAAATTGTTGTATGTATATTGGAATTAAATAACATTGGTTAAATATAGATTTATAATGTTATAATATCTTGTAAATTGTAGATAACATTTGAACAAACCGCAATGGACTTTATGGTGAGTATAGAACATTATTTCTTCTAACTATGTATATCTATTGCTTCTAACGATAAGAAATGCATGCTTGTATGGCGGTTTGGGTGAGATATGTTGTAAATATGTTTTTTTAATGTGATTAGTACCTACAAGCTGAAGGTCTAGCTGGTGTTAAGTGGAACAGCTGCATATTGCTGCGTAACCCTGTGACATTAAGTTGTTAAATCTCGTGTACCTGGAGTTTATTACTGATAAAAAGTGATTGGGAAATGCAGGTGAGGTCAACGTAACAGCGAATCTCAAGAATAGAATACAATTCAGACACAACGGTAATCATAGAAGTTGTATTTAAAATCATTGTCTTTCGTGCCCCTTGTCTACTTTAAGTTGTTAGTCCCTGTTGTCATACAGCAATAGTCGCTAAGCCATATCATGCGACATAAAAAGGTGAACAGGAATTCCCGTTGGCCAATCACTGGGGAACAACACAAATAACCCTATTTGCCTGTGTATCTTGAACACATTTGTGAAATATTCATTTGAAATAATAAACCGTACTAAAAGTTTATTTTTTATTACAGCGCATAGATGGGCAGTACTACAGACCAGGCCCACCTCCACCGAGACTTCCGCCCGTGCCCACGCAGGCCCCGGGCTTTATAGCTTCCATCACAAACTCATTTAGTAGCCTAATGTCAAATTTCTTCGGTTAGGTAATCTTATAAGTGCAATAGCTTTGTCCGCCCTATGCTTGTAAGTAGGTACTCCATATAGCCAAGGCAGATATAAACGAAATGTAATACATATATGTATACCCAAGAAATACACAATAGCACGGTAGCACACACACCCTACATAGAGTGAAACCTAACAAGAACCCAATAGCTTCATTATGTACTAGTATGATTAGGTGTAGCCTGATTTTCTGAGATAGTAGAAGAGAAAAAGGTCTAGGCGTCTGACACGTATTGTTGGAAGACGCGGGTTCGACTCCCGTCCGAGGATATGAATTTTTTTCTCTAAAAATTGCAGTTTGTAGTATAAGAGAAATTTTGTATGGCTGTAAAAATACATAACTGTATGTAAGGACATTGAATTATAACGACTATACACCATACACTGTCTTGACATAGTCCATTCCGAGACCCGGACCATTGAAAAGTTTTTGAAACCTCAGAATTAATATAACATGATATCTCACCGTTTTAAGTTGTGTAATTTCAATCTTACTTAAATACATATTATAAATGTGAACATTTCTAAGTGAGTGCGTGTGTTTATATCTAGGGATTGGGATGAAATTTAGAGTGGGTGTAGCTTATGGCCTAGATCTACACATATACATTAGCTACTTTTTATTACAATTAAAGATGTAGTTCCTGAGGGATCACGATAATCGTAGTCCACGCGGGCGAATTCGCGGGCAGAAGCTAGTGTAATATCCTCGAAAACTTATAAATGTACCTAAACAGTTATACAATTCAGAAGCTTAAGCTATTTTATGCTTTATAGCTAAACAACGAAACTATAATGTGACAATAAATATGAATGTCAATGAATTTTGTTTTTCAAGAAGTACATTTTGCGAACACGGCCAAATATTAGTTAGTTTCTGTCAGTACTGGAACGTCCAGATTACGATCATTTTTAAGCTGTAGTATAAGCAAAGATATAATTTTAAAGAATTTGTAAATAGTAGACTTAACTTTTTATTTATTAAATAAACAAATTATTTAAGTTTTTTTTTATCAGCCCGATCCCTTTATATGGTATGCCAATTATTATGTTAGATGTATGTTGTGAATTGAATCAATTAACTCTGAGTCCTAATCAATATATAGGTATTAAATTAAAATACATGTAACTTTATTGAAATTTATCGTTTAATGAAATATCATACATAAGATCACAATTATTTACATGGACCACTTTAGATAATAAAATACTTATTTTTGTTCATATTCTAAATCATATTCAAACTGTTTTATCGCGGTACATATTATATATAGGTACTTAAATTGGAGACATTTTTTTAATTAAGGTCGTTTATCTGGAGATAGTTATGAATAACGGCATCACACTTACAAGGTAGCGGTTAGTACAAAACGTTTATCGTTGAGTGAAATACGAATAAGTAGAGGTATTATAAGGGTTATAGTCATGGCTGTTAATTCAGTTGAAACCTAAACGAATTAGCCAGCTACTGGTATTTTGTTTCATAACATAGATTAAGATTCAATGCGCTAAAGGCCTCAAATCACATACAATTTAAAAATATTTTTAAAATTATTAAAGGTTGATAATTATCGTAAACAAAGTTGTAATACTTGATCGACATAGTACGCTAAAGCATTCTTTTACTCACTACGCCCACAGTATGCTCTAAACAGAAGTATATAACCGGCAATATCTATAAGATGATAGTACAGTGTGAATGGTTAAACAGAATAAAAATAAAAAAATGATGCCTTATGCGAAATCAGTAAACAATTTAATAATATAAATATCCTAATATTTTGTGATATCCTAAGTTTCACATGTACGCAGTGAAACTGTTTTTTTATAGTCACATATAAGCGAGTTTCGCATTTATTCGAAACGACTGACGTTTGACAGTTTTATCTGGTCCCATAACATAGTGTATCCTGTTTAACTTTTGCGTTCAGTCATACTGTATTATTTTCACGATAAAGTACCAAATACAAAGTAATGCTTACAAGTAGACGTCGCCCACTGGAATCTGATCCCTGGCGTCGTGGAATGCAGCGATGAGCGCCGCCAGTTCGATTCTCTCACTGCACCCGCTCGACAGTCGCGCCTCCGCGTCACTCATTTTGATAAGTAGAGAGATAAGCACTTCGGGAGGTAATTTCACTGAAACAAGGATATCGATAAGTAGAGAAATAAGCACTTCGAGAGGCAATTTCATTGAAACAAGGACTTTGATAATTAGATAAATAAGCACTTCGGGACGTAATTTCCCTGAAACAAGGATTTAGATAAGTAGAGAAATTAGCACTTCGGTAGGAAATTTCACTGAAACAAGGATAATACAGCATTACACAGGATATAAAACAATCGAAAGAGAGCAGGCATCTGTTTTTCTCCTTTCTATGTGGAATCTTAGATATTTTATGTTGATACCTTAAACGCCTTATAGACGTACCAGACTGTACCAAAATTGCCATTTGGAGAGTTTGTCTATACAATAAACTAGCTGCTGCGCTCCGCTGTTTCTCCCGCGCCGTTATGGATGATGATAATATGAACAAAAATTATAGCCTATGCTCATCAGGGATAATGTAGGATTCTAATGGTGGAAGATTTTTTTTAAATCGGTCCAGTAGTTTCAAAGCTTATACGATTCAAACAAATAAACAAATCTTTCCTCTTTAGTACTAGCTGCGGTCCGCGGTTTAACCAGCGTGGTGATGGATGATGATGAGGATGAATCAAATATTGCGCATGTTATTTAGGCATAATGTAGCTCTAGACTCGTGAAAGAGTTGTTTGAATCAGTTAAGTAGTTTTACATGTATCCATTACAAACAAACAATCATATATCTTTCCTCTTTATTATTAGAGTAGATAAGGATGAATACCAAGGTACAAATAATGTAGCCTGGTTTTTACCGGCGTTACTATTGAAGAGTTCAAAATGAAAAAGTATTTATTGTGACATAACTGTAATAATTAGACATCATGGTAATGTGGACTTCTTTGTATATATTGACGTCTTCTATAAAACTGTCGTAAGTCACTTTGCTTTATCGTCAATAGCATAGACTTATTATATGGTTAATAGTTTCCGCAGCGTACGTGGTTGATACGTGACGGACTTTTATTGGTATTTTTTCCACACCTTGGGTTACATTATCGAAGTTTTCATCCGAATCCTTAATTTTTTTATCATTATATAGCCTATGTTCTACAGGGAAAATGTAGGATTCTTATGGTGAAACATTTTTTCTAATCAGGCCAGTAGTTTAGGAGCCAATTTAAACAAACAAACAAATCTTTCCTTTCTATAATATTATAGTAGATAATTAATTATAGAAGAATTGCCCATTTTAGAACTATTCATTTCAGCTGTTAATGTGATGTTCTGTCTAATGAAATCTTTTATCCTTGCTGAAATGAAGTCAGCATTTCCTGACAGATATCGATTGCGTTACCGCGTTTTTAAGTATAATTAATATGTATTTTATAGAGTAATACCTGAAAACTTATATTTTGGTCGAACTTGAGATCGAGATCTAGGCAAATTTTGTATGTATAAGGGGAGGAAGATGATGATCGTTTAAATTGTTATTCAATATATTGGATTACAAGTCTGTTATTTGTTATTGTGATGAAATACTCATATGTTATTTAAAATGATCTATATAGGTAGACCTGGATCTATGATACTAATAAATAACTATGACTATGGCAAATCCGTAAAAATATAAATTAACCGCGGAATTGTATGTTTGCGCATAATTCCGATCGACTTTACCGATTTGAATAATTTTATTTTTGTCGCTCTGATACAGGGATGGTTTAAAAAATAAAAAAAAACATATTCAACAGCATCCATCGAAACGCAGGTAAAACTGCGGGCGCAGCTTGTATAATATATATGTAAAGAAGTTGGATAGAATATGTTATAGTAATTTTACATAGTAAACATATTCATGCAAATAAAATACTTTTGACTTTGACATAAATAAATATTTATTTGTAATGAGGGTATACTTACCTCTTTGTATTTTAGTATGAACCTCGGTGAGAATATCGCTGAGAGCCAGCCCCTTAACAAGCTTGAGATCTTGAATGTCTGAAGAAGTGTTTAGGAAATTCATTATTACGAGTATATGCGTTAAACTACATTTAACAATAAGTTGTCTTTTTGAGGGGACATAGTTGAAGAGTATTCTCTCCCCGACGGCTTAAAAATGCTTACGATCTATGGCTTAGGAACCGTAAGAAGCGAAGAAACCCTGCTTACTAGGCGGTGGGCCTCTTGTAGGAAGAGGTCTTCTTGGTTGTTAACACCGCAGTCTCACATATTCTGCCTCAAAGCAAGTGATATTTTACTGGCTAATGAGAACTAATGAAAGTTAATGAGACTCACAAACCAATGTCTTGGGGTTACGAGGTCGTACAGTGCCGTGAAAAACTTCAATTCTAAGGTCGGGGTAGCACTGCAACTGTCACTGACTGGGCTAGCGCTTGCCATCATGCTAACGACATGCCCGCCACGAGACTAGATAGTTTTTTTTTCCAACTGGCTAATTGCTGTTTGCCTCTAACGGCATTTACAGAGTCACCGGAGACTAGACTAGATAGTATTAACACTTATATGTATATACTATGTATATGTCGGTATTCCAGTCAGTCGTGTATCTCGACTTCAGTGGATATTTGACATTAAATGCCATAAAAATTACAGTCAGATCTACTCAAGCTTATACTGAGCGTGCTTCTGTAATAATATTTATTCTATGGTTCTTGTGAAATATACGGCCCTTAGTGCGGATATAGACCAAGGGATAATCACTTTAGGTGCACCAGTGGAACTGGAGTCTTGTACAATATCTTAAAAAAGTGAATAAGTGAGAGCGAAATACAGATTCATAACCTTCGACATGAAATGTGGTCAAACGCTAAAATAAAGCAGTAGGGTACGTAGTACATAATTGTAAACAGTAAATAATTGAAGAAAATGCAACCAACTGCTTTGTTTGTTACTTACATCTTATCGTTATCAAAATAAAACAAAAGACAACTCAACGTTCCATGTGAAGTCATTTCGTTGTGCAATAAATGTCTTAAGATTGTATTTACATGTATTGTATACTAAGTATTAGTGTTATCTAAAATCATTATTTTTCCGTATTTATAGTACTTTACTGCGTACTTTTATCTGAGATAGGAAAACCCTATAATGACGACATCGGATAAACGTTCATAAACATTTCTAAATCAGGCCGTTATCCGGTATTTGTGACTCATAAGCAAACTGAGTTTTGCTCATGAGTTATGCTCATTTGCTTATTAGCTACAAACGCACTTACCAAAGTACAGATATTTATGGTACCGATGGATTTACGGCAGGTTTCTATGAGTTATTCCAGGTTATCACCTTCAGTATCCCTAGTGGTGACAATTGGCAATTGCTTTGTAATTTGTCCCCACTGGTAAGATATGGGAATGCCATGCTTACTGTTTCCAGTTGCCCGCCTATCCATTCATTTAATTCTTTCATTACTACAGGTAATCATTTCAAATCGTATTAAAACATTGTGATACAAGTGCGGAAATAAATTTCACAATTACCTTCACGCACTTGTGTCACACGACGTTTTTAAATAGGTTAGTGAGATAATTTAAATAGAAATACAAGGAAATAAATAAAGAAGAAAGTGAAAAGAAAGAAAATATTATAAGCAAATAATCGCTTAGACGTTTTGGAATGACGTTTTGAAATATAACGCAGACGCACACCTAAATGAATGAACCAAATGAGAATAGACTCTAAAATAGTAAAATAGTCTATTGAAAGACGACCTTCATGATTTTATTTAAATAAAGAGATTATTACTCTTTTTAGTGAGACTGAGGTAGTTAAACATAAACTAAAAAAAACACTATTAAAGTAAAATACACTATCCACAGTTATTATGGTATCTACTGTGCAAAGCATTTTTTAATATTTGAAAAGGATACTCTTAAAGCAAACAGCGAAGTCATTCTCGTTCAATAACCAGTGCAGTATGTTGTCAATATCGGATCGGAGCGGGTGTCCCACACACGTGTAGACATGGTCCTCGGTGACGTCACGGTACGCGAGCCATGTGCTCTGCAGCGTGTTTAGAACTTTGCGCATATCTCCGCCAGAAAGGGTTAAGAGAGCCTTGATGCCATCTTCGGATATTTTGACCCTGAAAATGTTGTATTTTGATCATATTAAGTTTCAAAAAACTATACCAACAGCGCTCTGCGCGATGAAGGAATAAAAAGTAGTCTGCATTGTACTAGATCATCATTTACTTATGTTTAAATATTCCAGCCTAATTAATTTAGTAGTCTTGGCGTGAAAGAGTAACAACCCATCCAAATTTACGTCAATGGTACGCAAAGGGTTAAGTCCTTAGGCAGGAGTTCACCAACTAGAACTTAACCATTGATTACCTAATCGCCCCCTTATACTTAAACAGTTGTTTAAACGTGTCGCGTTTTTTTTGTGTTTACCATCTTTTTAAAGCGAACGTTTAACTAATCGAGCGTTTTTGGACGAATGAGTCGTAAATGAATGAATAGTATAATACTACTCTGAAAAGATGGTAGCGTATCTTGTACCATTTACATTTACATGAGCTACATTCAAATATGGTAAGGTAATATTAATATACCACAAAATGTAATGCGTGACAAGTCAATGGTATGATCCCAAGTTGTATGTATTTCTAATTCAGCACCTTTTTTATGGTAATATTAAAGTTCGATTCGAAGTTCCATGTGTTTGTATTGTTGGCGTCAGAGTTGTTTCGTGGTAATTTAAATCTAAAATGCAAGTGAGTTTTATTGAAGTGATTATGGAAGACATTTTAATACAACTTTCTTTCAATTAAATCAAGTAATCCCAAGGCACTATGTTTGTATAAACTAAATCTTGTAACGAATGCTTTTACGTCAGTTTTTTCTAAATAATTGTGTCCACTTTGTAAAATACGGGGTGCCCGTAACATTCGCTCAATATCTTCAAAGTCATCGAACGCGGTATTTTCTTCAAAGATATAATTCAGAGCGTCTGACATTTCCACGTAAATAAACAATAACCAATGGTTAAACAAGGTCGAAGACATCGTTTAACTTAAACAGCCGGTTACAGAACTAAATCAATGGTTACTGCTTGGTGAACAGCAAAATATTGCTAAATGGTCGTTTAAGAATTAAACGTCCGTTTACAGTTTAAACATGTGTTGGTGAACACGGGCCTTAGTGTGTTAATCCATAACAAACAAATAATCAAATCTATCCTCTTTATAATATTAGTAATATAATAAATATGAACTCTTACACCCCAGGAAATGGATAAAACATTTAGAATATCATTGCTGTATCTTAGTGTACATAATGTGGCTTACTTTAAATAAATAAACCCAATTTCTTGTATGCTGGCTTTAATAAACTAATAAAATACATTGTTTCGTTAATAGTCAAGATATGTGTTACAAGCAAGATGGGAGTGAATAAAAAACATAACAGGTAGGTAGTTCGAAGAATGTTACTGCGCGACGCCCCTTATTATAAGCACGTTTGGACAATCTTGCCATTAGAAAGTCGTAGGCGTGAACAATTGTGTTTAATATTATCTGATAATCTGTGATAATAATAATACAAATGGCCAAATTCTGAAGTAAAATTAAGTTGAAGAAAAACACATAGGTTTTTACTTTTAGGTATTTTACTAACATACTAAAATCACTAAAATTTACCAACACAATTTAATATTTATTCATCTCTCTCCCATCTCATACTATGTCTTGTATTCCATTTAATCACACTAAAATTATGATTGCGAAATATTGTAAGTTTGGATGGAGATGGATCATACCCTGGACTAACAGGGACCCAAGGGAGCGCATTAATGAACAAAGCTATGTTACTAGATCGGCAAAAGATCAATTTTGTAGCAACCTTTAAAACAAGAAGTTCAAATATCAAATTGCTCCCTCATAACTCACAACTACACGCATACACATTCACACGCACCCTCCCTCACACTGACATACACACATCATCACAACATAAACACAGCACTCACGGCTCTAAAATATGTATTGCTGTTATTTATATATTATTTATTTGTCAGTATAGTTTTGATCAATCGTACGCTTTGTATTTATGTAGAGCTGTTTTGTATTTAACTAGAAACTCTACGTAGGGTCATTCTTTCACTACCTATCCCGGCGAGCACCAACCCGAGCATAGGGGTTCACTGAAAAATAGCGTCGCGAAAGCATGAAAATGTTACGCGATTTATGCTGAGTGTAACCCTTTTGTCATTATTGTCTGTATACAATTTTTTTGTTTGGTTCTAAATAAACATTTTATATAACATTTTTACTCAAACAAGTTTATTTTATTTACTCAAAAAGAATATGAATAAAAAGGCCTTTTCATCACTATTTTGATGTTTGAATTTAGAACACAACATACAGTATATTCGACCTCCATCTCATTGCGCAATAAATACTCCATACAAACTCCTTGTGCAAAGAATACTCTACATGTAAACTCCTTGTACAAATAACTCCTCCCCCATCCGGTGACGCTGTAAATGCCGGCAAAGGCAAACAGCAAGTAGCCCGTTCGAAAAGAAAAATAGAATAACTTCTCAAGATTTGATTGGTCGACATTTTCGACAAGGAGAAATAAAAGCTGTTAATTTTTTTGTGGCAATTGTCAGTCTGACATTTGTGCCAGTTTCACGTCAATGAAAACAACAAACAACCAAAGGCAATACACTGGAGCTAATATTTGTAGTACCTAAGTAGAAACATTGTAAAAACATCTATATAAAAAGAATGGCCCCGAGATTCTTGCCGCTTCTTCTCGGTAGGCTCTATATATTTTGGAACGCGGCGGTAGTCTTTAAAGTACATTATAATGAAAAATTGACGTTCATAAGTGCGTCTTTGATGCCTAAATTGAATAAATGATTTTGACTTTGAATTTGACCTAATACGAATTTGAGAAAATAAATAACAAGAATTGATTTTGTGACAAAATAAAAATATAACACATATTAATAAGAAAAGATAATAACGTAACGAAACATATTTAGACATAAACAACATTAAAACAAATAAATATGTACAAAATTAGAAACGAATTTTATTAATAGTAGGAAAGTGAACGAAAACTTTATACATCAATATTATTACATGATAAATGTTCAGGAACATGAGTCGGAAATGGGACTTTTAATTATACTTATGAGAATAAGTAGTAAAAAAAATTATCATACATTGGACAGGAAAAGAAAATATTAGTATGAAAGAAGAACGTTACCCTTCAGCGCTCGCTATCTCGCGCAGACGCGGCACTATCTGGCTCTGCTGAAGCGGCGCGAAGCGAAACCGAGTGCAGCGCGACTGCAGTGCCGGTATTATCTTGCCGAGGTAGTTGCAAATTATGCAAAACCGAACGTTTTCCGTATACTTTTCTATTACTGAAATAAACACAATGTTGCTTAGATGAGTATTAGTATTAAAATTCCAGTTAATAAATGCCGTAATATTGAAACACCTACATAAACCTACTCCCTAAGAGTTCAACTTTATACACTATGCAATAGGTATTTTAAACCAATTGTGTCTAGTTAAAACAGCATGACTCATTTCTTCAACTTATGTATGTTTAAATGTATTGAGTTGGAGATTTTACAAATGTGGTCTATGCCATATTTATTGTTGAAATGTAGTCTTGAGGGCACAAAGGGGTTCTTCTTACGTTTTTGGGGTCCATTACTATTCTATAGAAGTCAAAGAACTTACTCAAAGTCGGCGACCTTGATTTCAGGGTCAATGAAATAATTAACGCCTTGTAACAGCCGAAATTATTCGAGTTATATTTTCATCCCCCATTTAATAAAATTGTATAGTGCCTTCTCGAACAGGGTGGCCAACTTTAGCTCCAGCGTTAGGTATATAGGTTACATTTTCTTTTTATCTTTGGTAACGTAGTTCGAAATTTTACGTCGACCTGCAGGGCTATTATATACCTCAGTTGCTAACAAATGTTGACTGAAATCTTGAAAAATGGCAGCTCTGTCAGTTTTGACAACTCAAAACAAGCAAAATGTTAGTAAGTTGATAACTGGAGCTGACAAAAGTGACATGAAAAGTGACAAAAGTCGCCCATTTTTTGATTTCAATCAACATAATGTTAGCAACTGAGATACATGATAGCCCTACAGGTTAATTTGCCTTCTAATTACAAAAGTTACGTTTACTAACTTGATATTTAAAACTATTTTGAATGTGTGTATGTCTGGTCTGTTTAGATACAAAAATGCTTCGCTCACACATGCAATGGAAAACAGTAAAACTAAGGACTTTAAAAATATGTTTATTGTCATTATTGCACTGTGCAAACTTTCGATAGAGCTTTTCTATGCATTGAGCGCATGGCTTTCCTGTTCATGATAAGACTATGGGTGGGCTCGGACTGTAGCGGCAGTGGACTCTTTCCGTTCCTTTCAGAGGGTCGAGGCGACTTGCCGTCCCCGATCGTTGTTATGGGAGGTAGCTTGTGGACCTTCATGCCCATCACACGGGAAACTAAGTTCAGGAACAGCGTTTGAACCTGGAAAAAGAATTGTTAATGTTACATTTTTGACACAATGCACTTAACCGTCTCACCCATATTTGTAGAAGGGTACCGTTTAGCGAACCCTATTTACCCACATCAAATAAGGAGGAGGCTCTCCATTCGACTATTTTTTTTATGTTACCTCATAACTTTCCACTGAGTGAACCGATATTGATGATTCTTTTTTGATTTGAAAGCTGGTGCTTCCCGTGTGGTCCCATTTAAACTTCATCCAATTCGGTCCGGCAGTTTTTGAGTTACACTCCAATAACTGAAAATAGTTGCGCCTATTTTGATGATTTGATGATATCATCATTGACGGTGAATGACAATTGATCCCTTTATTAGCGAGAGTCACTAAAAAGAGTGACATTTTTTTTACCAAAAAACGGAACGGACTTCAACTCAAAAAATTAAAAATCACTTGTTGAAGTCGGTGCATGGTGCACACAATATTGTGATAATAGGTACTTTGAACTATCATGATACCGACTTCGACAAGTTATTTCACACTTTTCAGTGTTGAAGTCGGTTGCATTCTTTGGTTGTTTTTTATACTTGATTATTAATAACCATATTTTCATCCTAGCCAAGCAGTAGCGTGCGAGTATAACTGTGTTTAGTTTCAAAGGGCGCATTATAGCAAGTGAAATTACTCGATGCCATCTGCTATAACAGCCAAGGGTCAAAACGACTTTCTGTGAATCAGATGTACAAGTAAGTAGAGTTCAGCCGACTGCAGACTGCAGTTAAGTATCGGCGAGGTAGAGTAATTCTTTCTTCATAATACATCACTACAAAATAAATTAATGTGCTGTGATTGTGAATATTTTAAACAGTATAGTATCTTAAAGGGTTATATACATAAAATAGCATATAATGCCTCGAAGGAAAAATGTTTAAGGAATTAGTACGGGAAGTATATAGATAACAACATTGTTTTACCATTTCACCAGTTCTAGCTGAGCCCTTGAAAGTTTCCAAGAAATGTTCTGCAGCAAACTTTTGCACGCAAGACAGCCTCACTGCTCTCTGGTGTTCTAAATCTGACTTATTACCAAACAACGCCATCAGAGGTTTCTTTGGTTCCAATTCGAAGATATTCTTAACTTTTGTCATCCATATGCTGAGTTTCTCGAAGCTTTGTAAGTTTGTTAAATCGTACACCAATATGACTATCTGAAATAAGAAATCAGTTTTAAAGCTACTTAATTTTCTATTTTTAACAAGGTTAGAGTTGATAATATGACTTATTGGTATTTTTCCGATTATTTGCGAAATATTGGAACTCACAGTTGCGTGGTTGATAAGTAGGTTTCAATTTTGAGGGAGCATGGTAATTAGGTTTTATGGTTATAAAGACACAATAGTTTGTTTAACTAAAAATTAATAGTTGGTTAGTCCGATACAAGTAGGTATACACATACTTTTCTTTTAGCTGATATTACTAGTAATGTCAAAGCATCAGAGTAGTCTGTCTGAGCGAGTACATCTTCTCAATTCGCAACAACTCATGGATACGAGTAAATCTTGGCAAATGCAGAACATAATTATAACACAACATATTTAGTTATTGGAGTGTAATGTGATGAAATTTAAATGGAATCACACGGGAAGCACCAGCTTTCAAACAAAAAAATAATAGTTTTGTGAATCGGTTCGCCCAATCGAAAGTTATGAGATATCAAACTTACAACATAAAAAACAGTCGAATTCAGTACCTCCTCCTTTTTGGAAGTTGGTAGAAAATGAATAAGGGACGAATACGAAATGTTATCTATAGAAACACAAATTGGAAAGAAACCGCTTGGGAATAGGTATGGTATGATACCGCCGTCCTCATCTTTTTGCAGCGTCAAGTGAACTAGTTTATGAACCAATATATTAGGTATATGGTATTCATCACACTAATAATATTTTAAAAGGTAAGTTTGTGAGCGAGTGACTGAGTGAGTTCATTCAAGAGTCAACTTTAATTTAACTAAATCCGAGCTTAGAAGATTTAGATTCAAATCGGAATAAAGGTCTTCATATCCCAAACTAGGCAGAGCCTGAATTATGTAACCTAATGACTAATTTACATATAAACACACAGACACAGGTAAAACAGACATCTGCGCTTTGTTTGTCAGCTCAGAAGACAGGGCTGCAACCAATTGCGCCAATCGGCCAGTCATCACGAATAACATGCTCATTTTATCCCGTTTGAAAGGGTAGTTATGCAGGGAATCGTTACATATGGACGGTGCCGCGAGTAGTAGCTCGTTATAGCAAGAAAGCTAATAAGATGAGACTTACATCAGAGGCGTATAAATAATTAGCGAGCATATCAGTCTTGAGCGCGTTTCCGGCGACGTCGCAGAGTTGCAAGGCGACAGGCGGGCGTAGGCCTATGCACTGGCCCGCCATCACCTCGGCGCCTTGCGTGCTACCGTTAGCGATGCCGCTGCCACCGAGGTAACGACTGCATAGGCTGCTCTACAACGAACGACTTAAATGTAAATAATAATAAATAAGCAGCTCCCCCGCTGCCGCCGAGTCGCACACGCTGTGATATGTTGTACCCGCCGGGAACTCGCCTGAAGCTGAGCATTCAGACATGCTCGAAACCCGGGACGACGTATTCGATCCCTAACGAGTGTTTCGCCGGTTAACAATAATACTTAGTTTAACATTAAATAACTTTTCTTTGGGAAGGAAATAAACATTATATATTCCACCACCCATAGCGTAATGAGGGCAACACTATTTAATGTTATTTATTAACCAAATGCTTCGTAAATATTTGTCTTTGATTATGTTGAAATTAGAAATTATATAGCTTATACGTAAAAAAACGAAATACCTCTCACTGATTCACATTCTTGAAACTCGAAATCTTTAAGTACTTGAAATTAGGCAGGTAGGTAATGAACAAGTAAAAAAATCAGCTATAAAGGATTTTACGAAAGAGGCGAATTAACCCGTCCAGTGTCTAGTTTTTTCCGTTTATTTCTGAACTACGCATAAAAGTTCAAATAAAAATACTACCCTTGAATAGTTTGATCAACTAAAAGGAAGTTTATACCGGTGGAGTGTATTGAATCTGATAAAATTATGTTATAAAAACTAACGTGGTTTTCAATAATTATTAATTAAAAATACGGGATTACTCACGTAATATTTATCGGATAGGTCCGACTATAGTTTCGACCACATTCGGTGGCCTTTTTGAAGGAGTGTTCGGGACGCCCGCGTCGATGACGTCTCGCTTAGCAGTGCTAAGCGAGACGTCATCGACGATAAAATTAGTTACAAACTCGAGGTCTAAAAATGTGTATACACCTTGTGTACGCGCGACACGCCATGCGTGAAAGGGTGAAATTAAGGTTGAAATGTATATGAAATTGTACATATATTTCTGAATCTATAGACACTCACATTAATCTGGGATGCCTTTGATTATTCCGAATTAAATAAGGAAATCAAAAAAAAGATCAAGAAAGAAAATAACACAATTAAAAAAACATATAATATTACAGAATTCAGTTTTAGTCAAACATTTTTTTAAAGTCAAGGACTGACAACGATAAGTATAATTATGAGAAATATCAACCCTTCAGCGGTCCCCGCGGCTCATAACAATGGAGTATTATTGCGTCTGACACTGTTAAAGGCTGAATACCAAGACATTCTTATTTTTATATTGTAATTAAATAATAAGAATCCTATATTAACAATACGCTTGATTTTGCCGATGAAGCGCAACTATTACAATCGCCTTGCAGCCAATACGCGCCAAGCGGCTTGGCCCAAGCCAATGTGAACCTTATTCAATGAAACTGCATTCGATATTTGTAACGACCTACATAACACTGCTCGGTTAGGGATGTCATTCGCAAAACTACACGTATGAATTATTTATCTGTGTCTTGCTTGTGTGCATGTGTTATACGTATATAAAATAATAATATTTATTAAAAACTAGCGACTTCGTTCGCGTAGTAGGCTCGGCTTTCAGCCTCCACAATCACTCATCTTTTCTTGGTTTTTCTTTCATAAGAACCTTTTCCTGACGATATTTAATACAACAAAAAAAAAATAATGAGATTATTCGATCCGTTCTTAAGTTATAGCGTGACCAGGAGAAATAGAAGTTCATTTATTATTATAGTTATATATAGATATAATATAATCAGAAAATTCATGTAATTTAAACATTCGAATACTTACTTTTCCAGTGGCAGGTTCTCCAACTACAGCAATTTTAACTGTCTTGCTTTGCACTTCATCATCACTGTCCGACATCATAACTTTCTTTAAACTTAATAGAACATCATTGAGTTATAACTTATCACCAGCACATCATCCCAGTTAAACCCAAGTATTCAACGAGAATTTCGTAGAACCATTGTAATTTGTTTCACATAATAAAATATGCTTCCTAACTAATCAAAGCAAATTAATAAACTAATCGTCACATAATAAAAGTGTGAGTATGTGTTTTGGTCCAAGTAACCATAGCAACTTATTAGAATAGAAGGTACTTGTGTTACTAAAACTTATTAGGTAATTACGTTAATCCATTTTGGAGGTGGGTGTAATACCATGCCCTTTCTGGCTTGACCATGACCGTTAATTTTCACGAGTATTAGCAGCTTTGAGCTTGTAATAAGCATACACAATGCATCGACATAAAAAAGTTCATCATAGGCGATTTAGTCTGATTAAAGTTGTTTAATTTTTTGCGAATATCTTTATCGAATCCTTGCGAGCATGGATCTCACAATAAACTTGTCGAGTCGAGACTTTTATCAGCTATCTTACCTTGTCTCTGGTATGGATCTAGCTGCGATATAGCATATCGCGTCGTAATGTCATATACTTAGATAAACATGAGAATCTATTTAAATAAAACCCAAAACCTGTTGAATTATTAATAACGAAATTTTGAAGACCACTTGAACCATGAAGCTGAAATTTGTATATATATACAAATTATTCGAAAAATACCAATGAAAAAAAGTGTTATACGGAAAACTATGTTTTACATTATATCTTGCATCTTTGTAAAATATTATGTAATTATCATATTGAATTTCGTGCCCTAATACAGACTCCCGGTGGCGCGGTAAATACTTCGCCAACTCTCGAGGCATAACAATATGGTGCTGTGATGTCTGATCCTAAGCAGATTCATTTCTACGTATCAATACTTAAATACGCTTTATTTATCATTCCTTTTATGTGTTAAAATGCTAATAAACTTTTGCCAAAAAACTTGTACACAATCTGCACACACAAACTTTAACTTTTTTATATGTTATATTCTGCTTGTGTGGTGATTTTGTGTTTGATTTTACATACATCACAATACCGTCATTGTGTGTTATGATTATCCTTGTAACTAGTATACTCATCAATACGCGGAATATTATTTACTATACTAAGCCAACATTCAGTCAGAATTAACACATCACATGATATTCCAATTCTTGCTAAAAGAGTAATCATTCCATCAACCATCAATATTTGTATGCAATATGGTTAAAGACTTTTCAGTTTTATTAATATGTTGTTTGCAACTTTCAGCAGAGCTGGTAAAAGACTTACCTGAGATCTATTTCAGTATTTATATGATAGGCACTATCCATTATTATATATTAAGTTTAAATAATAAAACAATGTACTACACCAGGCAGCGATTGCAAATGTCTCATAGTAGAATCGTATACTTAACCAATCTTAAAGATTTCGAGTGTCATATGAAGAGTGAGTAGTGTCATGGTTCTGTTTCTTGATTTAATATAACGAGTGTATGTTACTCTTGTAAGTGTAAGTGCTTATAAAATGTAGTGAGTTGTCGGTTTTTGTCGAAGTATTCTTTTTAAGATATAGTCGGATATTATTGTTTATATAGTGTAAATACGCAACCATACAAATTAACCCTTTGTGTACCATTGGTGTACATTTACGTGCGTTTCATTCATAAATCTTTTGTTTTAGTTTATTACGATATAGGAAGGGTTAAGCAATGAAAATAAATATGTAAAAATTATCAATTTTCCTAAATTTTTTGGAGAACATTGCTTTAGTAACTACACGGCTGTTAATTAGTGCATACTTACCTACAATTTTTTTTATTATTATTTTCATAACTATACTTATCATAATACCGGTCGGGCCAGTTACTACTCGTCAGTCGCGGCCAAGGCGTGATAAGAGATATTCTATGGTATCGCCCCGACACCCGACACCAGCGCTAACGTAAAATATATCGGGTCGCAAGTGGAAGTAATCCACAAAAAATAACAAAATATTAGTGCGCTCAACAATTTCTGATACTTGTTGACGTGAAATTTAGTAAGTACTTTCAAGCGGGTTTCTACAAATTTTATTTTATGACAACATATTATTCTCATTATATCAACATTTCTCATTATTTTCAGATAACACAGAAACATCCCTTATGCATCCGTCGACGTTAGTTTCATTCATAAGCCTTTCGTTCTAAGCGAATAGGATGCCAAGACAATAAGAAGTACATAAAACAAGTCAACTTACTTCTTCTCAGTGCGTTTTGCGCATCATTCGTCATAGCATCAGCTTCATCCAAGATAATGAGTTTTGGTCCAGCTTTAAATATTGTTCTTGTGGAGGCAAAACTAAGAATTTGTCCTCTTACAATGCCAATTCCTCTGTCATCAGAAGCATTCAACTCTAGCACCTATAATATAATAATAAACTGTTAGATAACACAATATGAGTTATATGATTATTAACGGGATATTTATAAATATAGTAAATATCCCGTTAATAATCATATAACTTTATGTAACTGAAAATTTCAGTCAGCTCGTGACCATGGCCATTGTAACATGGTCGAAACGTCGAGCGAAAGGTACTCGTACATATTTTTACCTATATTAAATAATACGTGATAAGTCCCGATAAACCTTTAAAACATGTGTTCAAATCGCGAAAGTTTAAAAATTACCATATAACTTTAGTGAACAACCGTGATAGTTTAAAACAGTGTTTTAACATAATATGATTTTTTTTCTGAAAAGTTTTTATTTAAGCTAAAAGCACTAATGCTCGACAGTGAACTAAAGGTTGACACTTCCGAAAAAATGCTTTCTATATATAATATATAAGAATTACTCATTGAAATTACTTTACTATTGATGTTAGAGACACATAGTGATGTCTGTCATATACATGGTCAAACACTTGCATGCACATTATCAAGCAAATTTTTAAATGGCTTATAGTTGAAAGTATGGAATGTGCACAAGCGAACACATGCAATGGGATTTATAATTTTATTTTCTTTTGCAAGAATTTTGCATGTATGATTTAATTCTACATTTTTAGGTGCTTAGCTACGTCTTGTTTAAATTTTAAGATTTCGCAAAAGAATATGTTATTCACTTACATGAGAAAACTAAAAAAAATTACGATTAGCTGGGTTAATACTCTAAGGTTAATACATATTATATGGTAAAGTTAACATAGGTACAATGTAATAAAATACAATTGTTTCTAAAAGATAGTTAAATTACAACAAAACGAAGTAGGTGGTAGAAATAAAAAAATGTTGCTTGCTTTGTTTAAATATAGTTCAATTTAGAAAATTATTAATTTGCTAGAACTTTTGCCTTTTTAATCCTTCATTTACCGTGATAATTAAAACTGAAGATTTATGAATGAAGCGGATATAAGTGTACGTCTCTGGTACGCAAAGGGTTAATGTACTTAGTAAGATTTCTTAACAATTTAAAGTGTGTCAGCTATTAGTACCAGAAATTAGGGACAACATAAATGCATACACATATAATTATAATTTATTGGGGTTGGAGAAAACTAAATGAAAATTAATAAAAAAATAATACATATTAGCAAATGAATTTCTCAGCTTATATTCATGCAAATAATGTCTCTTAACAGTAGACAGGGTGCCAACTACCTTTGATTCCAGATTGTATGATGACAGTCACAGTGGCATCTTGAATGAATGTGAAGGATTTTTAAATATGGATGAGACTGATATTTTCAGAAGTACTACAGGAAGTAAAGTTCTAGCAGATATAGGAAAACAATAACTGTACCAAATAATATTTTGTTTTGCTTTTTTGGCATACAAGTCAAGAGTCAAGAGTTCAAAACTTCAAATCAAGAGACAAGAGCTTGACTGATGTTAAGCAACATACTTGACCATAATAGTTCAGTGCTATTCAGAATAATAAACTACAAGAGTTTAAAACCCTGCATGGCAATGCACTGCACTTGTCACCCTGAGATATAAGATGTATAACATCTTGCCCTGTAATTTCACTGGAAACTTCACCCTTTAACAAAACACAATATTAAATTAAAATATGCAATATTATATAATGTTTGCACACTACTGGTTCACTGTGACTGTACTTCCCCAGGCAGACTTTGCAAAATCCATGTTTTTTGTAGTAGTAGGACACCACTATAAAAAAAATGGATGAAAAAGAATGCTACATTGTACTTCTAGGTAGCAATGCTTGCAAAGATGGTCTACCTCCTATAGTATATTTCCTATAAAACTAACCAAATTAACACTTATCAATATCTTCAATACAGTCATGATAAACATTAGTACAATATTGATAGTATATTAGAATGAATGAATATTAGAAAAGCAATTGAAGTCCTGATCACTTCAAAAATATTACTATAAAAAGTGATAAGATTAAGTATTTTGATTTTCTGTAACAAGTTCAAGAATAGCTTGATATGATAGTATAAGAATTGTTCATATTTACATGGTTCTATAATTGTCTAGTATTTGTGTTAATGGATGTCTATTAATACTAGTTCCTATGACAAAGTGTACAAGAATATAAATGTAAGTTTAAAATAAGGTCATATATGAATCTTTGCATTACAAATGTTGTGTAAAAGATTGTATATGTCACTTTAGGAATAAAAAAATTATAACTATCATTTTGTGACAAAATATAACTGATTTAGAGAATTGAATTTTGCGTTGTTCTTAAAGTGTCGAGCATTAGTGCTAGAAGCGGCCTGGTTGCGGAAAAGAGCCAGCCCACCAAGTACCAAGTACCAAGTACCAAGTAAGCATTAGTGCTTTTACTTTAATCCATGAATTTACATGCAAGTAGTCAGAGTTAATATTTATTATTTTATAGACGATAATTTGAAATTAACATATTTTACATAATCCTAAAATTTGGGGATGCAACAAAACCTATTTTATAATGGTATATCGGAGATTATCGTAAGTTTTTACAATTATTCGTTATGGTAGACATTAGGATACAATTTGTACAATTCATTCTTTTTAATACTTTTTACAGTTAAGAGTGAAACAAAACCATACAGAGTCAATTTCTGAATGCACTCATCCATTTTGACATTGACAGTTATGACGCAGTAAATGCTGGAGTGAGGATATGTTTGGATAGTTTGCTAATAAATTTCCTTTGCCAGTTATTTTGTGATATACATTGTTGTTTACTTATTGGAAAAGTTAATTGCATTGCCTCAGTTTGGATTGGTGCAATCTACATTCAACAGATAGTCTAAATAATGAACCCTTCATCTAGAAGACAGGCTTCTTTGGTTGAAATGTTAGATTACAATAAAATTTGCAAAATTAAATATGGCTATTGAAATAACAAAATATATTGTTGAGGGAATGAGTGTGGCCATGGAGCCCATAAATCATGTAAATAAACCAGGTTTTATAAGACTGATTAAGAACCTTACCCCAATATGGTGTCCTGTACACATATAACAGAAAACCTGCTTCTAAAATTTATGATTTAGTGTCATTTAACAACAATTGTAAGGCATTAATATCATAATTCGTTATCGTATTTTACTGTTACGATGTACCTATTCCTCATTTGTATTGGTATCGTGATAGCCGTATTGTTGCATCCCTACTAAAAATATTTACACAATATTAAAACTATTATAGTTGGTTGAGGCGATGGTTGATAAAGTTAGCATTGCCATCCAGCGTGGCGATGCCGGCAGTATTTTAGTCACTTTTCCTACCATGGGGCTTATAGGTATATTAGTTTTTATTTATACTTTGAGTTAACATCAAAAACATACCTACCATAGAATTGAATTGTTGAGGAGTGTACATTTGTCTAGCACACGCTAGGATCGTAGATGTCTTCCCAGTACCCGGAGGGCCGTAGAACAGCAAATGCGGTAGTTGATTCTCTTTCATAAACTGGTTTACTGATAAAAACATAACACACTTAACCTCACTTTGTTGTTAGAAAAACGTCAATTACAGCAGTAATAGAACTTACTCGTCTTAACTATATCATCGTGAGATACCAAGTCTTCTAATTTGGAAGGCCGATATTTTTCAACCCTGCAGAAAGTAGGTAAAATAAGTAATTTGCACTGCACCGGTTACAATCACCACTGCATGAATTACTCACCATGGCAAATTTTTACCAGCTTCACCTACAGTCATTGTTAAATTTATTGTTTAATAAAATCTTGAAAAAACTCCCTCAACTCAATATTTTTCTGTTTTATTTTGAATGAAAGAAAACAAACAAAACAACGACTGGACCAAGGGGAGGTACCCTGTATGTACGTGATTTTACCATTGCACACACGAGCAAAATTTAGATATGTGTAGCGGAATTGTATGCAGTGTTGCCAACTCGACTGTAGTAAATGTCGCTAATAAGCCAGTAGAAAAGTCGCTAGATGTCACTGGGTGATTCGGGATCCATAAGTCGCTAGGTTTCGCTAGACATTTTTATTATTAACTACCTTTTACATCATGTTTTGGGCGTTATTTAAAATATCCATCTTAACATCCTTGCAAATTTTGACATTTATAATATTAGGTAGCAAGTGGATAAGGACTACTATAATACTTTACTCCTGGTCACGCTGTAACTTGCGAACGGATGGTATAATCTCGCTAATAATTTTTTGATTGTGTTACTCATTGACAGAAGAAGGTTTTTATGAAAGATATAGCAAGAAAAGAAGGTAGGATATGGCGAGGCAGAAGGTCAAGCCTACTACTCGAACGAAGTCGCGGGCAGTTGCTATTCTATGTATATATAAATGAACCCCTATTTCTTCTGGTCACGCTATAATTTGCGAACTTTAACGATTTCATTATTTTTTTAATGAACATGTGAGGTTATGTTGAGGCCGAAAGCCGAGCCTACTACACGATCGAAGTAGCGGGCAGTCGCTGTAATAAAAAATATGTTATAATCAAAGTTATGTATGTCATATATTTAAGAAAAATTATAATAAATGAACCATTAGGTATTTATAATTATACCTAGTTTTCTATCGATATCTAATCATTCTTTATCTGTTTTGAGCTATGAATCATCGATGAGGGATACAGGTTCGCTCAGACTTAGTATTCTTGTAGTAAAAGGCTGTGAGTCGTGTGGAACATCTTTAAATGGATGTGGTTTCTTAGTTCTAATAAGTCTTAGAACATCTAATGGCAGCTCATAGCTGAAACATGTCTTTTTCATTAGCTTTATAGTAAACCTGATCATTAAAATTGAATTCAGAGTTGCAAACCCCATTAGATTTTGTAGCGTGCCACTGTTGTGTTGGCCATACATAAGTAGATCATATACAAAAAAAATACATATCTAAAGAATACCGAGAATATGTAAATGTCGCTGAATCTAACGACAAAGTCGCTAAGTTGGCAACACTGATTGTATGTACTGCTACAGCGATAAAATTTAGACATTTATAGGGAAGCAAATTCGTTCCATAAAAAATATTCCGTACTATTTCTAATAAAATACATATTTTAATGCCACCAAACGTTTCATAATATGTTTTATTCTTTTACCTTTTTTTTGTTGTACAAAATACATAAAAGAAGCTAACATTTTTGTTAAAAACAATATTAAAAAACTAGCTCCAATTTTTTAATTCATCTTGCAGCACTCGAATTGTATGTCAGCAAGTTGATCAAATTCAATTTGAACATTTACGTTATAAATTAGTTTTAAATTGCTGATATTTCGTATTTTCGTGGATATTTCATGTTATTATAGTGACCCTCCTTTAATGTAAGCTTCCGCAGAACTATCCAAGTATTAGTAACATTAGAAACGGGATATTTACCGTGTAATCCATGTTGTCGGGAATATAAATCGCGAACTCAAATAAAATGGATTACACGGTAAATATCCCTTTTCTAATGTTGTCTCTTGCAAAAGTGATCGTGATAGCTTAAAAACTTATAAAATCTAAGTATGTCTACGGACATGTACAGAAAATGTGCAAAATGTGGAGCAACTCCTGTTCAAGATGGTGTGGTCTCATTTCACCGTTTCCCTAAGCCTGGTAAAACGAATGTTAAACGGTATGTTAATCATATATATTTTTATGCTCATATATGCTTTATCTTGCTTATATTGAAAAACTAATAGCATAGTTAGGTACCTACTCTGGTTTTCAATTCTACAGTAGGTATTATTATTACAGTTAGTTAAAAACATGTAATTTAACTTTGATCTCCATGTGATACCTATAATAAGATCATATAGGTAGGTACTATGTGCCTGTACCTTCGTCTACCATATTTCCTATCTTTCTCTAGTCAGATTGCAGTAATGTAATTACTATTGCTTGTGGGCTGATGGATGACACAACGGCGCCTACTCCCACCTTTTACGAAACTATCATAAATCAGGAGCGTCTTGTAATAAGCTTAAAATAATCATACTTACTATCGTACCAACACAAAATGGTTGAACAATATTACTTCAATATTATTTACGGCGTGTTCCTTTTTAAGCCGAAATCGACCCTAATGGTGCTTTCCAGTAAACACCGCCAATACATACGACTGTCGTGCCCCGGTTTCGTGTTTCCTTTAGGATGAATACCTATAATGCCCAACCCAAATAGAACACTCACACAGTCGCAAAAAGCGCGTCATATTTTCTCTCAATTAAATCGAATGAATCATAAACCTATTTGATATTTTGACAGTAACAGCTCACAACGACCGCAAGTCCAAAACCTTCCATCTGCGAGTGTTGTAGTCGTGGCGTGAGCGTGAGCTGTGAAGTAATCGATGATGTACCGAGCTCAGTTATGATAATTTATTGCGAGTTTGAAAGATAACGGTTGGGCGGCTATGCGAACGACGCGATCGATTTTGGCTCTCAAAGGAACACGACTAGATGTATAGTGCCACAAACTTATCTGGACCGGTGAGAGAGTCGCTGTTATCGCATTCGGTGTTGCCAAAAAAATAAATTTTACAATAAAGTGGTAAATAAAATATTAACCAAGATTCCGTGATTGCAGTTCTAATAATAATACATAGGTTAATTCGAATTAAATTAATAGCCTCCTTTTTTTGAGTTAGAAATGTATGATAAGGTATTTTAGCATTTTTTTAGACTGTTTTAAATCAATCCTAAGGTAGGTCATAAAGAACCAGCAGAATTTTTATTTCAGTGAAAAAAAAAACTTAAAATTTGATTTTATGTTTTTCATTTTCCTTGTGAAAACGGCTCGTGACGTCTCATGGCGTTACGTTCTTAGAACACTTTTTACGAAATCTGCCTTAAACATTCATTTTATATTTTTCTTGCATGGTGTAAAATACCCTATTATGCACACACTACCCATGTATCAGCTGGCAACTTAAAGGAACGTTGGTAAAATGTTAATTAGGTATCTACTTAAAAACAAAACAAATATATTCTTCGAAAATATTTTTATTTTAACGCAATAATTATGATCAATTACATATGTATGGCGAGTGTTCTCCAACGGGAATACTCCAGGTATTCCTGAGCCACCAGGGTTATTTGATTCATCAGCACTCACTTCATCATCACAGTCACTACTTTCACTTTCACTGTCCAAATTAATGATGAAAGGCTCGTCTAAGTATGCATCCCCTTTGCTATAGTCGTTTTCTAGTTTTTTCACGTGATTGCAATGCTTTTGCCATTCATCTACTGTTATCTTATTGAATGCTTCTGCAATCAAGGTAGGCATTTCAGAATTGGATTTACCAATGTTCTGATTAGCTACGTTTCCTTTCATCGAGCTCCAAATCATTTCGATTGCATTTAAGTCGCAATGGTAAGGCGGTAATCTTAACACGCTATGTCCATGTGTTTTCAACAGTTCGTCTATTTCATATACAGGTTTTGGTTTATGTCTTTTAATGAGTTCGTAGAGCTGCGGTTTTGTAAACTGTTCGTTAAATTCTATATTATTTTCCGTCAGCCACTTTTGCATCTCAGCCTTTTTATGATTTCCATTAGGAGTTCTATTTATGCAAATGCTATGATAAGGGGCATTATCCATTATAATCAGTGTTGACTGATGTAAATTGGGCAGAAGTTTATCAGTCACCCAATTTTTGAAATTCTTACTATTCATTTCATCATGATAATCGCCACTTTTCGTATTCGATTGGAACACCAATAAAGCATTCTCCACAAACCCTGCTTGTCCTCCCGCATGAACAATTATCCATCTGTTTCCTTTAGAAACTGGGTTAAGCACACCATCAACATCATCACTTTGCCAACAACGTCCAGCTGTATGAGATGCGTGAATATAGGTCTCGTCCAAAAATATGACTTGTTTTTGTTCACCTCGTTCATTCTCTTTAATTTTTTGAAGATAATTTGCTCTCCATGCTGAAATATCATTTCGTTCTATCAAAACTTTTCTGTTCGATTTTGATTTCTTGTAACGAAATCCAATTTTATGGAGTATTTTCCGAAGAGTTTCTCGACTCCCTTTGAAATCAATGTCTTCTTGGAGCACATCTAACAACTTTGGTATTGTGGGAATTTCTTTCCGCATAGTGTAAAATTCATGAATTTTTCTTCTTATGACACCGAGATCGAAATAATCCACCTCAATTTTACCTTTCGTCCTATTCCTTTTTTTACCCGGCGTGGAAACTTTTGTGCCAGCTTCATTTGCCTGTTCTTTTTCCGTTACAAGTTTCCTAACGAATCGCTCCGTAACACCTAAAACAAAAGTAACAAAAAATTAAAAATCTATTCTATTAAAATAACCGAAATAATGTTTTCGTGGAATTTATTTTCAAAAGCTGACAACACTAACCTGTGGCGGCAGCTACGCGCTCATACAGTTTTTCGAAAGGTATTACCGGTGTCTTAAGGCGCTTTTCTTCCTTCATAAAAGCTAAGACTTGTAATATGACGTTCCTGGCATCACTTTTTAAAGCTTTCGGCATTTTTCACAAGGTTTTAAACACTAAACGAATAATAAACACACGGGGCAAACAAGCAATGGCGGATATGTCAACGAACGGCAGACAGATTGACACTTCAATTATCAATATGGCGTCGTTAGTTCCTCTTCTGGCCACCGGTCCAGATAAGTTTGTGGCACTGTCAGTGAAGTGAAAGAACGAAACAACCACAGAATATTCTAATAAGGGTTTGAGATTTTTGGTGGAGGCACAGAATAAATATAGCTTTCATAATTATTATTCATTTTTTCTTTATAAGTGTAGTCGTACGTGTTGAACATTTGCCATTTCACAAGTTAATTTAATATGTATATGTAAATATTTATAGTTTCAATGATGCATGATTTTTATAGACATAATCGCGATTAAAGACTTAGTCAAGTACACAAATGTATCATTAAGTCACTGTCCTGCCTAAAATACGTTTTAGTAAAGCAATAGTAGTAGATATGTGTTTTAAAACAATAAAAAATCAAATCTATGAATATTTTATAAGTAATAAAATTGTTTCTACAGACTAATCTGTTGGTTTCATGTAGAAATATATGAAATACCTTTAATTCAAATAAAAGCCCTATATTAGCTTATTCAAATTGATTTGTAGCAGTTACTTAAACTTCTATTATTTTTGTTTAATTTCAGATGAACTTCCTTCAGAAGCCTTCGCCACAGCTACACTTTTGAGCAAATTCTTCCAGCTGTTTGATGCATTAAATGCTGACAGTCCAGACTTCCAGACAGACCAGAAAGTACAAAGTCAGTCCAGAAACTTACGCTCAGGCTGGTGTGGCAGTGAAAATGCCGAAACCTTTAAACGATGCAAATATGCCAATCTCGGTGGAGGTTACACATTTGTGCCGTTTGGGGTAGAAACTTTCTATAAGTGGTGCGTACGAAACTTTCAGGGCTTGGCCAAACGTTTGGTTGAAGCGTAGGTGAACAGAATGCTGGCTCATATTTTGCAAAGAAATTTTGCATAGCTATTCAACGTGGAAATGCAGCCAGCATTCTGGACATTTTGCCTCCAACAAATAATTTATTTTATTTGATATTTTTTAACTTTTGTCCATTATTTAGCTAAACTTAATAAATTTATGAAATAAATACATAAATGTTCTTAAAAATTGTTTTATTTCTATAACATAAGTACCTACTTATTCACCTAATAAGGTTCTGCCTACTTCATGAGGCGAAAATTATGTTTTAACATTGTTCCATCCGCAGACTGAATTGATAGGTAATAAAATAAATGAAAAAAGAAAAGCATGGGGTGGATATTTAAAATTCGCGCTAAAGTTAGTTCCTTAGCATTCCGTGCGGATTCTGTTGCGATAGTAGTATCAGTGTAATTCGCATTATGTCTGTATGGCAGTTACACTTCTTCTCTCGGTAGAGAGTTTCAACAAACTCACGATACCACCTTTGCATGACACCACACAAGGTTATCTTTGGTGTCGATTACTCCGGACTTGACTTCCAGCAAACAACTGCTTGGGACAGCGGCTTGGGCGGCCGCTCAGCGCAGAAGCACGGACAGTTGCTCAGCGCAGCAGCCCAGCGCAGCAGTTTGGGCAGCCGCTCAGGATACCTGCTCGGGACAGCTGAAAAACAAATGAATGTGTTAATATCTGTTGACGTACTACGATAAAATTCTGGACATCCATCACCCGCACCACACTATGCAATGAAAACAAAGAAAAACATTCCATGCCTTACATACTTTACCAAGATCTCACTCTCACTGTTTAGTGATATTTTTCTTTATTAATGCATACCAAAGACAACTAGCGCATGATATCAATTTGTGAAGATTAACTGTCGAATGTCTCGACAAACTCACGATACGACCTTTGCATGACACCATACAAGGTAATCTTTGGTGTCGATTACTCCAGACTTGACTTCCAGCAGACAACTGCTCGGGACAGCGGCTTGGGCGGCCGCTCAGCGCAGAAGCACGGGCAGTTGCTCAGCGCAGCAGCCCAGCGCAGCAGTTTGGACAGCCGCTCAGGATACCTGCTCAGGACAGCTGAAAAACAAATGAATGTGTTAATATCTGTCGACGTACTACGATAAAATTCTGGACTTCCATCACCCGCACCACACTATGCAATGAAAACAAATAAAAACATTCCATGCCTTACATACTTTACCAAGATCTCACTCGCAGAGTTTAGTGATATTTTTCTTTATTAATGCATACCAAAGACAACTAGCGCATGATATCAATTTGTGAAGATTAACTGTCGAATGTCTCGACATACTCACGATACCAACTTTGCATGACACCACACAAGGTAATCTTTGGTGTCGATTACTCCGGACTTGACTTCCAGCAGACAACTGCTCGGGACAGCGGCTTGGGCGGTCGCTCAGCGCAGAAGCACGGGCAGTTGCTAAGCGCAACAGCCCAGCGCAGCAGTTTGGGCAGCCGCTCAGGATACCTGCTCGGGACAGCTGAAAAACAAATGAATGTGTTAATATCTGTCGACGTACTACGATTAAATTCTGGACTTCCATCACCCGCACCACACTAAGCAATGAAAACAAAGAAAAACATTTCATGCCTTACATACTTTACCAAGATCTCACCGCACAGTTAAGTGATATTTTTCGGCGCGTGATATAAATTTGTGAAGATTAACTGTCGAAAGTCTCAACAAACTCACGATACCACCTTTGCATGACACCACACAAGGTAATCTTTGGTGTCGATTACTCCAGACTTGACTTCCAGCAGACAACTGCTCGGGACAGTGGCTTGGGCGGCCGCTCAGCGCAGAAGCACGGGCAGTTGCTCAGCGCAGCAGCCTAGCGCAGCAGTTTGGACAGCCGCTCAGGATACCTGCTCGGGACAGCTGAAAAACAATGAATGTTTTAATATCTGTCGACGTACTACGATAAAATTCTGAACTTCCATCACCCGCACCACACTATGCAATGAAAACAAATAAAAACATTCCATGCCTTACATACTTTACCAAGATCTCACTCGCACAGTTTAGTGATATTTTTCTTTATTAATGCATACCAAAGACAACTAGCGCGTGATATCAATTTGAGAAGATTAACTGTCGAATGTCTCGACAAACTCACGATACCACCTTTGCATGACACCACAAAGGTAATCTTTGGTGTTGATTACTCGGGACAGCGGCTTGGGCGGCCGCTCAGCGCAAAAGCACGGACAGTTGCTCAGCGCAGCAGTTTGGGCAGCCGCTCAGGATACCTGCTCGGGACAGCTGAAAAACAAATGAATGTGTTAATATCTGTCTACGTACTACGATAAAATTCTGGACATCCATCACCCGCACCACACTATGCAATGAAAACAAAGAAAAACATTCCGTGCCTTACATACTTTACCAAGATCTCACTCGCACAGTTTAGTGATATTTTTCTTTATTAATGCATACCAAAGACAACTAGCGCGTGATATCAATTTGTGAAGATTAACTGTCGAATGTCTCGACAAACTTACGATACCACCTTTGCATGACACCACACAAGGTAATCTTTGGTGTCGATTACTTCGGACTTGACTTCCAGCAGACAACTGCTCGGGACAGCGGCTTGGGCGGCCGCTCAGCGCAGAAGCACGGGCAGTTGCTCAGCGCAGCAGCCCAGCGCAGCAGTTTGGGCAGCCGCTCAGGATACCTGCTCAGGACAGCTGAAAAACAAATGAATGTGTTAATATCTGTCGACGTTCTACAATAAAATTCTGGACTTCCATCTCCCGCACCACACTATGCAATGAAAACAAAGAAAAACATTCCATGCCTTACATACATTACCAAGTTTCCATAGGTACCCATTCATATAGGGTTCATTTTGACAATTGTTTTATTTAAATCCTGAAGTACTTCCATAGCACAGTGACGTGTCAATCATAGTGATCAATACCTCTCGTGTTGCATACAAGTTATACAAGACAAAACATTGCCGTATAAAAGTATTAACACAGCGGTAACATTAACCTTACAGTTATTTATCTCTACAAGTAGCAGAACATTAATTTAAAAAAAGGAAAAAAAAATTTAAAAAATTTAAAAAAAAAAACCGACAATCATTACGACAGTGTTTGCACTATACAAAATCACTACAAGAATTGACGTCACCGCAATAACGAACTCGGAGATGTTGACTCGTCGACGGTTGAAGGCAGAATGAGCAACGACCGCTCTGCGCGCCGCCTTTTATACTTTTCGGTCTACTAGGCTATTTTCGTCTCAAACAATATATATATATATATCGGCGCGGATACAATAATTAGCCAATAATAATTAGTCTTTAACAATTAGATTTTTTAAATTGATTTATTTGAATTGATTTATAAAACATAGATTCATACTTTTGAAATTGTTTACAGTAAATTATTCCAATTAAAATTAATAATTTAATTATTCTCAAAATTATTTAAGTTTATTACGATGTACAATTAACTATAAAACATGCCATCACTTTGTATTGCAATCTTAATATTTAAAACGACCACGTGCAAGTACGCCGTAACCTATAAAAGCGGTCGCACTGGCGACGGGATGGCACATTTGTATGGGGCAAATGAAATTACCTACGGGGGCTAATTTTTATAGTTGCCATTTAAAATATTATTCAAAGGTGGTAACACATTAAATATTTTGATGTCACATCCGGCATGCTAAAATATTCTCTTTGGTGGGTGTGTTATTGTTTTCATTCGGATTTAGTGCCGGTTTCAGTGATTTCAGTTTCGTTCGTTGTTAAAGTTCCTTGAATATAGCATTAAATCCACGTCGAGTTGAGCTTATGTTCCTCCGTGCCTTCAAAAAGTTATGTTACTTGCGATTAGGAACTTCGAGAAATTGTCAAATTGACTCAGTTGTGTGTGATGTGAGAAATTGACTCTTGATTATATTATAATAATTTGAGCAGAGACTCTATTTTAGTTTGTGATCATGTCGGAGAAAGAAAACAAAAGGAAATGCTTTAAATGCGGCCGCTCACCGTTCGCAGACAACGCAAAATTTCCAAAGCCTGGCATAAATAACCTTATACGGTATATATATTTACTGATATTTTTATGGTCATGTCTTAGTGCGACTCTCCATATGTACCACTCCTCATATTATTAAACAATTGCTAATTCTCCTGATAGTTTATGGAACTAGCACAACAGACACTGGCAGAATTATGACAATAGTTGCAGACAGTAGCCTCTAAGAACTTCTATTTTTAAGCATTTTATCAGAGTCAAATCAAACAAGAATGAGCAAATCTGGTTAATTCTGAATCCTTAAAATTGACCTTACTAAGAAATCCAGAAACTACATATAGTGCGTTCGAATAGGGTGTGGGCAAAAGTCACAAAAGTAACATTTTTGATCTTTACAAACGCTTTAACAAAAAAGCGCTCAACTGAGCATAAGACCTAAAATCGCATGTTTATGATCAAATACATAGCTGTCAAATAACGATCACAAACAACCATGCTTCAGACGTGGGTCAAAAATTAAACTTTTTGGTGGCAATAATTCCTCTTTTTTAGCATTCCGAATGCTGAACAAAAAGAGACATGAATGACATTTTCACCCACAGATTCCCATTCGAACGCCCCTTATGAGCGTTATTAGCATTTTCGCTAAAACAATCAGAAGTGATCTATTTGAATGCACTAAATATTATATTTCGTCTTTGCATCCATGTAGCTTTCCATTGGGAGTAATATTTCTAACTTACCTGTAGCCTGAGTCCCCATGGAAGTTAGATTAAAATAAATGATGTGTATGTTGTACAAGTTATACAAAATTTCACACAAATCTAGTTGTGTCATAGTACTTCATGCATGTGGGGGCTTAAAAGCTGTATCTGTAGCTGGATAAATATGATATAAATGGTAAATATTCACGGCATTGATAGAACAGTGGTGTTTCATAAAACGGATAGGCAATTAGCATTTGGCTGCAACAAATATTTTACAGTACCCATTTCAGAATCAAAACAATATAAGTAACCCAAATAGAATTTTAATTAAGTATTTTTTTTGTACTTACAGCTGTAAACTACGGGCCCAATACATACTCATCAACAACATTTCAAATGAAACTCCACAGTGAGCATAGAATGTTGTGTGAAAATCATTTTCTTGAAGCTGACTTCACTGATGATACTCTACAGAAGTTACGGAGATCTGTGGTCCCATGTGATGTAAGTTGCAAGTCAGTATTAAAACAAATTTATGTTGTGACTGTAAGCTAGATATTGATCACCGTCTCACCTATTGGTATTTATCCAAAGGTTTTCCTGAACAGATCGCTCTTAGCGATAACACAGCCTACTGAACTGACAATGGAAAATAGGCAGGGTAACACACACACAATGCCTTTCCACCAGTGAGGAGGGGCTCAAGCTGAAAGAGAGTTAACCCATGGTATTGCTGCTCAGTAGTCCATACTGTTCCGTCCACGATTGCTGCTTCAATTGGTAGGGCAGAAGTATACTTGCTACTTGAGGGTAGTAGGTAGCTAGCTAGATCAGCATTCGCAAAATGTTCTACTGCCATGGGGTACCAGGTACCTTCTGATTAGCAGTCAATAGGTGTAATCACCTGGCTACCACAGCTCCAATATCCAACGCCTAATTCAATTAAGACCAAATTAAAAAATTATATCTGTGGTTTAAATATTATTGGTGTTTGCAAAAATTTCAATCCGGTATACGGACGCAAGATTATTTTCACCTCTAATCACCACCATTCCATAGCTATAGGCATTAGGCACCTATAGCAAAAAAATCGTTGGGACGCAAATTCACCTCCAGAATATCTGGACGAGTATAATGCAGTTCACTGATTGTCCGCTAGAGTGGCTGCCTCGCTGTATATTTTTTGGGTGTATATTTTCGTACATATAGCCGATAATGTTGCGTCCACCTACAATGCGACAATGCGACGTTGCCACTTCGTACAGTGCGTATAGTTGCCTTGGAATGAAATGCGACGTTGCCGCTTGGGTGCGTTGAGGCTATGAGATATGCCGCGTGCGACGATTGTTTGATTCTGCTCGTGAACTTTGCGGACGCTATAGTAATCCGTACGAAAGGATTTGATTATAGTATATTATGATACAAGTGAGCTATGTTGCTTATCATATACGAGGCTGTGGGTTGTAGCCCGAACCGCAGGCGAGGGCGTAAATCAGCCGAGTTTTAGTGAGCAAGTTGCTCACGAGTTTTTACACATTTTCGCAACACAAAACGAAACATGTAGGTATTGCATAAATCGTTTAACTATTAAAAAAATTGGTAAATGAACAATTTTCAAAACAACATTGGTATCAATTTTATTGTTTGTTTTGGCCTGAAAGTTAATGGTTTCATCCAGAGTTGTTTTAACAAATATGAATAAGTATTAGAGCTACTTTGATTTCATTTTAGTACCTACCAGATGTTGCCTATTATACAATTTTATTGTTTGTTTTGTTATGAATCCTTTTTTATACAGAATTGTTTTACGAAATATATATAAGTATTAGAGTTACTCTCACGGTATTTTCTACCGACATCCAAAAAAAGGAGGAGGTACTCAATTCGACTGTTTTTTTATGTTTGTTACCTCATAACTTTCGATAGGGTAAACAAATTTTCAAAATTCTTTTTTTGTTTGAAAGCTGGTGCTTTCCGTGTAATCCCATTTAAAATTCATCAAATTCGGTTCGATTTTTACCAAAGTAATAGAATGGAAGTCGGTATTAAATTTTTCAAATTGCACTTGTAGTATCAGACGTTGCCTATTATATAATTTTATTGTTTGGTTTGGCCTGGTTTATGGTGTATGGTCTGGTATATGATATTAAAGTTTTCATCAAGAACTATTTTACCAAATATAAGAATTTTAAATTAATTTAGTACTAAACGTTTATATCAAAATGCGCCAAGGTTCTTAAAAATAATAACTTCACTTATTTAACATTTTATAATTTATCGTTTGTCAAACGATTTTTTATATATACAATACTTATCAAATGTTTGAAAAGAAAACGCTTTTTCTCAGTTTATAATTAAATAATTTTTATATACAAACAATCATTAATACATAATACATTTAATTGTTATTCAATTTTAGCAACCCATATGGTGGTGTGATAATAATTCTAAAAGGTGTATTTCTGAATCATGCCTTTTCGCTCTAATATTCTGGCGATGCGTTTATCCTTGGAAACACCCTTTTTATTATTATTTGCAGGCCAAGACACAGTATGAAGTTAATTAAGCAAATAAAATTGTGTGGAATCACTCTGATTTAAAAAAAAAGTAATGTAAGATTATGGCTCCAATACTAGGTTAGGTTAAGTTATGACCGTGACAAAACTATGCACAACTCGAGCGAGCGAAGCGAGCGTGCCGCGGCAGCGGTCGGCGAAGTGCTTAAAACAAAGTAAGAAATGATTGTGGCTCCAACCCTAGGTAAGGTTATGGTTTGTAGGTAGTTGGTAGAGTGCACAACAAATATTACCTACCCACAAACTACTCCACGTACTCTTTAGAGTTTAAAGTGAAACTTTGTAAAACGTGAATATGTAAAAGAAACCAAGTATGAAATAAAAAAGTGAACAAAATTGGACGCGAAATTTATATTATGTACGTACTATAGACGCAACAAAAGCATCAGTATTGATCAAAATATATAAAAAATATACGCTAGGACGTGAAAATGTACATGACGTAACAAACGTAATTCAGTATGGACGCAATTACTATACCGTGATGTGTATATATATATATTACATTTGTTATCAGGCATTTAGGTATATGTATTTTCACTTTTTTATTCACTATTTTCTATACTTACGCTGATACTATTTACCACTGTCCCTGAAAATATTACTCTTTCAATCCAAAGGTTGTCTGGAAGGAATCGCGATAAGACTGCCTTTTGTACCATTATGTTTTAACTAAAGAGTTCCTATCTATCTGTATTTGTCAGTTTAGTTATATATTTTCAATACCTTTTCATCTGTAACTCATTAGTTATTTTTTTCCAGAATGAACCACAATTGCCCGAGTATACAATAAGGCCTCAACCTGGTCCTTCACATGGGGTCTTACAGGATATCACAAACACAAGACCTACCAATCAGTCTGGTCCTTCACATGGGGTCTTACAGGAAGTGACCATTGGTGCAAATTGTGAGCCTAATGTTGGGACATCTTCAGATGCTCAAGTGCAAACAATAGTTAAACCAACTTCAGAAAGGGAGAAGTTTTTGTATGCCAAATGTAGCAAATATATGCGAAAAATTTGCCAACTGCGCAATCGCGTTAGACATCTGAAGTCAAAAGATATTTTAAAACGTGTGACAGATGATGTATCCATTAAAAGTTATCAGAGAAGATATCTCCGACATTTGCGCAACTGTTGCAAGGACAGATAGGGAACTTTAAAAAGAAAAGTATTGGTCGAAGGTGGAATAAAAAAGAAAAAATTACTGCTCTAAGAATTTATAAAAGATCACCAACTTGTTACCGTTTTCTGCAAAGGCTTTTTCAGTTACCATCACCCAGTATATTAAAAAGTCTACTCAATAGAGTACCTTTTAATGCTGGAATCAATCAACCAGTTTTTGAAGTCCTTCAAAATTACTCAAAGACACAAAAGCCTTCAGACAATGAATACACGTTAATGTTTGATGAAATGTCAATAAAAAAAACATCTCAATTACAACCCTAAAGAAGATGTAATTGAAGGATTTCAGGACCATGCTTCACAGGGAAGATCCCCACTTATTGCAGCATATGTATTGGTGTTTATGGTTGTGGGGATACGTAAGAAAGTTAAAAAGCCAATTGCCTATTACTTTTCAAGTGGGTTTTCTACTGCAGACAGACTGGCTGTGCTAATTAAAAAGGTAAGTTTTTTTTTTAAACACCTGCCTTAGAATGTCTTAAAAGGCGACTGAAGTCTCATAGGCAGAAAAGTGCGTCTAGTAGGCAGCAGTCAGCGGTGTGGCAAAACCAATACTAAAACCAAATTATACTCCTTGTTATGTCCATTCATATTACAGAAAAACATACGGTATCGATTGACCCCATGTGTAGGGATGATGATGACAACCTTTATATAATACTAGCTACGCTCTGTCTGCATGGTGATGGATGATGATAATGATGAATCAAAATATATATATAGCCTATGTTATTTAGGGATTACATAGTATAATGGAGAAAGAATTTTTGAAATTGATACGAGTTGTTTTAGAGTCTATTCATTACAGACATACAAAAATGCAAATATTTCTTCTTGATATTATTATTACTTTCTAAATTGTACACCGTTATCAATACTTTTGCATAACAAACCCAATGTGAATAGTTATCACATCAGTTAGAATAATTGTTCATTATTTATCATTTCAGGTTCTACAAAAGTGCCATGAGGTGGGAGTAAATATTGCGGCCATTGTGTGCGATATGGATGGCGTAAACAGGCGAGCCCTCACTATCTTGGGTGCATCACTGCAACACCCTTATATACACCATAATAATAATAATAATAATAAAGCCTTTATTAAACAATCTTATAAAACATATTTCTTATTAATAAATAATTAACATAGACACTGGTTTTGCGAAGATTGTCTTGCTACTACATACAGCATAGGCCTCCCCTAGAGCTTGCCATAAAGCGCGGTCTTGTGTCTTGCTACTCCATGTGGCGCCTGCTATCCTTTTTATGTCGTCTTCCCATCTCCGACGCTGTTTCACTCTCTTTCTTTTGTGCTGTCTTGGGCACCATTCGGTCACATCCTTAGCCCACTTGTGCTTTTGGTTCCTCATCATGTGACCTGTCCACCTCCACTTTAGTTTCTTGACACAATATGTCACATCCGTAACTTTAGTTTGCCTCCGGATTGTTTCAAGTTTTATTTTATTTTTTAGCTTAATATTCAGCATACTTCTTTCCATCCTATGTTGGCATGTCTCTAGTGCGGGTATATTTTGATTTGTTAGATTCCACGTTTGACATCCATACGTCATAACGGGCAGAATACATGCATCAAATACTTTTTTCTTATATTTCAGTGGTATCTCTGGGTTTTTTACGATTTCTTTCAAGGACCAGTATCTTTTCCAGGATAGATTAATTCTGTTGTTTATTTCTTTCTTTGTCAGGTCTTTGGAGATATAATTTGTCCAAGATACATGTATTCATTCACATATTCCATCTGCGTACCATCAATTGTAATACGAACTTTTTCTACATTTGTCATTAGTTTCGTTTTTGAGGTGTTCATTGACAGACCAACATTTCTACTTTCGAAGGTAAGTTGTTCGAGCATTTCCTGTAGACTTCTCGCGTCCCTTGTAATAAGTATCAGATCGTCTGCGAATCTTAGGTGGTTCAGTTGTATTCCGTTAATGGTTAGTCCATAGTTGTCCCATTCGAGGCGTCTAAATACGAATTCCAGAACTGCTGAAAAAAGTTTGGGCGACAGCGGGTCGCCTTGTCTATCTCCTCTTTGTATAGGAAAAGCTTCGCCTGTTCTTTCTGTTCGTACTTTAGCTGTCATGTTCTGGTATATATTGTTAATGAGCCGTATATATTTTTTGTTTACTCCCTGTGCTTCTAGCGCCTCCCATATTTTTGTGTTGTGTTTAAGTGCATCGAACGCTTTGTTGTAGTCTACAAAAGCTATGTAGTAGTCAATACCGTATTCGTTACTTTTTTGGATCACCTGTTTTATGGTGTGAATATGATCAAGCGTTGAGAAATCACTCCGAAATCCCGCCTGCTCCCTTGGTTGGTTTTCGTCCAGTATCTTTGTTACGCGGCTTAGCAGGATTTTGGAGAAGATTTTATACACGTTGGACATGAGGCTAATAGGTCTATAATTTGTTATGTCGTTTTTCTTTCCTTTTTTGTGTATAAGTATTATAGTTGACGATTTCCACTGGCGGGGTATGTATTCAGTACTCAAAATTTCATTGAATAAGTCTGTGATTATGTTTAATGTTTCGTCCGATGTTCCTATAAGGAGTTCGTTAGATATGGCATCTTCCCCTGGTGATTTCCCTCTTTTCTGTGACTTTATTGCTTTGTTGACTTCTTCTCGCATTATGCTTGGGGTGTCTTCCTCCTCTTCGCCTTTTTGGATTATTGGTTGCTGTGCCTCAGACAGCATTTCCTTATCGCTGTATAGCTCTCGGTAATATTCTGTTGCGATTTTCAATATTTCAATTCTATTTGTGTTGTTTCTTTTACTTCTTCGGTCTGTAACGTTTTCGATCCAATCTAAACTATCTCTTAACTCTTGCCAAGCCTTTTTCGAACCACCAGTTTTTTCTATGTAGTAATTGATTGTTTGTGTTTTTGTGCTCTGTCTATGTTTCCGTATTTCTAAGTTTATTCTTTGCTTAACTTTGCTATTTCCTGTCTGTTGTTCTTTCTATCTTGAAACAAGATCTTTCTTTGTCCGATTAAGTTTCTAGCTTTCGGTCCTATTTTGTCCTTTGTTGATTTATTTTGTACAACCTCCTTTTGTATTTGTTTTAGTTCGTTCTCTATAGTATCGTATTTCTCTTGAATATTTTTGACGTTTTGTAATCTTACTAACGCGACTTCTAGGGAATCTAAGATCTTATTGGGTATTGGTAATATTATACTTTTATCGGTTTTATGAATGTATTTTCTTGATAGTTTTGGTTCTATTGTGTATAGTTGACTTCTAAGCATTCTATGATCGGTATTAAAATTCAGTTGATTGACAATATCCACTTTTGAGAATAGCTTTGGTTTATTTGTAATGATATAATCGATTTCGTTTCTTGTCTTCCCATCCGGTGATACCCATGTCCATGTTCTGCTTTTCTTTCTTTTAAAGTAGGTATTCATAATGTGGAAGTTATTTTCCATGACAAAGTCCACCAGTTTTTGTCCATTATCATTCCTTTTTCCAGTACTGTGAGGTCCAATTATTTTATCTTCATTTGTTTTCCTCCTTCCGATTTGACTGTTAAAGTCGCCCATTAAGATAACGGTGTTGTTGAGATTCAAATATGTTATTGTATTATTAAGTTTGTTGTAGAATTCGTTCTTTGTTTCTTCTTTAGCATCTTCGGTGGGCGTATATACCTGGACAATTGAAGTTGTTTTTTTGTGGCCGGGGAGCTTGATTATCATAACGGCAAGTCTGTCCGACACTCCTTTGAATTCTATTATGTTATTTTTGAGGTATTTCTTCACGATAAACCCTACGCCATACAGTCCCGCAGTTTCATTTTTGAAATATAATATGAAGTTTTCGTGTTCTTCGATTTTCTCATCTGCTCTCCGTATCTCGCTTAATCCAATGATATCCCAGTTTATTTTTTCTAAGGCGTATTCTAGTTCTAATAGGGATTCTTTGGACTTCAATGTTCTAGTATTAAGTGTTGCTATATTTAGCTTGGATCTACATGTTTTATTCGCGTTGGTTTCTATAAGCTTTTGGGGGATTTGGTCTATCTCCCCGCGGTGACCAGCCGAATTGGGGATTTGGTTGTTTTTTATTGGTACGTTTCGTTCTAAATTTGTATTTTTCGCGTTTCCGGTGTCTAATAATTCATATGATTTGTTTTGTTATGTTAGTTTTTCCGACAGTGAATGAGATCTGGCCCTCATATATGCGAATGCGTCAGTTTTGTGCATTTTGGAAGGGGCTATAATAATCTTTTTCTCTGTATTGCGTTGTGGTGTATATATATTATTGGGTGACAAAGAAGGTTCCCTTTTCCTTTTTTCAGCTTCTGATTTTTCTTTTACTATGAGCTTGTTTTTCTTAATAAACGCTACTTCAATGTTCTAGTATTAAGTGTTGCTATATTTAGCTTGGATCTACATGTTTTATTCGCGTTGGTTTCTATAAGCTTTTGGGGGATGTGGTCTATCTCTCCGCGGTGACCAGCCGAATTGGGGATTTGGTTGTTTTTAATTGGTACGTTTCGTTCTAAATTTGTATTTTTCGCGTTTCCGGTGTCTAATAATTCCTATGATTTGTTTTGTTGTGTTAGTTTTTCCGACAGTGAATGAGATCTGGCCCTCATATATGCGAATGCGTCAGTTTTGTGCATTTTGGAAGGGGCTATAATAATCTTTTTCTCTGTATTGCGTTGTGGTGTATATATATTATTGGGTGACAAAGAAGGTTCCCTTTTCCTTTTTTCAGCTTCTGATTTTTCTTTTACTATGAGCTTGTTATTCTTAATAAACGCTATATTTCCACGTTCTTGTTCTTGCTTTAATTGAAGCTGTAGATTTTTACGCTCCTCCATGGTTTCCTTTGAAAAGTCTTCGGTAATGTAAGTATTTTGTGGCATTTGTTTCTTATTTTTCAAAACTTCTGCCCTCTTTTGTTGTGAAGTGAAAGTGATCAGTATAGGCCTAGTTTTGCCGTCTTGTTTTTTGCCGAGTCTATGATATTTGTTTATTTCGAATTTCTCGATGTTGACTTTAATATTCTCAAAGATCGTATTTTTTATTTTGATATATAATTCTTCATAAGATTTTTCTTTTTCCTTGACACCGTGTAGCAGTAAATTATTTTTTCTATTCATGTCTTCTTAGTGCTTCAATTTTCTCTTTAATATTTCCACTTCCATTTTTAAGTTTTTGTTTTCTTCCACGATTGGTTGAATTTTGTCGTCCAAAGAATGCCAGTAGCGAAGTGTCAGTAACGTTCTGAGTTATTATAGTTGTTTGTTTCTCTAATTCCTTTTTCATCATTTGAAATAGTTTTAACATATCTCCTGACATTCCTGTGGTATCCATAATGTAGTAGCTAAAACTTGTCGAACGCGTGACACGGAACGTTTTTGGTAACTAGTAGTATGTGTTGGTTATGTTGGTAGCACTTCAGATGTGTCAAGTCTCGGACGTTCTCTATAGTTTATGGTCCGTATGTAAGAGGCTAACGCATCTGTTAGTCTGTGACACACCAACACCACACTGTGGCTAACTTTACACTTGTTTACGTGATTTGCAATTATATTACTACCCTTATATTGTTGTTCTGTGATCTAATATGTTTTTTCTTGTGAAATTCGGACCGATCCAAGTTGTGTTTGTTTGCTGATGCTGATTTCCAAAAGGTTTGGTTGATTTTAGTTGTTATTTACTTCGATTTTCGATTAAATTTCGGGAGCTCGGTTGACACATTGTTTCTCGATTGACAACTGGAACCGGAAAAACACATATATACACCATAATGGCAAACCAATCACAGCACTTTTTGATGTACCACATTTATTAAAATGCTTTAGAAACTTGTTTTCAAAATATGATATTGAATGTGCGACAGACATTTTATCAAATGACAATGAAGGAAAAGGTAAAAGGTACTCATACAGGGTTGGCTTTAGAATCGTGACCCCTGAATTTGGTGAAACAAAAACTGGGTGGGTTGAAGGGGTTTGTATAAAGCGTATTTACAACATTTTAGCTGCCGGAGACACAGCAAAATAGTCTAAATAGTTTTTTAAAGTTTCAATAAAACACCGTAATTTTGATAGTGACAGGTGACATAAATGACATTAATGCGTAAAACGAAACGTTTCTAGGTAACTTTTAGCCTTTTTTGACATGTACGTTGTATGTAAGTTCTTGAAACGGAACGCAAACATCGAAGATAGCGTAATGTCACTGTCGGAATACTCGCGTCATTCCGTTACTTCCGAGTGTACGTGAATGTTTTCTCCTGTACCACTACCCGAAACCCCCCCCCCTCGAATTCAGGCGCCACGATTCTAATGTTTACCGAATTACGAATCTGGCCCAATGTGAATCAAGTGAAACTCAAACAAACAAACAAAAAAATATGATATTGTTATGAAATTACAGCTTTTATTTTGGTTTGATAACTATCTTTCTACATGATACATATTTCTTTTTACAGGAATTGCTAAATGGTCCCACATAAAGGAATTTTATGAAATTGATAATACCAACCCAAACTTTGTGTATGCACCAGCTTTGAAGAAGGATCACTTAGAGCCCAATTCAAAACAAAAAGTGAAGGTTAAATATGCAGCACAAGTTCTTAGCCATTCCGTAGCAGGAGGAATGTTAGCCAAAGTAGCTAAAGGTATGTAAACTAGATAGGTAGGTACTTTCTTTATTGCATGATAGCATGGTGAATGTTTCTTTTAATGTTTTGAAGTGATGAAGTAGAGAAGACCGTACCTGATAGGATGCATCATGCCTGTTCATTACAGTTGCAGTATCACCGTTCTGTGGCTCTAAACTGCGCTCATCACTTAGAGACATTAGTTCTTAAATCTCATGCACACAGTAATTTGATTTGTAGGATATGTACCTACATCTTTAGGCTGACTAGAGCCTACAGCTGTCATGGCTGTCCCCACATCTTGCATGTAATGTATGGACACTCGTGCAACGTGAACGTAATTTGCTGCTACAGTAAAAGTTGCTTGAACATCCCTATACATACAGTATATGTATAAATTCTGTCAGGCAACTTGAGAGCTTAGTTCAATGTTAGTAAAATGTCAGTAAAATGTCAATGACCCCCAACTACATCAAAATATTAACAGATGTGATAGCAGGTTACAACTAGTATATTAACTCAAAAATTTGTAACAATCAAAATAACAAAGTTCATTTGAAGCAAACATTTATTTAATCACCTTACCATTATTTTCAGGAGACCTTACTGTGGACGCAGCTGTAACAGCAAAAGTTATTATGAATATGGATAATCTGTTTGATTGTCTTAACAGTGATTGCTTAGATTTGCGCAGAGGAAAAGCTCATGCAACAAATTTAAAAAATTCAAGTCCACATTTGAACAACACAAATGAAAAGATTTTTTTCGTCTATTAAGTATATTGGAAGCCCACGTAAGCCGCCATCACAAGAAGGTTGGATATGGACTCTCAATGCCATTGAGAAATTGTGGAGGAGCTGGGGGCAAAAACACCACACCACTAGCCTTGCCACTAGGCGATTACAACAAGACCCTATTGAAAATCTTTTTGGCTACATTTGTGGCAAATGTGGATCCAATTCCAATCCAACATGCAGCCAATTTGTAGCTGGCTTAAAAACTGCCATATTAACAAATTTGTCACGCATGGGCACTTCAGGAAACTGTGAAACTGATAATAGCGTTATAATTAACAATTTTGAAACACTATTATCCGTTTCACAGTCCACACCACAGCATACATTTGCAAGGACAGAGCCTGAATTTCTGTCCTCAATTGAATTACCTCAAATTGATGATGCCATACAAGACAACAATGCAGAAATTCAGGCATGTGCATATGTGTGTGGATTCGTAATGAAGAGGATGCATAATTGTGAGGATTGTAAAAAAGCATTAATATCAACAAGTGTTGAAAACTTTAATTTGTTTGTGGAGTTTAGAGAGTACTCAGAGTTTAAAAAAAGTTTAAATTATGTTACAAAAGAAATAGTTGTGTGTGTAGAACACTGCGCTACCCTGATAAATGAATTTCTCAGAGAAAAAGCTCACACGACTTACTTAAAAAAAACCATATCTGAGCACATAATGTCAAATGTGAATTTCTATTTCCTGAACATTTGTATGGAGCACAGGAACTCAAATGTTTGCACCATAATTAGTAGTGTTTTTACTATATGTATACGAAGATAAAAAATAAAGTGTGTTCTAAAAAATAGAGTGTTTGCTGGCGAAGCATCTGCAGCTGCACTAAAACGCAAATTAATATATTATTACATAAATAAAATGTGTTCATATAAACTATGCTTTGCTATAATGCTTGTGTTAATATTTTAGTCTGCTGCAACCAGGCATTAATAGATTCATGTGTGTAGTGATTTCGTCTGCCCCTATATTGTGACATTAGTTCATTAAAACTTGTTAAGCCTGCAGTTGCAGTATAGTTGTCAGTTTGTGATTTTAATATAGGCCTGTTTCATAGAAAAGGTAACAATGTAAATAATGTCTCATGTATGTCTACCAAGTTTATAAGATGTTATTATCAATGATAATTTTATATATTATATACTACCATATACCATATTGGTATATTATATGACACAAGTGAGCTAAGTTGATTGTACCTAAGGCAGTAGTTAAGCCGTCAAGCAAATAACCAATTTCATAAATTATAGCGTACATAATCTATATTTTTTAACGTGAAACAGTGTGATTTGTATTAAAATATTATGTAATATCCATGATACAATAATCATTATGCAATTAGTAATGTTTAGTTGCCAATTTTGTTGTATATGTAATAGGCCTGTTTTTATACAAGGTGACAATGTAAATAATATCTCGTATTTGTGTACCATGTTTATATGACGTAATAATTAATGATAATACTACATATTACATGCTACTACATAGTACAGCGCTAAGTTGGTTGTTGCACCTCAGGCATCAGTCAAACCTTCAGGCTAACAACTAATTTCATATCCAGTAACAACACGTCATGTGTATTAAAATATTGTGTGATACACCTACATGATACAATATACATTATGCAAGGATTGTTTCTTGTAATTAATTTAGATTTTTAATAGCTGGTTGAAATTTCTTATAAGAGAAAATACCTACTTCAGAACAAACTTAATTTAGATTGTATGGCTATATTTGAATTTACCGCCACTAACAATATTTCAGTGGGCTGAAACTAGGTGGCGCTAGCGGGATCCGTTTTGTTTTTAATCTATGCAGTTGGCTTTCTTCTCCGTTAGGAGTAAATTTGTTCTATGGTTTCTGCCCACTGGTTTTGTTCGTAGACTAAAATATATACTAGGAAATAGACTGGTAAAACTTTTTTGTGTTATTTTTTTTATTTATTTTATTTTGGGAAGGCTTACAGCTATAATTACAGTATAAGGTTAAGAAGTTGCTTAAGATAAGCCAATAACAAGCCTCCACAGATAATTAAGAGATACTATAAACATATGTAGATGCTAGATTTAACAAATAACTGCTATAAAATTAACAAATAAATAAATTTAACAATTAGAAAAGTAGATGATAAGCGTACATAGCCGCTCGATTAAAAAACAATGTTTAGATAATTTATTGCATATCAGTAACAAAAGCCTGGTTAATGTTACATAACCTGCTAGAATAAAGGTCGATGGGATGGTCGTACTTAACAAAGTCATTAAAGGCTATTGGTGCTCTTATTAAAAATGAGTTTCTGCGATACCTAGAGCGTGCACTTGGTATATGAAGCAAGTTCCTGGGTCTGGCGTGTCTGGGTGGAACATATAAACTTAATTTACCCACTAAATCTGCACATTCTATTATGGATTGTGCGATCTTCATGAGCAGCCGCATGTCGGAAATGTTACGACGAGTTACAAGTGGTAACAGATGGAAACGAGCACATCGGGTCTCATATTTGGAACGTGGAATTTTGAACTTATAACCTAAGTATCTAGTGATTTTTTTCTGTATACGTTCTAACCTGTTAGTGTGAATTGCATAACAAGGATTCCAAATTTCACTTGCATATTCTAGGTGACTACGGACATAGGCACAGTATAGGACTTTCAGAGTCTTCATTGTTTTAAAAATACCCGCATTACGCAATATAAAACCTAATGCTGATGATGCTTTCTTAGCGATGATGTCGATATGGTTGACATAGGAGACCTGACTATCCAAATGAACACCAAGGTCTCTAATACTGTTAACGCGTAAAAGTGGATGGTTATCAATCGAGTACCCGAAATTTACAATTTGTGTCTTACGACTGAAGGTTATAACTGAACATTTAGAAACATTAAGATTCAGGTTGTTTCTCTTACAGTAGTTGGTTACTCTTGCTAAATCTTCTTGTAGAAGTATCGTATCAGAGGGGTCCTCTATGGCCATGAACATCTTCATGTCATCAGCAAAAAGTAGGAATTGGGAATATTTGAAGCAGTCTCCAATATCGTTAATGAACATGACAAATAGAAGAGGACCCAACAACGATCCCTGTGGAACTCCAGGCATTATAGTAGATCAGGAAGAAGTATACCTACCTAATGCTACTGCCTGAGTTCTGTTGGAGACGTAAGAGGAGAACCATCTATAAAGATCACCCCGAATACCTAGGTTGAACAGCTTTCCCAACAGAATGTCATGATCGATGCGGTCAAAGGCCTTGCTGAAGTCAGTATAGATGGCATCTACCTGACCACTAGTGACCATATGCTGTGTAATGTAGTCAGTGAAAAGAACAAGGTTAGATACCGTTGATTTTCCTTTTAAGAATCCATGCTGTTGCGGATTGAGAGCTGAAAGAATACTACTATAAAGCTGATTATAAATTATACGCTCAAAGATTTTGGCTAGAAGACAAAGTTCAGATATTGGTCTATAGTTTTCTACCACGTCCTTTGCGCCTTTTTTGTGAATGGGTGAAATGAACGCGGACTTCCATAGATTAGGAACGACACCATCAGTAAGTGACCTTTTAAATATTAAAGCCACAGGATATGCTAACTCGTTAGCACACTTTACTAAAAATATTGCCGGAATTGAATCGGGACCAGCTGATTTTTTTAAGTCAAGGGATTGGAGTTGTTTCAGTACTATGTCAGGATTAATTTCAATGGAACTAATGTGGCATTTAGAATCATCCCTAGACCCTAAGCGAGTAGAGGAAGTAGTAGAATTTAGGAAAGTGGATTGAAAGTAATTCGAGAAAAGTTCACATATTTCTTGACCTGTGTCACTTACATTGCCATTGTACGACATATTAGAAGGAAAATTGGTATTCGTACGTCTGCTTTTAACATAAGACCAAAAATATTTTGGGTTCGACGTGATAGACATCTCAATGTTAGATATATAGTTTTTGAAACAGGTTTGCTCAACAACATTAGCTCTATCACGTAGTGTCTGAAAAGAGAGTAGATCAGATTTATTACCATATATTTTGAATTTCTTAAAATATTTATGTTTTTCTTTAATAATTTTAATAATAGCTGAATTGTACCATCTGGGATAATTATTATTTTTATGTATTCGTTGAGTGATATATAATTCTCTTAAATCAGTCAATATTAAGTAGAATTTACTCACAGCATCATTAATACTACTGTTCAAGATGATATCGTTCCAATCGACTTCTGTTAAAGAAGACCGAATACGATCATAGTTGCCTTTATTGTATTGATAAATCTGACGCTTCTAAAGAGAGAAAAGAGATTGAGATTGAGAGACGTCAAGTTGAACTAAAAGGGCGGGGTGATAGGGGTCTTCCTTTGTTAAGGGGTCTGAGCAAGCTGAAACGGAGATATTTGTGTTTGACAGGGCAAGATCGAGTACTCTGAGCGAGACTAGCGAGAGTTGGGCAACTGTGTTTTTTTGTACACTTACAAAGTAAATATCCAGAAACATAATTTAAAGCGTTTTCCGTGGGCAAATCAAAACGATAATCAGTATCGCCATTTAGCGGTATTACCAAAGATGTCGGAATTTTATTTCTATCTGATTTGGCCGTTCATAAAAAGTGGTTCCCTTTTGAAGCAAGTCACATATATCTTCTTGGCAGTTACTATACCGTGAATTTTTTAGCATATTACAAAGAAATAACTTGGAAAAAGACCTCTGGAATTGGATGGGTGTAGGATCTCTACAGTTTCCCCCTTGCTGTCTAATCGCACCAAAGAAATTTTCAAGACAATCTTAATTCAAGCGTCTGGTATACATACTTTTAAAACCTTCGTTTTTTAAGTCAGTGGCTAGCATGAGAATGGACTGAATGGATATGGCTATGTTTTTAAACGTTTTTATTCGGTTTGTGTCGTTCTTTCCATTCATCATCATCAGCCTGTAGCAGTCCACTGCTGGACATAGGCCTCTCCAATTGCACGCCACTTAGGTCTATCTTGGGCTTCTCGCATCCAGTTTTTGCCAGCCGTCTTGCGCAGATCGTCACTCCACCGTGCCTCAGGACGTCCTACACTACGTTTGCCGAGACACGGTCTCCACTCTAGAACTCGTTTACCCCAACGGTTGTCGGTTCTATGGCTAATATGGCCAGCCCACTGCCACTTCAGCTTGCTGATCCGGTGGGCTATGTCGATGACCTTGGTTCTCTGACGGATCACTTCATTTCTGATGCGATCCCTCAGAGAAACACCGAGCATAGCCCTTTCCATAGCCCGCTGAGCGACCTTGAGCTTGTGGACCATTCGAGCCGTCAGTGTCCACGTTTCGGCTCCGTATGTCATGACGGGTAGGACGCACTGATTGAAGACTTTCGTCTTCAGGCACTGTGGAATCGGCGAAGTAAGGACTCGACGTAGCTTCCCAAACGCTGCCCAGCCCAGCCGAATTCTTCTATTTACCTCGTTCTCAAAGTTGTTTTTTCCCAACTGCAATGTATGCCCGAGGTACACATATTTTTGAACAACTTCGAGAACGGCGCCGTGTATCGCAATCGGTTCCGGTAGAACATGTTCGTTGAACATGGCCTTGGTTTTGGCCATGTTCATCCGTAGGCCGATGCGTATAGAAGAGTCAGCCAGGTCATTCAGCATCTGTTGCAGGTCCTGCATCGTCTCTGCCACGATGACGATATCGTCAGCAAATCGCAAGTGAGAGATGTATTCGCCGTTGATATTAATGCCACGTCCTTTCCAGTTCAGCGTCTTGAACATATCCTCCATTGCATTTGAAAACAATTTCGGGGAAATAACGTCCCCTTGTCTCACTCCTCGATGCAACGGTATGGGACTTGTTTGCTGATTCTGTACTTGGACGGACATGGTGGCGGTTTCGTAAAGACATCTCATCACTTGGATGTATCGCCAATCTATCTGGCAACGCTGCAGGGACTCCAGAACAGACCAGATTTCAACCGAGTCAAAGGCCTTCTCATAGTCCACGAATGCTAGACACAGGGGCTGATTATACTCTTCGGTCTTCTGTATAATCTGCCGCACTGTGTGAATGTGGTCTATGGTGCCGTATCCGCTCCGAAACCCAGCCTGTTCCGGTGGTTGGAATTCGTCGAGTCTACGCGCAAGACGGTTCGTGATCACTCTTGAAAACAGCTTATAGACGTGGCTTAGAAGGGATATGGGTCGATAGTTCTTCAGCAGGGTCTTATCTCCCTTTTTGAAGAACAGGACGACCACACTCCTACTCCACGCTTCTGGAGTTCTCCCTTCGAACAGGACAGCGTTAAAAAGCTTCTGGAGCTCCCTTAGTACGGGTTTACCTCCTGCTTTTAGTAGCTCTATTGTAACGCCATCCTCTCTAGGGGCTTTTCCATTTTTAAGCTGTCCAAGAGCGATCTCGATTTCGCCAATACTGACTTCTGGCATGTCTTCGGTGAAATGGCGTATTAACGTGGCTCTAGGATCATTTTCGGGATCAGGTCGAGATGCATGCGATGCGTATAGTCGGCCATAAAAGTCCTCCACTTCCGAAAGGACTGCCGGCTTCGAAGCAACGACTTCTCCACTAGCTGTGGTCAACTTCGTCAGGTGGCTTCTTCCAAGAGATTGTACGAACACCTTTGACCCCCGATTCTGCTCGATCGCTCTTTCGATCGAAAGAGTATTGAAGCACCGGAGGTCGTGTCGTACGTTCTTAATGATCTCTCGGTTTAGAGTCCGCTTTTCTGACGAAGTGATGGGTGGGCTTTCACGTCGTTCCTTCATTAGCCCCAAAGTCTCTTCTGAAAGCTTGGACTTCTTGCCCTTACGCTGCATGTAACAAAATCTCGTACCTTCTTCCCTGAGGACCCGAGTCACATTTTCGAGGTTCTGGTTTACGTCTGTGGTGGTTTCCAAGGCAGCGAATGTTCTTTATGGATGGTGTGGATCAATAGCAATTATATTTTTGAATGTTTTTAGAGCATCTTTTAATACGTCTACCTGATATTTTTTAAATGAGAAGGAATTTTTATATTTATATTTGGATTTTACTGTACTTGAGTTTAAAACATCAAATAGATTGTTCATCTGCTCAATAAAATCTGCTGTAGCTCTAGCGTCTTCAGGTAAAATTTTAGCAAAAATTAATGTGTTGAGAGCTGCATACACAGAGTAGCTAAATATTTGTGCAGCGTATTTAACGCGCATTTTTTGAAAGTTATTCGGATGTAAATGTTTTTCCGTTACATGCGGGATCATTTTCAGATGTTTTTCTTTCTGCCGAGAATATAAAGACTCCACATGCTTCCACGAAATTACTTTATCATCGAGCTTAAAATCGTTGACAAGTAGGTTATTACGTACGCATTTAAGTAAATGCGGAACAACAAAAATATAGTAAATTTATTGATTCAGGCGTTACTTTGCGGAAATCCATTATCAAAAAACGATATTAAAAAATATTTAGTGACACTTCCGCTGAAAAGAAAACAATGATTTTGGCCTATTTGGGGGCGTGCACCACCCTCCCTCCCGCATAAAATGCTAATAGGAAGAATACAAAATAAAAAACACAAGAAAACCCAAATAAACCAACACCGATTCGACACGTGTTTCGCCTCTACACGAGGCATCCTCAGGAGATGTTGACTCGTCGAGCGCTAGTCCGACAGTGCCTCACTGTCACAGATGACGATTCAAACGGATAAAATAGTTTTAGACCTAGGCCTTTCATTTGACACCATAATCGTTAAAATATCTCAACAAACAAAAAGTCACATTTTCAAGTTGCTCTCGTAATTATAAAAAACAAATTCCTTAAATAATTCAGACATGAGTCCATATTATTAGTAAGTACAAAGTAACTAATTAATGTTAGTAATATGAAGAATGTGAAGGTTTATAGTTTCATAGTTTTAAAATAAATTTGAACTTACATTTTCTCATCTGCAGGTAATGAAAAAATGACAATCCCTCGTCCTTTTGTCTTGACACACATCCATCAAATGAGCAATGCTTTAAACCAGCCATTCTCTCTTATTTTAAACTTATTTAGTATTATAATAATATTAAAACTTCCACCAAACACACGTGCGAGCTCTACGCGTGCGTGCGTGCGAGCGACACCCGTCAGTCGGAGTGGCGCCGGCGTCTCGCGAATTTGTAGGCATTTATCGCTGTAGGTACGGCCGAGTGGCGGTGGCCTGCTATGACGCACTTGCCCCAAATCAGAGGTTATCAACCCTTCTTTTAGGAACAATATTTTCGGTTCATTTCCTCAAATCATAATGAAATGAGTTCCTTATTACCCCCAAATAAAATATCGCGAACGACAAAAAATACCTGTAAAAACGAAAGCTACGACTAATTTACTAAGTAGAAAGCAATAATGACCAAAAATTAATACATAATTTTTTTTCAGACCATGGTGCGAAATTATGTAAAAAAAACAAATGGGCCAAACTGGATTGGACTGAACTGGACTGGATATGGTGACATAAGGTATAAAGGAAACTGACAAAGATAAAGGACTTAAAAAACCAAAGAAAATAAAAATCAAAGAAGAGGATGAATCATCAACTGATGACAGTGATTTCAGCGTTCATGATGTGTCCGATGATGAAAATTTTGCTGATTTTTGTAACTTAGTACTTCAAGATGACGACTTAAATTTAGAAATTCCTGACTTTGATGACAAAGAAAACATTAATCAGGCTCAGAAATGTACTGATTCTTCTGTCAGGTGTTGTATAAATGACTGGGTTTTAGTGCAGTTTGCGTCTAAAAAAACAGTTAAACATTTTGTAGGACATGTCCAAAATATAAATAATGGGATACCAACAATAAAATACGCGAGAAAAATCCACAAAGCAAGAAAAGATGCGATATTTGCGTATCCAATCATTGATGACATATGTGATTTGAAGCACAGTGATGATTTAGTTTCAGTACTACCTAAGCCAGACATATCTAGACGTGGTCATATAATTTTTAAAATGCAATTTAACGGATTTAATGTGCAGTAGCAAGAATATTATGAGTATAACAAAAATTTAAATGGCCAAAGATACTATGTATGTAGATAATTTTAGATACTGATCATATTTCAATAGCTCTCTTTATAATGTAGACTGTTCATGTTCAATAATTATGCATAAGTTAGATTTTCGTGACAATAGATATTATCTTTTTGTGTCGTACGTTTTTACGTTTTACATAGACTGATACATTGTTTTTCAAAGCTTATTCAACTAGGTGTTTGTAATACCTAAGCATAAGCAATATTTGTATCTTGATTCTTTGTTAAGTTTAGTTTTTGCTTGAAAATAAATTGTATTTTCTGTATACGCGTTTTTTATTTTAAACTTTCTCAAAAACCTTTTTCTTATAATTTAATTGGATGGATAACAATGTCAAACTCTTAAATTTAATATTTTGACACTATTTTCTGCAATGGTTCCGCAAAATTAAACATTTCAATTTGGTCAGCACTTTCTGAGTACCTATGAGTTGACAGACCCAATCTAAAAATATAAAATTGTCCTAAATTTTTTTAATAATATACCTACCTAACATTGTAATATTAGTAGGCGTCAGTTTTTTCGTCATGTATATCGGAACCTTCAAGCTGCTGCAAGCTGAAAAAATGTTTAACACCACTGCCCGTAGGAAATATGCCGCACTTGCCCCCGCTTCTAATTTTCGTGCTTTTTGTAATGGATCTTAGTACAACGAGAAAGAGTCGAATGTCCTTTTGTTAAGGATAATATTTTTGTGTTCACCAAAAATCTAAAGGTACATCTATGTATGCATTTCTAAAATATTGATCTTAAACCCGTTTAATTGTTTTACTATAATTAAACTACTCGGCCAACAAAATATGTTACATCAAACAAATTCCAAATTAACACCAAGATATAACACTTTTTTATTGTAGTGCGCTGCAAATATTCTATTGTAACAATAACTCTTTTATTCTTCCCCGAAAAATACTGATCGTGCACCAAATATTCCTGAATGTTACACAAAATATTATATTATAGGTTAGGTTAGGTTAGGTTTAGTATTAAAAAAACATTTTAGTAAGCATTACATACATTTTATAATGTGTTCATTTTTTATTAATAAAGCTACATTGGACATTAATTGGTGTTTGATTCAAATACATTTTGCAGTGCATTATCTGAAGTAAAACAAAAAATAAATGCTTGTTTTTAAAATTAGGTGTAGGTATTACTATTTTTACAAATTTGCAACAGTTGTTAAATAGATGCTCGTTATGACATATTATAATGAACATATTTTGGTGCTCATTCAGTATATTTGGTGGAACACAGGCAAAATTAGGTAAATGAAATGGGAATAAATTGAAGTACTTTTAAATACCATCCTTTTGTTAATATGATAATGTTGTGTCGAATGCTGCGTTGATATACTGTCTATGAGTAATAGGTATAAAGAAAAATATTTGCGTGCGCCGCATGTGCCACTTCGTTGGGTAAGTGCGGCTAGTGACAAGGTTGTAAAAGTATATCAAAATACCCTTAAACTTGCATCTGATTGTTATAATTGCAATTTCATTTAAGATATTGATCATTATACTCTATGATATTGAAACATGTTAATTGCATATTTCTAATGAATCAAAGTAATTTGAGTGCAAAGTCAGGTATCGAAATTATACGCCGCGCTTGCCCCAACTGACCTTAATAAGAACATATTCAACGGCGTTTACAGTATATCTCTACACATGATCCCATGTAATAACATGATTCCATCTTTCTCATACTATGTGGGGAGCACCGTTGCGATACCAGGTATTCTGCCTCTATTTAGTAGCATGCAAACACAGTGACTATTTAGATTTATAGGATATCGTAGCAGACAAAATCATTAGAAATCACTGCGGTGACTAAATAAAAATTGGGTGACAAACGTAGTGTAATATCGTGCAAAGCTTTAGAGATTTGAGACATACAGCAATTGTTATGGGTCTGTCACTTAATATCAGGCAATGGAATGATAGTATTCATATACTTTTGTTCATATACATATAAACGTACGTATCATACATTAGAACATTATTGGCCATCAATGCTATACATGCATAGATATAACAATATTATCATACAAACTTGTTTACGTAATGTTACCAAAATTGGAATGTAACACAGTTAGGCTTTTAGCTTTATGATTGATGTAGGTACTTCAATTTCATTTCATGTTTAGTAATCTCATTTCTACCTGAAATAAAAGGTAACTGTTTATGAAGGGCAGTATAAAATATCCATTAAATTTATAATTAGCAGAACATTACCTACAATAATTATATATAATGTTATGTTGTGGAACCCTTCGTGCACGAGTCCGACTCGCACTTGACGTATTTTTTTACTTTACATGAAACCATTTTTTGTTAATCTCTTGAAAAAAATACCGCATTGTCTAAAACATTTGTCACACAATCGCTCATCTTTACTCATCATCTTTTTACATTGACGTTGAACACCCTGCTTTTAAAGCAAATAAAAAATATCATAAACATATTTTATTAAAAACTTGTCACGTGCTAGACTCGCGCACGAAGGCTATTTTCTACTTGCAAAAAAAACAACCCTGTCAAAGACATCCTAACTAATGTTGCAATTTTGTTAATGTGTTACGCTCTCACGCCTATACGGGGATTTCGGGAAAGAACGTAGGATCCTTGTCATCGTCATCATCATTTATCACCATGTGGGTGAAACCACGGAACGCAGCTAGTACATTATAAGGACTGGTGCGAAGGTTAGTAATAGGGTCTCGTTGTAACAGAAAAACCGGAAAAAAAATAATAAACTGTGTCATTGTGTTTAGTTCGGCCCTGGAAAAATCGAAGTACCTAAGTCCCATGTTCCAGAATGCAACTCAAATACAGTTTTATATCTGATCATCTAATCAATACTTGAGATTATAATCTCTGCTTGAGCATTGTTTATAAACTATTCTCAGTTGAACTAGTTTCAAACCGATACGCAATCAACGATTTGTTTTTTCAACGGAACAATCTGTTTTTGCTTAAATTTTATTACATTGACAATATTGGTGCCGTTGTACACAGAATTTGATAACGAACCAGTTGAATCAACAGCAGCTTCGCTCGCTTGGGTTTGGTGTAGTGAAGGAAGCATCTTTTTGGAATTTCAGGGTCCTGGATTGTCCATTTATACTAAAACTGGATAATTACGTATTTATTGTTCTCTAGATTTTGATTGTTTTAGTGCATATGACTAGTAGGTAACGAGAAAAGTTACCAATGTGTTACGTTATAATACTACACTTAAATAACGTGTTACATTTGACTCTCATCGCTGACGACTGATGCTAGTTTCATCTCTCATCCATGCCGCCATAATGCGGCACATCGTGCGTGATTTAAAAACATTTTATAGAATACCTGGCTTAGTTAGGTCAGGATTGGATGGAAGACGGGCTTTGTTTTTTCATATTCATAATCACATTCATAATCATTATTTTGTTTACTGATTCGTGATGAGTACTCCTTTCTGTCCTAAATCAATAATAAATGTTATAATAGTAATATAATAAAGGGATCTATAATAATATAAGAGATTGTCACTCACTATTAATCAAATAACTATGATGGTTATATCGTAAAAAAATGTTTGATTGGTCGCTTGGCCTGCCTTAGGTACAATCAACTTAGCTCACTTATGTCATATAAAATACCAATATGGTCTATGGTAGCATATAAAATGTAAAATTATCATTGATAATAACATCATATAAACTTGGTAGACATACATGAGACATTATTTACATTGTTACCTTTTTTATGAAACAGGCCTATATTAAAATCACAAACTGACAACTATACTGCAACTGCAGGCTTAACAAGTTTTAATGAACTAATGTCACAATATAGGGGGCAGACGAAATCACTGCACACATGAATCTATTAATGCCTGGTTGCAGCAGACTAAAATATTAACACAAGCATTATAGCAAAGCATAGTTTATATGAACACATTTTATTTATGTAATAATATATTTATTTTGCGTTTCAGTGCAGCTGCAGATGCTTCGCCAGCAAACACTCTATTTTTTAGAACACACTTTATTTTTTATCTTCTTATACATATAGTAAAAACACTACTAATTATGGTGCAAACATTTGAGTTCCTGTGCTCCATACAAATGTTCAGGAAATAGAAATTCACATTTGACATTATGTGCTCAGATATGGTTTTTTTTAAGTAAGTTGTGTGAGCTTTTTCTCTGAGAAATTCATTTATCAGGGTAGCGCAGTGTTCTACACACACAACTATTTCTTTTGTAACATAATTTAAACTTTTTTTAAACTCTGAGTACTCTCTAAACTCCACAAACAAATTAAAGTTTTCAACACTTGTTGATATTAATGCTTTTTTACAATCCTCACAATTATGCATCCTCTTCATTACGAATCCACACACATATGCACATGCCTGAATTTCTGCATTGTTGTCTTGTATGGCATCATCAATTTGAGGTAATTCAATTGAGGACAGAAATTCAAGCTCTGTCCTTGCAAATGTATGCTGTGGTGTTGATCCACAGTTGCCACAAATGCAGCCAAAAAGATTTTCAATAGGGTCTTGTTGTAATCGCCTAGTGGCAAGGCTAGTGATGTGGTGTTTTTGCCCCCAGCTCCTCCACAATTTCTCAATGGCATTGAGAGTCCATATCCAACCTTCTTGTGATGGCGGCTTACGTGGGCTTCCAATATACTTAATAGACGAAAAAAATCTTTTCATTTTTTCAAAGCATTTTAAATGTGGACTTGAATGTTTTAAATTTGTTTCATGAGCTTTTCCTCTGCGCAAATCCAAGCAATCGCTGTTAAGACAATCAAACAGATTATCCATATTCATAATAACTTTTGCTGTTACAGCTGCGTCCACAGTAATGTCTCCTGAAAATAACGGTAAGGTGATTAAATAAATGTTTGCTTCAAATGAACTTTGTTATTTTGATTGTTACAAATTTTTGAGTTAATATACTAGCTGTAACCTGCTAATGAGCGCAGTTTAGAGCCACAGAACGGTGATACTGCAACTGTAATGAACAGGCATGATGCATCCTATCAGGTACGGTCTTCTCTACTTCATCACTTCAAAACATTAAAAATAAACATTCACCATGCTATCATGCAATAAAGAAAGTACCTACCTATCTAGTTTACATACCTTTAGCTACTTTGGCTAACATTCCTCCTGCTACGGAATGGCTAAGAACTTGTGCTGCATATTTAACCTTCACTTTTTGTTTTGAATTGGGCTCTAAGTGATCCTTCTTCAAAGCTGGTGCATACACAAAGTTTGGGTTGGTATTATGAATTTCATAAAATTCCTATATGTGGGACCATTTAGCAATTCCTGTAAAAAGAAATATGTATAAAGCAGAAAAATAGTTATCAAACCAAAATAAAAGCTGTAATTTCATAACAATATCATATTTTTTTGTTTGTTTGTTTGAGTTTCACTTGATTCACATTGGGCCAGATTCGTAATTCTGCTAAGGGTTTTAGAAAAAAACAATATGCAACAGTTAACCCAAAAGATAAGAACACACAAGAGTGAAAAGTATGTATGAGAACCCTTTACCTTTTCCTTCATTGTCATTTGATAAAATGTCTGTCGCACATTCAATATCATATTTTAAAACAAGTTTCTAAAGCATTTTAATAAATGTGGTGAGACGGTGATCAATATCTAGCTTAAATTTGTTTTAATACTGACTTGCAACTTACATCACATGGGACCGCAGATCTCCGTAACTTCTGTAGAGTATCATCAGTGAAGTCAGCTTCAAGAAAATGATTTTCACACAACATTCTATGCTCACTGTGGAGTTTCATTTGAAATGTTGTTGATGAGTATGTATTGGGCCCATAGTTCACAGCTGAAAGTACAAAAAAAATACTTAATAAAAATTCTATTTGGGTTACTTATATTGTTTTGATTCTGAAATGGGTACTGTAAAATATTTGTTGCAGCCAAATGCAAATTGCCTAACCGTTTTATGAAACACCACTGTTCTATCAATGCCGTGAATATTTACCATTTATATCATATTTATCCAGCTACAGATACAGCTTTTAAGCCCCCACATGCATGAAGTACTATGACACAACTAGATTTGTGTGAAATTTTGTATAACTTGTACAACATACACATCATTTATTTTAATCTAACTTCCATGGGGACTTAGGCTACAGGTAAGTTAGAAATATTACTCCCAATGGAAAGCTACATGGATGCAAAGACGAAATATAATATTCAGTGCATTCAAATAGATCACTTCTGATTGTTTTTAGCGAAAATGCTAATAACGCTCATAAGGGGCGTTCGAATGGGAATCTGTGGGTGAAAATGTCATTCATGTCTCTTTTTGTTCAGCATTCGGAATGCTAAAAAAGAGGAATTTTTGCCACCAAAAAGTTTAATTTTTGACCCACGTCTGAAGCATGGTTGTTTGTGATCGTTATTTGACAGCTATGTATTTGATCATAAACATGCGATTTTAGGACTTATGCTCAGTTGAGCGCTTTTTTGTTAAAGCGTTTGTAAAGATCAAAAATGTTACTTTTGTCACTTTTGCCCACACCCTATTCGAACGCACTATATGTAGTTTCTGGATTTCTTAGTTAGGTCAATTTTAAGGATTCAGAATTAACCAGATTTGCTAATTCTTGTTTGATTTGACTCTGATAAAATGCTTAAAAATAGAAGTTCTTAGAGGCTTCTGTCTGCAACTATTGTCATAATTCTGCCAGTGTATGTTGTGCTAGTTCAATAAACTATCAGGAGAATTAGCAATTGTTTAATAATATGAGGAGTGGTACATATGGAGAGTCGCACTAAGACATGACCATAAAAATATCAGTAAATATACATACCGTATAAGGTTATTTATGCCAGGCTTTGGAAATTTTGCGAACGGTGAGCGGCCGCATTTAAAGCATTTCCTTTTGTTTTCTTTCTCTGACATGATCACAAACTAAAATAGAGTCTCTGCTCAAATTATTATAATATAATCAAGAGTCAATTTCTCACATCACACACAACTGAGTCAATTTGACAATTTCTCGAAGTTCCTAATCGCAAGTAACATAACTTTTTGAAGGCACGGAGGAACATAAGCTCAACTCGGCGTGGATTTAATGCTATATTCAAGGAACTTTAACAACGAACGAAACTGAAATCACTGAAACCGGCACTAAATCCGAATGAAAACAATAACACACCCACCAAAGAGAATATTTTAGCATGCCGGATGTGACATCAAAATATTTAATGTGTTACCACCTTTGAATAATATTTTAAATGGCAACTATAAAAATTAGCCCCCGTAGGTAATTTCATTTGCCCCATACAAATGTGCCATCCCGTCGCCAGTGCGACCGCTTTTATAGGTTACGGCGTACTTGCACGTGGTCGTTTTAAACATTAAGATTGCAATACAAAGTGATGGCATGTTTTATAATTAATTGTACATCGTAATAAACTTAAATCATTTTGAGAATAATTAAATTATTAATTTTAACTGGAATAATTTACTGTAAACAATTTCAAAAGTATGAATCTATGTTTTATAAATAAATTCAAATAAATCAATTAAACAAATCTAATTGTTATAGACTAATTATTATTGGCTAGATATGGCCGCGCCGATATATATATATATATATATATATCGGCGCGGATACAATATTTAGCCAATAATAATTAGTCTATAACAATTAGATTTGTTTAATTGATTTATTTGAATTTATTTATATATATATATATATATTTTGATTTTGTCACAGACGAAAAAAGCCTAGTAGACTGAAAAGTATAAAAGGCGGCGCGCAGAGCGGTCGTTGCTCACTCTGCCTTCAACCGTCGACGAGTCAACATCTCCGAGTTCGTTATTGCGGTGACGTCAATTCTTGAAGTGATTTTGTATAGTGCAAACACTGTCGTAATGATTGTCGGTTTTTTTTTTAATTTTTTTTGTAATTTTTTATTTTTATTTTTTTTTCCTTTTATTAAATTAATGTTCTGCTACTTGTAGAGATAAATAACTGTAAGGTTAATGTTACCGCTGTGTTAATACTTTTATACGGCAATGTTTTGTCTTGTATAACTTGTATGCAACACGAGAGGTATTGATCACTATGATTGACACGTCACTGTGGTATGAAAGTACTTCAGGATTTAAATAAAACAATTGTCAATATGAACCCTATATGAATGGGTACCTATGGAAACTTGGTAATGTATGTAAGGCATGGAATGTTTTTCTTTGTTTTCATTGCATAGTGTGGTGCGGGTGATGGAAGTCCAGAATTTTATTGTAGTACGTCGACAGATATTAACACATTCATTTGTTTTTCAGCTGTCCCGAGCAGGTATCCTGAGCGGCTGCCCAAACTGCTGCGCTGGGCTGCTGCGCTATGCAACTGTCCGTGCTTCTGCGCTGAGCGGCCGCCCAAGCCGCTGTCCCGAGAAGTTGTCTGCTGGAAGTCAAGTCCGGAGTAATCGACACCAAAGATTACCTTGTGTGGTGTCATGCAAAGGTGGTATCGTGAGTATGTCGAGAAATTTGACAGTAAATCTTCACAAATTGATATCATGCGCTAGTTGTCTTTGGTATGCATTAATAAAGAACAATATCACTAAACTGTGCGAGTGAGATCTTGGTAAAGTATGTAAGGCATGGAATGTTTTTCTTTGTTTTCATTGCATAGTGTGGTGCGGGTGATGGAAGTCCAGAATTTTATCGTAGTACGTCGACAGATATTAACACATTCATTTGTTTTTCAGCTATCCCGAGCAGGTATCCTGAGCGGCTGCCCAAACTGCTGCGCTGGGCTGCTGCGCTGAGCAACTGCCCGTGCTTCTGCGCTGAGCGGCCGCCCAAGCCGCTGTCCCGAGCAGTTGTCTGCTGGAAGTCAAGTCCGGAGTAATCGACACTAAAGATTACCTTGTGTGGTGTCATGCAAAGGTGGTATCGTGAGTATGTCGAGACATTCGACAGTTAATCTTCACAAATTGATATCATGCGCTAGTTGTCTTTGGGATGCATTAATAAAAAAAATATCACTAAACTGTGAGAGTGAGATCTTGGTAAAGTATGTAAGGCATGGAATGTTTTTCTTTGTTTTCATTGCATAGTGTGGTGCGGGTGATGGAAGTCCAGAATTTAATCGTAGTACGTCTACAGATATTAACACATTCATTTGTTCTTCAGCTGTCCCGAGCAGGTATCCTGAGCGGCTGCCCAAACTGCTGCGCTGGGCTGCTGCGCTGAGCAACTGCCCATGCTTCTGCGCTGAGCGGCCGCCCAAGCCGCTGTCCCAAGCAGTTGTCTGCTGGAAGTCAAGTCCGGAGTAATCGACACCAAAGATAACCTTGTGTGGTGTCATGCAAAGGTGGTATCGTGAGTATGTCGAGACATTTGACAGTTAATCTTCACAAATTGATATCATGCGCTAGTTGTCTTTGGTATGCATTAATAAAGAAAAATATCACTAAACTGTGCGAGTGAGATCTTGGTAAAGTATGTAAGGCATGGAATGTTTTTCTTTGTTTTTATTGCATAGTGTGGTGCGGGTGATGGAAGTCCAGAATTTAATCGTAGTACGTCGACAGATATTAACACATTCATTTGTTTTTCAGCTGTCCCGAGCAGGTATCCTGAGCGGCTGTCCTAACTGCTGCGCTGGGCTGCTGCGCTGAGCAACAGCCCGTGCTTCTGCGCTGAGCGGCCGCCCAAGCCGTTGTCCCGAGCAGTTGTCTGCTGGAAGTCAAGTTCGGAGTAATCGACACCAAAGATTACCTTGTATGGTGTCATGCAAAGGTGGTATCGTGAGTTTGTCGAGACATTCGACAGTTAATCTTCACAAATTGATATCATGCGCTAGTTGTCTTTGGTATGCATTAATAAAGAAAAATATTACTAAACTGTGAGAGTGAGATCTTGGTAAAGTTTGTAAGGCATGGAATGTTTTTCTTTGTTTTCATTGCATAGTGTGGTGCGGGTGATGGAAGTCCAGAATTTAATCTTAGTACGTCGACAGATATTAACACATTCATTTGTTTTTCAGCGGTCCCGAGCAGGTATCCTGAGCGGCTGCCCAAACTGCTGCGCTGGGCTGCTGCGCTGAGCGGCCGCCTAAGCCGCTGTCCCAAGCAGTTGTCTGCTGGAAGTCAAGTCCGGAGTAATCGACACCAAAGATAACCTTGTTTGGTGTGATGCAAAGGTGGTATCGTGAGTTTGTTGAAACTCTATACCGAGAGAAGAAGTGTAACTGCCATACAGACATAATGCGAATTACACTGATACTACTATCTCAACAGAATCCGCACGGAATGCTAAGGAACTAACTTTAGCGCGAATTTTAAATATCCACCCCATGCTTTTCTATTTTCATTTATTTTATTACCTATCAATTCAGTCTGCGGATGGAACAATGTTAAAACATAATTTCGCCTCATGAAGTAGGCAGAACCTTATTAGGTGAATAAGGAGGTAATTTTGCTATAGAAATAAAACAATTTTTAAGAACATTTATGTATTTATTTCATAAATTTATTAAAGTTAAATTAAATAATGGACAAAAGTTTAAAAATATTAAATGTAATAAATTATTTGTTGGAGGCTAAGTGTCCAGAATGCTGGCTGCATTTCCACGTTGAATAGCTATGCAAAATTTCTTTGCAAAATATGAGCCAGCATTCTGTTCACCTACGCTTCAACCAAACGTTTGGCCAAGCCCTGAAAGTTTAGTACGCGCCACTTAGAGAAAGTTTCTACCCCAAACGGCACAAATGTGTAACCTCCACCGAGATTGGCATATTTGCATCGTTTAACGGTTTCGGCATTTTCACTGCCACACCAGCCTGAGCGTAAGTTTCTGGACTGACTTTGTACTTTCTGGTCTGTCTGGAAGTCTGGACTGTCAGCATTTAATGCATCAAACAGCTGCAAGAATTTGCTCAAAAGTGTAGCTGTGGCGAAGGCTTCTGAAGGAAGTTCATCTGAAATTAAACAAAAATAATAGAAGTTTAAGTAACTGCTACAAATCAATTTGAATAAGCTAATATAGGGTTTTTATTTGAATAAAAGGTATTTTATATATTTCTACATGAAACCAACAGATTAGTCTGTAGAAACAATTGTATTACTTATAAAATATTCATAGATTTGATTTTTTATTGTTTTAAAACACATCTACAACTATTGCTTTACTAAAACGGATTTGTTGTTTCGTTCTTTCACTTCACTTACATCTAGTCGTGTTCCTTTGAGAGCCAAAATCGATCGCGTCGTTCGCATAGCCGCCCAACCGTTATCTTTCAAACTCGCAATTATCATAACTGAGCTCGGTACATCATCGATTACGTCACAGCTCACGCTCACGCCACGACTACAACACTCGCGGATGGAAGGTTTTAGACTTGCGGTCGTTGTGAGCTGTTACTGTCAAAATATCAAATAGGTTTATGATTCATTCGATTTAATTAAGAGAAAATATGACGCGCTTTTTGCGATTGTGTGAGTGTTGTATTTGGGTTGGGCATTATAGGTATTCATCCTAAAGGAAACACGAAACCGGGGCACGACAGTCGTATGTATTGGCGGTGTTTACTGGAAAGCACCATTAGGGTCGATTTCGGCTTAAAAAGGAACACGCCGTAAATAATATTGAAGTAATATTGTTCAACCATCTTGTGTTGGTACGATAGTAAGTATGATTATTTTAAGCTTATTACAAGACGCTCCTGATTTATGATAGTTTCGTAAAAGGTGGGAGTAGGCGCCGTTGTGTCATCCATCAGCCCACAAGCAATAGTAATTACATTACTGCAATCTGACTAGAGAAAGATAGGAAATATGGTAGACGAAGGTACAGGCACATAGTACCTACCTATATGATCTTATTATAGGTATCACATGGAGATCAAAGTTAAATTACATGTTTTTAACTAACTGTAATAATAATACCTACTGTAGAATTGAAAACGAGAGTAGGTACCTAACTATGCTATTAGTTTTTCAATATAAGCAAGATAAAGCATATATGAGCATAAAAATATATATGATTAACATACCGTTTAACATTCGTTTTACCAGGCTTAGGGAAACGGTGAAATGAGACCACACCATCTTGAACAGAAGTTGCTCCACATTTTGCACATTTTCTGTACATGTCCGTAGACATACTTAGATTTTATAAGTTTTTAAGCTATCACGATCACTTTTGCAAGAGACAACATTAGAAAAGGGATATTTACCGTGTAATCCATTTTATTTGAGTTCGCGATTTATATTCCCGACAACATGGATTACACGGTAAATATCCCGTTTCTAATGTTACTAATACTTGGATAGTTCTGCGGAAGCTTACACTAAAGGATGTATTATTATATTATATTATTATAGTATATATATATCGGCGCAACTACAACAGTTCGTCGAGAATAATTAAGTTTAATCATTTGATTGCCCTAAAAATAGTTTATAAATCATCAGTTGATTATTTTTGAGTTGATTACGATGTAAAATTAATGTTATGATTGTAATTTCAATACTTTACCAACAAACTTGTAAAGTCGTGCACGTGCGCCGAGTCCTATAAATACGGCCGCACTGTAGGCGCTCGTCTCCTCAGTCCGGTTACCGCGCTCGCCCGAGACGGTCGCTAGACGCTTGCGCTCGCTGCAGATTCGCGCTCGATGCTTCACCGCTCAGTTATCGTTCCTGTTACAGTGTTGTGTTGTGTTGTGCGATTTGGATTGCAGTGATAACTTGGACCTTTTTCTGTGCAGATTCGTGTGTGAAGCGACGTTGGCCACCGGGTAAGTGCCTTACGGCACACGTAGGTACACACACGTTAGGTACACACCCTCCCCGCCCTTGCCTGGCGGGGAGTGTCACCCTCTCCCGTTCTCGCATCCTGAGATATCTCTCAGGATGACGTCAGTGAAACGCTTGCCCGACGGCGAAATGGCGCAAGCCTTTCTCAGTTGGGTGATGAAATCCGCTCCCTCAATGTTTGAAAAATTCATGTCCCATCAGGACGTAAATACGCAGGATACTCTGCTTCCGCCCTCCGGCTCGCTTGCGAATAGCTTGCCATCTCGCTCTTCGGCCGTGCTCATGAGCGACAGCCCCCTCCCTACCCCTCTGGTAGCATCTGACTCGGATGATTCAGATATGGAGGTTGAAACTTCTCCCCCCGTCCCCTCCGCTATCCCTAGCGACGACGACGACGGTTTTACTACCGTCACCTCAGGCAAGAGAAAGCACGGTGGAAAGGGGGGCTCCCCCGCCCCTGTCCCACCGCCGAAAGCGGTTTGCACTTCCGCCGGCAAAAAACCAGCTCCTCCCGCACCCGTCTTACCTGTATCTCAGGTAGAAAACCCTACGCAGGGATCGTCCGCGCCAAGACGCGAAAAGCCTCCGCCACCTCTCTTTATTCAAGAGAAGGCGAAATGGGACCGCATATCCCAGTTACTAACCGAGCGTAAGCTCAATTTCACCAATGCCCGCTCCACGCAGCAGGGCATTAGAGTTCAAGTCCCGACCTCCTCTGACCACAGAGGTCTCACAAAGATTTCCGAAAACGACCGCCTACGAGCTACGCTCGAGCACGCGGGAGTTATCGGCGCCATTAAGCGCTACTCAGTCCCAAACACTCACTAGTACAACTAATATGGATTGTACAACAACAAGAGTAAAACCCCGCGCAGTTACGTTAGTCACCTTCAACGCTAACGGCTTTTCTAGTCAACGTGATGAAATTCACGAATTCTGTAAGACCCATCAGGTCGATGTCCTATGCATTCAGGAAACTTTCCTGAAACCGGGAAAAGCAGACCCTAGGTTCGCTAATTACCGGTTAGTCCGTAACGATAGAATGACCCATGGAGGCGGAACACTTATCTACTACAAAAGGTCTCTACACTGTATTCCTTTAGTACCTCCCCCTCTAGTTAACTTAGAGGTGTCACTTTGCCTGTTAGGGATGACAGGTCATCAACCTGTCATCATAGCCTCATGCTATCTCTCTCCGAATAAAGTCTTGCTACGCAGCGACTTGGAAGCGCTATTTTCTATGGGTGACTCCATCCTTTTGATGGGTGACTTTAACAGTAAGCATATCCTTTGGAATTGCTCCCAAACTAACCCCAACGGTAAGATCCTAGACTCACTAGTCGACGTACTAGAATTTGATGTCCTCTCCCCTCTGGAGCCCACAAGATATCCCAACCAGGAACGACAACGACTTTCTGATATACTTGACATTGCCCTTCTTAGGAATGTAAGCCTCCGCATACGCGCCGTAGAGGTGTTACACGAACTCGACTCTGACCACCGCCCAGTCATCTTTCGACTCGGCCCTGACCCGACTGACTCTATCCCTATCACCAAAACGGTCGTGAACTGGAAGCTTTTGAGGGAGTCCCTCCGAGCGATCAGTTCACCCGCTCTGGATAGGATACCTGACGATATACAGACTGTTGATGACGTCTCCTTGGCGATCGAAGCTCTCGGCGACCACCTCCGCACCACACTAGGTGAATCCTCAAAGCAGATCAAGGTGGCGGATGACCGTCGCTTTGAACTGCCCGAGGATGCGAGGAGGCTGCTGACAGCCAAGAACGCAGCCACAAGGGCATATGACTCGACACCAACCCGCGAAAACAAGGCCACCATGCGCTACTTTCAGCGTGCTGTGAGGAAACGCATGAGTGAGCTGCGTGATCAAAGGTGGGACGACACCTTATCAGAACTCGAACCAACCCACCAGGCGTACTGGCGGTTGGCACGAGCTATGAAATCGGATGGACAGACGACTATGGTTCCCCTCCTTAGGCCCCCACCCCTACCCCTAGCATTCTTTGACGATGAAAAGGCCGAGTGTTTAGCTGATAGTCTAGAAAATCAGTGTACTCTCAATGTAGACCACGTAGACCAGGGTCATCTCTATACGGTTGACTCTGAAGTCGAACGTAAAAGCTCTGTGCCCATCTCAGACCTCCCACCCCTCCCACTAATCAAATCTTGTGTGGTCGACCTGATCAAGGATCTAAAATCCCGCAAATCCCCTGGATCTGATGGTATCAGTAATAAAATGCTGAAACACCTCTCAGTCCCACTAATCCATCTCTTAGTCAGCATCTTCAATGCGGCTATGAATAACTGCTTTTTTCCAGACACCTGGAAACATGCCATTGTAATTGGCATTCGTAAACCAGGCAAGTTGGCCTCACTGCCAACTAGCTACCGCCCTATCAGTCTCCTCAGCTCCTTGGGGAAAATATATGAGCGACTCATTGTGAATCGACTCTGGTCCCATGTCAAATCCAACAATCTGCTTCCTGACGAGCAGTTTGGCTTTAGGGCCAGACACTCATGCGTCCAACAGGTCCACCGCATCACGGAGCACATACTCGAGGGCTTCAATAAGAAGCCAAAGCCTCAAGGGACAGTAGCGGTCTTCCTCGATGTAGCGAAAGCCTTCGATAAAGTCTGGCACAACGGCTTGATCTACAAGCTGTACCAACTCGGTGTGCCAGACCGTCTTGTACTCATAATACAAGACTTTCTCAGGGATCGTAGCTTTCAATACCGCGTAGAGGGACAGCTCTCCTCCCCTCACCCCATTCACGCAGGAGTCCCTCAGGGCTCTGTACTCTCACCCGTCCTCTTCTCGCTGTACACCAGCGACATCCCACGATCCGAACCCAATGTTCAGATTGCTCAGTTTGCAGACGACACTGCACTCTACTGCACTGGCTGGTTCAAGACCAGGCAGAGAAAGTCGGTCACAAACGCCCTGCACCATGTAGGAACATGGTTCCGCAAATGGCGTATCGCTATCAACCCAGAGAAAAGTACAGCAGTGTACTTTCACGAGAGTGCTGGTCCACGGAAACCGCCAGAACCCATTATGTATTTTGGCGAACCGATACCATGGGCTACGTCCGCCAAATATCTAGGCGTAATCCTTGACAGGCGCCTCACCTTCGCTAAACACATTGAAAGTGTTCGCAATAGGGCAGCTTTTATCCTGGGTCGCCTCAATCCCCTTATATGCAAGAGTAGTAAAATGTCCCTTAGAAATAAGGTGACACTTTACAAAACTTGCATTCGTCCAATCATGACCTACGCGTCTGTGACGTTCGGTCATGCTTCAGATAGGCACATTCATAGACTTCAAGTGATTCAAAATCGCTTTACCCGCAAGGCAGTAGGCGCACCGTGGTACTTACGGAACGCTGACCTCCACTGCGACCTAGAACTCCCCTCTATCGTACAGTTCATGAAAGACTGTTCTCGCCGCTACTTCGATGCGGCCCCACACCATCCCAACCCACTAGTGGTGCAAACCGCTAACTACTCAACACACACATCAGATCCATACTTCACCCCGCCACGCCGCCGCCCACGACACCTCCTGGATGACCCGGACGACCCCATCACGACAGCTCTGGCGTCGATCAGTCAGCCTCCTGGTAATATTGGTATTTCAGGTATTTCAGGGTCTACTCGCCGAGCCACGAGAGGTAATATGTCTGATTTTGGATTTCCAGTCTTCACAGTTAGACATCGAGGTCGTCGTAAGCGACTTCGAAATAATCCTAAATCAGACACAAGGTAACCTGTATTATATTTTGGTAATGCGTATTAAGGTAAAGGTAACGTATCGATTTTCGATTAAAAGTTTATAAGTATCATCAATATTAACCTGTGTTTTATTTCATTAACCTGTGTTTTGTTTTCTTTCAGACAGTGCTGGCGGCTACCGGCACCTCTATTCCCTACTAGGCAAGGGTTCGCCCTTGTCGTTGTCTAGCGCTTTATGCGCCCTTGTTGTCCCTCGGTTGAGTGCTGCGTGCGCTCACCAACAGTCCTGTGTCGCTTTTAATGCCCGTAGTGGCAAAAAGCTCTATGTCCTTCCTAAAAAAAAAAAAAAAAAAAAAAGGCGCTCGTCTCAGTCGCTCCCGAGCCGCCGTACAGTACGGACCTCTTTGTGACGTTGTTACGCTGCTCGTTGAATATACGAAGCTTATAAAAGTACTTGTGAAGTCTCAGCAATGCTGACGTCACACTTTTTAAAAACACTCCGGAGGTGCTTTCTCCGTCATCAGAAGTGGGATCAGAACAAGCTCTGGTCCCAACCACATCCTCATCGACTTCGGTTCAACCTGTCACGACTGGAACAGCGCAGGGCAGTACCAGGCTGATAGGCCCTGCCTCATTGAACACTTCAGGAGTGCCAGCAAGCAGCTTTAATACCGTGCAGCCCATCACAACGGGAATTACCACAGGCATGACGTCTACACCAATCGCTGCGGGAATACCAGCTTCCGTCGGGATACCATTCATGTCAATGGGACCCACATCTTACAATCAAGAAGTATACCTTTCAGGGGTACCTATCGCTGCTGGATCGTCCCACACAACGAATGTGCATCCAACTACTCATATAGTCGGATGCCCTCCCCAGTTTATGATGCAAATGATGGATATGATCTCAATACACTGCAAAACAACGTTGCAACCGCCCCTGATTAAGTGTGATCCACATCTCAAGCTGGCCAGTCAGTCCAGATAACTCACGACGACGAACACGCATCATCGGATTAAAACCGGCGAGTATAACATTCATTATGTTTCACGATATTTGCAACTAGAATCTAAAAGAATAAAATGTCTGGAGAGTGATACCTCTGAGCTAAACCATGTGTTACCCTTGAGCTAACCACGGGTCCTTGATGCATCCACAAGTGAACCCTGAGATACTGTGGGGACGCCTTGTGGAACAATGGGTAGACACGTATACACCACAGATTCTAAATTAATAAGGCAGTGCACTTAAGATGTCTTAGTGTACTGTTGTAATCTACAAAAATAAAATGTCTGGAGAGTGATACCTCTGAGCTAACCATGTGTTACCCTTGAGCTAACCACGGGTCCTTGATGCACCCACAAGTGAACCCTGAGATACTGTGGGGACGCCTTGTGGAACAATGGGTAGACACGTATACACCACAGATTCTAAATTAATAAGGCAGTGCACTTAAGATGTCTTAGTGTACTGTTGTAATCTACAAAAATAAAATGTCTGGAGAGTGATACCTCTGAGCTAAACCATGTGTTACCCTTGAGCTAACCACGGGTCCTTGATGCATCCACAAGTGAACCCTGAGATACTGTGGGGACGCCTTGTGGAACAATGGGTAGACACGTATACACCACAGATTCTAAATTAATAAGGCAGTGCACTTAAGATGTCTTAGTGTACTGTTGTAATCTACAAAAATAAAATGTCTGGAGAGTGATACCTCTGAGCTAACCATGTGTTACCCTTGAGCTAACCACGGGTCCTTGATGCACCCACAAGTGAACCCTGAGATACTGTGGGGACGCCTTGTGGAACAATGGGTAGACACGTATACACCACAGATTCTAAATTAATAAGGCAGTGCACTTAAGATGTCTTAGTGTACTGTTGTAATCTACAAAAATAAAATGTCTGGAGAGTGATACCTCTGAGCTAACCATGTGTTACCCTTGAGCTAACCACGGGTCCTTGATGCATCCACAAGTGAACCCTGAGATACTGTGGGGACGCCTTGTGGAACTATGGGTAGACACGTATACACCACAGATTCTAAATTAATAAGGCAGTGCACTTAAGATGTCTTAGTGTACTGTTGTAATCTACAAAAATAAAATGTCTGCAGAGTGATACCTCTGAGCTAACCATGTGTTACCCTTGAGCTAGCCACGGATCCTTGATGCATCCACAAGTGAACCCTGAGATACCGTGGGGACGCCTTGTGGAAGTATGGGTTGACACGTATACACCACAGATTCTAAATTAATAAGGCAGAGCACGATGTGTTTGTGTACTGTGTACCTACTTGAGAGAAAAAAAAACGATTTTCTTTAATTCGCTTAAAAAGCAACGTAAGTTGTTTACAGACTCACTACTCAGAGAATATCTCATTATTTGCAGGCCAGCGATAATTAACAGCAGTGCGAGAGTTAACGAGTCAACAAGGCTGGTGCAGAGCGCGCACCGCCTGTCAGAATGGCCGTATCGACGCGGATACAATAATTAGCCAACAATAATTAGTCAACGTTTAAAACGACAACATGCTGTTGCCTTTATGAGCATGAGAACCACGGAAGCCGAGAGTCGGTACCACTCCTACGAGTTGGAGACACTGGCAGTGGTACGAGCTATAAAACACTTTCGCCAGTATCTATATGGGCGAAAATTCACCGTGATAACGGATTGCCACGCATTAAAAGCGTCAAAACACAAAAAGGATCTTCTGCCAAGGATTCATCGCTGATGGGCGTTCTTACAAAATTATGACTTCGAGGTAGAGTACCGTAAAGGTGAACGTCTCCAACATGCTGACTTTTTCAGTCGCAATCCAGTTGAGCTTGCAGTCAATGTTATGACAAGAGACTTGAACTGGCTCAAAATTGAACAGCGACGGGATGAAGAACTGCGTCCGATAATGGACAGCCTCAGTGACAATAACCCAGTGGAAGACTATGTGTTAGAGGACAACGTTTTAAAAAAGGAACGTCAATGATCCTGTCTTCAGTCAGCAGCTCAGTACCGTCGTTCCCAAATCATTTCAATGGAGCATTATAAACTCATTTCACACTGCACTAAAACACCCTGGCTGGGAAAAGACACTGCAGAAGATCAGAGAAACCTATTGGTTCAACAAAATGAGTTCCACTATCCGAAGATTTGTGGATAACTGTGTTGTATGCCGAACATCCAAAGGAAGATCCGGGGCCATTCAAGCCCAGTTACACCCCATACAAAAACTAACGGCCGCCTTCCAAGTTATTCATATGGACATAACAGGGAAGCTGGGCACTCCAGATGATCAACAATACGTCATAGTCACCATTGACGCTTTCTCAAAGTACGTTTTACTGTACTTCAGTACCAACAAAAACCCACACAGCACATTGGCCGCTCTAAAACGCACTGTGCATCTATTTGGTGCGCCGGTTCAAATAATAGTGGATGGAGGAAGAGAGTTCCTTGGCGAGTTCAAGGACTACTGTGACGCCATCGGAATAAATATCCATGCTATCGCTCCAGGAGTCAGCCGAGCGAATGGCCAAGTTGAAAGAGTCGTTGCAACCCTCAAAAATGCTTTGGTAATGATTAAAAATTACGAAGCAGAGCAGTGGCACACTGTACTCGAGGAACTTCAGCTGGCAATGAACTGTACAACCCACCGAGTCACCGGCGTTGCTCCACTGACACTTATTACACAACGAAAGCACTGTGTACCTCCTGAGCTTCTCAACCTGGTGGATATTGACAACGAAACCGTTGATATTGAAGCGCTCACTCAACAGGTGCAACAGAAAATGATTCGTTGTAGCGAACAAGACAGACAACGCTTCAACCTACACAAGGCCAAAATCCATCATTTTCAAAGAGGAGACTACGTATTGATGAAAAATAATCCTCGAAACCAAACCTCGCTTGACCTTAAATACAGCGAACCATATGAAGTTTGTAGAATACTGGATAATGACCGATATCTGGTAAAGAAAGTTGTCGGTAGAGGACGACCTCGCAAGGTTGCCCATGATCAGCTGCGCCGCGCTCCGCAACCTGGGGATCAGTTGACCGTATCGGCGGGAAACGAATCACATATTCAACGAGATCCCACTGCAGAATCAAATGAGCCCATTTCGTCGACCTCACGAGAAGGGCTGCAAGTACAGCCAAACCACGACTCGAACCAAGATGACCCATGAGAATAAATGGTCTACGAGAATCCAAATAATCTACAAGAATCCATAACAATCTACGAGACCCAACGAGGCTGGTGCAGAGCGCGCACCGCCTGTCAGTATGGCCGTATCGGCGCAACTACAACAGTTCGTCGAGAATAATTAAGTTTAATCATTTGATTGCCCTAAAAATAGTTTATAAATCATCAGTTGATTATTTTTGAGTTGATTACGATGTAAAATTAATGTTATGATTGTAATTTCAATACTTTACCAACAAACTTGTAAAGTCGTGCACGTGCGCCGAGTCCTATAAATACGGCCGCACTGTAGGCGCTCGTCTCTCTTTCCGGTCAGCGCGCTCGAGTGGGACGGACGTGCGCTCAAGTGCTCCCCGAGAATATTCCGATCGGCCTAAAAGTGCTTGCGCTTTTAGTGCCGGTTACCTGTATCGTTTCGATTGAAGAGGATTCAGTGTTGGACTTCGCTAATAGTGGATTTTCTGTGTGCAGATTCGACGTCAAGCCACCGCTTCGTGTACCGTTCGGCGCACGGAGGCGTTCGGCTCGGCTCGGCTCGCGTCGCGGAAGAAGCGCGCTCTTGTAAGAGCGCTTCGACACATCAATCAACTACATTGTTCATTGTCTAATCAAAACCGCTCTTCTCAGAGCGAACTCTAGTTTCGATTTTTTTAAATTTTTAAATTTTCAATTTTCAAAGTCGAGTCAAACAAATCCACGCTTCACGTGGTCTTCTGGACGATCCTTGCGGTGTTAACGCCACCCAGTTGGGCGCGGACCCGGTGCGTCAAGCCTTTCCCTCCTGAGCGTGGGAGGGAACGGCTAAAACCCCTCGCCGACGGCAGGTATCTCCTTCCCACCCTACCCTATCCTACTCTCCTATTCTCTGGGCAAGTGTTTGGTTGGAAGCCGGGTTTTACTCGGTCTTCTCTCCTCGCCCCCGGAGCAGCTAGGGCCTCGCGTTTAGGCACACATCCCTCTGCACGATAAGACTGGCAGAGGGCACACAGTAGGGACACCTAGGCACTCACTCTCCCGCCTGTACCCGGCGGGAGTGGCATTCACCCCTCACTCGCATCTCGAGTATTCCCCTCGAGATGTCTTTACTCTCTCCCTCCCCCGCTATGAGCCTCCCGCAAGGCGCTTCGCCTCAGGCGTTCGTCTCGTGGGTCTCGAACTGTTACCCGGAAATGCTTTCCGAATATCTCCAGTCCAATCGGGACATTGTTGGGAGGCCCCGCTTCACGGACTCTCAAATTCCCTCCTCCGGCTCCCTCCCTCCGAGGGCGCCCTTCGGTTCTTCGGCGTTCAAGCCGTTAGATAGCCCTCTCTCCCCCGACCCTGCGCCCTATGCGCCCCGCGCTCCCCGCGCACCTCTACCACCCCGCGATCGTTCTCCAGTCCTTCGGACTGAGTACGAACGCGCCTACGACTCGGCATCCAACTCGGAGAATGAGATGGATGTAGAGTTCTCCCGCTCCCGCGCTAACTCTGTTGGCAACATCTCCAACGACGGGTTCACTACCGTCGGAAAGAGAAAGCGCGTCCCCAAAGCCGCCTCAGAGGCTCCCTCCCCGCCACCCAAAGCGGCCTGCACCGCCCCGGGAGCGAAGCCATCAGGCTCTCTCGCTCCCACCTCCCGCGACCCTCTCGCTCACTCCGATGCTCCCGCAAGCATCGCCGCGTCTCAACGCGACGTCTCCTCTCAAGGAGCGTCAGTTAGACGCGACAAACCGCCGCCGCCTCTGTTCCTTCAGGACAAGGCGAAGTGGGACATGGTCTCACGACTTTTGACGGATCGTAAGATCCAATATACTAGCGCCCGCTCAACCCAACTGGGTATTAAAGTCCAGGTGCCTACCCCAAGCGACCATAGGGCGCTTACTCGACTTCTCAAAAACGAGAGCATAAGTTTTCACACTTATGCTCTCGAGGAAGAGAAGGTATTACGAGTAGTCATACGCGGCGTACCTAAAGAGGTACAGACCGATAGTGTCCTCGCCGACTTGAAGGCGCAAGGCTACCCCGTCCGCGAATGCCACCGCATGTACAGTGGCAAGGACCGCAAACCCTATGACCTACTTTTGGTCATCCTCAGTCGCACGCCAGAGGGCAAAGCGATTTTCATTATTAAAACGGTTGTGAACCTCTCGGGGATCACCGTTCAACCTCCATTCCGAAACCGAGCACCTGGCCAGTGTCATAACTGCCAATTGTACGGGCATGCCGCCCGATTCTGTTTCGCCCGCCCGAGGTGCGTCAAGTGCCTAGGGGATCACGGGACAGCCCAGTGTTCTCGCACTAGGGACTCATCAGACCCGCCTAGTTGTGTCCTCTGCGGCACACAGGGTCATACCGCCAACTACCGCGGTTGCCCTAAGGCACCCCGCGCACCCAGTGGGCCGGCTAGTAGGCCTATTCCCCCTCCTCGCCCGGTCACTACCCGCTCACAAGGGAACGGCCCTAAGCCTAACCTTACACCCGCACCGCAGGCAACACCTGTTGTTCCCGCGCCCGCGCCCGCACGCAACGCTTGGTCCAAGCCCTTGAGCATGGTACAAGCAAGCGCCCCCCTCACCCCCGCCCGCCCGCAGGCCTCTGCCAGCGCGCCGGCTCCTAAGCCCAAACCGCCGCTCTCTAGGCCTCCAATGGCTGGGCTCATGGACGCCCCAGGTCAATCTGACCTGGCGGCCGACATAGCCCTTGTCATGGACTACGCGATGGTCATAGACGTGGACGAAGTACGTGCATTCGCGCACAAACTTCGTACTGCCACAAACGACCAAGACCGCTTGCGAGCCACGCTCACACACGCGGGTCTAATCAGCGCAGTGAGGCGCTACGCCCTCCCCAGCGTTTCTTAGGTATCATCCAATATGGATACGTACACCGAAACGAATTAAGCCCCACTCAGTCACCGTAGCGACTTTCAACGCTGACGGCCTCTCTAGTCAAAAGGACGAAGTTCACGAATTTTGTAAGACCCATCAGGTCGATATCCTATGCGTGCAGGAGACCTTTCTGAAACCAGGTACAGCGAACCCTAGGTTTGCAAATTACCGTTTGGTTCGTAATGATAGAGTGGCCACCCCAAAAGGTGGCACTCTCATCTATTACAAAAGCGCTCTGCACTGTATCCCAATTGTTACTCCACCACTTAGAATACTAGAAGCCTCTGTTTGCTTTCTAGCGATGTCAGGTCATCGACCTGTCATCATAGCCTCATGTTACCTCCCCTCTGGTAAAGAACTATTACAGACAGACTTGGAAGCCCTCTTCTCTCTAGGAAGCTCCGTCCTTCTGATCGGTGACTTCAACAGTAAACATGTCATATGGAACTGTACTAGTAACAATAGTAATGGTAAAATCCTTGAAGGCTTGGTCAGCCACTTAAACTTTGATATTCTCTCCCCTCTGGAGCCCACAAGATATCCCTATGTTGACAACCAACGACCAGACATACTTGACATAGCACTTCTCAAGAACGTCACCCTCCGGTTGCGCTCTATAGAAGTGTTACACGAACTGACTTCAGACCACCGCCCTGTATTGTTGAAATTAGGCCCCGACCCGACGGACATAACCCCTATCACTAGAACGGTAGTGAACTGGAAGCAACTGGGGGAATCCCTCCAAGCTATCAGTTCACCCGCTCTCGATAGAATCCCCGATGACATACAGACAGTAGAAGACGTGTCAATTGCGATCGAGGCTCTCAGTGACCACCTCCGCACCGCAGTAGGTGAATCCTCAAAGCAGGTCCAAGTGGCGGATGGTCGCCGCTTTGAACTGCCCGAGGGTGCGAGGAGGTTACTGACAGCTAAGAACGCCGCCACTAGGGCGTATGACTCGATGCCAACCCCAGAGAACAAAGCCACCATGCGCTATTTACAGCGTGCTGTAAGGAAACGCATGAGTGAGCTGCGTGATCAAAGGTGGGACGACAAACTGTCAGAGATTGAGCCAACTCACCAGGCATACTGGCAGTTGGCTCGAACTCTGAAATCTGACGGACAACAGACAATGCCTCCACTCATTAGGCCACCTCCCCTCTCCATAGCGTTCCTTGACGAAGACAAAGCCGAGTGTTTAGCTGATAGCCTTGAGGCTCAGTGTACTCTAAATGTAGATCACGTCGACCAGAAACACCTCGATTCGGTGGAATCTGAAGTCGAACGTAAAAGCTCTATGTCCATCTCTGACCTCCCACTCCTCCCACCGGTAAAATCATCCGAGGTTGTGTCTCTGATCAAGAGCCTCAAGACCCGTAAATCCCCTGGTGCTGATGGTATCAGCAACAAGGTGATTAAACACTTCTCAGTCCCACTAGTCCATCTCTTAGTTAGCATCTTCAATGCGGCTATGAGCAACTGCTCCTTCCCAGACACTTGGAAGCATGCCATTGTCATTGGTATTCACAAACCAGGCAAACCGGCAGCCGAGCCCTCCAGCTACCGTCCCATAAGTCTCCTCAGCTCTCTGGGGAAGATTTACGAGCGGCTCATTGTGAACCGACTCTGGTCCCACGTTAGGTCCAATAACCTCCTTCCCGATGAGCAATTTGGTTTTAGAGCCAAACACTCTTGCGTCCAACAAGTGCACCGCGTAACGGAGCACATCCTAGGCGGTTTCAATAAGAAACCAAAGCCCCAAGGGACCATAGCTGTCTTCCTCGACGTAGCGAAAGCGTTCGACAAAGTCTGGCACAACGGCTTGATATTCAAGCTGTACCAACTGGGTGTGCCAGACCGTCTTGTACTCATCTTACAAGACTTTCTCAGGGATCGAACGTTTAGCTATCGCACCGAGGGAACGCTCTCCTCCCCGCATCCCATTCACGCAGGTGTCCCTCAGGGCTCTGTGCTCTCACCCATTCTCTTCTCGCTGTACACCAGCGACATCCCACGATCTGAACCTAATGTTCAGATCGCTCAGTTTGCGGATGATACTGCAATCTACTCTACTGGCTGGTTCAAGGTCAGGCAGAGATGCGCCATCCAACGAGCCATCACCGTAATCGGTGCATGGTTTCGTAAATGGCGGATTGCAGTAAATCCTAGCAAAAGTGCAGCAGTGTACTTCACTGAGACCCGGCGGAATCTCATGCCGTCACCCATAGTCCTATTCGGCGAACCCATCCCATGGGCTAAATCTGCCAAATACCTGGGCGTCACTCTTGATCGCCAACTCACTTTCGCGAAACACATTCAGATTGTTCGCAATAGGGCGGCCTTCATTATGGGTCGTCTTAATCCCCTCATAGGCAAAAACAGTAAAATGTCTCTTAGAAATAAGACGACTCTTTACAAACTTTGCATCCGCCCAATCATGACTTACGCATCTGTAGCGTTCGCCCATGCTCAGAAACACGACCTCCACAAACTTCAAGTGATTCAAAATCGCTTTATGCGCAGGGCAGTGGGCGCTCCGTGGTACTTGCGGAACGCCGAACTGCACTGCGATTTCACCCTCCCCTCTATTACGCAGTATATGAAAGACTGCTCCCGCCGCCACTTCGACAAAGCTCCCCACCACTCGAATCCCCTCGTGGTCGAAGCGGCGAACTACTCCACTGACATAACCGATCCCCACTTCCTTCCCCCCCGTCGCCGTCCAAGGCATATTTTGGGTGACCCGGACGACCCCATCGCAGTCGTTACTTCGGCAGCTTTAGCGTCGTCCCAAGGGAACCCCGGTAATGGTTGTAGACCCGACCAGGGCTGTGATCCCGATCGCATTGTAGGCTCCGGCCGAGATCTTCTTCGCAGCCCCAGTCGCAGTCGAGGTAATTCACACACACATGATTGTAGTCCCAGCCACGGTGCGGGTGGGAGTATACACCGCGGCCCCGGTCGCGATGTATCCTCCGGCCCAGCAAATGGCTGCGGACGAGGTAACACTGGTTTTCTATGTAGTCCCAGCCACCATGGCTGTGGGCGAGGTATTACACATTCTTATTGTAGCCCCACCCAAAGTACAGTCATGAGTGCACAACGCGACGATCCTGGTCGCGGTGTGGACCCATGTCGCGGAAATGGGAGGAGGCGAGGTACACAAGGTTATGATTTAGTGGTAAACACAATCAAACACCGACCTCGCCGGCGAGCTCGAGGCAAAAGTTATGTCTTGGTTAGATTCTCTCCAAATAGTCGTAGAGTTAAAATTCATAGGGCCCACTTTCAACGGTACACTTATGTACCGGGGCGATTCTCTCCTACTCCCCTCTCTCCTGGCGACGGCCCAAGCCGAGGTCCGTACCCTAGTGGTGCCCTTGAGCAAGTCGCCTACTCCTCTCCTTGCGGCGAAGCGTCTTCAACGCTCGCCTTAGGCGGTGCGCCCTCTGCGCCCGCATCTGGCTGAGTGCCATCTGCGCTCGCCAACCGTCCGGTGACGCTGTAAATGCCGGTAGAGGCAAACAGCATTAGTCCGTTCTAAAAAAAAAAAAAAAAAAGGCGCTCGTCTCAGTCGCTCCCGTTAAATCGATTGTTCAGATAGAACTGATAAGTTACTTCAAGTAAAAGGAAATGTTGAGTAATCCTTTAAATACACAAAAGTTACAAGCAAAATTAATAAAATTACCATGAAAATAAGCAGCATTGATATTTCTAACCATACAAAGTTATGTGAGGAACATATTTTCGTTGTGTGTCCGTGTATTTGAGTTTGCTTCATCAAAATGAACCCTAAAACAAATGAGTATTGACGCCGATCTGAAGCCGATAGAAAGGGCTTTGATTGGATCTACGTACCTCTGATCGGCGTCATACGAAATTCAAAATATGTGTTGTCATGAGCGGATTTTGATGAGATTTTGAAATTAGAATAGGAATGCGCTGGAGGGCTGAGATTGGCTGAGGTGGATCTGAAGCCGTTTTGACGCCGATAGAAAGGGCTTTGATTGGATACCTATCGGCCTCAAATCGGCGTCACTGTCAAGTTTGAGAAAGTATATAAGCAGCAGAAAGACCAAGAAAATGCTTATTAAATTCCCGAACTTCTGTGAGGTAATATATTCTGCTACGGACATGGTTCCGGACGTGGGTTGGATACCTCACGGTGACAACTAAGATCCACCTCGATAGGGAACGCCCAATCCTTAGAGTTGGACACTTTTGGGAGCGAGCCAACAATCGCTTTAACCTATTGCAAAGGGTACGATTAACTGCTCCTCACTTCGATTGGAAAGAATATTCCAGTGGAAGTGTCTTCTATTTATTATATGTATTTATTTCCTCTCATACTAGAACGTCGCTCTGCAGCCTTCCATAGCTTCGGCTATAGCGGTATAGTCGCGCGACTATTTCCGTGCGTGGAGTTGGACACCCTAGGGGCCATAGGTTCGATTCTCGGCTTGGCACCGAACTTTAGAGGCTAGTTAGGGATCAAACTTGAGCCATCCTATCAGGGGGATGAAAGCTCATGCGCAATTAACTTTGGGGGGTTTGTTGGGGACTTACACACACTTTAGCAGACTAGGAATTTATTTAGGACCGAAGTAGGTTTAGGAAACAGTATTTTTGTTTACCGGGATATACATTAACTTCGTAATGGTTCAATCGGGAGTAAATAAGTAAATTCACGCGTTAGTGGTGTCTACCACTAGAGACGTAGGATTCAATAATGAATTCGTCATATCAATACAATCTATTAGTATGCTAGACTTAGAAACTAAAGACTAACTACGAAATAAAAATGACTAAATAAATGTATTTTTAATCAGTATAAAGTAAGGAATACAGAAATATTTGCCTGCAAAGGAATATAGAAATATTAGTTCAAACGAAATGTAATGTATTTGTTGCAATAATATGTTATATATTTGCTAATGAATCGAGTTTGGGCTATATTGTCAACTCTGATCCTAGCATGAGAATGCGGTAATAAATTATAGCAATTGAATTATTTGCTGAAAGTATCAAATGTAATATTTAGAATCAAATGATAATTCATAATGATAAATAATAATATTAAGAAGAGATAAATAAGATTATAATCGCTTATAGACGCAAACTCTACATTTGGAAAACTACCAAACGGACTTAGTAAGGCCTTACTAATTTTGGGGTAAATAGAAGAGGTTCTTGGCATGATGGAGAACATTTGTGTCACAGTAAAGAGCAGCTCTTAATCCAGCATTCGAGTTGTAAGCCTTGAACATGCCAAGAATCCTACTATCTAAATTATAATAAATCTAGAATTCTACGGCAAATCTAAAGAAATCAAACTAATTACTTACAATATGAAAATTAATGAAATATAGTATATCTTTAAATTGTAGAGGTATCTATCATTAATTTACTCGGCAAAATAAAGCTAACTATTATAATAATGATCATAATCAATATATGCCTGCTAGTATCGAGCTAACCAATACAACAAAGATTCTGCTGATACTTAAGTATTTGAAATAATTGCTTTTCCAGTTTGTCAATGGTTCAATAGATGTCATGTAAAACACTAGTAATATAAGTATAGCAATCTCATATAAAAAGGAGACTTATGTATGTGGTAAATCTTATCAAACTTGGTCAAGCAATGCAGCACCTTGAGAATTCTCGTAAACCACAAACAAGGGTCTAGAGATTTCTCTAAGTCACTGATATTATTTCCCATATATTGTTAATAAACATATTATAATTAACATTGTTATAATTTATTATATTGCTTCAGTAAACAAGTAAATGATTAAACTTGAACAATTGAACTATTCAGGGAACAGTGGCTGATAATATTTATCTAAAGGATATTCAGTTTGGATAATCAGCGTAGTAGCTACTGATCACAAAAGATTTCTAAAGCGCATATAAAGCGAGGTTTTACTTTACTTTTGTTATTTATTTCCTAGCAGTTTTCATAAACGAAACAAATAGTATATATTATAGAGACATTTAGTCTGTAAGAGATTATATCAATCTTATCAACAGCTAAATGTTCATAGCAACAAACATAAATCTATAAAGAAAGTTAGTTATATAATCAACAGGTTTATAACTGTTATTAATAATAACGAATATCATGCAAATATCTGATATTATTTAATGGAGTTGTTTATATATTATTTCACTTATCAAAACTGATTTATCAGGTATAACAGGTAGTTTTGCAAGCTAATAATTATATAGAAAACTTGCAAATAACCTACTATTTCTATGTTATATGGTCAAATAACATAGACCTTAAATTCAGAAACTTATATTGATGATTAATATCTTCCACGACTAGAAGTCAAATCAAGTACATTAGCTAGAAATCTAGGATCAGCTCAGTCAGTCAGTCTGTAAGAACTAAGTATTTGCAATCTAGTATGTTCATCGCAATTTTTCGTTATCAGCTAGCAGTTCAGTAATGTAGTAGTAGGTTATCCATCGTAATATCAGAATACCTAGGCGTTGCTTTTGGTTTCTCTAGGCATCTATAGTTCTGAATAATTTTCTCTGTTTCAATTCTTTCCGAAAAGAGCAAGGTTACAGCAGCGGTACACAGTGTTAGGGTAGACGACTAGACTCCTAGACTAGACGATCATTGGCCAAAACGAATTAGAAAAAAAATAAAAATAGGGGGGGGGTTGTTACAATTTGGTAGTGCCGTTAGAATAACGTTGCTACGGAAGTTTTACTAGGAATTAGTTGCGGTCAACCGCACAATTTGCTGGCGTGAAATGGATAGGATTTTATTGAAACAGAGATGCTATTGCAATAGGTGATTTTTAAAGGGCTAAATAGGTAGGCAACGGATACTATAATGAGGTGATGATGTTGTTGTTCTAGGCTACCGTAGTAGATTTCTACAATAAACTAAGAAATAAATAAGCCGGATATGCAATTTTAGGAATATTACTAAAATACTGATTACTACGAAGCGCTTAAATGATATTCAGGGAAAGATAAGTTGTATGCAAGTTTCATGTATGTAAAGTCTGCAACTACTTTTGTCATTTACATGTACCCCATAGTCGATCTCTAGAATCCAGAAGTACACTTATCATTCGAAAGGCAGATTGCGTGTTGTGTTTACGACTAGGATACTCTCCTGGAAGCACACGGTAAATAGTCAGTATCGAACTTTACTCAAAGTGACCCAAAGGTTTTAAGAACACTTTTAGTATCGAACGACTTATGAAACTCACTTGGGAGCCAAGAATTGCGTTATAGAGTACTGAAAGAGTTCTTGTATAGTGTTAGGAAAGGAAGAGAGTTTCTAACATGTTGAAAGTGCCGTCGCTGCATTTGCATCACAAGGATTACATTTGTAACCAGCAAAATACAGCGCAGATCGTGGACATGTCTGTATATAATCAATGTTTGTAATGTTCGGAAGTATTAAGAAAATTAAAACGTGTGATCGTTAATGGCTTACCTTTTTATCCAATAAAATATATGGTAATTAAATGATAGCAAGAATCTACATACGTAATTACTTCTATTGCATTTGCGAAGGAAATAAATAGGATTACAATAAAATGCAAAGTTGCGCAACTTTAATTGAGCGATGATAAGTCTTGTTAGAAGTTTTGGTTGATATATGTTTAGTCGTAACATTGGGGGGTTGAGTTTATCATTCAGATGTTTAGCATTGTGGAAATTCATATAGACAAGTCAGAGGGTTGTATAGTTAGTGGTTAAATAAATCAACGTTATGCAGATTTAATAGACAAACATAGTAAGCGCCGAATTTATGTATACAAAATAATAATAATAAAACTAAGTAGTGATTAGTCTTCGGAATGAAGCTGGTAAAGTGTAGACGATGTAGGCAGGCTGAAGAGGAGCGTCGGATATCGCAATCTTTGGGGCGGAGCGGCTGGTAGAGTAGTGCATATTGACGAGATCTGCAAATATAATAGGGAAAATTAGGGAATGGTGAGCAAAGCCGGGTTACCACTGAACTTTAAAAAAAATGGAAAAAAAACACACATTAATGATGAGTTAGTAAATCAAAGCGAAAAAAAGAGGTTATAGTTAGGCACAATTGTTTGAATTTTAATAGTTATGTATGTATTTATGTTCTTAAGTGACATAATTTGATATGTAAGCAGTACGCACAATGTGTATTCATAACCTTTCATTTCAATCTGAACTCGGTATACATAGGCAATTTCGGTCGTTGAATACTAGTAGACTATATACTATATACTAGTAGAACTATATTAGAGTTTAGGGCAATATAAAAAACCGGTTCCATGCCATGAAAATCGTAGGAATCGTGGAATTAATTTAATCAAGTGAGAGATTATTACAGAACAACAGACAAATATACAAACGTTCATTTTATATTTTACTAGTTGCGGTCGCGGATGTACCCGCATGGAGATAGCTGATGATGGTGGTGATGATAAAAAGTTATCTATGCGTAAATCTAGTATCATCTATTTTTATACCAAATCTCATCAAAATTAGTCCAGCCAGGACTGATGTAATAAACATTCATTCAGCCATACCAGCATTTGCGTTTATAATACTAGTACCTAGGTACCTTGTTAGGATAATGATGATAATGATGAGGAAGAGTATTTTATAATATGTTAATTCAAAGCTACATCTACTTTCGTAACAATTTTCATCAAAATTGGCGCAGCTGTTTAAGAGGGATGGTGAAGCAAACATTCATTCTTACGTACAAACGTCGTGCTTGTAATATTAGTACCTAGAAAATATTTTTTAGGAATACTAACTAAATAAATATCGAAACTTGCGTACCTATCAATCAATGATGAGTGGGTTATGTGAGCTGTAGAGCTTGTCAGGTTTCACTGTGGTTTATAGCAACACCACAGTCGGCAGGCAGGGATCTAGAATTCATGGAAAACTATAAAATATACATAAACATATAACGAGTAAAATATAGAATCAGTTATTTCCTCAATAATCTAAAACTAACCGAAGGTTGTATATCAGGGCGCGTCGAAATATGAGAAAATCAACGGTAGCTTTGTTCACAGCAAATAGGTACCTATCTTAAAATTGCTATGAAATAAATAAACAAAGGTAGAAAAAGAAATGTGTTAGCAATAATAAAATCAATCAAAATGACATGACAATCAACATTTAGGTTACCTAGGCTACAGAACTTTACAGAAAGGTAAACACAAAAGAGTATTTAGTAAAAGCAAAGAAACTTTTTGATTGTGGTACTGACAGCTTGCTGTCATAGTGTAAAGAGAATATAAACACTACGTTTTACTATAGTATCACATAAAGATGAATTCTGGTGATTAATGCCTATGTATTTTATAGATGTTTATTGGAATCTATATAAAAGGGAGGTGTTTATGGTATATGGTGGGTATGCAACTAGGAAATCAATGTTGAGTCATGTTGGTTGGATTATTTGCCTGCAAAGAGTTTGACGACATAGCTAGGTAATGTAATATGAAATGTTCAGTTGTAACAAAATACGATAAGTGACATGGTAATTTCTATTTAGGTATAATCTGTAGGAGGGTTGTAGATATGAACAGGGAAAAAGGATGTTTGGTTGGAGCAAAGCAGAGATGAACAAGTCTAAATAACACTATACAAACATACCTTGCCAGATAACTGGTTGTGGTAGTGTAGTTTCGTAGGAATATATACACCTATGTATATAATAATATGTAGGTATAACTAGTTGTTGAATGTCAATCGGAGTTGTTGGGCGAATGTATCGTGCATGCGCTGCCTACATTTGTTCGCAAGTTTTAGCCGTGATTCCGTTATGGACAATGCAAAGATAAACGCAAATTAATGCTACGAAAAATAGAGTTACGGGGAAAGATATAATAAGAGCGAACGTGCATAGAATTTACGAAAATCATATTTTTGACGTGAAGTTTGTTTCCTTTATTTTGACAGCGACATATTTAACTATCTGTCGTAAGCACATACGTGTATATCCAAAGAGTTCGTAACAAATAGAATTCATGTTTGAGGTTTAATAACTATACCTATAATTTAAATGCTAAAGTTATATATTATTATAGATATAATAAACGGTATGATTAGGTATAAGATGGAACAAGAACTTACCTGTGGTCAACAAATGTCCATAGCTCTTTGAGATTCTGTGATCAAGAAGTCTATAAAAGCGCAAACGTAATAACAATACTTTGTAGATATTTGAGGTTTATATTTTATGTAGGGAACAAAAAAAAGGAAGTAATAAAAGACAATCACAGAAATTTAGGGTCGCTATATAGAAGTGAAATTTGGGTAGTGATCGTAATATAAAAAATTACTTAAAAGTTTAGTTGTTGTAATGCGACCGCAAAGTGGTTGTAAAATAGCACGGAGCGTCTTCGTTAAGACTTAAAATTTCGTACAATAATCGTAATGGGATATTTTGAGTGATATCTTTCAGTAATGCGTTACAAAGACATTGGCAGATATAGTGTAGTTATGATAATGACGTGATGATTATAAATTTTATTCAAAATCAAACACATTATCACACATGACAAAGTTAAAGGATTTTTGTAAATGAATAGCCGAGAAGCATACAATAGTGCAGGGTTATTAGAGGACCGGAAAAACAGTCGTGTTGATTTTTGCTTTGAAATTTATGGAAGATGTAGCTAGGGAAATGACATGGAGATTTGGAGAAATTTGAGTAACCACGCAGTGGCAGCACAGCGTACACATGATCTCGTAATAGCAAATATGTGGATAGAGAAAAAGAAACAGAAGAGATCTTCGGAATATTACAAAAGAATTGAAAAATAAAATTTAATCTGCGATTCACTATTTGATTATTGTAAGTAACCAAGGTTTGATGCAAATGGATTACGAAGGTTGTAGAAGATGGGGGTTGGAAGTTACAAAGACAAATGGAAATAAACATAACTATGTTCTTTTGTTTGTACATTTGAAATTAAATTAAGGTAGAAATCAAACTATGAAAAATAACTTATTAGTTATAGACCGTTATCAAACGTCGAGCATAGAAATATTCGAAATATCTTGGTTTTCTCATTTGTTGGTTTATAGAAATAGAAATAAATTATCATTTTATATGCTTGTAATGGGTAGGCTTGCGGAAATTTAATAGGTATTACATCTATGTCTTTCTAATCGATAATGTTCAGGAAAAACATAATGGGTAGCAAATTAAATAAATACTTAGTATACCTACATCGCAAGTTCAAGTTACGGAATACCACTAGTTTACTAGTTCTTCTGAGGCCTAAACCTATTAAAACCTATTATTACCTAAAACTATTATTAGTCCTCACCTATTGTTTGAGTATTCTAATTCACGGCGTGTCGTTAGTTTGGTTGATAGATAACTATAGTCCGAAGAAAGGGGAAAATGGGGAAAGCTGAGCACAGGGGTGTGTTGGACTGTTTATTATATTGTAGTGACTATGGAGCTGCTAGTATTAGAGTGTTATTATTGATTAGCGTAATAAATTGTAATTTATGGATTACTTTAAAGAAAAGAACAAATAGTTATCGGTAGTAGAGATCAGGAAATGGAATAAAAAAGAGAGAGACATTCGTGTGTTTGACGTTTGCGTATAATATTGACAACAAGCGATAGGTGGCGTTAATAAAAGCAAAAGGAAAGGTAAATAGAATATTGTTTATGTTTATAGGGCGTTTCCCTGCTAACTAAATAAACAGTCGTAACGAGTTTCATTTTATAGTTATGAGTAGCATGTAGAGGAAGAAGTTATAGGGCTATTGTAGGTATATCTTGTTGGAATGAAGTATCTATAATTGACAGATTACCTTCATAATTAGTCGGGTTTAATTTGTATCGAACAGGAAAGGGGTGATGCAATTGTTCATGGAAAGGAATAATGTCAGAAATTTAGGAAGGTACCTATCATAGGGATACATTATTAATAACCTAGTTTCAAAACCGAAAATCAAAAGTTATAGCAGAAGGAAAATACTGTGCAGCTATTTCTAGAGTCACGTTTTTGAGCAGTTACCTTTGAGTAAATATTTTGGTACATATATAACTAAAAAAAATTATGTAAGGAGGTACATAGTTATGTAGACCACAATGGAAATGACATAAAAACATGTTTGGAGGATTGCGGTAGACAGTACATGTAAAAGCGAATGATTTGGTTAGAGTTAGGTATGTCGAGTTGTTATTTTATTCAGACTGATCTACTGAGCTGATTTTGAAGATGTTCTGTGCGCCAATGAAGATTATTGATAGAAAGACACAATGTTGTTTTAGGTGAATGCGTCGGTTAAATAAGTTATAGAAAGGATTTGTAAAAGCGGGATTGTTATTGTTGATATATAATAATATAAGATATAATAGTAATCAGATAGTTTAGAGTTTAATAAAAATCAGTTTCAGGTATTGATTTATAATTAAACAATATTTAACATTATTATTGCAAAATGATTATGTAATAAAAAGTCGTGCATTTTGCAACTGTGAAATTGAATGAATTAAGTTTAGACAGAATAACAAATACAAGGTAAAAATAAATAATGGTAATATTAGGAATCACAATTTTAAGGATTCTCTTCAAATGAAGTAGATACATGGAAAGCGTTAGGAAAATCAAAAAAATAAAATAAAAATACCAAGGTACAGCAATATTTAATAAAACTTTATTACAATATTTAATAAAACTTTATTATAATTAAACAAAGATGTAACAATCATTTAATAAAGAGCGGGCGTAGACCTCATCAGGGCGGGGTTTGTTACAGCTTTTCCTATTTTATTTTTGATATAGGGTTTTTAAAAAAAAATATGATAATGTAAAGGGGCATTTTATAGAAATAAAAGTCTGAAATTTCAATTGATAAAAACTATTAATCGTGAGTATTCGTAGACACCAGACAAAAGGGTTGAAGGTTTATTTAGGCAGTATGCAGGGCAATGTAAGAGAAGAGAGATTTAAGTTATGATAAAGTGATGGGAAGAGATGGAAGAACTAATGGCGCCAGGGAGAGATGCGTGTGACAGAGTTAGTATTGATTTTATTGAGGGCCTCTATGAATCAACAATACCGACTGGAGTCGATTTGTTAAGTTTTGTTTTCAGACAGACACACACTATTCAACGAATGATTTATGGAGTACAAATTGGAGATAGGTTTAGGTCAGAAGACACCACATCAGTATTTACAACTGAATTATTCCATAAAGAGTTCGTACTTTACAGGTAGCCAATGTTTAGCCATTACACTTACATTCACCGAGTTATTAGGCGGTTGCTTGTTTGGTTTGATTTGAAGAGGGATGTATCAGCCATGGAGAATTATTGCTTGTTAGCTATTAACGAGATCTGGAGTAATAAAGGGTGGCGTAAGTTCTACTCCACATACTCGATCCCAAACGAAAAATTGGTTTGGGTGGTAGCACGTATGCTGAATTATTCGAATTGACTAGGTGCACAATTTGGCACAATACTAGTTCCCTTTCGTTATTTCAGATTGTCCTTGTGAGAAGTCATTTTTACTCATGGAGGAGACATTGAGATCGGATATATCAACCCTTACAGTAAATTTATTTTTAACTCGGTCTTTTAAATACACTCCACTAGTGAGTTCACGTACTCATATCCTTGTTTGAAAACGAATTTTAACAAATTAGAATAAGCACACGTTCAGTTTTGGTGGGACTATATTTGTGAAGTTGAATATATGGAGAATGGGAAAATTTCCTTCGGTAAATTATGAGAACCTGCGTAAATTTTGGGGGTTGGCTGTAACGGAACAGGCTCTGGATGAGGATTCCGTCACGATTCACAAATATAGTTACATTTAAAAAGCATCTTGGTATGAACAAATATTGATGAAATTTAGACAATCAAAAGTAGAAGAAAGCGATAATGTGTAATATTGAGATTTAGATGTTAGGTATTTCTTATAGCAAGACTATAGGTACTTACTGAAAATGATAAGCAGCTTAGAATATTTAAGCTATCAAGATATTCTATGTATTAACCATTTAAATCGATTGTTCAGATAGAACTGATAAGTTACTTCAAGTAAAAGGAAATGTTGAGTAATCCTTTAAATACATAAAAGTTACAAGCAAAATTAATAAAATTACCATGAAAATAAGCAGCATTGATATTTCTAACCATACAAAGTTATGTGAGGAACATATTTTCGTTGTGTGTCCGTGTATTTGAGTTTGCTTCATCAAAATGAACCCTAAAACAAATGAGTATTGACGCCGATCTGAAGCCGATAGAAAGGGCTTTGATTGGATCTACGTACCTCTGATCGGCGTCATACGAAATTCAAAATATGTGTTGTCATGAGCGGATTTTGATGAGATTTTGAAATTAGAATAGGAATGCGCTGGAGGGCTGAGATTGGCTGAGGTGGATCTGAAGCCGTTTTGACGCCGATAGAAAGGGCTTTGATTGGATACCTATCGGCCTCAAATCGGCGTCACTGTCAAGTTTGAGAAAGTATATAAGCAGCAGAAAGACCAAGAAAATGCTTATTAAATTCCCGAACTTCTGTGAGGTAATATATTCTGCTACGGACATGGTTCCGGACGTGGGTTGGATACCTCACGGTGACAACTAAGATCCACCTCGATAGGGAACGCCCAATCCTTAGAGTTGGACACTTTTGGGAGCGAGCCAACAATCGCTTTAACCTATTGCAAAGGGTACGATTAACTGCTCCTCACTTCGATTGGAAAGAATATTCCAGTGGAAGTGTCTTCTATTTATTATATGTATTTATTTCCTCTCATACTAGAACGTCGCTCTGCAGCCTTCCATAGCTTCGGCTATAGCGGTATAGTCGCGCGACTATTTCCGTGCGTGGAGTTGGACACCCTAGGGGCCATAGGTTCGATTCTCGGCTTGGCACCGAACTTTAGAGGCTAGTTAGGGATCAAACTTGAGCCATCCTATCAGGGGGATGAAAGCTCATGCGCAATTAACTTTGGGGGGTTTGTTGGGGACTTACACACACTTTAGCAGACTAGGAATTTATTTAGGACCGAAGTAGGTTTAGGAAACAGTATTTTTGTTTACCGGGATATACATTAACTTCGTAATGGTTCAATCGGGAGTAAATAAGTAAATTCACGCGTTAGTGGTGTCTACCACTAGAGACGTAGGATTCAATAATGAATTCGTCATATCAATACAATCTATTAGTATGCTAGACTTAGAAACTAAAGACTAACTACGAAATAAAAATGACTAAATAAATGTATTTTTAATCAGTATAAAGTAAGGAATACAGAAATATTTGCCTGCAAAGGAATATAGAAATATTAGTTCAAACGAAATGTAATGTATTTGTTGCAATAATATGTTATATATTTGCTAATGAATCGAGTTTGGGCTATATTGTCAACTCTGATCCTAGCATGAGAATGCGGTAATAAATTATAGCAATTGAATTATTTGCTGAAAGTATCAAATGTAATATTTAGAATCAAATGATAATTCATAATGATAAATAATAATATTAAGAAGAGATAAATAAGATTATAATCGCTTATAGACGCAAACTCTACATTTGGAAAACTACCAAACGGACTTAGTAAGGCCTTACTAATTTTGGGGTAAATAGAAGAGGTTCTTGGCATGATGGAGAACATTTGTGTCACAGTAAAGAGCAGCTCTTAATCCAGCATTCGAGTTGTAAGCCTTGAACATGCCAAGAATCCTACTATCTAAATTATAATAAATCTAGAATTCTACGGCAAATCTAAAGAAATCAAACTAATTACTTACAATATGAAAATTAATGAAATATAGTATATCTTTAAATTGTAGAGGTATCTATCATTAATTTACTCGGCAAAATAAAGCTAACTATTATAATAATGATCATAATCAATATATGCCTGCTAGTATCGAGCTAACCAATACAACAAAGATTCTGCTGATACTTAAGTATTTGAAATAATTGCTTTTCCAGTTTGTCAATGGTTCAATAGATGTCATGTAAAACACTAGTAATATAAGTATAGCAATCTCATATAAAAAGGAGACTTATGTATGTGGTAAATCTTATCAAACTTGGTCAAGCAATGCAGCACCTTGAGAATTCTCGTAAACCACAAACAAGGGTCTAGAGATTTCTCTAAGTCACTGATATTATTTCCCATATATTGCTTCAGTAAACAAGTAAATGATTAAACTTGAACAATTGAACTATTCAGGGAACAGTGGCTGATAATATTTATCTAAAGGATATTCAGTTTGGATAATCAGCGTAGTAGCTACTGATCACAAAAGATTTCTAAAGCGCATATAAAGCGAGGTTTTACTTTACTTTTGTTATTTATTTCCTAGCAGTTTTCATAAACGAAACAAATAGTATATATTATAGAGACATTTAGTCTGTAAGAGATTATATCAATCTTATCAACAGCTAAATGTTCATAGCAACAAACATAAATCTATAAAGAAAGTTAGTTATATAATTAACAGGTTTATAACTGTTATTAATAATAACGAATATCATGCAAATATCTGATATTATTTAATGGAGTTGTTTATATATTATGAAGCCCCCCCTGCATCCCCCCCCCCCCGCCGGAGGCCTTTAGTTTTTGAGTAATAATTTTTTTAGTACTTAACCTCACTTTCGGCTATATCAGTATTTTTTACCTATTTTTTGTTTCACACCTAACTTATTAAGGCGGTTCGCTTCTGGCACTTCGCCGGCCGCTGCCGCGGCACGCTCGCTTCGCTCGCTCGGCTCGTGCGTTGTTTGTCATGTTCTAACCTAACCTAACCTATTTTTTGTTTCACACCTAATCTATCAAGGCGGTTCACTTAACATTGTATTATATAATAACAATAACATATCCAGTCCGTCTCAGAGTTATGTTGATAGATGAGAAAAACTTAATGTTAAAGGGCTAGGAGAGACACAATTAAACAAACATTTTAATACATTACTTGTTTATTTCATAAACATGTTTAATTGCTTTCATTAAATGTACAAAAGAGTCTCTTTTATATTTATACACGTCTCTTCGCCACAAATATTCAACAATTATATCACTAAAGTTTTCTGGGTTGTTATAATTTTGTTTTTTGAAAAACCTCTTCACTGCTCGCCACTGGGATTCTATTCTTTGGGTGTGGATTCCATCTTTACCCACAAATGGGTTCTCTGGGTCTGAATGATTCACTTTTTTGTGTATGTATCCATATTCAGACAGACAATCGTATGCCCGCCAACAATCGGTGTGGATTGTTGTTCCAGGTAAAACATGCTTTTGAATTAAAGGTATGAGAGTATCAGCATCTCTTTTATTGTCCGGGCATACTTCCAATCTTAAGTCTTCAGACCCATCTTCTATTAATCCCAGCACCCAGTGGCCTTCAATGTGACGTCCTTTGTTATATTTCCTTTTTCCAAATTTACTTTCGTCTATTTGCACTATTTTCCCACAGCCTCCAATTTTACCGCTGTAAAGATTTTGTTTTTCCAAATAAAATATCACAACTACTTCTCTGCAGTAATTAAACCAATCGGCTATAGTATTTGGGCTTAAACATTGCTTCCTTTCTTTTTTATAAGGGTCTTCGTGAATTGTTTGGTCGTAGGTCCATCCTTGTGAGTATGCATATATAAGATAGTAAACATGCATTATGTCGATAGTAATATTTTCGAAAAATGTGCCAATTCTGCGAGAGATCTTGGCACCGCTGCCCGATTTAGATTTGCATGATCTTTTTGAGCACACAAATGTACCAAAACTTGTGCATCCGCATGAGCATGACACTTTCATGGATGTCCTGTGGGTTCGACACAGTTTCTCAGTTGGTATGAGACCTTGGTCTTCACTATATTTGATGCATTGGTCTTTAGTGCCCAATTTTCGCACAACGTCAGTTAAATTCCAATGATCAATCACTTCAGTGACGCAAAGTTTTCGTTTGGTTATAAGCTCGTTGTCGTCGTCGTCATTACTCGAAGAAGGTCCGGCGACAGGTTCAACGGGCAGATCAGGAGCCGAAGAAGGTCCGGCTACAGGCTCGACGGGCAGATCAGGAGCCGAAGAAGGTCCGGCAACAGGTTCGACGGGCAGATCAGGAGCCGAAACCGCGTCCGCTTCGGGTATTGTACTGTAATACTCCATTACAGCCAAGTGCAGTCCAGTTTTCAAGCCAAGTTCAAGTCGTAGAGCAATCCAAACAAATCCGGTAAGCAAGCCAAGTTTCAAGTCGTCGCGCAATCGAAGGAAGTCCAGGGAAAAAGCCAAAGTCGTAATAAAAATCGAAAAACAAGAGAGCACACATTCACGAAACTACGAGAGAAACGGAATGAATGGATGACAGTCCATCTGTCAGTAAGACAAAATGGCGCCTTTTTTTTTTCTTACGTTTAACGATAACGATACGTTTCGTTTAACTCAGTTTGACAACTTAATTTGACAACTTAATATTGTACCATTTTCTCAACATTGCGTTCCATTTCACTTTTTTTTATCAAATTTTAATTTAATCATAATTAATTTAAACTACGTTTCCGGCAAAAAAAAATTGCTGGAAGGGCTTCAGGTGGACCCCAATGATACCCCTAAACTCGCACCTTCATCAAAATCAGGTACCGGACGGCTATAGCCAACCCAAAATAAAAAATATTGGGGGGGTTGTTACAATTGTTAAATATATTATTATATTTAATATAACAAAAATGTTAGCTTCTTAAATGTATTTTGTACAACAAAAAAAAGGTAAAAGAATAAAACATATTATGAAACGTTTGGTGGCAGTAAAATATGTATTTTATTAAAAATAGTACGGAATATTTTTTATGGAACGAATTTGCTTCCTTATAAATGTCTAAATTTTATCGCTGTAGCAGTACATACAATTCCGCTACACACATCTAAATTTTGCTCGTGTGTGCAATGGTAAAATCTCGTACATACAGGATACCTCCCCTTGGACTGGACGGGATTTCATAAGGTGCGTTCGTTTAGTTTATGAGGGCATTGGTGGCGTTATGATTGACGGCCCTTTTGTGAAAGCGTTCGTAAAGCTCAAAAACGTTATTTTTGCCAATTTTGCTACTTTTGCACATACCCTATTCGAACGCTCAACTGAGCATAAGACCTAAAATCGCATGATTATGCTGTCAAATACATAGCTGTCAAATAACGACCACAAACAACTATGCTCCAGACGTGGGGCAAAAATTCCTCTTTTTTTAGCTTTCCGAACGCTGAACAAAAAGAGGCATTAACGACATTTTCACCCACAGATTCCCAATTCGAACGCCCCTTGTGAGCGTTTTTAGCGTTATTTTCGCTAAAAACGATCAGAAGTGATCTATTCGAACGCACTAATAGCATAATAGCATAGATTAATCAGACTATATCATAGATTAACAATCAGTCTATATCTAAAGATAGATGGAAGCATGGACGTAATAATAATAGCAGGACTGAGCACTGTCAGCCAAAACCTGGTCCGAGTAGAACAAAAAGCACGGAGGCCGTTTGTTTCTTTCTAATATGGTGACCATGATATTCTTGATCCATGGGACAAAAATATATATTTGTAAGAAGCAATTTTCACACCATATAATTCAGGCTCATTATTAAGCCGTTCTAGTAGTGTAAAAAATGTAGAAAACAAACCCGCTTTGACCGCGACTTCTTTCGCATTACAACCGATCATCATGAAATGACATAGGCTAAAAATCAAGCGGACAAAGCCACGGGCAACAGTTAGTATTATATCTACACTAATTATAAAGAGGAAAAATTGTATTATTGTGTGTGTATGTGTATGTTTGTAATTAATAAACTCAAAAACTACTGGGGTGATTTTAAAAATTGTAACATAAATGTAAAAACTATTCTAAAAAGGTTTCAATAAAAGAACAAATGGACTAAGATATTTTTATTGCATCAAACATGACTAAACAAAATTGTTTTATGTAGTTTCTGACGCAGACCAATCTTGCTGCCTAACTTCTTCAATGAGTTGGTTTTTGCATGATGGAATATTCTTAAATTTAAATATGAATTAGCTAATGTCTTCACAAGCTGTAACTCATGTGGTTCTTCATAACTTTCAACAGGGTGAGACAAGGGAAACAAATTATTAAGTTTTGTAAGAAATTATTGTTTTAAATTCAACAAAATCTTATTGCTTATATTTCTTAAAGAACCAAGAGCTACTCCTGAAAGGAACAATTTTTCAGCATGCTTTATCACTTCAAATGCAAATCGAGACACATACTTTAAACCACCTTTATCTATAAATGCGGTAAAAGACGAAAAATTTGTGATATCTACAAAATATGTGTGATCATAATGCTCCTTAGCAGTTTCTAATGCATCGCGACAGTGTTTACATGAAATTTTATCTAACATCTTATTTACAAAATGACCTGCGATATAATACAAAGTATTCATCTTGTAATCGGACATGGTGATTGATTCAATGCAATACATCAAAGCATCCAATTGTTCTTCTTCATGTGAATCAGAAGATTGATCTTCAGTCACAGATCGCTTATCACTACGAAAATCTAAAATTGGAGACAGTTCAAACTCATCATCAGTATAGTTAGCATTCATACTCTGTTTAATACTATTGCGGTAAAGTAATTTTCTCAGAGCATACCGAAATTGTAACGCATTTGGATTATTATTTCCACCACCTTGTATGCGAACACAAGAGAAAAACATTTCCAGTTGATCTTGAGAAACTTTGTACGGCAAGAAATAATTTAAATTGTTTTCAACTCAAAGATCCATCGCTAAGTTTGAAACACTGTACGTATCCACTATTAATCCTAAAACACCCATTTTTCGCCGATGTAAAAGAAGTGATTGGTTATCAACTTTAAGCGTTGATAAATATTCTCGGGTTTCAGTTAATATTCCCATCCAATTTTTTTTATTATTGAGCCGCATTGGTGATTTAAAACCTTTTCCTAAAGGTGATTTAGCATTTAAAACATCGAAAACTCTATCTACAGTTCTGATGTACTCGGTAGTCAAATACAAATACAAATATTTACACAAATACAAATATTTTTTATTTCGGTAAACTTAAACTTATGATACATTTCATAGGATTGGGACCCTCTTTTAAGTATGAAAATATCTGTGTTAGAGAGTCTCGCTCTTCCGTAGTATATGTTATATAGAATAAGTAAGTACACGATGATTGCTTGAAAAAGTTAACGTATTAGGTAATAAAATTTAGTAGCGTAATTAAATAACCTATGTTAAATATGTAAGTTAAAGAATAAGAATTATAAACTTATGTTTTAGCTATATATGTGTGGAGTGTGTGCGCTTCTGATTAACAGTATTTCAGGAGCACCCAGGAAGCTGTGAGTGATTGTATCTATGTGTGTGTGTGGAAGTGTGTGTGTGTAGTTTGTGTGTGCATAACTGAATGTTACGAAACTACTTTTAAAAGTTTTTCAGTTTCCTCGTAGTTAAGTGTCAATAGCCATTCGTTAAGGATTTTTTTGCATTTATAGTTATTCCTAGGGTAAATATCCAAAATTACATTTACAGCGTTGTAGATGTAAGCGGATTGCATGGTATACTGACGCGATGCAAACTGAGTCCGAGCAGTACTTTTATTGGCAACTCTACCTCTTCTTCGCTTATTTAGATTTTTAGGGTTGTACTCTAGAGATCTGTGTAACTTTAAAACGACATTTAGAATATATAGTTTCCTGACTGACAGTAGTCCTGAATCTCGGTATAGTGTATTTGTAGAGTATCGGTAGGGCTTAAAATACATCACTTTGATTAAAGCTCTCTGTGCTCTTTCAAGTTCCAAGAACTTTGTCTTTGTAGCTCCTCCCCAGACTGGTATGCAATAATTTTGAATTGATTGTCCTAAAGTTATGTAGATTTGGTTGTTTAAATCTCTAGGTGCGACACTACGTAGAATTTTAAAAATCCAGATCAATTTACGAACCCTACTCATCAGAAGTTCAATGTGAGCATGCCAAGACAGACGTTGATCGATCATAATACCTAAGTATTTTATTGTTGACACTTTATTGATGTTAGGACAGTCACAGGTTTGGTCAATAAAGTTACATTTGTGTATTTTTATACCAAACTCAATATTAGGTTGACTGCTATTATATATAGCAAAGGTCATAAAGTTCGTTTAGAGACATTAAGGGTAAGCAAATTCAGGGAAAGCCATTGAGATACTTTATATAGTCCCTCCTCGGTTCTTTTTTTAACGTCATGCCAGGATGAGCCCGTAAAGACGATAGCCGTATCATCAGCATATGAGAAGATCTTGGCATGGTCTATTTTAAGGTTACAAAGATCATTTATGTAGACCAGGAATAGAGTCGGCCCTAGTACACTCCCCTGAGGCACGCCATAGCTAATAGTCTCATCATCACTAACAAATTCACCGATTTTAACACTTTGCTTACGTTTACATAAATAGTCTATCAAAAGGGCAAGCGGAACCCCCGTATTCCGATATTTTCCAGCTTTTTTAAAAGTATATCTACAGACACAGTATCAAAAGCTTTCTTGAGGTCAAGGAAAGCCGCCAGACACTTCTTTCCACTATCAACTTGTTGCACAATAAGGTCAGATATTGCTGCAACAGCATCTTCAGTAGAAAGTCCTTGTCTGAAACCGTATTGCGAGTTTGAAAGTATGTTAAACTTATTTAGATATAGTAAGAGTCGGTTATTAATTAGTTTTTCTATTATTTTTGAGATACATGGCAATACGGATATAGGTCGGTAATTGTTAACGTCACCTCTTTCTCCACTTTTATATACCGGGGTTACAATCGATTTCTTAAGAAGATTAGGGAAAGTTCCGTTAATAAAACATAGATTTACTAGATGACATAAAATCGGAATTAAAATATGCTTGGATATTTTTTTTTAGATATTTCATATTTTTTAATTTTATTCCAAAAAGTCAATACAATAATGTCTAAAAATAAAATTAGTCAAACAACCCGCCCCTAATTGTTCCCGGAGCAAAGGTCCCCAAAACACTGGCCGCATTACCCCGTTGAAAAGCAATGGCCAATCTTTGCTCCAGGAAACAGCTGGCGCGGGGGTCACCACACTTTTCCGTTATCCGCTGGCCAATCTGTCGAATCAACACCCTGGCCTCGGTCCCCCAAGCGCCCAAAGTTTCAACAGCGATGGGCACAAAAAGATATTGTGCCTCCAAAGCCGCATATTTTTGACGCTTCCGACACGCAGCGTCCTCAGCAGCCGCCGCTGAGGAGTGGATGGAGCGACTCAGGTGACAGGCGGCAACCGTGCTGACGCATGTGGCATCCCACACCAGGCACTTGCCATTCTTCCACGGCACCAGAGTTAGACCATCCGGCCTCTTGCCATCAGACCTACTGAGACCCGGTGGCTCCAGAACGCAAGGTATATTTGCCGAGACAAAGGCTCTCCGGACTATGTCGTTGAGGGCATGGTGACGCGGAAACCTTCCTGTACACCGACGACAACTCAATGCATGGTGGCCATCGGCCTCCACTACGGAACCGCAGATGCAAGTATGTGGTTCACACACCTTGCAGCCCAAGCGGAGACCTACTGCCATGCGCAAAGAGTCATCGTCCAAGAAGGTGCCCAGATGTGGAGACAGAAGAGCGTGCAACCATGCCCCGGATTCTGACCGCGATACAGCCCTCAGTCTTGCCAAATCCGCCCCCGCAGCCTCGCTCAACAATTGCTTCTGGACTCGATTAGCTCCAACATCGTCCCACGCACGCTGTACGTGAGGAGCTGCAGGGCTTTCGACACCTGAGTTAAGGGTCGACCAAACTGCCCTAGCATCTGACACAAAAGGTACGCTCGCCTCATCACCTTCGTTATGAAGAATGACAGAGACAAGGCCAGCAACCCCATGCGCCGACGCCAAGAAAGCAGGCAGACCCAGTTCACCCATGCATCGCACCCCAAGACCTCCATGCCGAATCGGCAGTACCGCCTGAGTCCACTGCGGGTCATTGAGTGACACGTTGAGTATTGACTCTATAGAGGTTTTCAATGTCTCGTCAAAAACTGCAACCTCGTTAGGACACAGCCAAGTAGGCGCCGTTCGCAGCAGATACGTAGCCTTTGGTATAGCGAAACACGTTCGCAATAAAACCAACGCCACGTGCGCAGACAGATTTTGGAGACGTTCCCGAGCGGTAAGAAGAAGTTGATTTTGGGAAAGAATAGCCTCCGGTAACGCATCAATGAAAATCGGAGATCCCAAGAGGTAGAAAGAACTGGGCGACAGCTCTCTGAGGCCAGGTAAAAGAGAATTAAACCGTTCAAAGTGTGTACGAGCTTGAACGCAGCAAGGGAAAAACTCGCATTTAGAGGGATTCACTTCCAAGCCCAACTCTCTGAGACGAGGAATGAGACTCTGAAGATCCTGGAATACCTCTTCTGGCCTTCCTCCAATGGTGCCGTCGTCAAGATACCACAAATTCAAAGACGATTTGACGTTTACTATAGCTTTGTGGATAGCTAGACTAAATACCAACGGCCCCAACGGATCTCCCTGCTGCGCCCCAACCTGAGAAAGTATAAGATTATTGTCGAAGAAAAGATTAGAAGGAGCTTGGTAAACTTGGTGCAAGAAAGGGTAGAGAGAAGGGACTTGGGCTTTGACCTCACTCAAAAGAACATCTCTCTCTAACGTGTTAAAAGCGTTGGTGATATCCAATTTGAGCACGACACAGTCAGAGTTACTGGCATCCTGTACGAACGCTCGAGTAGCATGGATGGCAGCCTCACAACCTGAACGCGTGCCGAAACCCAGCTGGTGTGGTCTCAAATATTCAGCCATCTCCTCTTTGATGGCGCGGCAACCCAACAACGGCCACCAACCGCCTAAAAACACTACCTATGGCAATTGGTCTTACTCCCCCACCCTTCTTCGACAATGCACAAAGGGACGCCCCATACAAGTAAGGACAAACCTCTACATTAAGCTGACCACTAAGGAGGAAATTAGACAATTTAGTCAAGCACCCCAACAATCGTGGCCCGTTGTCACCCGCTGAACAAGACGTCAACTCTTTAAGGTGCCCTGGGCGAATTCCATCCAGGCCCGCAGCAGACCCGCTGTAAAAAAAACGTAACGCCTGTGCCACTTCATCCATCGTTACCGACACTGTTGCGAGAGAAGCATCTGGAACTGGTGGAAAATTAAGCGGCCGCGACGGACTTGGATGTTTCGCTTTTAAATCTGCGAGCGTATCAGGGCTAAGTTGAGCGAAGGAATCATCAGACGTCAACAAACGAATAGCGCCCCTCAGGTCACCGACAAATACCTTTGATTCGATAACCGAACGGGATGAGCGGGGCCCACGCTTCTGACTCTCACATCCACAATCATTGCCCAGATGACACGGATCGGAAGCTGCAATGTTTGCCTTCACCTTTGCCGTCATGTTCCCGGGCAACTCCTTTGACGGGACCCTAAGCGCACTGAAAGCAAATGTGAGCAACGCGTACCAGTCTTCCACCTCATTGCAATCGACACACTTGTCGACAATCTCACATAGCCTGCCCGCTGCTTGGTTTCGAGCACCTTTCGGAATGTGTCGAAGCACTGGTGTTGACTTTTTTAAGGTGGCAATCACATCCAGAGACCGGGCCTGAGACCCCGAAGACATCCCATTTTGGGCTAAAAGAGGATCCGAAGCCACTGTCTGAGACGCTACTGCAGGCTGAAGCGCCCCCTTGTGCATGCGACCAATATGTACTTTTAGACCGTGAGCGCTGAAGGACCGAGATGACCCAGGACAATACGGACAAGTCAAAGATGCGGTAAGAACGGAATTCATCATAAATTATCACAGAAAAATAATAAAAACATACAAATTATTATCAAATTCAAAAATTTAACAAAATCGGACAATTTGAGTCGAGTCAACAAACTAAAATAATATTATAAATTTAGAGAAAAAATAATAATATTATCACAAAAAAAAAAGACTACAAACAAACACAACTAGGTGCTCAAAAAATATCTATTTATTAAATAGCCATACATTACTTTATCCCAAAAATATGATAATTGTGAGTGAGAAATTGAAAGAAATCACCCAAAAAAAAGAAACTATTATTACTATTTTAATAGGTATTAATAGTGTGTTAACCAAACCAAATTGCAATGCAAGCATTTGATAAATTCAAGATACAATATATCAGTCAAAATTATTGAAACATTACAACAAACAATTAAATTATGGAAAAAAAAACAAGAATTGATAACAAAAATCGTTACAAGAATAAAAACAGTCAATTAATATTAATTCATCTCAAAATTAAACAAACAAAATGTATGTAAAAGTTAATAAATTGATACAATAATTATAATGATCAAATTAATTAATTATAGGTCATAGCTTATAAAATTAATACAGGAAAAAAAAATACCGACTAAGAATACTTATTTGTAATTATTACAAGGCACTAACTTCAAAAATTTAATGAAAATATCACATTAATAAAATTGTAGTAAAAACAGAAACGAATTTTTTTTATATGTTGTCCTTGTAGAATTATTTATTGTTGTATCCATAATAGTTTTAAAAATTTTGTAGGTATGTTATCCCATCCCATCCAGGTGCACTGCCAGACTTAAGATCCATAATCACGTTATGGAGTTCTTTTGGATCTGTTTCCAAGAGAGTAAATGATGAGACATGACTATAAAGCCGAGTAAAAGCTATATAAGATGAATGGTTGTTAATAATATTTTGTTGTGTGATACTTTCAGCCAGAGTTTTGCCCACGTTAGAGAAGAATGAATTTACAAAATTTACTGCCTCCTTAGGTGAAGCCTTTGTATCAAGTAACTGTATATTCGGAGACTTTGCAGATTTATAATTGGTTATGTTATTTACAGTTTTCCATAAGATTTTACTGCTTTTTGTAGATTTATTAAGTTGTTCTTTGTTATATTTTCTTTTAAGTTTTTTTTATAAGGTTATTACAATAATTCCTATATCTTCTATATGTTATCTTTAGTGTTTCATTATGAGGATCAGTACGTAGTTTTTTTTTGCATATTATTTCTATTTATGATACAGCGTAGGATGCTTTGTGTAATCCAGGGTTTTAATATTTGTTTACTCCGAGGTATACGTGTAGTAATTGTGTTGTCCATAAGACATTTTTGTATTGTGTTTATTAACAGTTTACATATAATATTAGGATCATTTAGTTTAAGTAAATTGACAAGGTTTTGTTCAGACAGGGTTTTCAGTGCATTTTCATAATTAACAACTATTTTTGCCTTGCAACATTTCTTGTCTGTAATTTTAGAAAGGTTTAATAGGACCATTGAATGGTCAGTAACAGTAGTTTGTAGCACTGCAACTACGGCGGAGATGTTACTTTTATTTATTTTAATATATACGTGGTCCCCACCTAGTTGTCTCGTTGTCTCAGGCAGCTGAATGAAACAAAGTATATTGAACTTGCCTGCGTGGGAGGGAGATATTTTCCACAGAGTAGATTTTGACTGTTGACTTGGCTTCGTTGCGATGTTACTTTCTACTATTTTATGCACTCCTAATTTCTTAAATTAGAGTTATTAAATTAAATTAAAAATTAAAGTTTATATAAATATGAAGACGCAACACGTCTACACTGTAACGCGGTCCGGGGGGAAGAGGTAGTCGGGCTCAGTTTTCCATTGCCTGACGTCGGTTTGAGGGTTGATATTTTTTTCACAGAAAGGTCACGTTATTATATGAACACACGCCAAGTTTCAATACCAGAAAACGCGTAGTTTTTGAGAAAAAAATTATTGAAAATCAATTATTTTTGCAATATTTACGTGAATCCATACCACAGATTATGTAGAATTCTCGCAATTGAACGTTTCGTTGTAACTACAGTTAAGTTGTGGTACATTCGGTAACATTTTATTTTATATAAATTTACGTAAATAATTATATTTTGAAGTTATTTCAACTGTTTTTCATTACTTTTACGTAAATAATTATATTTCGTACTTATTTCAGCTGTTTTTCATTACTAGCTATTAAAATGGGTAGTATTTACCGTCTCTTGCCGGTTTGTGAAACGAAACGTAAAATTGACGCCATTTCGTATTGTCATTGTCATCGTCAGTCAGTCATCTTTTGTGTTCCTTGCAGTTGAGCGCGTTTTCGTACTCCTGTCGGTAAACAACATTTGACTACTAACATGGCGTCTCCGAAGCCCCAGGTTTCGTGTTCTGCCGTGCCGTCTGAAGAATCGAGTGTAGTGGAAGTGTTGGACTCTAATGAGCCACTTGTCGCGAGCTCTTCTTCAGGCCCCTCGTGTGGTGCCGTTCCGTCTGTAGAATCGAGTGTAGTGCTAGTGTTGGACTCTGATGAGCCACTTGTCGCGAGCTCTTCTGCAGGCCCCCCGTGTGTGCAAGTGTTGGACTCTAGTGAGCCACTTGTGCCCATGACTGTGCCATCAAAACCAGTAGCTGGTAGTTCCCGCGCCGTTCTCAGTACCGTGTCGGTACTGCCGCCTGCGTCTCCAACATCGTCTGAGAGCAGCGTGGGTGATGCGGAGCCTCGAGCTCCTGGGTCATCTGGCCGAAGAGTCCAATATAATTCCGATGAAATGAGGTTGGTTCGCAGTGTTTTCTTTAAAAGCCACATGTGTAAACTTCACAGAAAAAGCTGACGAGTAGAGCAGTAATTAGTTTTCTATAATGGTAATTTTTGTTTGTTTTAGGTCTCACTGGAATATGTTTAAAATCATAACCAGGTTCAATACCCCAGCTCAGTGCATTGCATTTGCTGAAGAGAATGGGCTCCTTCTTAGGGAAAAAATATGCTCACACCATAAAAAACCAATGTCGTTAAGCTCCTGCAGCAAGACCGGGCAGTTTGGCCTCTTCCGATGCAGGAAGAGCAACTGTCGCTCTAAGGCATTTAGTCGGGCAGCAGGAACATGGTTTGAGAATGCGAGGCTGTCTATCGAGTTACAATTTTTATTAATGTATATGTTCAGCCAAAAGTACAGTTATCATCAAGTAAAATTAGAGACTGCCCGTGAAAATAGAGAAAGTGTTTTATCAACAAGGACAATCGCAGATTGGTTTTCTTACTGTCGGGAGACAATTATTATTTATGAGTTGGAGCACCAGGAAATTAGTGGCAAGATTGGTGGTCCAGGCAAAATAGTGCAAATCGACGAATCAAAATTTGGAAAAAGAAAGTATAACAGAGGGAGACATATTGAAGGCCACTGGGTGCTAGGCATGATTGAAAATCGGAAAGATGATCTGAGATTAGAAGTGTGTCCCGATAATGTTAGATCTGCAGAAATGTTGGTGCCGCTAATACAAAAGCATGTGGAGGTAGGCACTGAAATCCATACTGATTTTTGGAGAGCCTATGATTGCCTACCTCAATATGGATACTTGCACAAGAAGGTCAATCACAGTGACCCCATAAATAAATTTGTGGCACCAGACGGGACACACACTCAGAGAATTGAAAGCCACTGGCGAAATTTAAAAGTGATGTTTGGTAGGGATGGTTATAAGGGAAACTTCACAGACTGGTTAATAGAATATTCATGGCGAAGAAAAATAAAAATAGCACATAAAGATGTTTTAAGAACTAATAAAAGCAATACAATATGTGTATAAAATTGATTAATAAATTATTAATTAGTATTTAATATGTTTTATTTTAACAGTACCTATTAGGGCAGATATCAAATAAAGGTTAGGTTCAACTTAAATCAAAGAACTGAATTGATTGACTCTCACTCTACTTGGTACGAGAATGTCCTACCTCTAGTGTTTTTATAAAGTCTGAAGCGCTTAGCTGCCTCTGCCTGCTGTTTGTTATAATTGTAGGCATCAGACGAGCCAGAGCCGCTGAGGCTGGTTGTCAAAGGTGACCAACAAGCTGAAGCTGCGGAGGTGATGGTCTTACCTTGTTTTTTACAATTATTATTAATTTTGGGTTGAATTATGAATTGACTGGCACAAGATTGATATTAAATGTTGTGGGGATGGGTAAGGGTTTGGTCTCTGATGGTAACAATAACCCTCTTATGCATATTTTACAAGAAAACAATATACAGAAATCTAACGACATTATAAATAAGAACACCACACGAAAAAAAATTAGGTTAGGTTGAAACTGCGACAACCAACGCGCGAGCCGAGCGAGCGAAGCGAGCGTGCCGCGGCAGCGGCCGGCGAAGCGCTAAAAAGTCAGTTACACATCCAACAAAACAATAAATTAGATCAGCGAAGTGTTAAATAACGTGAGGTCATGATTTTACAAAAATAAGCATAACTCAAAAACTATGCATTACCTTGTAATAAAAATGGTGAAAAAGGGAGGGGAGGACCCTATCCTTCCCCCCTTCAACCCCCTATTTCATGCCAATCTATTAAAAAATATTATCTTAATTTTAATCCATAAAATTAGGAAAATTAAAAAAAAAGTAAAAAAGGGGGGGTTCCCGTGCTTATTATTAGAAGAGGGGGGAGGGAAACCCCTCCCCCCTCCCCCCTTAATTCGGCGGCAGTCAATGGAAAGTCGTACCGGTAGTCGCTTCGCTGTTTTTCAATTCTTCATTATTAGTAGCACGTAAGAAGTCAATAGCATTAGCTACCGAAGAACTCAAAGTCTGAGCCGCCAATTTTACGTTCATTTTCTTCCCCATAAAGTTTATATGGGTAACGTTTATTTTATTAGCAAGTTTTAACCCCTCTTTATCTTGCAAAGCATGTAATTTTTTAACAAAATTGAAATCAATTTCTCCATTATTGGAACTAATGCTTTTTTCAGCAAATACATTTCGACATAATTTAAGCATGTGAACGGGATCAAAAATACAATGAATGTTAGTTTCTTTGTTTGGATGCTTAAAATTTGTTTTGATTTCTGGCAAATTGAAATTGCATCCCAAATTTTCATATGTGGCCAAGTTACTAGCAGTTCCATCACATGTTAGGCTTCGGCAGGTAATACCGATCTCATATAACATGTTGATTGCTGTGATTATTAACTGTGCCTGTACTGAGGATGAAACTTTATCAATAAAAAAGTAAGCGATGGGGCATTTGAATTTACGTTTAAATGACACAATCTGAAGAACAAGGACCTCTGTCGCTAGACATTCCGAATCGTATGGTACAATGCCAGCAAAGTCAACGTAGCCCCACATTTTATCATTGTGTTTATCATAGGCTTCTTCTGATTTAATAGACATAGAATCAAATATTATAGCAACATTTTCGAGATCACTTTTCAGATACTGACAATTTCAAATATTCAAAAACTTCAACCATAAATCCTACATTACATTCATGACTGGCTAACGTTTTGCGTAAGGTTGCAGGATGAGGTAACATGGTGTGACTTCTAAGAAACATATATGTTTTAGAAGAATAAAAATACAAAGATAAAGCAAACTGTTTAAGCTCCTTTGAATATCTTACACCTTTGTTACTTTTATCTGTATTAATATGTTTATGTATTTCCACAAAATTATTTTTCATCATATGTTCAACTTCATCAAAATTGTTACTTATTTTTTTTAAATTGCGAGAATTGACTTCAAACTGTCCAAACGAACATCACGCCTCTTTAACTTCTGGGATAACACTTTCACTTTACGCTTGAGTATATTTTTTGAAGGACTGCTGCAGTTGATTTCAGTCTGGATTGTTACTTCTTTTACGTCCGAGCAGTACTTTTTGGCAGGAGGTGTGTAGCTTTCAGATTCGTAAGAATCTTTTGAGGTTGATGGCTGTATAACAATGTTACTCAGAACATGTATCTCTTTATTTTGTACCTGCAAAAAAGTATCATAATAAGTTTCGTGTTCGCCTTAGATAGTGTCGACTGGAGTGAAATCCAGGCAGTCAACGGTTCTGCAGCGAAACTGGTAACGACATTTGCTTCCCCGTTAAACGAATGTATAATAGTAAAAATTCTGATTCATCGTGGATAACTTCCGATGTAAAAAATTATAAATTATTGTTATTTGAAATTATTGACATTGCAAAACTGAATCCGGGGAATAATTCTATAGCGACATTAATATCGGACATGAATATATTTTATAATAGATTGATTAGGAATACGAAAGCCAACCGCTATACCTTTACATTAAAAAACAGCAACAATGCGGCCAAAGCATTGTGGACAGTAGTCACCAAAGAAAGAGGAAAAAATAATGCCCCCTTTCTTGACTGTACTGACGCCGTGAAGGATCCGAGTGGAAATAAGTTCCCGACAAAGAAGCACGCATTGGACGCTATAAACGCGCGGTTCTTAGGAGCAGCGGCCGCGTGCGGCGCGCCGCGCGCAGACGTCGCTCTTATGAGCGACGCACTGGGCGCGGCGCGACCGCCGGCTGACCGTTCTCTGCGGTTTCTGCCATTTAGTCCTGACGAGGTGTTCCGTATTGTGACTACTCGAATACCGCCAAAAACCTTTAAGGACGTATATGGAGTATCCATGCAACTCATAAGAACTGCAATATGCTCGCTTGCTCCTATACTAGCCGAGTGTTTTAATAGGTGCATTAGGGAAGGATCTTATCCTAACGCGATGAAGCTCAGTAAAGTGTCCCCGTTATACAAAGGCAAGGGCAAACGCGAAGACATCGACTGCTACAGACCGGTGTCAATTATACCTGCCGTGGCGAAGGTATTTGAGAATGTGTTGAGTACGCGTCTCGTAGATTTCCTGGCGTCAACCGAAGCCCTCTCTGACCGGCAGTACGCGTACCGTGAGGGCCGGTCCACTACATCGTTGACCCGGGAGGTAGTACACCGAGTGTTGCAAGCCCGCGAAAACAAGCAACATGTGGCGGTCTTATGCTGTGACTTGTCGAGGGCATTCGACGTCGCCGACCACGCAGTGCTTAGTGCTAAACTGCAGCACTATGGCGTCAGAGGCGCGTCGCATGCCTTAGTGACGGATCTCATGCAGAACAGATCCCAAACGGTTGTAGCATGTGGAGGAACGGAGAAATCTGATCCGCTAAACTCGGTAATGGGGGTAGCCCAGGGGTCTTCGGTCTCTAACATACTCTTCGCCCTGCTTCTGAATGATCTGCCGGCCGCTGTGATTGCAGCCGAAATATTTATGTACACCGATGATGTAGGCGCAGTAGTCACGGCACCCACGGTCGATTGTCTGGAGCAGAAGTTGAACGAGACGACCGGTCAACTGGCAAGGTGGTTTAAGTTAAATGGGCTTGCGCTCAACCTAACGAAAACCCATTACCTCCATTTTAGCCTGTCGGGGCACCAAACACGGCCAATGAACGTTTTCGTGGATGGGAACAGGATAGACCAAGCCAACAGAACAACCTTCCTTGGCTTTGAAATTGACCGGAGTCTGACATGGGAAAGTCACATCGACAAACTCTGCGGCAAACTAGGAAGCGCATGCTTTGCATTAAGCAGAGTCGCCAAGGTAGTATAATAATACCTGCTGAGGTGGTGAGGTCATGCTACTTTGCAACCGTACACTCCCTCCTACAATACGGTGCGGAGTTGTACGGTAGGGCTGCTGATTGGCACCGAGTTTTTAGGTTACAAAAGCGCGCTGTCCGTGCCATAGCGAAGATTTCGCAGGACGACTCCGCACGTACGCATTTTAAGAGGCTTTGGATCTTGACATTGCCAGCACTGGTAATATTCCAAGTTGCGGTATATGTCAGATTAAACCAAGCCTCTTATAAGACATTAAACAGCGTCCGCAATAAGGCTAGACTCTGACAAAGAATTATTTTTTAATATTAAATTTTTAACGCTTTCTCGGCGCTTTCGCGACGGCGGTCGATAGTAATACCGGCGGCCGTGACGAAGCGAGTAAAGAGAGCGTTAAAAATCATATACCTTACTATTTTCTGAAAAATCGCAAATAAAACTGAATTTTTGAATAATAGACACTTTTTTGTTAGGTTAGGTTAGGGAGTCTCGTGACCAGAGTCTCGAAGGGTATCATTTTATTCAATTCAATAAAATTATCACGGGTCATAGACAGACAAAAGATAGCTTCTGCATCATTGCGAGATCTAACGGCTTCAGAGCAATCCTCTCCCACCATGGAGGAGAAGGAACTTTGTCTGGATGAGATTTCTTAACCGGGAAAGTCAAATCAGCACATTCTACTAGAGATCGTACTAACATCTCAGAACAGGTAATAATGTTAGAGGAATTTATAAGAGGTAAAGTTAAGGCTTTGGAATCAATACGATCATTGAACACATCCCAGCTCGAACTGTTATTGTCAATTATATATTTAAGAAGCGGAGAATTAATTGAAGCAGGACGGGAATGTTTTTGCAAGATTCGTAAAAGAATTGGGAAATGGTCACTACCATGAGTAGACGGGAGAACACACCAAGACATAAGTGACGCGAGCTCAGGAGAGCATAAAGAAAGATCCACTGCACTCGTAAACTCATTAGGACGAGTTCTTCTCGTAGCGGAGCCATCGTTAAGGATGCAGAGATTAAGACTATCTAATGAATCTAATAAAAAAAAACCATTAGCATCCGACAAACCGCACCCCCATACCGTATGATGACAATTCAGATCACCTAGAATAAGAAGGGGCTTAGGAAGAGACATAATTACTGAACTTAAATTTCGAATAATAGATTTAGAAGGATGAGGAATGTATATGGAGACAATTGTAAAAACGTTGATGCGTGCAGCAACAGCATCAAAGCCATCATTATGAAAAGGGATAGAAATACTTGAAAAGTTAATATTATTTTTAATAAATAGTGCAACACCACCAAAGCCATCCTGGCGGTCACTTCGAACGTCAACATAGCCTGACAACCTAAAAAAGGAATCAGGTCTAAGCCAAGTCTCCGAGACGGCCAAGACGCTTGGTTCATGTTTATTTATTAGAAATATCAAATCAGACTTTTTGTTGCAAATACTATGACAATTCCATTGAAGAATCCTGTCTAAGGGACCCATTTTGAAGTAGGGAAATAAGCGAATTTAAGTTGAAGGCAGCGTTGGACGGTGAATTACTTGAAGAGGAGTAATTAGACATGAGAGAGGATAATAGATTCAAGAGCTGCAGGAGTTCAGCTATTATAGCTTGAACAGAAGGAGTCTCATTTTTTTGGGCCAGAGGATTTAATAAAGCACAACCGTTTTGCGATGCTCCAGAGGATTCTTCTCGAATGATGCTCATGTGCGCTTCACGATCATAACCAACACTACATGAAGGCAATATATGGAATTTCATAGATTTTCTTCCTCCCCTGTAACGAACTTTGGACGGTTCATTAGTTAAATTCCTGGATGGACTAGGTAAAGGAGCTGCAACAGAGGTGGAAGTAACTTCAGCAAAGGACTTTTTATATGCAGGGAAAAACTGAGATGCTTCAGCATATGAAATAGATAATTCTGACATACGGGATTTAATGTTATTTTGCCTTTGCATTTCAGGGCAGTACTTGCTATTAGCAAAGTGATTGCCACCACACCACAAACATTTCGCATCAACTTCATCCACGTTGCATGACTTTCCTAAGTGGTTAGAACCGCATTTAAAACAAGCAGATTTTGACCGACACTGCGTCATAGTGTGTCCGTCTACAGCAATGGAAGCACTGAATAGTCGGGAAGGCATAAGCCGCAACAGGGAAAGAGTTGTAACATAGATAAACTCTAGAGGGCAAAATTTGACCATCAAAAGTCAAAACCACTGTTTGCGACGGTTTCCACGTCACAACTCCGGAATGGAAACTTTAAAATTGAGCCGGCGAACTTTTAAAATTGGAACACACTCTTCAGGAACTTTCATCTCGTTCATAACATCCTCTGGAGTCATATCCACTGGGATTCCGCGAATTATACCCATCCGAGTAATATTAAACGACGGAATGAAAGCTCTGAGTTTGTTGTTTGGCAATGAAGGGGACTGGATGAAATTATTGGCTGAAATGGCGGAATGAAAGTTTAGAGCTATACGATTGCGACCAACATTCTTTATTGAGCCATCGATGATTCCTTGAAGTTCCCGGGCGCGGCTTAAGAGGAATCTCCCAAATGTCACCGGGTGAAGGGATGTCCCAGCGGTAGGTGAAGTCTCTTCCCTCTGAACATGGACCGTAAAAGGGCCACGATCTGTTGAGTCGTATAATTGCCGACCGATAGGTGTAAATGAAGTTTTCTGTGAAGCTGCATGGGGTCCGCTAGGAAGGGGGCTAGAGGAACTAGGGGAGAAGGAGTTGGGAGGGGTACATTGTCCAGCCTGGAGAACAACGTCAGACGCATCTGTAAATATACACGTTGTTTCATCGTGAACCATTGATTTTGTACGTGATCGTGAACGGTCACTACGGGGATCTTTAGTCACGTTACGCTTTTCCGATCGTCGTTTTCTGTTGACTATTTCAAAAGCCTTTTCGTCAACAGATGATGAAATTGATATAAACGCCGCAGGGGAAGGCGGCTGGACAAAGTCCATGCCTCCACCAGGATCAGGGGGATCATTCATCACGCAACAATATACTAAAAACGCTAATGAAATGAACCTACTAACAAGTGATGTCTATAAACTAATGAAATGGAACACAAAAACCTATTCTGGTGAGATTAATTAACTAAAATAAAAAATTTACCAAAATACCATAAAATTCGCGTGTTTACGATTTGACGTTCCCCCTTGCACCCCTTTCGCAATACGAATCAAACAAATGATGATTAGACAACGATATGAGATTACGCAAACTCTTTGCTCTAATGAAGAGAACGAAGCCACCGTTTAATAGAACATAGATGACTGTGTTGAATTATGCATGGTGGTACAACCATAAACAACATCTTTCTAAGGCCCACAGGACAGTAAGGAAGTGAAACCCCCGTGTTTCATAGATAAATCCACAGGCTATAAGTAAGACATAGGTCAGAGTATGTGCATACTAGAAACCATAGAATAAATCACAAAGAGAATAATTGCGTTCGTTTAGCTTTTAGGGCATTGGTGGCGTTGTCATTGATGGCTCGTTTGTTAAAGTGTTCGTAAAGCTCAAAAACGTTATTTTTGCCACTTTTGCCCACACCATATTCGAACGCTCAACTGAGCATAAGACCTAAAATTGCATGATTATGCTGTCAAATACATAGCTGTCAAAAAACGATCACAAACACTATGCTCCGGACGTGAGTCAAAAATTGCACTATTTGGTGGCAAAATACTTCATTATTGGAGAACACTGAACAAAAAGATACATGACCGTCATTTTCACCCACAGATTCCCTATTAGAACGCCCCTTGTGAGCGTTTTTAGCGTTATTTTCACTAAAAACGCTCACAAGGTGTCTATTCAATTGGAGAGGCCTATGTCTAGCAGTGGACTGCTACAGGCTGATGATGATGTGTCTATTCGAACGCACTAACGATATAGTCTGATTAATCTATGGGTCACTCCTTCAGGGTTGGGGGATTACCTACAAGGGCAAACTAGCCGCCAAAAATCTTTGCGAGTAAGGCCGAGCGCGCACTGCCTTGCGTTGCGTTTTTTATACTGTGCGGTAGAATAAACGCAATGAGGGGTCCGCGTTCTGCGGTGAAACAAACGCACGTTTTGTTATTCGAATACAGCTGTGGGCCCCAAAAAAGGGTACCCAAACGGTATTGGGTACATCACTCGACGGCCTAATGACCTATGAAGGGCTTTTTTTTCGTAAGATATAACTATTTACTTTCGTGTCCAAAAAGTTTTTCGGATATTACAGAATGCTCTTTTGATAATTTGTTAAGAATCGTTGCTGCCAAAATTTACTACAAAGACACATATTGGAGTATTGTTAAAATGAAATTATAAACAAATTGTAATTGTAAAAAAGTTAATTGAGGTTACCTAACAAAAGGTAAACATAGCCCCTCAAATCATCAAAGAAGACACCAATATTGACAATGAAGTCCACAATACCACATGTCTAACTGTTACAGTTAAGTCACAATGACTACTTTTTCATGTTCTTTTAAAATAAGCAATAGTCACGCCCGTACAAACTAGGCATTATTCATATCTTGGTATTAACCGTATCTACTCGTTTCTAATGGATAAACACAAAAACTACTGAACCGATAGAATACATTCTTTTGCCAGTAGAAAGCTACATTACGCCTGAGCAACAATCAATATTTGATGCATCATCATTATCATCCTTCACCACGCGGGCGAAACCGTGGAGCGTAGCCAGTAATAAATGAATATGATGATGAAATCATGTAGGTATATGTAGGTATATATATATTTATTATTATATTTATATTATTATATAATTATCTTACCTATGTGGCTAAAAATACTTACTTACATTACTTAAAAGACCATATAGGAGTACCATGCGTGGGCGGTAATGACCGTATTTTATTATTTAATACATTTATCTATTTAAAATGTTATTAAAAAAAATATAAATCACATTGAGGAGACAATTTTAATAGAGACGAAACGACGAAAACCAAAAATACGAAGTCACGGTAATACTTTCTATCCAGTATTGTGACGACATATCGGTGTCACGTCCCAACAGCAACTGAGTGCCTCAGTGCATTTTTTTTCAACGCAGTGCGCGGTTCTCCATAGATCTCTATACGATACAAAAATTTGTGCAGTAGACTCACCGCAAATTTGTAGCGATGACTTTACCGACTGCGTTTATTTCACCGCAATGCGCGCACTTCTATGACTCTCCGTACTTCACAGAATATGCGTTATAAAAAACGCGACGCAGTACGCGCACGGCCTAACGTCTTCCAACGTTAAAAAGCCACAGAAGAAGAAGAAGAACAGATAGTGGCAAAGTAAAGTTGCGACACTCAAAACAAGTCTCAGACAGAGGCCTTACACAAAGAAAGTATCTAAATAAATGTAATTGTCAAAATTGTCAAATAAACAGGCGGGAGCGGTCAGCGGTAGGAAATTGGAAACTGAATTTAATTATATTTTGTTGTTGTTTCTTGGTAAATGATGTAGATGTTGGTCTGTAATTATTTAGTATCAGATATATTAAAATTAAATTAAAATCTAGATAAGAGCCTGACCTTAACTATGGCTCCTTCAGGTAAGTGAATTTGAATTGATCACCTAATCTATGTTACCATGTCCTCGCTACCTATTTTTAAAGCCTCGTTCAATAAAAACAAAACAATTTAGTGTCTCGTTAAACCGTAAACAATGCATGTTTTATGCGTCCCGATCTGCCCAACTATATACCATACACTTACACTTTGCCCGAGGTCGCGCCACCGGCTACACTAATGCTTGCTGTAAATATAGAGGAGGCTGTGTCAATCGTTACTGCACTGTATTTAGATGAAATAGTGTACATTCAGAGAAAAACAACTTTTAAACTTAACTTATAGTGGGTTCGAATAGATCACTTCTGATCGTTTTTGGCGTAAATAACGCTAAAAACGCTCACAAGCGGCGTTCGAATTGGGAGTCCGTGGGTGAAAATGTCGTTCATGCCTCTTTTTGTTCAGCGTTCGGAAAGCTAAAAAATAGGAGTTTTTGCAACGAAAAAGTGCAATTTTTGACCCACGTCCGGAGCATAGTTGTTTGTGATCGTTATTTGACAGCTATGTATTTGATAGCATAATCATGGGATTTTAGGTCTTATGCTCAGTTGAGCATTCGAATAAGGTATGGGCAACTGAACAAAACCACTACATTTCAAGCAGAGGCTATGGCCCTGTTACTTGCTGCTAGTGCAATATCACACCTGAAATCACAAAGTGAACAGGAAGACAAGCTGCTGGCATTCATCACGGATAGTACAGCAGTCGTTCACGCACTGAGAAGACCGGTAACAAGGTCAAGAGTCCTAACGGAATGTCATGCTGCACTCCAAGGACTTTCAGAGAAGTACAAAATAATTATATCATGGACAAAAGGACATGGCCTTTGTGCTGGCAACAAAAGGGCAGATATACTAGCTAAAGAAAGAGCCAAAAAGCAGGGTAGCACTGAGGAAATGGAACTCTGCAGACCCTCAGCAATGGAATTGCAGAATCTCCTGAGTCGCTACTCAGAAAGAAAACACCAAAACTATTGGGATGACAGAAAGGACTGTAAACATGCGAAATCCATGTTTCCAATCCTAAACAAAAATACTACAAACAAATTACTAGGATTACAACGTCAAGACCTTCGCCTAATGGTGGGCATCATCACTGGTCACTGTAATCTAAATTACCAGTTGCACAAGATTGGAGCTACGGACAGCCCAATATGTAGAGGCTGTTTGCAGAAAGACGAGACTGGAGCATGTGTTACTGCACTGCAGGGCTATGGAAGATATTAGAGCAAAAACAGGATTACTGGAGGTCCACTCCAGAATGCAAGATGCATCATCAGCATCATCGACGTTTGTTCATACAACATCTCAAACTACACTGGAGCAGTTGTGCCAGCGACCCAAGGCCATACTCCGCTATGTGAAGGAGTTAGGCTGGCTTGAGTAAATGCTGGCAGGGGGGAATGCACAAAACACCCCAAGCGGGACGTCAGTGCAGGCCTCATCACCCTCAAAACGAATAAGAATAAGGGTATGGGCAAAAGTGGCAAAAATAATGTTTTTATGCTTTACAAATGCTTGAACAAAAGAGACATCAATGAAAACGCCACCAACTTCCTCATAAGCTAATAGAACGCACCTTTAGAGGTCTATAAATCATAGTTTATTACAGGTTTTGAATTTACATAGGTATTTAGCAAGAAAGTCAAAATGTAACCTTTTAGTTTAGTTATTTTAATTTTGTAATGACATAATCATAAGATTTTAGGTTATGGTGGAATAATTTGTACTAAAATTTTGTGGACACTAACAAAACTAAACATGTATTCATGAATTTAAGATTGTTTTTACAATACCATTTTATTTAAATACCTAATGTTACCAAAAGTTTAGTTGAATGTTTTGCCCCTAAAACATAGTAGAGCTCAGCTGAACACTCCTTTTATATTTTGGTATTATATTTTTAAAATGCTTGCTAAAAGTAGGGAATGCTTTCCTATCTTATATATAGTGCTATATGGTTCATAATTATAAAGTTTTACATACAACAAATATCTAAAAAATTTGCAAATTCATATGGTATATCTATATGAACAACTGCAGCCTACAGCAAAAACCCTTATATTACATTACATTTTATGTGTGCAAAGACAATTTATGTGTTTCCAAGCTATAAGCTATAAAGTATAGCTAATAAAAATCTGCTATATCTTACATCAAATAATTTATATATATAATTTAATTGTGATATGAAACAATGCAAGCAATAAATATCCAATAAAAAAAGTCAGGTTATACATGCAACACAGTGACTTCTTAACCTGTTGCATGTTGTGCGTTCATCATGTGTACATACTAAAAAGTGCTAAGCCATGTGCCCATACACAACGTGTATATACACTTTTATATCTCTTGTTTGTAACTAATTTTATCAGATCTAATGCACTTCACCGGTATAAATTTGCTTTTAGTTGGTCAAACTATTCAAGAGTAGTATTTTTTTTTTTAACTTTTATTTGTAGTTTGGAAAGACACTGAAAGAAGTAGACATAGGATGGGTCAACATGTAATTTCCATGCCAAATAATTCAATAAACATGTGTTTATATGAAGCATGTACTTAGGCAAGAGTAAGAAATCACACAATAATGTATAAATTTCAAAAATATTGTAAAAGGAAGTTGGAACAATTTTATTGGTATTGTAATAAAATTCAATTAAACTTAATAAATTTTTAATTACAGATTCATCAGATGATGACTCTAGTAGTGATGAAAGTCATGTGCCAGCCAAACGTCCTCGCACTGATACTTACGGAGCATCATCCACCACATCATATGGCTCTGGTAAAAGAAATAACTAAAGCTCCACCATTTTTGGCTTTTATGACCATGTCATAACACATTAAACTTTATATGAAAAGTTACATTAATATGCATTCATTACGTTTTAGCATTGCAAGATGACTCAGATGATGAACCAGAGAAGCCGCTACATAGTGATAACTACAAGCCAGAGTTTGAAAAACCAGCCCGAATACATGGCAGTTATACTCAAAGAAATTCAGATGATAATAACATAAGATTAAGTAGAAGTAGCTTAAGTGAAAACTGCTCATCACCCAATGATAGCTATGACGATGTCCGTCCAGGTTTCAATGATCATGATGGAGATGCTGAAGTTTCCATGCGACCATCGTTTGGGGACTCTGCAGACTCCTTTTATAACAAAAGTTCTAATCATGACAAGTCCTATGAAGACTCTTACAATACAGAGTATTCTGAAAAATCTAAGCGCATGATGAGCCAAATGGGCTTCAAACCGGGTAAAGGGTTAGGTAAATTTGAGCATGGCAGAGTGGAACCAGTGGAAGCTTCTACTCAGAAGGGACGAAGAGGTTTAGGTATGAAGCCATCTGCTGTTGGAGATATACCCAAAGATTTTAAATGGACACCTGATGAGACAAAACCAGAAGCTAAAGAGGAAGTTGTACGTATAAAATATTCTAGTAATTTTTGTTTTTAGTGTTGTATTTACTATGTGATGGATTGAGATGTGTAGTTTAAGAATATCCCTTCTGCAAGTCAGTTTTGGTTGGTACCACTGCATTATCAGACTTACTGTCTCCTAGGAATAGGGTGCAAGAAGAAGTGTTAGGATTGGAAGTGTTCTGTAACAAGTGAAATCACAGGGCAAACTAGCCTCAAACCTATGTCTCTGGTTGACTAACTTTGTGCCAGCCTGTCTTGTGTGTCGGGAATGTTGCAATTCAGTTACTGCTCTTTGTTCCTAGTGCTTTTTGGTTTCTACTTTCTTCTGTAGCCTTTCAGAACCACTCTCGGTGGTTGAACTTGGGATAGGGTGTCCTCAGCAGTCAGTAGCTTGGACCCTATTAGACATTCTCAGTGAACAGAAAATAGGTGTACTTTTCTGTTGATTAAAATACATGATAAATGCATGTGTCTTCACATCAAACATGTTTTATTTACTCAATATTACTGGAATGCTTACAGATGTGGTTGCCTCCTGCACCAGATGAGCCATTGTTGGGAGATGTTCTAGATTCCTGGCTATTAAAAGGTCCTGAGAAATTAACTATTGATGATGAAGTCAATTTCGTTGAGCCTCACGTGTTGAAAGGTGTCATAGAAGCAAAAGTAAGTGCGATATCATTATATGAAGATATAGTGAATTCCCTTTTAACTATATGATGTGTAGAAAAGAAGTATATCTCTATTGAAGAAAATTTGAGTATTTAAGACTTGGAATGTATTAACATCAAGGTCACCAAATTCGTAGTATACGGTCGCACACAATCATTTTACAAGGGTACGAGATTCGGAATATCATACATGTCGCACCACTTTAAAAATAATAATTTGCAGATTGACAATTATTAAAACTGAGGTCGAACCTTGTAAGGCCTTAGTTTTCATATGTCTGCCTTCATAATATTCACGCATCATGCTAAAATTACGCAATCATAATCACCAAACTAAACCAACACCAAAATTATAGATTTGTACCAATAAAACCAATTGCACATCAAACTGCACTCCAAAAGAAATTTGATCTCTGCTTATATTTGATGAGTCAAGAATAACTATTAAGTAATAAAAATACAACCGAGTGTGATATTATTAAATAATGACTGGCTTGCACGTATTTGTGTTGTAGTCATCAGTAGTACCAACGCTTGTCGTGTATCGTAATACGAACACTTCGCTGGTCCTAGCAATTATATAAAATTGTGCTCTGATAATGATAAAATGATCAGATACTTTGTGTTAAACCTACGAAGAAATAATAGTCAGGAACAGTAACTGCGTTAAAAAAATGACCCAACAAAAGTCGTGTTCAAGTAGGCGGGGCTTAAAAGTCGTGTTCAGTACGTCATCAGTCGGACATTTTACTTGCAAGCGAGCACACTTCAAATCTTTGCGTACATATTCATTTTTATCATTGTGAACTTCAGTTGTGGATCTTCATGCCAGCATTCGTTGTGAAGTGGTGCAGAAATAATACACGATTTAAATGTCCAGGGATCACTTTTACTAGTAAATAATAGCAAAGTTATAATTATTCAAAGATGTTCAAATACTTTAACAAATCGAGATGGTCAATACTATGCAAAATACAATCAGTCAATTTTTATTTAATTTAGGATGTATTTTTTTTCTTCAGAACGAAATATTGAAATGTATGTAATGTATAATGGTTTTGCTTGTTCTGTTTTATTCTCGCTTGCTTGCTGATTCAATGCGGCAAAATAATTGCCTAGCTGCACTTAAGCTAGAAAAACAAGAGTATGACTGCCTGTGAAAACCAGCATAGTTATACTACGCTAATTTTGACTAAAAACAATAAAATTATATATAATAAAAAAACTAAGGACCATGTTACACAAAACTGCAGTACCTACCTAACAGTTGGTACAGTAAGTACCTACTGTTTTTTTAAATTATGTTATATAAAATATCATATTTATCTTTTTATGCTGATGATTTGTCCCGAAGAAACATCAACATCTTTAAGAGCCTTTATTCTGCGCAGCGCTGCCCGAGTTTAGGTATTTTACATTAGCGAGTTACTTACTAGCGCGCCCTGTGACAGTAGCCTTACCGCTTGACCAAAATAGCGCGCATTTAATATTTGGATCTTTTTTTATCTACTTTGGTTTTTATGTCACAAATAGACGTAGGTCAAAAAGGTGAAATAAAATATTACGCAGGACACATTTTATTTTTAATATCGACATTAATTAACATTAAATGATAATTATTAATCAAGTACATGTTATCTACAAGAGCATAGACTAGAAAAAAGTAAGATTTAACTCATGAACCTACCAAAAAGAGGTGAGAATAGCAAATAAAACAACCATCAAATAGTTCCTGCTACCAGTTTCTGGATCCAGCATCAGGTCCTGGTCACCAGCTAGAAAAAAGGTATCACGAAGACGATTCATACGATCCCAAACACGGTATGTCTACTATTAACCATCACATAGTTCCTGCTACCAGTTTCCGGCTCCAGCATGGATTCCTGGATACCAAGTATAAGCATAATAAATTTGGTTAACAGCAAAATACTAGCCCCTCAAGGGTTGATGTCATTATAACAATGAAATTTCTATTGTTGATGCACTAGATGTCATATAAAAATATTTGTTAGAATCCCACTTATAAATGTTACCTCAATAAGTATCAGGAAGTTTTGAGCGCACTAATATTTAGTTGTGTAAGCGCGGGCGTCAGAGCGATACGTCCTCTGACCTCTCTCTAAGAGGCCTCAGCCGCGTCTGACGATTCGTGACTGGCGCGATCGGTTTTATGATTGATTTTAAAACCACTCGGCAATAACAAACTAATAAACAATTTCTAAATGTAGTATATGGAACTTGAACTTGTTAATCAAATAATGTTTTATTACATCAGGTAAGAATATTTGACATAATATACTATATCAATCATTATTATGTGACCCTTCAAATACTCAGCAAAAACTGAATTTGCGAATTGTCGCTTCCAAAGCGTTTACGCTCTAAAGAGATACTACAGACAATGAACAATAAACGATTGCCTACAGTTGGTATGTAATATAGGTAACAATATAGCATTAAAAAAACAGTTCATTGTTTGGTCAAATTAAAGCACGTTTAATTTTTCAAGCTAATGAAAATTAACCCTCTGCAAATTTTAAAGTGGTTTAGCTGAGTTGCTAATTAATTTGTCAGTAATATCAACACAGTGCTTTTCTATAAATTGATTGAATTTTCTAAATTGATAATGAAGGTATTCTGTGACCACTGAAAAACATCCAGCTGGCAAATAACGACTTTTTTTTTTGGTAAAATGTATAAGCCTAAAATGTTTCATAATCTTTCTTTACTACATTGCGAAGAATCTCTTCTAATGTCTTCTAGACAAAAACTTAATATGTTAATCATATTTCGCGAGACATACGAGATTTTCGATTGGTTTATTATTGAGTTGGTCCAATCCACTTGTTGCATAACATCGTCCACGCCGCTATGAGTCTGCTGTCATAGTAGACGTTGCAGTACGCGCGTGGACCAATCCCTGCTTTCCTTCTGAATTTAAACCAATCACCGAACATGTCTATTTGTAACCTCGGAAGTAATTCGTATTTGGAATCATACGTTGTTTTGATTTGAAGGGCCACTTTTTGTGTGGAATTTGTTCTGAATTATGCTTCCTGACTATTATTTCTTCGTAGTGTTAAACAGATTAAATTTCATAAAATATTTCTTAGAAATGATCAGGTTTAGATAACTTTGTAAACAATATTTATGAGACCTCTAACGGCCGGTCCCAATAACCTATCTATCGCCGGTTTACCTTACTAGAGATAGATATTTGACACTATTTGTATGGACGCTATGTCAAATTTCTATCGGTAGTAAGGTAAACTGTGGATAGATAGATTATTGGGATCCCCCATAAGTGAACAAGTTAAAGAATAACGTCCTGTTCCGATTCCATTTTTGATTTTTAATTTTGAATATTCAAGTATTTATTTCAGAAACTTGATAGTGGAGTAGAGACTTCCGTATGCTAGGCGCTTTAAGGATCAAGATTTTAATTTAATAAAATACTATTATTGGGATTTTGGCGCCGCCTGAAACTGCCCATCTCCTTAGATCCACGGCTGGTTTTTTTGTAGCATAGCAATATATAATTGTATAATTGATCATTTAGGTACTACTTATAATGATGGAGATGTTACAATTAAGTATGTTATTTTTTGATGTGCAATCATCTTTCTATAATTTATACTATGAGTAGTTTAAAACATGTTTGTCATATAACTCTACTTGAGTCACGATTAGCTAATAGTCAAGCTATTTTTAATATAGAATACAAATTAGGTTAAGTACAATAATCAACAGTAATATTCGTGATTTCTGTCCCGTTTAGGGTTCCTGGTTTCTCGAGCTTATCAATTTCTCGGGTCTCGGGAATTCTAGAGGCTAATTTCTCAGGTCTTCTCGGGATGTCGAGGAATTTACATTTAAGTATGCTTTTGCGTATATTTTCGATTCAAATAATGAAAATTGTCATGACAACATTAAAAGTGTGTAATAGTGTCTTATTTTAGATCAAAAATTAAGTGGGTTTCCTCTAAAATAACCATAAAACTTTTAATGACAATTTTCAGCAAAATTAGTATTTCTCCAGTTTAAAAGAAGTTTACATTAAGACATTAATGTTACATTAATACTATGCTGACTTATAATTTTAATCACAGTACCAGTTTTGGCATATTCAGTAAAAAAACTTAAAACTTTGCAATCAATACAAACATGTGAACATACATATACAACAATTAGATCTGCTTACTCTGATAAAATATGCCTTTAGGAAACCTAAAGCATTAGGTAGTAGCTTATTTATATTTAATACATTTTCTGAAATTTAAAACACTTCCATTTCAGTTGAAATAAGTTTCACTGAATTCAATGCTTTGTATATCGATTCCAAATTTCGAGACCTAGTTCTCGACTATTAGTTTATTAGTATCTCGACTAGTAGACTATTCAAAAAGTAAAAACACTTTCTTTGTTATAGATTTTTACAGCGCCACTGCACTTGACTCGCTATTTGTCGAAACGCCTTTAACAGCTTTTTCTAATTGAGTTTCAAAGCTGTGGAGTTCAGATTCTGATGAGCTTACTTCTACCACTTCCTACTCGTTTTCGTTCGAAGAAGTCGTGGTGGCGGGGTAAATACGATAATATGTTATTATTTTATATTTTACTCAGATCATACGATTATATTTACGTTCACTTTATCCGATCAAAAATGTCTTGTCCATCCAATCCATGAAGTAGTTAGGTACTTTCATTTTGCATGAAATCATCGGGGCTGTTAAAGTAATTTAGCAGCGATATTAGAGGCGTATTATATTTTTATCGTGCCCTGATATTTTCAATTTAAGTAAGTCTACTAAGTTGAGGGCCAAAGAAAGGATCATTGATACTTTTCATTTTTTTAGCAACACGTCTTAAGCCTCTGCAGTCCATAAGTTGGCATCTTGCCTACTCAACGCCTCTACTGCAAGCTTCGTTGGTGGCGCGCTCGTATCCTGATAATAGTATAAAGCAGAATCTTTAAGCACCTAGTGTAACGAAACAGATCAACAATACTGTATGAAAAAAATACTTAGGTTAGAAAAGGAACAGACAAAGAGTAATAACCGAACAGAATTCCTAAATATTCATCGCTCTCTGCAGAAAAAAATCCTGAATAGGTCCATAAAAATAACCATTGGCGTCCAAACTCTCAGAATTTTCAGCGATAACACTATATTTTTTAGGTAATACACATAGCCAACATATAGTACTAAATTAGTAACCAGCAGTTTTTTCAATTTTGTTAGTATATATCGAAATATATTAAGAAAACGTACAAAATTAATGCATTTTCGCCTTACATCGTCCAATATAACATGCGATTTTCAACCATACGTAAAGCATCGTAAAATATTTTAAAATTGGGGTTGGACCGCGTCTTAATATCAACAGCAGTTTTTGTAGCACAGTAATATTATCTTCATTCCATTTGTATGAGCTATCTAAATCAATCAATGCCTTTTTTAAAGAAACAATCATGATCAACATTGAGTATTATTTTATAGACTTATTTTAAGCAATAGTTTTATTTTATGATTTTATAGACTATAACTTGAATTCTCGAGTTCTTGAGCTTAATTTCCCTGGAACAAAGACCGTTGATTTGCCGAGAATTCCCGAGCAATATATATTTTAGTCTATGTTCTTCTTTCCTAGTATATATTTTAGTCTATATTCCCGAGAAATCATGAACCCTAGTCATGCTATCAAGAAACTAACACAAACTTTGACAGAACTGTCATCATTACGATCTTAACGTAGGCCGAGATCTTGTAATAATTTTGTCTATGCTGTACCCAAGAATATTACACTTTTTCACCCGCGTGGTGATGGATGATTATGATGAAAAGTATCCTATGTGTTAATCCAACGCATTCATTCAATTGGCCCCGCCGTTTGACCGTGAAAGAGTAACAAACATCTATACATCCATACTCACAAACTTTCGCGTTTATACTCGTAATTTTAGTAGGATTACTATATGTAGGTACATTACTGTTGTAATATAAATAATAAACGTTGGTTTTCAGTAAACAGCTAGGTATATTGGAAAGATTTAGTCTTTACAGTTCAATAAATTTTTTCAGACTGACATAGATGATTGACAAAGCTTAGAAAACAAAAATAACATTCAAAATATAAAAAGAATACATCTATTTAAAAAGAGGTTTCTAATGCTAGACCCTCAGTTACAAACCTCTTCAACACTCCTCCTTAAATGAGGTACTAGGGCCAGTCCAACTCCTCCTAAGCTTGCATTCCTTTCAAACATCTTTCATGCTTTTCTCTACTAAGTCCTTTCGTCAACACATCGGCAGGCATCTCATTCGTCGGCAGATAGTTAAGTTTTACCTTACCTGTTCGCACCATTTCCCGAATATAGTGATGCCTCACATCTATATGTTTAGTCCGTCGATGATGCATGGGATTCTCTGCGATTTGAATTGCAGACTGGCTATCGCTAAATAGTATCACAGCTTCATGAATCCCAGTCAACTCGGCTAGATGTGCAATTAAAAATGCTGACTCTCTACATCCCTCTGAAAGAGCAACATACTCGGCTTCAGCACTTGAGAGTGATACTGTCGTTTGTTTGCGACTTTCCCATGCTATTGGAGATCCTCCAAGAGTGAATACAAATCCAGTATATGATTTTCTGTCACATAAATCCCCTACGTGATCTGCATCCACATAGCCAACCAGCTTCTTTCTAGTCTTTTTGAAAATTAATCCAAAATCTTTAGTTCCATTTAAATACCTAAGCACTCGTTTTGCAGCTGTCCAATGTGTTTGATTGAAACAACTATTAAACTGGCTTAAATGGCTGACTGCATATGCAATATCAGGTCTTGAGCAGACAGCTAGGTACATCAATGAACCTATCAGCTCCCTGTATGGCAGTTCTCTTGGTGGAGTATAATTCTCTTCTTGTGGTTTCACAAGCTTAATTCCACTTTCAATTGGAGTCTTCACACTCTTGCAATCAATCATTCCAAATTTCTTCAGTACCTTATCAAGATACTCAGTTTGATTGAGTCGTATAGAATTCTCCTCACACTTAATTTTCATACCTAGAAAGACATCTACTTCACCTAGATCTTTCATTTCGAATTTTATTTGAATATCATCAACATATATTGCAATGAACATCATATTATTGTGTTTCTTTCTCATGTAAACACAGGGTTCAGTTTCGCACCTATTAAAACCCATATCTAGCAAAACTTTATTCAATTTCTCATACCATGCTCTGGGAGCTTGCTTTAGCCCGTATAAAGATTTCTTCAAAAGACATACATGTCCTTCTTTGCCTTGCTCTTCAAAACCTTTTGGCTGTTTCATATAGACCTTCTCTTTCAAGTCCCCATTCAAGAATGCAGTTACAACATCCATTTGGTCAACTTTAAGGTTATTCTCTACAGCTAGAGCTAAAAGTAGTCTCAGAGTACTATGACGTACTACAGGTGCAAAGGTTTCATTATAATTTAATCCTTTTATTTGCGTAAAACCTCTGGCTACAAGTCTTGCCTTATATCTTATCTTCCCCAGAATCAACAAAGTAGCCATTAGTATTTTCTACTAATTCCCATGTTTGGTTTTTCTTCATTGCATCAAGCTCTTCTTGAATAGCTTTTTGCCATTTATCTTTATCATTTCCTGATAAAGCTTCTTCAATGGTTAAGGGTTCTTCCTTTATATCTTCTTCTGCATAATAGAGAATGTAATCATCAAAGCTTTTAGGATTCCTTTCTTTAAGAGGATATCTTCTTTCAGGAACATCATAAGTGATTTCAGATCATGGTACAGAATTTTCTCGTTCATCCACTACAGATTCAGAAATTTCCACTTCATCAGGGTTCAAGGTTTCATTACCTACTTCAGGTGGATGTGCCTCTTCAGTGATATCTTCAACACACTGATGCTCACAAACATCTTCACAGTCAAAGAATTCTTCAATTCTTCTTTGTCCGTCATGTTGTTCTACTCGATGACCTACATTAGGTGTCTCAACTTATCTGTTATTTATAATAGGCTTCTCTAGGCTATCATCTGATGATGTCACTTCCACAATGTCATTAGTGTCGTTCGCATGAATTCCGATTTGATTTTCAAAGAAAACTACATCTCTAGCTTTGTACAAGCTATGTGTTACAGGATCTATAAGTCTATAGCCTTTTGTTGTTTCACAGTAGCCGACAAACAGCAGTTCTCTGGTCTTTAAATCAAACTTCTTCCGTTTTTGTTTAGGCACATGCATGAAGGCCCTACAGCCGAAAACCTTTAAATAACTGAGATCCACCTTTCTGTTTGACCAGGCTTCTTCAGGCGTCATCCCTTTAACAGCACGTGTTGGGCACCTGTTTTTTAAATAAACTGAAGTATTAACCGCTTCTGCCCAATACTTTTTATTAAGTTTCGCTTCTTCAAGCATGCTTCTGGCCCGTTCCACAATTGAACGATTAGCTCTTTCACTCACTTCATTTTGCTGCGGCGTGTAATCCACTGTTAATTGATGAATTATGTCATTATTGCGCAAAAATGTATTTACTTGTTTATTAACGTACTCAGTCCCGTTGTCAGTTCGAATTGTCTTTAACTTGTTACCCGTTTAATTTTTAACTAGCGTTTTAAACTCTACCAACTTCGAATAGACCTCACTTTTGTTACGCAGAAAATAAACAAAAGTTTTTCTCGATTTGTCGTCAATAAACGTCAGAAAATATTTGTATCCAGTAAATGAAACTGTTTCCATTGCCCCACATACATCGCTATGTACTAATTCAAGGAGTTCAGTAGCACGCGTACTTGTCTGTTTCGGAAAAGGTAACGTAGTCTGCTTACCTTTCAAGCACGACACACATTGTACTGAGTCTGGATCCTTGAAACATATACCTTTAGCCATTTTGTCGCGTAGTATCCTCATGTTGATAAGTCCCAAATGTCCAAGTCGACGGTGCCATAGTTGGACTTCATCATCAGTGTTGGTTTTCAGAGCTGAAAACATACGAGAATTAGACTTAACCATATAAATCCCTTTCTCTTCCTCGCATACCAACTCAACCTTACCATTCACTTGACAATCTTCCGCCTTATACAACTCACAACCTCGTTTCGAAAATACTACCACAAAATTACGATTTATTAATGTACTTACACTTAATAGATTCGTAGCTAACTTCGGAACAAAGACAGCTCCTTTCACACTTACGTTCAACTCATCTGAACATACATCACCTCGGCCTTCACCTTCCACCCTATTCCCATTTGCGCAGGATCTTTGGACTGGCTCTTCTAATTTTACATAGTTGTCTAGCCAATCTTTTCTGTTAGTCATATGAAATGACGCTCCTGAATCTAATATCCACTCTTGCGAAGCATTTCTGTAGGTATGAAGTGCCATATGCTTTGTGTGTGCTTGTACTTTACTGTCATGCTTTTTGGGGCAAAAACGAGCTGTGTCCATCCCCGCACACATAGCACTGTATCTTCTTATGTTCTGTCTTTCTTTTGTCCGTTCCCTTCGCTTTGCTATAGCTTTTCTTTCCAGCAGCACTCAAAGCATTTTGCGACGAATCTCCAGACGTCGGACTATCGTCGATTTGTAGCAATTTGTTTTTAACATAATCCGTTGTTAACGTAATATTGCTATTTTCAATAGCCATTCTCATCGGCTCATACTGCTCTCCTAGCCCTTGTAGCATAAGTGCAGCCAACAATTCGTCATCTATTTCTTTGCCCATGTCTGCTAGTTGATTGGCTAGAGACAGCATCTCGGTGACGTAGACTCGTGGACTGTTATACATGCTCAACTTCTGACTAACAAGGCGTCCTAGTAGTCGACATTTGTTGTTAACTCCTTGGTCTTCAAAGGCGGCTTTTAAGACATTCCAGCTCTCTTTAGCTGTAGTTGCTTTCTTCACGTGCACCAAACAATGGGGTTTAATCATTAGGAGCACCTTTGCGCGTACCTTTCTATCTATCTTGAGACCTGCGTCATCAGACGGTGTTGTCTCTATGTAGTCCCATAAATCTTCCATAACCAAGTATAGTTCCATTTGGATTTTCCAACTTGCGTAGTTCGACGCACCATCCAATTTTTCTATACTTTGAAGTATTCCACTGGGGACGGATGTATGCTGCATGTTTGCGCTAGCACCACTATCACCAACACCACCGCGTGATCTTTCCATTTTAAACTCAACGTCTGTCGTAGTTGTATCAGGCGAAACCACGCTCTGCTACCATGTTGTAATATAAATAATAAACGTTGGTTTTCAGTAAACAGCTAGGTATATTGGAAAGATTTAGTCTTTACAGTTCAATAAATTTTTTCAGACTGACATAGATGATTGACAAAGCTTAGAAAACAAAAATAACATTCAAAATATAAAAAGAATACATCTATTTAAAAAGAGTTTCTAATGCTAGACCCTCAGTTACAAACCTCTTCAACAATTACATATAGTACGTGGAACGGGGTTTCAATTATGTATGAATTTTAATAAGTAAATCTCTTCATTTCTGCTAATTGATTTTGTCTAAGAAAGTATCTGCGGTATTTCATTAAGGCGAAATGAGTTCCAAATTTCATGATTCGACTACCTAATAACCAAGTTCGAAAAAAACGTTTAAATTGAATATACGTCCTTATGAAGTATAGGAGCCAATACACGATTGAGCAAACTTGGCTCGATAGAAAAAAATCTGCAACATTCCCTAAATTTTTCAATTTTTCTTACTTGCTTCGTGGGAAAAAGCATTTTTATTCAATTATAGGCAAATATATTTCAATGAATGTATCATATTCGAATTCCCAATGAAATTTAATTGTGAACTATGGATTCCTTTATCATTAAAATTTAATCATTTGATTGTACGAAATAAATATAAAAAGTATTAGCACGTATTCAATTGAATTTTCGCATTACATTGTCCATTCTGGTAAGCAATTCTCAACCTTATGTAAAGCATCGTAAATTATTTTAAAATTAGGATTGGACCGCGCCTTAAAGGTTTCTTAGTGAAATTTGTTTACCAATAAATAATTTTGACTTACCTTGACCGTTTAATCCAGTCGCATCGGACGCGTGTTAAATAAAACATTCTTAAATATACATATAACATGTTTTAAATACTATATAACATAATATGCTATACATGTAAGTATAGTTTTCTAAAACGAGTTATGTTTACACTCAACTCATTTCTAAAATGAGTTCCGTGTTTTTCTTTTATTTAAGACTAGCTTCGCCCCGCGATCACCCGCGTGGTGATGGATGATGATGATGATATATAATCTATAACCTTGTTAAATTTGATTACGACCCGTTCAGCCGTGATAAGGTAACAAACAGACAGAGAGACAGAGTTTTATATTTTTTTTTCTAAAATAAAGGCCTAAACGGCTAAGTTACTCCTTATAACATCAGCTATCGGCCAGTGAAAGTCCCGTTAAATTCGGTCCAACCATTTCAGATATTAGCCGGAACAAACAGACAGACAAATTTTCTAAATATATTTTTGATGTTAAGTACCGTATATACTTTCATACGCTTTAGTAAAATGCTGTTAATTATTTAGAATTTTAAACTAACACTTTAAATTTATTTATCTGTATAGATTCAGATCCACCTCCGTCTTTCCTCGCCTGAAATCCCGAACTTGAACACATGAAAACCAATGTGATGTCTCGATTGCAGTCCCATTTCAGTTCTTCATGTTTTCAGAGGCCTTCCCCGCGTGTAAGCTGCTCTTGAGCATTTGAGAAGCAGTGCCAATCTATGGTAATGTGATTCGTAATTTTGTAGTAAAGTTGTTTTCAAGTAGGTACTCTCATTCAACACATTAATTTAATACTAAATTTATTGGAACGAATCATATAATGTATGTATCCTCTTCGACCATAAAAGGTGGTAGAAGATACTATTTCGTAGGTCAGGTTAGCATTTTGGTTATTTAATGTAGGTAATACCGGATACACTGAGAAAAATTGCATTGTGTTTTAATTAATTATTATAAGGATCCTCGGTTACTTTGGCCATATTGCCCCCCGGTAACCAGACAACCGTGACAAGTTGGTTGTGGTAGGTAAGGTAGAAGGGAAGAGGCCTCGCGGCCGGTCACCTAGCCCATGGTCGTACATGGTGACCATGTAACTGCCCTCACTGGACTTTCTGTTACGACCGCCCTGAGGAAAGCTGAAAACCGAACGAAATGGAAGAGTATTGAGTATTTTATAAGAGTATTTTCATAAATCCTTGAAGGCCTTTCAGGGCCCGACCTTCAGTAATGAAGTATACGGCCAGAAAGAAGATATAAATATAGCAAATTACAGCTACAGTTATATAAACACACATTTCTAACATTTTGTATTATTGGGCGAATACGGAACTTGTCTTGGTAGTATCTCCAGTGACAGTTGTTTGGCCTTGAAGTAGTAGTGTGCACTGTGCACGTAATTAACGCTATTGCAACTAATTAAGTCATTTCTGAATAGTAAGCCATCTTGTTGGGTACCACCGCAATACCAGTTACTTTAATCGAAGTAGTAGTGCCTGTGTACACATAATTGTGCTTAGACTTGTTGGAACAAATTTAATTATTTCTAATTCAACAACTCGTCTTGGTGGGTACCACCACAGTACGAGATATTCTGCCTCGGAGTAGTAGTGCGCACTGTTCACATTGTGATTACGCTGAATTAAAAAGCAAACCAGAAAATCAATTATTTCAAAGTGAGTAACTCGTCTTGGTGTGTACCATCGCAATGTGAAATACTCTGCCTCGGCGCAGTAGTGTGCACGCATATTTTTGTATGTACCTAAGTTTAAATAATTACAAAATTCCGTATCAAAATCAAAAATATTAAATGACCCAGGACGAAATTTTCGTTCATAGTAACACAGCCATACGGCAGCAATGCGATTTCTATAGGTACAACTGCGATTGACAACTAGATCTAACAGAATACCGTATTTGACATCAAAATCAATTGCAGAAGCATCGCAGTAGTGTGGTATTGCTCAATAGCTAAGAGTATAGGGGCCCAGGTCAACTTTTCGAAAAGATATTCAGGTTTATCTTATCTACTCGTATATAAAATCTAACCTGACCCTAATAAACTTTTTGCGACATGCGTACTAAGTGTTCCATGCTTCGCAAATACGTTTCTGATCGTTTAATTTATATTTTTTTAACAAACCCCATTCCGCTGTCAGTCACGTCTAGGTTCCAAGGGTATATTGGTACCAGTCACTTTTGAGTTGAGGTATAAAAGTGAGTAGGAAGTAATCAAACCAAGCAGCAATATAAGCGAAGGAAATCTTAGGCACATTACAAATTAGGAGATTGTAATATGTCAATAAATTATTATTTTGATTAATTATGTAATAATGTACTTATTTTTAATAAAAAATTGTGTCATATGTTTATAACTTACATTTAAGTAATTAGAATTTAATTATGAAAATTAAAGTATTGTTTACAAATTCTAAATTTTATGGTTACTTTTGTTTTTATGATGAAAGAAAGTTATGTACTCGTATTATGTTTATTGTGTGTACTTACAAGTATGAAGGTACTTTTATTATAATGTTAGTTGGACCTGTGTTTTACCAATATTTAACAATCACTACGACACCGATTGTAGAAGCAAACTAACTTTGTAGAGATCATCAATATATAATTTATAATATTTTCGAAAGAATTGATATTTTTAATAGTGTTAAACACTTTTGATTGCAGACAATTTTCGATACTCTCGATGACAAAGACCTTAGGCAAGCCCGTTTTCGTAGCAACCCGTACGAAACGATCGGTTCAGTTATATTTTTAAACCGAGCAGCAGTCAAAATGGCCAATATAGACGCAGTGTGTGAATTCATGTTCACGAAACCTAAGAAACCTTCAGGAGAAGACGCTGTGGATAAGAGGGAGATATTGTATTTTGCTGATGTGTGTGCGGGTCCCGGTGGGTTTTCGGAGTATATTTTATACCGCAAGGGGTGGAAAGCAAAAGGTAATACACATTGTATAGTATATGTAGGTATAAACATTACTTAACAGAATATTTATACAAATGCTGCAGTTGTAACGCATTGGGTTTTTGTTTGGCATATAAAGCCGTCCATTTAAAAATACTAATAATTCACTTAGAATATATAAAATCTAATAAAACCATAATAATTAAGAAGCAAATTTCCACCAAAATCGAATTTATTAAAATTAAGGCTTTTAATATTTTGTCATTGATATAGATAAACAGGTGGCCTAACTATTTCTAAAATTAAATTGTCACGTTATATTTCCAAAAATAAATAAACAAGGTAATGCATACGCTGCGTCGTAACAATACATGTCCAATTTCTTTTCTATAAAATTTCTAATAAATAATAATCAAGATAAGTTATTTATTTTGTTAGAACATATTATAAGTATTGATTTGAAGGAAAAAATTAGCTCCGAGGATAAATAAGGTTATTTTATTTGCCTTTTGTTTATAAAAAATGGTAGTCTGTAAAGTCAGTTTACGGGCGATAATAGTGATAACGTCATAAGACAAGCTGAACGCTTAGGCCGATAGTGCCGCTCTATAGCTTGTTTTCACGCGTCCTAAGTTCAGGCGTAACGTGACAACGAAATGTGACAATGAGTCATGCTTTTCGTGTTGCAACAAGCGCTCATCAATTTACAGACTTTATTATTAGACGTTATCACGTCGAGAAATATACGACTTGTGGACCAATTGCGAGTTGGATGGATAGCTGCGAACTCTTTTTTAGGCTTGGCTCTGTCTTCGCTGCTGCTTTACTTATCGATGCATTTTATAATCTACCTGAAAGTTTTATTCAGAGGGCATTTTTCGTGGCGCCGTAGATTAGCCGCTAAACTAAATTGTACAATTTTTATGTAAAAAGAATATTAAAAATGCTCTCCGTGAAAGATTGCCTGTAAGAGATTGATGTAGCGATAATGCCGCTAATGGTCCACTAGCTCTCCTGTAGTGCTTTTATTGCATCATGATTTTACTTATGATTGGTTGTCAAAAAAATTTATATTGTATTGTACAATTAGATCTCTTTGTAGGGTTTTAAATAATTGATTATCTCCAAAAACAACTCCATTACTGACTTGTTTTACAGCTGATGAATTTATTCTTGAGTCCTAAATAATTTTTAATACCTATGAGTGAAATACAATATATTTCTGTCATAATAACACTATAACATTGGTCTCTTTGTAGGTTTTGGATTCACACTTAAAGGTCCCAATGACTTTAAACTGTCTGACTTTTATGCTGGTTCTGCGGAGACATTCAACCCCTATTACGGAGTGAAGGATGACGGTAATGTGTTTGACCCGGCCAATCTGGCGTCTTTGAAAGAGCATGTAATCAAAGAAACAGAAGATAAAGGAGTTCATTTTCTTATGGCTGATGGTGTAAGTAGTGTTTAATTTATTAGTTTGGATTTTGTGGTTACAAATTGTTGTATTAACGTGTATATTTATATATTTATTTGAGCAGTTTGTAGTTTGTGATGCCTCTATCTACTCATATCTTTATAATATCATTTATACTTAGTATCTGAATCCGTTATTCCAGAATACCGCGCAGTAGTGAATCTGAAGAGATTTCCGTAACTATTTTACCCGACTGTCTAAAGAGGGGTTATGATTGAGCGTGTATGATTATATAAGTGTAATGGGATGTAAAAGTATTCAAGTAAGGTTTTATTATCGAAACATTATTATTATGACAGCCTACAGCTTGATGGAGTTTGCTTAATGAGGTATTATTGGATTTGTATATGCCACGTGCAAAACAGAAGAATATACGTTTTAAAATATAATAATGTGGGGACAGTAAACCACAGTACCTACGCTGTATCCGATAAAACAAAGATTACCAGATCTTATAGAGTATAGATTCATCAAAATTAAGAGTTTTAGCCCGTAGACTCGCCAATCGCCATATTTGGCCAATAATACAATATATTTTGCAGAAATCATACTACTTTTCCAGGAATTGCAACATGTGTGGTTAAAAGATCATTCCAAAGATAACCTTAACTTTTAGACTAAAGCTTGTCAAGCTATTCAATAGATGTCGCTCTATTCCCATATTACATATAAAATCGTCTAGTGTTAAATTTCGATGCTCGGATAGAAGGCCTAGCGGTAATGGCGTCTGACACGGATTGTCGGAAGACGCGGGTTTTAATCCCGTCCGAGGATGTGTAATTTTGATCTATAAAATTGAAAAGTGATTAAGCTAAAGCAGGCTTGAAAATTCATATAATACTGACGCACTGATAATTTATCAGTTTACCGAATTCACTTTTTGTCATTATAACATTTGGATGTTTTGTCGTCTTTCCATTCTAACAATTTTTATTTATTTATTTAGCCATTTGCAACATCTTAACAGTACTACCAAAGCGATGCTACAAGTAATTATATAAACACAATCTTAATTTAAAAAAACAATAGTTTGTATATACACAATTTTAAATAAAATTAATTAATGGAAAATGGTACTTTTAACACCAGTGCAAAATAACTTTATGACAAAATTACGGCAATGACATTTTGACGTTTGAGCTAAGTTACCCGTAATCATAAAATTAAAGCTTAAATAAAATTATGTGATTGTGTATTACAGGGTTTCTCAGTGGAAGGTCGAGAGAACTTACAGGAGGTAGTGTCAAAGCAGCTGTACTTATGCCAATGCCTCGCCGCGTTGATGCTGGTACGGACCGGTGGACATTTCGTCGTGAAACTATTCGATGTCTTCACGCCGTTTAGTGTAGGGCTCATCTATATTATGTACAGGTGTTTTGATCAAGGTAAGATTATCACAGTAGCATATTTAGAACTGCAGATCCGATTATATAATATTTTACAAAATACCCAACTTCAAAGGCTATCAAATACATTTAAAAGCTAGTAAACATTTTGCGTTATATAGTTTTATTTTGCTGCTTACTTAAATTACAAATTCAAGTTTGCCCTCTGTCCACGAAAATGTTGATAATTTCATCGATGTCCTGGTTTTTAATCTTTAATTTTATTATGGCACTAGCGACCCGCCCCGGCTTTGCACAGGTGGAATGCTGATACTAAATAATATACATACCTACTACAGAATGTCCTTATAGACAACGTTTACAGCTTTTTTGTCATTAGACAATACAAACATATTTTGTTTAGAAGTTACTCTTGAAAGAGCGACATATAATTGACCATGAGAAAAACACTCAACGCTCAAATATAGCCGCCGCACCGCTATGTCCCTGCATTTTAAATTTGTAATATCTTCGGAAATATTCATTTAAATTACATGCTGTAAAGGGCCATATTGATCTATATTGAATGGACAATGTTTTAAGGTACTTAATTGGATAAGGATTAATGCTGTATTGCTTAAAATAACTTCCTAGATAAGCCATTTTTTCCCGTAAAATGTAATGGATAAAAAATGGTTATTGTGGGTTATCCCTTAAGAGATAAACATATACCATAGCAGACTTTTTTGTTGACCTTTTTAAGGTGTACAATATCTCGTGGGGTTCAGTCAGCGTTTGCAATGTAAGCGCAAAAAAATTGTTTATTTACATCACATTATAAACCTGTAAATTCATCAGTGTTTCTCTACAATGTTATGCATGTATCATACATATAAACCTTCCTCTTGAATCACTTTATCTATTAAGATTAAGATAAGAAAGCGCTTCAAACTCCGTTGCATAGTTTTGAAGATTTAAGCATACATAGGGACGGACAGGCAGCGACAGCGACTTTGTTTTATACTATGTAGTGATAGTGATAGTGAAGTGATGATATCATCAGCCTATCGAGCTCCATTATCTATCTTTACTACATATAATAAAACTGTAGAGGTCGAATCTCTGTACAATGACAACAATTCTAAAAACCGAGTGAGGAGGATGTAAGGAGTGAAATCTAACTAATTTATTTATTTTTTTAATTTTTTGTTTCTCTATTTGTCTTTTCGTCTGTCTGTTTGTACGGACTAATCTCCAAAACGACTGGACCGATTTAAATAAAATGTATGGTGGTAGTTTATATCCCTGGTCAACATATAGGATACTTTTCATCCCGGTAAATTAAAGAGTTCCCGAGGGATAGTTAAAAAACTGTAATTAACCGTATCCCGCGAGGCCACGCGAACGTAGCCGCTGGCGGGACACCTAGTTATGAAAAGGAAAGATTTGTTTGTTTATTTGAATTTAATAGGTCCGAAACTACTGGATTTGACACCTGTGAAACCACGGAGCGCAGCTAGTATATATTATTATTATTATTATTATTATATATTTTCGGCATGCCCATTGTGCCCATAATGGATCCGCGCTAGTACTGTAGTGTAAATGAAGCTTTGATCGATATTCAATGCAGGGATGATGCTATATGAACTTACAAGTTGTATATTTGTGTGTAGAGCAGTAGAACTCTTTCTGAACAATTTCGTCCGCCAGTGGACGCATGGTAGCCGGCGAAATTACAGGCCCATGAGGCTCAACAACTTAATGTCTTCTGTGGCTGGTTACGGCCGCAGTGCAGTTCGTCACTTATGCGGAAATGCATCTGTTTTAGGCACAGGTAACCACTTAACACCAAGTGGGCGTCGTGCTTGTACCGTTTGCAAATTACATAAATCTAAATATAATGTTTGTTACATGTGCGGGACCTACCAATCTGAACTTGCATCAAAAAGTATTTAATACTATAGAAATAGAATTTCCTGAGACTAATATTATATTCTAAAATTCGATGTGCCAGGTGCTTATATAAGCCAGACCGTTTGTTGTCTCAACTCGGCCAGAGCCGCCATTTTTTTCGATTTCAATCATCTTTTGATTGCAACTGAGATAGTAATGGCCCTGCTGAGAATACAAGATTATCATGTTTACAAACAAACAACCTCCCTCCCTACCCTATAAGGCTACGTTCCGGTAAGCTCTGAAATCACCCGCGGCGTCCGCACACCAATTCCCAGCCCACGATCATCGTGATCGAGCTCGATACATCATCTATGACGTCACCGAAAACGCTCACGTCGCGACCTCAACGCTCGCGGATCGAAGGTGGCTTTACGTGGTCGTTTCGAGCTGTCGCCGTCAAAACATCAACGAGTATAATATGATTCTTTCTAGTTTTGACAGAAAAGTTGGCGCGCATTTCGCGACCGCGTGAGTGTTCCAAACGGATTAAGCATTTTATGCACTGAGAAAAATCTAAAGCTGAAAGCGTCGTAACAACGGCCGATTTTGTTGGTATGACGGCAAAAAAACCGACCAAACGTAATACGAACAAAATTGCCTTCTATGCAGAAAGCGATAAACGCCTACGTACGGCGAATTCAACAAGTAGAATAGGATAAATATGACTTTATATACTATTTGTTTCGACGTACTATCGAACAGATTAGCCGTAATAAAAATCAGTAAACATGGTAAATCAGGTTAAAAACGAAGAGCTGACGATGATTTTAAACTGTTGTAAGGCGATTTTAACCGTACGTAAGTTAAAATGAAACTTTCCTACAGAAATATTTACTTCATATAAGGTTATATTTGACTTTCGTCAGGCGTTTTTATACCCTTGTTTACTGTTTAGTACCTTAATATTAAACTTACTTACTTACGTTACTAACTGTGTACCATACACCTATAACACCTATTGAATAGGGCCTATTCAAAAATATCGAAGACTGGCACCCGCGACCGTAGCGGTTCAGTTGACTGCCAGGGACTACTAGGATTTCAATGAAACCTCTTCCAATGCCTGCACTCCTTTATTCGAATCAAATACTGTCTTGTATTTCTTGTTTCCGAACCTTATTCAAAATTTGAATTTAGCGCTAAGTCCACTCTTTCTCGGATACAAACACTTGCGTGTGTTAGAGATGAACAGCGCCATCTAGCGTGGTCTATAGTAGTAATATATTGGCTAGACGACACGCTGAGAATGGAGTTAATATATAATGTTTTACACTTAATTTAAATACCTACGGGAAAAGCAAGTAATCACCGAATATTAATAAGTGGTCATTGCTCTCATGTACGATAATAATAAAGACGCTTGAAGCAAAATTAGTTTTTGCGATATCACGATGGTCTTACATTGAGAGTGTTTAGCATCTTAGTAGTAGCACTTTATACCTTGCCATAACATGAAAATCATCTTCCGCCGTTAGTAAATGCCGCATATGAACGTCGCTTCCTAACTTAGGTTTACGCTTGTTTAGTATTTATTGCGAGCGTATTTCATCTTACTTAATAAATAATCCACCTTTTCATAAGGCGAATATTGCCGTAATTACGATGATTTTCACCGCATATTAAGCGTCATAAACGTAAGGTGATTTTAACAGTATAGACTGCTTATTTAATAGGAGTAGGGCATATTCGGAAAGTGACTTCCGGTACGTTACATTCAACAGATTGTATCTGTTAAATCTAATAAACCGTTTGTACGTTTTCGCTTAAGAAAACAAAAATAAACGTAAGCCTCATAAACTCACCTCACGTAATTACGATTCAGCCGTGTACGAACAAATTCACCTTAGCTCAGAATTCGATTTTTCTCAGTGTGCATTAGAACCAAAGAGAATGGCAATCCGGGTGCGACAGTTGACGTTGAGCGTTGACGGCGCTTACCAGAACGTACTCTAAATATAATGACACTAATGTCGGTAGAGTTTTCTGGAATCGTCGCTTCGTACACCGACCTAGAATATTCTCGAACTTTATACTTGTAATATAACTTTTTCTGCGCGCTTGCGGCAGTTGGTGTCTCTAGACACTTCGGGTGGTCACAGTGTTTGTTTATTTTTAGTTTGCATCCACAAGCCGGTGACGTCGCGGCCTGCAAACTCGGAACGATACCTCATCTGTAAATGGAAGAGATTGGGTACAGAATCAGTGGAGCAGCATCTTTTCTCCGTAAACTCGATACTTTGGAAACGCGTGGATGGCGATGATGATGTCCTAGAATTGGTACCACTCAGCGTGATTCAAGAAGATGCAACATTTTATGAATATATTTACAAAAGTAACTGTGTGTATGTATGATTGTCCCTTGTCAGCGGTGCGAGCATGGATTGTCTATAGAATAAAGTTACCGGTAAAAGGCAACCCGCGATATGGCGATCGCGGCTAGATCCATACTAGAGACAAGGTATATAAGATGGCCGATAAAAGGTAGTTTATCGATTCGACAGTTTTTCGTGAGATCCATGCTCGCACGGCAGATTCTATAAAAACATAATTATGATAATATTAATTAATTATGTCTTTTCAGGTTGGGTCACAGGCAAATACAGCATCTCTTGAAAATGGCTGCTTTCAGTAATGACAAAAACCTTAAGGAAAATTCGCAAGCGGAAATCAAGGAAGAGTGTCTCAAGTTGTGGAAAGTAAGTTTGGCCTCTAGCGCTCTTATACCCGGGTAGGTTAGTAAGCAGTACATCAGCATGACCCTATAAGTGATTTCTTTTTAATTTTATTTTCATGCATGTATATAAGGTATTTGTTAATTAGAAGGGTATGGGAATTTGAGTTGGAGCAGACCAATATGTCTTAATAGCACATTAACATAATACATCATAATCTATTTACAAACGCTAAAAAATATCCTAATATTTCATAATTTATCCTTAACAAGTACAATTTGAAAATATTAATACCGACTTAATAACTGAATAGAATTATTCAGTTATTGGAGTGTATCTCAAAAACTATTAGACTGGTTTGATAAAATTTAAATGGGACCACACGGGAAGCACCAGCTATCAAATAAAAGAATTTTGAGAATCGGTTCATCCAGTCGAAAGTTATGAGGTAACAAACATAAAAAAAATACAGTCGAATTTTAGTACCTCCTCCTTTTTTTGGTAGTTGGTAGAAAAATCGTCCAAATCGTAATAACATTTATTTATTTAAAATACTTTAAATAATTTTTATAACATATGTTATTCTCTTCAGCCTTCAAATTACCTGCCTTTTCTCAGTAACACTTTCAGTAATGTCATTGTGTATATATTATATCTGTCACAGCTACCGGACCAAGTGAGAACCCAATTAGAAAGACTCAAACCGGATGACACTCTTATGATGATGCTCTCCCTAATAAAGAAACGGGTTCGTCTGCCACCGGAAGCGCAAAGTGCGCTTTCTTTCAAGTCAGATATATTGAGCATACCTCCTAATTACATTGAAAAACCAACTGATTTAGACAAATTTAGAAATGTGTATGACTGGCACATGATGTTCCTGAGCAGCGGAAAGAATATGTCAGATTTGAGAATATTTTTGAGTAAGTTTTTTTATAATCAAATTATATCGGATTTCCTTAATTTTATAACAGCCAGTAGTGGGAGCATGGATCTCACGATAAACAGATTTTATCAGCTGTCGTACCTTGTCTTTCGCATGTATCTAGCCGCGATAGCAATATCGCGGGTTGGCTTTTACCGATATTTACTGTCGAATTTTATCCTATCGACAAATGACAACCCATGCTCGCAGTACAGGTTGGTGAACGAATGCGTCGACCGCATATGATTTAACCGAATATGTTCGTTTACATTAGGTCGGTGCCGGCTATTGTAATATATAGGTATTTTTCATCGCAACAGATAATTTTATTCACAATATAAATGGAACTACATTAAGAGCGTGGAGATCGTGTAGGAAGAATAAATGCGATATTTTATTGAATTTAAACATAAAACAGCCGCAACGCAATTATCACACAGTTTCAAATTATAACACTTAGCTCGCCTTATCGCACATAATCGTCTGCATATTGTAACGGAACAGGCTCTGGATGAGGATTCCGTCACGATTCACAAATATAGAGACATTTAGAAAGTATCTTGGTATGAACAAATATTGATGAAATTTAGACAATCAAAAGTAGAAGAAAGCGTTAATGTGTAATATTGAGATTTAGATGTTAGGTATTTCTTATAGCAAGACTATAGGTACTTACTGAAAATGATAAGCAGCTTAGAATATTTAAGCTATCAAGATATTCTATGTATTAACCATTTAAATCGATTGTTCAGATAGAACTGATAAGTTACTTCAAGTAAAAGGAAATGTTGAGTAATCCTTTAAATACATAAAAGTTACAAGCAAAATTAATAAAATTACCATGAAAATTAGCAGCATTGATATTTCTAACCATACAAAGTTATGTGAGGAACATATTTTCGTTGTGTGTCCGTGTATTTGAGTTTGCTTCATCAAAATGAACCCTAAAACAAATGAGTATTGACGCCGATCTGAAGCCGATAGAAAGGGCTTTGATTGGATCTACGTACCTCTGATCGGAGTCATACGAAATTCAAAATATGTGTTGTCATGAGCGGATTTTGATGAGATTTTGAAATTAGAATAGGAATGCGCTGGAGGGCTGAGATTGGCTGAGGTGGATCTGAAGCCGTTTTGACGCCGATAGAAAGGGCTTTGATTGGATACCTATCGGCCTCAAATCGGCGTCACTGTCAAGTTTGAGAAAGTATATAAGCAGTAGAAAGACCGAGAAAATGCTTATTAAATTCTCGAACTTCCGTGAGGTAATATATTCTGCTACGGACATGGTTCCGGACGTGGGTTGGATACCTCACGGTGACAACTAAGATCCACCTCGATAGGGAACGCCCAATCCTTAGAGTTGGACACTTTTGGGAGCGAGCCAACAATCGCTTTAACCTATTGTAATGGGTACGATTAACTGCTCCTCACTTCGATTGGAAAGAATATTCCAGTGGAAGTGTCTTCTATGTATTATATTTATTTATTTCCTCTCATACTAGAACGTCGCTCTGCAGCCTTCCATAGCTTCGGCTATAGCGGTATAGTCGCGCGACTATTTCCGTGCGTGGAGTTGGACACCCTAGGGGCCATAGGTTCGATTCTCGGCTTGGCACCGAACCTTAGAGGCTAGTTAGGGATCAAACTTGAGCCATCCTATCAGGGGGATGAAAGCTCATGCGCAATTAACTTTGGGGGGTTTGTTGGGGACTTACACACACTTTAGCAGACTAGGAATTTATTTAGGACCGAAGTAGGTCTAGTATTTTTGTTTACCGGGTTATACATTAACTTCGTGATGGTTCAATCGGGAGCAAATAAGTAAATTCACGCGCTAGTGGCGTCTACCACTAGAGACGTAGGTTTCAATAATGAATTCGTCATATCAATACAATATATTGGTATGCTAGACTTAGAAACTAAAGACTAACTACGAAATAAAAATGTAAAAATAAATATATATTTAATCAGTATAAAGTAAGTAATACAAAATATTTGCCTGCAAAGGAATATAGAAATATTAATTCGAATGAAATGTAATGTATTTGTTGCATTAATATATTATATATTTGTTGATGAGTTTGGGTGATCGAGTTTAGGCTAGATTGTTTACTCTGATCCTAGCATGAGAATGCGGTAATAAATTATAGCAATTGAATTATTTGCTGAAAGTATCAAATGTAATATTTAGAATCAAATGATAATTCGTAATGATAAATAATACTATTAAGAAGAGATAAATAAGATTATAATCGCTTATAGACGCAAACTCTACATTTGGAAAACTACCAAACGGACTTAGTAAGGCCTTACTAATTTTGGGGTAAATAGAAGAGGTTCTTGGCATGATGGAGAACATTTGTGTCACAGTAAAGAGCAGCTCTTAATCCAGCATTCGAGTTGTAAGCCTTGAACATGCCAAGAATCGTACTTTCTAAATCATAATAAACCTAGAATTCTACGGCTAATCTAAAGAATTCAAATTAATTACTTACAATATGAAAATTAATGAAATATATTATATCTTTAAATTATAGAGATATCTATCAATAATTTACTCGGCAAAGTAAAGCTAACTATTATAATAATCATCATAATAAATATATGGCTGCTAGTATTGAGCTAACCAATACAACAAAGATTCTGCTAATACTTAAGTATTTAAAATAATTGCTTTTCCTACAATGGTTCAATAGATGGCATATCATGTAAAACACTAGTAATCTAAGTATAGCAATCTCGTATAAAAATGAGATTTATGTGTGTGGTAAATCTTATCAAACTTGGTCAAGCAATGCAGCACCTTGAGAATTCTTGTAAACCACAAACAAGGGTCTAGAGATTTCTCTAAGTCACTGATATTATTTCCCATATATTGCTTCAGTAAACAAGTAAATGATTAAACTTGAACAATTGAACTATTCAGGGAATAGTGGCTGATAATATTTATCTAAAGGAATTGGATAATCAGCGTAGTAGTTACTGATCACAAGAGATTTCTAAAGCGCATATAAAGCGAGTTTTTACTTTACTTTTGTTATTTATTTCCTAGCAGTTTTCATTAACGAAACAAATAGTACATATTATAGAGACACTTAGTCTGCAAGAGATTATATCAATCTTATCAACAGCTAAATGCTCATAGCAATAAACATAAATCTATAAAGAAAGCTAGTTATATAATTAACAGATTTATAACTGTTATTAATAATAACGAAAATCATGCGTATATCTGATATCATTTAATGGAGTTGTTTATATATTATTTCACTAATCAAAACTGATTTATCATATTTAACAGATAGTTTTGCAAGCTAATAATTATATAGTAAAACTTGCAAATATCCTACTGTTTCTATGTTCTATGGTCAAATAACATAGACCTTAAATTCAGAAACATATATTGATGATTAATATCTTCCACAATTAGAAGTCAAATCAAGTACATAAGCTAGAGATCTAGGATCAGCTCAGTCAGTCTGTAAGAACTAAGTATTTGCAATCTAGTATGTTCATCGCAATTTTTCGTTATCAGCTAGCAGTTCAGTAATGTAGTAGTAGGTTATCCATCGTAATATCAGAATACCTAGGCGTTGCTTTTGGTTTCTCTAGGCATCTATAGTTCTGAATAGTTTTCTCTGTTTCAATTCTTTCCGAAAAGAGCAAGGTTACAACAGCGGTACACAGTGTTAGGGTCCTCCTAGACTAGACGATCATTGGCCAATACGAATTATTAGAATAAAAAAAAAATATTAGGGGGGGGTTGTTACAATTTGGTGCCGTGACCAGGATTGGAATAACGTTACTACGGAAGTTTTACTAGGAATTAGTTGCGGTCAACCGCACAATTTGTTGGCGTGAAATGGATAGGATTTTATTGAAACAGAGATGCTATTGCAATAGGTGATTTTTAAAGGGCTAAATAGGTAGTCAACGGATACTATAATGAGGTGATGATGTTGTTGTTCTAGGCTACAGTAGTAGATTTCTACAATAAACTAAGAAATAAATAAGCCGGATATGCATTTTTAGGAATATTACTAAAATACTGATTACTACGAAGCGCTTAAATGATATTCAGGGAAAGATAAGTTGTATGCAAGTTTCATGTATGTAAAGTCTGCAAAGGTGTCATTTACGTGTACCCCATAGTCGATCTCTAGAATCCAGAAGTACACTTATCATTCGAAAGGCAGGTTGCGTGTTGTGTTTACGACTAGGATACTCTCCTGGAAGCACACGGTAAATAGTCAGTATCGAACTCTACTCAAAGTGACCCGAAGGTTTTAAGAACACTTTTAGTATTGAACGACTTATGAAACTCACTTGGGAGCCAAGAATTGCGTTATAGAGTACTGAAAGAGTTATTGTGTAGTGTTAGGAAAGGAAGAGAGTTTCTACATGTTGAAATGCCGTCGCTGTATTCGCATCACAAGGATTACATTTGTAACCAGCAAAATACGTACGCAAAAAGCGCAGATCGTGGACATGTCTGTATATAATCGTTGTTTGTTACGTTCAGAAGTGTTAAGAATATAAACATGTGTGAACGTTAATAAATGGCTTACCTTTTTTTTCCGATAAAATTTATGGTCATTAAATGATAGCAAAAATCTACATACGTAATTACTTCTATTGCATTTGCGAAGGAAATAAATAGGATTACAATAAAATGCAAAGTTGCGCAACTTTAATTGAGCGATGATAAGTCTTGTTAGAAGTTTTGGTTGATATATGTTTAGTTGTAACATTGGGGGGATGAATTTATCATTCAGATAATTAGCATTGTGCAAATTCATATAGACAAGTCAGATAGTTGTATAGTTATTCGTAAAGGTTAAATAAATCAACGATATGCAGATTTATTAGACAAACATAGTAAGCGCCGAATTTAAGTATAAAAAAACTGATATTATAGCTAGGTAGTGATGAGTCTTCGGAATGAAGCTGGTAAAGTTTGGACAATCTAGGCAGGCTGAAGAGGAGCGCCGGATTTCAGAAGCTTTGGGGCGAAGCGGCTGGTCGAGTAGTGCGTCTTGACGAGATCTGCAAATATAATAGGGAAAATTAGGGAATGGTGAGCAAAGCCGGGTTATCTATCAAAATTAAAAATAATGGAAAAAAACAAACATTATGTAAATCAAAGTGAATAAGGAAACTTTTATTTAGGGCACAATAATAATTGTTTGGATGTTAATAGTTATGTATGTATTTATGTTCTTATGTAACATAATTGACATGTAAGTAGTACGCGCAAAGTATATACACAACCTTAAATTTTAAATCTGAACCCGGTATACATCGTCAATTTCGGTCGTGGAATACTAGTAGACTATATACTAGTAGAACTATATTAGAGTTTAGGGCAATATAAAAAAAACCGGTTCCATGCCATGAAAATCGTAGGAATTGTGGAACTCATTTAATCAAGTGAGAGGTTATTACAGAACAACAGACAAATATACAAACGTTCATTTTATATTTTACTAGTTGCGGTCGCGGATGTACCCGCATGGAGATAGCTGATGATGGTGGTGATGATAAAAAGTTATCTATGCGTAAATCTAGTATCATCTATTTTTATACCAAATCTGATCAAAATTAGTCCAGCCAGGACTGATGTAATAAACATTCATTCAGACATACCAGCATTTGCGTTTATAATACTAGTACCTAGGTACCTTGTTAGGATAATTATGATAATGATGAGGAAGAGTATTTTATAATATGTAAATTCAAAGCTACATCTACTTTCGTAACAATTTTCATCAAAATTGGCGCAGCTGTTTAAGAGGGATGGTGAAGCAAACATTCATTCTTACGTACCAACGTCGTGTTTGTAATATTAGTACCTAGAAAATATTTTTTAGGATACTAACTAAATAAATATCGAAACTTGCGTACCTACCAATCAATGATGAGTGGGTTATGTGAACTGTAGAGCTTGTCAGGTTTCACTGTGGTTTATAGCAATACCACAGTCGGCAGGCAGGGATCTAGAATTCATGGAAAACTATAAAATATACATAAACATATAACGAGTAAAATATAGAATCAGTTATTTCATCAATAATCTAAAACTAACTGAAGGTTGTATATCAGGGCGCGTAGAAATATGAGAAAATCAATAATTGTAGCTTTGTTCAGAGCAATTAGGTACCTATCTTAAAATTGCTATTGAATAAATAAACAAAGGTAGAAAAAGAAATATGTTAGCAATAATAAAATCAATCAAAATGTCATGACAATCAACATTTAGGTTACCTAGGCTACAGAATTTTACAGAAAGGTAAACACAAAAGAGTTCTTTGTAAAAGCAAAGAAACTTTTTGATTGTGGTACTGAGAGCTTGCTGTCAAAGTGTAAAGAGAATATAAACACTACGTTTTACTATAGTATCACGTAAAGAAGAGTTCCGGAGATTAATGCCTAGGTATTTTATAGATGTTTATTGGAATCTATATAAAAGGGAGGTGTTTATGGTATATGATGGGTATGCAACTAGGAAATCAATATTGAGTCATGTTGCTTGGATTAATTGTTTGCCTGCAAAGAGTTTGACGACATAGCTAGATAATGTAATATGAAAAGTTCAGTTGTAACAAAATACGATAAGTATGTACATAATAAACTGGTAATTTCTATGTAGGTATAATCTGTAGGACGTATGTAGATATGAACAGGGAAAAAGGATGTTTGGTTGGAGCAAAGCAGAGATGAACAAGTCTAAATAACACTATACATACATACCTTGCCAGATAGCTGGAGTGTAGTTTCGTAGGAATATGTACACCTATGTATATAACAATATGTAGGTATAAATAGTTGTTGAATATCAATCGGAGTTGTTGGGCGAATGTATCGTGCATGCGCTGCCTACATTTGTTCGCAAGTTTTAGCCGTGAACCCGTCTTGGACACTGCAAAGATAAAGGTAAATTAATGCTACGATAAATAGAGTTACGGGGAAAGATATAATAAGAGCGAACGTGCATAGAATTTACGAAAATCATATTTTTGACGTGAACTGTGTTTCCTTTATTTTGACAGCGACATATTTAACTATCTGTCATAAGCACATACGTGTATATCCAAAGAGTTCGTAACAAATAGAAATTATGTTCAAGGTTTAATATACCTAGCTATAATTTAAATGCTAAAGTTATATATTATTATAGATATAATAAACGGTATGATTAGGTATAAGATGGAATAAGAACTTACCTGTGGTCAACAAATGTCCATAGCTCTTTGAGATTTTGTGATCCTTTGTAGATATTTGAGGTTTATATTTTATTTAGGGAACAAAAAAAGGAAGTATTAAAAGACAATCAAAGAAATTCAGGGTCGCTATATAGTACGGAAATTCGGGTAGAGGTCGTAATAAAAAAAAATACTTAAAAGTTTAGTTGTAATGCGACCGAAAAGTGGTAAAATAGCACGGAGCGTCTTTGTTAAGACTTAAAATTTCGTTTAACAATCGTAATGGGATACTTTGAGAGATATCTTTCAGTAATGCGTTACAAAGACATTGGCAGATATAGTGTAGTTATGATAATGACGTGATGAATATAAATTTTATTCAAAATCAAACACATTATCACACATGACAAAGTTTAAGGATTTCTGTACATTAATAGCCGTGACGCATACATTAGTGCAGGGTTATTCGAGGACCGGAAAAACAGTCTTGTTGATTTTTGCTTTGAAATTCATGAAAGATGTAGCTAGGGAAATGACATGGAGATTTGGAGAAATTTGAGTAACCACGCAGTGACAGCACAGCGTACACATGATCTCGTAATATTAAATATGTGGATAGAGAAATAGAAATAGAAGAGATCTTCGGAATATCACAAAAGAATTGAAAAATAAAATTTAATCTGCGATTCACTAATTGATTACTTGCAAGTAACCAAGGTTTGATGCAAATGGATTACGAAGGTTGTAGAAGATGGGGGTTGGAAATTACAAAGATAAATGGAAATAAACACAACTATGTTCTTTTGCTTGTACTCGTACATTTGAAATTAAATTAAATATAAATTCCGTTTAGAGTCCTCAATTTATGAGGTACTTAACTATCACTATAACTTTTAGTTATAGACCGTTATCAATCTAGTCATATTTCAGCAAACGTCGAGCATAGAAATATTCGAAATATCTTGTTTTTTTCATTTGTTGGGATTTGGGGTTATAGAAATATAAACAAATTACCTGTAGGAGGGGCTTCGTATGCGTAGCTTAAGCAAGTAAAAACGCCGATATTCTTCGAGCACTATTTATTCCTCAACTACAATATGCGTACAGTTTAAAGTAAGGCAGAACGATAGGTATAAGCGATAGGCACACAGTAGCACCCGAAAGAAGAAAGAAGTTAAGATAGGAATGGATAGATCGCGAGAGTAAGTATAGCGCGGCGCGAGTCGGAGCGACATAGGTTCGTCGCGGAAACCGATCTGGGTAGCACTGGCGCGGGCGCCGGCCGTCTGGGGCCGGGTTCTGAGTGCGCGCCTCCCGCGCAGCCTTCACCTGCCGCCGTCGCCTGTACAAGTTGCGGCTAGTGTTGGGCGTGGCGCCTAGTGATGTGCCGCCACACCACCCCCCTTGGAGTTAGGAAGACCTGCGGAAAAATAATCTGGAAATCTGATTATGCGTCCAGACCGAGTGGTTTTCACTGGACGTTGACCATCAGGGTTTGGAATCGCCGGTTTAGGTTTCTCTTTATCTTGAATGTCTCTCAGGATGTAAGCAGGTTTGACTCGATCTATTGAAACGGTCACTGGTCCTCTGTTTAATTCCACAGTTATCGTTTTGTCTGTCCTTTTAAGTACGCGATAGGGTCCCGAATATGGCGGTTCTAAAGCTCCACGCAAAGCATCTTTTCTTATGGAGACGTGTTGGCTGGTCTTCAAGTCCTTATGTACGAATATGGGCGCTGAAGAATGTCGTGACGCAGGCTGTGGTCGTAGCAGTGACATGTGTCTTCGTAGCTGAGTTACGAAATCTGGTGGTTTGAGGTCACAATTGGTAGGTTGAACGAACTCGCCAGGTATTCGTAAAGTTTCACCGTATACGAGTTCGGCCACAGAACATTGTAGGTCTTCTTTCCAGGACGTCCTTATGCCAAGCAGAACTACGGGCAATATGTCCGTCCATCTCTGCTCGCCATGAGCCATAATAGCAGCTTTCAGAGTGCGGTGGAGGCGCTCGATCATACCGTTTGCGGCTGGGTGGTATGCAGTTGTATGACGTAACTGAACGCCACAGAGATCCGTTAGCGATTTGAAAAGCTTTGATGTGAATTGGCGTCCTTGATCAGTGGTAAGAGTATGTGGACAGCCAAACCGTGAAATCCATATCTCATAAAACGCTTTTGCTATTGTCTCGGCGGATATGTCTTGTAGCGGCTGCACTTCAGGCCAACGTGTATATCTGTCGATAGCAGTCAGACAGTATTTGAAATCCCGGGATGGAGGAAGGGGACCAATCAAGTCAATGTGCACATGAGTGAATCGCGAGTTTGGTAGTTGAAAATTTCCAATTGGAGATGAGACGTGTCGCTGCACCTTGGACTTTTGACAGGCTTCGCAGCTTTGAACCCAGGCACGACAATCTTTTCGAACTGAGGGCCAAATAAATCGGTCAGTTATCATCTTCGTGGTTGTCTTCGCCCCAGGATGACTCATTGAATGAATGGAGTTGAAAATCTGCCGACGCAGCTCCCTGCTTACAAAGGGACGAGGACTCGACAGAGAGACATCACAGTACAGAGTGATGTTTGTACCCGGTACAGGTATTTGTTCCAGTTTTAATGACGATGAGTGAGTTGAGATAAGGGCCTGGAGCTCTGAGTCGTTTTGTTGTGATTGAGCTAGTTTTTCTAAGTCAGGTGGTGTTGATATGGCTTCTATCCGCGATAAGGTATCCGCTGTAAAATTGTGTTTCCCAGAGATATGCCTTATATCCGTCGTAAATTGAGACACAAAATCAAGGTGATTGAATTGCCTTGGCGAACACTTCTGTTTATTCTGCTGGAAAGCGTAAGTAATGGGTTTGTGGTCCGTATAAATGACAAAGTGTCTACCTTCAATCATATATCGGAAGTGCTTGACGCTCTCGTATATGGCGAGTAATTCACGGTCATACGCGCTGTACAACTGCTGGGACTTGTTAAGTTTCTTCGAGAAGAAAGCTAGTGGCTGCCATTCTCCATCGACCAACTGCTGCAACACCGCGCCCAAAGCCGAAGCAGATGCGTCGGTCACGAGAGCGAGCGGTGCGTCCATTACAGGGTGTGCTAGAAGAGTACATCTAATAATACTTTCTTTACATCTGGCGAAAGCATCGAGCAGTTCTGGTGTCCAGGTGAGTGGATGTGAACCTTTGACTTTAGGACCTGACAGCATGTCGTGCAATGGAGCTTGATCTGCAGCTGCGTGTGGTATAAATCGCCGGTAAAAGTTTAGCATTCCGAGAAATCTGCGTAAGCCATTGACTGTCTTTGGAGGCTCAAATTCTTGGATGGCCTTTATCTTGTCATCTAGTGGACGTGTTCCATGCTGAGAAATGTGAAACCCAAGGAAAGTTACCTCGTTTAGTCCAAATTCACATTTACTTTCGTTTATTAGCAACCCGTAGTCTTGTAACCTCTTGAAACTTTTTCCAGGTGTTCCAGGTGTTCAGACCTACTTCTGGAATACACGAGTATATCGTCGATAAAGGAGAAACAGCAGTCCAGGCCTCGTAGTACTTCATCTAAGAACCGCTGGAAAGTCTGGGCTGCATTACGCAATCCATACGACATAAATGGGAATTCGAAGAGACCGAAAGCTGTAGTGATGGCGGTCTTGGCAACGTGTTCTGGAAAAACTGGGATCTGCTGGAAGGCCCGCACCAAATCAATTTTTGAGTATATGGTACAACCTGCTAAATTGTGTGAATAGTCCTCAATGTGTCGGATTGGGTACCTGTCAGGTATGGTGCGTGCGTTGAGTGCACGGTAGTCGCCACAGGGTCTCCAACCGTTTTTCTTCGGAGCCAGGTGTAAAGCAGAAGCCCATGGTGAATCTGAAGGTCGTGCTGTGCCATCTCGAACCATATCGTCGAACTGCTCTTTGGCTATCTTGTGTCGATCGGGAGCTAGTCGTCGTGGTCTACAAAATACTGGGGGTCCAGGTGTTGTATGTATATAATGAACTGTCGAATGCTTGACCTCCTGGAATACACCAGACGGCTTAATCAGACCCGGATAGCGAGATAGTAGCTGATGGTACTCAGTATTACCTGATATGACTTTGACGCTGGCCTGGTCGCACCTCCTAAAGGTTCCAGGTGAAGAAAGCGTAGTCATGTTATCCAGTAATCGTCCATTCTTACAATCGACTAGAAGACCGTAATGTGAAATAAAATCGGCTCCAATGATTGGTCTGTCAACGTTGGCTATTACGAAGTTCCAGACGAAATCACGTCTTAATCCCAGGTCCAAGTGCATTGAAATAGTCCCGTAAGTATTTATGATACTACCATTTGCGGCGGTGAGATTGTAGTTTGCAGGCTCTCTTGGCTGACGCAGGAAACGGCGGGGGAGAACACACAAGTCCGATCCAGTATCGATTAAGTATTGAATTTTTGTCTTCCTGTCTGTGATGAATAGGCGACTAGTAGCACTTTGACAGTCGTCCGTCGCCTCTACGAACTGTCTCTGTTGTTTCCCGACTTGTAGTTACAGGGTGACGTACACTTCTTCGCTTTATCGCCAAAGTTGGTATGGTACCAACAAACACCCGGTGTCCTACTGCGACTGCGGTTTCTAGATGGATATCTTTGGCGGTTGGGGGAGCGTCCACGGAAGTCTAAATTCAATTGTGCAATTTGCTGCTTTAGTTCCGTTTGAATACGGCTAGCGATCATCTCGTCAATACGTTTCAATAAACCGTCATAATTATTTAAAGTCGGCATGGCGGTACTCGTACTTGCGACTTGATGGATAGGCGTTACCTCGCAAATTTTATCGGCCAGTTCCGCTACGTCTTCCAGGGAGCCGGTAGTTTGCGACACGATAATTGCCTGGACGTGAGGTGGTAAACGGCTCGACCACAAACTGCGTAGAAATTCATCCGTCACGGCGTCTGCTGCAAGCGTTTTTAAATGTCGTAAAAACTGCGACGGTTTTCTATCCCCTAATTCTTCATGAGAAAGTAGTTGTGCGATTTGATGTTCTCGAGAAATCGATAAGCGCTTTGTTAGCTCTTGTTTCAGTCTTTCGTATTTACCGGTCGCGGGCGGATTTTTAACTATGTCTTTTATCTCTCTAATGTACCTCTGATCCAGCTGTGAGATGACATGGTAAAACTTAGTAGTATCGTCTTTCACACACGATATTTGAAATTGCACGGCAACTCGACCGACGGAAGGCGTCGCCGCTGCATCTTCAAAATCACCGTCCGAGTCGTTCACTTTAGCTGCGTGTCCGTTCGGCATGTTATAACTCGAACGTCGGGGTCACCAATGTAGGAGGGGCTTCGTATGCGTAGCTTAAGCAAGTAAAAACGCCGATATTCTTCGAGCACTATTTATTCCTCAACTACAATATGCGTACAGTTTAAAGTAAGGCAGAACGATAGGTATAAGCGATAGGCACACAGTAGCACCCGAAAGAAGAAAGAAGTTAAGATAGGAATGGATAGATCGCGAGAGTAAGTATAGCGCGGCGCGAGTCGGAGCGACATAGGTTCGTCGCGGAAACCGATCTGGGTAGCACTGGCGCGGGCGCCGGCCGTCTGGGGCCGGGTTCTGAGTGCGCGCCTCCCGCGCAGCCTTCACCTGCCGCCGTCGCCTGTACAAGTTGCGGCTAGTGTTGGGCGTGGCGCCTAGTGATGTGCCGCCACATACCCTTTTATATCCTTGTAATGGGTAGGCTTGCGGGAATTTAATAGGTCGGTATTACATCTATATCTTTCTAATCGATAATGTTCAGGAAAAACATAATGGGTAGCAAATTACATTATTACTCAGTATACCTACATCGCATGTTCTAGTTACGGGATACCACTAGTTTACTAGTTCTTCTGAGACCTAAATCTATTAAAACCTATTATTACCTAAACCTATTATTAGTCTTCACCTATTGTATGAGAATTCTAATTCACGGCGTGTCGTTAGTTTGGTTGATAGATAACTATAGTCCCAGAAGAAAAGGAAAAATGGGGAAAGCTGAGCACAGGGCTGGTTATTATATTGTAGTGTCTACGGAGCTGATAGTATTAGAGTGTTATTATTGATAAGCGAAATAAATTTTAATTTATGGATTACATTAAAGGAATGACCAAATAGTTAGAGATCAGGAAATAGGAATAAAAAAAAGAGGGACATTCGTGTGTTTGACGTTTGCGTATAATATTGACAACAAGCGATAGGTGGCGTTAATAAAAGCAAAAGGAAAGGTAAATAGAATATTGTTTATGTTTATAGGGCGTTTCCCTGCTAACTAAATAAACAGTCGTAACGAGTTTCATTTTATAGTTATGAGTAGCATGTAGAGGAAGAAGTTATAGGGTTATTGTAGGTATATCTTGTTGGAACGAAGTATCTAGAATTGATAGATTACCTTCATAATTAGTCGGGTTTAATTTGTATCGAACAGGAAAGGGGTGATGCAATTGATCATGGAAAGGAATAATGTCAGAAATTTAGGAAGGTACCTATCATAGGGATACATTATTAATAACCTAGTTTCAAAACCGAAAATCAAAAGTTATAGCAGAAGGAAAATACTGTGCAGCTATTTCTAGAGTCACGTTTTTGAGCAGTTACCTTTGAGTAAATATTTTGGTACATATATAAGTAAAAAAAATTATGTAAGAAGGTACATAGTTATGTAGACCACAATGGAAATGACATAAAAACATGTTTGGAGGATTGCGGTAGACAGTACATGTAAAAGCGAATGATTTGGTTAGAGTTAGGTATGTCGAGTTGTTATTTTATTCAGACTGATCTACTGAGCTGATTTTGAAGATGTTCTGTGCGCCAATGAAGATTATTGATAGAAAGACACAATGTTGTTTTAGGTGAATGCGTTGGTTACATAAGTTATAGAAAGGATTTGTAAAAGCAGGATTGTTATTGTTGATATATAATAATATAAGATATAATAGTAATCAGATAGTTTAGAGTTTTATAAAAATCGGTTTCAGGTATTGATTTATAATTAAACAATATTTAACATTATTATTGCAAAATGATTATGTAATAAAAAGTCGTGCATTTTGCAACTGTGAAATTGAATGAATTAAGTTTAGACAGAATAACAAATACAAGGTAAAAAAATAATAATGGTAATATTAGGAATCACAATTTTAAGGATTCTCTTCAAATGAAGTAGATACATGAAAAGCGTTAGGAAAATCAAAAAAATAAAATAAAAATACCAAGGTACAGCAATATTTAATAAAACTTTATTACAATATTTAATAAAACTTTATTATAATTAAACAAAGATGTTACAATCATTTAATAAAGAGCGGGCGTAGACCTCATCAGAGCGGGGTTTGTTACAGCTTTTCCTATTTTATTTTTGACATAGGGTTTTTTAAAAAAAAATATGATAATGTAAAGGGGCATTTTATAGAAATAAAAGTCTGAAATTTCAATTGATAAAAACTATTAATCGTGAGTATTCGTAGACACCAGACAAAAGGGTTGAAGGTTTATTTAGGCAGTATGCAGGGCAATGTAAGAGAAGAGAGATTTAAGTTATGATAAAGTGATGGGAAGAGATGGAAGAACTAATGGCGCCAGGGAGAGATGCGTGTGACAGAGTTAGTTTTGAATTTTATTGAGGGCCTCTATGAATCGACAATACCGACTGGAGTCGATTTGTTAAGTTTTGTTTTCAGACAGACACACACTATTCAACGAATGATTTATGGAGTACAAATTGGAGATAGGTTTAGGTCAGAAGACACCACATCAGTATTTACAACTGAATTATTCCATAAAGAGTTCGTACTTTACAGGTAGCCAATGTTTAGCCATTACACTTACATTCACCGAGTTATTAGGCGGTTGCTTGTTTGGTTTGATTTGAAGAGGGATGTATCAGCCATGGAGAATTATTGCTTGTTAGCTATTAACGAGATCTGGAGTAATAAAGGGTGGCGTAGGTTCTACTCCACATACTCGATCCCAAACGAAAAATTGGTTTGGGTGGTAGCACGTATGCTGAATTATTCGAATTGACTAGGTGCACAATTTGGCACAATACTAGTTCCCTTTCGTTATTTCAGATTGTCCTTGTGAGAAGTCATTTTTACTCATGGAGGAAACATTAAGATCGGATATATCAACCCTTACAGTACATTTATTTTTAACTCGGTCTTTTAAATACACTCCACTAGTGAGTTCACGTACTCATATCCTTGTTTGAAAACGAATTTTAACAAATTAGGATAAGCACACGTTCAGTTTTGGTGGGACTATATTTGTGAAGTTGAATATATGGAGGATGAGAAAATTTACTTCGGTAAATTATGAGAACCTGCGTAAATTTTGGGGGTTGGCTGTAACGGAACAGGCTCTGGATGAGGATTCCGTCACGATTCACAAATATAGAGACATTTAGAAAGTATCTTGGTATGAACAAATATTGATGAAATTTAGACAATCAAAAGTAGAAGAAAGCGTTAATGTGTAATATTGAGATTTAGATGTTAGGCATTTCTTATAGCAAGACTATAGGTACTTACTGAAAATGATAAGCAGCTTAGAATATTTAAGCTATCAAGATATTCTATGTATTAACCATTTAAATCGATTGTTCAGATAGAACTGATAAGTTACTTCAAGTAAAAGGAAATGTTGAGTAATCCTTTAAATACATAAAAGTTACAAGCAAAATTAATAAAATTACCATGAAAATAAGCAGCATTGATATTTCTAACCATACAAAGTTATGTGAGGAACATATTTTCGTTGTGTGTCCGTGTATTTGAGTTTGCTTCATCAAAATGAACCCTAAAACAAATGAGTATTGACGCCGATCTGAAGCCGATAGAAAGGGCTTTGATTGGATCTACGTACCTCTGATCGGCGTCATACGAAATTCAAAATATGTGTTGTCATGAGCGGATTTTGATGAGATTTTGAAATTAGAATAGGAATGCGCTGGAGGGCTGAGATTGGCTGAGGTGGATCTGAAGCCGTTTTGACGCCGATAGAAAGGGCTTTGATTGGATACCTATCGGCCTCAAGTCGGCGTCACTGTCAAGTTTGAGAAAGTATATAAGCAGCAGAAAGACCAAGAAAATGCTTATTAAATTCCCGAACTTCTGTGAGGTAATATATTCTGCTACGGACATGGTTCCGGACGTGGGTTGGATACCTCACGGTGACAACTAAGATCCACCTCGATAGGGAACGCCCAATCCTTAGAGTTGGACACTTTTGGGAGCGAGCCAACAATCGCTTTAACCTATTGCAATGGGTACGATTAACTGCTCCTCACTTCGATTGGAAAGAATATTCCAGTGGAAGTGTCTTCTATGTATTATATTTATTTATTTCCTCTCATACTAGAACGTCGCTCTGCAGCCTTCCATAGCTTCGGCTATAGCGGTATAGTCGCGCGACTATTTCCGTGCGTGGAGTTGGACACCCTAGGGGCCATAGGTTCGATTCTCGGCTTGGCACCGAACCTTAGAGGCTAGTTAGGGATCAAACTTGAGCCATCCTATCAGGGGGATGAAAGCTCATGCGCAATTAACTTTGGGGGGTTTGTTGGGGACTTACACACACTTTAGCAGACTAGGAATTTATTTAGGACCGAAGTAGGTCTAGTATTTTTGTTTACCGGGTTATACATTAACTTCGTGATGGTTCAATCGGGAGCAAATAAGTAAATTCACGCGCTAGTGGCGTCTACCACTAGAGACGTAGGTTTCAATAATGAATTCGTCATATCAATACAATATATTGGTATGCTAGACTTAGAAACTAAAGACTAACTACGAAATAAAAATGTAAAAACAAATATATATTTAATCAGTATAAAGTAAGTAATACAAAATATTTGCCTGCAAAGGAATATAGAAATATTAGTTCGAATGAAATGTAATGTATTTGTTGCATTAATATATTATATATTTGTTGATGAGTTTGGGTGATCGAGTTTAGGCTAGATTGTTTACTCTGATCCTAGCATGAGAATGCGGTAATAAATTATAGCAATTGAATTATTTGCTGAAAGTATCAAATGTAATATTTAGAATCAAATGATAATTCGTAATGATAAATAATACTATTAAGAAGAGATAAATAAGATTATAATCGCTTATAGACGCAAACTCTACATTTGGAAAACTACCAAACGGACTTAGTAAGGCCTTACTAATTTTGGGGTAAATAGAAGAGGTTCTTGGCATGATGGAGAACATTTGTGTCACAGTAAAGAGCAGCTCTTAATCCAGCATTCGAGTTGTAAGCCTTGAAAATGCCAAGAATCGTACTTTCTAAATCATAATAAACCTAGAATTCTACGGCTAATCTAAAGAATTCAAATTAATTACTTACAATATGAAAATTAATGAAATATATTATATCTTTAAATTATAGAGATATCTATCAATAATTTACTCGGCAAAGTAAAGCTAACTATTATAATAATCATCATAATAAATATATGGCTGCTAGTATTGAGCTAACCAATACAACAAAGATTCTGCTAATACTTAAGTATTTAAAATAATTGCTTTTCCTACAATGGTTCAATAGATGGCATATCATGTAAAACACTAGTAATCTAAGTATAGCAATCTCGTATAAAAATGAGATTTATGTATGTGGTAAATCTTATCAAACTTGGTCAAGCAATGCAGCACCTTGAGAATTCTTGTAAACCACAAACAAAGGTCTAGAGATTTCTCTAAGTCACTGATATTATTTCCCATATATTGCTTCAGTAAACAAGTAAATGATTAAACTTGAACAATTGAACTATTCAGGGAATAGTGGCTGATAATATTTATCTAAAGGAATTGGATAATCAGCGTAGTAGTTACTGATCACAAGAGATTTCTAAAGCGCATATAAAGCGAGTTTTTACTTTACTTTTGTTATTTATTTCCTAGCAGTTTTCATTAACGAAACAAATAGTACATATTATAGAGACACTTAGTCTGCAAGAGATTATATCAATCTTATCAACAGCTAAATGCTCATAGCAATAAACATAAATCTATAAAGAAAGCTAGTTATATAATTAACAGATTTATAACTGTTATTAATAATAACGAAAATCATGCGTATATCTGATATTATTTAATGGAGTTGTTTATATATTATTTCACTAATCAAAACTGATTTATCATATTTAACAGATAGTTTTGCAAGCTAATAATTATATAGTAAAACTTGCAAATATCATACTGTTTCTATGTTCTATGGTCAAATAACATAGACCTTAAATTCAGAAACATATATTGATGATTAATATCTTCCACAATTAGAAGTCAAATCAAGTACATAAGCTAGAGATCTAGGATCAGCTCAGTCAGTCTGTAAGAACTAAGTATTTGCAATCTAGTATGTTCATCGCAATTTTTCGTTATCAGCTAGCAGTTCAGTAATGTAGTAGTAGGTTATCCATCGTAATATCAGAATACCTAGGCGTTGCTTTTGGTTTCTCTAGGCATCTATAGTTCTGAATAGTTTTCTCTGTTTCAATTCTTTCCGAAAAGAGCAAGGTTACAACAGCGGTACACAGTGTTAGGGTCCTCCTAGACTAGACGATCATTGGCCAATACGAATTATTAGAATAAAAAAAAAATATTAGGGGGAGGTTGTTACAATATTCACTGACCGTTTTTTCGCGAACGGGCTAATTGCTGTTTGGCTCTACCGGCATTTTTGCGGTTGTCAGCTCCTTGTTATATTTACGACGTGGCTTGCTTGCGAATGTTCTCGAATGCAATGAACCTCAGTATATCTCTCTCTTACAGAGATTTCTCATTCTTTTGTTTATTGCTTAAAATTTAACTAGAAGAAACTTAGTCGATGTTCGAAGAGGTGTTACAGCACCCTTTAATCATATTGAAATGTGGTTTCGGCCCGCTGGAAAAGTCTCGTGTAAAATAATGAAACATTCACAATCGCCACTCGTATGGCGTAGTAATATTATTTATGACTATTATGGAGTTTATACAACACAAGCTGGTGCCCGCGACGTCGTCTGCGCAAGATTAGTACTTCCAGTAGCTTATCTTCTCCAAAGCCATATCTATCTTTATACCAAAATGTCATAAAATAATAACATGGTATGTTAACACTAAGTTTTTTTAATTTCCTCATACAGGTAATATGACTAAATTTAAATACTTAGTAAATCAATCAGGCTACACTAATAATAAAATACAGTAACTACGTACATACAAATATAAAATAAATCACCATGGAAAAAACTGTCATTGCATTTCATCACCCTTGACGGTATTTGTATTACATTTCATTACCCTTGACGGTCGCCGAGCACGTCTAGTGTATTGAGCTTTGAAAATGATAGCGGGCTTTTGACTAAGCTATCAGAAACTAACACAAACATTGACAGAACTGTCATCATTACGATGTTAACGTAGGCCGAGATCTATGCTGACCCCAAGAAAATTACGCTTTTTCACCCGCGTAATGATGGATGATGATGAAAAGTCCTATGTGTAAATCCAGCGCCTCATCTACCTCCATACTAAATTTCATCAAAATTGGCCCCGCCGTTTGAGCGTGAAAGAACAACAGAGATCCATACATCCATACTCACAAACTTTCGCGTTTATAATATTAGTAGGATGTATATCGGCGCAAAAAGTCTACAACAATTATGAATTTAAAAAGAACTAAAATAAAATTTACCACGTTGTAATGGAGTTCTATTGTTAAGTTAATGTTAGTAAGAAATATAAATTCAAAATATTTTATTAGTGATACACAGGTTCAAAATTCAAGTAATAAAATTAAATAGTACAAGCCGTGATCAGCCATTTTGGCATACAAATAATAAAGTTATCAAAGTATAATAGAGAACATTAAAATGAAGGTCACGTCATTTACGCCGGACTTACAATAAATAAAACAAAAAAAAACGGTATGAAATTCACTCAAAAAGGTTCATACAACCATAATATTAAAATTTTATTTGTAAAAAGCCATTAACGGAATAAAATGCATTGTCGATTAAAAAATTTTTATGTATAACTTAGTAGACACAATTTTAAAAGTCTTTTGTAATTGTAAAAATAATACCTAGATAGTTATTTTAATTTAATGCCAAAATCCTGTTACTAGCCGTAGAAAAGGGGGAAAAGAGTATAGAACTATAAACGCGTATCTCTCGGAAATAGAACGAAGAGAACGTGACCTAATTCATTCGGTCGTACTAATTTAAGTAATAGATACCACTAGAATCAAATAGGATACTTTCATCCGGAAAAACATATTTCATATAGTTTATAACGAACACATATTATTAAAATAATAGTCATTATGTGAGCATTGAAATTCCTGCGTCGTACTTACCTGTATTATCTTGTCTTGCTGACCTTTATAAATCTATATTATAAAAATGAACCCCTATTTTTTTCTAATCACGCTATAACTTGAGCACAGCTTTACCGATTTCATTTACCTTTTTTATTTGTTTTCTAATACTTCGTAGTAGCTTCTTACATTAAAAAATAATAATATAAGACGGGAAGTTATGGCGAGGCCGAAGGCCGAGCCTATTACGCGAACGAAGTCGCGGGCATTCGCTAGTCTATGTATATAAAAATGAACCCCTATTTCTCCTGGTCACGCTATATCTTGAGAATGGATGAATTATATTTTTGTTGTGTTAATTATTGTTAGGAGAAGGTTCTTATGAAAGAAAAACCAAGAAAAGATGGAAGGATATGGCGAGGCCGAAGGCCGAGCCTACTACGCGAACGAAGTCGCGGGCAGTCGCTAGTATAATATGAAAATGCTTTCTGTGCTTAACTATTTCATATGTACATTTTCAGGTTGTGGAGGACAGCAGCTATACCAATTAGAATCACATGGCTGGAAAAGTGTTGTAGATCTTCACGTCACTATGCCAGCTAAAACGCTTATATATGGCGAGGTATGTAATGTACCAAAAAAAAACTTACGTAACGTAGCTACTGTTTTCTCATACACTGGCATTAGCAAGAATAATTAGGGTGAATTGTTTGCATATTCTACTATTTAAAGTGTCATAGTTTGAATATAGTCTTTCAAAAATAACTGATCCTGCCTTACTCCTGATTCGAACTTAGTCGTTCACATGATTCATAAATATTAAAAACCAATCACTAGTGTCAGGGAAACGTAAAATTTTGCAGCCTCCTCAGCTCTTTTTGCGCTTAACTACCGTGTGCTGTAAAAAATAGTAAATGTGTATAGTTTCGTGTCTATCCGCCCCGCGCTATCGCGGCCCTGCACCCCACAGAGTGTTTTTAAAATGATAACATCTTATGGGAGAGTGAAGTGGTTCGTTACGTAATGCGTTACGGTGCCAGTCTGTCTGGCTTCCCTTTCTCTCACGCATCCTCTCTCACTCTCCCACAGCGCTAGACTAGTTTATCACTTCTGTCGGGCGTCCCGAGACGCACACCTTTTTATGCTATAAAATGACGAAACTCATAGGTCGTGTGCCTGATGGTAAGCAAAACGTATGCCCGTGACAGTTGCAGTGCCACCCACAGCTTAGAACTAAAATTTTCTTAGAACTGCCGGCGTTCTTCACCGCGATACAAAGGTTTTTGAGTCTCATTCGTCTATTCTTCCTATTCGGGCAATTTGATATCATTTAATAAGAAGTGGTAAATGAAATGAAATGTTTATTAGCCAGATTTGCATCCATTATTACACATTGTTAGAATACATATATAAAATTCAAAAATTACAGAAAATTAAAAATTGAAACTTAGCATAAATACAAAATAAATAATAATTAATTAAGTGATGGGCGTGTGATACGCCCTCCACGTGCGATGTATCGGGCTGGTGTGCCACTCTCGTACCGCAGCCACCAGTGCGTTATCAGAGCGGTGCAGGGCAAAAAAAAAGGTAAAACTCAAATCATATTATGTAAGCGATTAGAAGGCGGATAGGGCGTAATCATCTGTCCGGGCACTACTTTTTAAGCGAATGACCTTTCAGTTTCGCCACTTGATAATATTTTCAATGCATTCTGATTTCTGATGTCCATTAGTTGAGCTATTGGCATTTTTTTTAGGTGATGGTTACTATCTGTACTGTATTTATACGCGACAGTTTCGAATAAAAGCCTTATATATTTAATAATTTCAGGTTGTAAAAGAGTACAAAGGGCAAGGCAATAACCAAATTTACAGCAAAGCATTACACATTATTGATGCTATGATGTTGGGTGGAATGGACATATCGCAGTTCCCCCTTTCTGAGAGGTAAATAATGCCAGATATTATATGTATACGAGGGTCAAACTGAAAGTTCTTAGAAAATCAAAAACTGATTACATTAGCCAGTTATTAGTTTTATTATATCTTTTCAAAATATTGTCCATTCACGTCAATACACCGCTGCATGCGATGGAACCACTGGGAAAAGCACTTTGCCCACTCGTCCTTAGGGGTCTCTTCAATGGCATCGCGATACGCAGCCACCGCTTCTTCAGCATTCATAAACCGCTTTCCTTTAAGTTTTTCTTTAATTTTTGAAAATAAATAAAAATCACAAGGCGCGAGGTCGGGGCTATACGGCGGGTGACCCAGTAATTCAACGTTTGATGTCGCCAAATAGTCGATCGTTCGCTTGGCGGTGTGCGATGAGGCGTTGTCGTGGTGAAGGAGGATCCTACTGCGAGGTCGTTTCTCTCGAACTTTTTCCAAGACAAGTGGCAAACAATTGGTAGTGTACCATTCTGCAGAAACTGTTTTTTGATCCTCTAACACAATTGTTGCGAAATGACCTATCCTTCCAAAGAACGAGGCCACCATTTTTTTCCCCGCACTTCGATCTCTCTTCACTTTAGTTGGCAACTCCTCGAAAGGAAACACCCACTGAGCAGATTGTCTTTTGGTTTCAGGATCATAACAGTAAATCCAGCTTTCGTCACCTGTTAGTATGTCGAACACAGCATTTGAGTCACCTCCGTTAAATCTTTCAATCATTTTACGGCACCAATCCACACGATGGAGTTTTTGAGCCTCAGTCAAATTATGAGGTATCCACCGGGCGCAAAGCTTCCTGACCGCTAAATGTTCGTGTAGGATTTTGTGCACTTGACTCATACCGATGCCTAAGCTTGTCCGAATCTGCTGATAGGTCACTCTTTTGTCAGTCTCTATCATACGCCGCACAACACAGATGTTATCTTCAGTCGTCGCCGTAGAAGGCCGTCCCTCACGTAAATCATCAGTGAGATTAGTGCGACCACGTTTAAACTCATTAAACCAGTTGTAAACAGTCGCACGAGATGGGGCTTCATCGTGAAAGGCCAATCGTAGTCTATCATAACTTTCTTGTTGACTTAAATGACATCGAAAGTCATAAAAAATCATTGCACGAAAATTTTCTCGTGTTAAATTCATGTTGACGTGACACAGACAATTTTCAATTTGCCGCCAAATCGTAAAACAAATGACAAATGAATGAAGTATATACTCAGTAATATTGGCAAAGAGTTCTATTTTCAAATTATAGAATTTTTTTTTATTATATTGTTTATAAGTGGCCAGTTCTAAGAACTTTCAGTTTGACCCTCGTAATAGACCATTACGCCACATACTCTCAAGGAATTAGTGATTTAGATTTGGAACATCAATAATATAATGTAGGATAATTCTTAGCATTATTTTTTCTTTTTATGTGATCTTTCTGTGGTGGCCAGTTCAATTTACGAAACCCTCTTTGTGTTTACTCTTCAAATAAACTCCACAACTTCTATAAATGTTCCTAGCAAAAATATTACTCTGTCCCTCCATAACTGGACAAATGGTATATTAATGTTAACTTTTCATTTACTTTACTTTAAACTAAATAAATGTTTTTTATGAGTTATATTGTTCCCTGAGTTTTTATTCTCTCACAGTAGGTATTAAAATTAGAGTATGCACCTCGAGGATAAAGCTTGTCTTCGTCTTGGGCGGCTTGAACCCCCTCGCTTCACTTAGGACTACATAAACTTCACGTAATTTAAATTAACTCTAGAGTCTCTAGAGGGTCCAATATTCCGTCATTTGACGTAAGACACTGTTGTAACCCCTCGGTGCATAATTACTATTTATCCAATACTTTTTTTTCAGGATAAACCAAATCAACCTGTTCTGCGCAGCTCTTGCCAAGCCTTTCGACAGCCAAGCTCTCCCGATAAGATGCAAGCGACTGTTTAATATGGAACAGTTTTCTAAAGTAGTCGATAATCTAGAGAGTCGCGCAATGAAGCGCGTCAAGAAAGCTGTTACCATAAATACTCCGGATAGAATGAGCGGAAATGAAATGTACTACACGGTGGGATCAATTATGTTTCTCAAAGAGATAAAAGGTTTGTCTCTGCGTTACTTTAACATAACTGAATAACTCCCAAAAGGGTTTTATATAAATCCTCTAGAAATTAATTTATTAACCGTTAATACTCGTATCTTCGAACTTTATATAATGGAGCTACTGGTTCTTAACCATCATACCCCATGGTGAGCTCCATTATGTTTCTAAAAGAGATTTAAGGTTTTGTTATTACCTACGTTACTTTAAGATAACTGTAACGCCCGATGATACGGCGTTACAATTATCTTAGTTACGATGTATATATATCTTAGTTAGATTTAAATTCTTTATCAATAGTCAAATTCTTTGAACTTTGATAACTGAGTTACTGGTTTTATATCAATCCCCCCCGAAATGAAATTCTTTATCAACAGTCAAATTCTTAGAACTTTAAAAAACGATATTAGAAGAAATATTTAGTGACACTTCCGCTAAAAACAATGCTTATGGCCGATTTGCGGTGTCAACCACCCTCTCTCCCGTACAAACTGCAAACATTCCTGTTTCCTGTTGTTCTGTATACTTCCGGATACAGAATAAACCACACACAAAACAACCCAATCAACCAAAAACGATTCGACACGTGTTTCGCCTCTACACGAGGCATCCTCAGGAGCTGTTGACACGTCGTGCGCTAAACCGACAGTGGATTTCCGCAAAGTAACGCCTGAATCAATAAATTACCTTAGAACTTTATTAAATGGAGTTACTAGTTTTATATCAATCCCGCCGAAATTAAATTCTTTATAACAGTCAAATTCTAAGAACTTTATAAAATGGAGTTACTGGTTTTATATCAATCCCGCCGAAATTAAATTCTTTATAACATTCAAATTCTAAGAACTTTATATAATGGAGTTACTTGGTTCTTAATCATTTCGTAATCATCATACCCCATGGAGGGCTCAAGTATGTTTCTCAGAGAGATTAAAGGTTTTGTCATTACATTACTTTACCTTAACTGTGTGACCCCCAAGGGTTTGATATCAATACCCCCGAAATTAAATTATTTTTTAACGTTATAACTTCATATAATGGAGCTACTGGTCCTTAATCATCATACCTTTACCCTTGGCCCACTTGTCGCTGTCAACTAACTTGTCATCCAAACGCTTGCTATTTAAATAGGAACCAATGGAGGACTTTAGCATCTTCAAATATTCTCAATAATGGTATAATATAATATCTACGAACCCTCGCCATTCCAATCGTAGACTGGGTTAGGCTTTTAGGCGTCTGGTTCGAAAGGTCACATGGAAAAAACATATTAATGAAATGCAAGGTCAACTAAGTCCATTTATATTCTTAAGTTTAATACAGATGATATAAAAACGGCTGAAAATTCTCAAAATAGTATCGTATAATATAATAAAAACTTAAATATAAAAAATCCCAGCCAGTAAACGAACCTGTCAATTGTTGAAATAAAACCTTTATTATGACGCTATCCCATTATGTTGCTTATAAATATATCAAACTCCGGCAAGTTTATTCCATGTTTTTCGTTCAACACACTAACTCACTTAACTAATGACAAAATATAGGAATGTATAGAATATCGTATACCACCATGCAGTATTCATACTTCATATGAAGCATATAGAATATATACGTCATGCAGTTTATGTTATTTATTTGATTATGAGTAATTTTGACTTTGATTTTTTCAGAACCATGGTCAGCTCAGATTTCAAAAACTAGTGGCCACAAGTACTACTTCAGTATTGGCAAAGACAAGAAGCCTCGCAGCGAGTATTTCATCCCAGAAGAGGCGGTGCAGGACATGATGAGCGGTTACTGCAACCGAATCATGTGGTCCTGGGAGTCCGCTGCTAGTGCCATATTCGAAGGGCGTCCACAACCCGGTTTATCCAAAAGTGATATGGAAGAATACATTCATCATAAAATAACCAACAGATGATGTACTAAACTAAGTTTCAAATCGGAGAAATTAAATATTTTATGGACTTATATAAAAATTTAATTTTTGTAACAGCGAAAACTTTTCAACAGAGTATGGATGGACAAATTCCAAAGTCAATATAGGCAATATTAAAACTAGACATGTATATGTACTTTGTTAATTTAGGAAAATATTGCCATAAATCAAATCAAAGGAAAGGTCCTAAGAAAGTTTTATTTATTATTTCTTAGGTTTTCACGATTCTTATAAATTGAAATTAAACAACGTTAAACCGATTAAATCGCGTATAATTTTATATTATTTTATCCCGACTTTCCGAACACTAGTGAAACGCCACGGGTAGACTGGGTGATAGATGTCGGTTATAAAGTTATATAAATTAATGTGCCGCCTATCATATTTCAATCAAAACGTTCCCGATGCACGCAGTAGTCACTCACATTGTCCAGAGGTCTTGCAGTGTTGTGCTGGCTTTGGGATTTTATTAGCTTGATCACTGGATCCCAAGCAGGTAGTGTTTGCCAGCCATCATCTCTATTAAAATTGGGGTTTTTTTTTAATTTCTATGGTCTCGAACATTCATGGCACATAGCGATCCTCCCTAGCTAGAATTTGTGAGTTATCGAACCGGATGTAGTGGTTGGGCTTATCCAGAACATGCTAAATTATACTGCAGACTTGGTCGAGCGTCTGTTCTTCATGTCAGCAATATATTATGATATGTGATTTTTAGTGTCCGCATTAAAGAACATATCGCATGTGTACTGAAGTGTTCAAAAGGTCGGGACAAAATAATATAAAATTATACGCTATGTAATACGTATAAAGTTGTTTAAATTCAATGTTATTAAAACAAGTATTAAATTAGCGACCAATGTCATTGTTTGCAACTATAGTCCGTACCGTACCGTACAACGTAGCACGCGACCGTCCTATGGGGTGACAGATGGTGGCGAGCACGAAGTAGCACGTCATTATAACACACGGAGAGAAGTGTGCCGGGATAAATCTCGCGATAAATTGTAACTATTTGTGACGTAAATAAAATTTTTATATTATTGGTAGTTGACAAAGTAAGTAGCAAATTATTTATTTATGTTGAGTATTTTATTGTAATTCAGATTCCATATCACTTTCATGTTCACTCTCTGAACTTCTTCATCATCGTCGTCGTCAACATCATCATCCTTTTCATTAATTCAAACTATTAATCAAAAACAACATCTGTTATTTAAAAAAGATATTTACACAATATAATTCGCTCTAGATAGTAGATAGGCCCAGAAGGATAGTTATCATGCAAATATCATTTCAAATAGTGCTGCTGTCCGAATAGCGATTTTTTTGATCACAGTCACTCACAATGCTGTCGTGTACCATAGCCCGTCCGAGACAAATGTCGCGATTTAGACAGCTCGTGGCACTGTAAGCGTCACGGATTTATTAAGGGATGGGATGTGTAGAGAAGGCGTGGCATGTGTCGCAACAAGTTTCGGAGAACTTGTTGGCTAAAATCGTAAATGTGTAGCATATTCATTTCGACATCCATTGCTGGTAGTGTTATGAAATTGTTAACAACTCAACAAACAGATGCCGCAATGTACTGTTGCGTGTAACTCGACTCTCTCAGCGCGCATCGTCGCACAGTGTGGCCGTTGCTATCGGCCGAGAGTTATTTGTTACTGTCCGAACTCGTTGCGTTCATTCGTTGATTTGTCAGTGTATTGTAATGAGTTGGTGTAATGTATGCGTTGCGTTCAGTGTATTACTTTGTTGTTTAATTAGTAGGTGTGAAGTGCATCAAGTGGGGATACGTAATTGAAAAACTGCGACACGCAAATCAGTAGAATAAATGCCTCGCGCCATATCCCCTTCCAAAAACCATGGTAAGCCTGTTGATCAATCGGACCGGAGTTGTTGTTGTCGCGCGAAGGTCTAATGCATGAAACTATAGTTACGTAGTAATATTCAGTAATCTGTGACTATAGTACATATATGAAGGTGAACTGTGTCGTGTGTGTGGATGAAAGATAAATAATAGATGGAGAATTTAATATCACTTGATTGAAGAAGATTTTTTGTGGTAGCGCCACGCTGCAACCCCACAGCCGAATGGGCCGGCACGACCGGAGAAGTACCACACTCTCACATAACACCGACGTGAAGTAACATAGCTTGCTATTGCGTTTCGTCGGTTTGTGGGAGGTACCGGAGGCCCGATTCCTCCTTCCCCGTTCTCCCTCTCCTTCCATCACCCCCTCCACCCTCACCCCTTCTATCTCTTCCTTCCTCAAAGGTCGGCAACGCATCCTCGAGTCGAAACCTCTTGTAATGCGTAAGTCCGTGGGCGACGGTATCACTTACCATCAGGTGAGACGCTTGCTCGTTTGCCAACCTATCCCATAAAAAAATCTGGGATCTGGGCGTAATGAACAGCGACGAAAGTGATGAAGATGTGGTTGCCGTTCTTTTTGTTTTACTATTAGGTGTGAACAAAAGAGAACTGATCCTCCCGTTAGGCTTGTCATTAATACTGACTTGCACACGCATTTTATCATCACTCAATTAAAAAACAAGGGACAACACAGCAGAACTTGGAGAAGATCTTGTATCTTGAAATAAACAAACACCTGTCACTTTTGACAGAACGCTTACGATTTTGGTGTAGAGCATGGTTCAAGTAATCGTCGATATGGCGGCAGTGACGTCTTCGATGACGTAGCGTAGGCCATCGTAATCGCGCTCACGGGGAAAGGGACCTACTGATATCGCGCCATTGTCGATTTTCCAATTTTAACGATTTCACTTACAGGCAAAAGATCTTTACACATTTTCTAAAAAATAAATACAGCTCAAACTTTAAAAAATATAGTATTAGCGTGTTAGCCACGTGTTTTCGTTATATAAGTATTACTCTATGGAGGGGACATTAAAGACTACATATTATCTATTATAACCTACGAAGAAATAATATCAGAAAGATTAACTGCCTTAAAAAAATGACCCAATAAAAGTCGTGCTAAATCAATAACATCGTTCACGCCGCTATGACACAGCTGTCATAGTAGACGTTGCAGCACGCGTGTAAACCAATCTCTGCTATCCTTCTGAAATGTAAACCAATCACCGAACATGTCTATTTGTAATCTCGGAAGTAATTCGTATTTGGAATCATACGTCGTTTTGGTTTGAAGGACCACTTTTTGTGTGGAATTTGTTTTGAGTTATGCTTCCTGACATTATTTCTTCGTAGATTATAACAGTATTTCGTTAGGCCCTTCGAATAGAGAGCAGGTAAACGAGTAGACAATTGAACAGTAGACGGATGTTGCCCAAGGCTTTGTTGTTGTCTTTGTTCTCAAATTCTCAAAATGTACCTACTAGTATTAGTCACACAAACATGAAATTTTACTTATATGTATTTCAATGTTCAGAGACAGCGTAGTCATAGTCATGCATATTATGCTAACTTTCGAATGGCTTTTGCTCAGAAATAGTGGTAATGGTAGAGAATAAAGTATAAGGACAATTTTAGTAGAATTATCTTTTTTTGTTCTACAATTTTTTTTTGATTATAATTTTTATTGATCTTTCTGCTTTCTTTCTTCTTCACTTTCTACTTCTTTACTTTTTTACTCGTTTTTTTAATCAATGGGGACTTTTCAGGATTTAATTAGAGTGGTATCCAGATAATTTATTGATTCAGGCGTTACTTTGCGGAAATCCATTATCAAAAAACGATATACAGAAACGATAGTGACACTTCCGCTTTTCAGCGGAAGTGTCACTAAATATTTATTAATATCGTTTTTGGTAGGTATCCCTTACCATATAAATTTTCGGCTTATTGTGAATTAATGCAACGGTACCCCTATGTAAGACTATTTGTTTGATATCATTTCTTAACCCAATCAAAAGTCAAATTAAATCAAATTTTGAGTCGTAAATCTAAAATAAAAAGTATCGCTGGGTATTTTAAGGTTACTTACTTGATAAGAAAATAAAACGGATAAACGTCAGACAATACAATACTAATCATCATACCTACACTGAAAAAAATATAATTTAGCGAAAGACCTTTTTGGCTCGGTTAAGTTTAAACAGGCATTTATTGACTAAGGCCCGTGTTCTCCAACACATGTTTAAACTGTAAACAGACGTTTAATTCTTAAACAACCGTTTACCAATATTTTGCTGTTCACCAAGCAGTAACCATTGATTTAGTTCCGTAACCGGCTGTTTAAGTTAAACGATGTCTTCAACCTTGTTTAATCATTGGTTATTGTTTATGTACGTGGAAATGTCAGATGCTCTGAATTATATCTTTGAAGAAAATAACGTGTTCGATGACTTTGAAGATATTGAGCGAATTTTACGGGCACCCCGTATTTTACAAAGTGGACATAATTATTTAGAGGAAACTGACGTAAAAGCATTCGTTACAAGATTTCTTTTATACAAACATTACTTGATTTAATTGAAAGAAAGTTGTAATATAATGTCATCCATAATCAATTCAATAAAACTCACTTGAATTTTAGATTTAAATTACCACGAAACAACTCTGACGCCAACAATACAAACACACAACTTCGAATCGAACTTTGATATTACCATAAAAAAGGTGCTGAATTAGAAATACATACAACTTGGGAACATACCATTGACTTGTCACGCATTACATTTTGTGGTATATTAATATTACCTTACCATATTGAATGTAGCTCGGGTAAATGTAAATGGTACAAGATACGCTACCATCTTTTCAAAGTAGTATTATACTATTCATTCATTTACGACTCATTCGTCCAAAAACGCTCGATTAGTTAAACGTTCGCTTTAAAAAGATGGTGAACACCAAAAAAACGCGACACGTTTAAACAACTGTTTAAGTTTAAGGGGGCGATTAGGTAATAAATGGTTAAGTTCTAGTTGGTGAACTCCAGCCTTAAACTCTGTAAGTAAACTTGGCAGTTACTAAACATGCACATATTGCTAAATTTTAATGGCTATTAATAACAAATAACTTAATATCTTTTAAATAAATTGATTGTTTACTTCAAACAATAAATAACTTTTTCAAAAACTAATAAGTAGATATGTTAATTCATACAAACCATTTGTGTGTATTTAAACGATTTTATGTAGTTAGATATAGGTACTTACATAACGATAGTTGGTTGTTACTAACCTTGTAGCTTTGTTAAATGTAACAGAGTTGTTGGCAAGAAGTAAATAACTGTAGTTGGTTATTGATTACCGTGACTAATATAGCTGTTTATAAACGAATAGACTTATTTATATTTAGCCAAACACACACGTAACTTCATGTCAGATTTTTAGCAACCATGTTATTTATTTTCAAATAGGATCACTCGTTTACATTTAACCGAGTAAACTACTAATTTGCCAATAATCGCTCGCAGTCGCACATTGCTTTGATGCAAGTGTTCGATAGAGGACGTCGCGTTACTAGTGACTCTTGAACTTATTAATTCTGATTCCTGTATTATTTTGGTGTATAATTTTTACTTGTTGGTGTAAACTCTTTAAAACTCCTACTACTAACTAAACACCTTTTTGAAGAAAAAATGAACGAGGTGCAAAACCTCCTCGTGGTTTGGAAGCTTGAAGAGTATATATAGTGAGGTGAGTGCTTATACTTATTTTTATCTACTTTCATACTCGTAATTTTTGTAAAATTAAACCACGACATAGTGTTTAACATTAGCACAACATAATATATTATCTCTGAACTCATAAGTTCACAAGTTTGTAAGTGCCTGCCTATTATTCGGTTTGACCTTGAATTATTTATGATATGCAGTGACAGAGTTACGCCTGCCCGTTACAGCTGCAGCGTCACGTCACTGTCTTCGTCACTTGGAAATATTTCTTAAATCTCGTTCGCCCAGATATTTTACCTTTTACAGTGCCCTCCAAACATAGTAGTATATTGCACGTTTCAAATGTTTTTGGGACAGAATATATATGAAACTGCAGTAATAGGGCTGATTAAGACGGAATCATATTAAGAGGCCTACCACGAAAGAGCTTCAATATGCAAACTATAGAGCACGTCTGTTAGGTATGGCCCTGAGCGCTGAGCATAAGAAACAATATTAGTTCTCCATAAAAAGTTAAATTATATATGTATTCTATTTTTTGCGTGTTTCTGGTTGTACGTACTACATGTTTTCACACTCGATAAAGGTGATAAATGTATGGTCTGTAAGCCAGCTATACACCCTTTTATTTGAGTTTTGATACTACTTCAACCTAGTATCAAAACTCAGGAAGTACTTAGACATGCTCTATACCTTGCATATTAAATCTCGCCGAGCAACTTCAAAATCTAAGGTACGATCCATATCCTCCGCTAATGTATCACATCGTACACGTGTGTGTTTATATATTAATATATGTTTTATTATAAAAAATAGTTTTTATATATAATAACGTGTAATAATGTACTTTTTGCAGAATCCGAAGAAACTGCCAATATAAACTACATGTCAGTTAAACCATCACATTTGTCTGTAACTACTATGCGGCTAAAAGGCTCCCAAAAAAGTCTGGCGACCATCAAAACTGGATAAAGTGAGGGAAGGATTATGTATATAGATTAAGTAGATAAATACGTTTTATTAAGTTTAATATTTAAACATTATTATTAATTGATTATTTGTGTTTTAACTGACGTTGCTGAACGTATCAGCAACGAGGAATCAGGTTGACTGCAGCCTGCAATGTCAGCAACGTTAGTTTGTATTCTTAACCAATGTATACGGTACAGTTACCGTATACATTGGTTAAAAGAATACAAACTAACGTTGCTGACATTACCGAGTAAACAGGCTGCAGTTACCCAATACATTGGTAAAGAATACCAACTAACGTGGCTGAAACTACCGAGTAAACTGGCTGTATTTACCGTATACATTAGTTAAGAATACCAACTAAAGTTGCTGAAACTACCGAGTAAATAGGCTGCAGTTACCCTTTACATTAGTTAAGAATACCAACTAACGTTGCTAAAAGTACCGAGTATATAGGCTGCATTTACCGTATACATTGGTTAAGAATACCAACTAACGTGGCTGAAACTACCGAGTAAACTGGCTGTATTTACCGTATACATTAGTTAAGAATACCAACTAAAGTTGCTGAAACTACCGAGTAAATAGGCTGCAGTTACCCTTTACATTAGTTAAGAATACCAACTAACGTTGCTAAAAGTACCGAGTATATAGGCTGCATTTACCGTATACATTGGTTAAGAATACCAACTAACGTTGCTGAAAGTACTGAGTAAACCGGCTGCATTTACCGTATACATTAGTCAGGAATCCCAACTAATTTTGCTGAAACTACCGTTTAAACTTGGTTGTAAGTACAAAATAAAATTGGCTAAGATAGCCAACTTTACTGGTTATTGATAAGGAAGTGATATTAATCAACTTAAATGGTTAATTTTAAATAAGTAATTATTGCAAAGTTGGCTTATTTATTTTTAACCGATACGTTTTATCTATTGAAATTAATACCGATTGAAATTAATATTTTTTTCTTTTTCACATAGAAAATGAAAAGATAGTGGAAACTATGCTGAACTACTATGAAACATAAGCCGTTTTAGATAATAATCCGAGGTAATTATTAGAAAAATGAGTTGTACCAAATAAAAGATTATAGTACAGGTACATTCCATACATACATACATATCCATGGTACATTTTTGCACTTGATCACTATCAAGCACATTTTCGTTGAGTAACTTCATTTTGATGAGACGCTCAACGATATCCTATACGAAACTCTCGATTGTGGTAGCTAACAGAGGTAGCAAGGATACAATATGTCGAATTGATGATTCTTAAATATTTATTACTAACTGGATTATTTTTCGTTAAGTCTAGAGAATTACCTAAATTATTTGAAAATATATTTGTCCTACAAAATCTATGGTTTGATCAAAGAGTCCCCTCCTTTCAACCTTCTTTTCTACCGACTTGCAAAAAAGGAGGTTTTTCTCGGACTACTATGCAAAAAGTTTTGCGTGATTACATATAAAAAAATATACACCTCTACTTGAGAAACTCTTCCTGTTTTTGGAAGTTGGTTGTAAAATACTTAGTAAGGTAGATTATAATACTTTAAGTATAGTATAAACATATGCCACACCACTCTTTCCTTAATGAAGCTATGCAATTTTAAAGTTTTTACTCGATTTAACCCTCTTCTGAAGGTTTACTTTCGTTGGCATTGAGTTAGACATGATTCTTAAGCATATTAACCAAAAAAAAACACATTTGTGAATTACTTCCACCTTTTTGCAAAACATCGCCTAATTTGACTGGACTAGTCCTCGTTTGGGGACGGAGCAACATCTATAATTGTGCCTTGTGCCACTTTTCAGGCGAATAGCTGACAAAAGCAACTAAGTAGGTAAAAATCTTTTTCTTTTTGTCTTTGTAACCGTGATTTTGCACTGTCTAAACATTCACATGAATAATTTATTCATTGAGGCGTTAATTTGCGGAAATCCGTTTTCAACAACGATATTAAACGAAATACTTAGTGGTTAAGCAGTTTGTCTGTCTGCAACCATACGGTCGTTAGGGAAATTATTATTAGGAGGGAATAGGTGGGTTTATGTTTAGGTAAGATATGTAGGTACTTACGGACGTCGGGGTGACTCTGGATCTGATGGGAGCTGATGACCTGAGTCCTCGGGGGAGGCGTCCTGCTGTGGACGTCGTGCTGAAGAACTGTTGTTCACTTGTAGGTATAAAGTCCTTGTATTGTTTTATTGTTTGTGCACTGGTTTACGCATAAATACGGGCTGATTAGCGGTCACTCGCGGCGAAGTTAGGCGCGGTGACTCGGGCTGGTTTGTAACGCGAAGGTTTGTGCCGATGCGTAAGCGCGGAGGAATTGTTGCGGCCGCGGCGCGAAGGCGGAGCGGTATACGTCCGCTAAAATGGTGACTTTTGGGCTGACGCGTAAACGTGGGGCTGATAAGCGGTCGCTCGCGGCTACGTTAAAATGGTGACTGTTTCCGCTGCCCTTCAGCCGCCTGCTCGTAGTTTGACAGCTGCAGGACAGCGGCGGCGGGACGCGCGGGGGGGGGTTCTCGAAGTGACGTCGCGCTTTAGCGCGAACACTTAGTAATTTCAATTAATTCAATACACTAAATACTACAATACAATAACACTTTATCGAGACCAAAATAAACTAAAAGAAGTAGATACAATTTGAAAAATTTAATAACGACTTCCATTCTATTCAGTTATTGGAGTGTGACTAAAAAACTACTGAACCGAGCTTGATGAAATTGATAAATGGGATCACACGGGAAGCACCAGCTTTCAAACAAAAAAAGAATTTTAAGAATCGGTCCACCCAGTCGAAAGTTATGAGGTAACAAACCTAAAAAAAAACCAGTCGAATTGAGTACCTCCTCCTTTTTGGAAGTCGGTAGAAAAAACAGTTTAGAAATATATCTTAAAACTGGCTACAATGGGCGGCCTTAGAACATTAAGATGAAATGGATATTATGTATAAATTACTCTAGGGCGGTACTATTAGGTACTAATGAATATTTAGTGACTTACCTATCACCAAATATTCATATTCATGTACAGAGTACCTAGCGCACGCTCTGTCACACAACATGTTGATGATCTAAACATGTCGCGAAGATTCAGAAACGACGACAATGCGACCGCTAATCGTGACAAATCTATAGACAAACGTGTGTAATATCAAGTTATTATCCAGTGCGCTGTGCGACCATAAACAGCAACATATTCGGTAATCTTTTCAAAAACCTCTACAGTTTTCTGGAACGCAAACCTCAACAAAACAAGTTTTGAGATTAATATTATGTCAACTGTCAACTACTGAACACCTCGGCGTTCTAACCACTGACTGCTGCATTTCACATTCAAGGAACTTATTGAAGGTTTCTTATCGTGCTACGGTGAGCTGTGTTGTCCATAACAATAACAGAATTCGAAGAGTTTTTGTGTGTGATTTAAGGAATGTTTACTGTGTTAATAACAGTGTAGGGTAAGCCGTCTAGTGAATGAACACAACCCATTGAATGAACAAAACGTAATATATCTTTTAAAACAAGATAATTATCCCATTCTATCAAAATGAGTAATTTTTTCTGGTTGATCACATTATTTTCTTATAATGGTAACACTTGTTTCATCCAATCAGCGTTTAGTTACACGATAGCATACGTTTAGAGACATAGTTTTTTCGTGTGTGATATTTTGTATGGAGAAATTAGATCTCGGGTAAGATCCATGCCCTATTGTTGTGAACTTTGTAGTTACGTTTGAAGCAAAAACTATCGTATGAGTTATAATGTCAATAGAATATGGCTTGCTTCTTAGTTTCAAACTATCATAAAAATGGTACTGGATATTTTTTTGTATATTATTTAGTGTTCCAGCACTGGCTTGTTATAATATTGCAATTCGGTGAATGAACGGGGTGTTCATTCATTAGTAATGTACGATAAGTTGAAAGTATGAAATATATCGTCTTTAACGTATTAAATTTATATCGTTTTTTGATCATACGTTTAGAAAAATGTTTTGAATCTTTGAGCTAGTATTGGAACAAATGTTTTCATTTATTGATTTATGAAATCTAGTAAATGAAGTACGTATATTATTACACTGTTCAATTACTGGCTTTAGTATACCAGTGAATGAACTAACAATTTTTGTGTTCCTTTATATTATATAAATGAAAGCCTGATTATGTTAATCTGGAAAACGTGATATATTTTAAATACTTAGTTCTAAAAAAACTTGTTACGATCGTTGACTAATTTAGTTCTATATATAAATTTTACATTACTTCGAAATTTATTTATTTATTTCGAGATAATTGAAGATGTTGCTCAAATTCATGTCCAGTCTGCAATAGATGACATCCAACAAAGGGAAAATGTGACTGAAACTCACAGTTTGATTCGCGACGATACTTTATATTTTTGATTTGGATAAGACCTGATTTTGATAAAACTGAAGTTATAATAAACTTCATTGTTAATCAAGATACGAGCTTACCATCGGTCATACCTTTACCTTTTCAAAAACTGACGACGAAATAAGAATAGTTGATTGCAACACTAAAAAACAAAATGTTGTGTGCAACATCTGAACCCAAACTCTCAAGCGGGAACAGTTGAATGTCTGCCCTATCCACCCTCAACAAGCTATTCATCAGGTCGTTTGGTTAAATGAATTAAAAAAATTAACAGCGGTGCCACTGCATAATTTCTTAGAGTTATTGTATCCTGAAATACCAACAAATAAAAAAAAATAACAAGAAAAAGAACCTGTACCGTTCGGATTGACAGGGCAGAGATATAAAGAAGACATAAAACTACAAGACGAGAAAAAGCAAAGTAAAGAAGAAGAGACCATGATAAAAAAGAAAAACAAGAAATGAGGAAGTACAGTTGAGGAAAAGAAAAGTAGAAGAAAAAAAGAGCATGTACTGAAAAATGAAGCAAAAGAGAAAAAAGAAGAAAAACTTTAATTAAATAAAATACAAGTACACAAACACAATCTAGAAATAAATGTAAAGATCTACGGAACGAGAATAAAGAAAAGCTACGGAAAATTAAGTGACCTCATTAATGATAAATATGCTATCGTTCGATTTAAATCTGAAAAGAGAATGCGTTATTTTGTTGGTTTAATTGTTATTGGCAAGTAATATCTAAAATACTAAATAAAATAATTTTATAAGAAAAAGTCAGTGTTAGAGAATGTTGTTACTTTTGTAAAATCACAAACCCCAGATATAGCTGATAGCAAGAGATTATGTCAATATCCATCGTGTGCTAGAAAATCCCAATATCTGAAGCGTGGGTTGATTTCTTTTGCGGTTTTAAGGACATTGCATAGAATGTTAAGTTTATATATAATCAGTGTTGATTTATTTATCAATAACTACTGAACTCAATAATTATGTATAAGTGAGTTAAGCAAAAGTAGCAGAGTTAACATTTATACCAAAAAATAGATACGCGCAATAAATTTAAAATAATTAGATATTTATAGCTTTAGATTTATGTACGCATTTGCGCTTCACACACAGTGCTGTGCCATTTTTTATTAATAACCACCAGATTGAGTATTGTTATGTCTAGTATTGATAGGTTTCTTAATATGAGGTGCGAAACTATTATTCATTAATTTAAGGTAGGTATTATAAGAGCATTCATAAGTAATTATCTTATGCATGTTCTCAGGAACACTGAGTTTTTACGCAGATTAAAATATTTTTATAATTGTTCATTTACTGAGTTTTATTGAATTCATTCACTGGAAATTGTGTTCATTAACTGGTGATATGTACCATTTTTATCATATTGATGAATATATAGAAATGTATGCATAATAATTCAAAATCAAGAAATTACTTTATTCTTTGATAAATGAGAGTGTCATATAACAAATAACTAACATGCTAAAGCTACCACGTCATTGCTGTTTATATTTTTAAGTTGAAAAATCTCTTAACCGTTCAATCATTGGCGTGCTTACCCTACCTACCTTCGATCCACTTCCGAAATTTTATGGCATTTATGTCGCCATGACCGGTCTTCGAGTGAGAGTGAAGCATTATTTACAAAGCCATTGCGTCTGCCAGCGTTTAATGTTATTAGACGAAGTCCTAAGTGTAACGTGTCGTTCACGTGAAACAGTACAAACTATCATTTATCTATGGTAACTGTGACACAGATAGGTAACATAATATAGTTAGTACGCCGAAGCGTGACGCATTGATGCTTACGATACGAATAAACATTTTCGCAAATTGTGCTACGGTCTCTGATGTTTTTCATAGCCCCGCGTATTGGACTGCCAGCATTTTTGTGTCACGTGGTTTTGATTAATGTAAGTGCATCCAGTGAAATTATTGATTTACCGTTCTGGAGGCATTTTTTTATATCTTTGATGTAATGCGCCATAAGTGCATTATGTCGTGACGTTCAATTAATTGTTTTCTCGTTGACTGGCATGTTAAATATTTGAACTACGTATTGTCAGTCGCAAGTATCTACTCACGTGAGCAATGAAGAATATTTTCTTGTTTCAATTCCGCATTTAGCTTATTCACGGTTAGATACGACATGGCACCTTCCGTGAAAGTATCGATTTCAATCGCTTTTTTTTGGTGATGTGAAGGTCATTGTGCTTTTTATACAATATGTTTTATGCTATTATACCTACCCTGACTTGATTACCTATCGGCATTGTCAGCACAATAAATACTATGCTGAAATAAACTCAACCGCTTCAGAAACGTTTTCGCCTTATTAATTTCGTTTGCAAATTCGAACGACGCCGGTCATTTTAGCAACTAAAAAAATAGGTACCTACACTGTATAAACAACATCCAGTCTGTCGTGTAATCGCCCCTCACTCCTACTGAGAGTCTGAGATCGTTATATCTCGGGCGTTGAACCCAAAGTACCTACTTACTTGGAGCGTGCGGCCCCGTCCTCGCGATAAATAGGCGACACAAGTGGGAAGCGGTGGTGCGGTGGGGGTGGAGGGCGGCGAGGCGATGACGCTTGCTGGCGAATCCGGCGATCATTACGTAAGTGCCGGGTCAGGGTGATTCACGCGCGCCCACACTTCAGCTCGTACGCTCCTTTGCCAGCCGATTTTGTACTGTTATTACTTTAAGGTACATTATAAGACATGCCGACACGGTGTGCAGTGCCTACGTGTAACAACAATAATTATAAAAGCCATGAAGTCGTGAATAAGTTTTACTCCTTTCCGAGAGATAGTAACAGGTACTTATAGTTTTATTTTTATTTTCTTCAGTTGGATAAGGTGTGAGAAATTAAATTATTTGTAGTTGAAACAATTTCCTATTATTGAAGCGATCGGATCATTTATTTGTTGTCTTAGCTTGGCTGGATTCCGCGCAATGACATTAAACTATCGATAGTTCAGGAGTCAACGCATAAATTGGAGAATCCTATTAATATTATAAACGTGAAAGTTTGTATGTATGGATGTATGGATGTTTGTTACTCTTTCACGCACAAACGGGGGGGCTAATGTTGATGAAATTTGGTATGGGGGTAGATGAGGCGCTGGATTAACACATAGGATACTTTTCATCATCATCATCATCATCATCCATCACCACGCGGGTGAAACCGCGGGGCGCAGCTAGTCTTATATAATTTTGTAGGTGAGTTTTTTTTAGTGATTTTTTTAAGGACACCTGTCATACAAATTAACTATACTTATTAAAATTTGTGAATTACTCAGAATCAGTGGTAATTTAAGACTCGTGTACCTACTACAAATAGGTATTACGCGTAGTTTAGTTGAGTTTAAAAACAGAGGTACCTATAGCTTATAGGATTACTTTCTTCTGAGTATGTCTGTCTATTCGTCCGCCTGGCTATCCAAAATATAGTTTTACAAAACTCCAATTCTATACAAAATGACAAAATCTAAATAGTGGTAACTCTTGATTAATCTATATTATCTATACTAATATTATAAAGAGGAAAGATTTGTATGTAAATATGTTTGTAACGAATTGGCTCAAAAAGTACTGGACCGATTTCAAAAATTCTTTCATCATTGGAAAGCTACATTCACCCTAAGTAACATAGGCTTTATAAGATTCATAATCATTCATAATCATCATCATCATCATCCATCACCGCTTGGAACCGCGGATAGCAGAGCAGCTAGTTTAATATATAACGCCAACTGCTTTTTGTTACAGACAAAAGTTATGGGTGCAAATGATCGGAAGACTAGATATAAATGTGGAAAAAGACATCTCCAAGAATTATAGTATCTGCGACGTCCACTTTCATCCACTTATGATTGAGAATGGTCGCCTAAAAGAATACGCTCTTCCTGTGATCCTTGTATCCCCGGAGAGCTCGATATCATTAAAGCACTCAGTAGAAACTCAAACGTGCAACTTAGTTAATGAGTGTTATACTCAAACTGAAACTGTACAACTAACGGATATGAATGTGCAAACGAATTCCATCGAGTCTTTCGGAACGGCGAATTATAGTGCCGATATAAAAGATGAAAAATCCCAAACTTCGTCAACATTATCTTTTAAATCACCACGCAAACAGAAACTAAAGAGGCAAAAACTACGTGACGCACATACACGTAGTACACAACATTAACTATGTACCTAGGTATAAAAAATTGAACGACTTCCATTATAAATCCAAATTTGGCTACTTTTTGGGTAGGTTAAAATGCCTCCAGAAGATTTAGTGAAATATTTAGAAAAATTAAATAATACTTTAGAGGTTTTTTTATTTTATTTATTTCTCCGAATATTGTATGATATGTTATTTATTAATTCTTATGCAATCCAGTGCAAGTACCGAACCGAACTCCGATCGATAAATTTGAGTCTTGAATTCGTCATACTTCGAAAAACCTGGCTATATCGATCTTGTGTCGATCATTGCTGGTACCTATGTAATAGTTATAAGCTGTGTGTTTAGTGACCTAGATAAATGACTCTTGTAGATATGTTTAAAAAGACTACGTAGGCATAATTTATTTTATATAATCTCATTCGGTAATATTCTAAATATGAAATGAAATACAGACTTTTATTGGCATATTTTATTTACATACTTCTTTAAGAAAATTATAAAACTAAATTAAAGCATTATTCTCCTAACAAAACAATGCTTTAAAACAATTTTTTAATTATTAAAGTACAATGTGTCCCGACCAAGGAGGTTTCAATTCAATTTAAGTAGGTACACATTATCTGTGGAGGGCATATCATTGTGTTAATTTGCTTATTAGTTCAATACATGTGTAAGCATTTTTCGCCTGAGACACAGGTTCATCTAGTTCAGGCATAGTGTAATTTATCATTAGTTGTATTAGAATTAGGTCCGTGATTTCCATCTTAGCTCTAAGATAATGAATAAAGATTTATTATTATTATTATTGCAAGTAGGTAAGTAACATAAGTACACATTATCTGTGGAGAGCATATCATTGTGTTAATTTGCTTATTAGTTCAATACATGTGTAAGCATTTTTCGCCTGAGACACAGGTTCATCTAGTTCAGGCATAGTGTAATTTATCATTAGTTGTATTAGAATTAGGTCCGTGATTTCCATCTTAGCTCTAAGATAATGAATAAAGATTTATTATTATTATTATTGCAAGTAGGTAAGTAACAAAACTAAGTGATCGGTAGACAAATTCGATAAGCTTTTACGATTCTAACGATAATACTAGTATGGAACTGTTAAATTACGTCTCTATTAGTAGATCGTCTATTTAATCGATTTTAATGATTGTTTTGTCAGCTTTGAAAATGACCTCGATATAGCTTATCGACAGGCGACGGGAATGGGGATATTGTTTAGTTGCGTTTGTTCTTACCAATATAAACGCGAAAGTTTGTATTTATGGATGAATGGATGCTTGTTATTCTCTTACGCTCCAACGGCTGGCCCAATTTTCATGAAATTTGGCATGGAGCTAGATGGGGCGCTGAATTAACACAGGATAATTTTTATCAACATCGTCATCATCCATCACCATACAGGCGTAACCGCGGGGCGCAGCTAGTATTCAATAAAAAAAATAGACTTCGGCCTTCTTTTGATCGTAAAAGAGCGAAATTCTCGTAGAAATCTTCAAATGATACAAGAACGCATTGTGGAATGCAAACAATTCGTAATAATCGATATAGGTACTGTCGACAATTTGACGATCGTATAAGTCGCCGATATGACTTCCATACTTGCTAGGGGCGATACGATTTTTATGGATCTTAGCGACTCGACAAATTTAACGACTATAACGGTACTTGCACTGCAGTTTTTTTTAAATACTCTGAGATTGTTTCGATATAACGTAACTATAAGTACCTATACCTATAAAAGAGTTCGAATATACTAAGTATAGGTAGGTTCCTACTTACACTAAAATTTAACAACAGAGCCTTCGAGAAAACTACCAATAAAAATAGTTATTTTTAATGTACTTAACTTCTTATACTTATATTAGTGTATTTAAATAAAGAAATATCTCGCAAATCTATTCTAGATCAATAATATCTAAGTAATCTATAAATACCTAAAAAAGTACCTAAGTAATTGTAAGTGTAACATTTATATTATGTAATATGAAAAAAAAAATGTTTACTTATATGTTATAGACCCTTAATATCCTAGCGTGTGCTCCTGTACTATTTACTCCGGCATTAACCTTGACATGACTAACTATGACATGATAACCTTGACACACGAGACACGATCCGCCTAAAGAAAAAAGATCGATCAAAGATTAGATTAGATTAGATTCTTTGTATAAGTATGTCCCCTGCGACTGATCAAAGATTTTCCGTACTTAGATGTATGTTGACATCCCCCACACGCGTCTCGCGCTAAACATGTGTGAATCAACGCTAGTAGAGATGTTCTACATAAACGTTTTAAATTAGGTACCTATAGATACGTTTGCCAAATTAAAGATTGTAAAACTCTTATTTACCGCTTCGTTCGGCCTTCGACGGCACGTATATTGACATTTGATGCGCAGTGCAGTGCAGTTATTGCGCTGCATGCGTTGCCTTGCCCTGCCCTTCCCCACTCCCACTACCCATTACACCACCCGCTGACATCATTAGTACCTCGTCCCCGCCACCGCCTGTTACCTCGTATGCCGTAAGACGAAAGCGCTGCTCGAGCTCGACGTTTCCGGACTTTATTCAACTATTCGAAATGTCAAATGATTCCCATTTACTTACAATACATAACCGCCATACACAGAGAATCTAATCTAATTTACAATACATAACCGGATTTGTTTGACCATATTTAGCTCAACCTTTTTATCTCTACGGTTATTTGAATAGTGGGAGTTGGAGTCACGCACGGAAGGAAAGCATCTAAAAATCATAATATAAACTAAAATTCTCTAAACTATGGTAGTTCTTATTATGTTAACACTAAAATCTACATTCGAGTAACACTTAGAATGATAATTCTAAACATATGATTATTCTACTGAAATGTGGGTAGTTTTAAATCAGTTTAGACTAGTTTAGGGAGCACGAACTTACATGACGATTAAATTTGCACTAAACATACCCACAATTAAACAGAAACGGCAAATTTAAGAATTGTCACTTGCAAGCATTATACGAATTTGGACTTAAGCATGAACAGATTAAGAACTATCACATATTTACTAAAAATATATTTTAGTTCGCTAGTTTAGTTTGGTGTTCGAAACAAGCGAATTACTACCAATATTGCTCTAACTAAAAAACAATCTACGTTAAAGTACAACCTTATCGTTACCGTTCGATTACATAACCACATTTCTTTCATCAACTGCAAATAATTAGAGATGGTAATATGATGGATAACTAATGGCGACGATCTAATAGAACTACCTATTTTATTACTGTAAGTAGTTAGGTGCCGTGGGGTACCGGCTTAGAATAGTACCCCCCCAACTCTACCCGTGTGTGCGTAGAAATCTGCTAAGGGATAACAATCGGAAGGTGGGCAGCAGCACCTTCCCAGTATCAGTAAACCCAGTAAATCCCAAGAAATCAAAAGAAAAATATATTTGTAGTATATCACGTAGACCTGTTCATGGAAACGAAACCGCTACTTTATGTCAACAAGATCATAAAACACGTGCGCTCACCTCAGATTATAAAACAAAAGGCAGATGGAGCGCGCCGAACTCGCGAGTGTCGCCACCTTTATGTTATGTGTGCGTGACAACGAGCCACTGCACTGTACGTACGTACATCTGTGTGCGTGTACAGTTACCAGATAATGAAAAATTAACTCCCACATTTTTGTAACAAATTGTTATAATATTGGAAAGTTAAACGTTTTTTTTGTAACATACAGTACTAAAGTAATATATGGATAAAATAATGGTTATTAATAACTAAAGAAATTACGATAAATAAAGAAGGTTCGGTAAATATATCACAATTCATTGTTTAATTGTTTTTGTTTAATATTTTAATAGTATCTTACTTTTCTAATTATTACACATATATCCGACAGTTTGTGAGAATGGAAGTACATACGTATGTATGGATGTTTATTTCTCTTTCACGCACTAACGACTATATTGATTTGGATAAAATTTGGCACACAGGTAGTTTTTAATCTAGATTAACATACAGAATATTCCATCGGACTCGCCTATCTCGGGTTCCGAACAAATTTGTAGGTAACAAATTATTTCAGATTCTGCTCTTCACAGACTTTGGAGATTAGAGGAGGGGGGCCATATATATTTTTTCCTTTATTTAATCTATAAGACCTAGCTTTTTGCCAAATTTAGTGATTCTAGGTCAACGGGAACTACCATATTATGGGTTTTCGACCCAAAACCTATAGGGTACTTCCGGTTGACCCAGACTTGTCAATTTAGGCTAAAAGCAAGGTCAACAAGTAAAGGGAAAATACCGAAAAATAAAAAAAGTTGAAAATTAAGTTTGGTACTTACACGATTTCGCGAAAGAGACTGACCTTGATTTTTATACACTATAGACTTTAATATCTGGTATAAATTTCAACTTGCTAGGTCCACCCGTTTCTGAGAAAATCGGTGGTGACACACGGACGGACAGACTGACAAGAGAGTGATCTTATAAAGGTTCCCTTTTTACCTTTTGAGGTGCTGAACCCTAAAAATGGTGCGAACGAGACAAATATTCGCATTTTCAACTTTAATTAAAACCTGACATAAAAAGTATTTTCTAAGAAGAGTTGAGGTTTTTTGGGAAAAAAAACCGTGCGAGCGAGACTTATAAAAAATATTCGCATTTGCGATATTAAAAAACAAACTTTCGTTACATCACTAACCTCTAGACCTTCTAAATGTAGTTTTACCAATAAAACGGCTAACTAATTTAAATAAATACTGGCAACACAAGCGAATGACTGTCGATGTTTTGTGTTCCGAGTCACATGTAAAGTTATTATGTTGATTAAAAATTATATAAGCCAAATAATTAATAGTTATCTGTGTAAGGATATTCCATCTTCTATTTTTTTCTTTATGGGAACAACTTTTACAGTGTTTAATAACACAAGACGGCATTTTTTACATTAAAATTACGAACCAGTCGTAACGTGTTGCTTCGGACAAGTCGCGTATAGCACTAGCGCGGGTTTGTATTTGCTTTTGAATTTGTATTCGCTTTGGTGGCGACGCTCGCGTGTTCGGTACGCTCCATCTACCTTTTGTTTTATAATCTGAGGTTTTTACTATCTTGTAGCGCGCGAGAGCGCCATTACTTGATGTTTTGCCGGTGCCGAGCATCGGCATAGGAAGAATGTAAACAAACAATAACAAGTCGCGACGTAAGAGCGATATTGAGTTAGGTGCACCGCTCTGTTGTCCGCTACAATTTAAATTTCGCCTTTTTTTTAAATCTCACTAGTAACGATTTTGAAATACGCCCTGAATAAAACTTTGTTATTTTTATGTTTAGAGCTTCGTCTTTTTGCGACGACCTAGAGCTCGATAAATGCAGCATTTCTGCTTATAAAACTCATTTTTGACCATTTGTATCAGGTTCGCCCTTGCGCTCCGCAGGCGACGAATTGAAGGGTAGAGAAAAAGGAAGCTTTAAAAGAAGTTAAATCGACACAGATGTGTATAATTAATAAGTACCTCATTCTTATAAATAATCATTGTCTTATTGTAAGTGACGATTAGTAACACTCACGCCTCATTTTATTATTTAAAACACTACATTTTTCAACTTTTTATTGTTTTTATTTTTTTAATCAGATGACTAAGAATAATCAAATACAAAAAAAAATATTCACCTGACGAAACAGTAAATCTGTTTAAAATATATTTTTATTAACATAGGTACATTTAAAGAGTATAAAGGCCTATTCAGACCCGAGCGTTATTCGCTACCGCTGTGGGTAGCGAAACATACCACGCGGAATTCGATGGGTAAATAGTATGAAGTTCCATAACTGCAGCGAATCTTGTACCGCCTAGTGAGGCGGTATTTTCTTTTGTTTGGCGAAACTAGTTCCGCCGCACCGCTAACCGTTGCCAACGAATATCTCTACCGCTCGCGGTAGAGATATCCGCTCTGGTGTAAACATTGAAATTAACGCATACCCTTTCGGATTTCTCTATCGCTCGCGGTAGCGAACAACGCCCAGGTCTGAATAGGCCTATAAGGAGCTGCCCAAAGACGAAAATCCGTAAAACGCTATGTTTTTCGTCGCACAGTTTAGACATCCTATAGACTATACAAACTTGAAAAAAATACAGTGCATAGTTAAGAGTCTAAAAAAGACTTATGTAATAATATTGCACAATATCTATCTGATATATTAAATAAAAATCACAAATAAATAGACGGAAAAAAATCTTTCGTTTCGAATTTCTCAATATTTTAAGCGACAACTACTATATTTTTTGTAACCATAAGAAAGGTAAATTATTATATTATGTAAAGAAATATCTATTTTATTTTTGTCATTGTGGCTTCTATTATTATAGAACAAATTAAAACTACGAAATGTATGGTATTTACAGACACACGCTTGTTTTGTTCCCCTCAAGGCCAGTCGGGCCAGTATGCAGCTAGCCTCTCCAGAGAGCGGGCACGTCTCTCTAGTGAATTTTCTAATATAACATAATCTAATATAACATTTCTAATACAACAAATACATAGCTGTCAGATAACGATCACAAACAACCATGCTCCGGACGTGGGTCAAAAATTTCACTTTTTGGTGGCAAAAATTCCTCTTTTTTAGCTTTCCGAACGCTGAACGAAAAGAGGCATGAACGACATTTTCACCCACAGATTCCCTATTCGAACGCCCCTTGTGAGCGTTTTTAGCGTTATTTTCGCCAAAAACGATCAGGAAGTGATCTATTCGAACGCACTATTTGATTTGATTTACCAATGGGTAATAAACGGAATATAGTACTACAACGAATTTGTACGAGAAAACGATGTAATAAAAGTAAAACAATTATTTGAGTTTTTTCGAGGTGGAACGTCAAATCGTAAACACGCGAATTTTCTGGTATTTTGGTAATTTTTTTATTTTAGTTAATTAATCTCACCCAGAATAGGTTTTTGTGTTCCATTTCATTAGTTTATAGACATCACTTGTTAGTAGGTTCATTTCATTAGCGTTTTTAGTATATTATTGCGTGATGAATGATCCCCCTGATCCTGGTGGAGGCATGGACTTTGTCAGCCACCTTCCCCTGCGGCGTTTACATCAATTTCATCATCTGTTGACGAAAAGGCTTTTGAAATAGTCAAGAGAAAACGACGATCTGAAAGCGAAAGGTGACTAAAGATTCCCGTAGTGACCGTTCACGATCACGTACAAAATCAATGGTTCACGATGAAACTACGTGTAAATTTACAGATGCGTCTGACGTTGTTCTCCAGGCTGGACAATGAACCCCTCCCAACTCCTTCTCCCCTAGTTCCTCTAGCCGTCTTCCTAGCGGACCCCCTGCAGCTTCGCAGAAGTCTTCATTTACACCTATCGGTCGGCAATTATACGACTCAACAGATCGTGGCCCTTTTACGGTCCATGTTCAGAGGGAAGAGACTTCACCTACCGCTGGGACATCCCTTCACTCGGTGACATTTGGGAGATTCCTCTTTAGCCATGCCCGGGAATTTCAAGGAATCATCGATGGCTCCATAAAGAATGTTGGTCGCTACCGTATAGCTCTAAACTTTCATTCCGCCATTTCAGCCAATAATTTCATCCAGTCCCCTTCATTGCCAAACAACAAACTCAGAGCTTTCATTCCGTCGTTTAATATTACTCGGATGGGTATAATTCGCGGAATCCCAGTGGATATGACTCCAGAGGATGTTATGAGCGAGATGAAAGTTCCTGAAGAGTGTGGTCCAATTTTAAAAGTTCGCCGGCTCAATATTAAAATTTCCATTGACGGAGTTGTGACCTGGAAACCGTCGCAAACAGATGTTTTGACTTTTGATGGTCAAATTTTGCCCTCTAGAGTTTATCTATGTTACAACTCTTTCCCTGTTGCGGCTTATGCCTTCCCGACTATTCAGTGCTTCCATTGCTGTAGATACGGACACACCATGACGCAGTGTCGGTCAAAATCTGCTTGTTTTAAATGCGGTTCTAACCACTTAGGAAAGTCATGCAACGTGGATGAAGTTGATGCGAAATGTTTGTGGTGTGGTAGCAATCACTTTGCTAATAGCAAGTGCTGCCCTGAAATTCAAAGGCAAAATAACATTAAATTCCGTATGTCAGAATTATCTATTTCATATGCTGAAGCATCTCAGTTTTTCCCTGCATATAAAAAGTCCTTTGCTGAAGTTACTTCCACCTCTGTTGCAGCTCCTTTACCTAGTCCATCCAGGAATTTAACTACTGAACCGTCCAAAGTTCATTACAGGGGAGGAAAATCTATGAAATCCCATATATTGCCTTGCCACGATCATAACCAACACTAGATAGTGTTGGTTATGATCGTGAAGCGCGCATGAGCATAATTCGAGAAGAATCCTCTGGAGCATCGCAAAACGGTTGTGCTTTATTAAATCCTCTGGCCCAAAAAAATTAGACTCCTTCTGTTCAAGCTATAATAGCTGAACTACTACAGCTCTTGAATCTATTATCCTCTCTCATATAACTCAATAACATTGGCTTTAACTTAAATTCGCTTATTTCCCTACTTCAAAATGGGTCCCTTTGACAGGATCCTTCAATGGAATAGTCATAGTATTTGCAACAAAAAGTCTGATTTGATATTTTTAATAAATAAACATGAAACAAGCGTCCCTTTTCATAATGATGGCTTTGATGCTGTTGCTGCACGCATCAACGATTTTACAATTGTCTCCATATACATTCCTTATCCTTCTTAATCTATTATTCGAAATTTAAATTATGTCGCTCAGTAATTATGTCTCTTCCTAAGCCCCTTCTTATTCTAGGTGATCTGAATTGTCATCATACGGTATGGGGGTGCGGTTTGTCGGATGCTAATGGGTTTTTTTTATTAGATTTATTTGATAGTCTTAATCTCTGCATCCTTAACGATGGCTCCACTACGAGAAGAACTCGTCCTAATGAGTTTACTAGTGCAGTGGATCTTTCTTTATGCTCTCCTGAGCTCGCGTCACTTATGTCTTGGTGTGTTGTCCCGCCTACTCATGGTAGTGACCATTTTCCAATTCTTTTACGAATCTTGCAAAAACATTCCCGTCCTGCTTCAATTAATTCTCCCCTTCTTAAATATATAATTGACAATAACAGTTCGATCTGGGATGTGTTCAATGATTGTACTGATTCCAAAGCCTTAACTTTACCTCTTATTCAGATAATTTATTGATTCAGGCGTTACTTTGCGGAAATCGATTATCAAAAAAACGATATTAAAAAATATTTAGTGACACTTCCGCTGAAAAGAAAACAATGATTTTGGCCTAAACCCCAAATCAACCAAAACCGATTCGACACGTGTTTCGCCTCTACACGAGGCATCCTCAGGAGATGTTGACTCGTCGAGCGCTAGACCGACAGAAACTGTCGGTCTAGCGCTCGACTGGAAGTGTCACTAAATATTTTTTAATATCGTTTTTTTCCTCTAACATTATTACCTGTTCTGAGATGTTAGTACGATCTATGGTAGAATGTGCTAATTTGACTTTCCCGGTTAAGAAATCTCATCCAGACAAAGTTCCTTCTCCTCCATGGTGAGATAAGGATTGCTCTGAAGCCGTTAGATCTCGCAATGATGCAGAAGCTATCTTTTGTCTGTCTATGACTCGTGATAATTTTATTGAATTGAATAAAATGATTGCAAAATCCAAGCGTCTCTTTCATGATATAAAACGTAATGGTTGGAAGTCATTTTGCTCCAGCATAGGCCCCAATACTCCTTCATCTCTTATCTGGAAGAAAATACATAGGTATCATCGGTCTCAATGTGTTCCTTATCGTAGTTGTTGCCCTTCCCAAGTTTGGGCTGATGCATTTATGGACAAATTGGCCCCTCATTATTGTCCCCATCATTCAGAATTGCCATCTCTTTCTAATCCCTTTTCTAATGATCCCCTCGATCAACCGTTTACACTTAATGAGTTGAAAAACATTTTGAAATCCGTTAAAGATTCTGCTCCGGGTATTGACGGCTTACCATATTCCTTTGTTTCTAAAGCTAATGTCAGCCTTCAGAACTATTATTTAACTTTGGTTAACACAATTTTTGCAACCGGATTTGTTTCAGTTTCTTGGAAGTCTCAATATATTATTCCTATTCCGAAACCTAATAAAGATCCGTTGGACCCTAACTCTTACCGTCCTATCGCTCTCTCCTCAGTCTTGACTAAAATTGCGGAGCATTTGATTAAGAACCGCCTTGAGTGGTTTTTTGAGAGCAATGAATTACTCGCTAAGTCTCAATACGGCTTTAGAAAAGGCAAGAGCACTATGGACAGCCTTGCCATTTTTACGACTGACATATAACTTTCATTTACGCGCAATGAATCTATTATAGCTGCTTTCCTAGATATTTCCGCAGCCTATGATAGTGTCCAACTTCCCCTTCTTAAAAATAAACTAAATCGATTGAGAATTCCAGCTAAATTAGGCAATTTTATTATGAATCTTCTTTTAGAGAGATATGTATATCTCCGCTGCAGTGATTCTTCTATTACTTCTAATAGGGTCATTTGGCGAGGCTTACCGCAGGGCTCTGTCCTAAGTCCACTTTTATATAAACGTATGATCACGTATGATCTGGAATCCTCTGTTGGTCTAAGTCGTATCCTTCAATACGCTGATGACATACTTGTCTACAGCTCTCATCACAAAATTGATGTGGCTAGTAAGTGTATTTCCCATTCCCTTGAATGTTTAAATGACTGGCTTCAAAAAATGGTCTAGATTTATCTCCTACAAAGAGTAATATCGTTCTGTTTTCTCGTAAAAGAAATCCTCCTGATTTAAATATCTCTATTAGCGAGTGCAGAATTCCAGTAAAGGAGTCGGTTAAATTTTTAGGTCTCTGGTTGGACAGTAAACTATGTGGTCGTCAGCATTGTGAATACATTTCAAATAAGTGTGAGAGGAATATTAACATATTACGGTGTTTGTCTGGGGTGTGGTGGGGTGCCCACCCTTTTAATCTTAAATTACTATATAATGCCATTATCCCTAGTATCTTGGATTATGGTTCCTTCTTGCTGGAACCTGCACGTAAGCGAGATCTTACCAAACTTGATCTAATTCAATCCAAATTATTATTACACTCCGGATTATTTACTGGTGCTATGAAATCATCTCCAATCAACGCTCTTCAGGTGGAGTGTGTGGACACTCCTCTTCATCTTCGTCGTCAATTCCTAGCTAATAGATTCTTCTTCCGTTCTATTCATTTCTAAATCACCCTCTCATTCCTAAACTCAAACTTCTCAAACAATATGTTCACACTTCCCGTTTTTGGACTTTTAAAAAACATCCGCTTCTTTTGAAAGGTTATTCAATCTTTAAATTGCTTAAGGATCCCACGTATCGGTCTACTAAGCTATCGATTTATAATATTAATTACTTTGTTATAATATCGCAGCCGGAAATAATTCTGGACTTTGGTATCTGTAAGGGGGACCTCTACGCTGATAAGTATTTTCAAGAGCTCTTGCTCAGGAATTGGCGTAGATGGCATACCATTTTTAGGGATGCCTCAAAATTGTCTCAGGTTGAATGTGTTGGTGGTGGTGTATTTCACTCCCAGTTTGATATTGTTCAAAAGATAAAATGCCCTCCTGAGTCCTCTGTTTTTACAGGTGAATGTCTAGCAATTCTTGAGGCGGTAAAATATATCCTTCTCTTCAAACTTCGTCAGACTATAATTTTTTCAGATTCTCGTAGCTCGCTTCAATCCCTTCTGCCTAACCCTTTTCACTCTAAATTTCACCCCATTGTTCTCCAAATAAAAAAATGTTTATCTGATTGTATTGATAAAGAGCTAGAAGTGGTTCTTGCTGGGATACCAGGATACCTTGGTCTTTCTGGTAATTAACGTGCTGATAAAGCGGCCAAAGAAGCGGTTTCTTGTGGTGATAAGGTACCGTTTATTAATTATAACGTTGACCTTATCTGCCTCCCTAAAAGTTTTCTTTATAAGTCATGGTCTACATACTGGAGAACGACTAGCTCATCCAAAGGCTCTGGTTTTGCTAAGATCCAACCAGAAATACCAAGTAAACCTTGGTTTTCGCGGTGGTACTTCGGTAATATTTATACGTCGACCTTAATTCGCATGAGGCTTGGTCATTGTTGCTCACCTTCACATTTAAAAAAGATTCCTCTATATGTAAATGTGGCCTGGATGAGGGGGATCTCAACCATATATTATTTTCCTGTCCATTATGATAATGTTTTTTTTCTACAATTCTCTCATATCATTAAAAGTCTCATTTCCGACCTACGAAGAAATAATAGTCAGGAAGCATAATTCAGAACAAATTCCACACAAAAAGTGGCCCTTCAAATCAAAACGACGTATGATTCCAAATACAAATTACTTCCGAGGTTACAAATAGACATGTTCGGTCATTGGTTTAAATTCAGAAGGAAGGCAGGGATTGGTTTACGCGCGTGCTGCAACGTCTACTATGACAGCAGAGTCATAGCGGCGTGGACGATGTTATGCAACAAGTGGACTGGACCAACTAAATAATAAATCTCGTATGTCTCGCGAAATATGATTAATTTATTAAGTTTTTGTCTAGAAGACATTAGAAGAGATTCTTCGCAATGTAGTAAAGAAAGATTATGAAACATTTTAGGCTTATATACATTTTACCATAAAAAAGTCGTTATTTGCCAGCTGGATGTTTTTCAGTAGTCACAGAATACCTTCATTATCAATTTAGAAAATTCAATCAATTTATAGAATTACTTTAGAAAAGCACTGTGTTGATATTACTGACAAATCAATTAGCAACTCAGCTAAACCACTTCAAAAATTGCAGAGGGTGAATTTTCATTAGCTTGAAAAATTAAACGTGCTCTAATTTGACCAAACAATGAACTGTTTTTTAATGCTATATAGTTACCTATATTACATACCAACTGTAATGATTGATTAGTATATTATGTCAATTATTCTTACCTGATATAATTGAACATTATTTAATTAACAAGTTCAAGTTCCATAGACTACATTTAGAAATTGTTTGTTAGTTTGTTAATGCCGAGCGGTTTCTACACACACACGTTTTTAAAATCAATCATACGAGTAAAACCGGTCGCGCCACTCACGAATCGTCAGACGCGGCTGAGGCCTCTTAGAGGTCAGAGGACGTATCGCTCTGACGCCCGAACTTACACAACTAAATATTAGTGCGCTCAAAACTTCCTGATACTTATTGAGGTAACATTTTTAAGTGGGATTCTAACAAATAATTTTATATGACATCAACAATAGAAATTTCATTCTTATAATGACATCGACCCTTGATGGGCTAGTATTTTGCTATTAACCAAATGTCTTATGCTTATACTTGGTATCCAGGAATCCATGCTGGAACCGGAAACTGGTAGCAGGAACTATGTGATGGTTAATAGTAGACACACCGTGTTTGGGATCGTATGAATCGTCTTCGCGATACCTTTTTTCTAGCTGGTGACCAGGACCTGATGCTGGATCCAGAAACTGGTAGTAGGAACTATTTGATGGTTGTTTTATTTGCTATTCTCATCTCTTTTTGGTAGGTAAATGAGTTAAATCTTACTTTTTTCTAGTCTATGCTCTTGTAGATAACATGTACTTGATTAATAATGATCATATTATGTTAATTAATGTCGATATTAAAAATAAAATGTGCCCTGCGTGATATTTTATTTCACCTTTTTGACCTACGTCTATTTGGGACATTAAAACCAAAGTAGATAAAAAAAAGATCCAAATATTAATGCGCGCTATTTTGGTCAAGCGGTAAGGCCACTGCCACAGGGCGCGCAAGTAATTAACTCGCTAATGTAAAAACCTAAACTTGCGCAGCGCTGCGCAGAATAAAGGCTCTTAAAGATGTTGATGTTTCTTCGGGACAAATCATCAGCATAAAAAGATAAATATGATATTTTATATAACATGGTTTTCAAAAACAGTACGTACTTACTGTACCAACTGGTAGGTAGGTACTGCAGTTTTGTGTAACATGGTCCATAGTTTTTTTATTATCTATAATTTTATTGTTTTCAGTCAAAATTAACGTAGTATAACTATGCTGGTTTTCACAGGCAGTCATACTCTTGTTTTTCTAGCTTAAGTGCAGCTAGGCACTTATCTTGCCGCATTGAATCGGAAAGCAAGCGAGAATAAAACATAACAAGCAAAACTATTGCACATTACATACATTTCAATATATAATCCTTAAGAAAAAATACATCCTAAATTAAATAAAAATTGACTAACTTTGTTTTGCATAGTATTGACCATCTCGATTTGTTAACGTATTTGAACATCTTTGAATAATTATAATTTTGCTATTATTTACTGCTGGCATGATGATCCACAACTGAAGTTCACAATGATAAAAATGAAAATGTACGCGAAGATTTGAAGTGTGCTCGCTTGCAAGTAAAATGTCCGACTGATGACGTACTGAACACGACTTTTAAGCCCCGCCTACTTGAACACGACTTTTGTTGGGTCATTTTTTTAACGCAGTTACAGTTCCTGACTATTATTTCTTCGTAGTTTCCGACTCATATTCCTGAACTTTTATCATCTACTAATATTGATATATAAAGTTTTCGTTCACTTCCTCACTATCAATAACATTCATTTATAATTTTGTACATATTTATTTGTTTTTAATGTTGTTTGTTTATGTTCGAATACGTTTTCTTTAAGTTATTATTCTTTCTTATTATGTGTGTATATTTTAATTTTTTCATACAAAATAAGCCTATTCTGGTTCATAGTTTGCTCAAATTCGTTTTAGTATGTTTTGTTTTTTTTGACGTGAAACTGGCACAAATATCATGTTGACAATTGCCACAAAAAAAATATTGTGACACGATGAGTACATAGTGCGAGTACCTACTTATATTTTTTATATCTAGTTATCTAGTACCTAATTATTCATCAGCCTTTACTATTTATACTACTACTAGATATATTACATAATATTTATTACTAGATCTCTTTCTTTGTATCTAGTAATACCATACCTACATAATATATATTACTAGATATATTATACCTATTACGTAAGTCAAACAGACTAAAGCGCGGGTAGGTGCGTACATACAATACCTACAACTTGTACTTGATTTTGTGTACTCATTGTGTTTGGCATTTTATTAGGTTGTGATTTATGTGTTGATGTGTTTTTTACAGGGAATCTAAAGATTTACAGAGGACTAATTCTGGAACGTTACTCACGTTTTCAGACAATCAAATCTCAGCAGATAGTGGAAGCATCTAAAATCAAAATGTAATTTTTTGTTTAATCATTACTAGTGTATACATAACCGTTTTAGTTGAAATAAATAAACACATTTCTATGGCTATTTTTGCTATCTATTGTCACTTAAACGTAATTTAAAACTCAAATAAAAATATGAATATTGTAAAACTACTGATTATATGTTTTAGGGTTCTGTACCCAAAGGGTAAAATGAGACCCTATTACTCGTACTAAGGCAGTCTGTCGGTCTGTTCATTTAGGACCAGGCTATATTTTCACAAACCGTGATAGACAGTTGACATTTTTGGAGATGATGTATTTCTGTTGCCGCTATAAAAACAAAATACTAAAAACAGAATAAAATGAATATTTTGGGGTAACCCATACAAGGTGATTATTTTTAATTTTTTCTCAGTTTAATAACAATAACAAGTGGAAATTTGGAATATTTATTATAGATGGCTACCTATATATAATATATATGGCACGAAACTCTTCGTGCGCGAGTTCTACTCGCAATTAGCCGGTTTTTTACTATGTCCCGCTTTCGGCGAAAGAATCCCACTTTTTACTCAAAATGATTCAAAATCCCGACTTGGCAAATAAAAAACATCTGGTAATGCTGTTTACAGTCACTGTTCCAGACTCCAGACAGATTTTACATCAACTGTATTGATGACGGCAACAATGATAAGTAAAATGTTCAATGTAAGTGTTGAATTCTCAAACTACTAACTCGAAATCACATCTTTGCCTCTTAAAAATATATAATATACAGAAGGACAAATCAAAAAATCTTGTCATTACACATTCTTATATTTTTACTAAAACAATTTGCAAGAACCATAATTTCTATTTGTCAAACTAGGCAAACAACTGAAACTGGTTAACTTCAGCCAAAAACTTGGTCCATTTATTCTATTAAATTCAGACATATTGGAACACTTATCATGTTTTTATTAATATCACTTATTGATGAGTGTCTGTAGCACTTTAATACCTATTTGTTTTAAGTTTCACTTGATTTCTTTGACATAGGCGTCTAACTCTGCGTCCAGCTGTTCAGCTGTGGGTGTGGGACGCTTTCCACCACGGCTGCCACCACGACCGCGACCACCGGCACCACCGCGCCTCTGACCTCCACTACCACCACCACCACTTTGGCTCCTGGGTGGTGGTCCTGTAATATAATAAGACTAGTTTAAAACTATTATGTGGCCACATAGCAACACAACCAATATGTACATTTAATAATGTTTAATAAACCACAATTCCCATGATTGGAGATTTTTTTTACACTAGGAGCTTATATCTGAGACATGAAGTATATATATAATTGAACCCCTATTTCATCTGGTCACGCTATAAGATATGGTGAAGCAAGACCAAGCCTACTACGCGAACAAAGTCAGCATAGTCGCTAGTAGCATGATTATGTCAGATTATTGTTGGTTAATTGCTTTGATTACAACCAAAAGAGTTTACTGCATTCAACCAAGGTTCATACACACTCAGCATCCATATCACAGAAACAAACTTTACTAAACCAGCTCATGCTACATATTTGTTCATGCTCAAAACACTCTTAATAGCTGCATTTATGAACATCGTTTTTGTTAAGTATTAAGTAATAATTACCTCTGTTTGAGTTCCTTCTCATAGGTCCTCCACTTCCACCACCACCTCCTCCACCAATACGGCCTTCAGTCCTGATGCTGCTTATTTCGGAAGTAGCCAACTGAATATTCATAGCGCGCCCATCCAATGGCACACCATTGTATTGCTTCATAGCCTTCAGTGCATCTGCTTTTCTCTCAAACAGAACATCAGCCGTACCTGTAATGTAATAAACATTTTGTAGTTAATCACAATTTAACTTTAGGTAGGATTTTTAAGGCAACTTAATCACAATAAAGTCAGTATGCTATATTTTAAAGATCTGTCACAAGTATGCATGCATTTCGACATCATAAACTCTCCATATTCTATTCTATTTCTTAGAGTTTGGACTCTGCGGTATTGCCGCTATTCCGCCCATGTCGCGTGGATAGAGTAAAATAAACAAATGAAGCTCTTCATATTCAAGTTAACATAGGATTTATTAAATTTGCATACAAGTTTATTCAATGTCAAAACCTCCAATCCACAATGGGATTTAAGGAGTGATGTCACAACAAAGCTATGTTTACTTTGGTAGTTTGATCAGTTGCTATTTGACCTTATTTTCTATTCATTATCACAATGGTAATGGTAATGTGGTAAAAGTATTCCACATGAGCTGTCTAGACTAGATATTATAATTCTAATTCTCATTTATGATATCAAACAACTCTAATTCTTTGATTTCAGATTGAGGGATGACCAATGTTAGTACAAATTAATTAATAACAATATTTTCAGTAAAACATGAGAAAATACAGTACCTACATAGAAATTTCTCTTGAACATATTCAGACTACATCACACTAACCAGTAGTGCAAGCATGGTATGCAGGCAGCAAGGGGCGGAGTGATTGTCACCACATTGCCTATGGTTACACATGTCCCCTCGCCTCGCATTGCATACCCCACTTCCGCTGAGACCCGAAAATATGTTCTGAGCATAGTTCGACTTATGTGCCGCAATCTATACCTACATTTCCCATGAACTTAATTATTTTGTCCTTAATTGCATTCAACACCCTAAGGACCAGGGTGTAATTTCCTCATTAATGTAGTAGTCAAAACAATTCTCTTCTAAATTAAATGAATTGTTGGTGTGTCTAAGACACCGTTTTATGTTTGGGAAAATATCAAAGAGCCATGCTATGGGTATCAACAATTTTGTTAAGTTTATCAAATATACCTTTCTTTTTTTTCATGATCTCTTACAAAACTAACTTTCATAGTTAAATTTTATCAAATTGGCAATCCATACTCACACTGGTCTGGTCATAATCAAATTTGCTTATTATTAAGCTTGTTATATTGTGATATGCTACTTACATAATAAAAGCACATTAGTATTAGGTGTCTTGTCATCACTACTTACTATTACAACATTGAATAAAATTGCTCACCTAATGATCTGCCAGATCTATCATAATGTACTGCTGCACTCTTGAGATTGCCAAATTCTGAAAATAGTTCTTGAATATCCGAGTCAGAGACCCCAAAATCAAGATTTGACACAAGCAACTTAGCAGGTCCAGTAGTGACAGATCCAGAGCGCTGTGAAATCTTCCTCTCACCAAATTCATTGAACATATCATGTTTCCAAGTGCTGTTAACATCTCCCTGAAATAGGTGGTCCTTCATAGAGCCTGCCGATTAGGCTACTCTATGCCGCTGTGAACACCATTGCTCCGCAATGATGCAACATCATACATATATAACATTCACATAACAATTATCACCTATCTCTCACCATATGTTTTAATACAATGAAAAATATAACAGAAAATGATCATAACATAATTTTTGCTGGTTAAATTGCACCAAATAATAAGAGTAAATCAGAAAAGTCCAGGATTATGACAAAGAAAGTTGCTTCACTGCTTCACAAACACTTTTTAGCATGATGATAGCACCAGAATTAGCAATAACACAGTAGGTATTTATATCCCTCGAGGCATGGTAGTTGCATCTACCTGTGGAGCCCACTGCTCCAACAGAAGCTGTTCTGGAACTCTGGATACGACTTGGCTATATTAGGGTACTTGTGGTTCCCATGGCAATGTCGAAATAGGTACAGCCGATGTATACCTCCCCGATGTACATCATTTAGACTATAGATTAACCAGGTATGTAACATGGTACTCCATGCGAGATTCCTGACGCTCGTGCGCAGGCAACATCAATCATAAAACAAATAATGGCTTGACTTTCATCGATACTTCGAAGCATAATTTGTGGGTTACAGTGAAACTGAAAATAGAATGTGGCAGAATGCAAACTGCCGAGCAAGCGAGCTATGGGAACATTAGATTATTTATTGCAACTTTGTGAGCACCCGCAAATTTCACAACACACTTTTTGTGGTGCGTCATGCCACCACGTTCGCCCGCCATATGCAATTTTTTATCATCAAATTATTGAATTTACCCTAGTGTAATTAGTAGCCTTTGAAACACCACCACGATTTCTGCCTCGTAAAACGCCACCGCCTGTGCGGCCGTTACGGAATCCTCCACTTCCTCTTCCTCCACCGGGTCTTCTGTTTGTATCGAATTTTCTTCCAGCGCCTCCACCTCTACCACCTTTTTTGCTGGCTTTAATAATATCGTCTAAGGCCATTTCGATTCTATCAACCATCTTGACGCGAATATATTTTCCTCTTATTGAATCAAGTTATTTGCCGTAATCCCAAACAAGCCGTTTAAGCCTTAAAAATTATATCTAAGAATTCTAGGAATAAGCCCGTATTACACAGCGAGCACAAACAAAAAGAAGATGTCTGACGGAAGTGACGGACGGCCAGCAGTGCTGCCAACTCGATTTAGCAAAAACGCGCTTTCGGCAAGTCAAAAACGCGCTAGAAAGCGCTAAATGCCAAAAAACGAAAAAAAAATCGGCTCGGATCAGATTCGGTAGGTAAGAGATTTATCGAGTTTATAGTAAATTGATTAGGTAAATCAGACTAAATACGCAAGTATACGTTATAAAATTACATTAATATTAATAGTTAACTTAAAAGCAATAAAATAGTACATGCCTACTATAATTATATTATTTAATAACTAAGGGACTTAAGAACTACTCATAATCAGGTCTTAATCATAATCTTCATCCGATTCATGGTCTTCAACGTATACTACACTCTCTGCGGTCGAAGTAGATGGTTGATCTTGGACTTGGACGATTTTTAATATAAATTTATATATCTAATAAGAAATGAAATGAAGCGTAGACTATGTAGCTAACTTAACGAAAGTTAGCTGCTCATGACAAAACAACAGGTTTACTGGGGGAACTCTTACTCATAGACTACAATACATTTAGCATTTCAGTGTTGCTAAAAAAGTTACTGATGCATTCTGTGTTAAGCTAATAATATTATTTAAAAAAAGCGCTAGATTTAGCGCTATGCGCTAAAACGGGCTTTGCGCCGGAAAAAGCACTAGATCTGGCGCTGAACGCACTAAGTTGGCAGCACTGACGGCCAGTGACGGCCCAGCCCAGCCAGACCAGTGTTGCTAGATGCCTGCAAGCGTGAGTTGTCTTGTCCAGTGTGGCAAAATGGTGGAGATAATCATATACCAAAATATGGAGATAATTACTTTGAAATGGATGGCAAAAAAGTGTTTTTCATCTTTGACGTTCCACATCTATTTAAATCCATCCGGAACAATTTTTTACAACAAGGAACAATTAAAATGGAAGGAAAGTGGAGCCCACAGAATTCGCTCTATTTACTAGACTACAACGCGGCAACGCGGTCACATTAACACTGCGTTCGAATAGGCTATTTATGATCGTTTTTAGCGAAAATAGCGCTAAAAACGCTCACAAGGGGCGTTCGAATTGAGCATCTGTGGGTGAAAATGTCGTTCATTTCTCTTTTTGTTCAGCGTTCGAAAAGCTAAATAAGAAGAATTTTTGACCCACGTCCGAAGCATAGTTACTGTTGTTTGTGATCATTTTTGACAGCTATGTATTTGACAGCATAATCATGCTATTCTAGGTCTTATGCTCAGTTGAGCGTTCGAATAGGGTGTGAGCTAACGTGGCAAAAATAACGTTTTTGAGCTTTACGAACGCTTTAACAAAAGAGCCATCAATGATAACGCCACGAATGCCCTCATAAGCTAAACGAACGTGTTAGATTTGTCAAGATAGAGGGCGTTTTATCACTACTACATTAAAAGGTTTCATAGCATAACACACATGGTAACAAGCAGATGTGCCATATTATATCCTATAAAAGAGATCGATGGTTATAATATGAATTTAACTACCTGTCTAGCTACGTATTCTACTAAGGAATGAAGGAAAACACAGAAGTAACATTAATAGCATTAAATAGAACCATATATGTTACCCAAGAAACACAGTGTTCATTTTAATATTATTATATAACAGTATACATACAGATGTCCTAGTACTAGGAAAGTATCTTATAGGCACATACATATAGACACATCTCTTATCTTCATCAACTTTCCAAATCCTTTCATTCAAAATCAAAATGGCGGATTTCACTTTTTTTTCGCAACCACTACAGAAATACCGATTGTTTCAAAACGGTTCATTACTTATATGTTAAATAAAAAGAGATAAAGAGAATAAACTATGTTTTACGTTATTATCCTGCACTATTTGTATGTTTTATAAGATAACATATTGAATTTCTAGCACTAAGTTATGTTTACGAAAAAACCGTTACGTCTCATATTTGAATATAATGTCTGAGAATAAACGAAATTATTTATAAAAGATATTGAAATTGTAAAAGTTCATATTTTATAATGATAAAAGTAACAATTAGCTACCGCCTCATTACTTTTCCACTTCAATTATTTTTTATTCTTGCTTATATTATATTCTTTCTTGCTTATATATATTATTTTTTAGTGTTGCTGCACTGCAGGGCTATGGAAGATATTAGAGCAAAAACAGGATTACTGGAGGTCCACTCCAGAACGCATGATGAATCATCAGCATCATCGACGATTGTTCACACAACATCTCAAACTACATTGCAGCAGTTGTGCCAGCGCCCCAAGGCCTTACTCCTCTATGTGAAGAAGTTAGGCTGGCTTGAGTAAATGTTGGCAGGGTGGAATGCACAAAACACCCCAAGCGGGACGTCAGTGCACGACGGCCTCATCACCCCCAAAACGAATAAGAATAAGAGATCAGTGTATCTAAATAGAAGAAATCACTGTTGCTCTAACTAAAACATGTACCTAAACATCTTAAATACAATCATCAAGTTTCCAAACACAAAAGAGGATAGGAATGTTATAAAACAACGGTAGCTTACTATATTTTTTTATATATAATGAAATTTCTATTGACTATTTTTATCAGACACTCTGTTTTCAGATTTAATAGCAAATTTATAATCCCAAGGGTAATTGGATGTGTTGATGGAAGACATTTTGAAATATTTACACCCAGCTTAAAAGATGAGCACTAATAATTATTGCAGGAAGTTATCCAGGTCATTGGTAGTAATTCGCTTGTTAAGAACACCAAACTAAAATAGCGAACTAAAATCTGTTTTAGTAAATTATCATCTGTTCTGTTAATTATAATCTGTTCATGTTTATGTCCAAATTCATATAATGTTTGCAAGTGACAATTCTTAAATTTGCCATTTCTGTTTAATTTTGGATTGATGTAAAACTATCCATATTTGAATAGAATAATCTTATGTTTATAATAATCATTGTAAGTGTAACACGAATGTGGATTTTAATATTAACATAATAAGAACTACCAGAGTTTAGAGAAATTTAGTTTAGTGTCGCACAAGCGAATCACTATAAATAGAAATAAAACAATAGTCTTTTTTCCCAGAAGTTTTACTGCTAGGAAAATAATTATTGCTCAACATTTCAGTTTGAGTAGGTTAGCTGTGTGGAGGTTTTTAAAACATGCTATAAATATCTTCTTTAACTGACATTTGAACGAAAAGGAATGCTTCTTTAGCTGTAAAATGTGTTGTGGAAATTATGATTGTGAAATTACTGTAATTATAGGGGTTATTCTTTGTACTATATAGTCATGTTTCTCTAGCAAAAATATTCCTTATGGTCTCTGCAATATCTCTTACTCACAAATTCATGTACACACTAACAAAATTTCTTTCTTTCATAGAATCCTATGAATGTGGAGAAGTGGTGATGAAAGCAAAAATTGCAGTGAACCGACAGTGTATAGGACACTGCATGATCAATTAGCTTGGAGAATAAGAAATAATATTTAGTGATAATAAATAACATCTTTATTTGTATTTAAATCGTTTTATTTCAACATACAACTTACAGAATAGTTCAGAAAAAAACTGAGTGGCCCACATCATGGCCTACTCACCAAAACATTAGTCTTACTTATGTAGTATGTACGTCTTTTATTTCACCTACCTTAAAAGATATAGGAATCATTATATCAACTTAATCTTTACTATCACATCATTCAGGTACAATGATTATATATAAAAAGCTACAAACATGTATAGAAAATATTTATCTGCTTTTTATTTACCATATCAGATAATTTACTATGGTTGTTTTTAAAACTAGGATCATAATAACATTCACACTCATACCCCCATTAGGATTCCCCTGTGTCATGGAAGGCTTGGACACTTGTGAAAAACATTAATTTCCGGGCCAAATATGTCTGTCATTGCCAGGGATCAAACCTGGCAACCCTCTGTTCGAAGGTAGGGTCTAGCTAGGAAGGTAGAGTAACATGGTGGCTCGTCATGTACCTATTTAATACAATATGAGTATGAGTTTACTTGTTTTATTGTTTACTAATCATCTATTACTAATTATCTAATTACAACTAATATGTATAGGTAGTTGTGAAAACATTTGAGGAAGGCCAACTTCAACACAATTATCGTTTTCCAATAACATCAGTTAGTTTTTCTCCTAACTCCGTCCCTCAAATCAAGCTGTCTCTGCATCTTGCTGGAAAACCTGCCGTTCAGTCAGCTTTCACAAATGCCTGCTTTGCTAGTTTCGATTGTGATGTTGGGTCCTCCTGCGGCTTGAAAAGGATGTGGTACCAGTAGCTCTAGTGGTCCATTAGCAGCCTTGCTAAGGTCTCCATTTCCTGTAAAGTATAAGTAAGTATTAAGTATACAAAGAACATAATTTGTAATTTTAAAACAAAATACATGTAACTCATGTAGGTGATGACTATTATTATAGGTTTACTTTATCTCCCAGATTAAAAAGCGAAGACTAAGGCCTATGTTATTGTAGGAATTAACGTTATTTTTTTTTTTTTTTTTTTTTTATTTGGTTCACTAATTGAATGTGACACCTTTAACACTACAAAATATATTATGTAAGGAACATTCAGTGTCCATTCTAAAAGCTGTGAACACAGCATGCAAAAATGAATAGGACTGTTAAATTTATAGTTAGGTACATTTACGAAGTGAAACAGTATACATCTACATACCAATTAAAAAATAAATGAAATAATATATATATATATATATATATATATATTATATTTATAAACACATAGAAAACATGAAACAATTAACAGTGATCGATTTGTCAATTTATGAGTTTTTTAAGTTTGATGTTTGTTGAGGCTAAAGAACCATCGAAGATGTCCCAGGATGAACGAATTGCATTACAACTCAATAGCATTCTGTATAGAGGTGAGTGCTATCGTACATTAGTGCGGCAACGCGGAAACTTGAAAGTCTTCCGGTTGTTCAGACGACTACTAAGTCGTGGAATTTCAATGTATATGCTCATGAGGAAATCTGGGCATAAAACTAGACCATGAATAGCCTTATACAAAAATATTACGTCAGATACCTTCCGTCGCACGCTTAGAGTTTTAAGTTTGTAATAGGCTAATCTTGACTCGTATGATACTAAAATATTGCATTTATTAATGGCGTATGTCAATTGATACAAAAATCTTTTCTGGATGCGTTCCAGTCTATTTATATGCACAGTGTAAGTGGGTGCCCATACTGAGCTATTATATTCGATGGTGCTTCTAACCAGACTGTTATACAGAGGAATTACTACTTTCGGGTCTTTGAATGTCTTAATCTGCCTCGAGATGAAACCAGATAGTTGTGTCGCTTTTTTTACAATATTTTCAATATAAGCTCGAAAGTTTAAAGAACTATCAAAGGTTACACCCAAATCTCTAATAGTTGACACTTCGTCTCAGGCTATGTTATTTAAATAGTAAACGGCAATACTAGGAATTCTTTTCTTGGAAAATTGAATGTGGTAGCACTTGTCAATGTTAAAAATCATTTTGTATTGGCAACACCACGAGAATACTTTATCAATTTCAGTTTGAAAAAACTTGGTATCATTATCAGTTTTTATACGCATATATAATTTTTAGTCGTCAGCATACATCTTGAAAGGGCAAACTATTCTAGATGTCAAATCATTGACAAAAATAAAAAAAAACAAAGGGCCCAAGTGTGAACCCTGTGGCACGCCTGTAGGTATTAATCTTGGTCGTGATGTGTATCCGCGAATCATGATTAACTGTGATCTTTTCATTAAATATGACTCGCACCATCTCAGCAAAGAACCATGAATTCCCATTGCTGAATTTTTTTGCAAAAGTAATGAATGATCTATGAGGTCAAAGGCTTTACTAAAATCCGTGTACACGGCATGTGTACTCTTCTCCAGCATCAAGAGCTTCTGAGAGATTATTAACAAAGCCCATTAAATTTGAAGCAGTAGATTTTATGGGTAAAAAACCATGTTGCTCTGGATGTATATATTGCTTGATATGCCACAAAATTTTTAGTTGCACGATTGACTCCAACACCTTTCCAAGTGCCGGGAGAATGGACACCGGCTTATAATTGCATGCACTTGTGACATCATCTTTTTTGTGAATAGGTGTTAGACGTGCCTGCTTCCAAACAGCCGGGAAAATCCCATCTCTAAGCGATTTATTGTAAATTATGTATAACGGTTTGCAAAGGGTTATAGCACATTCTTTAAGAAAAACATTAGGAATGTTGTCTAAACCTGCACCTTTCTTGGTATTTAGCTTTATTAGAGCGCCATAAATTTCTATCTCAGACAAAAAACAATCACTCATCGACGGTCTGACCCTACTTTCATAAAATTCTGATGTAGAATTAGATGATGATGTAGATTTTACCAGATCATACATCGAATGGAAGTACTCTGAAAAAAGATCGCAAATTTCTTGTCCACCAGTTGCAATTTTATCGCCTAACACTATTTGATTAGGTAGAGAACTAGTATTACGCTTATGACTATTTATGAAAGACCATATGCGCTTAGGTTGGGTACGGATTGTTTCAGCAGCATTGTCCTTGAACGTTTTATAACATATCTTAAGCATAATGTCATAACGGTTTCTGAGGATATCAATTGTTAGCTTATCCCTGGGATTTTTGTATTTAATGTATTTCTTATGAAATTTCAATTTTTCTTGGGCACATTTTATCAGAGGGGAACTAAACCAAACAGGATATTTCTCACTGTGGGGGGTGTAATTTGGAACGTTGTTTTTTATTGCTTGCATTATGACTGAATAGAAAATACTGACCATCTCATTTACATGCGTGACCCCGTTCCACGCCTCAGCCCAATCCGTATTACCGAGCACCTCATTTATTGCCTCATAGTTAGATTTATTAAAATTAAGTACAGGTTTTCGAATTCTTTTCAAACTTTGATTACACTTAGGTTGGCGAATAATAATTTCAAGCGCAGGGTGGTGTGCGTCTAGTTTTAATAATGGCGATAAGTTTTTGGAAGCTTCTAATTTATCCGGCGTATTTGTTAAAAGTAAATCTAGAATACGATTATTCAATTTATTATGTTTTTACACAATTACGTATATAGGTTATGTATGGTTAGTATGCCTGAGAGAGAATCACAATACAATAATCCCTGTTACTTTATTTTTCACATCGTCGTCGTGTATGATTAGAAAGCAACAGTACAGTAGAGATCATTCTAGAAATAATGTAAGAAAATTGATCAATAAACTAAATCGGGCTAAGTTACTAGTACTTACTAGTTCCATGAACTCCACCAGCATAACAACATTTGGATGGGCTCATTCTCGCCATTTCTTGATTTAAAAAGAGACACTTTTAACTGGTTTTAATATACTATTTATTGTACCATGTACTTGTTACAAAACAAAATAAATATCTTCTTCATAAAATTTTCTCTGTGTCTTCTTATCCGCATATACCAGTCGAAAGAGGAGCTGTCAGCTACGTATAATGAATATAAATTCTAAAGTAATGGACTTCACAGTAAGTAATAAGTAAATTAAGCTTATTTTATTTTGTTGGTTTATATTTAAATAAATAAATATTCCACAACTAACACACAACGCCATCTAGTCCCAAGCTAAGCAGAGCTTGTGTTATGGGTACTAGACAACTGATATAAATACTTATATATTTCTAAATACATACATATTATAGATAAATTACACCCAGACACAGAACAAATGATCGTGCTCATTACACAAACATTTGTCCTGGGTGGGAATCGAACCCACGACCTCCGGCATAGCAGTCAGGGTCACTAACCACTAGACCAACAGGCCTGTCAATATTGACGTCATACGCTCTCCTTCTTACGTACGTTGATAGAAAAAGACAACATAATACGTGTGAAGCTAGTTCTTAGATAATGCCAGCAAAAAGAAATAACCAAATCGACACGAGACCCGCTAACGAGTATCGAATTGTCGAAAGCAACTTTTTAACGACTCATGGTGCCAATTAAATAAGCTCGTAATCGACGATCGTGTAGACGCTAGCGAGTATCGGCTATCGATGACGTTTTACGTTGCCAACTCATGGTAGAGCTACAGGCTCGACTACAATTCTATGTATTAGTGCAGAGAACCCATCCATGTTATGTGCAATGCTTCTTATATTCTGAGTAATGATATTTATTACATTGATTAGGTTCCAAGAACGAAGGGCAATCCTCAGGCTCACAGGAATGTGAAACAGAGATGCTAATATTGTCCAATTTTTTTTCTATTTCATAAATCATGTCATCTATTAACGAAGGGTAAGTTAAGTAATTGACGCATTCTTAACATGTAACTATGATAAAAGATAAAAGGCACGGACCCTGGAGTCTGTGGAGTGTAGTTTTAAGTTAAAAAAAAATAAATAAAAAAAAACATGTAGGTAAGTAAGCATAATTAAGTCGTGGAATAAAAAAAATGTGCAATTTTTCAAAAGATAATAAATGAGTACGACTCGAAAAAATAATCAATATGTCTATACGAGTGTGAAATATGTGTGTTGTTTTAATTACAATGGATAGTACAAAAATGCACATGTCCAACTGTGAGTTATACGAATTGTACAAAAATAACCGAGATTCTAGCATAACATTGTCAAAACAATAGGCAAAATACAAAAAACTGCGCAACATTATATACTAAAACAGTACAAGTGACTACATAAGTACGTGCTAGTCAATTGGACTCTCGCAACCTATTTAAGTCCGATTCTTGATCCACTCGAACTAAAGGTGCTTTATCTCTTTTGCGGAGATATACTACGCATATTGGACGTCCAGTAATACATTCTTATTGCGTCATTGCGTAATTATGTGTTTTCGCAAAATCTCGAGAAAGGTAAAATAGCATTTTTCTTTTAGCGGTAAACAGTTCTGACGTATTTTTTGAGTCTTTTTCGGCCCTTTTATTTTTAAATGCGTAGTGTTTAGTTTTTCGTCACTCTACCTTTATTGAACTACTTTACCGAACTTAGGATCTCTTCTTTTTTTATAATAGAAGTGAATTCCAATACCAGTGGCCTATCCGACTCTTTCTTTGTTCGTGACCTGTAGATATACTTTATGTCCGAAATGTAAATGTTAGTTTTAAGTGACTGGCCCCCTCATAACTACAGCGTCACAAAGTTGGGGCTTACTTTCAGATGGTTTGGAGGAGTCCAATAATGGGACGTTTCTTATCTCTATACAAGTGTGGCGGGACCGGCGACTCATTTATTCAATTTGGTCTTCTAGTGAGCGAATGTATTTTTTGTCCTCTTCACGGTCGGACTGGAGTTGGGCAACCTTTCCCCCATACTCTTCCTGTCACGCAGAATAATATTCAAACGATTTCGAGAAATCTGATAGCTCAGTTCTAAATGAGTCAATTTTGGTATTTAATGATTTTTCGATAGATTTCTAAAATTAATTTAACTTTTTGTCTTGCTCAGATGCAAAGTTATTGAATAACATTCGCATTTCGGCTATAATCGAACGTGAAGCATTATCGTCAGAACCTGCGAATTTTCTTTTATTACGGAGATTCGCTTAGTCAGCGGAAGATGGTGTGTCTTCAAGCATCCTTCTAGTGGCAGGCATGAGGGCGCTATCTCTGGTCAGTAAAGGAGTCTTCGCCGGCTGTAATACACGGCTATAATATAAATAAAGAATGATACTGACGAGCGTTCTGAATTCCGGATCGGAATATTTAAGATTATGATTTCATAACGCGCGTATTCCCATACATTTTAATAGAGCGGCACACACATACTGAAATAAGACTATGAATAGGGCTATCCCGGCCGTAATGCCGCAGTAGTAATGTAAAACGCTTCTGAATAATTATTTAAGGTTTAAATGAATATGACACTCTATGAAGGTTCATCATCTCATCATCACCTCAGCCGTAGGGCGTCCACTGTTGAACATAGGCCTCCCCCATAATTTTCTGCGTTTTATGTGTTCTGCCCACTGCCACTTTAACTGGCTAATCTTCTGGGCTATGTCGGTGACTTTCGTTCTTCTACGGATCTCCTCATTTCTGATTCGATCACGTAGAGAAACCCCGAGCATAGCCCTCTCCATAGTTCGTTGTGCGACTTTGAGCTTATCTATGAGGCCCATAGTAAAAGACCACGTTCCAATGCCATAAGTCATCACTGGTAACACCTATTGGTCGAAGACTCGTGTCTTGAGGCACTGAGGTATTTTAGACGAGAAAACTTCGCAATATTTCCGGAATGCTGCCCAGCCGAGTTGGATTCGACGATTAACCTCTATCTCAAATTTGGATTTACCTAGTTTGACTGTCTGTCCCAGGTAGGCGTGTTCGTCAACAACTTCGAGAACTGAGTTCCCAACTGATATTGGGGTAGGTACAACATGGGCATAAGACATATTTTTTGTCTAGTCCATGTTCATCTTAAGGCCTATCCGTTGGGAAACTAGATGGAGGCCTTCGAGCATTGTACTGAGATCTTCCATGGATTCTGCCTTGACTACAATATCGTCGGCAAATCGAAGGTGAGTGATGTACTCGCCGTTGATATTGATGCCAAGTCCTTGCCATTCCAAGAGCTTGAAGGCGTCTTCCAATGCAGTTTTGGAGATATCACGTCTCCCTCCCTCACGCCACTTTGCAAAGGTATTGCCTTCGAACTCTGCTCCTGCACTCGGACTGACATGTTGGCGTTTTTGTACAAACACTTCAGCACTTCAATATAGCGATAGTCAATACGGCACCGCTGGAGACACTTAAGCACTGCCCTGCACTGCACAGCTACTGTAATTCTTAAGTAAATGGTTATCACCTTTCTTGAAGATTAGCACCGCCACGCTTTTGTTCCATGCTTCTGGCGTTGAACCTTCGAGTAAAACGTCTTCCCTCTTCAGCTTCTTCAACTGGCTCAGCCCAATAGACATGTCTCTTGCAAACACTTTAGAGCCCTTGTTCCGCTCTATCGTCTCATTAATACGATTAGTATTAAAGATCCGGATGTCGTGTCGCAAGGACTTCCATATTCGTTTATTGAGCAGCCTATATGCTTCAGCATCATCCGAAGACTGCAGTTTTGAGAAGCGTCGTTCAGTCATGAGGTTGAGGGTATCATTGGAGAGTTTCTGTGGCCTATCTGTACGGTGGGGTTTAAAGAACTTGGAACCCACTGTATGGACAGTTTCTACTAACCTGTTATTGATCTCGTCCACTGAAGCGATGTTCTTAAGGCAATCGAAGCGATTGGGAAGCTCAAGTTGAAAGCTCTCGGGGTCTTGAATATGGGCACGAGTAGGTCGGAGCGTATACTTCAACAGACGAGACCTCTTAAGTTTGACATTAATATTCAATGTGCCTCTTACCATTCGGTGATCACTACCGGTTTTCACCCTGTGGATCACGGAGACATCAGTGAATATTTGTCTCTTGGTGGTAATAATGAAGTCAACCTCATTTCTCGTGGAACCATCGAGACTCAGCCAGGTCCATCTCCTATGAGATGGCTTCTGAAAGAAAGAGTTCGTCATAAAGAGTCCCTCTTTCTCCAGGAAGTCAGCCAACCTCTGTCCCCTACGGTTCCGTTGCCCATAACCAAATTTCCCCACTTTCAACTCATCCTCGCTTCTCTTACCCAACTTTGCGTTGAAGTTCCCCATAACAACTAGAAAGTGCGATTCAGAGGTATGCATGGCCCGACTAATGTCCTCATACATATCCTCCACCTCATCATCCGGGTGCGACTTCGTCGGTGCGTATACTTGAATGACCTTCAGCGAATATCTTTTGGATACTCTGAGTATTATGTATACGACACTATTGGAAACGCTATCGATGGTGTTAGTAAGGGACTTGTGGACGAAAATCCCGACACCACCTCGGGACTGTTGGTCGCCCTCTCGGTAGTAGAGCAGGTTACATGATTTTAGGGTTAACGTGTCCTCACCCGCACTTCGGACTTCTGATAACCCCACGATGTCCCAGTGTAACCTACTCATTTCTTCTTCCAGCTCATATATCTTCTCGTCTGTCTTCATCGTGCGTCTGTTGTGTGTTACCAGTCGTCGTCGTTGGGGGTGGTAGCCGGGCTTCTGCTGGGGATTCTTAGCACCCCCTGCCACACCGTTTTCGTGGCCGCTACAGTAGCCAGGAATAGCGGGGCTGCCGGGGACTGGGGGCCTGGTTCTTGTTGTGCCCGTCATTGGGGGGATTTTGCCAATACTCAACACGCTTGGCAGGCGGGTTGGCGAGCGCAGTTTTGGGGTTTTAATACTGGGAAGGTGCTGCTGCCCACCTTCCGATTGTTATCCATTAGCAGATTTCTACGGCACCCACGGCTAGAATTGGGGAGGTACTATTCTAAGCGGACACCCCACGGTTATATAATGTATGAAGGTTATAGTTATTAATTCAAACAAATGAAAACTGTACATATTGATTAAAATTATCCCACCTACTTTAGTGTTTATGCTTTTTTTGTAAGTCTTTCTTCAGCGGAAAGGGCTCTTTTCATGTGTGTGTCATTTTTTGGATTTTATTCGCAGTAAACATAGTAATCTCACTAATATTATAAATGTCAAAGTTTAGATGGATGGATGGATGGATGCATGCATGGAAGTTTGTTACTCAATCACGGCAAAACAAATACAAAATACAAATACAAATATGTTTATTTGTTCCAAAATTAATGCATGTTACAATACTACTTTTCATCATCATCATCTATCACCACGCGGGTGAAAAAGCCTAATATCATTGTGCACAGCAAAGACAAAATAACAAGTTCGTAATTTATGACTTATTTTCTGTCAATAGAGTTCTGTCAAAGAGTTTCTGATAGCTTAGTCAAAACCACGCAATGATTTTGACAGTTCGATACACTGGACGGACTCGGCGATAGAGTCGGCATGTCATCCATCTTTGTTGTTTAGCCGACTTTAGTCAAGCGATTCCGCCATCACCACGGAGGTGAAATACCAGTCTAGCGGTCTTGAGTGAATCACCCGCAATACTAACATGTTATTTTTAAACACAACATAACAAATAGTTTCGCCTATAAATATATCCTCGAAGGGATATGCAGCGGGGCGGTAATATCAGTAAATCGATACTTTTGCCTATGGGGTATATCCTTGAAGGGTTAATCAGCGGTATTTTCATCGCCTACGTTTCATCATTATATGTTTTGGTCATGTGATCATGTAACAGGAGGCGAGCCTATTGCCATCTACGGACCACTGTTCCAGTCACCGGACGATTACTGAGAATATCTTTCTATCTTAGAAAAACATAATAACTGTCCAACCCGGGGATCGAACCCTTGACCTCGAGGTTCCAAAACGGCACTTCTACCACTACACCAAGACTAAGCGAGCGAAGCCGCTGGCGGTTCAGCTAGTTCATCATATGATGCCACTGACATTCTGTTGTAATCGAAGAATCTGTCAGGCTACTGGTGTAATTTTCTCGCCGTAATGTGATACTGAATCTCCTATACTCTGTTCACAATTAAAGAATGAATCCAATATTTGCCTTTGCACTTCTTTTCTATATTATGTACCTAGAGCAAAAAGTAATGCGATTAATATTCATTCCTCTTCCATAAAGACGTGTGCATGTGCCGGGAACCACGAGACTACTGATCAATCTGATTTTTTAAGATATGTGTGAGGCAAGGTGCCGGAATTAAGATTATGAATACCAGATAATGAATCCAGAGAGCCATTCCGGCCGTCTGTGGCCAGCTTTTTACACCTCTACTGATTAGTGGTTTATGTATGAGTCTGTGACAGTCTATGTGGCCTGTGTATTTATATATTTTTTTAAATGTGTCTCTTGCTCATCTATTTTTTAGTTTTCTGATTTCTCATTTATTTTTTCAAAGTTTACGAAAGTCTGTGCTGAAACAAAGTACATACAAATTGTATGTACTGTATTGTATCAATAATTTTGTAAACACTGAACAAGTAGGATACGTAGTATCTTGTAGCATAGACTAAAATATATACTAGGAAATGTTGTAGTCTGCAAGTAGGTAAGAAAAGTTTTCAGGGCGGGAACGGGAACAGTTTTTGTTATTTCATTTTTGAATAGGTACTCCTGATTAAAAATGGCTTTATAAACATGTTTCAATCAGTATGTTGTGTTGTGTTGACAGTACGTAGATAGCTGGGGCTTAATTTAGGCGTAGTATTTTTTTTCGTTTTTTGTGATAAATTTAATACTCTGTTGTGAGGTTAGGCAAGCCTGTGAAGCCTACCTAATATTTTAAAACCCTTCATAGGATTAATTTAAATTAGTTTGCCAGTGTGGGTGTGTGTGAGATCATGCTGAAGAAAAATTACTTATGTACCTATTTCATGACAACTTCGTGCCTTCTTTCAGGTACTGAGAGGAGCACTTCTGGGGAAAACCCGTAAAATTAAATATATTTCTCCGGTGTATCAACCCATACTGATATTATTTCCATACACTACTGTTAGGATATGAGCATTGAGATGAAGAGGCTTTATAGTTTAGAAGTTGAGGGTAAGTATAGGTAGTTGGAAGATCATACATAGTGCTGACTTTCTGAGAATCATTTGTTGCATAAAATGTATTATATGTAGTTGTAGGTACTGTACTTTGTAATACTAATTTTGTTCTATTTCAGATAACCAAAAAAATAATGAGACTAAGCAAAATAACAGTACTGAAGATTCATCTGGTAGTAGGAAGAAGTTGAAGCCCAATACAGAATTAAAGACTCGGTAAGATGCATTGTATTTCAAACTCATACCTTCACCAGTCAGCACACATTTGGCCAGATCAATTTACATTAAAAGATTTCTTTGAATTAGGCAGGAGAAGGCTTAGCTTTCGATTGACATCTGTCGAGTTTGGGGTTGATATTTTACAGATAGGTTACATTATTAAAAGCACACATGCAAAGTTTCAACATGCAATGACGAATAGTTTTTGAGAAAACAAATTGAAAATCATTTAATAGAACATTCTCGCGCGGCAGGTGACGGCGAGCGCACGTATTGTAATTAGTTTCATACACTGCGGCACCTTATTGTGACCTACCCTAATTATTTTTGTGAAAATGGACGAGGTGTTAATACCTCGAACCAGTAGTGCAGCCAAAGCAGTAAGCAACCAAAGTGAGGATGAGGTTAGAGCGAGCAACATAAGTGAAGACGAAATAAATGGTAACATAGTCTGTGAGTTGCAAGAATTTGAAATGCATGAGTCAAGAAGTAATAACAGTGCGAGCAATATACAAATTATAAGACCGGAAAAGAGACCAAGACCAGAGAGTGATGAGCAAGTGAGCGGTAACAGTGACGACGGATTTACGCTGGTGCAAAGGAGAATTAAGAGGGTTATAAAAAATAATACATTTCAGTCAGATATGCACTTGAAATCTACAAGTACCCTCGGTCATGAAAATAATACAAATGAGATAGATATAGCCTCAATAGAAGTATGCATGACTTCTAATGAAATGCTGCCTAAACAAATAGGTTTAGCTAAGTTGCTCAAGGCCGAAAATATAACGAATACAACACATTAAATACAAAACCCCATATAAAGTAACTATGAAATTTGAGAACGCGACTGATGCCGAGAAGTTGTTAAATTGTAGCAAGTTTAAGGAAATGGGTTACAAATGCCATTTAACAAACCAAGTGGGCTTAACCTATGGTGTGGTGAAATATATTGAGCTAGAAGTGAAGGAAACAGAGTTAGCTGTACTTTTCACATGCAAGGTAGAAATAATGTCTGTTAAGAGACTGAAACGGCTGATGGAAAACAAAGAGTGGAGGGACAGTGAGACTGTTCGATTCTGTTTTAAAGGTGCTACTCTCCCCCCATATGTCTATGGATATGGGTGCCGCTTCAAGGTAGAGCCGTATACATTCCCTGTTACACAGTGTTCAACATGTTGGCATTTCGGCCACATAGCTTAGGTCTGCACATCTAAATAAATTAGCCTCAAATGTAGCAGCAAACATGACAATTGTGAAACAACAGAGTACAGATGCACTAACTGTAAAGGCAACCATGTAGCTTTCAATAAAAATTGCCCAACATTTTTGAAAGAAAAGCAGATGCGACTAATAATGTGTAAACAAAACTGTACTTATAAAGTTGCGCTATTACAATATTTGAATCAACAAAAGAAACATTACAAAATGTGAAGGGTTCTGATACAAAACATAGAAACACTTATGAGAAAAGTAGTTTTCCACAGACTTCATCGGTTAGAATTCATATACCCAATCCGGAAGTCATAATACATAATGAAAACTCAAAAGAAAATGAATCCGAAGATGATGTGAGCTCTGTTTCAAATGGACAAGAAAGTACAGAAACAATTTCAAACAGCAAGATACAAAAGAAGAAGAAAAAGAAAATACAGAAAAACAATCATAACAACATTATGCAAAAACCACTATTCTCCAAAGTAACTAAAAGAGATAGTCAAAACAAGGTGTCAGCAACACCACAATATACACGATATACTGAAACAAGAAAGGAAGAAGACAAACCTAAACAAAAAAATAAAAAGATTAATTTCAAAGATGTATTACAAGGATTGATGGGTCGGGGGTAGTGTATAGAAGAGCTTTTGTGGACATTTCTCTGCCACCACATTACCTCGTTTATCACTGACGTTGATGTTGGAAGTCTTCGATGAGGGTGTTCTTGTGGTAGGCGACTTGGTGCTTTTTGTAGAGCCCGACAATGAAGCCGACCTAGGGGCACGGAGTATGATGCGAAATTCAATTTGCCTAGAATTACCTTGCCCATGTGCCAACTCCACCGTTTCTTTAGCAGTAATTTCGTAATGGATCTTTTTAGTTCTAGTACTTTGTTGTTTGATAAGCTCTTGCGGTTCGATGCTGTGTCCCAAGTTACGCCTAGATACTCTAATTTCGTTGGGGTTCGAGGACGACTTTTTCAAGTTTATTTGCCATCCCTGGTTTTGTAAGAACTCCAGAGCTACATTGAATGGAGTTTTAACGTCCCAGGATCCCTGTGAATCAAGAGGTAGTCGTCTAGATACACTACAATGCGAAGGCCCTGTTTCCGGAGCTGATGTGCGATCTAGTTCGTTATTGATGCAAAAGCCAAAGGTGCACTTGCTAGACCGAATGGTAGACAAGTCATCTCGTAAGCTGTTCCTTGATATGATATGCAGAGGTAGCGACGATGGCTTTCGCTGGTGGGTACGTGGAAGTAAGCCTGTGTGAGTCTATTTTCATCAATAAAGTCCCCTTCTTCTAGATGGGTAGGGATTCGTTGATGGTTTTATTAGGTGGAATTCCGAAGCCAGTACAAAGGCGTCGAGTCCTTTTAAGTTGAGTATAGGTCGATATTCTCCGTTCGATTTCTTTTTCAGTAACATTGTGGAAAGAAATCCTGTTTTGTGGGAGCATTTTTGTATTGCTATGGCTTTTAGGAGGTTTGCTATTTCGATTGACATTTCGGGGGACGGCCTTGTCTGAAAATTTTTGAGGATAATTTTGACAATACTGTTAAGGGAGGTGTTTGTTTGAAAGGAATTCTGTAGCCTTTGATGACTTTTGTAATACTCTCGGGTGCCCCGTGCCATTTTGATGCTTCTTGAGGCAAACCGCTACAAAATAGTCATTTTTTTCCTCCCACGTTCCCTTGTTTGAGTTTTTTGTGTCGCTCGGCTGATGCGATACGTTTTGTTGTAAGAGGTAGTCGTGTTACGAGTCGTGGTAGCGTTTTTAAATCTTCTAGTCGGTTGGGCGTTTTTTGTTGGTACGTTGTTAGACTTAGATTTAGGACCGATAGTTGCTCTACTGTACGGAAAAATCTTCTGCGCTCCTCCCTGGTCTCGGATTACCTCCGATAGGGCTTTATCGTCAAAGAGGTGAGTCTCAGATGGTGGTATGTCTCTTAAAATTCCTCTAAGGGCTCTGTTCTTGGGTTTATATTGGTCCCTTCTCTGAAGAAGGACTTCTGAGCGGCGCCCGCAGACGTATTGAAGGAGGGCGTCAGAGTTCTTCCTGAATTTTGAATCAGCAGCTACAAACTCTTTCCCCACTTTTTTCTTTATTTATTTTGGCAGGCTTTCTAAAAGATCTTGAAAGATTAAGCGCTGTTGGATTATGCCATTTGTAATAGCACCCAGGGTTAGGTCAGACTTTTCCAAGATACTGACTGATTTCCAATTAGGAGTTACATCCAGCAGGAGGTTGTTTACTTTAAGGGCCGTAAACACAGGGGTGGCCTGGAACTGCTTGTGAGTTTCTCCGTATCTGATGTTGCACCAGCCGCTTTGCCCCAGTCTTTGGCAATCCCTTCCGTACCTCAGAGCTATAGGATCAGCTTTTGAAACTCTTGGATCTTGTTCGGAGGTGGCTAGGGCAAAATCAAAGACTTCATCTTCTGACTCATGTGGATTGTGGAGGGATACTAGTTGTCTTAGTGCGTCAGCGATCGTCTCGCGAAGTTTAGCTTTTCGGAGTTCCAAGCTATCTCCTGAGCTTTTATGATGTATTTTTTCCATAGAAGGGGTTTCGTTATCCTCTATCACTGTACTATTCGGCTGGGAGTCAAAAGACTGGATGAGACTGTCTATTTCTTCTTCTTCTTCTTCCGGAAGTGAGACAGGAGTCACTTGGTTGTGAGACTGGGTTTGTAGAAGCTGACTCATATTGTCGTTCTGCTCTCTTTGTAAGGAGATCATTTTGTCAAACATGACCATTTGCTGGTTGAGGACTGACTGATGCTAATAAGTGCTCCCTGAGCTGGGGATAGGAGAGATGGAGTGGCGTTGCTTTCACATTGGACTGGCCGTTTTGCTTTAGTTTTTTGAGGTGGAGGAGTTGTTGCGCATCTTTTTCTGTTCGATGGTGGTGATGCAGAGTCTGGCGTGTTGGAGTCTATAGAACACATTTCGTTAGAAGCAGTTCTCCGTCTGGCCAAGAGTGGTTTTAGAAGTTTGACGGTATTTATGAACGGTTTGTAGTCTGGAGCATGAATTTTCTCCATTATTCGGTGGGGTGCGTATAACAGGGCTCTACTTAGAGGCCACTCTAGTATCTTTGATCTAATGAGGCGGTATTTCCTTTCAGATTATCCGCCGTTGAAAGGCCCGCGCTAAGTCCATTGTAGGTAATGCGAATCTTAGTTTTATTTCCACCGCGGGAGGGATGTCGTTGCCTTCCACCTCGAAGAGCTCTTGGAATGCCAATCTTTGGGGTAGTTACGATCTATCACTGCCACGCGCCGAAGAGTTCGCGTTCTTCGTCATTGAACAAAATCTTGGCTAAGTCTCCCATGGTTGTTAACTGCACACTAACCTGCAACAGAGGTTAATTGCCCGTTACTGTGCATTCTATATAGTTTAGTGGTTTAAAGCGACCTACGTATAAACGCGTCGTCTCGGATTGGAATGACGAGCAACGCCCCAGGGCGAGACGACGTGCGTCGCCTCAATTCAGACGACGTGCGTGATGTCTCAGTATCTTGAGACGACGTTTCATGTTGTCTCTCATGTCGTTTCATTTGGGGCAGATGGCGTTTCAGTTTGATACGACACTTCATAGCTGTAACTATGGTTTGGGTGAGACGACATCGTCTGAGTAGAGCAATTGGCATTGATATGTTTGTCAAATGGCCATATGCGCTTTGAGATTGTTGTCGAGCTGCTCGTTATAGAGGCATGTCTCAACTCGTCGCTGGGCCATGGGCGCCGAGCGGTTATGTGATCGACACCGGCAGTCGTCCCGAGGGGAGAAAAAAAAAGTAGGTATATTTAGGTATGTGTGTTGTGACACTAATTGTTGATTATGTTTTCACTGGATATCACGAGTAAGGCGAGTTTATGTTTCTTGCATGTAATTCTCACGTGTTCGTAGCATGAATAACGAAAGCGTACTGAATAATATGGCCGCCAGTCGCGGTAGTATTATTATTTTTAGCCGACTTCAAAAAAAGTTGGTGGTTCCAGGAGAACTGCTCAAAATGTTTGTTTTGCCAGTGCCAGATATTCTGTTTAGAAGCAATAGCATGGAAGAACTAATCTATAGGTACTGGTTTTGCATTTTATATAACTACAACAGCACAGTGATATAAAATACACTGATAAAATATTATATACCTACTGAATTAGTATTAATTATTATTGTAAAGAGCGTATAGGTAAAATAGATAGAAAATGCTAGATATTGTCTGTTAAATACTGATTTATTATGTAAACTGAAACAAAAACAAACGTAAACATTACGTTTAGCGTCGCATTTATATATGCTTATAATATGCATGGTCAGGTCATAGTTATAAAGTCAAAGTCAAAATATTTTTTCAATTTTGTCATTAATGACACACTTATGAATGTCAATTATTCATTATAATGTTCTTTAAAGACTCTACTGCCGCGTTCTAAAATATATGAGCCATTACCGAGAAGAACCGGCAAGAAACTCGGGGCCACTTATTACTATATTTTACATTACGTGGGTGGCAGATAACAACTTGCCAGAAGTAAAGTATTCCAAGCATCATTGCCTTCTGACTTCATAATATGCATTTTTCATCTCAGTTATGTTTTGGGATTATAATTAATTTAAGGTTACGCTGTTTTCAATACTTAATTTTGTTGCGATGGAGTTTTTTTATCTTCCTTCTTTTTTTTATATGGCCTCTTGGGTGTTTTCCGGATCTCTTATAGGAAGATTACGAGGATGGCGTGGATCAATCAACTCGGGCAAAATACAGTTAATGTAAAATGCAGTTCATTTTTCTTCCATTTTGTCTTTCCAGAAATCACCATCTTTTAATTTAATTTCACTCTTGAGATGTTCATTATCATTTGCACATTTGCCCAGACAGCAAACAAACATTTTGAGCGCTGTGTTATATGCAGCTTGCCTTGTATTTGATAAAACCAGTTGTGGGATTTGTTAATTTCTAAAGTACCTTTAGTGTTCTTTTTCCAAAATGTGACTTTCTTTTTTTCAATAGCATCAGTAATTCCAGTTGTATGTGCAGTTATTGGACATTTAATCTCAACTATCATGTCCTGGTCGCATAATCCATCAGGTGTCGCTCCAAGATATGGTAGTTTTTTATCCACAAACAGTCCACAAGGTGTAACCTTAATATCAAGCTCTTTAGAAAGCTGATTTAGAGCCGTTTTTGCATTTTCTCGTTCATGTTTTAATGAAGTAACGTTATCAAGGTTTGCTTTGTATAGTAATTCTTTGACTATATAGGCACAGCTCGTGTCAGGCCTCATTTTAATGATTCTACCAAAATTAGAAGCAGTTAATAAAGACCTGCGCAATTCCAGCCATTCACTGCTTCCTCCATGAAGAATAGTCTTATTTTCAATGATTGCTCGTTCTTGATCTGTTTTCTGTAAGTTTTCTAAAAGCGTTCCTTTAATTCATTGAACATGTCCGTATTCATATCTGGCTTAGTGCAATTTATGCCGTAGTCATTGTTACTAGATGTTGCGTGGGTAGTGAATAAGCGCATTTTGGGTTTTTTGTATCGTTTATTGAATTCTTTTTTTTATCCGCTGCCGCTCAATGCGGGCTAGTTTTCCTTTGGGACTTCTTTCTAGATTAAGGGATTTATACAATTTAGACACTGACTTCTTTTCTTTAAATTTCACTGCCGCTGCAAGACATCGTGTCTTGTACGAGTCTTTTTTTGAAAAATTAATGCGTTTACCGCCTACAAACTTTAAAACAATGCTATGAAAATGTTCAACAGCATCACTATCCACATCGCGAAATAAGCTCCTAGCGTGAGCAGCTAATTCGTGCACATAGTAACAAATCCTTTGCCATAGAGATCTCAAAAAAAAATCTTTTGATGTCTCATTGTCATCCGTTACTCCAACTTGACTGCAGAAATATGCTTTGCATTTCGAGTGATCTCCGAAGCCATGATGATGACACATTGATGTTTGTTGAACATCGGAATCAGTTCTATGTCTTTTAATGCTTTTGCAAATGACTGCACGTGTGGAGAGAATTGTTTTCTTTGTCATTAGTTTTCGATGTTTGATTAGGTACTTGGTGTCGGTGCTTGTAACTTATTCTATTTTCCCAACGGTGACATTGGAGTAAGGTCGCGTTTCCAGTATTTTCGAGTATGTGCTTGAGTCACCATCTGAGATTAAGCCTTCCGTGAATTAAATCATGTTCTTCAATAGATTGTTTGAATCCTTCTACTAATATTTGGCTCTCCATACCGGTTGATGGTCCGTTATAGTTTTTAAAATAAAGATGGTCCTACCTATAACCCTACCTTCGGCTTTTGCCATTTCTTTCTCTTTTTCTGCAGCTTCTTTCATAGTCTCTAACGCAACTTTTTCCCAATGTTTGCTTATCAACTGATGATTTTTATTGTATGTCGGCTCATATAATATATGAATTACAATTACAAGAGTTCTGTGCATGCCTTAATCTACCTTCTATATTATAGAAGGTAGATTAAGGCATGCACAGAACTCTTGTAATTGTGCATGACCACACCCGATAGCTACTGTACCAGCTACGGCACATGAGTTGATATTCGCATAGTTTTCATCGCAACAGTAGTTTTTTACATAAAATGATAAATTACACAGTTTACATCGAAATTTAAACGTAGACAGTAAGCCGTTTTGTTTTTCCAATTCCTTTGAAGTACAGCCTAGAGGTCCATGACTGCTAATATCCAGTAGTTGACGTACGAAGTAGTAAATATCCACAATTCTTCTGCCACGCTTCTGAGGCTCTTCTGAGGTATGACTACTTCATTTGCATATGAAATTTCGAACTAAAACAAAATAAAATCATTTAATAAATTTATCTTCAATCTGTTACAATACAAGACATAGAACAAACCCTTATGTAAAAAACATAGTAGTGATGTACAACATAAAGTGACAATGACAAGACAACGGCTAGAGGAATTAAGTATATTGGTGTAATTAGTAATTATAACTGTTATCTACACTAATATTATCAGTGTAAACATGGGCTGTATCTGCTTTTGCTCGAGTAATAAGTGCGGCTGTACCTTGCTAGACTTGCAAATTTGGTTAGTCGTTGCAAAGACTTCGCTTCGCTCGCTCGGTCTATTACAATGTTAGTGTACTTACTGAAAGTCTGAATCCCACTGCAACTATCATGGGCAGGCGTGACGCTTACCATTAAGCGAACCACTTGGTCGTCTCGTCTCTTACTAACTAAATAAAAAACGTATGTTAGTGTTCTACATACCTCGTGGTCATTACCAATGTCGGCTTGGTTGTTTGGTTGTATTAGCTCCTTCAGCGGCAGTATTTTCTTTACAAAATAGTCCACTTTGCCTTTTGATATCCTGTTCTATACTGAAAATAAAATAAATAGACATGAATGTAAAAACTAATGTATCTGTATCTATACACTCATCAACTTCTTCTTTGAAGGACTTGACGCTCGAAGTCACTGCCACCTCTAAAACTTTTAGAGGCTACCATGCCTTGTACCAAAGGTTGTAAATCCTACTAATATTATAAACGCTAAATATTGTATGTATGGATGTTTGTTACTTTTTCACGCAAAAACTACGGGTGGATTTTAATGAAATTAGGTATGTAGATAGATGAGGCGCTAGAATAACATACAGGATACTTTTTCATCATCATCATCATCCATCTCCACGCGGGTGTAACCGTGGGGCTAATCTAGTATTTTATATATGAAATAAATATTTATAATAAATCACTTACGTGCTGACGCCATTCTCAATGACAAATTTTACGACCTCAGGCTCTGACAAGAAGGCAGCTGTGGTATTTTGATCTATCGGTAAATCTTGATTTTTTTTTCTAAAATAAGAATAAAAATTTAATGTAATTAATTTAAATTATTACATACTATCAGCTACTACAATGTACGCAGATAGCCTTTCAGGTTACCTCCGAAATTTTCATCTGACTCATCTTAGTAGGACCCCCTACATATATTATAATTATAAATCTTTATACGTAGGTATGTAAAACTTAGATATAAACAAACAACAATTAATTCAGTTTCAAAGTCAACATTTTATGTATCATTTTCATTATTTACTATTTACGCAAATAATGGTCAGCTAGTGCCCGGCGGCGCAAGGCGGCATCACAAAGCTTGGCGGTGGCGTTTGAAACGAAACCGGCGCGCGGCGCGGTCGCGAGCGCCGTGCGGGGCCATAGAATATTATAATAATACTACGCGGCGCAGTGACCGCGCGCCTCCGCGCAGTGTAGGTACCTACCTACCTATTATGTACTACTAGTACCACGGTAATATTATACCGAGCTAGTCGGTACATAGCTCGATGTTTATAAATGCAATTTTTGATTCAAATAAACGAATTCAAAAAACCTACCTACGCACACTATACTAAGCATTTCAAGGGCTAAAGAATAGGTACGTAGATACAGTCGACATTGCCGAGATATTAACTTATTTGCGCATGCTTGTAGGGCGTGGACTTAGTAATTAGGAATTTTGTAGAAGTAGGCTCAGACAAAATAAATAAGTCAAGACAGAATGTTGTGAACAGAGAAGTGAGCCCGGGTGAAACTACGCCTCGGCGTGTCCATACATATTTACATACAAAAACTACAACGAAACTACGTCTTGGCTCGTCAGTCGAACTATCGCGGCGCGTGGAAGCAACACGTAAAGTTTTAATTATCATTTAATTTAAATTTATTAATTATTGATATATTTTTAAATAACTTTAAATTAATTTTCATTACCATGACAGTACCTAGTCACGCACATGTGGTTTAGAAAACCGGCCTCACTTCTCAGTTCACAACATTCTGTCTTGACTTTTTTATTTTGTCTGAGGAAGTAGGTAGGTACGTTGATCGGAACCTGGTACTGTGGTACGTATTATTTATTAATTCCTATATTTGAATAGACTCTGATAGCGTGATAATAAAATTAGTACCTAGTACCTAGGTAGTATAAAATATTAATTGGTAGGTAGGCTTTTTAGAATACTAACATTTTGATACTTAGTGAAAATTAGAATAGGGCAAATATTATTAAAGTAATAAGATCGGTAGGTACTTACGCCATCCTCATTCTTTCAGCACTCTGTAGTTGGTATCGCCGAGATTTTGATGCTTTGGGCATTTTTATAATGATAATCCAACACAACACAACACAATCTACTGTTACTCGTGTCGTGCAATAATCCATAGTACAATTTGAATTGTCGCGCGCGATGCTTGGCGGGGAAAAATTGCGTACGTCCGTCCGTCCGAAAGGCCACAGCCGTACTGCGCCCGTCGCCCGCGAACAGACCCGCTAGTGCACACAGCCGCAAATTAAAATAATGGTAATATCTTGATTAAAAATGATCTAAAATTAAAATTCTTTCACACGTTTGGGAGAATAAAGATTCTTCGTAACTTAGCATAGGTTTTATATAGATAAACGGAGAAATAAAGGATTAGATAGAGAATATCTATAAAATTTATCAATTAGGCTATAATTTTTATTAACCACAAGAATATGCATATGCAAAAAATAAGTTCAGACGATTAAAGAGCATGAATCAAAGTAATTAATGTATTTTTTTGGAAAGTTTCTACATTCATTTAGCTGTACTAGATACGACTTAAATAACCCTGAATAACCGTATTTGGGTCTGTGACGCCCCTTAAAGCGAAGGCTCGAACATCTAAATTTGTAATATTAATTTGTCAATCCTTACCAGAGATTATATAGAATTCTCATCATTTAATGTTTCGTTTTACTGTTTATCGTTTAAATACACATCAAAAAAGTCTAAGCAACATGTATCAAGTGTTGCAAGTGGTGTATATATGGTTATAATATGGTTTCCTGACCGAATGAAGCACAGTAAAGTGGATCCTTTATTCAAATCTAGTAGTACTACTGATCCAACAAATTTTCGGCCTATTTCTGTACTACCTACGCTAAGTAAGATTTTCGAAAAAATTATATTACATCAATTAGAAACTCATTTTAGTGTAAACAAAATTTTCCATAAAAATCAATTTGGGTTTACAAGGAATCGCTCTACTATAGACGCAGGTAAAGAACTTATAAAAGATGTGTTTGATGCCTGGGAGAACTCTCAAGATGCCTTAGGTGTTTTTTGTGACTTATCTAAGGCATTTGACTGCGTCCGACATGATATACTTGTCAGGAAATTACAACACTACGGTATTAGGAACATGGCTCTCAACCTTTTGACTTCATATTTAAATGATAAAATTCAAAGGGTTTACATAAATGGTAAAAAATCGCCCGGCTCTATAATCTCAATGGGCGTTCCACAAGGTTCAATACTAGGGCCGTTCTTGTTTTTAATCTATATTAATGACTTACCTTATTATGTAGAGAAGAATCACGAGATTGTATTGTTTGCAGATGACACTTCACTGTTATTTAAAATTAAAAGGCAGTTATTAAACTATGACGATGTTAACAATGCATTAGCTAAAGTTGTGAATTGGTTCAATACAAATAATCTTCTCATCAATGAGAAGAAAACTAATTGTATAAAGTTCTCGACACCAAATGTGAGACAAGTAGAATCCAATATACAATTGAATGGAACAGGGTTGGACCTTGTGGAGTCAACGGTCTTTTTAGGAATTACTATAGACGCTAAATTGCAATGGGGTCCCCACATTAAAAAAATTTCTAGTAGGCTCAGTTCATTCAGATCAGATCAGCTGCTTATGCTGTTAAAAAAATTAGACTTTTAACTGATGTAGACACAGCTAGAATAGTTTATTTTAGTTATTTCCATAGCGTTATGACTTGTGGCATACTGCTCTGAGGATGTTCTGCAGATATTAATTCTACTCGTATTTTTATACTGCAAAAAAGGGCTATACGAGCGATCTACAGTTTAGCTCCCAGAGTTTCCTTTAGACAGAAGTTTAAAGACATAAACATTCTAACTGTTGTCTCTCAGTTTATCTATGAAAATCTAATGTATGTAAAGAAAATCATTAGTAGTTTTGATAAAAGGAGTGATGCTCATTCCATCAACACGCGAAATAAGCACAAGCTATCCGTACATGTAACGCGTCTCCACAGAATAAGTCATTCTTTTATAGGACAATGTATACGATTCTTAAGTTCCCAATTTTATCCGAGATTTGCCTATTAATAAGTTTAAAATTACTATTAAAACTAAACTCTGTCAAAAAGGTTATTACAAAATTTCGGATTACTTGGAGGATAAAACAGCTTGGGACTGATCACTCCAGGATCTATCTACTCGTGTACTAAGATGTCAAAGTGTAGCGTGTCTTGCCCTACTGATACCATTATTATTTTCTCTTTTGTAAGGCAACACACTGGAGCGAAATTTGTAGTACCTAGGTAAAAACATTGTAAAAACATCTATATAAAAGAATGGCCCCGAGTTTCTTGTCGCTTCTTCTCGGTAGGCTCTATATATTTTGGAACGCGGCGGTAGTCTTTAAAGTACATTATAATGAAAAATTGACGTTCATAAGTGCGTCTTTGATGCCTAAATTGAATAAATGATTTTGACTTTGACTTATCATGTCACAAATTTTACCAATTATACTAATCAACTTTTAGTCTTTACTAACTCAAGGTGCGTAGGTATGTAAACTTTTTTGTTTTTGAAAACATACTGGGTGATTGTAAAAAAACTATGGAATTAATAAAGCGGCTCAACAGTTATGGTATGGGCGGGTATTATGAAGAACAGGCGAACTGAGCTCGTTTTTGTAAATGGAAACATGAATGCTGAATATTACATTGAGGATATGCTTGGAACTTATGTCCATCCATTACGTTAATGCATGACAATGCGCATTCGCATACAGCTTGGCGAACCAGTGAATACTTGGCAACAGAGATTATCCAGGTATTGCCCTAGCCTGTACAATCGCCAGACCTCAACCCCATCGAGCATGCATGGGACATTCTCCAGAGACGTGTTTTGAAGGACTTGGACGGACTGACAACCCAACAGCTGAAGGATTTGCTACAATTCCATTGGAAGCAATTGCTTCAAGATAACATAAGCAGTAGATGAATAATCGTTGCCGACAAGTTCTGAATAGCAGAGGAGGCCATACCTTGTATAAAATTATCCAATTCTTTCACAAAACATTAATTTTCTTAGGAAATTTAATTTGCTAATAAAAGTTAAGTTTCTTAGTAGTGTTAGTTAGTGTTAGTAGGTACCTTAGTTTGTACAGTACATTATAATATTGTTAATTTATGTTATTAAAAGAACTATTGAAGACAAGAGCTGTTATTATAACTATTAAAAATAATATTGACCCTAAAAAAATATATAAATACGAGTAATAAAATACAAACATTATAACGCCGATCGGCGCACGCTTCTATAATCGGTAGACAATGTACTCTTCGTTAAAACGAAACGTACCTATTATCTACCGTTTCTATTCCGTCAGATGCTAGTCCATACAAAGTCCTAGACATAACACCATTTTGACAAGCGACAACGCCATTTATTCTATTCGTTTGATCGCGATGTTAGCGGTCTCCGATACCCTGCAGATAACGCTACAAAATGGCGTATTTTAGTCAGCTGACGAACGAAGTGGTGTTCTGTGTGACCTATTATTTTTGCGATTTATTATATTTAAGATGCATGCTTTAAAATTGATGTGGGCTGCGCATAATAAAGAAATATGGCTTATAAGACAGGCTGGAAACAAAAATACGAGCATATTATTTTAACTTATTTTATCCGTCTCACTATTCCTAAACTTTGAAACATATAATCACGTACACTTATAATCTTTTATATTTAATTTGAACTCTGAATCGTATTACAATACAATGACTCTTTATTGCACACCCAAATATACAGAAATTACAAGTAGGCATTGAACTGTTATAGGCAAACGTGACGTTCTGTCTGTAACGTGTGTGGAAAAACGCCTGCTTGAATTTTGTCTAGGCCTTGCAGGTATCACAAGTGACCTCATGGTGCGTTTCATTTCGACTCCATCGCTTCGGGTCTGGATTGATTTATTTCAACAATAACAACCGCCTTGCGCTTATATTATGTCCCATCTTGTTGTTATTATAACAATATAACTATTTTTACTGTGCGACACGAGTATATTGGTCATAATAGTAGTAATGTAGAAGTTTGTAATGTTATTATTTTTCAGCAAACCACAAAAAAAGCCTGTTGAGTTGGAGGCTGATCCAGATGTTTTACAAAGGAGACAGAAACAAATTGACTTTGGAAAGAATACTACAGGATATCACAATTATATGCAGCAAGTGCCTATGTATGTATTTTAGTGTTATGGATCCTAATACCACATGTGTGTTATTAGTTTACAGTTAAGTAAAGTTTTATTGATGCAATATTCTTATTTTAAATCTAATGTAAATAGTAATTGTACAATTAATGTTATCCTACAAACTATTCAAGTATATTCTTTACTTGTTCTAGTGAACAGCGCACAAAAGATGACCCGAAGACACCGGAGAAGTACAATAAGTATAGTCGAAGATCTTGGGATATGTTAATAAAGATATGGAGGATACAACTTCATAAGTATGATAATACTAATGATGGTACGACTGAAAATAGCAAGAATGACAATGATAATACGAATGAAGATTGCAAGAATGACGATGATGCAACTAATGAAGACTGCATGAATGACAATGATGAAGAGGAGGATGAAGGCAGTATTGTCAGTGGAAGCAGTAATGAGTTGTGAAAGTGAAGTGATACACTTTCTTGTATTTTTATTGTGTAGTATGGTGGTACTCTTCAAGCATTCAATAAGTTGGTGTTCTAGTTTCATTAATTACGTTATTTTTCAAAATAGATGATGCATTCCTGTGATTGTGGAATCACACTTAACATTAAATGTGCGTTCGTTTAGCTTATGAGGGCATTGGTTGCGTTGTCATTGGTGGCTCTTTTGTTAAAGCGTTCGTAAAGCTCAAAAACGTTATTTTTGCCACTTTTGCCCACATTCTATTCGAACGCTCAACTGACGATAAGACCTAAAATAGCATCATTATGCTGTCAAATAACGATCACAAACAACCATGCTCCGGACGTGGGTCAAAAATTGCACTTTTTGGTGGCAAAAATAACTCTTTTTTAGCTTTCCGAACGCTGAACAAAAAGAGGCATGAACGACATTTTCACCCACAGATTCCCAATTCGGACGCCCCTTGTGGGCGTTTTTAGCGTTATTTTCGCTAAAAAACGTTCAGAAGTGACCTATTCGAACGCACTATAACCACTACACCATTGGGTCCAGCACAAATAGTTTTCGTAATTGTAACGTCATCGTAATTTTTGTACGTTGAACAATTGAAGTTTCACCGCTAACTATAATTTATCTAGTACAACTATGGCCATATAAACTCATAGATGTTACGGCAAAGCGAGGCGTGCTATCAATATTGTTAACGTTGACGCTACGAATTTGTTTTCGTAACTTATTTGTGCGTGTGACCTACAAACGAGTTGTCCAGCTAAGTACCTACTTGGTATTGTTGTGCAAGAGCCAGGTCGGGTCGTCCACTTCTCTTGTGTGTTGTTTGTACACCGCTGGAAGAATACCACCATTCCCCTTTGGAAAGTGTTTCAAGAGCATTTTTCTAATTATGGCTACCTAGGTACTGTTTAAAAAAGATACCAAAATAAAATATTGTCTTTCATTATTACTTCTGCGGGGCTACCGCAATTTAGCATATTTAGTTTAGAAAAAAAGAAAGAACGCGAAAAACGCATTTATTCAGGACACACACAACATCACATTACAGACATATTATATAAAAAAAGAATACTTACATACATTATTAACAACAAAACTCGTATGGAAAACAGCGTATTGCTGTGCATGTCATGAATATGGGTCCCGACTCAGCACACGACTAAGGACAGAATACTTAGTCACTGATTTTCAGCCCCAACCCATAGTCATCAGTTTCGTGTGGATATGCCTAAACAAAGAATATTGGTGACAGGTAGAATAATTATTAATATCAGTATCAATATAGTAGTTATTTTTTTTATTAAATAAAGTGGAATTATTAATATTTAAGCAGGTAAATAACAAGTCTATAGATGACAAAATTTGAAACATTTAATAAAAGAAAAAGTTGCTGGAATATATCATGAAAGTTATTTTATATAATTATGTAACAAATTCTCATAGTGTGGACTCCTTGCCCGTGAAATCGTCGGTTTTTGCGGACGAACAAAAAGATAAAGCACACAGGCATGGGCAGGTTGGTAGTGAATGCGCAGTTCGGGCGCGCGATGCGTTCACAGTTGCAACGAACATGAATGATACATTAATTTATTAATTATGTTACGTTTCACCAATCTGACAAGTGACTGTTGTCTTATAGGTTTCATTTAGATTTAATGATTATTTTATTATAATAAACTGGACATTATGTGAATAATTTACTTAATTAGTGTTTTGATGTTGCGTGTCTTAGTCTACCGGAGCGGACTTTAGTTTATTATTAAAGTAGGTAACTTCGATACGATAATATGTAACTAGGTACCTATATAAAATTATCATAAGTCTTGTGTGGTTATCAAAATCATTAGATAGTCCTAACTATTGTTCATCTGTGGCTGTACCATGAGTTTGGCAACATAAATGTCATTTATAGTCGATACTCGATCTCGCCTACCTAAAGTGCAGTCCCAATTAAGCCATAATGGAATTAGCGCGATAACAGTCGGTCCCTTTCACCGTGAGCGTGATCACGATGGCCCACGCTACGTCATCGATGACGTCTTAACTGCCGCCATATTGACGATTACATGAACCATGCTCTACACCATAATCGTCGTGAGCGTTCTGTCAAAAGTGACGGGTGTTTGTTTATTTCTACAAGGTATTTACTGGTGCCTCTTGTTTTTGGTGTAAAAGTCGGTCCATCCATTCCATTATTTCTTTTTAATCCACACACCACATAGTTAAGCTTCACACTAAGCACGTTATTTTTATGAATTGGTTTTTCGCGCGCAAATGGTTCGTTATAACAATTCTGGTCCGATTTATCAACACTCTTACAGTGTCACGAGCTGTCAAAATCGCGATATTTGTCTCGGATCGGCCGCGTTATTGTCGAACTTGAATGAGAATGAAATGTCACTTCATTCTCATTCCCAGTGATGGTTCCAGCCGGCTTGCAGGATTTCGTCCAGAATGGGATTCAAATGGCACAATGAAGCCCATTCCCTTTCTCCGTAAAGATGACAATAAGGCCGCGGCTTTGGTAGACGATAGCTGTGAGCAATAATATCGCGATACGGACCACAGCGCTATTAAGCTTTTGGTTGGCGTACTCGCTACTGATTTTAGTTCTACAATTGACCGCGAGGTGGCACTTTTCTTTTATTCATACATATTTTCGCGGCAGTCGATACCGACCATCTTGGTGTCAATGTTGTAAACTTATGGTAGACCTACTGTTTCGATATTACTTAAATCAAAATGTTCATGTATATTATGTACAGTCGCCTGCAATAAGATGTATACATTCTATAATTTTCAAGTGTCGCAGTATCTAATTTCATAAAAATGTACCACATTACTCTTAAATAATGTCATCTAAATGATCTTACTGCTTTAATATAATTATGTACATTTTTAAGAATAATACTAATGTATCGTAGTTTGTAGCTTTGTGGATTGCGTACATATAATTACAGGCGACTGTACTACTACTTTCCTACAGTAGATTAACTGTAGGACAGTGTATAATGTAGGAAATTCCTAAAAAAAAAAGAAACAAAAAATAAATGCCTCAAATTTTGCATAATATATGTATATAGTGGACTTTATTTAATTTGATTACCTGCTAACTGCTTGCTTGTTCCTGATAGCCTAATCTATATATTGAAATTGTAACTAAACCAAACATGTACATCTACACTAATATTATAAAGAGGAAATTTAGTATTATTGTGTGTGTGTGTGTGTGTGTGTGTGTGTATAGTTGTAATGAATAAACGCAAAAACTACAGTGCCGATTTCTAAAATTGTTTCACCATTGGAAAGCTTCATTCACTCTGAGTGACATATGCTATATAAGATTCATCATCATCCTCAATCATCACTGCGCTGGTGAAACCGCGGATAGCAGCTAGTACTGTATATTTTAACCCCTCAGCTGTCGTTAACCAGGAAAACAATAGATTTTCTATTGTGTCTGATTCCTGATACAGCTGAAGGCAAGAGACAATACAGACAGTTATTGAAAATATTGCATAAATAAATATTTTATTTAAACATTATTACCCGGCAAATAAATCAGTGTTAGAGTGGTTGAATACGCCGGGCTTCGAGCATACTCGTATCTTCACGGCACTCGCCCTGGACAGTTATCAAGGTTGATATCCGCTGAAATTAACAAATACAGATGCTCTTTGGTTCTTTGGCTGTACCTAGTTTTATTGTTGTTATTTGTAAAGAATTCAGTTCATAGGTACGAACAACAACAATAAATTGAATTATTCGCATCTTTCGATGTCTCTTGCAAGAGAAATAAAAAAATCTGAATAATGCAATGACAAAACAAGAGAAATGCTCTCGACTTTAATATGTAGTAGTTTTGAACCCTTATTGTTTAAGCCTTAAGTAGATACCTAAGTAAACCTAAGTGTAAGTAGGTATACCTATACATGTAGATACCTATTATAAAAGATTTCAAATGACATCACATGATTTTTTGATGTGTTTATTATTTAAATATATCCTACATTTCTACCATAGTTTTGGCATTTGATTAACTTTTTCCTACATATTCCATTGTGCTTTTGATACATTCTCTCCATAATCGTGTCTTAACTCTCATTTCTCTACTCTAAAATCTTTATTAACGTCTATTAATAATTACCCAATTAATAATACTCCCTATTAATTTATCTATTTATAAGCAAACTCTTAAAAATATAGGAGTGTCTTGTCAATGCATTTATAAAATATAATTGCATTCAAAAGCCATACCGTTTAAACGTTTTAATTCACCTGAAATAAAGTGTTGTCCGAAACATCGTGATGTGTTTAGCATGTCCCGATGTTTTGTTTTCATAAATAAATGGGTTTGGTTTACTAATAATGACGTTTAGCGCAAAATATACTTATTTAAGTAGCTATCCGTGCGGTGCGCTTAAATCATATAAGTGACACGGGAAATTAAAGTACTAGTAATTTGATGATATAGTTAGTTAAAGGAATACACTTATATCTATATATCTATTGCAAAAGGTGGCGCTGCTTCATGTACACTGACCAATTATTTTAAAGTGAACGTTACGTATTTGTTAAAGAGTATAATTTTATTTTAAGAGGATACTAATGCCTTCTATGTTTAAAAATTGTAAAACATACATTTTTCCTCAACATTCCTAGACAATCTTTTTCAGTATTTGTTAGTTATTTAATTTTAATACTCGTACATAATTAACCTTCGGAAATAAGAAACTTCACAATACATAGATAAGAAAAAAAAATTGTCAATAATGTCGCACATCTTGCCCCTGTATAGAAGACGAAGTTTTCTTTTAAATACAATACGGTCAAGTAAGTTAGTGATGTACAGTACAGCCGACGGATCAATGCCGGTCTGAAATAGCGTGTAGATGGCTGCGCACAAGCGGTTTTAGGGTCTCAACCGAGGTAAGCGGCGGGGCGCGGGGCGGGCTAGTGATGTGGCCCCTTTTTGCAAGGTGCTATTGATTTAAATCGACATTTATTGATCAATAATCACTCGATTATCTAATTATTAAAAATGTTAATTTTCAAATGATAATATGTTGCAACGTTAATATGTATAGGATTGCCATATTTGCCAGGGCCATTCAATTACACTGCCTTTATATCTATCTACTTTATGATGTAGAATATAAAAAGACCAAGTAATCAGGGAAAGGATCATAGGATACAAAGGATCATATATGTTATTGTCTCTCTGTTAGATATCCTTTCATATAAACAAAACATAAATCTTAAACGCAACTATACTATCTTATATTATCTCGGACTTAATAACATGTAGCATTAAATTAGAACTATTGACCGAGCGAGTGCGAAGCACGAACGAAACTTCTCTCCAATAACTTGGACAAAATTGCTTTCGTATGTCTGTCTGTCCGGAGCGGAGGTCCGCAAGTACACAACCGATTCTCGTGAAATTTTATGAGCAGGGTCATTAATTATTTTTTTTGTTGATTCAGTATATGGAAAATTTCCAACATAGGTATATTTATTTCATAGGTTTTTAGTATCCTAAAATGAAACTAGATCAATGGCTCCATAAACACACTATAAAGACTTGCAGACCAAGCAAGGTGAGATTGTTTAAAGGATTTTGTTCTAAGTCCGCGGTGAATATTTATTCAGTTTAAGCTGCGCAAAGACATAATTAATAAATTTAAATAAAAATAAATAAATTAATACCTACCTATCATACAATAAATAAGTATAAAAATTTTCTACGTCGAATTTAATCATCCGAGTCTAGTGTCTCACCAATCGACTAGCGAAAACACTTATACCGAATCACTATTCGCATGGCCTAATGTTGAAAACGCCGATCATGATGTGTCTCAGTCGCTCGTATACGTTACGCATGATTGTTACTCTTTCTCCCGGGCGGTACACTCTTTAACAGAAATATTTGTTTTTCGGTTGATTATGTGTATATTTTTGTTATTGATGTTTTCATATTTAAGTTTGTAAAATGTAGTTCGTAGGTACTATATTTCGGTTGTTGTTTTTGTTAAGTATTATTTATTTTTTGTTAATTTGTTATCGTTTAGTACGCGGTACTTAATACTTAATTTAAAAAATAAAAATAATCTTAGATATGAAGTTAGGCTCTATAAATTAAACCAATTATAATTAAAATAGTTTACGCATTATACATAAATGTTATGTTTCATATTATTTTGATAAATATTGATGGAGCAAAATAGTTACGACTGGGAAATTTAAGCGGATTTAGAACAGGTATAGTTAGTAATAATTTATTCTCAATTTTACTGAAGAATAATAATATATTACAAAAATCATGTCACTTAAAAACTTAAAACCAAAAATTAGTGCTCGATATCTCGTTTCGGTGAACAATTTTTTTCACACAACTGTACATGCGCGAACAGTCTACGTGCCTACCTTCCGAGCGGCTTTGATCCGTCGGCCGTACTGTACCGGGATAATCGTATCTGTATTCGTATCCGCGGATATCCGTGGGAGAAGAAAGATCTGTATCCGTTAGTTTTTGGCGGATATTTCACGGATTACTAGGCGATTTTTTTCTGTTCCCATAAATCATGAACCAATTTCGCGATCAACGGTTTTCATCACCAGAAGAGGCTGTCAAAGAGTATGAAAAACACGTATATCTGACGTCACCACGGAGGAGGGGTACAAATGTTTTAAAAATTGGTTCCATCGTATGAAAAAGTGCATTGACGTAAAGTGACAATATTTGGAGAAACAATAATTTCCTTTTTGACCATTAATAGTATTTTTTTATTATTAATTCCGGACCTGGGAATTTACTTCACCTCATGCCACAACTCGTATTCACAATTGATTTATTCCTGAGACATAGTTTTACCAGGTCGTTACCATATGGCTTTCTCTCTATTGATGGCGTATCGTCACATTGTAGGGCACATTGATATAGCAAATTCGACCGCTTCAATATACAAGTACTCTTTAGAAATGTAATAAAATATATATGTGAAATATATTGAGTTCAAAATCAATCCTCCGAATCTCTCTCCAAAATGATCTTTCTCCAGATGACTTCTTTTGTGTCATTGCATCATTATTTTTATTTATTTTATTATTTTTCCGTATTATTGGTCAATATCGAAACAGTTTTAATATAAACTTTACATATAATCGAGTCCGTAGGTACGTACATCTTGTAACGGTCTTTGCCAAATGATTTCAGAGAACATTTTTGAACGCCTAATGGAGGATCCCAATAATCCATCTATCCACGGTTTTCCTTACTACCGATAGAAATTTGACATAACGTCCATACAAATAATGTCAAATATCTATCTCTAGTAAGGTAAACCGGCGATAGATAGATTATTGGGACCGGCCGTAAGATACATGCGTAACTTAGTTTGGGACCCACGGGTTAAGATATTTCTTTACACGTGGCCTAGGAATATAAATACAAAACAATGAGGAAAATATTTTGTTTTTGTAGAGTGAGTATTTGTTGATGTCCGTATTACTCGTAGTTCAGCTTGCGCTTTCACTATTTACGTGTCGCCACTTCATACCTATACCGCTTTGAATTTTACACATTAAAATAAGTATTTAACAAGCTGCTGTATTTTGAGAAAAATACTTAACTAAGTAACTACATTATGTCTACGAAGAAGCGAAAATTAAGTGATGAACATCGTGTATCTAATGAGAAGTGGGAACTTGACTATTTTATTTGCAACAATAATAATATTTTTATTGCAACTGAATTTTATTCAGTGTATTATTTGTATGCCAAGTTTTGTCTGTGAGTAAAGAATATAATGTTAAACGCCATTAGACTATTGAAATTTTTAGAGAGAAAAATTCCATCCTCGGACGGGATTCGAAACCGCGACTCTCCGTGTCTCTCTATTTGAGTAACCGTCTTGCGGGGACCTCCCCGCAAGACGGTTAGTCAAATAGAGAGCTAAATTCGATGCTCGGTCCCGAACCTCGGTGGCCTAGTTGGTCAATGGCGTCTGACACGGAGAGTCAGAAGACGCGGGTTCGAATCCCGTCCGAGGATGGAATTTTTCTCTCTATAAATTTCAATGTTTGAGATCGCTAAAGCAGGTGTTAGTGCTTTAAATAAGTAATACTATAGCCATTATACTACTTTAAACGAAGAAAAATATAAAAGACATGTCGGTGAAGCAAGAAAAATTGTTGTGGCCGAGTAGAAAAAACTAAAGCAACAGACAAGTTTTTCAAAAGTAAATACAGAAAATGAACAAACTTTGGCTGCTTCTTATGAAGTTTTTTTGCAAATAGCCAAATCTAAAAAACCATTCAGCGATGGAGCTTTTATAAAACAATGTGCAGTTGCCATGGCTCATCGCTTCATGCAGCCAAAATTGGCGGACAAATTTGAATCTGTAGCATTGTAACGGAACAGGCTCTGGATGAGGATTCCGTCACCATTCACAAATATAGAGACATTTAAAAAGTATCTTGCTATGAACAAATATTGATGAAATTTAGACAATCAAAAGTAGAAGAAAGCGTTAATGTGTAATGTTGAGATTTAGATGATAGGTATTTCTTATAGCAAGACTATACTTACTGAAAATGATAAGCAGCATAGAATATTTCAGATATCAAGATATTCTATGTATTAACCATTTAAATCAATTGTTCAAACAGAACTGATAAGTTACTTCAAGGAAAAGGAAATGTTGAGTAATCCTTTAAATACATAAAAGTTATAAGTAAAATTAATAAAATTACCATGAAAATAAGCAGCATTGATATTTATTGACCATACAAAGGTAATGTGAGGAACACATTTTCTTTATGTGTCCGTGTATTTGAGTTTGCTTCATCAAAATGAACCCTAAAACAAATGAGTATTGACGCCGATAGAAAGGGCTTTGATTGGATCTACGTACCTCTGATCGGCGTCATACGAAATTCAAAATATGTGTTGTCATGAGCGGATTTTGATGAGATTTTGAAATTAGAATAGGAATGCGCTGGAGGGCTGAGATTGGCTGAGGTGGATCTGAAGCCGTTTTGACGCCGATAGAAAGGGCTTTGATTGGATACCTATCGGCCTCAAGTCGGCGTCACTGTCAAGTTTGAGAAAGTATATAAGCAGCAGAAAGACCAAGAAAATGCTTATTAAATTCCCGAACTTCTGTGAGGTAATATATTCTGCTACGGACATGGTTCCGGACGTGGGTTGGATACCTCACGGTGACAACTAAGATCCACCTCGATAGGGAACGCCCAATCCTTAGAGTTGGACACTTTTGGGAGCGAGCCAACAATCGCTTTAACCTATTGCAATGGGTACGATTAACTGCTCCTCACTTCGATTGGAAAGAATATTCAAGTGTCTTCTATTTATTATATGTATTTATTTCCTCTCATACTAGAACGTCGCTCTGCAGCCTTCCATAGCTTCGGCTATAGCGGTATAGTCGCGCGACTATTTCCGTGCGTGGAGTTGGACACCCTAGGGGCCATAGGTTCGATTCTCGGCTTGGCACCGAACTTTAGAGGCTAGTATGGGATCAAACTTGAGCCATCCTATCAGGGGGATGAAAGCTCATGCGCAATTAACTTTGGGGGGTTTGTTGGGGAGTTACACACATTTTAGCAGACTAGGAATTTATTTAGGACCGAAGTAGGTTTAGGAAACAGTATATTTGTTTACCGGGATATACATTAACTTCGTAATGGTTCAATCGGGAGTAAATAAGTAAATTCACGCGTTAGTGGTGTCTACCACTAGAGACGTAGGATTCAATAATGAATTCGTCATATCAATACAATCTATTAGTACCTATGCTAGACTTAGAAACTAAAGACTAACTACGAAATAAAAATGACAAAATAAATGTATTTTTAATCAGTATAAAGTAAGGAATACAGAAATATTTGCCTGCAAAGGAATATAGAAATATTAGTTCAAACGAAATGTAATGTATTTGTTGCAATAATATGTTATATATTTGCTAATGAATCGAGTTTGGGCTATATTGTCAACTCTGATTCTAGCATGAGAATGCGGTAATAAATTATAGCAATTGAATTATTTGCTGAAAGTATCAAATGTAATATTTAGAATCAAATGATAATTCATAATGATAAATAATAATATTAAGAAGAGATAAATAAGATTATAATCGCTTATAGACGCAAACTCTACATTTGGAAAACTACCAAACGGACTTAGTAAGGCCTTACTAATTTTGGGGTAAACAGAAGAGGTTCTTGGCATGATGGAGAACATTTGTGTCACAGTAAAGAGCAGCTCTTAATCCAGCATTCGAGTTGTAAGCCTTGAACATGCCAAGAATCCTACTTTCTAAATCATAATAAAACTAGAATTCTACGGCAAATCTAAAGAAATCAAACTAATTACTTACAATATGAAAATTAATGAAATATATTATATCTTTAAATTATAGAGGTATCTATCAATAATTTACTCGGCAAAATAAAACTAACTAATATAATAATCATCATAATAAATATATGCCTGCTAGTATTGAGTTAACCAATACAACAAAGATTCTGCTGATACTTAAATATTTGAAATAATTACTTTTCCAGCAATGGTTCAATAGATGTCATGTAAAACACTAATAATCTAAGCATAGCAATCTCGTATAAAAAGGAGATTTATGTATGTGGTAAGTCTTATCAAACTTGGTCAAGCAATGCAGCACCTTGAGAATTCTTGTAAACCACAAACAAGGGTCTAGAGATTTCTCTAAGTCACTGATATTATTTCCCATATATTGCTTTCAGTAAACAAGTAAATGATTAAACTTGAACAATTGAACTATTCAGGGAATAGTGGCTGATAATATTTATCTAAAGGGATTGGATAATCAGCGTAGTAGCTACTGATCACAAAAGATTTCTAAAGCACATATAAAGCGAGGTTTTACTTTACTTTTGTTATTTATTTCCTAGCAGTTTTCATAAACGAAACAAATAGTATATATTATAGAGACATTTAGTCTGTAAGAGATTATATCAATCTTATCAACAGCTAAATGTTCATAGCAACAAACATAAATCTATAAAGAAAGTTAGTTATATAATTAACAGGTTTATAACTGTTATTAATAATAACGAAAATCATGGGTATATCTGATATTATTTAATGGAGTTGTTTATATATTATTTTACTAATCAAAACTGATTTATCATATTTGACAGATATTTTTGCAAGCTAATAATTATATAGTAAAACTTGCAAATATCCTACTGTTTCTATGTTCTATGGTCAAATAACATAGACCTTAAATTCAGAAACTTATATTGATGATTAATATCTTCCACGATTAGAAGTCAAATCAAGTACATAAGCTAGAAATCTAGGATCAGCTCAGTCAGTCAGTCTGTAAGAACTAAGTATTTGCAATCTAGTATGTTCATCGCAATTTTTCGTTATCAGCTAGCAGTTCAGTAATGTAGTAGTAAGTTATCCATCGTAATATCAGAATACCTAGGCGTTGCTATTGGTTTCTCTAGGCATCTATAGTTCTGAATAGTTTTCTCTGTTTCAATTCTTTCCGAAAAGAGCAAGGTTACAGCAGCGGTACACAGTGTTAGGGTCCTCCTAGACTAGACGATCATTGGCCAAAACAAAACGAATTAGTAGAATAAAAAAAAATATTGGGGGGGGGGGGGGGGGGTTGTTACAGCATTATCTCACCAAACAGTTGCGCGACAAATAGATGATATGAATATGTTTCGAAAAAAATATGTGATTACATTGTAAAATGTGAATATTACTCATTATGTTTAGTTGAAAGTACCGACCAGACAGATATCGGTCAATAATTTTTATTCGCTGCATTTCAAAAGATTTTTCGATTACGGAGGAAATGTTATATTTAGCGCCATTACATGGCTCAACTAAAGGCAGCGATATCTTTCAAGCTGTTATGGAATACGGTGGGTTTCAAAAATGTTCTTGTATTGTGACCGATGGAGCAAAAGACTATGACAGGGACTTTTATGACGATACAGGAACGTTACAGGACTTACGGGACTTCTAAAACAAAATGACATTTATTGCCCATTAATCCATTGCATCATACACCAAGAAGTCTTAGACGGAAAATCTTTGCGCCAAATGGATGCCATGAAAATAGTTGTTAAATTAAAATAACATATAATATTAGAGGCGGAAACAAAGCTTTGAGTCATCGTAAATTTCGTAACTTTTTAGCTGAAATTGACGCAACCTATGGGGATCTGCTATTGCACTCAGAAATCCGATGCACAGTGCTTGCAGCGCTTTTTCGCTTTACGGAAAGAAATTCGCATATATCTCAAAAGTGAAATAAAATCTGATACAACTGATATGGAAGCTAAAATGCAAGATCCTGAATTCCTTGCTGATCTTGCATTTTTAACTGATATGACACATTTGAACGAGTTAAATTTTAAATTACAAGGCAAACAAAATAATATAGCCAACTTGTATCAATATGTGAATGGGTTCCAAAATAAACTAAGATTGTTCAAAACCTCACTAAAAAAAAACTTTTTTCCGAGTTGCAAAGAACATTATACCAAAATGGGAAACTTTGAAGGATGCAACTTTTCTGACCACCATAAAATACATCGACGACGTAATTTTTGAAATTGAGTAACGTTTCGCAGATTTTACAGAATTGGAAAGCGATATATCTCTTTTTACGTATCCATTAACAATTCAAATCGAAAGCGTAAAAACTGAATACCAGTTGGAATTATGTGACGTTCAAACAGATCCCTTTTACAAGGGTAGAACAGAAACTGGAATGGATTTTTTTAAGACCCTTGGCGATCGCTTCCCCAAAATCGCAAATTTTGGCTTGAAGATGAGATCGATGATGGGCAGAACTTATTTATGTGAAAGTGCGTATTCAACAATGAACTTTATAAAATCTAAGTATAGATCTTCCCTGTCAACGCGCGGCAGGCGCGAGCCACGCTGTTGCGGCGTTGTGAGGATCTGGCTCCGCCGGTCCCTTGGCAGTGGACGGTGGAGGCAATCCGTCCAGTCCTTCAGAGGTGGGTGAAGCGCCCTTTCGGTTCCCTGACTTTCCGATTGGTGCAGGTACTCTCCGGACATGGATGCTTCGGAAAGTACGTGCACCAAATTGCGAGACGGGAGGCGACACCAACCTGCCATGAGTGTGGTGCGCCAGAGGATACGGCACATCACACGCTGGAAGTGTGTGCGGCATGGAGCCCGCAGCGGCACACGCTTTCAGCGGAAATAGGCGGAGATCTCTCCCTGCCGAGCGTGGTAATCTCCATGCTCAGCAGCGAGAGATCGTGGCAGGCGGTGGCCACCTTCTGCGAAGCGGTAATGGCGCAGAAGGAGGCCGCGGAGCGGATCAGGGAGAATGATGGCCGAGCTGATCCACTCCGGCGCAGACGACCGGGGGAAAGGAGGAGACGGTTCGCACGTCTCCTTCTTCCTCCGTAGTGGGGTCACTGGTGAAGAGTCGAGGGACTCTTCGCCGGCTAGCACGCCCCTACACGTCTAGGGGGTGACCATGGTGAGCAAGGTCATCCCTTCGCAGGCGCTGAGGCCCGGTTAAGGCCTACCGCTGGGGCGAGATAGTGAATGCCAGAGCGACCCCGTCTCGCCCCACCATGGTGGAGGACTGCTCACGGGGGGTTTTAGTGGGTCTAAGCCCCACATACCCCTTTCCGTCACCCTCGCGGCGGAAGGGAAGTGGACAGCATTTCCCACTCCTCAAAAAAAAAAAAAACTTGCTTGCGGAGAGATATTCTGATTGTCTAGGGTTACTCCAATATATTTTTAAAAGAAATTAAATTAATGCTAGGCTATTTAATTCTTTAAATGTTTTATTTTTCTTCATCGTCTTATCTCATTACATCACTTACAATATAAACATAAGCTTCGTAAAAGTATGAAGCAATCCTAAGTTCAACAGCAACAACTTCTGAACCTGCGGTTTGTAGGTGAATTCAGTTGATAGGTAGTTCAATCTTGTTGAGAATATCCCGAGCTTGTTTCGCAACAGAATTGCCTGCTTTTTCTACTGCCAGATTTTGTAGTTTTTCCATGTAATCTTCGATGTTTGTTTCAGTTGCGCCAGGTGGACCTCCTGAGAAAGTATTTAAATTGTATAAATAAAAACAATCGCGGTGTATCGTCCAAGCAAGTGAACTCCATTACAGGCGGTAACCTATAAACTTGGTAGTAAAAACCTTTTCAACCCATTTGCTCCAAAAATGTATTTACGAACCATGAACACAATACACCATACAACGGTAATGTGTGGTAAAATAGATTGGATTTCGGGCTTAAACTTTAATTGGATATTTTAATAAGGTAAGATTTAAGGTCCCTTACCTCACCTTACCTTACCAGGCCTCATTAACATGATTATGAAGTTGCTAACCAGGAATGTGAGAGGGCTATGCTTGGGGTTTCCATGGGTGATAAGATCCTAAATGAGGAGATCCGTAGGAGAACTTGGGTCACCAACAGATCTCAATCTCAATTAGCAAGTTAAAGTGGTAATGGGCAGGCCACATAGCTCGCAGAACCGATAACCAATGGGGAAGAAAGGTTCTCGAGTGGCGACCACGCACCGGAAGACGTAGTGTTGGCCGGCCCCCTGCTACGTGGGCTACGTGACCTCGTCGAAACCGCGGGGAATCGCTGGATGCAAGAAGCAAGTAGCCGTTCCAAGTGGCGTTTTATGAGGGAGGCTGATATTCAGCAGTGGACGTCTCCCGGCTGATAATGATGAGGAGCGCAAGCGCGGAGTGGAAGTATGAAGGTACAGGCGGAGGGTACTGGATTTTTGAACGTGTACTATTGCAGTGCCGCTTTAGTCTACTGCATATTGATATTTACTTAAAAAGGTAAAACAAATTTCCCGTTCCATTTAAATTTGATCAAGATTACACCAGTAGCTTCTTTTTTAAATAACTTAATGCTTAATGGTATTTGTTTAAATTAGCCGTTATACGAAGTGTTTTTTTTAATATCTATACTGCGCATAAGAAGTCTGTACTTGGAAGAAAAATATAAAAATAGGGGTCAGATGACGTAAAATTACCTATTGATATAATAATAATACAAGAATAATTTAAAAAAAATGTCTTTACGCTCACGCATAACGGCGGTCCTGGCCAAGAAACGCCTTACGAGAATTCACTTTTCTCGATAAAATATCTTAGTTATTAATGAGAAAAAATATACGTAATTTTTAAACATATCCTTGAGTGGAATCATAAATCTGATACACATTAAAAATCGTCTTCTTCTTACTCGATCGAAAAAAATCCAAAGTCTATTTGCTTAACTATTTTGAATTTTAAATACATTTTGGCCAATATATATTTTTAATTAATTTTAAATACATTACTTATCAATTAAGGGAATGGAATCATAAATTAAAATGTTAAAAAGTTACCATGTTAATTTTATATGATTTTTTAACATGAATTCATGGTACCAGAGTTCGCTCACTTGGCCGTCAGGTCAGTACGCTCGCAGAGCCCGTCGAGACAAGACGTGTGCCTCATTTGCGATCTACGCAGCGCCGCACAGAACAAGACCGAAAAGGGTAACAAACACAAAATAAAATAATGCTCCAGCCTGGCTTTTAGAAAATCGCATGAGTCCAGGGGCAAACGCTGGTAAGTACCTATTACTGCTATCAGATTTTTACCTATTCTAGTTCTTATCGATCGTCGTGATCTGAGTTTATAGGTAATATTAATTATTATGTGCTACTTACCTACGTCCTTCGAATATAGAATAGCAGCATATACTCTTAACTATTGAACCGCAATATCAGAACTCAACTATTTAACTTGAAGAATGGCAAACACGTGAGTTCAATTATAAAGAAAACAAAGAAGTATTAAAAACTCAGTTTCAGTGATATTTTGACAGTTTTGAGATAGCAAAATTATTATTTAATGTATTTTTTGCTATAAAACCACTGCATTGATGTTTAGAATGATGCTTAATTGGTACAAGTTTTCAATCTTATTTGAGTGGCAGCATTCGCAAGCCGTAACAAGGCCAAATAATAGCGATGCAATTGCAATTGAGAGCAAGATATAACAGACTACCAAATTTGACATTAAAAGCAGTTCAATCGTAGAAGCGTTGTAGTAGTGTGGCGATTGCTCAATAGCTAAGAGAATAGGGCCCCAGGTATATTATTCTATACGTTAAGCCTACGTCAAATTTTTCTTGCATTGCACAGATTAGCTACTAGTTTCTTCGTATTTTGTGGCGCATATATATATATAAAGTGAATCGTATCTAATCCGTGCTACCGGATCCGACCATCTCGTATTGTAAAATCTGGAGCGTATTCTAGGCATTATAGTTCACAAAATATAGTATGATTAAAAAAAGTAAACAGGGTGTTAGGTGAAGTGAGAGGTATGTAAACATTTAAGCAACTTAAAAAAACGAAGTGTTGACATATTATCTCATGTCACAGCTCCAAGAAAAAGCGCAGCGTAATTATTTTTTCACTGTAAGCCTAGTTTTTTTAACTGATAGGAGAAAAATGTAAAGCACTACAATCAAAATTTAGGTTTGAATGCAACTTATGTCATGTAGTTGTAATTGACTCTTGAAGCTAATTGTTATGTAATTAATTCTGTGCCTCCAGTGCAAAACGATTTATCTGGAGTTCATGTAGAATTCTGGAGTCATATCACAATTCCGTTTTTAACGGTACTGTTGTATAAAAATAAATGCTATTTTTTATCTAACTCACGTGTCGATATCTCTCTTAGGTCTGTAGAAGGGTTGATACAAGTAGAAGATTTACTACACTTTTACGTTATTTTTTAGACGCATGTATGATATATCAGGAGTCAGGACTAAGTCCACACAAAAACAACAATTTCACTAATTGTTTTGGTGTAAAATGGTTTAATAAGTGTTGTATCTGATAAAATTTAGTGTGTAAAGTGTAAAATCAGAGTAAGCTCATCACACACATTTCGAATCGACATTTGATACAACTCGAAATAAGTAATGTAAATTTTAATGGTAGAGTAACTTTTGTAGTATTGGATGATACGATTCAATTTATATTCTTTTACTCAGTAGCTTAGTTTGTGAGCTAGTAGTAGCAACTCGCTTGTGCAGAATACTATACTAGAATTCTCTAAACTATGGTAGTTCTTATTATGTTTATACTAAAATCCACATTCGTGTAACATTACGAAAATGAAACACCTGAAAATTCTGAAAAAGGATTATTCTTTGTGGAAGTTGTATATAGAATTTAGAGAGCATGAAGTTACATGACGATTAAATTTGCAAATCTGAGAGTGACAAGATAACGTAGAACTAAAATACAGTATTCGTGAAATAGAAGCTTATAATAAATACACAAGCATTATTTTGATTGCTCGAAAAATACATGAAATGATTATGTGCGTAACGAAATTTAAAGAGCGTCTGCAACCAGATAAAAGATATAAACTTTGGGTACAATATTAACGAAAAATCTATTAGGGTCTAAATGCTCCCGTGAACAGAGCAGCAAACATGTAACGCAATGAAGAAAAAGGGAACAGCATAATCGTTGCCCTATAATCGAAGGACATTTATTATAGCAACCGTACCATGTGCAGACTAAGGATTTTTGCTCAAAAAAAATTGTTTTCTGCGGACATTAGATGAAACTAATAGATTTCTCTAATCTGTTAATGAAAATAAGCTAAAGTATAGTACAATTCGATTACGGAAATGAGGAATGGGAGGCAAATACCCGTTGGACCAAACTTGAAGTAATCAAGTCTTTCATCAGTTATCATCAATCAATTGTGCATAACAATACACTAAACTAGCGAACTAACAACTAAGTCTCTTAACTGTATTTCTTATTATTTTCAAACTATAACCGACATTCGTATAACACTTATAGAATATCAATTCTATAAAATATATAATTGTTCTCCAATTATATTTGTCGATAAGTTTAAACTTGTTTAGAGATCGCGAAGTTACACAACGATTACATTTACGCTAAACATACCCAAAATTGAACAGAAATGTTAAATTTAAGAACTGTCATTGGCACGTGTATAAACATAAAACATATATTTTATATTTATACGAATTTAGACTTAAGTTTAAACTTTAAACAGAATAAGAACTACCATAGTTTACAAAAAGATTGATTTTAGTTCGATAATTTGGTTTAGTGTTCTACTCAAGCCACTTGCTACCATTATATCCCAAATAAGTAATAATTTGTAAGATATCATTATTAGACCAGGCAAAATGTATACCCTAGCAATATACGTCATCATCATCTTAGCCGTAGGACGCCCACTACTGAACATATGCCTCCCCCATGATTTTCCAAAAGGGCCGGTTGGAAGGGGCCTGCATCCAACGTCGTCCTGCGACCTTCATCAGGTCGTCTGTCCACCGTGTCGGTGGACGACCTACGCTGCGCTTGCCGGTCCGTGGTCTCCACTCCAGAACCTTTCGGCCCCATCGGCCATATGTTCTGCGTGCTGTATGCCCTGCCCACTGCCACTTCAACTGGCTAATCTTCTGGGCTATGTCGGTGACATTCGTTCTTCTACGGATCTCCTCATTTCTTATTCAATCACGTAGAGAAACCCCGAGCATAGCCCTCTACATAGCTCGTTGTGCGACTTTGAGCTTATCTGTGAGGCCCATAGTAAGAGACCACGTTTCAGTGCCATAAGTCATCACTGGTAACACACATTGGTCGAAGACTCTTGTCTTGAGGCACTGAGGTATTTTTGACGAGATGACTTCGCGAAGTTTCCGGAACGCGCTAGCCATATACAATATTATAGAACACAAGTTTTTTGTTTATGGGGATTCGCATATGAAAGCAACTCGTAATAGTGACCCTGCTTATTGATCTTAAGAAAATGCGAAAAATATGGATATCCATTTGTCAAGGGATTGGTACCAGCTGGTGCGCACAGTTTTAAATAAAGCCACTAAGTAACTAAGTAATAAGCCACTAACTTCACTGTCATAAATCAATAGTTCTATATGATCTTAATGATTTTGAAATTGAAGAAAAAAATAACGAACAATTTGGTTCGGCTTTCATCAGACATGCATAACTTTTGACGAGCTCAAAACTTTTGGGGTATACTCGTAATGTAGAGTGCGTACTTGTTTTAATAATTAAGCTGTCAAATATTCAGCATTTATTTAAGAATTATTATTGTAATGATGTGTTTTGTTTTAATAACATGTCGATTAAGAATAATAGTCATTAAGAATATTAGTCATTACTAATAACTCATATTGATCCTGAGTGCTGCGTTTGATTATTGCTTGCAAAGTGCCATGTCTTCTTGATATAGGGAATTTTTTGAAATTAAATCCGTTTTTGTCTTTCGTTTCATTTAACTTTTTACATTGAACTTCTATGTATTTTGACATTATTGTTCAATCTTACGTGATACAAACTTACAATGAATCATGTAACACAAAATTAGTAACATTGAAAATTTGATTTAAATGATACAACTGCAACAAAATATAGGCTGTCATTTTACTATGTGCTTTAAAATAATCCTCCATTAATATTAAATAGTTTTCGTTCCAGAAGTGTTGTTATAACTCGACAATTTACTATGAGTATATTATTTATGAAATACACCTAAACTAGATTTTCACATAAACAGATTTTTTGTGTTTAGTATAATATACATAAAGTGTTAGACGCGTCAAAAAACTTAAATCAGATATTGTACTTGGTATAACTCATGCTTTATTTCACTTTATCTATTGTTTCTTCGCAATATCCAAAATATTTAAATGAACCATAGAAATGCACATGCAATCTTCTGCAAAATTATTCAATATTACTGTTAAGCTAAGTAATAAAACCAACTAAATGTACTTTTTTAATTTTATTTTGCTCTCTTAAAAACCAGTGATTTTTGAGATAAATCGTTTTCCACAGGAGGCACATAATTGTTCAAAACTTTATCTAAGTAGTGTAGTAGATATAGTTTTGAACAAATTATTTAGTGAATATATACACATTGTAAATTAAGATAATTAAAATAGTCATCACTATGTTATAACCCATATTATACATCCTCAAAAAATTATTAAGTTGTATCTCATTGCATTTGTTATTTAAAATAACGGTAGTTAAACATTCGCCCTTACACCCTGTATTGATACTGACTAAACCGCCTACAGGACCCGTTTATTTTTCCGGCGTATGTGCAAATTCAGGATAAAAGATAATTCTATTCTATAAATTGTGCCTGACGAGCGACCGAGCAAGCGATTAGTCGCGTAAAAGAATACGTCGCGCTCCCAAATAGTGCGGCCTGAGGTAGCGTAAAATACCTAAAGTTCGTGCAAAGCCTAGCCTTCAAAACTACCACACAGATTGAGACGAAATTTGGTATATAGACAGAAAAGAGCCCGAAGCTCTCAACAATAAAGTTTTTATTAACCGACTTAAAAACACCGACCGACCGAAAAAGGAGGACGTTTCTAAATTTGTCCGTATATATATTGTTTAAGTGTCCGCGAGGATAACTTCGGTCGTTTATGAACCGAAGTTGATAGTTCTTTTTTTATTGGAAAGGAGATTTTTGAATTACTATTCGTGGTACCATGATAAGGAAACTAGGATCTGAGAATGGCATCCCGGAGAAATCGAGTCTATCTAGTCGCCACTACGATTTATCGAAGGTGGGTCCTTCGATAAATCGTTTATAGAGTAGTCGTAGAGCGTTTGTTAATTTTTTCTTAAAATAAAGTGTATGAATGTAATACAATGAATATTTATCAATAATAATTTTAATACAAATATATTTAAAATGTAGTATGTGCAATAATACATTTAACCCCACATACACTATTTGTATTATCCGAATAGTTATGGGGATGGTATGCGGATATTAATATCAACGGATATCCTGATAGCATGCCCTAGTCACAAGAGAGTAAAGTGATATTTTTCTTGTGAATTTGAATCACTCACTACACCCAGGAATTTAATATAGACCGACCATTACCTACACTGGTGATTAGACATTGGATTATTGTCGCCACACTATTTATAAAATGGAAGTAATATATGAAGCTGAACTATTAGCCCTTTTTATACCGTGATAATTAAAACAAAAGTTTTATGAATGAAACGCACGTAAAATTTACGTCTCTGGGACGCAAAGGGATAAGTACCTAAACGTGACTGAAACCTGCTCATTTGCCAACATATCTCACAGAAAAAGGGCCATCTTGGTGCAGTACTGCAGTGGCAATTCTGCCACGAAGCAATATCGCGCAAGCGTTACTGTGGTAGTGAAGGGGCACTCATTTAATGGCTACAATTTTACAGTTATGAATGTTTCATGTTTTGTTCAATGTAATGTAATGTATTTCTACTGCAATATTCTGTACCTGGTAAAGGAAATGATTGCAAAGCTTGCACTAAAGCGCTGACAAGTGCCCGTCGATGTGCCATTAGAGCTGCCGTTCGTTCTGCGGCCGCTGCCGTCTCTGCTTGAAGCTTCGCTGTCGCACCACTTACTTCTTCCGCGTGTCTTTGTAGAATTGCATTCTGCAAATGAGAAAAGTTTATACAAAAGCGAAACGGACTTCAATTATTGAATATAATGCTATTGCTCTAAGCTTGACACAATAATGATATGTAAATACTTTTTTTCTTTAGCAAGCATAACTCAAAAACTTTTAACCGAGAAGTAGATGCTGAAACATATGATCTAGCTAGATAAAAGCTAAATATACATTAAACTATTTACTGCCCACAACTTTGGTCATGTGGAATTAGATTATCGTATCTCAACTTTAACTTCTTTTGTGAGTGGCTTGTGCGGGTTGCCACAATTATGCCAGTGTCAAATAGATAGAGCAGACAACAAACTAAAGAGAATGTTTGGGGGCTTGAATAAGAGATCTCTTATTTGATATGATTTAAGTTGTTACCTGCTGTTCATAGTCTGAATTAGCTTTCCTCAGTTGTCTGAGCTCAGACTCCCGCAATTTGTTATGGTGCAGGAACTGATCAGTAAATATAGGGATGTCTGTCTCTCCAGCAAATTCTTCACCCTGAAAAAAAAGTATACATTTAATATTATTTCCTAACTTTAGATGATGAAGTTATAGTAGGAGATGTAAGGCCGGGAGGTGTGCAAATTTTAATTAAAGCCTTCCACTTGGCATACTTGTTACTGGGGTCGAGTTAAGGCGATTTCGATCGTTAGCCCACGATGGACCCCACTCTGTGCGGGGTGGGGGTTTGTCAAAATTTCGCTCCAACTGACGTCTCTAAAAAATAATGCAGCTAGGGTATAGATACTAGGTCTTATTCTTATTCTTATTCTTATTCTGATTGGGGGCGCTAAGTCCTGCACTGACGTCCCGCTTGGGGTGTATTGTGCATTTCCCCCGCCAGCTACCCTAGCCATCCCAACTCCTTTAGATAACGGAGTATGACCCTGGGTCGCTGGCACAACTGCTCCAGTGATATTTGAGGTGTTAAAACTGATGTTGATTTAGAACTATAGTGATCCTCTAGTAGACCGGTAGTGTTCCGTATATTTTCCGTAGCCGTGCACTCTAACAGCACGTGCTTCACGGTCTCGTTCTCCTGCAAACATCCTCTGCACAGTGGACTATCTGTTGCACCAGTTTTATATAGATGGTAGTTGAGATTGCAGTGACCTGTGATAATGCCTACCATTAGGCGGAGGTCCTGTCGTTGAAGTTACAACAAATTGTTAGTTGTATATCTGTTCAAGGTTGGAAACATAGATTTTGCTTGTTTGCAGTCCTTTTTGTTATCCCAAATGTGTTGTTGTTCTTTTTCAGTAAAGCGACGGAGTAGATTACGTATTTCCATCGCTGAGGGCTTGCAGAGATCATTTACATCTCCACTTACCTGTTTCTTAGTCGCATTTTTGGCGAGGGTATCTGCTTTCGCATTTCCTGGGCATGAACCATGCCCTTTTGTCCAAGCTACCACTATCTTATACTTGTTTGATAGTTTTTGTAGAGTCGCGTGACACTCGGCTATCACTCTTGACCTGGTTACCGGCCTTCTGAGTGCATAGATGACCGCCGCACTATCTAGAGTGAATGCGATTAGTTTTCTTTCCACAGGTGATGATATGGAGCCCACCTCGTCTCTATATGGTATAGCTTTTGCTCCTAACAGTAGGCCCATAGCCTCTGCTTGTGCTGGTGATGTGGTCTTATTTAAGGCCTTTGAATCTGATATACCAAGTTCCGGCGAGAAATATCCACAACCAGCTCCCGCTTTATTTTTCGCCCCATCCGTAAACATGTTGTATGACGGTGAACAACCATCCAAAGCAGTCTTCTCAGTGACCAGCTCGTACTTTCTCTCATCAAGGTGCGTGCTGACTATCCTGTCAGTGCCTTGTGATGATTCTGGGATAATTTTTGTCACCTTATGTAAAATTTTACTATGGTGTGTATCAGGTCCGGAGTCCTTCCACTGGCCCGTAGATTTTATCCGTAGCGCTGATGCCATTGCTTCCTGCTGTATGTGAAGATGCAATGGCGTTAGGCCTAAGATTACATCTAGGGCTGCCGACGGTGTGGTCTTTGTGCATCCGCTAATAAGAGAGCAAGCTAATCTTTGGGTTTGCTGCAGTTTGGCTATTGTGGTTACCAAATTTGTTCTTGGCCACCACACTACACATCCGTACGTGAGGACTGGTCTCACAATGACCGTGTATAGCCAGCGGCATAGCTTTGGTTTTAGTCCCCAGTCTTTTCCTACTGCTCTTGTGCTCTGCATGAGAATATTTGTTGCTTTTCTGGTAATATGTTCGAGATGTTTTCCCCATAAAAGTTTACTATCCATCCAAATGCCCAAGTACTTAACTTCCTTACTTAGAGTTAGCTCTTTGCTAAATAGCGTAGGTAGTTTAAGTTTGGTTACCTTTGTTTTACGTGTGAATAGTACCATTTCTGTTTTATTTGGGTTTACTGATAAATCGTGTCTGTGACACCATCCCTCGACAATTCGAAGTGCCATCTGCATTTTTTCGCAGAGAGTAGACTCGAATAGCCCCGATACCATTATGGCCAAATCATCTGCGTAGGCGATAGTAACTATTCCATCTTTGTTTAACAATTCTACGAGTTCGTTTGCTGCGATTACCCATAACAAAGGTGATAGGACACCACCCTGTGGGCATCCTCTCGTTACTCGACAGCGTGTGGTGCTAGACTTTTCAATGCTTGCGACTCTATTGGAGAGCATGTTAGTCACAAACTTATTTACTCTGTTATCCACGCACTTGTCTCTTAGCCCGATCTCGATGCTGGAGAAAGTGGTTTTATCGAAAGCTCCTTCAATGTCAATGAAAGTGGCTAAACAGGATTGCTTATTCTCCAAAGCTGATTCTATTTTGTTCACCACATGGTGAAGAGCAGTCTCTGTAGATTTTCCTGATTGATAGGCGTGTTGACTTTTGTGGATAGGATTCTGCGCTAATGGTCCACTCCTTATATATTTATCACAGAGCCTTTCCAAGGTTTTTAATAAAAATGAGCTCAGGGTTATAGGCCTATAAGACTTTGGATGCGTGTAATCTGTTTTTCCTGGCTTAGGTAGAAAAACTACCTTGACTTCCCTCCATGACTTAGGTATATACTTCCAGGCTAAGCATGCTCTAAATATCGCCAGGAGGTGGTTTTTGATCTTGGCCAGGCTCCATTGGATTAATGCAGGAAAAATACCATCGGTGCCAGCTGCCTTATATGGTTTGAAAGTACTCACCGCCCATAGAAGAGATTCTTCCGTAACTATAGAATTCGCAAAAGCCCAATCATCGTAATCGGGCTCGTTCGAAGTTTCGGTTTCCCATCCTTCATTGTTTTCCAAACAACAGTCAGGAAAATGAGTTTGTAGGAGGAGTTCAAATTGCTCCTTTTCCGATGTTGTATAGGTGCCATCGGGCTTCTTCAATGTACCTAGTTTTACCTGAGTGTCACTAGATACAAGTTTTCTAAGTCTCGCCGTCTCACTCTCCGATTGTATAGAGTTGCTATACTTTTTCCATGAATTATTTTGACTCTTTTGCACCCCTACTTTGAGTTTGTGTCGTGCTTTTCTGTACTCCTGCCAATCACTCTCGTGATCGGTGTTCATTGCCCTATTGAAATGGTGTCTTGCCTTTTTCCTCAGCTTACTGAGTTCCTTGTTCCACCATTTGTCTTTCGAGTGCAGTATTTTACTGTTTTCTGTTTTTAAAGGACATGATTTATTGTAGCTACTTATCATAGAGCGCACTATGATATCCAGGTTAGCTTCTATGTGTTGAGTCTCTATTTCTGTGGTAGCCTCTACCTGTGGCACTGTTTCCAGTGCCTTTTCTAGTGTTTCCTTGAATAGGGATCTATCAGTTTTCTTAGGATTTCTGTAGGTTCGCGGTTTATGTTCCTTTACTTGTAGGCTGAACCTGATTCGTCTATGATCCGAGCCAGAGAACTCCTTTGATGCAACTCGCCAGTTCTCAATGGTCTCGGCAATTTCCCTTGTCGCTATAGTTATGTCAACTATAGTTTTGGCCCTAGAAGTTACAAATGTAGGTTCAGAGCCTCTGTTCAGAACGTTTAGATTATGCCTTAGGATAAAATCTAGTAAATCTTTTCCTCGTTCATTTGTGTCTGTGCTACCCCAGACGGAGCAGTGGGCATTTGCGTCGCAGCCCACCACGCATTCTAGATTGTTTTTTTCACAGAAGTGCATTAATTCATCAAGTGCTTGAGGTGGCGCTTCAGCTTCGATGTCCATGTAAACTGATGCTATTATAACACTTTCGAGCCGTCCATGTAGGCCCGTCTCTAGTTTCACTACCGTAAGATCGTCGGTACACAAGTGTGTCACCAAGGATGCTTTGTATGGATTCGGTACGTAAACGAAAGTCCGAATTTTCCTTTGAAAGGGGGGAGAGAAAACGTTACCCCTTAGGGCATTATAACCACTCACCTTACTACGGCTTAGATACTAGGTCATGTTGGTATCATTTTTGTATAATATGAGGATGAGGAATTAATTTCTGGCATGCAATTTACTATTCTTTATGTTTATATAAATATAACCAAATATACGCAAAATATTATACGAAAATTATACCAAACAAACATAACCTAGTAGCTATATCCTAGCCGCATATTTTTTTTTTATCGCGCCTATTGGAGCAAATCTTTGGCGGCCATAGCATATACACTCTTAACATTATTTATTACACTTTGTTTGATAATAAAATACCATTTTTCTATATACTGCCAGGGTACTGTAGGGCCAATATCATTCTGGTAATTTTTCTCTCTATCCTTAGGTAAGCATTCTGTATATGGAACTCTATTGCTACAACATTAGCTTTAACGGTATACTTACAGAAGCTGGAGTAATACAAGGCCTTGGCCGAGGTGGAGTAGGCTGGCGAGATGCAGTTGTGGATGGTGGAAAGTTTTGTCCATTGATTGGAAGACTCTGTTCTAATGACTGTTTTTCAGGTGCTGCTGCTTTAAATAAAATGAGTATTGAAGCAAAAAGTTATGTATTTAAGTATCAATGGTTTCTATGTCCATTTGGAAATAATTATGTACATCATACCAATGCTAAGTTGGGGCTGTACACCATAAAGCTTATTACAATCGCAAGAAAATAACACTAACAACCAGGCATGTTTCTACCCAGGAAACAGGTTATGTTTTAGGGGGTATATTGTATGTATATATGACTGTGAGTGACCAAAAACCATTGAGTGAATGAAATATAATTATACCTTATTAATTATTAAAATAGAAAAGAGACACCCATATGCAAGCATAAGTAAAATCAATCATCAAGCTCCCTTAGCTTAGTAAAGTGAAATACATTTTAACCACACATGTTGCAGTTCCTGGAAAAGTAGGTAGATTTCAGCGAAATATATTGTATTATTGGCCAAATATGGCGACTCATCGTTCAACGGGTTAAGGAACATAGGAGCAGAGATTTTTTATTTATATGATTATTACCAGTGCAAAAGAGCCTCAATACATGAAGTAAGTACAATGTTGTAAACCTTTTTCTGATTAATCTTGAGGATATTATCTATTACCACTGGGCAAGATTGACTTAATTAAAGCCTGACTATTGGCATTGCTACAATTTAGTTTAAGTATTATGAAGGTTTCTATGTTTGTATTGTTTTACTGAGACATTGACATTGTTTGGCCAAAATCATGCAGCCTGGTTTTTATCCTCACTTTAACCCTTACCCTACCAGGATGTAAACATTCATCATTTTATGAATAATATCTTTTGTTTTCATTAATTATGGTAGGGGAAGGGTTAATATATACATGTATAAACAAAATACTTGGCAATTTACCAGTGACTGAAGCATCTAGAACTGAGTTATGTTTCATTTTCTTTGAACCAGCAACATCTTTCTGGTCTCCTTGTTGCTTTCTGAATTCTTTGTAAGCATCTGTCTTTTTGTATTCTGCCCACTCTCGAAGGTATCTGAAAACATACAAATGAATAACAAAGTTATCTGGACAAGATGTCACTGGCTACCAATTATTAACAAGAATTATACTTTTCTTTGTCTTGCTCAGCTGCATCCAAATACTGCTGCTTCTCTTCAACAGGTAGTTTGCTCCAGTCGCTAGCTAGCTGGCGTGTCAGCTCAGCGAAACCAAGATCCGGCTGAGCAGCTCGTAGTTGGTCACGGCGCTCATTTAAAAATCTCACATAACCTACCAAATGATATGTATTAAAATAATTGATTCTTGTAATGTAAATGACATACAAAATGCACATTTATAGCATCACATACCTGTTAACGGTTGCCTGGGAGCAGTAACATCGCGTGGTACTTTAGGCTTGCGCTTCTTAGGTTTTCGAGGTGATGGCTTCGGAATCTCTTTCGCCGGTGCTGCTAATGACAATGCGCCTTCAGCACCTATGGTTACGACAGGGTCCGCTAATTGAACGGTAGGTGTTGATTGTTTCAAATCGTCTTCGCTTTTAGCAGAAGATATTTCGCCAGCAACTAACGGGTTAGCAGGAGGCACTTCGATTTCCATATTTTTATCCGCAGAAGAGACAAACTAGGCAGCTACCAAGTTCTTTTTATAAGCTTAAGACATAAGTGCGACGACGAACGAAGAATAAATCAGATTAGGTGTTCCAGTCGCAAATTTTGCAATTTTCGTTAATTTTATCCAAGTTTGCTGTTCCCATAAAACCAAAGAGTACCTTTATATATACTGAAATATATGCATAAAACAATATTTCTTCTTCTTGTTCTTCTTATTGGATAGCTTCTGTGACTAAATTGTCACAATTCTGCCAAATACTGCCAATGTTCGTACATGCTAGTGTCAAGATTCAAGATTCTTTGTGTATGGCCCCTGCGACTTGTTTGAATGTCGCAACTTTGCCAGTATCTGTTACATGATAGTTTCATAAACTATAGGAGAAATTAAAGTAAACTTTTAGAATATGAGCGGTGATTAGAAGAGAGAATCAAACAAACTGTTCCACTCCAGTGATTACTCTAAAACACACAAACACAACAAATAAGAACAAAATTCAAATCAAAATCAATACAAAAATATCATATCATTTATAATAAAAATAATACTAAAAAAAATTCATACATTTATAAAATAAATATTAAGGAATATATTATAATTTAGTTTCATTTCTACTAATGTAATTACATAATATACAGTTAATTAAAGAAGAAAAAGTAAGGGACAGAAGAGATTTAAATGAAATAGAACGAGATATTGTTTCTGGAAGAATATCATACAATGAATATTTTAAATATGGACAGCTAAAGAAAATATGATCATAGTCTCCTTCATCTAAGCCACATTCGCATAACGAACTATCCCGAATCCTCAGTTTGGCCAAGTGAATGGGGGTACAAGCATGACCCAGCCGGAGACGGCAGACCGTCGATGTAGTGACTTTGCTGATTTTGCGAAATTTGAAAAACCAAGGAATTTTGGGAAGAAACGGTTGAATGTCGCCATAATACTTTCCTTTTAGAACTTTTGATGATTCACAGTATTTGGACCAAGAATCATGTAGATGAGATTTAGGGAGAACGGAGAGATCGTGAGAATATAGCTTGAAATGTTCCAGAGAACCAATATTTGAAGCAGCCTTGGCACATGAATCCGCAGAGTCATTACCTGGAACTCCAGAATGACCAGGAGTTCAGGCAAGAACAACTTTTAAACCAATAATGTGGCACTCAAATAGACATTGTTTTATCTGAAGAATTAGGGGGAAGCGAGAAAAACAGTGCCTTCTCCTATATCTCCTTTGGCTTCTCACAATTGTTTTGATAGCCCATTCTCATTAAACGAATTGTTGCTTGCTCTTGATGGTCTGTCTGATTTAGCTCCTGGTATAGATGGTATTCCTTATTCTATTATTATTAAGTCATCTGAGAAATGTCATAAAGTATTTTTAGAGCTAGTTAATCATTTTTTTGATTATGGTATAGTTCCCATTGAATAGAAATCCCAAATTGTCATTCCTATTCTAAAACCTGGCAAAGATCCGAATAGTTACAGACCTATAGCATTGTCTTCTGTATTAGCCAAGATCACTGAACATTTAATTAAACATCGTCTTGAATGGTTTGTGGAGAGTAAATCAATTCTCCCAAAGTCTCAGTTCGGATTTCGAAAGGGTTATAGTACTATGGACAGTCTAAGCCTGTTAACTACTGATATTTATATAGCATTTAAGGAAAAACAGTTTCTCGTTGGTGTATTTCTAGATATAACTTCTGCATATGACTTGATGTACCTATTAAGCTTGTTCGTTTTATTTGTAATATGCTTATGGAACGTTCTGTCATTATCAAATCTAAATATAACCTTCTTCCCCCTAAGTCTGTTTGGAAAGGTCTTCCCCAAGGCTCCGTCTTAAGTCCAATCCTTTACAGCTTGTACACCTATGACTTAGATAAATCTGTGGACTCTTTCTGTCAGGTTCTTCAGTATGCTGATGACCTGGCTCTATATGTTAAGGTTCAATCTATTAATGAAGCTGCTGACAGACTGAATTCAGCACTTTCGTATCTGGGAGATTGGCTTCACTTATGTTTGGCTGGTAAAAAAAGCTCGGTTGTAGTTTTTACAAAAAAAGGTAATCCTCCAGTTCAATTGTTAATAGTTTCTCACTTTATCCCTCAAGTTAATTGCTTGACTCTAGAATGTCTGGGATTCCTCACTTTGATTATATCTCCCAAAAGTGCGAAAAAAGTGACAACGTATTACGATCCTTTTCTAGAGTATGGCGGGGTTCCCACCCTTAACCCTTAACCAACCCAAAAGTTGTTATACAACGATATAGTCCGGAGACATTGGGAGTATGGCTGTTTCTTATTAAATCTATGTAACAAATCTGGACAGGATAAAATATTTAAAATCCAATCTAAATGTTTGCGTATAATCCTTGGTGCAATGAAATCTTCTCCTGTAAATGTCATGCAGGTTGAATGTGGTGAACCGCCTCTAAATATACGCAGGCAGTATCTTTCGGATAGGTTTCTGGTTCAAAATTCTAATCACCCTCTTCTCCCTAATTTAAGCATTCTGGTAAACCTTTACGGTTCTCAGGTCTCGGATAATATTCCTTGTATTCTTCATAGCTTTATTAAATTTACTAGACGCCCATGCCCTGTTTATCAGTTTCCATCCAATCCCCTTTACTTAACTTCTTACCAAGCTCTCATATTTCATCCTGATATTCGTCTGAACTCTGGTATTGATAAAGATTCGGTCAACCCTCGTGGGTTATTCAGTGAGCTTATATATTCGCAGTTTTTAGGATTGCACATTTTTTTCACTGATGCTTCCAAATTATCCGATGAAAGTGTTGTTGGGGCAGCAGTTCGGTTTCCTTCTTCCAAATTTATTTTGAGTTTTAAATGTCCTTCTCATGCCTCTTCATGTCTTTTCAGGCGAAGATCTTGCTGTCTTGGAAGCGATTCATTACATAAAGTCTCACAAGCTAAACAATTCCATAGTTTTCTCTGATTCTAAAAGTTGCCTTCAATCCATTTTATCCAACCCCTTCCGCTGTTCTTCTCGCTTCTCCCTAATTCTTCAAATAAAACAATGTCTATTTGAGTGCCACATTATTGGTTTAAAGGTTGTTCTTGCCTGAACTCCTGGTCATTCTGGAATTCCAGGTAATGACTCTGCGGATTCATGTGCCAAGGCTGCTTCAAATATTGGTTCTCTGGAACATTTCAAGCTATATTCTCAAGATCTCTCCCTTCTCCCTAAATATCATCTACATGATTCTTGGTCCAAATACTGGGAATCATCAAAAGTTCTAAAAGGAAAGTATTATGGCGACATTCAACCGTTTCTTCCCAAAATTCCTTGGTTTTTCTAATTTCGCAAATTCAGCAAAGTCACTACATCGACGGTCTGCCGTCTCCGGCTGGGTCATGCTTGTGCCCCCGTTCACTTGGCCAAACTGAGGATTCGGGATAGTTCGTTATGCGAATGTGGCTTAGATGAAGGAGACTATTATCATATTTTCTTTAACTGTCCAAATTTAAAATATTCACTGTATGTTATTCTTCCACAAACAATATCTCGTCCTATTTCATTTAAATCTTTTCTGTCCCTTACTTTATCTTCTTTAATTAACTGTATATTATGTTATTACATTAGTAGAAATGAAACTAAATTATAATATATTCCTTAATATTTATTTTATAAATGTATGTTTTTTTTTTTAGTATTAAGTATTTTTATTATAAATGATATGATATTTTTGTATTGATTTTGATTTGAATTTTGTTCTTATTTATGTTGTGTTTGTGTGTTTTAGAGTAATCACTGGAGTGGAACAGTTTGTATGATTCTCTCTTCTAATCACCGACCATATTCTAAAAGTTTACTTTAATTTCTCTTACAGTTTATGAAACTATCATGTAACAGATACTGGCAAAGTTGCGACACTCAAACAAGTCGCAGGGGCCATACACAAAGAATCTAATCTACATTTTTTTGCTTCATTAATTTTGACGTATTAGGCATCTGGAGACATATATCTATGATGTAGTGTTTATTCTCTTTGAATAATATAATATACTCCAAGGAGGCCTCACATAGCGGTTCAGACGGGTATCTCATAGATTCATCTTGTAAATATTGTGCACAAAATAAGCTAGATTTGAACATTTCTAAGTGCTTCATAAGTTCATACACTCGCAAAACTAACCCTATCATATTCAACTATTCACTAAAAAACTCAATACTGTGCAGGATCAACACGACTCGTGACTTAGGAATTATTTTTGACACTAAATTACTTTTCGACGAACACATTAACTCTATTATCAAAAAACCATCCAGAGCATTTGGTTTCATATTGCGTATGTCAAAAGACTTTAACTCTATTAAAACCATACAAATATTATATTGCGCCTATGTAAGAAGTCATTTAGAATAATATTCTTAATAATAATTCTTAATAATATACTTGTGGGGCATAATATGCCTCACAAGAACATGAAGGTAATGAAGGAACAACAGGAGTTTTATTGGTTGGAAAATAATGTCATCTTTACTATTTGAATTTTCATTGCCTTCATCTGTGCAGCGACAGCCTGCCTTACCATCTACTGCCTGCGCGTGCTTTCTTTTTTTCATATTGCAGTTTTTACAAATTTTATTTAAGCGACTTCTTTGGCGTCCTGTACCTACGTTGTGAAATAGACCCATCCGTGTGATCCGTGTCCATTCCCGACTCATTTGAGATTATATTTTGGGAAGAAATTGTTACAAAATTGGTTGCCGGGGGATCGACCCTCCCCCAGGTCCTGCAAGTCGGGCGGCTCGTTCATATCAGAATTCAAAAAAACTTACTGAAACCGGTGAAACTATACACCTAAATATAAATTATAAAATAAATATTAATATTATTTACACAATAGTACCTCACTAATCCTTTAAATAATACGTTTCCCGCGCTTTTTGATCTTAGAAATAAATATAATATTACCGTGCATATAGTTGACATTTTTGTAGGCATTGACGTCTTCTATAAAAAGGTTCAATCACTTTGCTCTATGTCAATAGTTTTCGTAGCGTACGCGATATATGGAATTTTTTCACACCTTGTGTTACATTATCGAAGTTTTCATACATTTCCCTGAATTTGTGCAAATCTATGACCATCAGGGATAATGTACGATTCTAATATAATATAATAATATAATCATTTATTTTCAAGTAACATAGACTCATACAACAACAATATCAATGGAAAATAATAATAATAGTAGCTAGTCACATTACATTAATAATAATTATTACGAATTGAAATTTAAAATAATCAAACTAAAAATGTCAACATTATACAATAAATTAATTATGTCAAAGTAATAGTCATGCATATCAGTACCTACCCTTACATTAATTAACTAGGTCTTACTGTGTGCAGTCTGCAACGTGTAGGCTGCAACAATGATTTATGTAAGGGCAATCTAGCCTACCTGCTATCGCGGCCAGCATGCTGTTGTGGCTCCCCCGCACGCGCCGCACCAGTGACGTCGCTCGCTTACGCATTGTGGTGTAGAAGCAATCCACGCGTGCGCACGCGAACATTGTCGACGCACTACAATAGCGGGGGAGCCCCACCAACATCCTGAACGCGTTATTAAACTGGACGCGCAGGACGCTGTACGATTTTTGCGTATAGTCAGCCCACAGGCTGCAAGCATAGAAGGAAGTGCAATAAGCTCTAAAGAGAGTTATTTTCACCTCCTCCGAACACCGTGCGAACCTCCGGACCACCATGTTAGCTCTTACCGACAGCGCCCTCCGCTCCCGTTCAATGTCAGCGTCGTCTTTCAGGGTGGGGGTGACAAGATGGCCTAAGTACCTACTTAAACTCATCTACTCGCTCTAACGGTAATCCATTGAGTAAAAGAGGTGGCATCCCTGTCACCTTTCTAGGACCACCCTGAAAAACCATACACTGGCTCTTTTTACAATTATAAATCAGCCCATGATCAGCTGCGTACCCCTCACATATTCTCAGAAGCTTTCTGAGCCCACAGACTGAAGCGCTCAACAGCACCATGTCGTCCGCGTAACTAATGTTATTAAAACACACGCCATCTATGTGACAACCGACATGTTGCTCACTGAGCGCCTCGATGAGTCCGTTAATATACAGGTTGAAAATGGAGGGAGAGCTCAACCCCCCCTGTCTCACTCCACATTTCAGCCTGTACGGGTCTGACATAGTGCCCGCCCACTTCACACAACTTGTTTGATTCCCATACCAATATTTGAAAATATTCACTAGTTCATCCGGTATATGGGATTCCTGCATCTTCCTCCATAGAATGTCATACGACACAAGGTCAAATGCCCTCGAAAGGTCAAGGAAACAAGCGTAAACAGATGTTTTTCTTGCAGTATAGTACTTGACAGCACCCTTTAAGCACAATATAGCTGATTCGGTGGACAGCCCCTTTCGAAAACCAAACTGACTGTCTTTTAGCTGTAGGTATTGATTTATATGTGTGTTGAGAATGCCGTCAAACACTTTTGCAATAATAGTAGCCAGGGAAATAGGCCTATAGTTAGCTATGTCTGATAAATCCCCCGTCTTATTTTTCACCACTGGCACCACAACAGTATTCATCATATCAGCCGGCAGGTAGGAGTGAGATATGCAGAAATTATACAGCATGGATAAAACCCTAGATATATGAGGCCCGGCATACTGTATGTGTTCAACACTCAACCCATCATGGCCGGGTGATTTACCATTTGAGATAGATGTGATTGCCTTCAGTACATCTCTGGCTCTTATTCGGGTATTTACATTTTTTATATATGAGGCCCGGCATACTGTATGTGTTCAACACTCAACCCATCATGGCCGGGTGATTTACCATTTGAGATAGATGTGATTGCCTTCAGTACATCTCTGGCTCTTATTCGGGTATTTACATTTTTTTTTTACATTTCCCACTCACCCCCCCTGTGGCTTGTGACAGTGACGGTCCCAAAGGCGATTCAACAACGAAATTTGTTTTAAATTTATTAGCAATACCCTTAAGGTCATTTGTGCCATCCACAGTCACCGGAAGACTAGGTCGACTCTTCAGATGATTAGTATTTTTCCAAAAACCTTTGAAGTCCTTCTTATTATTTTTAGAGGCAAGTATGTCCATTTTTATTTGTTCTTGGTGGTTTTGACACCACTTCAGACGTGATTTAAATATTTTCTTACACTCACTCATCTTATTGTAGACAACTCCATTCGTAGGACGCCCACACAATAACCAATCTTGAAGACTCGCCCTAGCCTTACCGTGACTGTCCCTGACGTGTTTATTCCAGCCAACAAGATGTTTAGACCGGCGACGCTTACTCTGCTTACGCTCGCTCCCCCGCCCCTCTGCGGCGGCTAGTGATAGGGCGCACACGATGTCAGAGTACATTTTATCAATGATAACTAAGTGATTCGGGTCATTGCAGTAATGATCAGCACACTTTACAAATTCAGCCGGAAAATCTATTAAGCGGAGACGTTTATGACATTCATTTCTATATGATGCAATCTGGTCTGATGTCCGTTCTCCCCAACCCACTATATTAATAGTATCAACAGGAATAATTTTCACAGGAGTCAGACATCCCAAATTACACTCACATATAACAGGAAAATGATCCGACCATATTATGTCATACTTGACATACACACTGCACACAGAAGCATCAGCCGATTGCGACAACACACAATGATCCAACCAACGCTTAGACCAGCTCGCTGCATCTATGTACGTAAAAGTATCAAAGGTAATACCCAATAGTTTTATATCAACAGGTACCCAGTCAAACTCATTACATATACTATTCAATTCATTAAAAAATAATTCATTAGGGTGAGCATTAAAATCTCCTAATACATAAATAGGTTCGTTACTATATTAATTACTGATAGCACTTACAGTTCCTATGCAGTCCGTGAAAACCGGCAGGTTGGCCGATTTATTAACTGGCATGTACACACACACCACAATAAAAGGCCGCTCAGGCGTAACGACACGAATAGCACACACTCGCGGATTATCACAATTAATCACAGTGACACTGGGAAACACACTGGCGTCCCACAGCAGAGCTGTACCACCATGAGCTCTCCCGCGTAACAATCCTACCGCCGTGTCAACAGCCGACGTCCCGGTGCTGCTGAACCTGCTGTCTATACCGCTCAGAAAACCCAGATCATCAGGGAGCAGCCACGTCTCCTGGAGTGCTATCACCACGCACTCGTCACATAGTCGACGGATATCGCCGACCGCCCTTTTGACGTTTTTACAATTATAGGTAGCAAACTTGTAGGTCGTACTACCCATAACTGGAAAGCAAACGGCCGCTTGCTGACGTCACTGCGCCAGCTCCTTTATTTTTATTTTTAAAATGCACAAATCGCCTGAATATTATCCCCTCCGGTCATATTTTCTCGTCTAAAAATATAGCAACTTTCGACTCCGGCACCAGGAATTTGTAGGCTTTGTGGTTTATGACTTTCTTCATATTTATTTTCTCCAATGTCACTCTTTCGTGTGTTTTCACCCTTATATAGTCGACGATGTCAGACTCCACGGTATCAAGGTGCACATTGGTAATAAAAATAGGCATTTTCTTATCGGCAGCCTTGAAAGATGAAACAGACGCTTCTGCTTTACCTCTTTCTCCCAAATATCTATATCTCAGTGGTTTCTTCCGCTTATTCACTGTTTGCCAGTCATTATTCACTTTGTTTTCGTGACAGGATTGAATATTCGACGTCGCCTGGTCTTCATGCACTTGGTTAGGTACAGGTGCGGGTGCAGGTACAAATGATATTTGTGTGCACGTACTTGGGCCATCAGTAGATCGCGGAGCAACTTGCACCTCCTCGTTGTGCTCACAGCTGATCGTCTCCCCGTCCGTCGTGGCTGGCACAGGCACCTCCAGCCGCTCCGCCGAGCCCGGCGCCAGCATTGACGACGCAGGCACCCCTATACTCGATGAATATTTATTACACACCGCTCGAGATAACGGTGTGATGACGTCATTGTTACGATTCATCACACCAACATCGGTTTCACTGCTGTTTTGCACATTATTAGACGACTTTTGCAAGTCATACCCGTCCGATGAGTCATTATGGCTCAAAGTTAAACCGATTGGGCCACTATCGATATTCCAAGCACCACCGCGTCTCATATTTATACATGCAGCAGGAGTTAATGACGGAGGTAGCGATGCATACTTCATATTATGCACATAAGATCGCAGTTCTTCAACTTGCCTTACAGTGGCGTAGGAGTTTTTGACTTCTTCAATCTCCGCCTTTAGTCGCGTCAAATCTTTTAACAATTTCGTGCAGTCAAGATGGTCAAATAAAATAGGAGGTAGTTTTTCCAGTTCCCTCGCCACAAAAGTTGGAATTTTGTCTGGATCTACACTTTTAAGCACACAAATGATGTCATCTAGGTCTCTTTCTTCTTTTCCCTTCCTTTTTCTTATAATTTTGCGCTGATCCGTGGGTAGCGATTCAAACAATAAAGACTTTGATTTACTGATTTCACTGCTAGTAAACGCAGACACACATATTCGTTTTAACGATTCCTCGTCTACAACGGATAATTTATTATGAACATACGCAAGTAGTTCATCGATGACAATATTACAAGCGACACATTTTATTGTATTCGCCATTTCTTTTCAATCACAACGCGCGAGAACACAACGTAAACACAGCCGACCTTGACCGCTGCGTGCGGGTGACGCTAATAGTGAAAGAATTTTTCTAGGAGCAAATCAATTTTTCCTCTTTATCTTTATTAGTGTAGATTTATTATATTATCTAGCTGCAACCTGCATCCCAGCCCCCCCCCCCCCCCCCCAAGCGCGTAAAGTTCTCGGGAACATTTGTCCGGGAAAAAATGTTGTTAATGTAATTATCCAGGGTATTACTTCACCCAATCCAAATTCCACTCAAATCACATTACACACTTTACAATGTACAAGTATCCGCTCGCGACATTGCTCGCGTGGAATAAGATAAATTTGATCCCTCTGGAATTATAAGTTGGATCGGGATAAAGTCTGTGTGTTAATCCTGGATACAAACCATGTTTACTTTAAATTTCATCCAAATCCGTTATCCAACAAACATCCATATTATGTCCAACCTTTCACATTTATAATACAGAAAACATAAAACCAAATGAAATAAAAATCTCAATCATTATTTCCAATTATTTTTTATATACTGTACAACTTGGTGAACACTTTCTTTTCCACCTGTACCATCTAAAAACTCTACATCAAGTTGAATAGTATCATCTTTTGTATACAATTTCATAAAAGCATGGACAAGTGGTTCATCCAGTGCACTTCCTGTTGCTTGTGGCAATGTACCATCTTTGTTATCATTGTTACTATTGTTTGATTTCTGTATATTTACTGCTTCATGAGTATATAATGGCCTTTTCTTACTTATTTCACAATTACCTTCATCAGATTTAAACTTTGAATATTCGAAAGATTGCGTTGATCTGTTTTCGATCGGGTTATTCTCACTAGTATCGCCATTGTTTGTTGGTTGTCCATCAGAATTCAACAGCTTTGAGTGATTGTTTACGGGAATGTGCGTACGAGTCTCATCCTTGTTCATTTCATTTTTATCAGTTTTCAACCGATTTGAGCAATTTTCTACTGGCCTATGTTTACAAATTTCAGCCTTATTTGTAGTATTTTTATCAGATTTCAACCGCTTTAAGCTATTTTCTACTATACTTTGCTTACTAGTTTCACCGTCATTTATTTCATCTCCATCGCATTTCAACTGCTTTGAGCTGTTTTCTACGGACATTTGCTCGCCAGTCTCATTCTTATTTATTTCATCTTCAACAGATTGGAACCGCTTTAAGCTATTTTCTATTGTAATTTGTTTACCAGTTTCACCATTATTTATTTCATCTCCATGAGATTTTAACTGCTTTGAGCTGCTTTTCACTGGCCTTTGCTCACCAGTCTCACTCTTATTTATTTCAACCTTTGTGGTATATTCTATTCCAATTTCGTCAGTCCTTTCATTATTACTGGAAGCTTCATCAGTTTTTAACTTCTTGGGGTCTGTTGTTTCTATTCTTTTCATAAGTCTTCTTTTCCTTCTTTGGTTAGACCATGTATTTTCGTTAGCAACTATATCTAACGAAATACGATTTTTACACTTATTGAGAATTCTTTGTTCAATTTTCAGCTTAGATAGCAAAGTTTTAATTTTGTTGTAAGCTGTTTTTACACTGTAGTCAATGTTTGGTATCGTAGGGAGCGTGTGTGTTATTGGTATATTCTTTTTTCTTTGTTTATCTCTGGGTGGAACTGAAAACAAAATAAAATATCAGATTTTTTATAGTCTGTTAATTTTAGTTACACAGTATAATTATATAACTAGCGGCCTACACACCACAATGTGGATCTGAATGTACACACGTTTTACTTATATCATTACATGGTTACTTGAAATTTAATCATAAAGTGCACAAACAAAAGGAGGAGGTTCTCAGGTCGACGCGTTTATTGTTTTTATGTATGATTGATCACGCATAACTTTTTACAGAGTAGTCCGGATTTGATAAGAATTTTGTTTTTTTTTGTTTGGTAGAGTATGCATGTAATTTCATCAAATTCGGTCAAGCCTTTTTCGAGTTACAATCCAATAACTGAAAAATGTTTCACCTTTATTGATGATATCGTAATTAGCGGTGAATGATTGATCCTGTAAGTAGCAAGAAATTTATAGAGAGAAAAATTCACATCCTCGGACGGGATTCGATCCCGCGTCTTCTGACTCTCCGTGTCAGACGCCATTGATCAACTAGGCCACCGAGAATCTGGTCCGAGCATCGAATTTTAACTCTCTATTTGACTAACCGTCTTGCGGGGACGGAGCGACATCTATTGGACAGTTAACAGTACCATCCAACCGAAAGAAGCATTATTTAGAAATACTTGAACTTTCGCATTTATTGAGGGTTGCCTGGCATAAAAAAGTCTACATCGCATCAGGAACAACCTTGTGATTTTTAAAGTATTTGTTCTAGATCTAAAATCTCTACTCTTGAAGTTGTACTGATGCTTTGAACTCGCAAAACTTTATTACATACGTACATGTACGTACGTCATTCGCGTCGTAGGGTGATCCCTTTCGGAAAGATTAGTCGATTATCTCGATTCTATTCCATACGAGAAGATTATCTCGTAGGCTACGCGAGAGAAGCTACTGAAGGGTCAACTAATATTAAATTGTGTCATTTAAAATTAAATGAACACGGTTCATACCAAGTTGGTAAATATTATGATCCTGATAAGTCCAAGCCAAGCCCCATCTAGTAACTCGTCCTTGACAGAATTCTGTGTGCGTATGCTTAATGCCATCAGCCTTTAGATCTTGCAACAGCTCAGATAAGTTGTACTTGTGACCAACCATTGTCGTAAATATACTGAAAGATAACAGCTTATTATAGGTATATAAGTACAACAGCTTTTGAAAAAGCAATGATTCAGGGAAACAAGTGCAAATTAAAAATCTATTTTTGTTCCAAGATGAACCTCAAATATATGTATACCCAACATTCATAGCTATGAGTAGCTATTGTATATGTAAATATATGAACTCACAGCACATCATCTTTGCATCTTTTGCTTTCGTCGATAAGCTTTCTGCAGAACTTTAGCTCCCCACCATCGGTTATAAGCTCTTGTGGAGATCCTGTAAATGCATTTTTTGGTGGAAGTCTGCAAACATATATGTCAAACTTATTAAAATGAACTTTAGCCGAAATTCTACGAATCCTAACACTGATCTTACGAAAGAAACTCATATGCACATAAAATAGCGAAGCGAAAATCTCTCTCTCGTCAGAACACCGGGTAACGGACGAGGACCAACTTCGAGGCGATTTAGCGACCATACTCTTTTACTTGTGAAGGGTTCCTCAGGAAAATCTCCTGAGTTTAATGCGCGCGGCAGATTTTCTTGATCTGGGGTTTTGTTATAAAACCCCAGATCAAATATGACTGCATATTACCACAAAATCATCACTCGTTCACCTATAGGTACGCTAGTTGCGAGGCTTCCGTGTGCGGTCACCTTGCTTGCTGGGCTTTCCTCACAAAATTCCACCTGGTTGGGGGCGCACCGCCTCAAGGGGGTCGCGTAACTAGAAGAACGGTCACACTCTGAACGTGATATCATCATCACCACCATCATCACTATCATCATCAATGTGAATTACTCGACATGGCATACGAGAATCAGCCGTCGCCTCGCAAGGCACCCGAACCATTCTCGTCGCTCTGCAGTACCCTTCGGGGACTGTATCGCAGAAAGAAACATAATGGACAGTAGTAAGACTACGTACTTGGCAGCGGCACCCTTACACGTTAAGGCAAAGAGAATCCCGATACGGGAGGCCAGGGACTCGACCCTGAGAGGGATGTCCCCCGGCAGGGCTGCTTGTCGGCAGAACAAGAAGGACTCCAGACCAACTTCGACTCCGAGGACAAGTCATAGATTGGAACACATCAGTGAGATACCTTGGAGTCGAAATAGACAGAAGTTTAACCATGACTGCACAAGTATAGAGCGCGCGGTGAGGTAAACAAGAACGGCAAGAGCCATGCTTCGCCCCGTGCTCCAATCCAACTTACAAATAAGGACCAAGCTGGGTATCTATAAGACGTACTTACATACAGTCAAGACTGACTTACGCTGCCCCAGCTTGGTTCCAACTCTGCTACCTCACCACACGAGGCCACCGGACGCGAAGACGTGGCGCGCACTGCCCCGTGAGCTCCTGATATCGGACGTTACTGACTGCTCCGGAGGCAAGTAGCGCGCCAAAAGAAACAAGACAAGAAGTACTACCCAGACAATGAAAGCACAGAGTGCACTACAGCCCTGCGCAGAGTTGTCCCTAATTGCAACCTGTGCAGGGTATGAGTTACCTGGGGGTTGTTGCCCCGCAAGACTGCAGGGGCAAAGAGCATATGCTTGAGGCCCCAACTAGCCCCTAAGAGGCTGAAGATACTGCTTCTGCTACCGGGTAACGGGTTTACAATATAATCATCATTACTGGTTACCCGAGACATCCGGTCCAACAATATTCCAATAGGCTCTTAATTACAAAAGCACAGATATTCGGATTAGAAACTTTAGGCCTATAGTTATTGTCCAGCTACAAAGTCAAAGTCAAAATTATTTATTCAATTTAGGCATCAAAGACGCACTTATGAACGTCAACTTTTCATTATAATGTACTTTAACGACTCTACCGCCGTGTTCCAAAATATATAGAGCCCACCGAGAAGCGGCAAGAAACTCGGGGCCATTCTTTTTATATAGATGTTTACAATGTTTCTACTTAGGTACTACAAATATTAAATTTTATGGGTGGCAGAGAGACAGCTTGCCAGAAGTGGAGTATTCCAAGCATCTTTATCTTCTATATAATGTCAAACTTTATAGTAAACTTTTTTTTTTAAAACGTTTTTTACAGTTTTACAACTTGAATTTGCCCTCTGTGAGCTCAGTTATGTGCTTTGGGATTTTATTGTAGAAACGCACACAATTTCCTAGGAATGACTTATTAGTCTTCGCAAGTCTAAAACTAGGTACAGCTATCCTATTTGTATTTCTGGTATTAAAAGTGTGATGATCACTATTTAACTTATATTTATGGAATTTTTTACGAACATACATTATATTTTCAAATACATATAAGGAAGGCAATGTTAATATATTGATTTCTTTATATAAATTTCTCAAAGATTCACGGGGACCCATTTCGTATATAGCTCTAATAGCACGTTTCTGAAGGATATATTATATGGTCTCTATATCAGCCGCTGAACCCCATAGCAATATCCCATATGAAATTATGCTGTGGAAATATGCAAAATAGACTAACCGCGCCGTAGAAACATCTGTTAGCTCTCTTATTTTACGTACTGCATATGCAGCAGAACTGAGGGCATTTATACTACATGGGTGAAATCAACAGACGAATTTGACTATTTTCAGAAGAATATTATACATAGTACGAGTATTATCAGAAATAATGTATTATAAGTGTCAAGCAAATTACCTTGCTGGACTTCGCGATTCCCACAGCTCTTGTAAATTGCTATAAAAAGGTGGATTGCACATACAGAAGTCATACTTTTTTGCATTTTCTTCTGCAAATAGATATTCAATCATTGTTGATCCATTGTTGTTTTTTACTGAAATTGAGAAGCAGAATTTTAGACAAATATAATTGTATACATTAAAAATATTATATTAATAGAGAAAGATATCAACAACTTCATATAGAAAAATCTGTATTGAATTAAACAATTTTGATCTATAACTTTTCCAAGATAGAAGCTTATACAATATCTTGCATATGCCTGCCCCCATACTCTTACCTTGTTAGAGCACGCGTATTGGTGGAAGCTTGTGATGGAAACTATATTAACTACGTTATAAATTATATTTGGAGAAATATACATAAGAAAAACGAGACTTGATCGAGTGACACATTTTTAATAACTTACTTCAGAATCTGACAACATCAACTCAAATTATTCGAAACCTATTTTCTTATAATAATTTCAGTGGCCAGTTCTAACACTCTCCCTCATTGAATATTCTTTAAGTAATAGGCGGAGCAATCACAATTCCAAGCGCTTCCCTCAGGCCAGTAAATCTCGGTCTAGGTAATCCTTTCGTCATAATATCTGCGAGCTGGATTACAGTCCTGACTCTCTTTACTTGAATCTCATTTTCAAGTACAAGCTCTCTTACGAAGAAGTGCCTGATTCGAATGTGTTTCGAGCGCTTATGAAACTCTGGGTTGTGAGCCAAACGAACTGCTGCTACATTGTCAACACTAAGTGTAGGGATACATTTTAGCGAAGTCATTTCTTTCAATAACCTCGTAAGCCACACAAGTTCTCGAGCAGCTTCGCTTGCAGCAACCAACTCCGCTTCAGTTGTCGAAATAGCTACGGTAGCTTGTCTTTGGCTCAGCCAAGATATGGTCCCACCTGCGTAGCGGCAAACAACACCAGTTGTTGAACGACCTGTCGCTACATCACCCCCGTGGTCTGCATCACTGAAAGCTTCCAGAGCGCCTGGTAGATAATTTGGCTTAAAATGAATACCATGTGAACTCGTGCCTCTAAGGTATCGCAAAATTCGTTTAACTCTGAGCCAATCTGCTTTTGTAGGGTTCTCTAGTTTACGCGACGCCACTCCTACTGCGTATGCAATGTCAGGGCGCGTGCCAACCATCAAATAGGCCAAGGCGCCTACAGCTTCTCTGTATGGAAAGTTTTCAGACTCTACAGAATCATCTAAATCTCTCCCTGATTCTTTATCAATTGGCGTCGTTATAGGATTACAATTGTTCATACTGAATCGTTCTAATATTTTCTTTGTATATGTCTCTTGCTTGAGAACAATTTTTCCACTACTGTACTGTTGAATTTCCATTCCTAGGTAGAATGTGGCAGGATTCTTCGTAATCTTTAACCTTTTACCCAGATCGTGTAGAAATTCATTCGCTAATCTCGAACTCGACGCCATCGAAGACCATCATCAACATACAGTGTCAGCAAGATCTTTTCATTACCAGTCCCTTTCATATATAGGCAGGGATCCGCAATGCTTTGTTTGAAACCAAGCTCAAGTAAAATTCCATGAACACAATAGTTCCAGCAACGTGGAGCTTGTTTCAAGCCATATAAGCTTCGTTTAAGGCGACATACTTTGTTTGAACCATCTTCGAAACCTTCGGGTCGAGTCATGTACATCTCTTCCGTAAGTTTGCCGTAGAGGAATGCTGTAGTCACGTCGAATTGGGTCAAATACATTTTCTCACTAGCAGCCACACTAATTAGAGAGCGTATAGTTGACATTCTTGCCACAGGACTGTATGTTTCCTCGTAGTCAATTCCTTTTCTTTGTCGAAAACCTTTGGCTACTAATCGTGCTTTGTATCTCCCAATTGACCCGTCACAGTTCCTCTTGACTTTAAAGACCCATTTACAAGGTATCGCTTTCCTTCCTGTCGGTAGGTCCTGTAAAGTCCATGTACCGTGTTCTTGTAACGATTTGAGTTCGTTTTTCATAGCATTTACCCACTCCTGCCTTTCGTTACTGTTTATGGCTTCCTTATAAGACTGCGGTTCAGCAATAGTACTCATGAGTACTGAATTTACATAGCCGTCGAGCTTTGCTGGACGTTGAAGAGTAGATCTGTCACGTAAATCATAATGCCTCGAAGGTGCGGGTTCTTCTTCGGTATCAAGAAACTCTTCCTCAGGTTCATTGACTTGATTTTCGTATTCGTTTTCAAATGCATCAACGACATCTTCATCTTCAAATATATTCTCTCCCTCAAACGGTCGTATGTAACTTTCATCTCTCAATCGATAGTCTTGTCTTTCATCAGTTCTGTTATGATGATTGTCAAACTCAACTTCAATAGTCGGTTCCACAGGTATACAATCTGATGACACTTTAATATCATACTCATTTATGATTTTGTCATTTTCAGTGCTGTCCTTGTCATTATCCTTCGTATTTAATTTTGATAATGGTTTCTCGTCAAATTTTACGTCTCGTGATCTAACAAGGCGATTATTGTTACCTTCTGCAACCCATATACGATATCCGTCTTCATCATATCCAACTAAAATGCCTTTGACAGCCTTCTTGTTTAATTTCCTTCTCTTTTGTTTCGGAATATGAACATAACACGTGCTACCAATGATGCGCAATTGTTTTATGTTCACCTTCTTTCCAAACCAGAGTTCATAGGGCGTTTTCCCATCAACACGCGTTGGACCAGTTCTATTTAATATATATGCTGCTGCGTTCACAAGTTCTGCCCATAGGTATTGTGGCAGCGTCTCATTAGCATACATAAGCGATCTAGCAGTCTCGACTAGTGTTCGATTTTCTTTCTCACTGGAACCTTTCTGTTCTGGTGTGTATGGCATTGTTAGTCTCTGTTTTATACCATGTCTAGCCAGAATATCTTTTACCTTTTGGTTATCAAACTCTCCGCCGTTATCGCTGAGGATAGTTTTGATAACGTGGCCATTTGTTTTTGCTTCAGCGATCATCTGTTCTAAATATTTACTTACCTCTGACTTCTCTTTCAGAAAGTAGACGAATCTAAAGCTCGTATAATCGTCTTTGAATAGCAAAACATACCGATATTTCGAAATCGAATTCGGAAATGGTCCGCATACATCGCTGTGTATTATTTCGCCTGCTTCTAAGGCTCTTTCTCTCGTTCCAAATTTCAATCTATGAGATTTTCCATATACGCAGCCTTCACAGAGTTCACGTTCAACTGGTAGCTCAATTCCTAGTTCACGTTTGACAAGAGCTCTTACGTGTCTGTTATTTTGATGGCCGAGTCTCTCATGATATAACTGAGTTTGTGATGTCATAAAAACTTCTAGTTTTCTAAATGGTTGTACATTCGTGACGTTAAGTTTGTACAGTCCACCTCTGCGACATCGTACGCCAATCAGTTTTAGTTCTCCATTAATAGACATGCTGCATTTATTTGGACTTGAAGAGAATTCACTTTGTGGGTTTTTGTCGTGAGTAGCAAGGACAGAGAATAAATTCTTTTGAATTGATGGAACATACCACACATCTTGAAGAGTTATCGGTACGATTTTACCTTTAACGTTCGCTTCAATTATAATTGATCCTTTTCCTTTCGCTTGAATCGTATTTCCATTCGCTGTTGTGACAGTAGAATATTCATGGAAATTCTCGAAACTTTGAAATAGATCGCCTCGGTTGGTGATGTGACTCTTAGCTCCATTATCGACATACCAATTATTTCTGTCGCATTCTGCCGAAAAAACCGCCGTCATTGCCTGTACTGTGTTTACAGACATCAAAGTCATGTTGGCACCTTCCCTGGTACGATTAGGATTATCACTCTTCGGTGGTCGACCGTCGCTGATCCACTTTTGGCAATTTCTAACACGATGACCAATCTCGGAGCAATAATTGCATTTAAGCTTCTTATCCTTTGCGTTGTTCTTGATGTGCTTCTGCGTTTTCGTATTAGCTGACATAGCTTCTTGTTCAGGTACGTGCTTACTTGACAAAGCTCTTTCGTACGCACATAAGTGGCTAGTAAGATTTTCTACAGTTCTCTCTGTTTTAGGTATTAAGAGCCAGCTGCTTCGAAATGAGAAATATTCTTCACCGAGCGTATCCAGAATTTTACAAACCAACAAAAGTTGCGGTAACTCTTTACTCTCATTGTATAACTCTTGATTCAGTTCAGTCTAAATATTTTTCAACTTACACATATGTGTTGCTATATCATCATCTGGGTCTCTTTTCAATCAGAAAAATGTCATACACAGATTATATGACTTGTCTTCCGACGTACCTCCAAACAGTCTGTGTAGTTCTAGCCATACCTCGTAGGCGCTCGTAAATCGCATGACTTTTCGTAGTGTGTCTTCACTCATTTTCGTTGTAAGAAGGAGTAGAGCGCTGCTGTCCGCTTTTACAAATCTGACGAGTTCACATTTGTACTTATTGACATCTACGTCACCTGCTCCAACTTGCACTTGTTCAGGTCTCCTAAGTTTTCCTTCGACTACATCCATAGCATCGTTTATGCTTTTTAGAAGAATGTATATTTTATACCTCCAAGTTGACCAATTGACTTTTCCTTCAAGTAGTCCGATTTGAAACTTTGTCGTTAAATTTTCCATTTTTTACTATTGCTGCGCACATAACCTGTTAGAGCACGCGTATTGGTGGAAGCTTGTGATGGAAACTATATTAACTACGTTATAAATTATATTTGGAGAAATATACATAAGAAAAACGAGACTTGATCGAGTGACACATTTTTAATAACTTACTTCAGAATCTGACAACATCAACTCAAATTATTCGAAACCTATTTTCTTATAATAATTTCAGTGGCCAGTTCTAACATAGGTACCTCATAAGGAGAGAAACGAGACTAAAAGACCCACCTGTCCTTTGGCTATAGTGTCGGACGGAGTGATACAACTTTTTGATAGTCTTAGGCATGTATTCCAGAATGGCACTCAGTTGTGAATTACACTTGAGTAAAAATTGGGCAGTAAATGTCATTCAAAATTTGCTCAGAGTTGTACTCAAATCTGGGTACACAATTGAGAGCACTTCTGGAATATGGGTCTAAATATTGCATCTGTCTCCTTGATGGTAACTGGGAGACAGAATTAGCTTTATATTACTGCCCACATCCCGCAAAAATAAAGCTACAATGCAGAAAGCTGCAGTGAAGAAAGAAAATACACTTTCAATATGTTTAGATATTACATGAATGGGTGAAATTAAATTTGCTAAGGAATATTATTAAATCATTAGTTACCATAATGACTACTGGACCTAATTTCATAGGCAAATAAATACCAAGATGTATGTAGAATAATACTTTGTTGTTAGTACTTTTTGAGTACTAATTATTATTTTTTCATTATTATTTCAGTCCTAGGTATTATCATTTCTTCCAGTAAGTAGTAATTACGATATTTGGATGGCTTAATATGTAATTATAAGTTTGCTTAAATAAAACTTAAGCGTACTGTGTGTGTACAGCATTCTTTAGTGTAAATACTGTGTTTTTTTATAGTGGGGCAGGCAGGGTTATATATGTATGTTTGTCGCCCGACACTTAACGAGAGGCGCAGATGAGCCTTTTTATTCCCCTTCATCCCCAGTGACAAAGCAGGGGGCTATGGTTATAATATAAACCAATATAGAACAACATCCGCTTTTACAGCTGCAAAGCTACGAAGCCCGAATAAAAGCCCGAGTTCTAACATGGGAGTGTAACTTTTACCCAGCTTCCATGTCTCCACAGCACCCTTTATATACAAGGACTTTTCTTTTAATAATAAATATATGATTATTTTATTATGATGTAGGTACAGAAGCTACTCTCAAAAGGTTATTCATATTTTGAATAATACTGTATGCTAGTTTTGAAAAGTGATTTACCTACATGCTATTAAGGTTTGAAGATTGTTTCTGTGTATATTTTCTTGAGCCTTTTGCAAGCTCATTGTGTCCACCTCAGTTGCGAGCATATGCCAATTGTTTTTTATGGCTGCCAAAAGTGGATAAATAGCGCAAGCACCAGTACCTAAAAACAGAACCAAACTTATGCATGGAGAACAATATAATGAAAGTGAGAATTATGTATATCAGAAGTATATGAGATTTTTACAGTGCACTTCCACCCAGAGCTTAGAATTGAAGTTTTGCATGGCATTGAATTGTGCTTGTCATTCTGAGACATTAAATGTTTAGTGTCATACGCCCATTAATTTATCTTGCAACAGTATCTTCATAACCTAACTGGTACTGTGGTGGTACCAACTATAACAACCTCACGCACAAAAGACCTACAACCTAGTACATTGGGTTTTCTGGCCTCTAACTATATGCATTGCGATGGGGGAAGTAATATTTTTTAACACACAGAGTAAACTTGCAAATTAACTGATACTTGCTTGTAAACTACTAAGTATATATCTTTTAGTTATTCCATTCGAGGAAACATTCACATTTTGGACAGAAACGAAATTTTAGTTTCTATAAGTTTAACATAAAGGGGTTTGAACCTTCTATATGAGACGCTGATATAGTGGTGTCCTTAAATTTGTGAGAAATTTTGTAAACACAGGTACACTATGAAATCTATGTATATCATAGAAGATTATAGACTAAACACAAAGTTTCATACGACAAAGTATTCAAGTGTTTGAAGATTATTAAAATTGTTGGAGGAATGAGTTAGGATTTTTATCCACATGGGATCTTTACCTCGAAAACCTTGTGCTTTAGGACTTTGTCATCCTCTACCCATATACCTAGATAGGTTTCAAAATGCGCCGCTATTTTGAAAAGTATCCGAAATTTCGTCAAAATTACGTTTACCACTATGCCAAAAGGTTCAAAACCCCTTTCTAGCCTTATATATAACATAATGTTGATAGATAAAATATGGATTATACATCAAATAACATATAGAATAAGGTAGTTACCTATATCAATGCCACAAATGTTAGAATCCCTCTGTATGCCAGCCATAAGATCTTCAATCCACAAGATATAGTTAAGTCTCAATGGAAGGGTAGGAACTAGCCTATCTTCAGGTATTTCCACATCGAGATTGAAATCTGACTTAAGCAGACATTTTGTGAGCACTCTTAATGCATGTGGATTTTTGAAATCAATCGTAACTTTACCAGTCACATCCTGAAAATAATAAACAAAATCCAACAATCAATGACTGGATTGGCTTCAGAAAACAACTGCATAGTTATGGGGTTGCTGAGGCTTAGACTAGATAAAGATTTTTGGCCGCTGATCCCCCCTGGGAGCTCCAAGCGGAGATCCTCGCTGAAGTACACCACTTCGGTGGCAGTGAAGAGATCCTGGGGAGACTCTCAGGGGTCTCAGAGGACCTGTCTCCACCAGTCCCTGGGCAGTGGGCGGTGGAGGCCATCCGCCCGGTCTTCTAGATGTAGGTGAGGCGGCGATTCGGGTCGCTGACCTGCTAATTAGTTCAGGTGCTTTCCGGACACGGAAGTTTTAGAAAGTACGTGCACCAAATCGCAAGACGGGAAGCGAACCCAGCCTGCCCCGAAGGTGGAGCGCTGGAGGATACGGCGCTCCATACGCTGGAGCGGCGCAGACCTCCAGCGATAATCGGCGGAGATCTCTCGCTGCCGAGTGTGGTTAACTCTATGCTCGACAGCGAGAAATCATGGCCCGAAGTGGCCACCTTCTGCCAAGCGGTGATGGCGCAGAAAAAGGCCGCGGAGCGGGTCAGGGAGTTGATGAATGATGTTACTCGCTCCGGCGCAGATGGACGGCAGAGCGGAGGGGGCAGTACATGCGCCTCCTCCCTCCGCCTTTCAGGGTCACTGGCGGAGAGTCGGGGGACTCATTGCACGGCCCTACACGTCTAGGGGGTGGCCTTGGTGAGCAAGATCATCTCTTCACAGGCGCTGAGGCCCGGTCAAGGTCAATCTGGACCCCCCGCTGGGGCGAGATGGTGAATGCTAGCGCGACTGCATCACGCCCCACCTCGGTGGAGGACTGCTCTTAGGGGGGTTTTAATGTCTGAGCCCCATATACACCACGAGTGTGACGGAAGAGAGTATGTGGGGATCAGTAGACTGCATTTCCCCACCTCAAAAAATAAAATAAAAAAGACAAAGGTTTTTATCTTTGTAAAATGAGTCTAAAGTAAATTCAAGACTTATATTTCAGGCTATTTATTACATTCTACATCTCAGGCTTTTATTTTCAAAAAAGCGGTCTATTTGGGACTCAAAAATGTTTACTAGGTGAGGCGGCGTTTTCAGTTGCTGACCTTCATATTGGCGCAAGTGCTTTCCACACACGGATGCATCGGAAAGTACGAGCATCAAATCGCAACACGAGTGGCGACTCCAGGTAGCCAAAAAATGGGGCGCCAGAGAATATAGCACCGTAACCGTAGCGGTTAGTATACACAGGCACTACTGTATAGTAGCTAAAATAAGTATGTGTTGTGCGCTTTGGTTCCCTTGTATGTGGTATTTATTATTGGGGGTAATCTGTGCATTTACCATTTCAGTGCAAGACTTGCTCACAATTTCAAGGGACTGATGATGACCAGCAGCCTTATTGTCTATCATTACAGGGAATGGGATAAGCTTCATTTTGACATTTAAATCCCATTCTGGGCGAAGCTTATTGGTTGGAACCATCAATGGGAATGAGAATGAAATGACATTTCATACTCATTCAAGTTAGACAATAAGGCAGCCGGTCAGGTAATACAGAACATGGAGTTTAGCCACTACAGCAGAGTTAAAACCAAGCTATAGGATTTGGAGCCCAAATGTACCTTTATCGACTAAAGCGCTTTAAAGTGTATGGTTACGTTAACGATCGCTGCGACCCCCTAGTAAGTTTTGCGACCTGCGCCCGCGTCATATGTTGCGCCGAGTTGGGAACAAACGGCTCTTGTGCCATACCTATAGCGAGTTAAGAGACGAAATTTATGTCAGAGAAAGTTGAAAGACCAAGCAATCTGATACATAAACATTCATGTCAAATGTATTAAGTAGTAAAATGTTATGTTACACGAGGACAAACTTGACGTAGCCGAAAAAACCAGAGGTGATGTGGAACAAATATTTTAATTTAAAATTTTTACACCAATACCTATAGGGTTTTTTGCTGTTATTAAATAGTAAAAACACATATCTAACTAATTAAATTCAAATATTTGAATTCGTAGAAGAAATCTTGTCATGAAAAAATATGCAATCACCAAAATGACCAAAAAATTTAAGTTTTATCAATAAATAATGCTTACCAAGACAGGATTTTGAATTGATATTGATAAATATTTTGAATGTCTAGAACAGAAATAGGATTTTTACCTAGTAACATATGCTTAGGTTATTAATACTTACATAAAAAATTTGAGTTACTTTAAAATTTCGGCCAATAATGATTTTTTTTCCAACTTGGGGACCCATTTTCTAGAATTAGACATGGTGATTTTGAAAAAAACTTTTTTATGTTAAATAGAAATTTTCTTATTGGATTTTATTTTTATTGGAAACCTTATTAGAAATTCTACAAACCAAACTAGGTTTCAAAGAATAATTATAAATCAGAAATATTAAAAAATATTACAAATTTAGAATTTTTAGTACTAGCAAATTTAACTGTCACGTGACTTCGATTTTTTATTGATCCTGACATGATATGGCGTATTTATCATATTCTGAGTGGGTATAATTACTTGACGACATTATTTCTTTGATATTTTACAATGTAAAAGTATAGTCTATTCAAAATAAAGCAAATTATAACCAATCATAACAATGAGAATAGCTTACCGGGAGTTGCCGAATTGTGACAATTTTTTTTCGTGTATTTTTTTATTTTAGAACTTAAAACACATATTAACAGTATTCCTTACACATTCACGATCATATTCATGTATAATTAGTTTAACCCTATCAATTCACTAAAAACAATAGCACAAAACATAACCTCACTGCCAAACACAGATGAAAATATAAACATTGATAAAAAAAAATTTAAAGTTCACAGATAGAACATGTATGTTTGTAATGTTGCCATAGAAAGAAAATATGTTACGCTAAAGAATTAAACTCTATGGTTAAACATTGGGATGACTTTAAAAAATAAACAAAAGAATAACGCACGTAAAACTAACGTGCAATAATTGTTGCACCAACAATTTGGACTTCAAAAAAACAGGCCCCATTTGTTGCCTTGTAAAAGTAGTTGTTATATGTATTATCTTAGTAAAATAAGTCTAAAGTAAAGTCAAGACTAATACATTCTACATCTCAGGCTTTTATTTTCAAAAAAGCAGTCTATCTGGGACTCAAAAAATATGTTTTTCTTCTCTGAGTTGTGCTCTTCAATTTAAAATGAAGGTGTACTAGATACTCCACTATGTCCTGTGGGAGTCATTTTTGTCAAATGTGTGTTCTGTCGATGCAATGAACAAAATTGCATCTTGCACTTGACACTGCATTTGTCAAAGTCTACAAAAAATCAAAGATTTTCTTAGCTTCATATCATGTACAGCCCGCGGCACGTAACTCTAGCGCTGACCGTTATTGCGCAGAAGTAAAAAATTGGGTATCACAGGGGGGCTAGAGGGACAAAGGACTCTTATCTCTCTCTGTCACATCGAAGATGAGGGACTCTTGTCTCTCTCTGTCACATGTGCGCGACTGTACCCAAGCGCAGCTATCCCCTTCACATTTCACTCAACGCTAGAGTTACGTGCAGCGGGTTATATTTGAATGAATAACTGTAAAACGAAACATTCAGTAACTAGAATTCTATATCATCTGTGGTAGAGATTAACAAATATTGCAGAAATAATTTATTTTTAATATTTTTTTCACAAAAACTATATGTATCCCCTCATGATTAAACTTTGCATAGGTGCTTTGAATGTATGTAACTTTTGTAAATAAAAAATCAACCCCCAACTCGACGGACTTGACGGAATGAAAAGCTAAGCCAAAACCAAGCACAACATTATTTTTAAAGTTCATACAAATAAAATGAAATTCTATTCTATATCTTAGAATATAGCCTCTGCGGTATTGCCGCAATTCCGCCAGGGTCTCGTGGATAGAGTAGAAAACAAACGAAGGAGACTGGACTGGTCGGTGGAGGGAAGATTATAAAAACAATGTTCGAATGTCGGTAGCTTTCTAGGTGTCCCATTTAGTCATGGACTAAATTTGCAATGCAGTTACAAGCATGTATTATTCAGTTCATGAGTATGGAACACTGATCTATTATAGTTTATTATTTATTTGAATTTTATTTATTACTATTACTATATCATAAGATAACCTAACCTAAAAAAATGTTTTACAATCTTGTGCACCCAGGATCATGAAAGTATATTACACAGCTGGTAGAGCTATTCTTTATATGAGCTCAGCATACAATAATAGTTTGCTTATAGAAGAAATAGTCGTGAGAACACTATAAATCACTAATGGGAGTACATACCACTTTTGCTATGTTTGAAAATTCAGCATACAGTTTCGACAGTTTCTCAAAATCTGGTGGTGTTTTGTACATATTTCTAGGATGCATAAATTTATTCAAAGCCATTTTTGGAAAATAGCACTTTGCGTTGAAAGCGTTTAATAAAAATGAAATGAAAGAAACCACTAAAAATAAATACATACAGGCAAACCAAACAAACAAAACAAACCATAGATGAATCAGATTATATATAAAAAAAGATGGCAATCACCAATGCAAACAACGGAACGTTAGCGGTAAGCTTAAGTTTTTCAGTGCCATCCATTTTGACGGATCGTGAATTAGTCGCATGCTCGTCTTTTTTCTTCCTGTATGGCCATGACGCGACCAGCATATTGTGCCAGTACTTCGAGTTTCATTTTGCATTGGATTGATAAAACATGACGTAAACTTGTATTTCTATATTTTATTACTTTTAAATAAAAGCGGGAAACTTAGTATTTACAAAATAAAATTACAAGTAATAACTACGGATAATTAAGAAATAGAAGGAAATCAGGATCTGGAAAGTGTGAAAGGTTATTTATTAGGTGACATAATAATTATCGCGGAAGAGATGAATATAATATAACTACAAAAATATTGTAGTACCAGAATAATTTAAATATATACATAACATATTACATATTTATATTGTTTAAAGCCATGAAATCCGTCATTGCATTAAACACTAGAGCGCTTTTAGAAGTTAGTAAGAACAGAATATTTACAGGAAATGGAATATCTAGAGACTTGAGGGTTTCAAAGAAGGAGGAACGATCATATAAAGGCCAAGATAGTAAAATATGATTAACATCACCAACAGCATAACCACGCTCGTCTTCCATGTGCGAAATTAGTGACGTGGAACGCATTAGTGACGTGGAAGACGAGCGCGTGGGTATCGATATCGATATCGATAAATAGGGGTGTGCTGTTTGATATCGAGGTAGCAATTCCTGTCTAATCTTTTAAAATATTGGTAAGTAAACCAGGGTTTATGAAATCAAAAATCAAGTTTAAGATAATTGAATCCATTTATTGAAGAACACATTCTAAAATAACAAAGATTATAATTTATTAAAAGTAATACATGTTGCTTACCTTACATATTGAAAGCACTTAATGTTTTGTGAGATGACGATTCAAAACATGCATGATTACAATTTCTAATGAAACATTTTCGTTTTGTTATTTAGGTAAGTACCTAACTATAAATTAATATGTATTAAATAACTGTAAATACGTACATATTAGTCATGATTATGTGAATCAGATATCAGTTATGTTTTTTAACGCATGGAACAAGTGCTTACATTGATATTAAAAGAGTTTTGAAGAAAATCTGGGCTAATGGACATCAAGTAATACCTTAATACTAGGGTTTTTAATAGAAGGTTTATTTACATAAATGTTACAGTAAATTATCATTTCTTAACTTAAATTTTATCATATCATGACTAGGTTAAATTAAAATATTTAATAATGTGTGCCTTTTTCTGTAGAGATTTCTTAGTGTGATTTATCTGTTAATAGTGCAGTATCTTTGGTGTTTGTACTTGGATCTGCACTGCACTGTATGAATCCATCCTGCATTTGTAACAGCTTGGTCTTCACATAGTCTATAGTCAACTCTATTATTGAGTTTTCCATTGCAAGTCTCATTGGTTGTACATATAGCTTTGACAAAAGTCTGCAGCGGTTGTTTAGACCTTTTCCTTGAAAGCTGATCTTAAAACTTACCATGACTCCTTTGCCATTTTTGCATATTTCACGTGAATCAGGCAATGTGGTTATATCGTCAAACATATCCTCGCTCTTGCTTTTTGGTCTCTCTTTATGCCTTATCAGAATTCACCAGTGTCGTATGAGTATACTCCACAGGTCGCCATTAAACTCGATTATGAATTTCCCTGTATTGTAAAATGAGTTTCCATCTAATTTCTCTATGTATGTTAAACTCATACCCGCATCGTGTGCCGGCTGCAATCTATCCAGTCGTTCGCCGCTCGAAGTTGAGCTTGCAACTTTAACTTCTGTAGCCATAATAAAAGTAAAAAAAGCCACCCTGATGAAATGAATGAAACATCGAATTGATAAATTACCTGAGTAGGATTGAGTATATCGCTCACCGACAACGTACAATGAAGTTACACAACATTTGTGTATAAACATATATTATAGGAATAGAAACACGATAGTAAAATATAATTTAGCTCATAGTAATTTTCACCATTGAATACGTCCGTCAATCAATGACAACTCTAAAACAAATGATGATTAGACAACGATATGAGATTACGCAAACTCTTTGCTCTAATAGAAATGAAGATAACGAAGCCACCGTTTAATAGAACATAGATAACTGTGGTGTTGTAATGCGTGGTGGCACAACCTCTGACAAAACTCATACAACACTGGTGAATTCTGATAAGGCATAAAGAGCGACTAAAGAGCAAGAGCGAGGATATGTTTGATGATATAATAACATTGCCTGGCTCACGTGAGATATGCAAAAATGGCAAAGGAGGTGTTGTAACCTCATTGCTATCTATAAGTGCTCTCTATAGAATACTTTTATAAAACTATCTTTGCCGTCTTGTCAGTTCTTTTATGTCATGTTATTATAAATTCGTCACAAGAAATGCAGTTTATTTTATTGGCTACGGAATAAAAGTTAGTTATTTAAAATTGTAACAACCCCCCCCCCCCCCCAAATTTTTTTTATTTTTTTCTAATAAATCGTTTTGGCCAATGATCGTCTAGTCTAGGAGGACCCTAACACTGTGTACCGCTGCTGTAACCTTGCTCTTTTCGGAAAGAATTGAAACAGAGAAAACTATTCAGAACTATAGATGCCTAGAGAAACCAAAAGCAACGCCTAGGTATTCTGATATTACGATGGATAACCTACTACTACATTACTGAACTGCTAGCTGATAACGAAAAATTGCAATGAACATACAAGATTGCAAATACTTAGTTCTTTCAGACTGACTGACTGAGCTGATCCTAGATTTCTAGCTTATGTACTTGATTTGACTTCTAATCGTGGAAGATATTAATCATCAATATAAGTTTCTGAATTTAAGGTCTATGTTATTTGACCATAGAACATAGAAACAGTAGGATATTTGCAAGTTTTACTATATAATTATTAGCTTGCAAAACTATCTGTTAAATATGATAAATCAGTTTTGATTAGTTAAATAATATATAAACAACTCCATTAAATAAAATCAGATATTTGCATGATATTCGTTATTATTAATAACAGTTATAAACCTGTTAATTATATAACTAACTCTCTTTGTAGATTTATGTTTGTTGCTATGAACATTTAGCTGTTGATAAGATTGATATAATCTCTTACAGACTAAATGTCTCTATAATATATACTATTTGTTTCGTTTATGAAAACTGCTAGGAAATAAATAACAAAAGTAAAGTAAAACCTCGCTTTATATGCGCTTTAGAAATCTTTTGTGATCAGTAGCTACTACGCTGATTATCCAATTCCTTTAGATAAATATTATCAGCCACTATTCCCTGAATAGTTCAATTGTTCAAGTTTAATCATTTACTTGTTTACTGAAGCAATATATGGGAAATAATATCAGTGACTTAGAGAAATCTCTAGACCCTTGTTTGTGGTTTACAAGAATTCTCAAGGTGCTGCATTGCTTGACCAAGTTTGATAAGATTTACCACATACATAAATCTCCTTTTTATACGAGATTGCTATACTTAGATTACTAGTGTTTTACATGACATGCCATCTATTGAACCATTGTAGGAAAAGCAATTATTTTAAATACTTAAGTATTAGCAGAATCTTTGTTGTATTGGTTAGCTCAATACTAGCAGCCATATATTTATTATGATGATTATTATAATAGTTAGCTTTACTTTGCCGAGTAAATTATTGATAGATATCTCTACAATTTAAAGATGTAATATATTTTATTAATTTTCATATTGTAAGTAATTAGTTTGATTTTTTTTAGATTTGCCGTAGAATTCTAGATTTATTATGATTTAGGAAGTAGGATTCTTGGCATGTTCAAGGCTTACAACTCGAATGCTGGATTAAGAGCTGCTCTTTACTGTGACACAAATGTTCTCCATCATGCCAAGAACCTCTTCTATTTACCCCAAAATTAGTAAGGCCTTACTAAGTCCGTTTGGTAGTTTTCCAAATGTAGAGTTTGCGTCTATAAGCGATTATAATCTTATTTATCTCTTCTTAATATTATTATTTATCATTATGAATTATCATTTGATTCTAAATATTACATTTGATACTTTCAGCAAATAATTCAATTGCTATAATTTATTACCGCATTCTCATGCTAGAATCAGAGTAGACAGTCTAACCCAAACTCAAATACACGGACGCGTAACAAAAATGTGTTCCTCACATTAATAAAATATTGACTAGAATAACTGCCGAATAGTAGGCATTAAAACGTCGATGTATCACTAGCCTTAGTCGCAGCGAAAATTGGTCGATGTCATTTCAGGAAACATTCCGAGCAATAATCTTCGATATATTTCGATCATTTCACAGATCCGTTCCTGACTCAATATATAGAACTCGCGCGTAGTATTCCATATTCGATCACGATCAAGCCGATGCAGAAAGCACCATTATATTTGAATAGCAAAATTCATACCTTCTTTTTGGCATCTACAGCACTAACTCATTTTCATCATCACGTCGGGGTCACCAATGAGGACACCGGAGGGAACACCGATGCGTACCTAGATACTGGCAGCGAACTCCAGCTGTAATCCTTGCCACTGTTACTAGCACTGGAGAAAGTGTTTCTCTCTCGTAATTTAAATGATACACGTGTGTTGTCCACCTAAATATAATCAATCTACATAAAAAAACCCTGTCCGAATCGCTGTCATAAAAACATCATCTAATTTTAAATTTGAAAGTGTCAAACAAAAAACTAAAAGTTAAAGAAACTCTTTATGCACAGCTTGGAGTATGTATTACCTACAAGGAGATCGTAACGAGTCGTCACCACACCTTTGTATGGCTAAAATATCAATGGTACTTATTTCATGGTAATTGTATTAATTTTGCTTAAATCTTTTATGTATTTAAAGAATTATAACATTTCATTTTCCTTGAAGTAACTTATCAGTTCTATCTGAACAATCGATTTAAATGGTTAATACATAGAATATCTTGATAGCTTAAATATTCTAAGCTGCTTATCATTTTCAGTAAGTACCTATAGTCTTGCTATAAGAAATACCTAACATCTAAATCTCAATATTACACATTATCGCTTTCTTCTACTTTTGATTGTCTAAATTTCATCAATATTTGTTCATACCAAGATGCTTTTTAAATGTATCTATATTTGTGAATCGTGACGGAATCCTCATCCAGAGCCTGTTCCGTTACAACATGAACGAAGAACAATATGCACAGTTCCTACGTGTTCAACAGGCGCAACAGGAACAAGTTACACAAATTTTAAAACTGTTGGTACAAACAATGCATAAAAGTAAGGACACACAGACGAAAAGTGTGAACAGCACTCCATCCACATCGAGCAACAAGATGACAATTATAAAAAAAAAAACAATATGGAAAAATACCAACCGGAACAATGCAGAATTGAAGATTTCATAGATTTCTTCGGAAATAAATGTCAAATTCTCAACATAACTGACGAAAACTTACAGAAAGACATTTTGTTAAACACTTTAACACCAGACATATTCCGCGAGGTAAAAGTGGCACTCACACATAGTTCTGACTCAAGTACGTACAATGACATATGCTCCAAGCTGCTAGATTTATACAGAATTAAAAAAACGAGATACCGCGCATTATTAGAGTTTTGGAATTGCACAAGATAATCCTCTGAATCAATGAAACAATACGCAAACACACTTAAAAGTCTGAGTCGAGATTGCGGCTACAAAGACGAACCACTGGAACGACAACTGCGAGATCGTTTTGGTACGTGTTTAAATCACACAGATTTAGAAATAGATCTGAAACAAAAGTGGCCTGAATTACAAGAGTCAGGAAGAGAGGTGACATTTCGTGATTTTTTCTTCCATTGCACAATCACGGGAATAAGCAGAGCATGATATACCGGACACAAATGTCAACAGGATTAAAAATAAACGTAAGCAGAAAACAAAATCAAATATGAATATGCAACGGAAGTTACGTTCAGAACAATTTTCCCTTAGAAACAGAGTTTCCCTTAGACAGAAATTTAAAGACATAAACATTCTAACTGTTGTCTCTCAGTTTATCTATGAAAATCTAATGTATGTAAAGAAAAACATTAACAGTTTTGATAAAAGGAGTGATGCTCATTCCATCAGCACGCGAAATAAGCACAAGCTACCCGTACATGTAACGCGTCTCCACAGAATAAGTCATTCTTTTATGGGACAATGTATACGATTCTATAATAAATTTCCCAATGTTATCCGAGATTTGCCTATTAATAAGTTTAAAATTACTATTAAAACTAAACTCTGTCAAAAAGGTTATTACAAAATTTCGGATTACTTGGAGGATAAAACAGCTTGGGACTGATCACTCCAGGATCTATCTACTCGTGTACTAAGATGTCAAAGTGTAGCGTGTCTTGCCCTACTGATACTATTATTATTAAACATGACGTCTCTAAGTGTGCTGCAAATTGGGCCACATTTGTGATTAATGTAATGTCAAGGGACACTTTAAGAACTGCTGTATTAAATCAGGACGGGCTTACATTTCACAAGATAAGGGGAAACACATATACCAACAGAAATTACACAGAATCAGCGATATTAAACATCTAGCTCTACATATGACTTAACGGACAGTAGTGAAGATGATGACGAGTATGTCTGCAATACTATCGGCACTAAAAATAAAGATTGCAAGCAAATCGACGTAATTATCGACGGAGTTAAATGTACTATGGATTGGGACCCTGGTTCCATACACTCAATCATCAGCACCGAAATCTGGAAGAGATCTGGATCCCCAGCTTTAACCAAGGGGCCAAAGATCAAAGTTTACGGCAACAAAAAATTAAAAACAAGAGGAATTACCGACGTTAAGGTAACAGCTGACGGCCGCCAAAAAAAAATACCTGTTGTTGTGATGAAAAACGCAAACCCGATACTTTTTGTCTAAAGTGGAGTGAAGAGTTTGGAATGGAATTTCCAAAACCAGTCTACTCAGTCAAAACTTTAAGCCAAACAACACTCAAAGAAGTATTTAAACAATACAGTGAGCTTTTTGATGGTAAACTTGGTAAAGTTAACAACTACCAAGTCAACATTCATATCAAACCTGGTGCAGAGCCAATACACCTACCTGCTCGATCAATCCAGTTCAGCATGAAAATAAACGTCGAACGGGAGTTGGATCGTCTTGTTGATATTGGCATCATACAAAAAGTAGATCCAAACCTAACTGCGTTAGAGTGGGCTACACCTACCGTAAATATTCTCAAACCTAGCGGTGACATCAGAATTTGTGGAGACTACAACATTACAATAAATCCTGTTCTAACAAAACATTTACATCCAGTACTAATCTTTGATCATCTACGTCAGAAGCTAGCAAACTACTAGTCTATCTATACAAAAATCGATCTTAAATGCTTATTATCTTAAATGCTTATTTACAATTTGAGATAGCTCCAGACTAAAAATAAAATACTTGACAATATCAACGCATAAGAGTTACTACCAGTACAATAGAATGCCATTCGGTATTTCAACAGCACCATCAATATTCCAAAATTTTCTCGACCAATTGCTGGGAGATATACCTAATGTAGGCGTCTATTTCGATGATATTGCGCTCACAGGGAAAAGTCTAAATGCACACCTTCAGACTCTCAGTACAGTGTTAAACCGGCTAAAAGAGGCTGGCCTCAAAGCGAATCTTAAGAAATGTAGCTTTTTACAAGAAGAAATTGAATACTTAGGTCACTTAATAGACCGAAATGGAATACGCCCAACAAAAGCGAAGATAGAAGCAATCACCAAGGCTTCACAATCAACCAACGCAAAATAATTACGAGCTTTTCTTGGACTTATAACTTATTACGAACGCTTCATCCCACATCTTTATGGATTGTGTGCAGATCTCTACGAACTAACCAGTGGCAAGCAGAAATGGTGTTGGTCTGACCATGCAAATAACATTTTTGAGGACGCTAAAACTAGCATTGCAACTTCAAAACCACTATTAGCTTATGATGAAAATCGTCTTCTCTATTTAGCGTTTGATGCATCTGTAAAAGGAGTTAGGCCGTTATTTACCACAAAAATAAAGATTTTGAGCAACCTATTGCATTTGCGTCCAGGAAAATACGGCCCGCTGAACGCAAATATTCTGTGATTGACCAAGAAGCGCTAGCAATATTATTTGGAATCAAGAAATTTGACCAGTACCTAAGAGGTACGATATTTACATTAGTAACAGATCATAAACCGTTAATTTACATTTTGGGACCGCAGCGTAACCTGCCGAAGTAAGTTAGCAATAGACTAGTGAGATGATCTCTTTTAATCGGAAGTTACCAGTACAAAATATGTTATCAAAAGGGTGAAAATAATTTTTCGGCTGACTGCTTATCCAGGTTACCAAATCCAGAAACAGAACCATCAAAAGTTGAAAGTGTTGTACATAGAACAACTTTACGCCTTTTAGGAAACAGAATAGCTGACCTCCATATAACGGAAAAGAATTTGAGCCGAGGTACTCAGGAAGGAAATCTTAAGCTTTTTGCACAGAGGGCATCCAGGCATATCTGCTATGAAAGCACTCGCACGGTTCTATGTGTGGTGGCCATAACTTGACGAGGATACTGAGAATTTCGTCAAAACTTGCAAAAGATGCCAGGACAACAAGCCATCCAATACTGAATTACCAGTTTTTTCATGGTCAATACCTAAACAAGTTTGGGAGAGAATTCATATAGACTTTGCAGGTCCATTCGAGGGCAAATACTGGTTAGTTTTGTGCGACGCTTTGTCGAAATGGTGTGAACTAAGGCCTATGAAAAACATGACATCAAAGAATTTATGCCATACATTAATATATAACGTCCCTCGAGGGAGGAAGGGGACCCCCCCCCCTCCTCCTCAAAGAAAAAACTGAGGAGCCCCCCCTTTTCAAGATTTTTAAATTATTAATTCTTAGGAAGTTATATAATATCCTTATCGAGGTGTCGGTTAGCCTATAACGTCCCTCAAGGGAGGAGGGGGCCACACCCACCTCCTCAAAGGAAAAACTGCGGAGCCCCTCCCCCCTTTTCGAGGCTTTTAAATTTATAATTCTGCGAAAGTTATATATCCTTAAGGTGTAAGTTAGCCTAATTCTGGCGCTTCGCTGACGTACTCTGTATTTACTACCTGTATACTATAAGAATAGTTTTGCCGCAACGTAAACTCTAAATAAAGGTACAAAAAGCAAAAAGGTACATATTCAGAGCTGGAAATGTACATTTCGGGGTAAAAAAGTACATCAGCGATTATTTTACTTGACTTTTAATTTTACTACTCGCAACTACTATATTTAGGCGTTAGAAAATCTACGTATATTGCTTTCGCATTTACAAAGGTATTACCTATTCCAAAAACTTTCGAGGTTCAAATTAAACTTGCACCTTAATAAGGAGGCAGCAGCAGTTAAAATTTTGCTATGATACGTATTAAAAAATAAATCTTTTTTACGTATAGTGTGTTATATTTTTTAAAAGGCAGAACTTAAATGGCGATTCGCCTCTGCTAGCTGTAAAAAATCAAATTCAGCTGTCATGACAATAGAAAAATTGTATCCTAATTCGTTGGTTTAATTCCTCGTTTTTACCGACAGCAATATATACTATAGGCACATTCGTAAAGAAAAGACCGACATTTTCTTTAATCATGTACTATAGGCACACTATATAGACTGACTAATACGTGTTAGCTATGTCGCAAAACAAACTGTAAGGTTTTGAACATGGTGACAACTTTATATTCCGAGACATGTAAGGTTCATATATTTTTTGGCAGGTGCAAAAAGGTACGTAAAATGGTCTATAACCCATGATTTTACACATTGAACATGGGCTGAGCATCTAAAAAAGTACGTCAGATGTGTACAATGTACGCTAACGGCAACATAAGATACTACCTGTGGATACTACTAAACTAAAGAGGATACTACCTCCTACCTACGCTACGTATCAGACGAACCGCGGACGGAACGGAGTCAACGCAGTACTTCTTTGCTATAGCCTGGCAATCTCGTCGACCTTCCCGCGGGGTGACAGACGGTGGCGGGGACGAGGTTCTCCGCCGCATTCGTCAAATCTATCATATTTTATGCCTGTGTTTAAGTTTTTTACAAATAGAGTAGGAGAATTCTAGATTAAGTTTTCTGAATGTTTCTGTAATTAATTATCTAGTTAATAATAAAATTATTCTCTATTTATTATTCCTGCTGAAGAACTTTGTATCCATCTAATAAATTAAAAAAAAACCATGTTAGTGATAGATTAGATTCTTTGTGATTGGCCTCTGCGACTTGTTTTGAGTGTAGCAATTCGAAAAGCGTTTTTGAGCTTTACGAACGCTATAACAAAAGAGCCATCAATTACAACGCCACCAATGACCAATGCCCTCATAAGCTAATCGAACGCACCTGCAAGAGGTCGTTCCGTACCTCAGAGCGCGGTTGTTTATCGCCCTGAGGTACGGAACGGCACGGTTGTTTTCCAACCTCAAATAGACTTTGACAAATTCGACATTGACAGATCACTTGATCCTTAGCTAATTTTCTTTGAGAAGAGAGAAGAAGAAGAAGTTTGTTGTAGCCTGATTGGTCAAAGTCATGTCAGATGCGGGTTGCAACCTTTTACCGATCGATTTTGATGGTTAAAAAGTTGCGACGCTCCGAGGTTCGGAACGCTCGAGTTAGAACAATCGAGTGCTTTACCCTGAGGTTCAGAACGGCGGCGTTAGTGCGAAAAGTTGCACTCCGAGTGCGCTCTCACCGAGGTTCTGAACGCGTCCCAATGACTCTATGGCTACATTCCGGGAAGGACCGAAATCACTCGCGGCGCTCGATACGTCATCAAGGACGTCATCGAAAACGCTCACGCCGCGCTCACAACGCTCGCGGATCTTAGGTTGGTCTACGTGATCATTGCGAGCTGTCACTGTCAACCAAACGGAACGGCAAGCCAGGGGCCTTACTATGAGCTCTTATAGCAGGACTTCTAGACAACTGCCTGGTTTATTCGTACCATGACAACTTTGAAGCAGGCCTGCCCAGGCCTACTATACGAGAACCGCAGAAAAACCGTTCACCTGTTTTTTTTGTATGGACCGCCGTTAACATGTCGCTCTAAATCCACTCAGTTTATTAGCTTACAAACGTCTAGACGTCTGCAATGTTGGTTATTGTAAATTGTTAGAATGCCAGAGACAATATTATCCGTTCACCTTTGAGAAAACAATATTCAAACAGTTCACCTAAATGAGCGTCATGGTATGATTTCATTAAAAACTGTTTATGTCAGGTTTAAGAACTGCACGGAACTTTCATGGTTTTTACGAAGCTGATAGTAAGGCCCCAGGGCGCGAGTAGCGAGAGCAGTTGTGAGCGTTGCCGGCGCTTCCCGGAACGCACTCAATGTGTCAATGTCAAATCAATTCAAGTTATTTGGTATAACCTTTGCTTTGCAGACCGCATGTTTTACAGAGTTTTAAAATTTTCCAACAGTCCTCTAATTTCTAAATTGCATCTCCTCTCTGATCTTGTCGAATCAACGAATTACTGGAATCATAAATCTTTACCTTGCCTGATAAAAAGTCTCATTAGATATAAGGCAATACACGCACCAACTCATCGATCTCCATTCATTGATATATTCGATTGTGCATACGAAGCTCTGATCAATGTCCCAACAGTTTGTTTCAATTTAGATATAGACAAACATAATGCCAATTTCTATTTTAAGGCTGTAGTGCAGGAAAATTGGCCAAACTGGCATCATATTTATACGGACGCATCTAAACACTCTCCAGATATGTTTGTAGGAGTTGGAATATATCATTCTCAATATAAGATAGTACAAAAAATAAAGTGCCCTGTTGAAATGTCCGTCTTTACAGCTGAATGTCTTGGCATCGTTAAAGCTCTAGAATATGTTTTAAGTTTCAAGCTTAGCAAAGTACTGATAATGAGTGATTCAATGAGCGCATTGAAGACTCTATTACGATATCCTTTTAAGTCTAAGTCTCATTTCCCTCTTATAATTGAAGCTAGAAAAAAACTGTACTCATGCGTTCTGAAAGGATTTTCAGTAACATTTGTATGGATACCGAGTCATTGCGGTATTAAGGGCAACGAAAGAGCCGATCGACTTGCTAATGAAGCTATCGCATGTGGTGATCTGTATCCATTTAAAAATTATCCGCATGACTTGGCTGCGCTAGCCGGTGTTTATCTCCGGGATACTTGGGGTAGAATCTGGAGAGAAAGTGGTCAGATGACCGGTACTCACTACTATAGCATACAGTCACTAATTCCCTCTAAGCCATGGTTTTCAGTAATAAATCTAAGCAAAATCGTCACGTCAGTTTTAATTAGAATGCGTTTGGGACATACAACATGTCCAGCACATCTAGCAAAGTATAACATTATCAATAGTCCACAGTGCGAATGTGGTCATGATTTTGGGGATCTGGACCATATATTCTTCTCCTGTCCTAATCACGACCGTGCATCCTTTTATAATAATCTTATATCCCTTCGTGTCCCTCTCCCCACAAACATCAAATCTCTGCTCTGTACTATCAATCCTTCTATATATATTATTATAGCTGATTATATTTGTGTTAATAACATAAAATTGTAAATGTGTTTATACTGTATTATATTTCATATGTTCTTGTTAAGTTATGTAAGTAGTCATAGATATTTTACGACAATAAAATAGATCTTCCTAACAATATATATGAACCTACCAATAATCTACTTCTCCCTGATCCTATTCTTATTACAAACGAAGTCTGATTAAAATTATAATACAATTGTTAATATCGCGAAACGTTTCCCCACTTTTAAAATAAAAGTCCATTGAGACAACATGTAAAAAACACAAATCAAGAAAATAAAACCAAAACTAACACGAAGTCAAGAAAGAAGATTACACCAATATAATAAAAATGGAAGAAAAATAATAAATAGGAACAGAAAATAAAACTTGACACTGGCGGATGCATAAGAAGTGCGAGCCATAATTCCCTCTGGGGACAAGAAAAAAAAAAAAAAAAAAAAAATAACCTTTGCTTTGGTATAACGTATATCTCATAATAGTCTGTGGTTGTATGTGTAAGTTCGGCGAGTAAGGAGAGAATTTCGTTTGTTTCTATTTATTTTGGTAATTTACTACTATAAATATGTAAACTTATTAGGTGGTTTTCAATTTATAATATTATTACGTATAACATTTTATTATGGTATGTAAATAAGAGTATGTAATTTTTACGTCTGTGTACATGCTTATGAATAAAAATCTTTTATTTCGTTTTTAGGGCGATATGGAAGTTAATGAGGCCCTGGCCTCATTAGAGATACTTATGTCGGAGTTCTTCGCTCCCACAACCAACAACTACAGAAAAAGGGAGATTGAGAGTATGCTAGAAAACTTCTCTAATCGCAGAGACTCCTGGAAACATTGCTTACTATTTTTGCAAAAATCACAAAATCAGTATGTGTTAATGTTTACATTAACTACGCTAGAGGTATGTTGTTACACATGATTAATAGTAAGGATTGCCTGTATTTTCACTATCATATATATTTAAAAGGAATCGTATTTGTATTCCTCATAGCTTACTCATATATATCTAAATTTGGCAGTATTTGCAAAGTATGTAAATACCTAGTGGTAAAGAAACATTTCTGTATTAAAATTGTTTACACAATTTTCCCCAGTTATGTAATGGTGTTTCTCAATATATTCAGACTGCAGGTCTTCAATTATTGCAGTTGTAAACTTTTTAATTTAATTTTGCCTGAACCTAAATTTTAAATACTTATTAGGTACTATATGTTTATTGTATTTTGGTTTTTCTATATGTATAATGTACCTAATGTAAACTTATGGCGAAATGAGTGTAGAATATGACTAAATTTCATGATTCAACTTTGCGAAAACTCAGTTTTTCGATGCATTAACTTATAACCGAAGTTCCAAAAAACCGTAATGTTAATTGAATATATTATGTTCTTATGAAGTATGAGAGCCAAAAATGATTGAGCAAACTTGGCTCGATATAAAAAAATCCTAAATTTTGCAATTTTTCTTACATGCTTCTTGGGAAAAAGCATTTTTATTCAATTATGAGCAAATATATTTCAATGAATGTATCATATTCCAATGCCCAATGAAATTTGTTAGTGAACTATGGACTCCTTTATCATTAAAATTTTGATCAATATTATTGCATGAACTAAATATAAAAAGTATTAGCATGTTTTTAAGTGCATCTTCGCATTACATCGTCGAATCTGATAAGCACTTCTCAACAAGTCAACCTTTTGTAAAGCATCCTAAATTGTTTTAAAATTAGGATTGGACTGCGCCTCAATATAAATGTTGCATATAAATATCCATACACATGTAAGTATGAAAATTTTCAGAATATTATCAACAGGCAATGGATTAGTTTAACGGACAATGAGAAGACAGAAATTCGATTGACACTATGGAATGAGCTTATGGCTAAACATGAAGTCATGATATACTTTATCAGGAACAAACTGGCTGCATTAATGGTATCAATAGCTCGCTATGACTGGCCTCATCTCTACACTGATTTTTTTGATAATATTGTGGAGGTATGTTATGTACAAGCTTAATTTACTGTAATTTTAGTTTTCAGTACATAAAATAGTAAAACCAGAACTGTCAAAGCATTTGATAAGGTATGCTGGAAATGCTTCTTACATACACAAACTACAGGTTTTGGGATCCCAATATGATTCAAGATGTCTTAGAACCCCGCCTTACATAAATAAAACTTGGAGCAGGTACTATAGGGGAGTATCTAAATGGCCAGTTTCTTTTGTATATGTAAGAGGTTCACCTAAGGTGCATTCTAACCTAAAAGCTAAGAGAATCTTTTAGCTTTTAGGGCATTGGCGTTGTCATTGATGGCTCTTTTGTTAAAGCGTTAGTTAAAACATTATTTTTGGCACTTGCCCACACCCTATTTTAATGCTCAACTAAGCATAAGACCTAAAATCCCATGATTATGCGGTCAAATAACGATCACAAACAACCATGCTCTGGACATATGTCAAAAATTGCATACCTCTTTTTTAACTTTCCAAATGCTGAACAAAAAGAAAATGCACTACTAATTTGGTATAGATATTTAACTTAATTTGGATGAAACTTAAAATTTGAGTAACATATCTATCACTAGTACAGTAAACCGTTGATAAATATGTTATAGAAACAAGCTGTAAGTCTGGCCTTATACAAACACCAGCTACATCCCTGAGTTAGGAGGACTTGCCAGTTATGAGTTCGACCCCGGACGGGTCAAACATTTGTGAGCAATGAACATATCTGTTTGATATGTATTTGGGTGTTTATATGTATATCAAACAATGGTTACCATAGTACAGGCTCTGCCTAATATGAGACCTGCAGACCATGTGTGTAAGTTGTCCCATATCATAAAAAAAAACTTCATTGCCATTTTGTAGACACAGAAGATTATGACTACTGGGGTCACTCATAAAGATGCTATGGTAAAAGTTCAAGCAACCTTCAGTATTATAACCTTCAATTGGGCAAATAAAAACTAATGATTCAATTGAACTCATATACAAAATACTAATTTTGTTTTAAAGTAGAAAGTTTGAAATCAATGGCCTGGTGCCACAACCTCACAAAAACTAACCACTTCAACCTTTCCTGAGACTTGATGGCCCTGACGGTATTTTGTGAATGTAGGGGACTTTGTGCAGAATCAGTTGAACACATGGATCAGTTCTCGGGTTTGATTAAGACAGGATTCTACATGGCTTGTGATTTTACAAGTTGTCTTTGTGTAATATTTAACCTTACCTCTTACACTCGAAACAAGCATAAATCCAAGGGAATAAGTATCTGAAAATACTTTTTAAATTACACATGCCTTAGGCTTAATGGTTTACAATTAGTATCCAAAGGATCATGGCATGACAAGTCTATTCTGATGCGCTTTCCAACTTGACTGAAACTCTGGTTAATTGAGCTGACATTCTACAGCTTTGCTGAAATCATTTGTTTCTAATTATATTGTCTAGTGTTTTGTGTAATGTTTTTCTTACATTTAATATACCTAATTATTTGTTTTCATTGATATTCTACATTGATGTGCATTTACACATAATTGACATTCAGTAACATTTTTACAATGTGTATGTTAATTGTTAAATACTCCAGCATTTTTTTAAATTAGTTATGTATATCTATTTTGTATAGGTACACAATGTAAGTTGCTTGATTGAACTTTTCATTTAATTATCAATAGCGTATTTACGGCTAGTTGACTTATAATAATTAACACATGTGTGATGTAATAGTCCAACTCACTGACTAATAATATACCTATTGTGACAATGATTAACCATGTTCTAAGGGACTTTTTCGCGCACAGATTATTGTCGAAACATTTTGACCTCAGTTTACTTGTGACCATGGTCAATGCAACCCAATCAAACATCGAGGTTAGTCATATATGCGCAAAAAAGTCCCGATATTCTTTTAAAACATAAATTTTATTCCCCCCCAACTCTACCCGTGGGTGCGTAGAAATCTGCTAAGGGATAACAATCGGAAGGTGGGCAGCAGCACCTTCCCAGTATTAAAACCCCAAAACTGCGCTCCCTAACCCGCCTGCCAAGCGAGGCGAGTATTGGCAAAATCCCCCCAATGACGGACACAATAGGAACCAGGTCCCCAGTACCCGGCAGCCCCGCTATTCCTGGCTACGGTAGCGGCCACAGTAACGGTGGGGCAGGGGGTGCTAAGAATCCCCAGCAGACGCCCGGCTACCACCCCCAACGACGACGACTGGCCAGGGCCAGTTGTGACACACGACATACGCACGATGAGAACAGACGAGAAGATATATGAGCTGGAAGAAGAAATGAGTAGGTTACACTGGGACATTGTGGGGTTATCTGAAGTCCGTAGAGCGGGTGAGGACACGATAACCCTAAAATCAGGTAACCTACTCTACTACCGGGTGGGCGAACAGTCCCAAGTTGGTGTCGGTTTTCTCGTCCACAAGTCCCTTACTAACAACATAGTTACGATCGATAGCGTTTCCAATAGGGTCGTATACTTAATACTCAGAGTATCCAAACGATATTCGCTGAAGGTCATTCAGGTATACGCACCGACGAAGTCGCACCCGGATGATGAGGTGGAGGATATGTATGAGGTTATAAGTCGGGCCATACATACCTCTGAAACGCACTTTCTAGTTGTTATGGGAGACTTCAACGCGTTTTGGGTAAGAGAAGCGAGGATGAGTTGAAAGTGGGGCAATTTGGCTATGGACAACGGAACCGTAGGGGACAGAGGTTTGGCCGACCTCCTGGAGAAAGAGGGACTCTTTATGATGAACTCTTTCTTTCAGAAGCCACCTCACAGGAAATGGACCTGGCTGAGTCCCGATGGTTCCACGAGAAATGAGATTGACTTCATTATGACCACCAAAAGGCAAATATTCACTGATGTCTCCGTGATCAACAGGGCTAAAACCGGTAGTGATCACCGAATGGTAAGAGACACGGTGAATATTAATGTCAAACTGGAGAGGTCTCGTCTGATGAAGTCTACGCTCCGACCCACTCGTGCCCGTATTCAAGACCCCGAGAGCTTTCAACTTGAGCTATCCAATCGCTTCGATTGCCTTGAGAACATCGCTTCAGTGGACGAGATCAATAACAGGTTAGTAGAAACTGTCCATAAAGTGGGTTCCAAATACTTTAAACCCCACCGTACAGATAGGCCACAGAAACTCTCCAACAATACCCTCAACCTCATGGCTGAACGACGCTCACTGAAACTGCAGTCTTCGGATGATGCTGAAGCATATAGGCTTCTATATTCGTCTATTGAGCAATAGACGAATATGGAAGTTCTTGCGACACGATATCCGGATCTTTAATACAAACCGTATTAAAGAGACGATAGAGCGGATAAAAGGCTCCAAAGTGTTTGCAAGAGACATGTCTATTGGGCAAAGCTAGTTGACGAAGCTGAAGAGAGAAGACGGCAGTGTAGCGTCGACCAAAGCAGAAGTATTAGGAGAGGTAGAGAGTTTCTACGGACAGCTATACACCTCGGTCGCTAAACCTGTTAGCAGCTCGGTCAAAGACCCAAGAGCCAAGCTGACCCGACATTATTCCGAAGATATCCCGAACATCAGCCTGTGCGAGATTAGAATGGCCTGGAAACAGCTTAAGAACAACAAGGCGCCGGGAGACGACGGTATCACATCTGAGCTTCTGAAAGCGGGTGGAACACCGGTACTTAAAGTCCTTCAGAAGCTCTTTAATACCGTCTTACTCGAAGGTTCAACACCAGAAGCATGGAACAAAAGCGTGGTGGTGCTGTTCTTCAAGAAAAGTGACAACACTTTACTTAAAAATTACAGACCCATCTCGCTTTTGAGCCATATCTATAAGCTGTTTTAGAAGGTCATAACGAACCGGAACAAGCCGGTTTCCGAAAAGGCTATAGTACCATAAACCACATCCACACGCTACGACAAGTTATACAGAAGACCGAAGAGTATAACTTGCCTCTATGTTTAGTGTTTGTGGACTATGAGAAAGCCTTTGATTCGATCGAGACGTGGGCACTCCAGCGGTGCCGTATTGACTATCGGTATATTGAAGTGCTGAATTGTTTGTACAAAAACGCCCACATCCGTCCGTCCATCACACGTCAGTCCGAGTACAGGAGCAGAGTTCGAAGGCAATTCCATTGCAAAGAGGCGTGAGACAGGGAGACGTTATATCTCCGAAACTGTTCACCGCTACATTGGAAGACGCCTTCAAGCTTCTGGAATGGCAAGGACTTGGCATCAATATTAACGGCGAATACATCACTCACCTTCGATTTGCCGACGATATTGTAGTCATGGCAGAATCCATGGAAGACCTCAGTACAATGCTCGAAGGCCTCCATCGAGTTTCCCAACGGGTAGGTCTTAAGATGAACATGGACAAGACGAAAATTATGTCTAATGCCCATGTTGTACCTACCCCAATATCAGTTGGGAACTCAGTTCTTGAAGTTGTTGACGAGTACATCTACCTGGGACAGACAGTCAAACTAGGCAGGTCCAACTTCGCGAAAGAGGTCAATCGTCGAATCCAACTCGGCTGGGCAGCGTTCCGGAAACTTCGCGAAGTCTTCTCGTCAAAAATACCTCAGTGCCTCAAGACAAGAGTCTTCGACCAATGTGTGTTACCAGTGATGACTTATGGCACTGAAACGTGGTCTCTTACTATGGGCCTCATAGAAAAGCTCAAAGTCGCACAACGAGCTATGGAGAGGGCTATGCTCGGGGTTTCTCTACGTGATCGAATCGGAAATGAGGAGATCCGTAGAAGAACGAAAGTCACCGACATAGCCCAGAAGATTAGCCAGTTGAAGTGGCAGTGGGCAGGGCACACAGCACGCAGAACAGATGGCCGATGGGGCCGAAAGGTTCTGGAGTGGAGACCACGGACCGGCAAGCGCAGCGTAGGTCGTCCACCGACACGGTGGACAGACGACCTGAGGAAGGTCGCAGGACGACGTTGGATGCAGGCCGCTTCCAACCGGTCCTTTTGGAAAATCATGGGGGAGGCCTATGTTCAGCAGTGGACGTCCTACGGCTGAGATGATGATGATGATGACATAATATTGCAATCAGGAATGTAGGTTTTGCTGTGTAATGTATCAATATTAATTTCAGATGTAATTTGAAAATCCATAAATACTTAAATTTTTATTTATTAAAACATTGATAATTTTTTTGGTATGTGCAGAAAGCTAAACGGTTAGAGAACCTTGCGCCTTTTGTGGTACTTAGTGGGCGGGCTCTTTTCTGCAACCAGGCCCCTATCGCGCGGCCCATTTTGCGTGATGTGGGGTGTGGTTCCTCAGTCCACCTACCCGATGTCGTCCAGAAAAGCGAGCAGCTTGTGCTAGCACATCTCGGTTCGCCGAGGATAATCCTGGAGACCTTTTTTTTTTTTTTTTTTTTTTTTTTGAGGGTGGAAATGCTGTGCACTTCGCTGGGCGTGTGGGGCTCAGACCCACTCAAACCCCCCCGTGAGCAGTCCTCCGCCAAGGTGGGGCGAGACAGGGTCGCGCTGGCAGTCACCATCTCGCCCCAGCGGTAGGCCCGGATTGATCTTAACCGGGCCTCAGCGCCATTGAAGAGATGACCTTGCTCACCAAGGTCACCCCCTAGACGTGTAGGGCCGTGCAAACCGGCGAAGAGTCCCCCGACTATTCGCCAGTAACCCCACTACGGAGGAGGGAGGAGACGTGCAAACCGTCTTCTCCGTTCCCCCGGTCGTCTGCGCCGGAGCGGGTCAGCTCGGACATCGTTCTCCCTGATCCGCTCCGCGGCCTCCTTCTGCGTCATCACCGTTTCGCAGAAGGTGGCCACCGCCTGCCACGATCTCTCGCTGCTGAGCATGGAGAACACCACGCTCGGCAGGGAGAGATCTCCCCCTATTTCCGCTGAAAGCGTGTGCCGCTGCGGGCCTTATTTACCATGCAGCACACACTTCCAGTGTGTGGTGCGCCGTATCCTCCGGCGCACCGCACGCGTGGCAGGCTGGAGTCGCCTCCCGTCTTGCGATTTGGTGCACGTACTTTCCGAAGCATCCATGTCCGGAGAGCACCTGCACCAATCGGAAGGTCAGCGACCCGAAACGTCGTTTCACCCACCTCTGAAGGACCGGACGGATGGCCTCCACCGTCCACTGCCCAGGAACCGGCGGAGCCAGGTCCTCCTCCCACCGCCGCAATAGAGTGGCTCGCGCCTGCCGTCGCATGCGTGTGACCTCCTCCCAGTTTGGGGCTGCTCCTTGGAATCTCCTCGCCGCCACGAAGTGGTAGACTTCGGCAAGGATTTCCGCCTGCAGCTCCCAGGGGGGATCACTGGCCAGCACGCATGCCGCCGTCCATGACACCGTCCGGTATCCGCGAATCGCCCTAGTCGCAATGACTCGCTGCGGACGTCGCAGCAAGCTCCGATTATTGCGACCGAGGGTGTCTACCCAGACTGGTGCCCCGTAAAGGGCCATACTCCGGATCACTCCGGAGTACAGTCGGCGGCAGTTGGCATTCGGACCACCCACGTTGGGCAGCAGCCTTCCCAACGCGGCTGCAGCTCTCACGACTCTTGGGGCCAGTTGGGCAAAATGGCTCCCAAAAGCCCACCTCCCATCCAGGCTGAGGCCCAGATATTTCATCTTGGCCCCAACCGACACGAGGACCCCGTCCAGGATAATTCGCGTTCCTGGAGGGGCCCCACCCCGAGGCCCGTGGAATAGTAGGGCCTCGGTTTTGGAGACAGCAACCTCCAGTCCTAGGACACGAATGCGGTCGATCACGAGGGTTGTGCCCACCTCGGCCAACCGCACTACTTCCCGAAGGTTCCTCCCTCTGGCTACGACTAGCGTGTCATCCGCATAGCACGCGACCCGCATGCTTGCGGGTAGCGTGCCACGAAGCACCCAGTCGTAGCCTACATTCCACAGGAGTGGTCCCAGCACTGACCCCTGTGGAACACCGCAGCAGATGCGACGGCGCTTCAGACCTTCGCGGCCTTCCACCAGGATCTCGCGGTCCTGGAGGTAGTCAGCCAACAGCCTCCGCAGATACAAGGGCACTCCATGATAGCGGAGCGCCTCTTGTATTGCTCCATGTGGGAGGCTGTTGAAGGCGTTGGCTATATCTAGCGAGACTGCCAACGCCTTTTCTCCCTTGCTGACCGCATCTTGCGTCCACCGCTTGAGCCAGAGCAGAGCATCTATTGTAGAGCGCCCCGCTCTGAACCCGAACTGGGCCTCCGACAGGCCAGGCCCAGTACCCTCCAGGTGCCGGATGACACGTGAGGCTACCACCCTTTCTAACAGCTTGCCCATGTCATCCAGCAGTATGATTGGTCTGTACCCGGAGGGCGAGTCAGGGGCTCGGCCTTCCTTCCGTAAGAGGCACAGTCGGCCGTCCTTCCACAGCTTCGGGAACTGCCCTGACGTGAGGCACGCGTCGAACAAATCCCGAAGCTGGTCACCCATTTTCCTCAAGGCGATCGTGAGGACCCGCCCCGGGATCCCATCTGGACCCGGTGCGGTTTTTTTGCCTTGCAAGCGGCCGACTGCTACCCCAATTTCCACCTCCGACACAGGTGGGATCGAGGCCACGTCCAACACGTCGTGGGAGGGTGGCGCCATCGTCGGAATGATGTGGTTACTCATGGCGGGGAAAAGCCCATCCAATACTCTATCAAGAAGCTCTGGCTCTAGGGCCCTCGCTACAGGGGAAGTTTGGCCACGGAATTTATTCCGGGTGGCCTTATACGGACGTCCCCAGGGGTCTCTGTCGAGACCCACCAGCACCTCACCCCAAGCCCGAGACTTGGCCTGCCTGATGGCCACCTGCAGCTCCTGTTTTGCGTGGCGGTACACGCCGTACAGCACGGCCTCAGCCGCCAGTTCCTCAGCTGACAGCTGGGCGTCAGTGCGGCCATTGCGCCGTCTCCTGCAGCGGGTGTAGGGCCGCCGCGCCTTAGAGCAGGCAGTTCGGAGATCCGCTATCTCCGTGCACCACCAGTAAACCTCTCGGCGGTCAGGACGACCCCGGGATCTCGGCATGGCCGCATCACACACGGCCGTCACTGCCTCGCGGAAGTGACCTGCCGCGGCATCCACTTCATAGGGTGTGGGGGCAGCCAGCCACGACTGGACGATTGCCGCTTCTTCCGCCAGTTTGACATCGAGTCGACTAATTGTCCAGCGTGGGAAGTCCGCTCGCATGACGCGCTGCGATCCTGTTTGGTTGTAGGAGGTGGAGATCTCGAACCTTATGTATTTGTGGTCCGAGAGAGTCTCCACCTCCGACAAGACCCTCCAGTTACGGACACGTGCTGCGACACTTGGGGTGGCAAAAGAAACGTCTACCACGGACCCCCCATTGTGCCGCACGCACGTGTGGACTGACCCTGTGTTCAGCAGGGTCAGTCCCGTGGCAACTGCCCACTCGCTGACAGTCTCACCGCGAGAATCAGTGGAGGGGTTGCCCCATTCTCGGGACTTGGCATTCAGGTCTCCCAGTATGAAAACCTGACGAGGTGCCTGTCTCCTTGCCGCTGCAGCCAAGAGGTCCATAAAGACCTCTAGCTCTGCAACGGGTCTATTGGGGGAAAAGTAGGCGCCGACGACAGAATACTCTCCCCATTTAGCCACCACATATCCCGAGCCCCTCTCTTCCACTAAGAGGGGAGGGCTACTACCCGTCCGTCCCACAATGGCCACGGAGTCATCCAAGTCTCCCGCCCAGTAAGGATGTGGGGGAACATAGTACGGCTCCGCAGCAACCGCCACATCTATTTGCCACTGCGCTAAGCTCTGCATAAACAAGTCTTGAGCCCCGGCGCAGTGGTTCAGATTCGTCTGAAGGAAGTTGTGATGACGGACTTGATCCATTAGTCAGACATCACAACCTCCTCGCACGCCGGATGGGGCATGGCGTCATGTGTGGCCTTGTTCAAGGCTAGAGGGGTGGCTTGGGTCCTGTTGGCTGCCCCTTTCGTCTTCGGAGGGGCACAGTTGCGTCCCCCATTATGTGGCCAGAAGGCCTACCTGATTCCGCACATATTGCACAACGAGGGTCAGTCTTCTTGCAGCTAGCTGCCCAATGGCCCGCGTCTCCGCATCGGAAACACAGATTCCCCCGGTCGGTTGATGCGGGGCACTGTGGGCGCGTGTGCCCCAGCCCCATACACCTAAAGCAGCGCATAGGGCGCACTCCCAATGCCACCACTCGTACCGAGCTCCACCCTATCAAAAGCCTTCCCTGCTCCAACAGCGCTTTAGCAGCTGGGATTGGGCAGGAGACAAGTATGGACCCGGCACTGCCAAAGCCTGGGCGTATCTCCCCTGCCTTTATAAGCCGCACGTCACACCGACCCGCCTTGGCGACTGCCAGTGCCACCTTTTCTTTCGTAGCCGCATCATCTAGACCCGTAATTTTTAAGTCGGTGGATTTTACGGGCCTTGTGACGCTGGCTACTTCAGACAGAACGCCGCGCAGCTTCTCTGCGAGTCTATCTGCCTTCTCGCCATTTTGTGAGCCAGGGATCTCTAACATCCTGGCTCCCGTGGCCGTCTGGCGAAAGCGGAGCTGGTTTATTCCCAGCTCCTGGAGATCCACCTTCTCCTGCGCCATATTTAGGACGGCGCTATAAGTTACCCCATTCTCCACGGCTTCAGGCTGTAGCGAAAGCACCACAGCTGCGGACTTTGGGGATTTCAACGCCGTCCCAGTCTTGCGGGTAGCGGCTGCCTTCGGCTTTTGTTTAGCTTTCGTGGCCGAAGCACGATTTGCAGGGGCAGTTGTGGGTATGGCGGATGGGGGAAAAGACTTCCCCTTACCCTTGCCTTTACCTTTGCCCTTGCCCTTCCCCCCAACCGTGACCCAACCTTCTGCCTGCTTTGCGGCGTGGGAAGTGGTGGCTCCAGCAGAGGTAGAGGTAGAATGCCCTAAGGCCAGCGCCTCCGTGGGGGTCGAAGTAGCCTTCAGGACCTGTCCTACTCGCTTGCCCGTGTTACTGGCAGATTTGCGAGCGGTCTCGGGCAGCGGTTTGGGTGGCACGACCTTTACCGCCGTCTTCTTAGCGTCCGCCTTGAGGGGCGGGCGGATCGTTGGGGTGGGCGGAAGTCGCTCTTCGACCACTGCGATTCGGGCATTGAGCATTTCCCCGACCGTTATGGTCAGTGAGCGCTTCAGCTCCTCCATCAATAATTCAGCCCCCACCAGAGTGGTAGGAGGTGCATGCATCCCAGTGGTAGCAGCAGCAGCGGCGGCAGTGGTAGCGGCAGCGGCTTCAGACTTGGCTTCGCTAAAGCCGCGACGCAGTGCCTTCACTTCCGCCTTGGAAGACTCAACCTCTAGTCGCAGGCGGCTGTTTTCGGCCCTAAGCCGACGCGTCTCCTCCGCTTCACTCCTGCTGGCTAGGGCATCGACCACCTCCCTCAGGATCGACGCGGATCTCTTCAGCCGCCCGACGAATTCCCCCTTGAGGTTGCCCGACTTCTTGGCAACCTCTAGAATACAGGCCAACTTTTCGCCTGCCTGTGCCCTCAGTTCTTGGGCGTTCAACCCGCTGAGGTCACCTATCAGCACAGCGTCGGACTCACTACCAGTCTCTGTCGCAAAGTTCGCGGCTACTGCAGCGACTGACCCCTTCTTGAAGCGTCTGCTCCGCAAAATGAAACCGATGGCACCGGTGAAGGCTTGAGGAATTCTTCTCTTGAAGGACCCCCTTTAGCAGTCCTTCCCCTCCCTCTTCTAGATGTTGCCACCTTAGCGGACGCCGTCCCCTCGGTCTCCGTGTCCGAGTCTAAATGCTCGGGCACGAGGAGCGAAGAGGCCGGGCGCTTTCGACGGCTTAACTCTCCATCCACAGTCTGCGCTCCACTCCGTAACACCATCCCATAGATGGAGTCTGCATCCGACACTTCTCCAATATCTGTGGGAACCTCAGAGAGGTCCACAGATGGGTCCGTAGGGGGGCCCTGAAAAGGGCCTTTTATTTCCCCTGACGGTTCAATTACTTTTTTCGGCATACCGACTTGGTCGCAGCGACGGCGCGTAAACAGCGACGGCAGAAGATTAGCCTGTTGGACACCTGCGTTACCGGGTCCAAACAGTTACCAGGGTGCACCACGTGGAGGTTCTCTGCATACCACCCCATAATCCTGGAGACCTGCTCTACAACCAACAAGCCGCTAGCTGTGTGTATGCATGTCGTGTTCACTACTGTCGCACTCGCTCGACGAGCACGTGCGCGTCCGTATCTACCACCTCCACCCATGCGCCTTAAAATGTCGAACCAATGTGAAGAAATTGACTGCACATATCGCATAATATGCGATATGTGCAGTCAATTTCTTCACTAAACATAAAACACACAAAAAAACTACATACCTATTTTGGAAAAGGAATATTATTCCTTTTCCAAAATAGGTATGTAGTTTTTTTTCATTTAACAGTTAACAGGATGCGAAGGACGCCGATGTCTGCTTGGGTTGATACTCGCGCAAGCTGCAAGCGAAGAACTTGGGGCAGCTAGGGACACAGGAGTCCTGCTACCTTCAGTACGAAGGACTCAACTTGAACGGCTAATGTTGAAAGGCATGCCTAAAATGTTGGCATCTCTTAGTGGTATGTATATAGGCTAGACAAAATATACATATTCTAACTTTTTATTATATGTTTTTTAAAGCGTTTACACACGTTGCAATTTTAGACAGAGTAATACACATCCTCAGACGGGATTCGAGCTACGTCGCCATACAACGGTAAAAAATTAATAGAAAATTAAGATTCGATGCTCGGACGGTGTGCCTCGGTGTCCTAGTGGTCATGGCGTCTGAACATGAATTGTCGGAAAAAGCGGGTTTTAATCCCGTCAGAGGATGTGTGTGATTTTTCGGGATCCCTTTTATCGCATAACATTGTTTGTCCTACCTGATTTGACAAAACGAGTTACGCATATCTCTTATTGTGCACATATATTTATGCTCACATTCAGTAAGCATAAATATATTTTAGGCTAATAGTTTTTGCTCTAATTTGCATACAGTTATAAGGCATATTGTTATTCGTCTAATAGTTATTAGGCATAAAGTTCCGGTGTACCTCTGAATTTGGAAAAGTTCAATACTTCGACAATTGCTTACTTAGAAAAACATAGTTCGACTTAACGAGTTTTCGGCAAGAATTACTCCCACAGATCGTAGCGGAGTATCTAGTCAGAGCAAAGTCACGCTGCGCTGGTGCGACGACGAGCGTAGCGAGGAGGAGAGTTAGGTTGAACAGTGACCACACAACACCAGCATTGGGCTATTCCTCGATAAGGATATAACGCGGCACTTTTGGGATATAGGTAATACTTCTCCAATTTTTCGAAGCAAGCGACTTGTTATAGTTTCGAACTTGTCGAAATTCAGAGGTACATCGGATCTTTATGCCTAATACAGACAACATTTCCAAAAAAATATTTTTCCTATAATATCCGTAAATATAATTATACGCAAGTTAATTTAGGCTTTAGAATAGTATGCTTAAAGTAGATATGCGCAAAATGTATGCCAAATGAATATTGTGCTTAACTAATGTTTGCCATGTTAAATTATGACAAAAAATGTTATGCAAAAAAATAGGGAATCATATTTTTCTTTCTAAAATTGCAATGTATATACTAACTTATTCATCGTATGGAATGTTATGTTATGCAAGGCAGGTATGTATGATCAATTACAACATAGCTACTTGTGAGCGCATAAGCAAGCGAATCGACGTATAGTTCGTAGTTCGAATTAGATGTGTTTGATCACTTCCGTTGTGATTACAAACATTACTTTTTGTCAGCGATGCAGTTTCTGATAAGGTTTTGTGTTCAGTGCCTTTCTAGATGAGGTGAGATATTTAGCGCTCTCTTTGTATTAGATTAGAACTTTTCCAGCCCATATCATTACCTACTTTTTAAAATTTTTGATATTTGCAAAACATGGCCCGTTTTGCAAATATCCAAAATGAGATTTGAACAGCTATAGCGTGTCTCTAACAGGATCAATAGAAACACCGTGATCTCGCTTCCCTTGATATTGAGCAATGGACAGCCGGCAGCTGGGCGGCAACGGGTTCTACGCGTTTTTAATAATTATAATTATTTAAACGTTTCCAATCCAAAAATAATCATCTTTGATGGGGGCCTTAGGGATGGATAGTAAAATAAGAAGGGTATCTCTCCCTTCTTATTTTACTATGGCATTATAGTGTAGTTTTTATTTATTTACACTTGATAAGCTAGTGTCTGATCACTATCTCAGTTGATGGTCAGAGTTGATCCGCACGAAGGTGGTATTGCACTAGACCTAGAATCTCTCTGGGCTCTCAAGGCCAGCTGCCTCAGCCTGCCAGCTGTTCAAAGTTAAGTTCCCTACCAATATGCTGTGGATTTCATCACGATGTAATCTTCACCGGAAGCTTAAGCCCGAGGTGGGGATCGATCCGTGTTACCCCTGGTTGTCATCACTTCCAGATAAGTAGTAACGGATTTGAACTATAGTTTTATCATCCATTGTTTTCAGCAATTTTGGACAGAAATAGAGAAGGACAGTCGAATCCGCCTCCATCACCCACGCACGGAGTTCCACACACCTCAGCCCTGCCCGATTTGTTAGCAAATGCTCATGATATCCACACAGTAGACAAGTAAGTAACTATTTTTAACACATATTATGTAGATAAAACTAAACTCTCTGAAAAATATGTGGCGTATTTTTGAATCTAGACTTACATTATTATAAATCAGTAGATTCTAGCCGCGGCTTCGCCCGCGTTACCCGCAGTAAAATTACAATAATAAGTTATGTACGAGTATAAGCAGTACTCAATTAAACTTAAAATTATTGTTCGAGATTTAGTAAAAATACTATGATATGATGCCTGAAATAGTATGACTCATACACTCACTCATTGGTGTTTCGGATCCCTATTTTTAGCATAACTCTTTTGTCCTAAATGATTTAGCAGAACGAGTTACGCATATTTTTTTGGCATAATCATAGTTTGACATAATTGTGTTTTGGTACACTATTCTAGTAAGCATACAGTTTAGGCTAATAGTTTTTCCTAATTTTAATTTGCATAAAGTTATAAGGCATATTGTTTATTCGTCTAATAGTTATTAGGCAAAAACATAGTTTGACATGCCATTGCTTCGATAAGAATTACTCCCAAAGAACTTAGCGGGCCTAAAGTCAATCAGTCAGTAAATCAGTGGGCCTAACACAAATAACTACGTAAGTGTATGTAACATGCCGTTAACGTGAACCAGGACTAACTGGCATTTATTTAGGGCAACTGTGACACAGATAACTCACAGTTTGTTGCCGAAACTTGACACGTTGGCCGTTGACGTTTACCTTACGAATACTTTTTCGCAAATTGTTTGTGCTACGGCCTTTAGTCAGAGCAAAGTCACGTTAGGTGTGACGACGAGTGAAACGGGAGCGGTAGGTTGAATGGTGACCACACAACGCCAGTATTAGGCTATACCTCGATAAGGATATAACGCAGTATTTTGGTATAAAATACTTGTCGTATTTAAATGTAAGCGACTTGTCAAAGTATTGAACTTGAACGTATCGAAATTCAAAGATGCACCCCACATAATTTCTAAAACGTTATTTTTTCCTTACTATGTGTAAATTTAGGCTTCAGAATAGTATGATTAACAATTATTATGCTTAGTAGTTATGCTTTAAAATTTGTGCCAAAAAGTTATGCCTAATGAATATTGTGCCTAACTATTATTAGGATATGTGAATGTATGCCACGTTAAATTATGGCAAAAAACAAATATGCCTAAAAATATGGGTGGGTGTTTTGTAGGTAGTTATTTCCATTGCCCAAGCAAAACCAGCAGATTAACAAAATGACATCTATTTAAATGAAGAATTGATCCTATTTCTCTGACATACAATAAATTAAATCAATCGATATTTTAATCTGTTTAGAACTACGCAAAAATGGCCTTTCTTTAGGGATCAAGGTCACTGACCTTGATTTTAGTGTCGAAATTGATGTTACTATTGCATTTATATATAGATAGTTCTGGCGTTAAGTGGTCACATTTATACCTAACGCTACTCCCCGCTTCGCTCGTGTTCGGTCCTATTGTGGCATTTATGAATAAACGACAAAACATGTTTTTGTACACGAAATATTAATTTAGTATGTTTGATCAGAATTATCATGTTTACTTGAACGCAGTTCATTTATAGTTGACCGAGCGAGCGAAGCATCTCCGTTTTACTGGGCAAATTGACTTTCCTCTGTCCGAATGTTTGTTAGGTTGTATGTTGGTCCTCCTGTACAGGTCGCATTTTTCAACCAATCTTGACGAAACTTGGTATGCATGTTCTATTATTAATATTTTTTTTGTCGTCGATGAATTTAAGAGTGGGGGGACGCGTGGTTTTTCCTAAAAAGCGGGGAAGTATGTTGCGACGCTATTTACCAACCGATTTTGACAATATTTGGTACACACATTAGGTATCTGATTTTAAAGAATAATTTCGAATAAGAGTATAATTCGTCAAGCAAGTGGTGGCCGAGATTTGTATGGTATCCACTAAGGGAATATTGCTAGATTACTTACTATTAACTTGAAAGTACTTGTGGTTGTCATATATCAAATTTAAAACCAAATAATTGACCTTCGGCAATTTGAGAATTACCATACCTCGCTTCTTTGGGAGATATTTAATTATTAAGTATTATTTGTATATGAAAGTCGTAGAACAATATAATAATATTTTGTCGTATAAAGTTATCAAATAGGGTTTACATAATTATTCTGTTTATAATATTAGTTCCCGATGTTAACCATTCCTATATTATCTTTTTCAGAGCATTAAATACGGAAATAATAGTAAAATGCCTAAGTACACTCCAGCATTTATTCTCGTGGCTCCCTCTCTCATCACATGTGCCACCGTCCTTAGTCACTACAGTTTTTCACTGGGGCAGTGTCGCCACGCAAACACAGGTATAAATAAATAAACAAATTATTACGTGAAATACATGTCTAACGCTTGTTAGTTACCTTACAAATTCTGCTGGAAACTCGAGTGAAACATACCACGTTTGACTTCAACAAACATACATTTGCATACATTATTCGAATGCGAATAAAATTAAATAGACAACAAACTACCTCGGAGGACAGGGTCAAGTTTTCTGTCCAAAACTGAGCTTAATATTCATCATTTACAAAAAATAATATGAAATGAAAAGTTGATCATCGTCTGCATTTCACTTTGTAAAATCTATAAATATCTATATTAAGAAAGAATATGCTTTACGTCTTTTTAGTTTTTGTTATTCGCTTGTAGATTTATTATAAGCGGTGGCAGTTTTTATTATTTGGGTATTTAGTAGTGGTACCAAAATAATATGAAATTGAAAAGTTAATCATCCGCCTGCATTACGCATGGCTCAAAAAAAATGGCGGCTCCCTGTCGGCATTTTTTTTAGATTTAAATCAACTTTTGAGATACATAATAGCCCTGCAGCAGTTCCCTGGCGTGCTCGTATCTAGATCCACCATCGTGAGAGTCACGACGAATCGAGAGATGCAATTGGTAAACAGCGATTTGTTTGTTTAAGGGGGAGGCTTATGTGCAGCTGTGGACATGTTTGTGCGGCTGATGATGTTGTTGTACTGATAATAAAGGTGTTTTTTTTAGCTTTGGTTCACAGATGACAAATGGATCCGTGACATTGTCGTATTTTTAATTTTTTAGCATTTTTTTACTCATTGGTTTTGTACCCTAAGGCCTTTATTAATAAACGTTGCGTAAACCTATATTAGGCGTAACATGCTTTGTGTTGCTTTCACGCGTGACGTTTACTGCAAGCGAAAAATTGACAGATAGATGTTTTAACTACTCCGGGTGTAAGCCAAGTTTATTAATAAGGCCGTAAGGGTAAAACGGAATCCTATTACTAGGACTCCGCTGTCCGTCTGTCACCAGGCTGTATCTCATGAACCATGATAGACAGTTGAAATTTTTACAGATTATGTATTTATGTTGCCGCTACAAGAACAAATTCTAAAAAAAAGGACTCGCCCGACGCGCACTTGGCCGGTTTTTTATAATTACAAAAGGAATACAAAACAGTTTTTTTTTACTTAACTAGACTTAGACACTATACATTGGTGAAGGCCTGAAGGGCACTTTGAAAACTTTATACTTAGACTCTATCTCTCTTAGAGCACGGAAGCAGCATTGGCGGGACTGGGCGGCGTGTGCGAGTTATTGTATCGCCGCTACGCACCGCCGTCGTCTGCCGCGACCGCGCTTCGTCTGCATCATTGCGCTCTGCGGTTGCTGCGACATCTCACGCTCCACGCGCATCTACTCACGCACGCGCCCGTCGAGTACGTACTGCTAATCTATACTTATAATAGAGGAGTAGAACAAAAATAAATGATGAAAAAAATTGGGTCAGAAGAGGTAAAATTACTTCCTGATCAAGATTATGACCTTTTCGAAAAAAATGTCTGCCAATCTGTCCGATGAATATTACGTGTGTAATCCCGTTTTTCTAAGTAAAAATAATTTGTCTCTTATGAATAATCTCTTGTGCAGATAACTATGATTCACGTAAATCTTAAAAATATATGTCAAATAATTTATGTGGCTCCGTCTCCCGTAGACTAAGCGAGCGAAGCTGCGGGCGGGTTAGCTAGTCCATTATATGAGTACGACCTTTTTAACCCTTAGCTAAAAATTAATGTTCCGCAGAATATTACAGAAACTTGAATGATTTTGACGTTTTGTTCATAGACATTTTAATTTTCGTGATATCGTTCGTAAGATTCGTGAAACTCAGGGTTGCCAAGTTCAAGCGGCCGTACTGTACTGTGAATATAACACGAATAGTTTATTGTGCTCGTATATCATCAAACCCGTAAAGCTGCCTTGGCATACCTGTATGCCAAACGAAACTTTCGTAAAGTTACTCGTTATTTATCCGTTATCAATGCCTAAACTATATGGCTGGTCTTGTCTCTGCAATCTTTGCAACGAATTTTGATAACGATTGTATTTCATAATCCCGTCCCATTTGCCAACAACATAAAATAACAATGCATTATTTTCCCTATGAACCTCATGTCTTAGTTACTGAGAACTGAGTTAAAATGTGGTCGACAATAATTGCAATATGTATAGCAAATTAAAGTTTCAAATTTATTTTGTTTCGAAGTCTATCTTGTTGTAGATTTTTGTAATTTCATATTAATTATTTCAGCTACCTTATAAAATTGGCGGAGTTCCTCAAGCTCTTCGTGTCATTGCATTTCAAGAGATTGGAAGCGGAGCCCGAGTTTGACGCTATTGAATTTTTGTCGTATCTATTCCAGTACACATTCCAGGTAAATTATGTTTCTATATATGTCAACTTATAAAACAATGTACATACATATGATAAAATTGTACCGGATCGCTTCTGTACATGGAAGATATTCATATATGAGAAAAAATATTGTTGGTACTTTTATAAACGAAAAAAACTTTGTTAGAATTTTTGTCTGTTTATTTGTTTGTCTGCGCGTTTGTGCACGCTAATCTCAGAAACGGCTTATCCAATTTAGATGTGGTTTTCACTCACATATTGTAGTAAGCTTCACTTAACATTTAGTATTTGTTTCATGTCAATCGGTTCATAATTAAAAAAATAACTCTCGCCACTACACCAAGACCAAGCGAGCGAAGCCGCTGGCGGGCAACTAGTAATATTATAAATGCAAATGTTTGTGTGTAAGTAGTTTATTTCCTCTGTTCACGTCCGACATTGATGTTTTTAATAATTTTGCAGTCCTATTATCTATACATGTTTTTGCCTATCAATCCATAGCCAATGCCCAAAGTAAGCATAGCAGGTGTTGCTGCTTTAAAGTTGTTCTTATTAAAATACAAAATATTGTGGCATCAATGTAAAAGGGTGGAGTTGACCCCACTTTTTAACCTGGAAGAAATATCCTGTCGAATAGTCATTAATAACGCAGGCCAAGTCTAGTACAGTTTTTAAAAAGTGAACGTTTTGGTATTTTTAATTTTCTTCAAAACCGTTTCCTTTTGAAAACTATGAGAATCATTTGCAAAATCATCTCACAGCGCAGCTGTACTAAAGGGTTTAATATCTAGTGAGATCACTAAATGCGACCAGTGGCTCGGCCTGCGTTGTTAATGACTATTCCACAGGATATTTTTCCGGGTTAAAAATAATTGACCCTACTCTCCCATATTGATACCACAATATGTTTTGTTTCATTTTGATCATTTTAGTAGTAATTAAATTGACTAATTTAAGTACTATTAAAATGATCATGCCATTGGAAGCTTCAACACACATGTTGCAGTTTCTGGAAACTTCGACGGGTTAAATGCGCGAATTTGCCCTAACTACTGTACTATTAAAATGATCATGCCATTGGAAGCTTCAACACACATGTTGCAGTTTCTGGAAACTTCGACGGGTTAAATGCGCGAATTTGCCCTAACTACTGTACTATTAAAATGATCATGCCATTGGAAGCTTCAACACACATGTTGCAGTTTCTGGAAACTTCGACGGGTTAAATGCGCGAATTTGCCCTAACTACTTGCCTTCAGTGGGCCTAGCATGAATAACTATGTAAGTGTAACGTAACGTACCGTTCACGTGAAACAGTATAAACTGTCATTTATCTCGGGCAACTGTGACATAGATAACTTACAGTTTGTACGCCCAAGCGTGACGCATTGACGTTTACTACACGAATACCTTTTCGCAAATTGTTTGTGCCACGGCCTACCCAAAATGCAACAAACCGACTTGAACTGAATATTAAATAGCTACTTATATAATTTCATTTTTGTTCCAGGTGCCTACATGTGCTATTTTCGTAAACTGTTTAGATATATGGATACAATTTATTGATATATTGAAGCCTGAAGATACAGCAAAGTAAGTATATCTTACAAAAATATCGAACAGCCATTATCTATTTCTTTAAGGCCTGTAATATTAATCGCAGCTTAACTCAGAGTTTAACTAAACGAAGCTTAAATTTGATCTACAGATTAAACCCCTTTCCTAATTTCAATGGCATATCAATGATCGATTAGCTAAACTGAGTTTAATTATTTAAAATGTTCCACCGTATATATGTTGTAAACCACCTTTGACCGCATCAGCACTAACCACCAAGTGAGATAGTGGTCAAGCATTAGTATATCGAGTATAAAAAAAGCAGTCTGTAGTTATTAAATTAATTTCTTTATTGTAGATATTGGGAAGCACTAAAAGCATTAGTACAAGGTGTACTAAACAAAATACAGTTCCAAACCAACAAAGCGCAGTTGCAACATCTAGACAATGACATCTGTGACGATGATGTAAGTATAAAAATTAGTAGCTACCTATATAATTACTGAGATAAGGTTATTAGCAATACAGGGTTTTCGCGCATTTTATTTTTCAAAGTATTAAGTTGCGTATTGATCAGCATCACCTCTAAAATTTATTGAATGTAATGTACATCAATATAAGGTGATATAAATCAACGTTTTCCACGATATTTAGCGTTACACATACTCCAATGATCGTTCTGTCTCTATCGGTTTTAAAACAAAAGACAGAAGTAGAACATTTTTTTTATTAATGTCAGCGCTAAACCGGTTAATAAAGATTTCCAAAATACTTTCTCTGATTCGACTTTAGCTTCACAGCTTTTAGATTACCAGCCGCTGCAGATCACTTGGGCACTGAGGTATCTAAGCCATGATCAATTTTTTCTCATTAGTTATTTTGAGCCATCGTTTTGTTTATGGCGTTTATGGAGGCATACTCTACATCTACTTGAAACACCTTCTTAAGAGAAGTTTAGATTCAAATAATTTGTGAACAGAACTCCAAGCTTTATATTTGTATAAATATTTGTCATTTGGAATGGCTACGGCGGCCACTCGCTGTGCACTCGCTCAATGGATGGGCATATATACTCGTAATATGCTGGAAACCGGAGTCGACATATTCGATCTTAGGGATTGAGTTTTATGCCGTTTAATAATTCTTACGTGAGATGTTGCGATTCTGATGAGAACTCCATTACAAAAAATAAAAAAGTATATTTTGGCAGCTATTCAAGGTGGTAATGTTTTCTTTTTCAGGGTGAAACTGAGTGGCAAACATTCCTGAAGCATTGTATAGAATGTATAGCTAGAGTAGCGGACTTAGCTCCAGTAGACGTTTTTACATGTGTGGTATGTATAATTATTATATATATAAATAAACCCCTATTTTTCCTGGTCACGCGATAACTTGCGAATGGATGGAACAATCTCGCTAATTCCTTTTTTGTTGCTGAGTTATTGTCAGGATAAGGTTCTTATGAAAGAAAAACCAAGAAAATACGGGAACTTGAGGCTAGGCCGAGCCTACTTCGCGAACGAAGTCGCGGGCAGTCGCTAGTTATATAATCTACCGACTTCCAAAAAGGAGGAGGTACTCAATTCGACTGTATTGTTATTATTATTTTTTAATGTTTGTTACCTCATAACTTTCGATTGGGTGGACTGATTCTCAAAATTATTTTTTGTTTGAAAGTTGGTGCTTCCCGTATGGTCCCGCATGGTATGGTAATTTCATCAAATTAGGTCCAGTAGTTTTTTGAGTTACACTCCAATAACTGATTTTTACCAGAGTAATAGAATGGAAGTCTGTATAAAATTTTCCAAATTGCACTTCTAAAACTGTCAAATCGCAAAGAAGCTTGGATGGCTGGAAAAAAAACCATCAATAGATGTGATTGTTTTTGTTCAATTTTCCTAGATTTCTATTTCATCTAGCTTTGAACGTGTAAGAGTGCACGAGTATGGGCAAAGTGTACAAAACTACTAAAAAAAGGTTTTACAACGCGGTCACATTAACTTGACGCTTGACCATGTGACGTCATTTTGGCGCTCAAGTACGGTGTGCAAAAAAAACCGGCCATGTGGCCTTTATTAAGATCGAGTAAAAATTGATTAAAAATTAAGTTTGTTAAATGAATAAAAAATATTTATTTATTTTGAAAGGTGATATACAACTACATATTCTGTGAAAATTTTAGGTGTTACCGTTATTAATATTGAGCATAAAAATGAACCAGGACCGTACGCGTATTTTTACACATTTTAAATCTGTAGCCCAATTGATTTACCAAAATTTATCTTCCACCTTGGAAATTCAGGACTCTCTTAGCAGCTCTCTTCTTTAGGGTGGGGACTTCTTTTATCACAGTGTAAAAACTGTTTACAATATTGCGTATTGCGCAGATGTCAAAATTATCAACCACATTTTTTCCTTTGATTTTTTGCGGTTTTTACCTGGTGTGGACAATTTTACTTACCTGCTAGTATCGTTACTCATACTACTTGAATTAGCTCTTGGACTAGTGTCTGGAGAAGTACGCGGCGATGATACACATGCCATTTTAGCCTGTTTTTTTTATCCGACTAAGAGTACTTTTTGATATTCCAGTTGCGGCACAAGTACTTTTTTCAACCTGATCCACCAGTATGGAAAAACGTTTATTTTTCTTCTCATTCTCGAAGAACTGTAGCACTTTCAACACGAGATTTTTTTTGTACTTTTTCCTTCCTCGTCAATCGCCATACCGATTGGCGGGGCCACGACAAGACAAGGAACGTAGGTAGAAGATCCTGAAGATGCCTCCTATAGAGGCGAAACACGTGTCGAATCGTTTTTGGTTGATTGGGTTGTTTTGTGTGTTGTTTATTCTGTATACTTACTTCCTATTTGCAGTTTATGCGGGAGGGGAGGGTGGTGCACACGGCAACTCGGCTATAAGCTTTTTGTTTTCAGCGGAAGCGTCACTTAATATTTCTTCTAATATCGTTTTTGATATCTAGTAACATTGTACCTGGGACCCTAGTCTCTATGAGTTCATGCACGTAACGCGCTGCGCTACGCTATCAAGGATTTTTTATCAATTCAAGGAATGGTCGTAAAATCAATACAATTTACTGTCATTTCAGATACCGTAGTGCGCCGCGTTACGTACGAGAATGGTCATAGCAAATTCGGCCCCTGCTCGTATCACCCGAGCATCACATGACATACGTGCCACAGATCGGAGAGCCGGCTGTTTCTTACGTTGTTTTTGTTAGCAACAACTTTATTCGATTCTCTGTTGCGCTGGCACTCATGAGGTTAACGATATAGTTTTGTTAACCTATCAAATTATTCATTTTTCGTGTGACACTTTCAGTTAGATCGGTGGCAGGCGCTAGCGGGTGTCCACGCGCGGGCAGCGGGACGTGCGGGGGGTGGCGTGGCGGCGGGGGGCGGGGTGGGCGCCGCCGGGAGCGAAGCGGAAAGGATGCTCGCTGCGCTTTTAGACCTCGCCACGCTCACCAGAGTGCTGGGCCGCTTGGCGCCGCCACTACTCGCAGGTGAGGAATTTGGGCATTTTTCTGGCTCAATTCTGCTTTCATGGGCCATTTCCATATTATTCCAGCCCCTCCGCTGTCGTTTACCTGGATAACAATGGTTTATGGTAACGCGACAGCTGAATGATTAAAGAATGAAGTTGCTTCGTGAAGCAGGATGGATGTCCCGAGGATTGAATTGGATCGTATCCAATTCAATCGTTGCACTCTTGGACCTAGTTTTATCCACTTCTTATCTAAATATATCTATATATATATATATATATATATAAATGAACCCGTATTTCCCCTGGTCACACAATAACTTGAGAACGGCTTTACCGATTTCATTCATATTTTTTTTTAATGTTTTCTAATACTTTTTAGAAGGTTCATACATTAAACAAAATTAAGAAGAGATGGGAGATTATGGCGAGACCGAAGGCCGAGTCTACCTACTACGCGAACTAAGTCGCGGGCAGTCGCTAGTATATATATAAAAATGAACCCCTATGTCTCCTGGTCACTCTATACTTTGAGAACGGCTTTACCAATTTCATTCATATTTTTTTTACATGTTTTATAATCATTTGTAGAAGGTACTTACATTAAAAAATTTAAGAAAAGATAGGAGCTTATGGCAAGGCCGAAGGCCGAGTTACTACGCGAACAAAGTCGCGGGCAGTCGTTATAGTATATATATATATATATCAATGAACCACTGTTCCTCCTGGTCACGCTATAACTTGATAACGGATGGAACAAATTGGATAATCCTTTTTTTATTGTGTTAATTATTTTCAAGAGAAGGTTCTTATGAAATAAAAACTAACAAAAGATGGAAGGTTATTGCGAGGCCGTAGGCCGACCCTACTACTCGAACGAAGTCGCGGGCACTCGCTAGTATAATACAAAAAATAATTGGTGTTTAGTCTCGCTGAAACTAAAAAAAAACGGCTTTATCGATTTCATCATTATTTTTTTTTATCGTGTGTACACAGGGGTGTTCATAACAAAATTGCTTGTAGTTCATAACAAAAAATATCAACATCAACATCATCTATCACCACGCAGGTAAAACCGTGGGGTGCAGCTAGTTTATCATAAATCTAGGTTGTTTAGTCTACTATAATGAATTGAAAACATATTTATTCAAGACACACCCATCACATTACATCTTTTACACATTCAGACGTTAGTTTTTAATCTTAACTTTTCCTCTCTCGCGCAGCCACTCACTCGACTGTTTTCTTTTTTGTTAAACATGGCGCTATGTCACGTTTTATCGTCGGTAAGGCAGTATGCTTCGTTGGTTTTGGTGTATTTTGATTTAAACTCTACCATCGTTCGTGCCATGTAATGTTATCTCTTCACACCGCAACATCTGAACTGCTTTGAATAAATTTTAGAATGGACATTATTTATTTGTTTATTGGGTACTAACATGTACATTGAGACAATTATATTGAACACAACTCACAACAGACTCTTGCTTAATGCTATCACAATTATAGGCACCGACTACACGCAATAAAAACAACAAACATGAACATAAACCGAAGCAATCCAGAAAACGTTTGAAGTAATTTACAAAATCATATTAATTTATGTTAAAAAAAACACTCACTGGTTAATCCTGCATGCATTAGAATTTCAATGATCCGAGTCAATACTGCAGATCGCTTGATTAAAACTACGAACACTGTCAGTAAAGAGATCCATGGAATACTTTGAACTTCATTTATTAAATTCGGTGATAAGTCTACTGCGAGGTGCATTTTTTGCAAGATTGGTGTAATAATGGGTTTATTTTAAAACATTGAGCCTCGAAGCTGTGGTAAACATTTTTGGCACAGAGAAGCTCAGAAGAGACAGCGGTTCAGGAACATCCAGTGTTCCGTTAACATGTTCATTACATAACTTACCCACTTTCGTGTATAAGCTATGTTATCTTTACGATCGCGACTGTATAAGTTGTAATATCGCCTATCCATTATGTTATTGTCAAAAAATGAGTCTTAATCACTTCGCGGTAGTATTTAGATTGCGGTAAAGTTATTTAACTTAACTCTCATTATGATAGTAAATGGATAATGGGACCATAGTGTCTGCTTAGTGCTTAATCTTAAAGAGCATAACAAATCCTATATCTTTTAAAAGGTTACACTTAAAGTCAGGGTTCTACCGGGATCAAAAATATCCTATATGTTGACCAGGAATATAAGCTACCACCGTGCGAAGTTTCATTTAAATCGGTCCATTCGTTTCGGAGATTAGCCCATACAAACAGACAGACAAACATACAGAGAAACAAACAATTTGAACTTATTTTTCACTCCTTACATCCCCTGACTCGGTTTTTAGCATAGTTTTCATTGTACAGAAATTTGACCTCTACAGTTTATAATATGTAGTAGTTTTTACATCCCTCGTTTTACCCCCTTAAGTCATCCCTGACAAAAATATTGAAAGTCACTATTTATTTTAAATTACTTATCCAAAAAATAATATCCCCCGTTTTACCCCCCCTAAGTCATCCATGTCAATAAATATTGAAATCAACATTTAAAATCGTTTAAAAAAACTGTCCAAATGCTAATTTTCACCACTGTATGTTCGAAAACACAAAACTTTCCATACAAACTTTCACCCCTCCATTTCACCCTATTAAACCACCACTATCAAAAAAAAAAATTAGGCCCACATTTTATATTTTGAATGACCTATCCAAATACAAATTTTCGCAACTATAAGTTCAAAAACAAAGGAGTTTCATACAAACGTTTTCACCCATTTTGACCCCCTTAGGGGTTGAATTTCATAAAATCCCGTCTTAGTGAGCACCTACGTCCTAAAAAGAACCCGCATGCAAAATTTGAAACTCCTAGCACTTGTAGTTTTTGAGATTTCGTGATGAGTGAGTGAGTGACCTTTCGCTGTTATATATATAGATACAAATTATTTTTTGTGATATATATACTCGTATATCAATACAAAAATGGTTTAATTTTTTTTGATATTATGTAATTTTGTGCAGTTTGCTACTGAATTACTACTTCCCAATTGTAGGTGACGTTGGAGTAAAGTTAAAACATACCTAACGGTAAGTTTTAATCCTTAAGTGTCTACACTGAATAGCAGCATATCTCACTGGCGATTGATAGTTTTAGCGGCATTAATGGCGTTAGTCGGGATAATTTCGAATTAAATTTAACAATATTTCAATATTTTCGGCTTCCATTATGCCAAAATTTGTCCGTCTCGACAGTACGCTTGGTGACGCCTTCCGGTGCGAAATACCACTAGCGCAACGTTCGCGCCTATGCACAGTGGTCCCGGTTCCTAAGAAGGCGGTCATAGGGATTGCAGGTCGGATTCAAAATGAAGGAATAACTATTTTACCTAATAAATGATTATTATGAAGTTCTAACGGAAATAACATTTAAAATAAAATATTTTTTATAAGCAAGGTAGTTAATGTTATTATATATAATATTTTCAAAAAATGTCATCCATATAAAAAAATTGGTAGGTAACAATAAAATTGGTTTTATTTATTTCTGAGCATAGTTAAATCGGTATATAAATATTAACATTTACTAGATAATAGATAGCTGAACATTTTTATATTATACAAGGGCTAATTACATAGTAAAACATTAAAGTCAAGTTTTTTTGCAATTTGTGACTTTTTGAGTACTCCAACGAGTTGTTCCGAAAAAAGTTTTTAATCAGTATTAGAAACAAGATCGATTGGCATCAAAAATGATTTATGTAATATGGCGATTTTCATGCTAACTGTAATTTTTTTTTTAATCTGTGAATGGGGATCAATAATTCCATTAAAAAATGGGTAGTGTCCTAAGATAATTTTCGAGTAGTTGCAACGGATAAGGCACTTCCCCTTATTGCCCCGCTGAAATTTTCCACCCTGTATAGTAGAGTGAGACATAGCATATGCGAAACGCTACCATACAACTTACAGTTTTTTCGTTGTTTCACTGCCGCCTGCGAATGCGTCGTACACCGATGGTAACCGCATAAGGAACACGACCGTATTTGTATGTACAACCCGGTCACAATATCTGTGCACCTGACCTCGTGACGTCATATCGGCGGTCTGGGTACGGTGTGAAAAAAGTTTTTTCGAGAAATGTGGAGGTAAAAAAAAATTACTAACCTTTTCAAATCAATTTATTGTTGATGAAGGGTTTGTTATTAAAAAACAATAATTTTGATTACAAAAACATTTATTATTAAACTCAGTCACTATAAATTATTGACTCTATGCCTGACATTGTATCTTCCTCACTCTCACTTTCTGAACTCTCCGAACTATCTTCCCCTAGTGATATTAAAAGTTGTGTGATGTTGTCATCTGCTAGATGATCCTTTTCCCAGTATTCTCGCTGTAGTCTCTCCACGTGATTCACTTCTTTTTTCCAGTCAGCTGGCGTAATTGACTTAATCGCATCTTTTGTAAGTTGTTCTATTTTCTTTTCCGATTGGTCAATGTTTTTATCTGCCACCCTTTGCTTTACCAAGTTCCATATATATTCGATAGGGTTTAGGTCACAATGATAAGGTGGCAGACGCACAACTTCTTGGCCATGCTCTCGCATCAAATCGTCGACGACATATTTTTTCGGCGGCTTTGTTCTCTGTATAATGGGATACAATTCCCTCTTTGTCATTTTGTCATTAAATGGAATATCGACTGCGTCGAATGGTAGGGTGCATTGTCTATGACAACTATACCGTTCGGCGGTAAATTTGGTATAAGCTTTTCACGAGTCCATTTTGAAAAATTGTTTGTGTCCATCTCGTTATGATAATCGCCGATTTTACTTTTACATTTATAAAGTAATTCTGCACCTTCAATGAATCCATTTTCTCCTCCAGCGTGTACAAGAATCCAACGTTGACCCGGATTTAAATTTTTCTTCACACTGCTGTCGGTATTTTTTTGCCAGCATTTACTGACCGTATAGTGGGAATGGATCCACGTCTCGTCCAGGTACCTACCTGGACGAGACGTGGATCCATTCCCACTATATATAACCGGTTTTTTATCAGCGCCAAGGTCATTACTCTCTTTCATACGGCCGTAGGTAGCGAGCCCTCCATGCGGCGATGTCCGGCTTTTGTGTCAATACACAACGGATATTTTTACACTTTTTGAACTTGTAGCCCAATTTGTTAATTAAAATATTTCTTAATTATGTTCTCCCACCTTGAAAATTTAGGTCTCTCTTAACTGCTGCCAGAATTTTCTTCAAAGTTGGGATTTCTTTTTTTACAGCATAAAAACTGTTGATGATATTTCGTATTGCGCAAATATCAAAATCATCTACTTCGATGCGTTTTTTGTACTGTTTACGCTTCTTACCCGGTGTCGATAATTTTGGTTCTGAGTGGGTTTCTAAATTATTACTAGTACTTGGAGTCGGACTAGCGCCCGGCGAAGTAGGTGGTTGTACGGCGGATGTCTTTGGCTTCATTTTTAATTTTCATTAGAGTCCTCTTTGATATCCCAGTTGCAGCACAGGTTCGTTTCACCACTTGGTCTACAGGTATGGTGTACTGTTTATTTGCTTTCTCCGATTCAAAAAACTTGAGCACTTTCAAGATTAAATTTCTTGATTCGCTGTGTATTGTTTTTCCCATGACTTCAGTTTAACAGCTACAACAATTTTAATAACAACCAAACCAGTCCAAACTTAACAGTCTAAACTTAACAATAAATATTAAAAAACAAAACAACAACAAAGCGAAAATATCAAAATTATCGGGACGTGTATCGGCAACGAAGATGCTAACCGTACTGTCGCACCGAGGAGTGCGCGGAGAGGTGACAGGGGAAGCGGGAGAGGCGCCGCATTCCAGCGAGGTGCACAGATATTCTGACCGGGTTGTAGGTACTGTTTGGACGGTTGGAAGAGTAGTGTTGTGTGTTGCAGAGGGAGGCGTGGGAGTTTGTGCGGGCGGGCGGTCGTCAGGCGCGGCGTTGGGCGCGTCGCTGGTGGAGCGCGCTGCGGCGGCGTTGGGCGGGGCCGCGCGACACGCGCCGCACCGCACGCACCCACCCGCCGCTCCCGCGCCCATACACCACGCGCATGTGCACGTGTGAGTACATACACACACTAATCATAATATAGCCCAGTCGAATTAGCTCAATCAAGGTTTTAAGTACAAATTTTCCTTCGGAGTTCGTTGGGGCACACTAAATTTGGTTTCGCGTGGTACTCGATCCGTTGCGTCATCCGCCATCTTGATTTTAATTAAATTATTCAATGAACAAGGTTAATTTACTTCTTACTACTACTAAGTTGTAATAAAAAAAAACCATGTAAACATTAAAATAATCGAGTTGTTAATCAAACAAGAATTCACCCCCTCTTTTGGGGTATAAATCGGATTATTGAAAAACAAAAATTGTCCCCTAAATTCAAGATGGCGGATGACGGATCGAGTACCACGCAAACAAGGCAAGGGCACATAGCACGCAGAACAGATGGCCGATGGGGCTGGAAGGTTCTGGAGTGGAGACCACTGATCGGCAAGCGTAGCGTAGGTCGTCCACCTACACGGCGGACAGACGACCTGATAAAGGTTGCAGACGACGTTGGATGCAGGCCGCTTCCAACCGGTCCTTTAGGAAAATTATAATGGAGGCCTATAATTTTAGAATAAAACTTATTTCTTTGTTTCTTTCTATAAAGAGGAAACATTTGTTTGTTTGTTTTGAATAGGCTCCGAAACTACTGCTGAACCGATTTGGAACATTCTTTCACCATTAGAATCCTACAATATCCCTGATAGTCATAGGACATAGGAAATTTGCACAAATTTAGGGAAATGTATGAAAACTTCGATAATGTAACACAATGTGTGAAAAAATTCCATATATCGCGTACGCTACGAAAACTATTGACAAAGAGCAAAGTAAAGTTAAATGTTTATAAAAATGTCAGCAATACCATACGCCTGAATTTTAGTGTTATGTCAAAATAAATGCTTTTTCATGTTTACATATGCAATTGTATAACAGAAAAATCATTAAATCGCATACGCTGCGGAAATTATTGATAATAGAGCAATGTGATGTAGGTATTATAAAGGTCATTAATAACTACAAAAAAGCCTGCAATGCCATATGTCAACTATTACCGTGCTTAACATAATATATGGTTGCCAGGCATGTTAGCTTAGGAGAAAACACGAAGAGAAAATTGCAATTTGCCAGCGAATGTGCTATGTAACTGGCATTTATTTAGGTCAACTGTGACACAGATAACTAATAGATTGTTCGCTTAAGCGTGACGCGTTGACGTTTACCAAATTGTTTGTGCTACGGCCTCTGTATTATATATAGTGCCACCAACTTATCTGTTGCAAAATGTGGTGCCGGTGGGCAAAATTTGAACTACATATACATATACATCCATACATACCTACTAATTTTCACGTTTATAATATTAAAAGTGGGATTATAATTGCAGAATTTGCAAAAAAATTGTAAAGAGTGGCTTGAAAGAGTGCCCCATGTTTTGATTCTCTTTTTTCTTGGTGAATTTCTTAGTACCAAATTCTCGACTAGCGACGCCGTCAACGGAACAGATAAGATGGTGAGGCTGTAGATACATTGTGTGTTGTCTCGGCAGTCACGCGGAGATGTTCGCGTGCATGGGCGCATGGTGTTGCTACGCGAGCGAGTGCGGAGTCTCCGTGCAGACCATGGAGGGGCTGTTCTCCTCCGCTGTACCATTCCTCTTGCCGCATGACATACCTGTAAGTTACATTGCTATATTATACACTATTGGCCTCTTTGTCTAGGAATTTATTTTCAAAGTTATATAATTATTGTATGATCTTTGAAGTACTAACGCCTGTTTAGCGAAACCAAACGTCAAAATTACTCTTATTAGGGATTTGAACCCGCGTCTCCTGACAATCCTGTTGTTGCCCCTTCCCTAACAGAACGTCAAACAATGCCAAGATTAATTATGATACGGAATTAAGGCAACAAAAGTATAAGGATATATATTATATATGGATATAATCTGCTATTTTTATGCATTGATGGCTGTGCCATAACCTGAATCTGGTCGCTTAGCACCGGTCTGAACACATCGTACTGTGTCTTGGTTCCTTACGCAATGCTCGTAGGATTTAGTAACCAGAGAGCCTATTTGTATTTTAGAGATGCGCTTGCATAGAGCTCTAGCCGTACGCTAGCTTTGTATTGTTATGTTAGAGTACGTAGGACATTAGGGTGGCGTATGCGTAGCCCTATACATATAATAATAACCCTGGTATAGATCGCGGCACGGAACTTGAACCAAAATGTTGGTCTTCTGCGCAGGTACAGTTATGGACAAATGTAGTAGACGAATACTTACTCTGCGGTGGTTAAAAATGAAATGCAAGTTAAACCAAATATCAAATTTAATAAAAATATAAAATTTAAATTTATAAATAACAATTTAAATTATAATATTAAGAATCACCATAATATATAACCGCGAACATACTGACTGCTCCCAAAGATTACAAAACTAAGCGATTTTTTTTTATTTTCATTGTTTTTTTACAGGAACCATCGTTGTTATGTCACGCGGCGGCGCATTTGTTGCTTAGTTTATCGAAAAACGTGAAACTGACCAGTGACCCCGTCACGTTAGTTGGAGACCTCTACAGTCACGCACAAAGATCTTTGCATTATTTGGAACCTAAGGTAAGACTACTTAAACACTGAAACTGTGAAAAACGTAACCATTCCTACATCATAACCCTGTAAGAAACTGCCCTTTTACCGAAGACTTTACATTCTTTACTCAATGTAAAGTTTTTACTTTTCTACCGACTTCCAAAAAGGAGGAGGTACTCAATTAGACTGTATTTTTTATGTTTGTTACCTCATAACTTTCGACGAGTGAACCGATTCTCAAAATTATTATTTTTTTGAAGTTTTCCCATGTTTTTTTATTTAAATTTCATCAAATTCGGTCCAGTAGTTTTTGTGTTACACTCCAATAACTGAATAGAATGGAAGTAAAATTAGTCTATTGCAGATATTTTTTCAAATAGTACACAAAAACTAATACGTAATAACTATTAACTATACTACTAATACATAATAATAAATCATAGATTTCGTTTTTGATCTCTAAATAATAGTAGATTAGTAGCCAAGGGCTGTAAGGCATCAATTGCAGCCCGAGATATTTATATAGGCGCCTATAGTTCGTTAATCACTTTTTTTTATTTTATTTTTTCAAGAACGAAATTGAGCTCGTTCGATATTTAAAATTGATGACTACTTGTATAATACTCATACGAAGACAAGGCTGAATAGCGAAGCGACCTCTTTTGCCATTGGGCTGAATGCATGATGTCTAGTGCCAGTATGATGGTTAGATGTACGCGAACTTTTTGAACGAGTGGTGTTTTTTTAAATTACCTGCCGCCCCCTTGGGCTTTTCTAGCTACTTTATTACTGTAGAGCGCTAATTGGTCATCTACAAGCCCCATTTAGGGGTAATAAGGACCTACTTACCGAATATGAGAGATGTAAATACATTTTAAATGTTCGCTAAATATGTATGGCGTAATGTATATTTTACTTGTACCTTTTGGCGATACGACATGGCGGCTATGTGAACATGCTCATTATAAATATCTGTATAATTGGGTGGTACATTTTAAATCATGCGCGCTCAACAAATCTACTATAATGAATAGTAGATTTGTTGAGCGCGCATGATTTAAAACAATAAAGCCCGCCATGTTACTAATTTCTGGTTTAGTTTGAGTCGACTAGTCTCGATCCTGTTGAAATGTCCGGTTAAAGTTACGTACTGATGAAATTAACCGCAGAAAATGTTATTAATCAAGAAGCAAAAATTGTCTACAATAGCCTCGACTTACCGGCTTACAATGGCTTTTTGCGATGGAAAGAAAATAAGAAGGCGGCTCGATTAAAAAAATATTTTAATTTTCTCGCACAATGCATAGTAAAACAGTGTGTTTAATTCACGTGGATAAAGATGACTTTCTATTTATAAATTCTTTAGAAATCACTTTCTTTCCGCACTAGTAGGATAAATAACTATTAACCCGTTGACTCGCGATTCGCCATATTTGGCTAATAATACAATAGATTTCGCAGAAATCAACCTACTTTTCCAGGAACTGCAATGTGTGTGGTTAATGCCTTACATCTCTTTACCTTACGAGCATACTCAAGTTTCATGGAGCACATAATATATACGCTCGGTTTTGCCTGCACGGCCGACAGTTAGTTTAGTTTTAGCTTTTAGCTAAAAGTTCTTTATTAAGTCAAGCTTAAGAATAAGCATTATTTTTTATTTAGAAAATTAAGAAGCTTTACTCACTTACTTATCAGTTACACCCGAAATGTTTAGTTTATTGCGCTTAAATATCGAACCATCTCCTTCTCATCATACATGCTTCGTGTGTAACTGTTCATTTCTGTATAACAACCTAAGGCGCTGAACACACAGAAAAGACGTGTATAAAACGCAGACGGGGCGCGGACATATGTCTCTTCCGCATCCCTTCGATACAAAATGTATGGAAGCGTCGCGACGTAACACATAGATATGACAGGGCGCTGACACGACGCTTACCTACTCGTCTGCAATCTTTTCTTAAACATACAGAAAGGACGGGGCACGGGTGCGAGTGGACGAGGGACGGGCGAGAACGACATTAGCTTTATCTTAGGAAGAAGACATGTTATCCTGTCAGTATCGGACGGCGGAATGAAGTTGGTTGAAAACCGTCATCTCTCCCGGCGCCCAGCGTCACGTCTTTTCTATATGTTTTAAAAAGTCGCGACGGCGCCCTGTCTGCGGCCTGCCCGCGCCCCGGTTTCGTCTTACGTCTTCTCTGTGTTCAGCGTCTAATATTGTAAACAGACGGCAGGCGTAGTACGAGAAGCGTTGATTTCCCTGTCACTCCGCGGTGCGTCGGGGGCGGCAGGTGTGGGGGGCGGCGCGGGGGGTGAGGCGCGGGCATTGCTCTCCGCGTGGAGCAGCGCCGTGCCGTCTGCGCCGCACTTGGCATTGCCGCCCCTCACCGCGTTATTGCTCGCATTCGCACATGCACCGACTGCCTCTAAAAAGGTATGTTTAATCATTGCAATTTCAGAGAGAAAATTCATATCCTCGGACAAGATACGAAACCGCATCTTCCGACAAACTGTTTCAGACGCCATGACCGCTAGGCCACCGAAGTTCGAGGTCCACGCGCATCGAATTTTAACTCTATCTGATTTTAACAGTCGTCGTATGGGGATGGATGTGAATTTTTCTCTCTAAAATTCAATTTTTGGTATCGCTAAGCAGGCGATAGTGCTTTAACAGTAATGCTATAAGAAAAGGTATGTTTATAGCTTATGCTATTTATAAAATCTCATTAGTATAGTAGTCCTGACGCTACTACAGAGTAAGGCACACTGTCCACGGTCGCATCATTTTGTATATTTGTTATGTCCACGTCCGGCAATCGTGCTGCAAAAAGTTTCAGTTTTCTTTTAAGTAGCCTCGCGTTATCCCGACAAAAGGACGTCCTTTCGTTGGGAAAATGTCTAGCGATGATGATGATGTTATTATAGTATACAAATTTATAAGCAGACGACGAACCAGGCGAAGAATGTACTAGCTTCATCCGTAGATCGAAAGAAATATAAATTGTAGATTGTTTGTGGCTGCCAGGGAGTTATCATAAGATGATTCTCTATTTCAATAATTTTACCTAATGAATAAAAATAAGTAGCGAAATTAATCTTTATTTTTGAATATTCTAGTAATGTATATTATATAAACAAAGATATTGTTCAATAATGTGAACAAAATTGGCTGCCGAAGCGTACAGGTGTATGCTTCTTGCAAGTCGCTTGAGTAGTGACATGGTGCGGCGCGGACTGCATACCGCATGACGACAGCCAAACGCGACGATGCCGCTTCGTTGACACTGTTTTGATTTTTTCTACGCAAAATGTAAGCAATCGTCATTTAACGATAGCGTGCGGCTTACGTGGACAGTTAGACCTAAATAATTGTAGAAAGAAGCGTCACTCATGTACAAAAGTAAAAAAAGCTTAGATATAAAAATTAGACTTATACTCTTATGACCGTCCCTGCTTGTCCGCTAAATTGAAACTTATCGGGAGATACGTTAATACGTTTCAAGTAACCGTACGAGCTGAGAGCCGAACTACAACCAAAAAACCGCCTGGACGGTGCTCTGCGCGAACGTTAATAAACTGCGGAGTGTAACCCCCCTTACGCTACTGAATGTGACTCTCTTTAAAAGCAATTAAATGACAAGACGGGGAAGTTATACGCGTGATATGAATCACTACGCTTGCCCATGACAATTGTCATGGATTGTCATGGGTAAGCATAGTATTGCAGTGCCAGTAGCACTGTAGTGTTGCATGGCGCGGATTGGTTACTGACGCTATGGTTATTGAGTCTATATCGCGTACTAATTTCACTTAGTAAGTTAACACAGTAATGCTTTCGCACTATTGTTTCGTAGCAGAATATCTGGCATTACAGTGGTATCAACCAAGACGCCTTCATGCACAAAAGGCCTACCACCTAGTAGGTCGGGTTTCCTCGCCTCGTACTATTCGCATCCCGACGATAAAGAGAATATTCTAATCTGTCCCCTCACTAACAAAACTTATTGCGCTTTAGGTGCAGTAAAGGAAATATCCGGAAAGTACTTCCGTGTTATAATTAATGTTCACGGCACTAAAGAACTCGTGAGTGTATAACAAATTTACGCATAGTACTATAGCTTGACCACAACCGCTGTACCGCGCCTTAGGTATGACAGACATGGTGCGTAGACGAAAAGTCTAAGTACTATGGTGTAATCCGTGGTAGCGAGTACCTAAGGCGCGGTACAACGGTTGCGCTCAAGCTATAGTAGGTATAGTAGTACCTAGCTTATCTTTCGCTCACGAAGTAGGGAACGATGCAAGTATAGATTTCTCATTTGTAATCTAATGCGATGTCAATGTAAGTATCTGTTTTGAAGTGTTTTGTTTACGGATTCTGAGATTTTACGAAATGATCTTCAATGAACTGACGCCTGTTTAACGAAACCAAATCCATTCTCCAGATTCCCGTTCGATGGTGTAATTTTTCTCCCTATTATTTTACTATTTACTTTTTGATATTACCCTCATTTTTATACTTTGCGTTTTGATCTCAGAGCAATACTCCAGACGTATGCTCAGCATTGAATCTAGACTTGAGTACATATCAGAGTAAATATGGAATGGTTATATAATATATTAATGGTATATATAATACCATAGAGAAGTGGAGATTCATAAATGTGGATTTAGCACGAAAATTTGCGTAAGTGTAACGTAATCGTATCACCGATATACTAACTATATTAGTTATCTGTGCCACAGTTGTCCTAGACAAATTATAGTTTGTCCTGTATATGTCAACCACGGATTTAGGAAGGAAGAGGGGATGTGTTGAGAAGGCGTGACACGTGTCGCAACAAGTTCCGGATAACTTGTTGGCTAAAATCGTAAATATCGGCGCGCCAGTGTGTAGTATACTTCGACATGAATTGCGGATAGTGTTATGAAATTGTTTACAACTCAACAAACAAATGCCGCAATGTAGTATAACGATACTCGCTCATCGTCGCGTATTGCGGCCGCTGCTATCTGATTTGTCAGTGTGCATTATAATGAGTTGGTGTAAGTAGCTAATGAGAGCGTTGCGTTCAGCTTATTACTTTATGAGTTTAGGTTTCATTTATAGGTGTGAAGTGCAGTGGGGATGCGTAATTGAAAAACTGCGACATGTGAATCAGTAAAATAAATGCCTCGCGCCATATCCCCTCCCTTCTTTAATCCGTGATGTCAACGTTGCGATTATATTACACTTACGCAAGGTTTCGGGTTAGGCCCACTGAGCGTGTTTCCCGATTTCTGGATTACCGGCCTTAAACTTCTATTGTTGTCACAGGTGATAGCAGAAGGCATATCGAGCGCCGCGACGGCCGCGCTCCGAATGTTGACGGACCCGGCGGGTGCAGCCGCAGAGACAGACATCACGGACTTCTTCCTCGCCTTGTTCACCGCGCTTCTGCCACAATTGGGAGATTTCGCCTATACTGCCATTGATGTATTCCTTGACGTCGCGCAAAGGTAAAAATTGCATTCATTACCCGAATGCGGCGAAGCAAAAAAGAGGGTTATATTTTTGATCTGTATTTGTGTATGTTCATCTGTTCTCATAAAACTTCTAAACATTACTTATCATAATTTGATAAATGTTGACGTTGGAAGCGTCTTGAAATTAAATAGAAAAGGCTTAGCTTTTCTAGGCTAGGACCTTTATTGCGCCTATGTGCGTACTCATGTCAAATCCTGTGAGTTTGTTTATTGTTCATATGAAGATAAATTATTTTTATACAGTGTAAACTATAGATTGATATTTACAATATGTAGTATTGACCGAGAGAGCGAAGCGTTTCTGCTTTAACTGGTCAAATTGACTTTCATCTATCCGTATGTTAGGTTGTATGTACGTCTTCCTGTACAGGTCGCATTGCAACCAATCTTGACGAAATTTGGTATGCATGTTCTACAATTTAATATATTTTTTTGTAGTCGGCGATTTTGAGTGGGGTGGTACTTTTCCTAAACAGGGGGAAGTTTGCCACGGCGCTATTTACCGACCGATATTGATAAAATTTGGCTCACATATTAGGTTTTTACCTGACTTTATCGAGGATTTTCGAATATGAGCATAATTGGTCTAGTGGTTGCCGAGATAATAGGTAATGAAGTACTGCGAAACATTGCTGCTGATAAGACTATGTGCTCACGAGGTCTACTGTTGCAGAACTGCTAGTGCTCATTTTTGCTTACTAGCTTAACTTTCACCCCCTCGGGGGTGAAATTTCCAAATACATTTCCTTAGTGGATGCTTTTTTTCAACAACACTGCATAGACTCCAGGGTCCTTACTTTTTATATACTATTTGCAATTTGTTATTGAAAAACAATTATTTTTAAGGACAGCATAAAATGCTAATTTAGGAGATATAGGGGAACTAAGTACTTATTTTCTAAAGACTATCTATGTACTTAACTTTTTATCGTATTTTTTAAATACATATATAGATTAATTTGTTTCTGAGATGGTATAAGCATTTAATATGTTTCGAATTCAACTGTTAACATACAATTTCGAAGAGTCCAGATGTGTTGCATACGTGGGCTAACTTTGTATGTACCTTAAACTTTATGGTGATGTCTCAGGGGAGGCACGGACAGCAGCCTGGAGCGGCTGGTGGAGTGCGTGCGGTTGGGCGTGGAGGCGGGCGGCAGCGGCGTGCGCGTGCGGCCGCTGCTCGAGCTGCTGCAGCGGCACGTGCTGCCGCGCGCGCACCACGACGCGCCCGACCTGGCGCGTGCCGCGCATCGCCTGCTAGCAAGGTAAGTGCTAACTACACTCACACTGCATATAATGTAGTAACTACACTCACACCGCTTGCTTTTAACCATATAGATAGCGAACACGTATATTCGACTTTCAAAATGACGTACAGAAATATTTGAATAAACTGCGCTTTTCCTTATTAAATTATCAATAAACTTTAACTTTAAGTATATTATACCAATATATGAATTGAAATGGAAATTCAAAATGTGGTTATTAGACAAGCGTTTCTATAATTTTATGCTATGGTAGGTATATTTAATTTATAAAATGTATTTTATTGCCTTATTTAATATTCGACTGAAATCGGGTACATTTTTTCTAAGTTAAAAAATCAATGTAATTTTTTTTTATTGAATCAGAAATTTGCTCGCCTTGATCATAGATTAGGCAGTGATATTCATGTATAAATAGCCTTGATGAGGCAGAACGTAATGGGTCCTTTCTATCTTTACTATTATAAGAACGATTGTACCTACTTTTCTTATTATTACTAAATAATTATTATCATTATACCAAGAAGTTCTTAAACATTTTGAGAACGCCCAGTTGAAAGTTTTCATAGTGCTACTTGTATATTGCGCACTAGTGCGATAGGTCGCAAACTTCTGTATTGGAGGAGACTGCTTTTAAAATTTTGCATTGTTTTAACTAATAGTGATAATTTTGAGTAATTCTAATTGTTTTTTGTTTTCTTTATAGTACGTTATCTTTGACTTGGTTTATTTTTATTTCTAGTGTTTTAATCCACCGATGGCGGTACTTTTTCCCGAACAAATGTACCGAGGAAGAAGCGGCTCAGCGGTCAGACGAACTGCGCGCGGCGCTGTCTGCTCTCGGCAGGTCGTTACTCTTGCCGGACATCGATCTGCTGAGACTCAACTTGGAAACACTTGACGTACTTAACACCAAGTGGAAATTGTACCATAAAGTAAGTAATGTATTGTATTATAAATTCAATTAAATATCTTATGCGTATCAACAAGACGAAAATTACCATGTTTAAAAGGTAACATAAACACATACAATGTCAAAAAAAATTAAGGAAAGTTTAAAAAAAAAACATTATATGAATCAATATTGTAGGAAATTTACTTTTTGATAACTTTTGTTATAACCATTATTCGTGTGAAATTTAAAATAAACGAGTTATTCAATAAACAAAAGTAAGTTGAGCCTTAAAATCACGAAGGCGGATGACGCAACGGATCCAATACCACGGAAAAAAACAAAGACTTCAAAAGAAACAGATAAGAAAAAAAGAAAGTGACCTTCCCTAAAGAATTCCGAAGGAAAATTGCTACTTATATTTTTTCCGGGTTTGTCTCTTTTTTGAGCTAAGTCGATTGGGCTATAATGTTATAAGGGTTCCTGAAGTATGTAACGCTGCTCAAGTGTAACCTGAACACGCGATATTGCAAACTCATTGGCCGCTGGTTCTCGATCTTGCCCGTAGATCAATACAATTCTCGATAGCACGAGCCTACTGTTCTGAAAATTAGTATTTGTATATATTAGTAAAGGCTAATAGTTGATTTGTGTTGTGCAGGTGATATTCCGCAATGAGTTCCTGGGCGAGTTCCTGAGGGTGTTGCTCGGGGGGCTGATGGAGGGCGGCTGGCGGTCGCTCGCGCGCGAGGAGGTGACGGCGGCGGTGCACGGCATGGCCGCCGTCGACTTCGCGGCATTCCGGCTCGCCTTCCTGCCGCACTTCCTGCGCGAGCTGCCCGGTCTGGCGCACACACATCTCCACCAACTGGCGCAGTTCCCGCCAGACACGGTCAGTGCACCAACCACTATACACATTTGTGTATACATAGATTAGATTCACAGATATATTATGTACAATAGATAACGCAAGTATCACGATTTGTATTGGAACTAAGCGTGCCGACTTTTTAACCTACTTCAAAAAAGAAGGAGGTTATATTTTATTTTTTATTTACACGAAAAACAAACAGCTGCAAATTCAAATTCAAATGGCTTATTGGCCTTATAACATTGTCAGTTACACTGGGCAAGTCAAATTTACAAAATAATATATATGAAGAAAGAAGTCAAAATTTAGGAAGTATATTCTACAGTGATAGTAAGATTATTAATAATGTCAAACAGATTAATGAAAAAAATTTACAGTACAATTACATTACAATTTGATTTAAGTGCTATGTTACATGTTTAAAATACAAATATTAAATATATTCAAATAAAAATGTGCTTCATTAATGATAATCTTACCTAAAATAATTGAGTCAACTCTTTATTCGATATGGTCTGGTCGTTTTTTAATACGAGAACGAAGATTCGCTGAGACGTAGTTTCATAAATTCATTTAATGAGTAAAATGGATTAATTTCGAAAAACTGTTTAATCTTTATTTTGAAGTCGTTTGCGGGCAATTCTCTAATTCTATATGGCAAACTGTTGAACATGCAAATCTTGTTGAGAATGCCTTGTTTTTTTACTTTTACTAATCTAGTTCTAGGTTTAAGTAATTTTTCATTATTTCGCAGGTTATAATTATGAACATCTTTATTTTTAATCAGATTAGCATTGTAAATTTCGATAAGACAATTGTAAATATATAAGGATATTGCCGTCATGATTTTATTGTCTTTAAAGTACTTTCTGACTGACGTACGTTTCCTTAGTCCATTATCCTTAAAGCTCTTTTTTGCGCTCCTAGTACCCTTTTCATATCTGTCCCATTGCCCCAGACCGTAATGGTTATTAAATAATGTAGTATAAGGATCTTGTGAATACAAAAGCCTAACAGTTTTCGCTTAAACTTGCATTCAGGGCATTGTAAGTGCCCTGAATGCAAATAGGTAACAATAGGTAATCGTGCTTGATTAAAGAACACAAACAGGAAACAAAAATTAAAGTGATGCACACAAATAAGACTCGATTATAAGTTTACAAGCAACATAAAGCCACATAAAACCTGATTTACCAAAAAAGAAACAGATAATTATGAGATAAAAAAAAAAAGAAAAACATGCACATTTACATCAGTCAGTGTAAAAACGCTTGCTTGTCAAGAGTTTTGTATTTTGCTTCATCACAACTAATTTAGAATATTTAGAATTAAACATATCAATAGTGCGAGGAAAAAAATAATTATGACGATAGTTGGAGTGACAGCGAGGAGCATATAACTGTAAATAATTTCGACGACTAAACATCCTATATGGTGTTATTATTTTAATCTCCGATAGTAGTCTCGAAGAGTCAATTATATTCAGTATTATATTGTGCAAATTGTAAGGTCTGCTGCCTGGTGACGTCTACAACTGTCCACATAATCAGGACTTTGGACTTTGAGTTTATAGTTAATGATCCTTAAGAATTTCTTTTGCGGTTTCTCTAGCATATCTACATATTTAGCATATATGTTCTATTGTATGTTTTTTTTTGTGTATGTTCACCGATTTCTCTCCATTTGTGGACCGATTCTTAAATGCTTTTTTTGTTTTAGTAGGATATACTTCAGAGGTGGTCTCGCATTTAAATTTAATCATATTCGGTCAAGCAGTTTTTGTCTTACACTCCAATAACTGAAAAGTGTTACGCCTATCTTTGTGATATCATCTTTCACGGTGAATGACAATCGATCCCGTAAGTAGCAAGGGTCCTAAAAATGACGCAATTATTTTTTTTACCTATAAATGGAACAGAATTCAACACCAAAGTGTAAAATAACTTGTCCAAGTCGGTACCATGCGCACAATATTTTGTTAATAGGTACTTTTGAACTATCATGGGACCGACTTCACCAAGTTATTTCACACTTTATGGTGTTGAAGTCGGTTCCAGTTTTTGGTAAAAAAATCAATGAAAATGAATTAACGCCTTTGGGGGCTCGAAATTGTTGGACTATTGCAGTTAATTATCAAATAACGTGTTATTTAGTTTTTGACACCTTGACGCTTAGTCGGGGTTTGGACAGGGGAAGTACACTCATTTGTGTTATCTATTGTACAAAATATATCTGTGGATTAGATTTTAGATTATTTTGATTTTAGATTAAGGTATGCGATTTGTGTCGAGAATTAAAAACGTAAACGCGCTCACAAATCGGTTCACATTGAATGCCGTACCAATGGCACATACATAAGCGTGTACACCAATAATAACAGACTGTTCATAACGCCGTGTGCATTGTATGGACATTAAATGGTAAAACAGTCACGTCTATCATCTAGTCGTTATTACTCCGACCGGTGTTCGGGCAGTACTGATGCCCATCCTCATGGAGAGCGTGCTGCAGCGAGAATCATTGGACATGTTGAACCGCAGCCAATGACTACACGATGCAATGATATCGTAGATGGCGGGAAAAGCCCAACAATGGCTATCGGTGATTATGTGTTTCTTTGAGTCTGAACGTGTAATAGTGGATTATTAACCGTTAAGTGTTAACTCATGCTGCATGAGTGTAGGCAAAGTGAACAAAATTATAAAACATTGTTTTGCCGTTTTCTTCGTAAATCGTCTTGGGAAAGTTGTAGTGATGCATCCACCGCATTACTAGAACGGACTTAAACAAGACAGTGACTTAATGAGATACTTATTTATGTGACTGTCACTTTACCCTGACTGCTTGAATGGAAATGTAACTTGATGCAACTATAAATATTTACATAAATAACTTGAAGAATGGCAAATGTACAGAAGTAAGAGACCAAATACAAAGGAAAAAAGTACTACTACTGGATAAAACTGTCACCTCTACAACGGTGAAATGATAGCTCGTTCAATTTAATTCGTTCAGCAACCGATAAGTTGCGAGCGACTATCTTTCAGGCATCAGCAGACAATGTGTGCGGTCATCCTTAGGTGTGCCTTACAGTATCACGCAAGTAGGATATAATGATGTGTTATAGGTGCAGCTAATGCTATTATTTATATAATGCTATGTTGCTATGCTATTTAATTATATATAATGCTATGTCTTTGAACCGCCATAATGGCTTTTCAGTGGAACAAAATATGACCATTACATAAAACCTTTATCACGTAGTTTTAAGTAGGTAGCAAGAATCTAAAAGCGTTTTTTACTTCGCTGCGTTTACTTTTCAGTTATATATTTTATTAGAATTAACTTTAGAAACAGGATATGTCCATATATTGTATTTATTGTGAGCTCGTATCTCGATATTTCGGCACAGTTGCATGTGCCATGTTCACGAGTAAACAACCGTTTTTAAAGTTAATTCTTGCATTAGTGACCAAGTCAGTTTAAAAACTTATATGTTTTATTGTTTTTTGTTGCAATATTTTTCATATAAGTTTTTAAACTATCATGGTCACAAACATTAGAAGTATTCAAATTATCAACGGGATTATTACCATGTATATTTTCTGTGAGTTTCCGATATTTCGGCACTGTTGCAAGCGCCATGATCACGGATGAACTATGGATTTGCGGGTGGGTGAATGTTTACGAGCAGACGAAACGGTCTACCCTCTTCCGTTCTCGTTTGTGATGCGAGGCACAGTGGCGCCAATAGTAGTGACTATTGTTCGCACTGTCACCCAAGACTTAATTTTAAGCGGCGTTCGGTCTAGAACCGCATTTACTAATATTTAAGTATGTGATTAAAATATTATACAGCACTGTTTTTTCGTTCAGATTTCAAAAATGCAGTATTAGGCCATTATATTTTGTACCTTATCATGATTAGCAATTTTTTTTAGTTTAAAATTACACATCTTTAAACGGGATGCAAACCCGCGTCCGCCGGCAATCCGTGCCAGACGCCATGACTACTAGGCCACTGAAACACCCACCCGAGCATCGAATTCATTTCACTACTTGATTTTAACCTTCATGGGTACCATACTTGATGTAACCGTCCCAGTTATAAGTAGAGTTTTCGTTCGAAAATTTGCATTTGCTAGGTAAGCGTTAGTGCTTCAAAAATCATATGTTATAAAAACTAACCGACTTCAAACGAAGACGAGATTTTCAATTGGAATGTATTTTTAATGTGTATGTGTGTATTACCTCAGAACTTTTTCGAAGTGAAAAGATTTCGATGATTCTTTTTTATTTGAAATAAAAAAGATTCTCATGTAATCCCATTTTAATTTGATCAAGATCTGACCAGTAGTTTTTAATACTAATTTATCATCCAAATTTAAAATATTGTTTGTGGAAGGTTTCATATGTAATAAATTTATTTCCAGGATTTACCAACATTCTCACAAAACATCCAGCGGCTTACCAACGACGTGAATTGTTTCCGCGCGTACAACTCTCTCGGCGCCGCGACTGAGGGCATGTCCGCGTAGCCAACACAAGACACATATGAAAGCTGCCTACTACTCAAGTATTGTGATAAATCATTACATTTGATGTGAACATGTTGTTAAAGCTGTTATATAACTGCACAGGTTATAATAATGTACATATTATAGCCTAACTACGCGACGTTTTTCAGTGGGCCGAGCACGAAAATCTGTTTAAGTGTAACGTAATCGCATTGTTTACGTATTGAGCACAAACTATAAGTTATCTATGCCACTATTGTACTAGATAAATGACTGTTTGTACTAAATACGTTAACGATGCGATCACGTTACACTTAAACAGATTTTCGTGCTTGGCCCACTGATCACTGTGAAATGGTCACGAAACTTAGCATTAGAAATTATGTGTATTAAAAATTGACAAAGTTCAGGATAATATTGTCCGTACTTACTTTAAATTATTTATTAACTTTCGGATCAAAAAAACTTACTACTATCACATTTTTATTTATCTTAACACGGACTAATATTGTTTATATATCAAAATAAAACGAATGACTAAAGCATTGGTAATCTTTTTGCTTCGCATTAACTGACGGCTATTTCTAACTGACTAATCTTTGCCGAAGGTACCTCCATCTATCAAGAAACGTGTTTTGTTCAACGTATTTAGTTTTAAATCTACGTTATAACTGCTATACATAAACTAATCTAGGCGTCTAACCTATAGATCGTCGCCTTACTGGTAAAGCCCAATATGTGGACTTTTCGGTCAAATTGACATAAAACGCAGCTCTATGTAATTTTTTCCACTCTATCGTCTGGTAAAACAGAATTAATACTGCGACCTACGAGTGCCGAGATAGCTAGTTAGTAGTTAAATACATTAAAAATATTTAAATAAATTCATTATTAAAATTTTATTATACAAGCAAAACAGCATTACTCATACATATGCCATGCCATCCAAATTAAAACCCCTTAAAATTAATATTTACTACTCACAAATGCCCACTTGTTAAAAAATGATTCTGTTTTATTTACTAACAGTTTAAAAGAATAAACAAACATGTTTTTATGCTTTATATTATGATAGATAATTATTACATACGTTTTTGCATCATTATTTTTCGAGCTCTTAAGTTTTAAAATGGTTAAATCTTTGCTTAAACTTTCCAATGCAATTAATTCAAAAACGATTACCGATGCAGTTATTTGATTCACAGTAAGCCGACTAAATGATAATAGTGGAAACTCTAAATTAAAACAGCAAATAACTGAAATTGGCTATTATTTTAATTTATCCATGTAGTTTACGAATTTATCACGTAATAATCAAAAGTATGACACAAGGCACAGAAGCACAAACCAACCAATCAAATAAATTGTGTGGTGGCACGGTGGTCACCCTCGGTGCGCGAGTCGCATTTGAATGGTTATTTTTTGTTTCCTGATTATTCAAATAATCTTATGCCATTTCATAATTTGAATTCAATTATTTATTGTATCTATCTGTACAAAACTAGCAATATACACTCATAATTACTACGGAATACCGTATTCGACCATACAGTTATGAAATTCGATTTGGAGCTGTAATCAAAGAATATTACTACTAGTAATATCTACTAGGAACATATTGAACCACACATATTTTAAAATATATATTTTTAGTTATAAATCAGGTAGTTTTATAAGTTGCTTTCCAGTATATGGGACTAATGTACTTAGATCATATGAAATCGTTGTAACTAAGTCGAATTTATTTTAAGGTATACATTGTTTTTGAAAGACTATTTAAGTATGTATCTATCGCGTGCATCGTTAACATAAAGTTGTTGAAAATTATTTGAAGTGTAAGTTTTATACATTCACACTAATTAAACTAAGCTACTATATTTACAAAAACTGTCTTTTATACAAAGATATATCTATATTGAAATTCCATTGTCAAAAATGTAATTTATTTATGTTGTGTATTCTTTATCCATGTATGTAGCAGTCAAAACTGTTCGACAAAAGTACTTTTGATTAGCAAAATCAGACAAAGCAGTTTTGACTGAACAAGTTTGTCAAAAGTAGTTTGTCTGAAAATCATGTTCCGGAGAAAAGCACCTAGTTTGAGCGGTTGAAGGTACTTATCTTCAGTTAGACTTTGTTTAGCTTTCATCATACCACCGGTTAGAACTAGCAGTTGTTCACGCGTAGTATCTAGTCAGAGCAAACTCACAATATGTGCGACGAGCGAAGCGAGGAGCGTTAGGTAATGACCACACAACGTGCGAAGCGAGCGAAGCTAGGTGCGGCGAAGGACCAGAATTTGGCTAAACCGAACCGAATTCTAACCGAAGATATTTAGTCAATAGGATTATTGTCGAATGCCTTCGGTCAAAAGTACTTTTTATTGATTTAGTAACTGCATATGTCTAACTGGCATTTAATGTGGTAATGTTTTGTTCTATTTGTAGCTATCAAACATCCTAAAATATATTTGGAATAAATTTAGGAATAGTCGACACCTAAATAAATGCATTTTGAATAGCCTTCAAGAGTTCCTTAGTTAAGTAGGTTTGTAGTTTCTTCATGTCTATTTGTATTTTATTAATAACTGACTAGGTTAGGTTTTTACTTTTTTAGTCGACTTGAGGTTAAATTTAATTAAAACGTAATATCTAGAATCAATAATATTATACTAGTTTGATTGGTTCGGAGAGAAATTTGATAAGTATAGAGTGGTTCAATCCTTTATTTACGAAATATTTTCTCTTGCATTGGCGTTGCGTGGCGGCAAACAAAACATGATAGAATACATGTTTATCACAGGAAAGATATTCTTTTTATGGCTACGGAAACATGCTTGATGCTCATAGATGTTTTAAAATATTCATATGGAATTCTTATCCGAGAAAAGTTAATTCATCCCTAAAACGCAGATTCGCTACGCATTACATACTTATTGAGTACTTTTAATTTTACAATTAGTTTACTACATTACTGTATGTGGGGAAACTAATATGTACTGTCAATTAACCTCAACATTTTTTTAAATTAATATAATGGGAGCAATTACTTGGGAGATAGATATAATATTCACACTTTTAGTCTTTATTTTTATTTAGTACGTAAAGGGATATTTGTGCATTAAGGTTCAATTATCAGTTTTTTTGTATGGTGCAATTGGAATGTGATGATACAAGTTCAAATTAGAATCATATTGCCTCCGGCAAGTACTTTAGTTGGTGTATCATGATTGACTATTTATAAAATTATGTTGTATGTATGCAAAGAGTAATAAAACTAATAGTTATTAAAATAATATTGTTTTATTAAACTAACTAACCAAGGCTTGTAAGCGTTTTCTATACACGTCTTTGACTATTAGTTCATGACTGGCGTATAGACGGAGATCGGGCGTAACGTCGACCCATCTGACGCCTACCGCATCATCACCCGCGTTTAACTTCAAGGCACCAACTGTTGAACCGCTTTCATCATGGAAGTTGTATGCGACACTTTCCATCCAGGCGTTATCAGTGTTTCTTCGATCATCAATGTAGCCTTTATAAACTTCTTCACCTTGACAGAAGAACTCTTTGAACCTCTGCTCCCATTCTTCTCTTTCTTCTAAAATTAAAGGTATTGATTTCCAGTTTAGATGACTAAGTTTTAATATCTAATTAAATAATTAATACAATTTAACCTTATCTGAGAGATTACCTTTAGACATAACTAGAGCATTTGTAGCTTCTTCTTGAAATTCACGCACAGCTGTTAGTGTGACCTTTTCTCCAGGATCTACCATTCCACCCGGCAGTGCCCATTCTCCTGTATCTCCTCTTTTGATAGCAACAAATTGTAAAATAGGTCTGAAATAGCCAACAAAAGTTATTGAATTATGTCTGCCGAGCATGGCAAACTCCATTCTCGCCATCGAGATTGTGGCTCTGTTGTCTGGTCCCTGTCCCTGGTCATCAGGGGACCTGATGCAACACAAATCTTGCACATCTATCCTCTTATTTTAATACCTTAAATGTGTTTTTGGCAAGTATGAAAAGCATATATAATTTTAAATTATCTTCAAATCAGAATTACATATAGGTATATATATTTACTTGTTATATTTGTCGATTGCAACGTTATTATCTTTTTATTTATTTTATTTTATTTTATTTTATTGAAATAGGTTCGGTTACAGGCATTAGGTCATTTCACATACAGGTATATAATATCAGTACACATAACATATTAAACCTAAAGTCCAATTAAAACCGCACACAACTTATATATAGAATAAAAATATTGACACAAAATGTTAAACAGAAAGTTTTTTTTTTTTTTTGTTTGTTAGTTATTAGGAAATAGTTATGAAGAAAATATATGCTATTGATTAATTGAAAATTTGAAGGACAAAAAACTGCATGAAAACATGTCTCTGGGATCACTCAATTCATCGTATCTACGACACATCCTGGTTAGAGGACTGTTCCGCGAGACATTATTGTTGGCAGGTGGTATGTTAAATAACTGGAATTTTCGAATAGAACGTGAGGGTACTTTAAAATTGACATTTGACAACAATTCACTACCAGACATACCATTAACAATCTTGTACAATGTACACAAATCAGTCGAACCTCTTCTATCATGAAGGCTTTTCATTTTAAATTTATTTAACCTGTCCGAATATTCTTTAATCTTCCGCCTTAGACCAAGTCTACTGCACAGTGACCGCAAAAATCTACGCTGAATAGCCTCAATTCTGTCTACATGCGTATCATATATTGGATACCACACAGAAGAGCAATATTCCAGAATTGACCGCACCAAGCTATTATATAAAATAATCCACGTGGCACTATTTTTGAAAGGTTTAGCTGTACGCAAAATGAAACCGAGCATTCTATTTGCTTTATTAGTAATGAGATCGTAGTGAGGCCTAAAAGAGAGCGTAGAATCAAACATGACACCCAAATCGCGAACGACTTTAACATGGCTTAGGACAGTTTCATCGAGGTGGTAATTATAACAAATGGGTGATTTATTTTTAGTAAAACTAATTATTTGACATTTACTAGCATTAAGCGACATATAATTAATTACGCACCAGTCACTAATCAAATCAAGATCTTCCTGTAGACGTGCACAGTCAATATTTGAGTAGATTTGACGAAATATCTTGATGTCATCTGCGTACGCCAGGAAGTTACAATCTAACTGATCTAGGAGATCATTAATAAATGCCAAAAATAGCAATGGACCAAGGTTTGAGCCCTGTGGCACACCTGACGAAGCTATGAATGGTACAGAATCATACCCATATAATGACACCAGCTGAGATCTATTCAAGAGATAAGAACTTAACCATCTATGCAGATTTCCATGAATGCCCAAGTGATTCAACTTTATTAATAACAATTGGTGATCGACTCGATCGAAAGCTTTTGAAAAATCTGTGTAAATGGCATCCACCTGGACTCCATCCTCAAAAGAGTCACTTATGAAGGTAGTATACTCGAGAAGATTGGTGGCTGTAGATCTACCCGTGATAAAACCATGTTGATTGGGATTCAACCTATGTTTTAGATGGTAATAAATGTGATCGTATGCTATGCCTTCAAATATTTTAGCAAAACAACTAAGTATACTAATTGGTCTATAATTGGCAGCATCACATTTATCGCCAGACTTGTAAACGGGCGTTATTTTAGCTAATTTCCACAAAGATGGAAAAGTACCTTCAGCTAAAGATTTTGAAAAGATCAGTGACAATGGTTTAACTAGAGCCGGTGCACAAAGTCGAACAAATATTGGAGGAATACCATCCGGCCCCGCCGATTTAGCTGTGTTAAGGCTTTTTAATCGGGTTAGTAAGTCGTCATCCGATATAACTATAGAATATGTAGAGAAACTCGTTGGTACAAAGTGAGGATAATACTGGCCGTTAGATGGAGTGCTGTATACCGACGAAAAATAGTCAGCAAATAGGTTCACAACATCGTGTCCGGTATCAGCAACTCTGTCTTGCAGTTTGATTTTACTCGGAATAGTGTTTGTGACTCGTTTACTCTTGGTGTAACGCCAAAAAGCTTTTAAATTACTGGATAATTCATCCTCAATGCGTTGAATGTATTTTTTGTAGCAATCGTCCATATAGTTCTTAACGGTATTTCGGAAGTACGAATATGTGTCGTAGTCTCGTGGGTTACCGTATAGTTTGAACTTATTGTGGTACTTATCTTTTTTATTTAATAATCGAATGAGTTCTTTAGAAAACCAAACAGGAAATTTGCAGTTACGCGCTTTACTTTTGGGAGTATAACTTTCAATAATTGAATAAAGTTTATTGTAAAAGAATTGAACAAAGTCTTCGCAGTTTAGACTTTCAGAATGTTCATTCCACTTCACAGAATTTATCTCACTAATGCATTTTTCGTAATCTGTTTTATAAAAGCAAAGCTTCTCTACTTCTCTATTTTCCAGTAAAGTGGGGAGAAAACAGCAATATATTATCTCAAGGGGAGGATGATGACTGTCCAGGCGACTAACTGTTGGAGCGCTTGATATAGCACAGTCCTCCGGCTTGTCAAAAAGAACTAAGTCTAGCATTCTGTTATTGTGATTGTGAATATAATTAAGTTGATGAAGTGCAGTTGCCTGCAGCAGTTCATAGAGAGCTTTTGACTTATCGCATGTAAATGTTATTGGGCAGCCTGACTCTTTAGACCATTCTAATTCTCTCAAGTTGAAATCGCCGATAATACAAGTAGGGCAACTGGCAGAGCTAAGCACTTCCTTACAGCGGCTTAAAAAGTCTGTATAAATCGAAGACGGTAAGTATTCTGGTAAATAAACCGTACACAGATTCATTATTAGTTTATTGTCAATTTTTATTTGTACCCATAGATTTTCAACTAAGTTTAATTGCCAATCAGATCTTACTTGAACATCATATTTTTTTAAAATCGCTATTAACACACCACCACCATACTTTTTGTCAAACCTTTTCTTAAATAATTCACAACGATCCCAACGCCATACTTGATACCTGCTATCAATAATTTCAGCAGAATTAATTAAGTCATCCAACCAAGTTTCACAGAGACATATCACATCGTAATTTTGACATAATACCGAATTATATATTTCATTAACCTTAGTTCTCGAACCACGTATGTTTTGATAAAAAATAGATAAAGCCATTGAATGACTACACCCAGAACATAGAGTAATGTATACGTAACATTTATAAGCAAGACACAAATCAAAAAGGGAGAGAAGAAAAAAAAAATGGCTTCGTTAGTACAAAAATTACAGAAGTTATGAAATTACACCACTTAAACTCATTTAAAAACTAAACATAAACGCATTTTTAAGTAGGTAGTTAATTTAAACCATTATTACCAATACAAATTTGTATTGGGTGTTTCAACTATACTGCGTAATGGAAACAAACAAAGAAGTACATTATTTGATTAAATCTAGACTGTTAGAGTTTTTTATAAGAATGTATTGAGAATCAGCATCTTTCCTAGCGTATATGCGACCATTGCGCACCCACACAAACTTATACGACGCTGTCTTGGCTCTCTTCCTAGCCTCGGCATGTAGAACCTTGTTCAGTGGCGAGAGATGCTCCGAAATATACACAGGGATTTTGTCACCAGAATAACCCAGCAAGTTGGTGTTGAGCTTCTCCTTCGGATGAGACTTGTTATATCTGTGCACTGCAGAGTAAAATTCATCTCGGCGGCCTACGCTCTTAAACTTCACGATGATTGTACGCGGTAACTTGCTGTCTCTGTTTTGTTTCGCAACTCTGATGCAGTTGACAACATCCTCAGAACTCAACTGGTAGTTGACAACGTTCGCGCATTGTTGCAGGACACTGCCAATATTCTCAGAGCGGTGCTCCGGTATGCCATGAATTTCTATATTATTCTCCCGCAGGTGCTGCTCCATGTTGTTCAGCCTTTCAGACATATCAGTAACTGTGAAGCGTAGAGCACGGTTTTCCGTAATAAGGTGGTTGTTAACGTCTTCGAGCACATTTATGGATTTCTTCATCTCCTCCTGATTGCTACTGAGGACCAACACCGATTGTTGGAGTTCATTTAAACTCCGGATATCATTTCCAATTGGTTCAAGCTCCGTTTTCAAAACAGCTGCCAACAGAGACGGAAGTTCTAGTTTAACAGCCGCAATTATTTGATCTTTAATCGCTGTAATCATACCCTCGTCATAAGATCGCTCAGCAGGAGAGTGCTTTATATTGCACTGAGTAACCGAGTCACAGCATATTATGGGCTCAGGATCCGTGGCACTAGTGGCGCCCTCTGGTCGATTTCCGGTTTTAGTATCGCGGATTGGTGTGTTAGTATTGTCACCTCGAGGTACTTTGCTCTTACAGAGGTCACACTTCCAGTCATGCAGCACAATTTTATTATTGGTAAACTGCTTTTCCGGAACGTTAGCGCACTGCAAATCATATGTCTGTACACAAACCGAACACTTTATGTATTTCCTCTCTTTGAAGGGATTCAGGCAGCCAGCGCAAACATTTGGTCTAGACGCCATCTCCAAGTATTTCGATAATATTATCGATTATTATGATTTGTTGACAGGTAATGAAACTTGGCTAATAACTCCTAGGAATTGTAATTATATTAAATGTTGTGTCTCACAAAATTATTTTCCTGGGTAATCGTCATACAAAAAGAATTCAGCTCATCGGGTTCGAGTCAGTACGGTGACATCCCGCATAGTTTGGAACTGAACTATGAAACCACTAGGCCAAACGCTTCGTTACTGCAGTAGCAAAATTTAGCGTATAGTATGAATACACGCATTTAATCAATTCCAATAGCGGGTAGATCAATGGATTAATTATTTTCCAAACTGAACTACGTATTATCACTGTTGCATATAGCACTGCTTCGACGTTGTTTTAGCTAAATTTCCTCAAGAATTAGTCTACTTTGATTCTATTTATATTAATTCACACTCTAGTTTACAGCACAAGTACGATAAATCACTTTAAACAATATTAATTAATTTATTTAGTCGGATACTATACAATCACTTCCACTCGTGTCGAGTACCAAGTACCCACCTGATCTTGTAATCTTTTCCATCGGGTCACTACTGGGTCAGCTGCATGGTTTGGCCCCCAGCGGCCGAGAACTCCTCGGCCTACTATGCCAGTACGGCCAACTGGATTCAACGGATAGCCATCAACAACTTTGTATTTGCCCATATAACTCACTCTGCTAATGTTACCGTCCAAGTTGTTCCAATTCGGCTTGAAATCCGGGTCTCCTAAAAAAATTAGAAGTTAAAGGCTTTGCCACACTGGTTGTGGTCTGCGGTCAGGTAAAATTTTACGCAGCCCGTATTATGTATGAACAACATTGTCGGTCAGGCAATCGTTCACCGGTCAACACCAGGGAATTGGTCAGTTCCAGCAGGGAAACCGGTCAGCGATGCGAGCAGCGACACTCGCATATGGCAGTCACTGGCCGTGACGTGATTGTCGCTCTGTCCATCGCCCGCCTGCCGGCGCCCGTTGTCCGCCTACCTGCCCGTACACGTCCTACCGTTCCTTCCGCGTGGGCACGCGGACGTGGACGTATATGTCGGTCTAATCGCATATCCATCTATACTAATATTATAAAGAGGAAAGATTTGTATGTATGTTTGTAACAAATTGGCTTAAAAAGTATTGGACCGATCACCGTGTGGGTGAAACCGCGGAGATCAGTTAGTACAAAATATATAGAGACCGACAATGTTGTTCATACATAATGCGGGCAGCGTTCAATTTGACCCGACCGCAGACCGCATCCAGTGTGGCAAAGCCCTTACTTTACAAGAAGTTTTTTTTTTTCAAACGGACTAATGCTGTTTGCCTCTACCGGCATTTAAGCGTCACCGGACGGGTGGCACTGATGGCACTCAGCCAGTTTACAGAAGTAATAAAGTTTTATATAATATAGCTGATCCCTTGCGGCCATTGTCCATGCAGATATTTAAATATTTATTGAACAGCTAGTAGCACATACCGATATTGTAATTTTTAAATAAATCATTATGACTTTTATAATAACTTTGCCCCTGAACCTTCTTTACTCATCCCTGTCAAAAAACTATTTGGAAAGTATATGCCACTTGAAATAATCACCCCAAATTAAGGTTTCATGTGTCTTATAAATGTAAATTTGAATGGTTATTATTATTATTATTCACACAAAAACGAATGCAATTTGGAAGTTAGATAGTTAGTTGTTATTCAATTATAGAAGCTCGTAATATTTAGAAATCACATTAACCAAAATCCAAGTTTTTCAGTTAAAGTCTATATATAATCAAGTAGCAATGCCTTTTAGTTTTTTTCTCAGAATTAGTGCAGCAATATTTTTAGTCACCTCTGTCTACATTCGGATTTTATTTGTCTCCAAATTTAAGTGGGAGATAGGATTTTCTAGAGCATGCTTTCACACCTTGTTTATACAATCGTGTATAAACTGTTTTGAACTATAATCTGACCGAAACTGCTGTACTGCACGCGGGTCAACCCCCGCGCACATCTCTAAGGCGCGTTACAGCGGTTGCGGTCAGACTATATGCTTAGGGTTTTTCGATCGCCTTTAGGAAGAGTTAGTTAAGTGTAGTGAAGGGTCTAACAGCTTGATTTAGGGGTATTTCGTATCCCCCACCAAGGGAACTGCAAGCGTGGAAGAACCGCGCTCGACAGTCCCTTATTGGGAGGTGGAGGGAGCGGCTGGCCGAACCTAGGGCTGGCCACTGGACTGTTAGGCTATCCGACCCATCCTTCAGGACTGGTTGGATAGGGTGCACGGGTTTCCGCGCGGTGTTTCCGCGCTCCCCTTACGTGTGCTGGGATGGAGTGACTCCTACTACATCCGGGATGGGGTCCTAATGGGAGAGCCAACGCCGCCGGGACCTCGGACGATTGCAATAGCGTGACCGTCGTCCCGACATTAAGGCGCCCAGAGAAACACCGTGTGGTGGTTCAGTCGGTATGGTCCGCTTGCTGTTATGGGTGCAGTTGGCACGTAAAGGAAGAGTCCGACATACCCCGTCAAATCCTCCCGGGTTTGGCGGGGATGTGTAAGTGCATTCCCCACACGTTAATAAACAAAAAAAGGGGTCTTTCTTTTATTGACTGACGTTCGGATAATATATGTTGGTAAAACTATACTTATATTGTCCCTGAATTATAAACAAAAGCGGCAAACATTTTCCAAGTATAAAGGGTGCACATGGCCATGGTCAAGGTCAGGAAAACTGATTGGCAAAGCAGACACTCTCAGCAGGAAGATTCTTTGAGGAGCCCTTGACAATAGTAGGTACTATTACTAGAGGAGCAACTTGAAAGCTGGAGTTCAGATGCAACTAAGATAGATAGCTCCTGAAACAAAGAGAGATCCAGTTAATGGAAAGCTATGTTCCAGTGGCTGGGCACACAATAACTCATACCCAATGTTAAAAATCCATATTAGAGTTTCACACTGCCAATATTGTTTATTGTGGAGCAACAGTCTAACAGTGTTATTGTGACAGCATCCCTACAAAGCAAGATACTTGAATTACTACATACCCCACATGTGGGTATGATTTTGACAGAAGTTTATGTTGATAGGTATGTATAGTGGATTGATATGGACAAACAGATCAAAGAAAGTTATGTAAACAATGCCAGTGGGTGAGACCGATCCACAATAAACACACACAGATATGGATAGCTACCAAAAAGCCATGGAGTTGTATGCATGTATATTTTTGGCCATTAATTATTTCTTGTGCTATACAGTTAAGTTATATAAGTGGTTGGAGACTGATATTGTAACTTCATTGAATAGTGTGACAGTCATCACAATGTTATTGAAATTTCATGCATCTCAGGGCTGTCCAATGTTCTGGTTTCAGACTATGGAAGAACCCATAAAGCCCCCTTGGTATACAGGTATTCCAAGGCCAAATCAAATAAGGATCCAATTAGAAATGTTAAAAAGATATATTCATTTCAGTTAGTGTTCATGGACATTCAATTGTTTTTATACCATTCCTACTCTAAAAAGCTTATTTAATCACTGTTTTGGTGTTTGAACTTCGAACACATCAATATATTCGATCTCCATCTCAGTGCTTATACATCTTCCTTACGCAAATAATAGTCGACATACAAACTCTTTGTGCAAATAACTCCTCGAGATTTGATTGGTTGATATTTGAGACAAGGAGTTTAGCATTAGAATAAAAACTGTATGTGTTATTTGCTGCGATTATAGAAAAAAATATATAATAATAATACATAAATTACTCTTATGTTTAGTAATTGTTCTAATTTTAATATGCATTTTAATTAATTTTAACCTTCCTTTTTTCTTCATTAAATGTCTATTTTCGCTTAAATTATTTCTTTTTCTTTTAGTCAAGGTATAAAGTATAGTATGCAACTCTTGAATAAAACGGATATATATCGAAGGCCATGAATCACTCGCATCGCTCAGGATTCTAACACTTGAATAACTCGCTACGCTCGTGATTCATCTATGGCCCTCGCATTAAGTACGTCCTTTATTCACTAGTTGCATAATATACTATTCTCTTGTTGATTTTCACTACCAAGTCAAAATACGTGAAGATGCGCCTTTTTTTTGTTGACACCTCGCGAGTCATAGAATGTCATGAAGTTTGACAAGTCGCGACTACAGCGGTTAAATGTCATTTGTATTGTATGAAAACTATCCTTCTGGACCTATGTAAATAGGGCGAATTCTGTGAATTTTTGCTTACTGGAGTTGTCAAAACTGACATAGAGCAGCCATTTTTCAAGATTTCAATTCTGAGATACATAATAGCCCTGCAGATTGGTAATATAAACAAAAAAGTGACAGTCACTTGTTTTTCACATTCTATGCAAGTATGCGTTTGCTAGTGTATTATTTAGTAAAAAGTAGTAGTATTATTGCCATTTCGAGTAAAAAACCTAAGGAAAGTATTATGACTATCTTTTTGTTTTTTTGTACAAATGTGAGCATGATTATGGCCTCTATTTGGTATATATTATAATAAAGTTTATATTTATATGAAAATTAATGCTTCTTTTTAGAAATATTTAAACATTATTCACTAGAACTGTGTACTTACTAAAAACTAATGAAGACCTGGTTTAATTGCATGAAAAAAAAAATGAACATTAATTTCTGAAGAATTGAATACCTTAAAAATTGTGAATAGATATAGTTTTAGATGGTCCTTCAAAGACCTTTATTTTGATACTTCACTCAATAACATTAAGTAATTTTTATTTAAAGATAATGCAATATGGTAGTTTACTTTACAGCCACCACGTTTGAATATTTGGCATATCATAATATTTATTCTATGTTACTGAAGTTGCAGAGTTGAGTCCCTTATTTATAAAAACTGTTATGTTCAGGCTGTATGATCATTGAATGACTTGACTTCTTGTTTGTATGGTTTGTAAGGCGTATCCACAATTTTGCCAATAACAGGTTGGACAACAAAGGATGGAGAGTGATCAGTCACCAGCAAGATGGTTGGTAAGTTTGGACAATTTACAATTTTGGGTCTGAGGATACAGGCACAACACAAATAAATACTAAATATTGAATATAATAAATATGACTACACAAGTACTACTACTACTAGGAACAATTTATAATAAACGGTAATTTCATTTTATTAATTATGATAAACATACTTAGAATATATTATAGGTATTGACTGTTGGGTAAAAATAAGTGATAGAAGAGAACTCCGATTAAGTAACTTGTCATACAAAGAAAACCGTAATCTCAAACAACCAAAGTAAATGTATACCTTAACCTGAAGACTCGCCATTCGCCATATTTGGCCAATAATACAATAGATTTCGCAGAAATCTACCTACTTTTCCAGGAACTGCAACATGTGTGGTTAATCAAGGCCACATTCGCAAAGTGAGTCTTCGAGAGTGGTCTCGAATACCAATTTTGCCCAAGAAAACTGAAGTGCATGAGTGACCCAACTGCAGGTGACAAATTGTTGCCTTATTAATATTTTTTCATTTAAAAACCAAGATTTAGGGAGAATAGAGGGCTGTATTTGGCAATAAAATTTTCCTTTCATGATGATCATTGATGATACTCACAATCTTACATACAACAAAGGATACCTATATACATACAGCCCAAAAACAACCATACTCTGGCAGTGAAATATTTTTTTTTCTATTATACAATCTGTTTCCGTGAATGTGTATTTAAATGACAGCTTTTTAAAATGACCTAATCACATTGTGAAAGTTAGTTTTGACCTCCCAGGTCATTGAACATAAAATGGCATTCTTTACTTTTTGTCCTCACCTACCTAATAAAAAATTTTGGTTTGATGTTTGTAACATGTTAAGTAAAACTGCTCAGTATAGAATTTTCCCAAGGTACCAAAAACATAACAATGGAAAAAATATGTGAACATATCTTACCAATTTCAGGATCAGCCCACGGTTTACCATGTATTCCCGGTGAAGTGTGTTTGGCCGGCGCGTAGTCCTTGAATTCTGCCGACCAAGTTACTTTGTCATCGGGAACCGAAAATCTTTCTACAGATGACCGTGGATACAAACCTCCACGACACTTAGAATGTGTAGTAATCATGGTAACGGCCGTTCTTATCATCAAAATGCTTAAAAATATAATAAAAATCGTTTTTAGATCCATAGCGATTGTGAGACCACCTTCACCTTTACCTACATACTGCCAATTAGTTAGAGTACAACAAAATAATTGCGTGCAAGTCGAACCTAATTAAATTACCGTCTTTGTTTAATTATATGCGGACAACCAGATAAGTTGTCAATAAATAGATACGTACAATCGAATTATATAAATATAGACCGGTATCCGGTGCCAATATTTGTTTACATCCAGAGTGGTGTAGCCGTGGTCCGTTTTGCGATAATTTTGCTCACAGTGCTATCGTCTACCAAAGCTGGTCCGAGACAAATATCGCGATTTTGACAGGTCATGGCACTGTAAGCGTGTTGTTAATTCGGACCAGAGTTGTAGCAATAACGAACCATTTGCGCGCGAAAAACAAATTCATAAAAATATCGTGCATAGTGTGAAGGTTAACTATGTGGTGTGTGGATTAAAAAGAAATAATGGAATGGATGGACCTACTTTTACAACTTTTACATCAAAAAGAAGGGACACCAGTAAAGACATTGTAGAAACAAACAAACACCTGTCACTTTTGACAGAACGCTCACGACGATAATATATTAGAAAAAACCTCTGTGCAATTCGTTAACATATGAGGAAAATTTGCAATATTATTTAACTTTTCTTCTACACAAGTCTTAAACCTATCCCAAAGATTATCATTATTAAGAACATACTTCAAGCGAGGCGTATGAGTTATACCACGGGCTCTAATAGTAGGCAAAGAGATAACAACTGGAAAATGATCACTTCCAAAGGTGGAAGATAATGTGCGCCATGTTATTAAAGAAGTTAAGTTTGGAGTACAAATCGATAAGTCTACTGCACTAGTGTTTTCATGCGGAGCTGTTCGTCGAGTTGGCGAGCCAGAGTTTATTATACAAAGATTATGAGTATCAGTTACGTCCAATAGCAGTTGACCGCAAGATTTTGTAACTGAACATCCCCAAGAAATATGGTGTGAATTAAAATCACCTAGGACTATAAAAGGTCTAGGGAGGAGATTAAATAGATCATTAAGTTTTTGGAAAACGAAAGAAGAAGTAGAAGGGATGTATATGGAAACAACACAAATGCTGCAGATTTGCGCTGCTACCACGGAAAACTCATTAAAACTAGGGAGAGATAGAGGAGAGAAAGAGATGGCCTTCCTGATGAGTATAGCGACACCGCCATCAGGCCTATCATCCCTTATACAAGAAAATCCATGGATTTTAAAAATAGAGCCTGGCTTTAGTCAGGTCTCTAAAAGTGTGAATAAACATACGTTATGTTTGTTTATTAGATAAATAATATCACTTTTTTTAGGAACTGCACTTCTGCAGTTCCACTGTATTACCTTCTTGAAGGCCGCCATTGTTAAAGGTTTTATTTTTAAACATACTTACTATAGGGGCGACGTTGGACGGTAATGCAATATTCGACTTGGTTAATGTATCAATAAGAATTTGAATTATATTATCTGATGTTGACATTATCAACGAGTTACTTGAATTATTTAAGGCGCAACAAATTTTGAGGATTAGGAATACGATAATCATCAATAATTGCTTGATGTGCAGATTGATCATAGCCCTTTGTAGGCTTGGAAGCCGGTCGGCGATTAATATACCTACACTGTTTTTTTGTATGACGTATGAGATGATGGCTGCTGGTTAGTATATGTAGGAGCAGAATTGGGATGAGCTGAAACTACACTAAGGATGGAGCTGACAATTGCCGCATACGATTTGTTTACAGGAGGAAACAATTTAGCTGCTTTGCCATAAGAAATGTTACTTTTAGCCATTGAGCCCAAGCATAGACAACACGATACTATTTCTTCCTCTACGTCACAGGTATCAACCGAATGGTCATTTCCACACTTAAAACATCTAGGCTTAGCACGGTATTGAACCTTTGTATGTCCGAAACGACAACAGTTGTAACATTGGATAGTAGAGTATGAATAAAGCTCAACGGGCAGTGCATTATAGCACATAAATATTCTTTTAGGTAATACCTGTCCATCAAAAGTGATTACTATACTCTGTGTAGGTTTCCACACAGGGGATCCGTCTATGATTGTTTTATAATTTATTCTCCTAACCTTTAGATCAGGAACAGAAATATTCTCAATTACTTCTTCTGGTGACCACTCTGACGGTACCCCGCGAACCAGACCCATTCGAGTTATGTTGAAAGTAGGTATAAACGCTCTTAAGTTATTAGTTTCCAGGCTTTTACTACATAAGAATGAATTGGCATCGCTAAAGTCAGAAAATTCAAGTGAAATTCGGTTTCTACCTATTCTTTTCACTGAACCATTTACTATACTTTGAAAGGCATTCCTTTTTAAGAACTTACCAAATGTAACTGGACGCAGAATGGAACCGTCATCTGGTGTTTTCAGTTCACGTTGTACATGAACAATGAAGGGTGCAATATCGGTCGACTCGTACTTTGTACTTGCAACTGAAGTATAACTTTGGGGACTAGGGCCAGTGTTGGATGAAGAAGGAATAAGAACAGTAGGGTTTTCAATACATTGTGTAGGGATGTTGTTATTACTATTACTTATGTTGTCACTAGCTTCGCTATCTGAACAGCGGCAGCCAGTTTTACCATCAATAGCCTGCGCATGCTTCCTCTTTTCATGTTACAATTTTTGCAAATTTTACTTAAACGGCTCCTTTTACGGGCAGCGCGCTGAGTTACCGATCCATCAGTGTCCATGCCAGACTCATTAGATAATACTTTGTTGGTAGAAATCGTCACAAAGTTAGCTGCCGGGGGGACTGAGCCCCCCGGTGCGCCCGGGTCGGGCGGTTCATTCATGTAGAATAAGCTAAAAACTTACCGAGTCCGGTGAATATAAACTAATACACTTAATAAAGATAAATAAACTTAATACTGAAAATATATACACTATTATTACTACTAATCCTATAAAAGAAACCAAAAAAAATATTTTCTTTGAAAAATTACGTCCGCTTATTGCGACGTTTCCCGCGCTTTTTTTCCTTTCATACTTATTTGTAACAGATATTGCACATTCATTTTTCCTTTATAAGTGTAGTCGTAAGTGTTGAACATTTGCCATTTCACAAGTTAATTTAATATGTATATGTAAATATTTATAGTTTCAATGATGCATGATTTTTATTGACATAATCGCGAGTAAAGACTTAGTCACGTACACAAATTTATCATTAAGTCACTGTCCTGCCTAAAATACGTTTATTTTTTTAGTAAAGCAATAGTAGTAGATATGTGTTTAAAATAAAACAATAAAAAATCAAATCCATGAATATTTTATAAGTAATACAATTGTTTCTATAGACTAATCTGTTGGTTTCATGTAGAAATATATAAAATACCTTTTATTCAAATAAAAGCCCTATATTAGCTTATTCAAATTGATTTGTAGCAGTTGCTTAAACTTCTATTATTTTTGTTTAATTTCAGATGAACTTCCTTCAGAAGCCTTCGCCACAGCTACACTTTTGAGCAAATTCTTCCAGCTGTTTGATGCATTAAATGCTGACAGTCCAGACTTCCAGACAGACCAGAAAGTACAAAGTCAGTCCAGAAACTTACGCTCAGGCTGGTGTGGCAGTGAAAATGCCGAAACCTATAAACGATGCAAATATGCCAATCTCGGTGGAGGTTACACATTTGTGCCGTTTGGGGTAGAAACTTTCTCTAAGTAGCGCGTACGAAATTTTCAGGGCTTGGCCAAACGTTTGGTTGAAGCGTAGGTGAACATAATGCTGGCTCATATTTTGCAAAGAAATTTTGCATAGCTATTCAACGTGGAAATGCAGCCAGCATTCTGGACACTTTGCCTCCAACAAATAATTTATTACATTTGATATTTTTAAACTTTTGTCCATTATTTAGTTAAACTTTAATAGATTTATAAAATATATACATAAATGTTCTTAAAAATTGTTTTATTTCTATAACATAAGTACCTACTTATTCACCTAATAAGGTTCTGCCTATTTCATGAGGCGAAATTTTGTTTTAACATTGTTCCATCCGTAGACTGAATTGATAGGTAATAAAATGAATGAAAATAGAAAAGCATGGGGTGGATATTTAAAATTCGCGCTAAAATTAGTCCCTTAGCATTACGTGCGAATTCTGTTGCGCTAGTAGTATCAGTGTAATTCGCATTATGTCTGTATGGCAGTTACACTTCTTCTCTCGGTAGAGAGTTTCAACAAACTCACGATACCACCTTTGCATGACACCACACAAGGTAATCTTTGGTGTCGATTACTCCGGACTCAACTTCCAGCATACAACTGCTCGGGACAGCGGCTTGGGCGGCCGCTCAGCGCAGAAGCACGGGCAGTTGCTCAGCGCAGCAGCCCAGCGCAGCAGTTTGGGCAGCCGCTCAGGATACCTGCTCGGGACAGCTGAAAAACAAATGAATGTGTTAATATCTGTCGACGTACTACGATAAAATTCTGGACTTCCATCACCCGCACCACACTTTGCAATGAAAACAAAGAAAAACATTCCATGCCTTACATACTTTACCAAGATCTCACTCGCACAGTTTCGTGATATTTTTCTTTATTAATGCATACCAAAGACAACTAGCGCATGATATCAATTTGTGAAGATTAACTGTCGAATGTCTCTACATACTCACGATACCACCTTTGCATGACACCACACAAGGTAATCTTTGGTGTCGATTACTCCGGACTTGACTTCCAGCAGACAACTGCTCGGGACAGCGGCTTGGGCGGCCGCTCAGCGCAGAAGCACGGGCAGTTGCTCAGCGCAGCAGCCCAGCGCAGCAGTTTGGGCAGCCGCTCAGGATACCTGCTCGGGACAGCTGAAAAACAAATGAATGTGTTAATATCTGTCGACGTACTACGATAAAATTCTGGACTTCCATCACCTGCACCACACTATGCAATGAAAACTAAGAAAAACATTCCATGCCTTACAAACTTTACCATGATCTCACTCGCACAGTTTAGTGATATTTTTCTTTATTAATGCATACCAAAGACAACTAGCGCATGATATCAAATTGTGAAGATTAACTGTCGAATGTCTCTACATACTCACGATACCACCTTTGCATGACACCACACAAGGTAATCTTTGGTGTCGATTACTCCGGACTTGACTTCCAGCAGACAACTGCTTGGGACAGCGGCTTGGGCGGCCGCTCAGCGCAGAAGCACGGGCAGTTGCTCAGCGCAGCAGCCCAGCGCAGCAGTTTGGGCAGCCGCTCAGGATACCTACTCGGGACAGCTGAAAAACAAATGAATGTGTTAATATCTGTCGACGTACTACGATTTAATTCTGGACTTCCATCACCCGCACCACACTATGCAATGAAAACAAAGAAAAACATTCCATGCCTTACATACTTTACCAAGATCTCACTCGCACAGTTTAGTGATATTTTTCTTTATTAATGCATACCAAAGACAACTAGCGCGTGATATCAATTTGTGAAGATTAACTGTCGAATGTCTTTACATACTCACGATACCACCTTTGCATGACACCACACAAGGTAATCTTTGGTGTCGATTACTCCGGACTTGACTTCCAGCAGACAACTGCTCGGGACAGCGGCTTGGGCGGCCGCTCAGCGCAGAAGCACGGGCAGTTGCTCGGCGCAGCAGCCTAGCGCAGCAGTTTGGGCAGCCGCTCAGGATACCTGCTCGGGACAGCTGAAAAACAAATGAATGTGTTAATATCTGTCGACGTACTACGATAAAATTCTGGACTTCCATCACCCGCACCACACTATGCAATGAAAACAAAGAAAAACATTCCATGCCTTACATACTTTACCAAGATCTCACTCACACAGTTTAGTGATATTTTTCTTTATTAATGCATACCAAAGACAACTAGCGCATGATATCAATTTGTGAAGATTAACTGTCGAATGTCTCTACATACTCACGATACCACCTTTGCATGACACCACACAAGGTAATCTTTGGTGTCGATTACTCCGGACTTGACTTCCAGCAGACAACTGCTCGGGACAGCGGCTTGGGCGGCCGCTCAGCGCAGAAGCAGGGGCGGTTGCTCAGCGCAGCAGCCCAGCGCAGCAGTTTGGGCAGCCGCTCAGGATACCTGCTCGGAACAGCTGAAAAACAAATGAATGTGTTAATATCTGTCGACGTACTACGATAAAATTCTGGACTTCCATCACCCGCACCACACTATGCAATGAAAACAAAGAAAAACATTCCATGCCTTACATACTTTACCAAGATCTCACTCGCACAGTTTAGTGATATTTTTCTTTATTAATGCATACCAAAGACAACTAGCGCATGATGTCAATTTGTGAAGATTAACTGTCGAATGTCTCTACATACTCACGATACCACCTTTGCATGACACCACTCAAGGTAATCTTTGGTGTCGATTACTCCGGACTTGACTTCCAGCAGACAACTGCTTGAACAGCGGCTTGGGCGGCCGCTCATCGCATAAGCACGGGCAGTTGCTCAGCGCAGCAGCCCAGCGCAGCAGTTTGGGCAGCGGCTCAGGATACCTGCTCGGGAAAGCTGAAAAACAAATGAATGTGTTAATATCTGTCGACGTACTACGATAAAATTCTGGACTTCCATCACCCACACCACACTATGCAATGAAAACTAAGAAAAACATTCCATGCCTTACATACTTTACCAAGATCTCACTCGCACAGTTTAGTGATATTTTTCTTTATTAATGCATACCAAAGACAACTAGCGCATGATATCAATTTGTGAAGATTAACTGTCGAATGTCTCTACATACTCACGATACCACCTTTGCATGACACCACACAAGGTAATCTTTGGTGTCGATTACTCCGGACTTGACTTCCAGCAGACAACTGCTCGGGACAGCGGCTTGGGCGGCCGCTCAGCGCAGAAGCAGGGGCGGTTGCTCAGCGCAGCAGCCCAGCGCAGCAGTTTGGGCAGCCGCTCAGGATACCTGCTCGGGACAGCTGAAAAACAAATGAATGTGTTAATATCTGTCGACGTACTACGATAAAATTCTGGACTTCCATCACCCGCACCGCACTATGCAATGAAAACAAAGAAAAACATTCCATGCCTTACATGCTTTACCAAGATCTCACTCGCACAGTTTAGTGATATTTTCTTTATTAATGCAAACCAAAGACAACTAGCGCATGATATCAATTTGTGAAGATTAACTGTCGAATGTCTCTACATACTCACGATACCACCTTTGCATGACACCACACAAGGTAATCTTTGGTGTCGATTACTCCGGACTTGACTTCCAGCAGACAACTGCTCGGGACAGCGGCTTGGGCGGCCGCTCAGCGCAGAAGAAGGGGCGGTTGCTCAGCGCAGCAGCCCAGCGCAGCAGTTTGGGCAGCCGCTCAGGATACCTGCTCGGGACAGCTGAAAAACAAATGAATGTGTTAATATCTGTCGACGTACTACGATAAAATTCTGGACTTCCATCACCCGCACCGCACTATGCAATGAAAACAAAGAAAAACATTCCATGCCTTACATGCTTTACCAAGATCTCACTCGCACAGTTTAGTGATATTTTCTTTATTAATGCAAACCAAAGACAACTAGCGCATGATATCAATTTGTGAAGATTAACTGTCGAATGTCTCTACATACTCACGATACCACCTTTGCATGACACCACACAAGGTAATCTTTGGTGTCGATTACTCCGGACTTGACTTCCAGCAGACAACTGCTCGGGCCAGCGGCTTGGGCAGCCGCTCAGCGCAGAAGCACGGGCAGTTGCTCAGCGCAGCAGCCCAGCGTAGCAGTTTGGGCAGCCGCTCAGGATACCTGCTCGGGACAGCTGAAAAACAAATGAATGTGTTAATATCTGTCGACGTTCTACGATAAAATTCTGGACTTCCATCACCCGCACCACACTATGCAATGAAAACTAAGAAAAACATTCCATGCCTTACATACTTTACCAAGATCTCACTCGCACAGTTTAGTGATATTTTTCTTTATTAATGCATACCGAAGACAACTAGCGCATGATATCAATTTGGGAAGATTAACTGTCGAATGTCTCTACATACTCACGATACCACCTTTGCATGACACCACACAAGGTAATCTTTGGTGTCGATTACTCCGGACTTGACTTCCAGCAGACAACTGCTCGGGACAGCGGCTTGGGCGGCCGCTCAGCGCAGAAGCAGGGGCGGTTGCTCAGCGCAGCAGCCCAGCGCAGCAGTTTGGGCAGCCGCTCAGGATACCTGCTCGGGACAGCTGAAAAACAAATGAATGTGTTAATATCTGTCGACGTACAACGATAAAATTCTGGACTTCCATCACCCGCACCACACTATGCAATGAAAACTAAGAAAAACATTCCATGCCTAACATACTTTACCAAGATCTCTCTCGCACAGTTTAGTGATATTTTTCTTTATTAATGCATACCAAAGACAACTAGCGCATGATATCAATTTGTGAAGATTAACTGTCGAATGTCTCTACATACTCACGATACCACCTTTGCATGACACCACTCAAGGTAATCTTTGGTGTCGATTACTCCGGACTTGACTTCCAGCAGACAACTGCTTGGGACAGCGGCTTGGGCAGCCGCTCAGCGCAGAAGCACGGGCAGTTGCTCAGCGCAGCAGCCCAGCGTAGCAGTTTGGGCAGCCGCTCAGGATACCTGCTCGGGACAGCTGAAAAACAAATGAATGTGTTAATATCTGTCGACGTTCTACGATAAAATTCTGGACTTCCATCACCCGCACCACACTATGCAATGAAAACTAAGAAAAACATTCCATGCCTTACATACTTTACCAAGATCTCACTCGCACAGTTTAGTGATATTTTTCTTTATTAATGCATACCGAAGACAACTAGCGCATGATATCAATTTGGGAAGATTAACTGTCGAATGTCTCTACATACTCACGATACCACCTTTGCATGACACCACACAAGGTAATCTTTGGTGTCGATTACTCCGGACTTGACTTCCAGCAGACAACTGCTCGGGACAGCGGCTTGGGCGGCCGCTCAGCGCAGAAGCAGGGGCGGTTGCTCAGCGCAGCAGCCCAGCGCAGCAGTTTGGGCAGCCGCTCAGGATACCTGCTCGGGACAGCTGAAAAACAAATGAATGTGTTAATATCTGTCGACGTACAACGATAAAATTCTGGACTTCCATCACCCGCACCACACTATGCAATGAAAACTAAGAAAAACATTCCATGCCTAACATACTTTACCAAGATCTCTCTCGCACAGTTTAGTGATATTTTTCTTTATTAATGCATACCAAAGACAACTAGCGCATGATATCAATTTGTGAAGATTAACTGTCGAATGTCTCTACATACTCACGATACCACATTTGCATGACACCACTCAAGGTAATCTTTGGTGTCGATTACTCCGGACTTGACTTCCAGCAGACAACTGCTTGGGACAGCGGCTTGGGCGGCCGCTCAGCGCAGAAGCACGGGCAGTTGCTCAGCGCAGCAGCCCAGCGCAGCAGTTTGGGCAGCGGCTCAGGATACCTGCTCGGGAAAGCTGAAAAACAAATGAATGTGTTAATATCTGTCGACGTACTACGATAAAATTCTGGACTTCCATCACCCGCACCACACTATGCAATGAAAATAAAGAAAAACATTCCATGCCTTACATACTTTACCAAGATCTTACTCGCACAGTTTAGTGATATTTTTCTTTATTAATGCATACCAAAGACAACTAGCGCATGATATCAATTTGTGAAGATTAACTGTCGAATGTCTCTACATACTCACGATACCACCTTTGCATGACACCACACAAGGTAATCTTTGGTGTCGATTACTCCGGACTTGACTTCCAGCAGACAACTGCTCGGACCAGCGGCTTGGGCGGCCGCTCAGCGCAGAAGCACGGACAGTTGCTCAGCGCAGCAGCCCAGCGCACCAATTTGGGCAGCCGCTCAGGATACCCACTCGGGACAGCTGAAAAACAAATGAATGTGTTAATATCTGTCGACGTACTACGATAAAATTCTGGACTTCCATCACCCGCACCACACTATGCAATGAAAACTAAGAAAAACATTCCATGCCTTACATACTTTACCAAGATCTCACTCGCACAGTTAAGTGATATTTTTCTTTATTAATGCATACCAAAGACAACTAGCGCATGATATCAATTTGTGAAGATTAACTGTCGAATGTCTCTACATACTCACGATACCACCTTTGCATGACACCACACAAGGTAATCTTTGGTGTCGATTACTCCGGACTTGACTTCCAGCAGACAACTGCTCGGGACAGCGGCTTGGGCGGCCGCTCAGCGCAGAAGCAGGGGCGGTTGCTCAGCGCAGCAGCCCAGCGCAGCAGTTTGGGCAGCCGCTCAGGATACCTGCTCGGGACAGCTGAAAAACAAATGAATGTGTTAATATCTGTCGACGTACAACGATAAAATTCTGGACTTCCATCACCCGCACCACACTATGCAATGAAAACTAAGAAAAACATTCCATGCCTAACATACTTTACCAAGATCTCTCTCGCACAGTTTAGTGATATTTTTCTTTATTAATGCATACCAAAGACAACTAGCGCATGATATCAATTTGTGAAGATTAACTGTCGAATGTCTCTACATACTCACGATACCACCTTTGCATGACACCACTCAAGGTAATCTTTGGTGTCGATTACTCCGGACTTGACTTCCAGCAGACAACTGCTTGGGACAGCGGCTTGGGCGGCCGCTCAGCGCAGAAGCACGGGCAGTTGCTCAGCGCAGCAGCCCAGCGCAGCAGTTTGGGCAGCGGCTCAGGATACCTGCTCGGGAAAGCTGAAAAACAAATGAATGTGTTAATATCTGTCGACGTTCTACGATAAAATTCTGGACTTCCATCACCCGCACCACACATTGCAATGAAAACAAAGTAAAACATTCCATGCCTTACATACTTTACCAAGATCTCACTCGCACAGTTTAGTGATATTTTTCTTTATTAATGCATACCAAAGACAACTAGCGCATGATATCAATTTGTGAAGATTAACTGTCGAATGTCTCTACATACTCACGATACCACCTTTGCATGACACCACACAAGGTAATCTTTGGTGTCGATTACTCCGGACTTGACTTCCAGCAGACAACTGCTCGGGACAGCGGCTTGGGCGGCCGCTCAGCGCAGAAGCACGGGCAGCTGCTCAGCGCAGCAGCGCAGCAGCCCAGCGCAGCAGTTTGGGCAGCCGCTCAGGATACCTGCTCGGGACAGCTGAAAAACAAATGAATGTGTTAATATCTGTCGACGTACTACGATAAAATTCTGGACTTCCATCACCCGCACCACACTATGCAATGAAAACTAAGAAAAATATTCCATGCCTTACATACTTTACCAAGATCTCACTCGCACAGTTTAGTGATATTTTTCTTTATTAATGCATACCAAAGACAACTAGCGCATGATATCAATTTGTGAAGATTAACTGTCGAATGTCTCTACATACTCACGATACCACCTTTGCATGACACCACACAAGGTAATCTTTGGTGTCGATTACTCCGGACTTGACTTCCAGCAGACAACTGCTCGGGACAGCGGCTTGGGCGGCCGCTCAGCGCAGAAGCAGGGGCGGTTGCTCAGCGCAGCAGCCCAGCGCAGCAGTTTGGGCAGCCGCTCAGGATACCTGCTCGGGACAGCTGAAAAACAAATGAATGTGTTAATATCTGTCGACGTACTACGATAAAATTCTGGACTTCCATCACCTGCACCACACTATGCAATGAAAACTAAGAAAAACATTCCATGCCTTACAAACTTTACCAAGATCTCACTCGCACAGTTTAGTGATATTTTTCTTTATTAATGCATACCAAAGACAACTAGCGCATGATATCAAATTGTGAAGATTAACTGTCGAATGTCTCTACATACTCACGATACCACCTTTGCATGACACCACACAAGGTAATCTTTGGTGTCGATTACTCCGGACTTGACTTCCAGCAGACAACTGCTCGGGACAGCGGCTTGGGCGGCCGCTCAGCGCAGAAGCAGGGGCGGTTGCTCAGCGCAGCAGCCCAGCGCAGCAGTTTGGGCAGCCGCTCAGGATACCTGCTCGGAACAACTGAAAAACAAATGAATGTGTTAATATCTGTCGACGTACTACGATAAAATTCTGGACTTCCATCACCCGCACCGCACTATGCAATGAAAACAAAGAAAAACATTCCATGCCTTACATGCTTTACCAAGATCTCACTCGCACAGTTTAGTGATATTTTCTTTATTAATGCAAACCAAAGACAACTAGCGCATGATATCAATTTGTGAAGATTAACTGTCGAATGTCTCTACATACTCACGATACCACCTTTGCATGACACCACTCAAGGTAATCTTTGGTGTCGATTACTCCGGACTTGACTTCCAGCAGACAACTGCTCGGGCCAGCGGCTTGGGCAGCCGCTCAGCGCAGAAGCACGGGCAGTTGCTCAGCGCAGCAGCCCAGCGTAGCAGTTTGGGCAGCCGCTCAGGATACCTGCTCGGGACAGCTGAAAAACAAATGAAATGAATGTGTTAATATCTGTCGACGTTCTACGATAAAATTCTGGACTTCCATCACCCGCACCACACTATGCAATGAAAACTAAGAAAAACATTCCATGCCTTACATGCTTTACCAAGATCTCACTCGCACAGTTTAGTGATATTTTTCTTTATTAATGCATACCAAAGACAACTAGCGCATGATATCAATTTGTGAAGATTAACTGTCGAATGTCACTACATACTCACGATACCACCTTTGCATGACACCACACAAGGTAATCTTTGGTGTCGATTACTCCGGACTTGACTTCCAGCAGACAACTGCTCGGGACAGCGGCTTGGGCGGCCGCTCAGCGCAGAAGCAGGGGCGGTTGCTCAGCGCAGCAGCCCAGCGCAGCAGTTTGGGCAGCCGCTCAGGATACCTGCTCGGGACAGCTGAAAAACAAATGAATGTGTTAATATCTGTCGACGTACTACGATAAAATTCTGGACTTCCATCACCTGCACCACACTATGCAATGAAAACTAAGAAAAACATTCCATGCCTTACAAACTTTACCAAGATCTCACTCGCACAGTTTAGTGATATTTTTCTTTATTAATGCATACCAAAGACAACTAGCGCATGATATCAAATTGTGAAGATTAACTGTCGAATGTCTCTACATACTCACGATACCACCTTTGCATGACACCACTCAAGGTAATCTTTGGTGTCGATTACTCCGGACTTGACTTCCAGCAGACAACTGCTTGGGACAGCGGCTTGGGCGGCCGCTCAGCGCAGAAGCACGGGCAGTTGCTCAGCGCAGCAGCCCAGCGCAGCAGTTTGGGCAGCGGCTCAGGATACCTGCTCGGGAAAGCTGAAAAACAAATGAATGTGTTAATATCTGTCGACGTACTACGATAAAATTCTGGACTTCCATCACCCGCACCACACTATGCAATGAAAATAAAGAAAAATATTCCATGCCTTACATACTTTACCAAGATCTTACTCGCACAGTTTAGTGATATTTTTCTTTATTAATGCATACCAAAGACAACTAGCGCATGATATCAATTTGTGAAGATTAACTGTCGAATGTCTCTACATACTCACGATACCACCTTTGCATGACACCACACAAGGTAATCTTTGGTGTCGATTACTCCGGACTTGACTTCCAGCAGACAACTGCTCGGGACAGCGGCTTGGGCGGCCGCTCAGCGCAGAAGCAGGGGCGGTTGCTCAGCGCAGCAGCCCAGCGCAGCAGTTTGGGCAGCCGCTCAGGATACCTGCTCGGGACAGCTGAAAAACAAATGAATGTGTTAATATCTGTCGACGTACTACGATAAAATTCTGGACTTCCATCACCCGCACCACACTATGCAATGAAAACTAAGAAAAACATTCCATGCCTTACATACTTTACCAAGATCTCTCTCGCACAGTTTAGTGATATTTTTCTTTATTAATGCATACCAAAGACAACTAGCACATGATATCAATTTGTGAAGATTAACTGTCGAATGTCTCTACATACTCACGATACCACCTTTGCATGACACCACTCAAGGTAATCTTTGGTGTCGATTACTCCGGACTTGACATCCAGCAGACAACTGCTTGGGACAGCGGCTTGGGCGGCCGCTCAGCGCAGAAGCACGGGCAGTTGCTCAGCGCAGCAGCGCAGCAGCCCAGCGCAGCAGTTTGGGCAGCCGCTCAGGATACCTGCTCGGGACAGCTGAAAAACAAATGAATGTGTTAATATCTGTCGACGTACTACGATAAAATTCTGGACTTCCATCACCCGCACTACACTATGCAATGAAAACAAAGAAAAACATTCCATGCCTTACATACTTTACCAAGATCTTACTCTCACAGTTTAGTGAAATTTTTCTTTATTAATGCATACCAAAGACAACTAGCGCATGATATCAATTTGTGAAGATTAACTGTCGAATGTCTCTACATACTCACGATACCACCTTTGCATGACACCACACAAGGTAATCTTTGGTGTCAATTACTCCGGACTTGACTTCCAGCAGACAACTGCTCGGACCAGCGGCTTGGGCGGCCGCTCAGCGCAGAAGCACGGACAGTTGCTCAGCGCAGCAGCGCAGCAGCCCAGCGCAGCAGTTTGGGCAGCCGCTCAGGATACCTGCTCGGGACAGCTGAAAAACAAATGAATGTGTTAATATCTGTCGACGTACTACGATAAAATTCTGGACTTCCATCACCCGCACCACACTATGCAATGAAAATAAAGAAAAACATTCCATGCCTTACATACTTTACCAAGATCTTACTCGCACAGTTTAGTGATATTTTTCTTTATTAATGCATACCAAAGACAACTAGCGCATGATATCAATTTGTGAAGATTAACTGTCAAATGTCTCTACATACTCACGATACCACCTTTGCATGACACCACACAAGGTATGGTGTCGATTACTCCGGACTTGACTTCCAGCAGACAACTGCTCGGACCAGCGGCTTGGGCGGCCGCTCAGCGCAGAAGCACGGACAGTTGCTCAGCGCAGCAGCGCAGCAGCCCAGCGCAGCAGTTTGGGCAGCCGCTCAGGATACCTGCTCGGGACAGCTGAAAAACAAATGAATGTGTTAATATCTGTCGACGTACTACGATAAAATTCTGGACTTCCATCACCCGCACCACACTATGCAATGAAAATAAAGAAAAACATTCCATGCCTTACATACTTTACCAAGATCTTACTCGCACAGTTTAGTGATATTTTTCTTTATTAATGCATACCAAAGACAACTAGCGCATGATATCAATTTGTGAAGATTAACTGTCGAATGTCTCTACATACTCACGATACCACCTTTGCATGACACCACACAAGGTAATCTTTGGTGTCGATTACTCCGGACTTGACTTCCAGCAGACAACTGCTCGGGACAGCGGCTTGGGCGGCCGCTCAGCGCAGAAGCAGGGGCGGTTGCTCAGCGCAGCAGCCCAGCGCAGCAGTTTGGGCAGCCGCTCAGGATACCTGCTCGGGACAGCTGAGAAACAAATGAATGTGTTAATATCTGTCGACGTACTACGATAAAATTCTGGACTTCCATCACCCGCACCACACTATGCAATGAAAACTAAGAAAAACATTCCATGCCTTACATACTTTACCAAGATCTCACTCGCACAGTTTAGTGATATTTTTCTTTATTAATGCATACCAAAGACAACTAGCGCATGATATCAATTTGTGAAGATTAACTGTCGAATGTCTCTACATACTCACGATACCACCTTTGCATGACACCACACAAGGTAATCTTTGGTGTCGATTACTCCGGACTTGACTTCCAGCAGACAACTGCTCGGACCAGCGGCTTGGGCGGCCGCTCAGCGCAGAAGCACGGACAGTTGCTCAGCGCAGCAGCGCAGCAGCCCAGCGCAGCAGTTTGGGCAGCCGCTCAGGATACCTGCTCGGGACAGCTGAAAAACAAATGAATGTGTTAATATCTGTCGACGTACTACGATAAAATTCTGGACTTCCATCACCCGCACCACACTATGCAATGAAAATAAAGAAAAACATTCCATGCCTTACATACTTTACCAAGATCTTACTCGCACAGTTTAGTGATATTTTTCTTTATTATTGCATACCAAAGACAACTAGCACATGATATCAATTTGTGAAGATTAACTGTCGAATGTCTCTACATACTCACGATACCACCTTTGCATGACACCACACAAGGTAATCTTTGGTGTCGATTACTCCGGACTTGACTTCCAGCAGACAACTGCTCGGGACAGCGGCTTGGGCGGCCGCTCAGCGCAGAAGCAGGGGCGGTTGCTCAGCGCAGCAGCCCAGCGCAGCAGTTTGGGCAGCCGCTCAGGATACCTGCTCGGGACAGCTGAAAAACAAATGAATGTGTTAATATCTGTCGACGTACTACGATAAAATTCTGGACTTCCATCACCCGCACCACACTATGCAATGAAAACTAAGAAAAACATTCCATGCCTTACATACTCTACCAAGATCTCTCTCGCACAGTTTAGTGATATTTTTCTTTATTAATGCATACCAAAGACAACTAGCACATGATATCAATTTGTGAAGATTAACTGTCGAATGTCTCTACATACTCACGATACCACCTTTGCATGACACCACTCAAGGTAATCTTTGGTGTCGATTACTCCGGACTTGACATCCAGCAGACAACTGCTTGGGACAGCGGCTTGGGCGGCCGCTCAGCGCAGAAGCACGGGCAGTTGCTCAGCGCAGCAGCGCAGCAGCCCAGCGCAGCAGTTTGGGCAGCCGCTCAGGATACCTGCTCGGGACAGCTGAAAAAAAAATGAATGTGTTAATATCTGTCGACGTACTACGATAAAATTCTGGACTTCCATCACCCGCACCACACTATGCAATGAAAACAAAGAAAAACATTCCATGCCTTATATACTTTACCAAGATCTTACTCTCACAGTTTAGTGATATTTTTCTTTATTAATGCATACCAAAGACAACTAGCGCATGATATCAATTTGTGAAGATTAACTGTCGAATGTCTCTACATACTCAAGATACCACCTTTGCATGACACCACACAAGGTAATCTTTGGTGTCGATTACTCCGGACTTGACTTCCAGCAGACAACTGCTCGGACCAGCGGCTTGGGCGGCCGCTCAGCGCAGAAGCACGGACAGTTGCTCAGCGCAGCAGCGCAGCAGCCCAGCGCAGCAGTTTGGGCAGCCGCTCAGGATACCTGCTCGGGACAGCTGAAAAACAAATGAATGTGTTAATATCTGTCGACGTACTACGATAAAATTCTGGACTTCCATCACCCGCACCACACTATGCAATGAAAATAAAGAAAAACATTCCATGCCTTACATACTTTACCAAGATCTTACTCTCACAGTTTAGTGATATTTTTCTTTATTAATGCATACCAAAGACAACTAGCGCATGATATCAATTTGTGAAGATTAACTGTCGAATGTCTCTACATACTCACGATACCACCTTTGCATGACACCACACAAGGTAATCTTTGGTGTCGATTACTCCGGACTTGACTTCCAGCAGACAACTGCTCGGGACAGCGGCTTGGGCGGCCGCTCAGCGCAGAAGCAGGGGCGGTTGCTCAGCGCAGCAGCCCAGCGCAGCAGTTTGGGCAGCCGCTCAGGATACCTGCTCGGGGACAGCTGAAAAACAAATGAATGTGTTAATATCTGTCGACGTACTACGATAAAATTCTGGACTTCCATCACCCGCACCACACTATGCAATGAAAACTAAGAAAAACATTCCATGCCTTACATACTTTACCAAGATCTCTCTCGCACAGTTTAGTGATATTTTTCTTTATTAATGCATACCAAAGACAACTAGCACATGATATCAATTTGTGAAGATTAACTGTCGAATGTCTCTACATACTCACGATACCACCTTTGCATGACACCACTCAAGGTAATCTTTGGTGTCGATTACTCCGGACTTGACATCCAGCAGACAACTGCTTGGGACAGCGGCTTGGGCGGCCGCTCAGCGCAGAAGCACGGGCAGTTGCTCAGCGCAGCAGCGCAGCAGCCCAGCGCAGCAGTTTGGGCAGCCGCTCAGGATACCTGCTCGGGACAGCTGAAAAAAAAATGAATGTGTTAATATCTGTCGACGTACTACGATAAAATTCTGGACTTCCATCACCCGCACCTTACTATGCAATGAAAACAAAGAAAAACATTCCATGCCTTACATACTTTACCAAGATCTTACTCTCACAGTTTAGTGATATTTTTCTTTATTAATGCATACCAAAGACAACTAGCGCATGATATCAATTTGTGAAGATTAACTGTCGAATGTCTCTACATACTCACGATACCACCTTTGCATGACACCACACAAGGTAATCTTTGGTGTCGATTACTCCGGACTTGACTTCCAGCAGACAACTGCTCGGACCAGCGGCTTGGGCGGCCGCTCAGCGCAGAAGCACGGACAGTTGCTCAGCGCAGCAGCGCAGCAGCCCAGCGCAGCAGTTTGGGCAGCCGCTCAGGATACCTGCTCGGGACAGCTGAAAAACTTATGAATGTGTTAATATCTGTCGACGTACTACGATAAAATTCTGGACTTCCATCACCCGCACCACACTATGCAATGAAAATAAAGAAAAACATTCCATGCCTTACATACTTTACCAAGATCTTACTCGCACAGTTTAGTGATATTTTTCTTTATTAATGCATACCAAAGACAACTAGCGCATGATATCAATTTGTGAAGATTAACTGTCGAATGTCTCTACATACTCACGATACCACCTTTGCATGACACCACACAAGGTAATCTTTGGTGTCGATTACTGCGGACTTGACCTCCAGCAGACAACTGCTCGGGACAGCGGCTTGGGCGGCCGCTCAGCGCAGAAGCAGGGGCGGTTGCTCAGCGCAGCAGCCCAGCGCAGCAGTTTGGGCAGCCGCTCAGGATACCTGCTCGGGACAGCTGAAAAACAAATGAATGTGTTAATATCTGTCGACGTACTACGATAAAATTCTGGACTTCCATCACCCGCACCACACTATGCAATGAAAACTAAGAAAAACATTCCATGCATTACATACTTTACCAAGTTCCCATAGGTACCCATTCATATAGGGTTCATATTGACAATTGTTTTATATAAATCCTGAAGTACTTCCATACCACAGTGATGTGTCAATCATAGTGATCAATACCTCTCGTGTTGCATACAAGACAAAACATTGCCGTATAAAAGTATTAACACAGCGGTAACATTAACCTTACAGTTATTTATCTCTTCAAGTAGCAGAACATTAATTTAATAAAAGAAAGAAAAAAAATTTTTTTTTTAAATTTAAAAAAAATAAATAAAAAAAAACCGACAATCATTACGACAGTGTTTGCACTATACAAAATCACTACAAGGATTGACGTCACCGCAATAACGAACTCGGAGATGTTGACTCGTCGACGGTTGAAGGCAGAGTGAGCAACGACCGCTCTGCGCGCCGCCTTTTATACTTTTCGGTCTACTAGGCTATTTTCGTCTCCAACATTATATGTATATATATATATATATATATATATATTAATATATCGGCGCGGATACAATAATTAGCCAATAATAATTAGTCTTTAACAATTAGATTTGTTAAATTAATTTATAAAACATAGATTCATACTTTTGAAATTGTTTACAGTAAATTATTCCAATTAAAATTAATAATTTAATTATTCTCTAAAATGAGTTAAGTTTATTACGACACTTTGTATTGCAATCTTAATGTTTAAAACGACCACGGGCAAGTACGCCGTAACCTATAAAAGCGGTCGCACTGGCGACGGGATGGCACATTTGTATGGGGCAAATGAAATTACCTACGGGGGCTAATTTTTATAGTTGCCATTTAAAATATTATTCAAAGGTGGTAACACATTAAATATTTTGATGTCACATCCGGCATGTTAAAATATTCTCTTTGGTGGGTGTGTTATTGTTTTCATTCGGATTTAGTGCCGGTTTCAGTGATTTCAGTTCCGTTCGTTGTTAAAGTTTCTTGAATATAGCATTAAATCCACGTCGAGTTGAGCTTATGTTCCTCCGTGCCTTCAAAAAGTTATGTTACTTGCGATTAGGAACTTCGAGAAATTGACTCAGTTGTGTGTGATGTGAGAAATTGACTCTTGATTATATTATAATAATTTGAGCAGAGACTCTATTTTAGTTTGTGATCATGTCGGAGAAAGAAAACAAAAGGAAATGCTTTAAATGCGGCCGCTCACCGTTCGCAGACAACGCAAAATTTCCAAAGCCTGGCATAAATAACCTTATACGGTATGTATATTTACTGATATTTTTATGGTCATGTCTTAGTGCGACTCTCCATATGTACCACTCCTCATATTATTAAACAATTGCTAATTCTCCTGATAGTTTATGGAACTAGCACAACAGACACTGGCAGAATTATGACAATAGTTGCAGACAGAAGCCTCTAAGAACTTCTATTTTTAAGCATTTTATCAGAGTCAAATCAAACAAGAATTAGCAAATCTGGTTAATTCTGAATCCTTATAATTGACCTAACTAAGAAATCCAGAAACTACATATAGTGAGTTCGAATAGGGTGTGGGCAAAAGTGACAAAAGTAACATTTTTGATCTTTACAAACGCTTTAACAAAAAAGCGCTCAACTGAGCATAAGACCTAAAATCGCATGTTTATGATCAAATACATAGATGTCAAATAACCATCACAAACAACCATGCATCAGACGTGGGTCAAAAATTAAACTTTTTGGTGGCAAAAATTCCTTTTTTTTAGCATTCCAAATGCTGAACAAAAAGAGACATGAATGACATTTTCACCCACAGATTCCCATTCGAACGCCCTTATGAGCGTTATTAGCATTTTCGCTAAAAACAATCAGAAGTGATCTATTTGAATGCACTAAATATTATATTTTGTCTTTGCATCCATGTAGCTTTCCATTGGGAGTAATATTTCTAACTTACCTGTAGCCTGAGTCCCCATGGAAGTTAGATTAAAATAAATGATGTGTATGTTGTACAAGTTATACAAAATTTCACACAAATCTAGTTGTGTCATAATACTTCATGCATGTGGGGGCTTAAAAGCTGTATCTGTAGCTGGATAAATATGATATAAATGGTAAATATTCACGGCATTGATAGAACAGTGGTGTTTCATAAAACGGTTAGGCAATTAGCATTTGGCTGCAACAAATATTTTACAGTACCCATTTCAGAATCAAAACAATATAAGTAACCCAAATAGAATTTTTATTAAGTATTTTTTTTGTACTTTCAGCTGTGAACTATGGGCCCAATACATACTCATCAACAACATTTCAAATGAAACTCTACAGTGAGCATAGAATGTTGTGTAAAAATCATTTTCTTGAAGCTGACTTCACTGATGATACTCTACAGAAGTTACGGAGATCTGCGGTCCCATGTGATGTAAGTTGCAAGTCAGTATTAAAACAAATTTATGTTGTGACTGTAAGCTAGGTATTGATCACCGTCTCACCTATTGGTATTTATCCAAAGGTTTTCCTGAACAGATCGCTCTTAGCGATAACACAGCCTACTGAACTGACGATGGAAAATAGGCAGGGTAACACACACACAATGCCTTTCCACCAGTGAGGAGGGGCTCAAGCTGAAAGAGAGTTAACCCATGGTATTGCTGCTCAGTAGTCCATACTGTTCCGTCCACGATTGCTGCTTCAATTGGTAGGGCAGAAGTATACTTGCTACTTGAGGGTAGTAGGTAGCTAGCTAGATCAGCATTCGCAAAATGTTCTACTGCCATGGTGTACCAGGTACCTTCTGATTAGCTGTCAATAGGTGTAATCACTTGGCTACCACAGCTCCAATATCCAACGCCTAATTCAATTAAGACCAAATTAAAAAATTATATCTGTGGTTTAAATATTATTGGTGTTTGCAAAAATTTCAAATCTATTTTTGTTACTTATTGAACTAGGCAGTATATGTATATATATAATGTAATATATATATATATATATATATATTACATTTGTTATCAGGCATTTAGGTATATGTTCCTATTCACTATTTTCTATACTTACGCTGATACTATTTACCACTGTCCCTGAAAATATTACTCTTTCTATCCAAAGGTTGTCTAGAAGGAATCGCGATAAGACTGCCTTTTGTACCATTAAGTTTTAACTAAAGAGTTCCTATCTATCTGTATTTGTTAGTTTAGTTATATATTTTCAATACCTTTTCATCTGTAACTCATTAGTTATTTTCTTCCAGAATGAACCACAATTGCCCGGAGTATACAATAAGGCCTCAACCTGGTCCTTCACATGGGGTCTTACAGGATATCACAAACACAAGACCTACCAATCAGCCTGGTCCTTCACATGGGGTCTTACAGGAAGTGACCATTGGTGCAAATAGTGAGCCTAATGTTGGGACATCTTCAGATGCTCAAGTGCAAACAATAGTTAAACCAACTTCAGAAAGGGAGAAGTTTTTGTATGCCAAATGTAGCAAGTATATGCGAAAAATTTGCCAACTGCGCAATCGCGTTAGACATCTGAAGTCAAAAGATATTTTAAAACGTGTGACAGATGATGTATCCATAAAAAAGTTATCAGAGAAGATATCTCCGACATTTGCGCAACTGTTGCAAGGACAGATACGGAACTTTAAAAAGAAAAGTACTGGTCGAAGGTGGAATATAAAAGAAAAAATTAATGCTCTAAGAATTTATAAAAGATCACCAACTTGTTACCGTTTGCTGCAAAGGCTTTTTAAGTTACCATCACCCAGTATATTAAAAAGTCTACTCAATAGAGTACCTTTTAATGCTGGAATCAATCAACCAGTTTTTGAAGTCCTTCAAAATTACTCAAAGACACAAAAGCCTTCAGACAATGAATACACGTTAATGTTTGATGAAATGTCAATAAAAAAACATCTCAATTACAACCCTAAAGAAGATGTAATTGAAGGATTTCAGGACCATGCTTCACAGGGAAGATCCCCACTTATTGCAGCATATGCATTGGTGATTATGGTCGTGGGGATACGTAAGAAAGTTAAACAGCCAATTGCCCATTACTTTTCAAGTGGGTTTTCTACTGCAGACAGACTGGCTGTGCTAATTAAAGAGGTAAGTTTTTTTTTTAAACACCTGCCTTAGAATGTCTTAAAAGGCGACTGAAGTCTCATAGGCAGAAAAGTGCGTCTAGTAGGCAGCAGTCAGCGGTGTGGCAAAACCAATACTAAAACCAAATTATATTCCTTGTTGTGTCCATTCATATTACAGAAAAACATACGGTATCGATTGACCCTACATGTGTAGGGATGATGATGACAACCTTTATATAATACTAGCTACGCTCTGTCTGCATGGTGATGGATGATGACAATGATGAATCAAAATATATATATAGCCTATGTTATTTAGGGTTTACATAGTATAATGGAGAAAGAATTTTTGAAATTGATATGAGTTGTTTTAGAGTCTATTCATTACAGACATACAAAAATGCAAATACTTCTTCTTGATATTATTATTACTTTCTAAATTGTACACCATTATCAATACTTTTGCATAACAAACCCAATGTGAATAATTATCACATCAGTTAGAATAATTGTTCATTATTTATCATTTCAGGTTCTACAAAAGTGCCATGAGGTGGGAGTAAATATTGCGGCCATTGTGTGCGATATGGATGGCGTAAACAGGCGAGCCCTCACTATCACATCGTGCATCACTGCAACACCCTTATATACACCATAATGGCAAACAAATCACAGCACTTTTTGATGTACCACATTTATTAAAATGCTTTAGAAACTTGTTTTTAAAATATGATATTGAATGTGCGACAGACATTTTATCAAATGACAATGAAGGAAAAGGTAAAGGGTTCTTATACATACTTTTCACTCTTGTGTGTTCTTATCTTTTGGGTTAACTGTTGCATATTGTTTTTTTCTAAAACCCTTAGTAGAATTACGAATCTGGCCCAATGTGAATCAAGTGAAACTCAAACAAACAAACAAAAAAATATGATATTGTTATGAAATTACAGCTTTTATTTTGGTTTGATAACTATTTTTCTACATTATACATATTTCTTTTTACAGGAATTGCTAAATGGTCCCATATAAAGGAATTTAATGAAATTGATAATACCAACCCAAACTTTGTGTATGCACCAGCTTTGAAGCAGGATCACTTAGAGCCCAATTCAAAACAAAAAGTGAAGGTTAAATATGCAGCACAAGTTCTTAGCCATTCCGTAGCAGGAGGAATGTTAGCCAAAGTAGCTAAAGGTATGTTAACTAGATAGGTAGGTACTTTCTTTATAGCATGATAGCATGGTGAATGTTTATTTTTAATGTTTTGAAGTGATGAAGTAGAGAAGACCGTACCTGATAGGATGCATCATGCCTGTTCATTACAGTTGCAGTATCACCGTTCTGTGGCTCTAAACTGCGCTCATCACTTAGAGACATTAGTTCTTAAATCTCATGCACACAGTAATTTGACTTGTAGGATATGTACCTACATCTTTAGGCTGACTAGAGCCTACAGCTGTCAAGGCTGTCCCCACATCTTGCATGTAATGTATGGACACTCGTGCAACGTGAGCGTAATTTGCTGCTACAGTAAAAGTTGCTTGAACATCCCTATACATACAGTATATGTATAAATTCTGTCAGGCAACTTGAGAGCTTAGTTCAATGTTAGTAAAATGTCAGTAAAATGTCAATGACCCCCAACTACCTACATCAAAATATTAACAGATGTGATAGCAGGTTACAGCTAGTATATTAACTCAAAAATTTGTAACAATCAAAATAACAAAGTTCATTTGAAGCAAACATTTATTTAATCACCTTACAGTTATTTTCAGGAGACCTTACTGTGGACGCAGCTGTAACAGCAAATGTTATTATGAATATGGATAATCTGTTTGATTGTCTTAACAGCGATTGCTTAGATTTGCGCAGAGGAAAAGCTCATGCAACAAATTTAAAACATTCAAGTCCACATTAAAAATGCTTTGAAAAAATGAAAAGATTTTTTTCGTCTATTAAGTATATTGGAAGCCCTGCTGTTCTACGGCCCTCTGGGTACTGGGAAGACATCTACGATCCTAGCGTGTGCTAGACAAATGTACACTCTTCAACAATTCAATTCTATGGTAGGTATGTTTTTGATGTTAACTCAAAGTATAAATAAAAACTAATATACCTGTAAGCCCCATGGTAGGAAAAGTGACTAAAATACTGCCGGCATCGCCACACTGGATGGCAATGCTAACTTTATCAACCATCGCCTCAACCAACTATAATAGTTTTAATATTGTGTAAATATTTTTAGTAGGGATGCAACAATACGGCTATCACGATACCAATACAAATGAGGAATAGGTACATCGTAATAGTAAAATACGATAACGAATTATGATATTAATGCCTTACAATTTTTGTTAAATGACACTAAATCATAAATTTTTAGAAGCAGGTTTTCTGATATATATGTACAGGACACCATATTGGGGTAAGGTTCTTAATCAGTCTTATAAAACCTGGTTTATTTACATGATTTATGGGCTCCATGTCCACACTCATTCCCTGAACAATATATTTTGTTATTTCAATAGCCATATTTAATTTTGCAAATTTTATTGTAATCTAACATTTCAACCAAAGAAGCCTGTCTTCTAGATGAAGGGTTCATTATTTAGACTATCTGTTGAATGTAGATTGCACCAATCCAAACTGAGGCAATGCAATTAACTTTTCCAAGAAGTAAACAACAATGTATATCACAAAATAATTGGCAAAGGAAATTTATTAGCAAACTATCCAAACATATCCTCACTCCAGCATTTAGTGCGTCATAACTGTCAATGTCAAAATGGATGAGTGCATTCAGAAATTGACTCGGTATGGTTTTGTTTCACTCTAACTGTAAAAAGTAATAAAAAGAATGAATTGTACAAATTGTATCCTAATGTAATGTAATGTCTCATGTATGTCTACCAAGTTTATATGATGTTATTATAAATGATAATTTTATGTATTATATGCTACCATAGACCATATTGGTATATTATATGACACAAGTGAGCTAAGTTGATTGTACCTAAGGCAGTAGTTAAGCCGTCAAGCAAATAACCAATTTCATAAATTATAGTGTACATAATCTATATTTTTTAACATGAAACAGTGTGATTTGTATTAAAATATTATGTAATATCCATGATACAATAATCATTATGCAATTAGTAATGTTTAGTTGCCAATTTTGTTGTATATGTAATAGGCCTGTTTTTATACAAGGTGACAATGTAAATAATATCTCGTATTTGTGTACCATGTTTATATGACGTAATAATTAATGATATGATAATACTACATATTACATGCTACTACATAGTACAGCGCTAAGTTGGTTGTTGCACCCCAGGCATCAGTCAAACCTTCAGGCTAACAACTAATTTCATATCCAGTAACAACACGTCATTTGTATTAAAATATTGTGTGATACACCTACATGATACAATAAACATTATGCAATTTTAATGTACTTTTATTTGATTAGAGTACATAGTGGAAGCAGATTTTTTTATTCTTGTAAGTAGGTATTTTCTCTTATAAGCAATTTCAGTCGGCTACCTATGATTCGAAATTACTACTTAAGAGTTTCGTTTTTTAATTACAAGGATTGTTTCTTGTAATAAATTTAGATTTTTAATAGCTGGTTGAAATTTCTTATAAGAGAAAATACCTACTTCAGAACAAACTTAATATAGAATGTATGGCTATATTTGAATTTACCGCCACTAACAATATTTCGGTGGTGCTAGCGGAATCCGTTTTGTTTTTAATCTATGCAGTTGGCTTTCTTCTCCGTTAGGAGTAAATTTGTTCTATGGTTTCTGCCCACTGGTTTTGTTCATAGACTAAAATATATACAAGGAAATAGACTGGTATCTTTAACCTTTTTTGTGTTATATATACATTTAAAGCCAATATCACCAAGTATAGATGGCGCTGTAGATGTATATATATATATATATATATATATATATATATATATATAGGTATATAGCATAATATAGAGAGACTAACTGAGCCCACGTATGCAACGCATTGTTACATCTAGACTCTGGAATTTGTATGAAAACCGTTTAATCAGAGACATACTTAATATACGCAACGTTGCTTTACTGTTTTTATAGAAATTCAAGTCTAGATGTAATGCGTTGCATAAATTGCATACGTAGACTCAGTTTCTCTACCTACATATATATTTTAGGTTCACGTATAGGTACATACTATCGCTACTATATAATTATACACTTATACACATTAGGCTGTGTTTTGAGATAGGTAACAATAAAATGGTATATTTGCTGGAATACGTTGTTATTGTTAATCATCCAATTTAACTATTCGAATTCGGATACAGGAAATGAACTGCTCATGGAACAATCGATTTCCTGGAATTAGTGGTCAAGGTATTATTGTACTCGTACTTTACATTGACATGTACACGAAAAATTACTTTAATCGTGAAAAGAGAGTTCTGTCAAAACACAGTTAATAAAAGATATTTTCTATTTTACTGCATTATAATAACGACCATTAAAGAAAAGGAAAGTAAATTGGACAACAATTATTTATTACAAATTTATTGATTATACATTTAAAACGCTTAAGGCCATAAAACAAAATTGTAGTTCCTTCTAGAATAAAAATTAAAGCTTTTGAAACAACTATGAAATCAGAATTATAACATTAACATCAAGATTTTCAGACACATTTGTAATATCATATAATAAGAACATATTCAACGGCGTTTACAGTATATCTCTACACATGATCCCATGTAATAACATGATTCCATCTTTCTCATACTATGTGGGGAGCACCGTTGCGATACCAGGTATTCTGCCTCTATTTAGTAGCATGCAAACACAGTGACTATTTAGATTTATAGGATATCGTAGCAGACAAAATCATTAGAAATCACTGCGGTGACTAAATAAAAATTGGGTGACAAACGTAGTGTAATATTGTGCAGAGCTTTAGAGATTTGAGACATACAGCAATTGTTATGGGTCTGTCACTTAATATCAGGCAATGGAATGATAGTATTCATATACTTTTGTTCATATACATATAAACGTACATATCATACATTAGAACATTATTGGCCATCAATGCTATACATGTATAGATATAACAATATTATCATACAAACTTGTTTACGTAATGTTACCAAAATTAGAATGTAACACAGTTAGGCTTTTAGCTTTATGATTGATGTAGGTAATTCAATTTCATTTCATGTTTAGTAATATCATTTCTACCTGAAAAAAAAGGTCACTGTTTATGAAGGGCAGTATAAAATATCCATTAAATTTATAATTAGCAGAACATTACCTACAATAATTATATATAAAAAGAAAAAAATACCGCATTGTCTAAAACATGTGTTACACAATCGCTCATCTTTACTTTATGCTAAATTAATCTTTAATATTATTCTTCTCATCATCTTTTTACATTGACGTTAAACACCGTGCTTTTAAAGCAAATAAAAATATCATAAACATATTGTATTAAAAACTTGTCACGTGCTAGACTCGCGCACGAAGGCTATTTTCTACTTGCAAAAAATACAACCCTGTCAAAGACCCTGTCCTAACTAATGCTGCAATTTTGTTTATGTGTTACGCTCTCACGCCTAAACGGGGATTTCGGGAAAGAACGTAGGATCCTTGTCATCGTCATCATAATTATCTTCATCATCATTTATCACCATGTGGGTGAAACCACGGAATGCAGCTAGTACATTATAAGGACTGGTGCGAAGGTTAGTAATAGGGTCTCGTTGTAACAGAAAAACCGGAAAAGAAAATAATAAACACAGTGTCATTGTGTTTAGTTCGGCCCTGGAAAAATCTAAGTACCTAAGTCCCATGTTCCAGAATGCAATTCAAATACAGTTTGATATCTGATCATCTAATCAATACTTGAGATTATAATCTTTGCTTGAGCATTGTTTATAAACTATTCTCAGTTGAACTAGTTTCAAACTGATACGCAATCAACGATTTGTTTTTTCTACGGAACAATCTGTTTTTGCTTAAATTTGATTACATTGACAATATTGGTGCCGTTCTACACAGAATTTGATAACGAACCAGTTGACTCAACAGCAGCTTCGCTCGCTTGGGTTTGGTGTAGTGAATGAAGCATCTTTTGGAATTTCAGGGTCCTGGATTGTCCATTTATACTAAAACTGGATAATTACGTATTTATCGTTCTCTAGATTTTGATTGTTTTAGTGCACATGACTAGTAGGTAACGAGAAAAGTTACCAAAGTGTTACGTTATAATACTACACTTAAATAACGTGTTACATTTGACTCTCATCGCTGACGACTGATGCGAGTTTCATCTCTCATCCATGCCGGCTTAATGCGGCACATCGTGCGTGATTTAAGAACATTTTATAGAATACCTGGCTTAGTTAGGTTAGGATTGGATGGACGACGGGCTTTGTTTTTTCATAACCCACATTCTTAATCATTATTTTGTTTACTGATTCGTGATGAGTACTCCTTTCTAGTCCTAAATCAATAATAAATGTTATAATAATAATATAATAAAGGGATTTATAATAATATAAGAGATTGTCACTCACTATTAATCAAATAACTATGATGGTTATATCGTAAAAAAATGTTTGATTGGTCGCTTGGCCTGCCTTAGGTACAATCAACTTAGCTCACTTGTGTCATATAATATACCAATATGGTCTATGGTAGCATATAATATGTAAAATTATCATTGATAATAACATCATATAAACTTGGTAGACATACATGAGACATTATTTACATTGTTACCGTTTTTATGAAACAGGCCTATATTAAAATCACAAACTGACAACTATACTGCAACTGCAGGCTTAACAAGTTTTAATGAACTAATGTCACAATATAGGGGGCAGACGAAATCACTGCACACATGAATCTATTAATGCCGGGTTGCAGCAGACTAAAATATTAACACAAGCATTATAGCAAAGCATAGTTTATATGAACACATTTTATTTATGTAATAATATATTTATTTTGCGTTTCAGTGCAGCTGCAGATGCTTCGCCAGCAAACACTCTATTTTTTAGAACACAGTATCTTCTTATACATATAGTAAAAACACTACTAATTATGGTGCATACATTTGAGTTCCTGTGCTCCATACAAATGTTCAGGAAATAGAAATTCACATTTGACATTATGTGCTCAGATATGTTTTTTTTAAGTAAGTCGTGTGAGCTTTTTCTCTGAGAAATTCATTTATCAGGGTAGCGCAGTGTTCTACACAAACGACCATTTCTTTTGTAACATAATTTAAACTGTTTTTAAACTCTGAGTACTCTCTAAACTCCACAAACAAATGAAAGTTTTCAACACTTGTTGATATTAATGCTTTTTTACAATTCTCACAATTAGGCATCCTCTTCATTACGAATTCACACACATATGCACATGCCTGAATTTCTGCATTGTTGTCTTGTATGGCATCATCAATTTGAGGTACTTAATTCAATTGAGGACAGAAATTCAGGCAAATGTATGCTGTAGTGTGGACTGTGAAACGGATAATAGTGTTTCAAAATTGTTAATTATAACGCTATTATCAATTTCACAGTTTCCTGAAGTGCCCATGTGTGAAATATTTGTTAATATGGCAGTTTTTAAGCCAGCTACAAATTGGCTGCATGTTGGATTGGAATTGGATCCACAGTTGCCACGAATGCAGCCAAAAAGATTTTCAATAGGGTCTTGTTGTAATCGCCTTGTGGCAAGGCTAGTGATGTGGTATTTTTGCACCAAGCTCCTCCACAATTTCTCAATGGCATTGAGAGTCCATATCCAACCTTCTTGTGATGGCGGCTTACGTGGGCTTCCAATATACTTAATAGACGAAAAAAATCTTTTCATTTTTTCAAAGCATTTTAAATGTGGACTTGAATGTTTTAAATTTGTTGCATGAGCTTTTCCTCTGCGCAAATCCGAGCAATCGCTGTTAAGACAATCAAACAGATTATCCATATTTATATTAACATTTGCTGTTACAGCTGCGTCCACAGTAAGGTCTCCTGAAAATAAGAGTAAGGTGATTAAATAAATGTTTGCTTCAAATGAACTTTGTTATTTTGATTGTTACAAATTTTTGAGTTAATATACTAGCTGTTACCTGCTATCACATCTGTTAATATTTTGATGTAGGTAGTTGGGGGTCATTGACATTTTACTGACATTTTACTAACATTGAACTAAGCTCTCAAGTTGCCTGACAGAATTTATACATATACTGTATGTATAGGGATGTTCAAGCAACTTTTACTGTAGCAGCAAATTACGCTCACGTTGCACGAGTGTCCATACATTACATGCAAGATGTGGGGACAGCCTTGACAGCTGTAGGCTCTAGTCAGCCTAAAGATGTAGGTACATATCCTACAAATCAAATTACTGTGTGCATGAGATTTAAAAACTAATGTCTCTAAGTGATGAGTCACGATCTCGCTGTCGTAACGAGTGTATTTGCTCTGTATTTAGAAAATGTTTAAAAATAGTAAACCATAGTTTTTTGCTAATTTTAGAAGTGCATATTAAAAATACAATAATAAAAACGTACCTAGTGCAAGTGTTATCTGAAGAATAGAACCTTACGAAATAGCAAAGAAGTGGAAAAACTAATAATTACAAAATATAAACACAGACTGACCTAATGCTTATATTTACTTAACGTGGACACTGGTGTACAAACAAATAAAAACTAATCATATAAACGTACCTGTAACAATGAATAAACAGTACTAAAACACCAAAATAGAATATAAATAGTTGAAAGACATCCAGGATCACCCTCATTATTATACTGTGAGTGAACGTAAATAGTGCAAAGTGCGGAAATAAAATGACTCATGCGTAACGACTTTTTTACTCAATTCTAAAGAGTTAGCCGCAGTACGTATCACTAATTTCGTGCTCACGTAGTATATGCGCGCAGCGCGTCGGCAAGAGTGTTTGACAATCAACCCACAGGCCGGGGTTCAAATCTCGCAAGACTAATCCATCGTTTTCTTTTTGCTCGCGTTATTGTTTTATTTTATATGTTATATGATCGATTTAAACAGAACTTTTTCAGACTAGCGATACAAAATTCTACGAGGACTGATCCTTACTTTTGACCAACGTATCCGAAACGATCGCTCGGCTAAGCCGACTCATAATGCGACGAGGTTATTATACGGCCAGCCACACCAATTGTCCGTAATCTGTCAGAATTATTGCATCTCACCTGCTACATTGCTTCTCTCTCTTATCTGCTGCTATTAGCTGCACTAGACGTAGAAAACCTCGAAGTCAAGATGAATTTCTTAGAAAATATTACTTTTAGACGTATGAGAACGACATCAGACACTAATACGAGTACAAACAACGACGGTGAAATAATGACGCCAACTTTAAATGCTACCGTAAATAGTTTACCCGACATATCTGATGATGAAGAAAGTGATTTAGTAAAAGAACTTATAAATAAAATTGAAACTTTGACGATTCAATTAAATAGTGCACACTTAGAAATAGAAAATCTAGGGTTTAAGCGCATGAATGAAGATTTGACCTCGAAAAATTATCTATTAAAAAAAAATCACGCATAGTCCTGCAAAACAAAAGAATGCAACGTCAAAAAAGCGCAACACTTTACACCAAGCATGTAAACAAACACAAACAGAAAAAAAATGCATTGATGATAAATACGAATATAAAAACGTACAAACAGAGGAATCACATACCTTGAAACAAAATAAAGTAATTAAAACTAAAGGCAAAAACCAAACGGACTATAGCGAAAATTTATGTAAAAATACGGCAGATGTGAATAAAATACCAGTATATACGAGAAACAGAATAGTGGCATCAACACAAAAAACGAGTAACATCATTTTAATTAGCGCCAACAAACAAAATAAAGTACTTCAAGTAGCGGAAGACACACTAAACGGATCTAACGGAAGTACTTTTCTACATCACCTTATACCCAATGGAGGCGTACAAGCATTACTGCAGGGAATAGACGCGAAAGTAACGGACTTAACTATGAACGACTATTGTATTATACTTATAGGTGAAGAAGACTTTAAAGAGGGCGGTGATTATGTCAACCTAATTTGTTACATTCGAGAATCTCTATGTAAACTAAAGCATACGAACTTTATAATATGCCTGCCAACCCACAAATATGCTCTAGAACGAAATGTAATTAACTGTTTATATAATAATAAGATTGACATGTTCATCGATATGCATACATTTTCGACTCAAATTTGTATATATCGCATGATTACAAAATGTACTAGTCACTCTGGAATGTTAAAAAATGCTGGTCTGCGTACCTTATTAAATTATGTATCATATCTCATTCAAGAGACAAGGAATGCTAACAATATAAATTATAAATCAGAAAGTTGTACTGAAAACCAGCATAACAATGTAGAGTTTTTTCGAGTATACGTATATTAGTATAATGCACCAGAATATTGCAGGGCTGTTGACCAAATCTGACGAACTTACAATTTGTTTGGATGAACTTAAAAATGAAAAAAAAAACAAAATGTTGATGTGATCTGTGTGACGGAACATAACATGATGTCAGGCAATGAAAATAATCTTGTTTTACCTAACTATCAACTAGCCGCATGTTTCTGTAGAGAAAATATTTCCAGAGGTGGAGCATGTATTCTAACCAGAATTGGACTACAATATAAAGATCTTGCAGAAATACGGGCTCTATCCCTTACTAAGGTCTTTGAATGTTGTGCCGTGGAACTGATTCCTTTTAAGACCGTAGTTGTATGTATATATAGGGTGCCTCAAAACAAGCAGAAATCGAAATATTTGAAAATATTCTATACCAGACTGGATAACCTTCTTCAGAAACGATGTACAATGCAATACACACATATAGTTGTGGCCGGTGATTACAATATTAATACTTTGAAACCAGACAATAATACTCGTAAGCTAGAGCGTCTTCTAACAAACTTTAACCTCAAACTAGCCTTATACCAACCAACTCGATTAAATAGTCAAACGTGCATAGACAACATTGCTCACAATTTCAAAAGTACATGTAAAGTTGAAGTAATTGAGTTAGCACTCTCTGACCACACAGCTCAGCTGATAATGTGTCCTGTGGATACAAAATGTATCATTGATAGCTGGCGTATTAAGAGACGTGACTATAGTGAACACAATATTTTAACATTTATATCATGTATAAAAAGCCTTACTTTCTCAGAATTATACAATATTGACGATCCTAATGAAGCATATATTTACTTTATTGACATTTTTAAATTATTTTATGATTTGTGTTTTCCGTGCTTACAAAAGACAATAAAATGTACTAAAAATCCTAAATGGATATCACGCGGAATCAAACTATGTTGTAAAAACAAACGTGTTCTATGGCAATACAGACGAACCCCCAATACTGCAAATAAAAATAAACTAATAAATTACACAAAACTGTTTAAAAAAATTACAAAACTTACCCAACGAGCACAAAATGATCATGCTATAAAAACAGCAAACAATATATCAAAATGTACGTGGAATTTAATAAATAACTCTAAATTTCGTGCGCCAACTGAGTCAGTAAGTCAATTAAAAATAAAAAATGAGATTATAACTGACCCCGTTCATATATGCAACGCATTCAATGACCATTTTGTTGACAAAATTAAGCATTTAAGAAATAGCAGTCAAAAAATTACATCATTAATTTCGACTAGACTCAATGTTTTTTTTCTCCTAGCACTGCTTATGACATATTAAAAATTATTAATTCATTAAAAAATACGAATAGTGTGGGTTACGACGGAATCTGTACAAAAATTATAAAACGAGTTACCATAGATATATGCAGGCAATTAAGCTACATAATGAACTTGTGCATATGTGCAGGTACCTATCCTGAGGCACTTAAAGTCTCTGTAATTAAACCAATATTTAAAAAAAAGGACAAAGAATGTATTGATAATTATAGGCCAATTGCACTCATTCCAATCATATCGAAGATTTTTGAAAAATATATTTACTCACAACTCTACAGCTACATAGAAAAAAAAGGTATTCTATGCAACGAACAGAAAGGGTTAAGAGAAAAGAGAACAATTAATATGGCAATATATGAATTCTTAGGTAATGTAATTACTAATGTAGATAAGACTAATCCAGTATGTGCGATATTACGTGACATGACGCAGGCTTTTGATTATGTAGAGCATAATATATTGCTACAAAAGCTGGAGGTATATGGCATCAGAGGTAACATGCTAGAACTGATTAAATCATATCTCACGAGTAGAAAACAATATACAGAAATTAGTAAAATAAACATAATTTCAAAACGAAAAGAAATTTACAAGTCTCAAGAGCGCTCTCCCATTTACGGAGTTCCGCAAGGCAGCGTGCTGGGTCCTCTTTTATTTATACTCTACATTAATGACCTACCTAAAGCACTTAATCATCCGACGACCCTCTTTGCTGATGATAGCACAATAACAATAAAATGTAAAGATAAAACCACATATGAATTAGAAATAAATAATAGCCTCAAAACAATAACTCAATGGCTTTATAATAATAACCTTAAAATAAATTTGGACAAAACTAACATAATTCATTTTAGGCAACGTGCAGTACAAAACAAAGTTATTGTACAATATAATGGCAAGCTCATTGAGAAAGTAGACTATGCTAAATTTCTAGGTTTGACTATTGATTGCAAACTTGACTGGAAAGCACATACAGAGACATTATCAAAAAAAATTAACTCTTCGGCATATGCGCTATTCAAATTGTCTTCGATAATAAATAGAGATGCTCTAATTACGGCATACTATGGCTTAGTTGTGTCGGTTCTACGGTATGGCATTATTTTTTGGGGAAACTCTACTGGCAAAAGGATTGCATTCAAAGCCCAAAAAAGATGCATTAGGGCAATGTTTCGTCTACAGAAGACTGACACCTGTAAACCTTATTTTCATAACCATAAACTATTGACATTACCATGTTTGTATATTCTCGAAATTGCAACATTTGTTAAAGTGAATCCTAATTTATTCTGTCGTTGGTCTGACGTAAGTACTAATACTCGTAGCAGACGAGATATAACTAGACAGTACCCACCTCTGGCTAAGACTGCTCTAATGCGTAATAGTGTTTTCTGCATGGCTCCGATCATATACAACAAAATTCCAAAAGCCATTAGGGAATTAAGATATGAAGCCTTTAAAAATAGACTAAAGAAACTGCTTTCTGAAAAGTGTTATTATGAGATTACTGACTTTCTAAATGATAGGTTTGACATAAATTGTACTTAATATCTGACATATAGGAAATAATAAATGAATTCAGACTATGTTACTACTATATTATATGATTTTATCAATTATTTAAATTTTAAAATTATATTTGTACGCCATACCAGGCAAGGACATGCGCTCCATATGTTTAAATGTGTAAGATCTTGCATACTGTTTTGTGTGTGTATACCTACCATGTGCTGACAAATAAATGAATCTTGAATCTTGATGAGCGCAGTTTAGAGCCACAGAACGGTGATACTGCAACTGTAATGAACAGGCATGATGCATCCTATCAGGTACGGTCTTCTCTACTGCATCACTTCAAAACATTAAAAATAAACATTCACCATGCTATCATGCAATAAAGAAAGTACCTACCTATCTAGTTTACATACCTTTAGCTACTTTGGCTAACATTCCTCCTGCTACGGAATGGCTAAGAACTTGTGCTGCATATTTAACATTTGAACCGCTGAAGACCTCAAGGCATTATAATTCCTTTAAAATTGGAGTTCCGGAAGACTGCTATGAGAAGTGCTTTTCTGTAAACGTCTGGCCGGAAAACGCCCGGGTCAAGAAGTGGATAAATTACAAAAAGCAGACACTTACTGGCCCCTTGGCGAACGTTCAAACATTTCGTGGAGGAGTCGGCGCATAGCGTGCCGCGCACCGTCGAGCTGTCCCAAATCACCATCTTTTATCAAAACGTCAGAGGCTTAAAGACGAAGTTGCCCTTATGGATTGCCAGTATGTTGGTCTCTGACCATTTGCTTGTTGCTGCGACGGAAACCTTCCTCGACGGCTCAGTGGAAGATGCCGAGGTGGTACCGATCGGCTGGACCCTACTGCGACGAGACCGGCCTTCTCGATGTGGTGGCGTCTTACTCGCTGCGAGGCCCGGGGTCACCATGCATCGAATACAGGACCTCGAGTCAGAACTCGGAGAGGACCTATGGGCTTCCATCACTTACCGCGGTATTTCTTTTATGGTATGCGTAGTTTATGTTAAGCCAAAAGCAACTGATGCCGTTTATATGAATGTGTTAAATAAAATTGAATCTAGTTTAGATACTATGAATGAAAATATATTTATTGTTGGCGACCTTAACATAAATAGTACGTCAAATAATATTAAACATTACTACTGTTATTTCTTGACATACTGTAATTTAACTGATCACAATGACATTGTTAATTCCCATGGAAATACTCTCGACGTAGTGTTGGTGCGGGAGCGCGTTGAATCGCGGCGGGTATACGTGTGCGAGGCAGACGGGTTCGTTCCCATTGACCAGTTGTATCATCCGGGCCTCGATATAACCGTGACTCTTCGATTTCATGATAACAAACCCGCGCGTCTCCAGCCGAGTAATATGAATGCTTCACGTGACTGGAACTTTAATAAAATTGACGTTGCTCAGTTTCGTTCATTGCTTGAAGAAACTTCCTGGGCACCGGTCCTCGAGTGCGATGATGTTTCTGCTGCATCTGATACTTTTTTATAATATTATTTACGAATTGTTTGATTTGTCAGTGCCTAAAAAGAAAAGGCAGTCTACTAAATTTAATAGATATCCTGTTTGGTTCGACGCTGACATAATTAGGGATATTCGGTATAAAGGTAGATTGCACAAATCCTGGTTGAAGTCTGGTTGCGTCGTAACACGTAAACGGTTTTCGAATCTACGTGCCAGTTTGAAGATGCGTATCTCTAAAGCGTACAAGGCTTATATAGTGAGTATTGAGGAAAAGCTACAACTTCGGCCGCAATGTTTTTGGAGTCACGTACATAGCCTTACATCTAAGGGTGGTTTTGAGCCCAGTGTCTCTTATCAAGGGAAGTCGTGCACTGGGGTAGACGCAGCCGAAGCGTTTTCTTCTTATTTTTCTAGTGTTTTCTTTGATGAATCACCGCAGTTCATTATTCGCATCGCAGCATAATTCATTTTAGGCAACGTGCAGTACAAAACAAAGTTATTGTACAATATAATGGCAAGCTCATTGAGAAAGTAGACTATGCTAAATTTCTAGGTTTGACTATTGATTGCAAACTTGACTGGAAAGCACATACAGAGACATTATCAAAAAAAATTAACTCTTCGGCATATGCGCTATTCAAATTGTCTTCGATAATAAATAGAGATGCTCTAATTACGGCATACTATGGCTTAGTTGTGTCGGTTCTACGGTATGGCATTATTTTTTGGGGAAACTCTACTGGCAAAAGGATTGCATTCAAAGCCCAAAAAAGATGCATTAGGGCAATGTTTCGTCTACAGAAGACTGACACCTGTAAACCTTATTTTCATAACCATAAACTATTGACATTACCATGTTTGTATATTCTCGAAATTGCAACATTTGTTAAAGTGAATCCTAATTTATTCTGTCGTTGGTCTGACGTAAGTACTAATACTCGTAGCAGACGAGATATAACTAGACAGTACCCACCTCTGGCTAAGACTGCTCTAATGCGTAATAGTGTTTTCTGCATGGCTCCGATCATATACAACAAAATTCCAAAAGCCATTAGGGAATTAAGATATGAAGCCTTTAAAAATAGACTAAAGAAACTGCTTTCTGAAAAGTGTTATTATGAGATTACTGACTTTCTAAATGATAGGTTTGACATAAATTGTACTTAATATCTGACATATAGGAAATAATAAATGAATTCAGACTATGTTACTACTATATTATATGATTTTATCAATTATTTAAATTTTAAAATTATATTTGTACGCCATACCAGGCAAGGACATGCGCTCCATATGTTTAAATGTGTAAGATCTTGCATACTGTTTTGTGTGTGTATACCTACCATGTGCTGACAAATAAATGAATCTTGAATCTTGATGAGCGCAGTTTAGAGCCACAGAACGGTGATACTGCAACTGTAATGAACAGGCATGATGCATCCTATCAGGTACGGTCTTCTCTACTGCATCACTTCAAAACATTAAAAATAAACATTCACCATGCTATCATGCAATAAAGAAAGTACCTACCTATCTAGTTTACATACCTTTAGCTACTTTGGCTAACATTCCTCCTGCTACGGAATGGCTAAGAACTTGTGCTGCATATTTAACATTTGAACCGCTGAAGACCTCAAGGCATTATAATTCCTTTAAAATTGGAGTTCCGGAAGACTGCTATGAGAAGTGCTTTTCTGTAAACGTCTGGCCGGAAAACGCCCGGGTCAAGAAGTGGATAAATTACAAAAAGCAGACACTTACTGGCCCCTTGGCGAACGTTCAAACATTTCGTGGAGGAGTCGGCGCATAGCGTGCCGCGCACCGTCGAGCTGTCCCAAATCACCATCTTTTATCAAAACGTCAGAGGCTTAAAGACGAAGTTGCCCTTATGGATTGCCAGTATGTTGGTCTCTGACCATTTGCTTGTTGCTGCGACGGAAACCTTCCTCGACGGCTCAGTGGAAGATGCCGAGGTGGTACCGATCGGCTGGACCCTACTGCGACGAGACCGGCCTTCTCGATGTGGTGGCGTCTTACTCGCTGCGAGGCCCGGGGTCACCATGCATCGAATACAGGACCTCGAGTCAGAACTCGGAGAGGACCTATGGGCTTCCATCACTTACCGCGGTATTTCTTTTATGGTATGCGTAGTTTATGTTAAGCCAAAAGCAACTGATGCCGTTTATATGAATGTGTTAAATAAAATTGAATCTAGTTTAGATACTATGAATGAAAATATATTTATTGTTGGCGACCTTAACATAAATAGTACGTCAAATAATATTAAACATTACTACTGTTATTTCTTGACATACTGTAATTTAACTGATCACAATGACATTGTTAATTCCCATGGAAATACTCTCGACGTAGTGTTGGTGCGGGAGCGCGTTGAATCGCGGCGGGTATACGTGTGCGAGGCAGACGGGTTCGTTCCCATTGACCAGTTGTATCATCCGGGCCTCGATATAACCGTGACTCTTCGATTTCATGATAACAAACCCGCGCGTCTCCAGCCGAGTAATATGAATGCTTCACGTGACTGGAACTTTAATAAAATTGACGTTGCTCAGTTTCGTTCATTGCTTGAAGAAACTTCCTGGGCACCGGTCCTCGAGTGCGATGATGTTTCTGCTGCATCTGATACTTTTTTATAATATTATTTACGAATTGTTTGATTTGTCAGTGCCTAAAAAGAAAAGGCAGTCTACTAAATTTAATAGATATCCTGTTTGGTTCGACGCTGACATAATTAGGGATATTCGGTATAAAGGTAGATTGCACAAATCCTGGTTGAAGTCTGGTTGCGTCGTAACACGTAAACGGTTTTCGAATCTACGTGCCAGTTTGAAGATGCGTATCTCTAAAGCGTACAAGGCTTATATAGTGAGTATTGAGGAAAAGCTACAACTTCGGCCGCAATGTTTTTGGAGTCACGTACATAGCCTTACATCTAAGGGTGGTTTTGAGCCCAGTGTCTCTTATCAAGGGAAGTCGTGCACTGGGGTAGACGCAGCCGAAGCGTTTTCTTCTTATTTTTCTAGTGTTTTCTTTGATGAATCACCGCAGTTAGATAGTAACTCATGCTGCGATAGTGGAGTTGCAGGCGGTTACGTTAGTATACCTACATTGTCACTTCAAGATATTGCGCTCAGTGTCAATAAACTAAAGTCAGGTAGCTCACCTGGACCGGACAATGTGCCTAGCTTTATTCTGAAGACGTGTAAAGAGCACATAATTATACCATTGTACCATATTTTCAATCTTTCACTTCTAAATGGCAGATACCCCGCCCAGTGGAAGTTATCCCGAGTGACTCCTATCCCTAAGAGTAGTAAAAAGACCTTAGTTAATGAATACCGTCCCATAGCAATACTGTGTGCACCGGCGAAGGTATTTGAATACATACTAAATAAAGGGATATATCGGCAGGTACGCCAGCTGCTGGGCGACGAGCAACACGGTTTCAGAGCGGGGCGCTCTGTAAACACAAACTTGTTGTGCCTGGTTGATTATATATCTGATGCGATGGACCGTGGCCTCCAAGTCGACGTGATTTATTTTGATTTTCAGAAAGCTTTTGATAAGATTCATAATGACATGCTGTTGCAGAAAATGTCCGCTATTGGTTTCACCCCTGGTCTCCTTGCCTTTTTCTGACTATATGCGGGATCGTCGTCAATTTGTGAGGCATGGATGCTATGAATCTGAACCTTATCATACCAGATCAGGTGTAAGCCAGGGCTCAGTTCTTGGCCCTCTCCTCTTTTCCATCATGATTCATGACCTTCCTAACGTTTTAAGTAACGCCAAGTGCCTTTTATATGCCGACGATCTTAAACTCTTTTTAGAAATAAATTCTTATAGTGACTGCCTCAGCTTACAGAATGACATACATACAATATTTCAATGGAGTATGACAAATAAAATGCAATTTAATCAAAATAAATGTAATGTTATGACATTTGACCGCAAACGAAATCCTATTCATTTTAATTATAGTTTAAATGACTTAGTTATAAATAGAGGTGCTGGTATTAAAGATCTGGGGGTAACATTTGATCGTGGCTTGACATTCCATGATCATGTTTCGAATCTCGCTAACTCGTTAGCTTACCGTCGTCTAGGATTTGTGTTACGTAACGCCAAGGATTTTGAGAATCCTCAAGTTTTAAGAACTTTATACAACGCTCTCGTTAGGAGTAAGCTTGAGTCAAGTGCCTGTGTATGGAACCCGCATCATGTCACTTACGCGCGGATGCTTGAGAAGGTCCAAAAGGCCTTTTTGCGGTCACTATATAAGAAGCTCTATGGCTATTATCCTTATATGTACCCGACAAAGTTTCTTCTTGGGCTGCTCGGATACAACTCTTTGGAAGTGAGGAGGTTGCTGGACCAGCTGACTACTTGCTGCAAAGTGCTCAGAGGGTCAGTTGACTCCCTACAGCTGCATAACTTATTATGCTCGCTGAACGTACCAAACAACCCCTGGGTTCCTGCGAATAGACGCGGTCGGAAACATGACCTATTCCGCACTGATCAAAGTCGTACTGTTGCACGATCTATGTCTCCTTTAATTCGTGCCCGCTGTCATTTCAATGCGCTCCTTTCCGCTAACACTGATTTAGATTTATTTTTTGACAATTGGAGAACTCTTTTAACACACTTTTTGACATACTGTGAAAATTTGTCTGATCAGTGGGACAGATCCCAAAAATGTGATAGTTCATTTGGTTTTGACGATGTTTTTACTGATTTATGACATTAATATTTTGATTTTTGGACTTTTAATTTGATTTATGGATTAATGTATTTTCTATTTGTAATGTATGTGTTAAAATTTTTAATTAAATTGTGTTTGATAATGATTTTGTGACATAAATGTAAATGTGTAATTCGTTTTTATGTCAATAAATAAATAAATAAAATAAAAAATAAATAAATTAACCTTCATTTTTGTTTTGAATTGGGCTCTAAGTGATCCCTCTTCAAAGCTGGTGCATACACAAAGTTTGGGTTGGTATTATCAATTTCATAAAATTCCTTTATGTGGGACCATTTAGCAATTCCTGTAAAAAGAAATATGTATCATGTAGAAAAATAGTTACCAAACCAAAATAATAATAAATAATAATAATAATAATAATAAATAATAAACAAGATGCAACAGTTAACCCAAAAGATAAGAACACACAAGAGTGAAAAGTATGTATGAGAACACTTTACCTTTTCCTTCATTGTCATTTGATAAAATGTATGTAGCACATTCAATATCATATTTTAAAAACAAGTTTCTAAAGCATTTTAATAAATGTGGTACATCAAAAAGTGCTGTGATTTGTTTGCCATTGTGGTGTATATAAGGGTGTTGCAGTGATGCACCCAAGATAGTGAGGGCTCGTCTGCTTACGCCATCCATATCGCACACAATGGCCGCAATATTTACTCCCACCTCATGGCACTTTTGTAGAACCTGAAATGATAAATAATGAACAATTATTCTAACTGATGTGATAACTATTCACATTGGGTCTGTTATGCAAAAGTATTGATAACGGTGTACAATTTAGAAACTAATAATAATATCAAGAAGAAATATTTGCATTTTTGTATGTCTGTAATGAATAGACTCTAAAACAACTCGTATCAATTTCAAAAATTCTTTCTCCATTATACTATGTAATCCCTAAAGAACATAGGCTATATATATATTTTGATTCATCATAATCATCATCCATCACCATGCAGACAGAGCGTAGCTAGTATTATATAAAGGTTGTCATCATCATCCCTACACATGTAGGGTCAATTGATACCATGTTTTTCTGTAATATGAATGGACACAACAAGGAATATAATTTGGTTTTAGTATTGGTTTTGCCACACCGCTGACTGCTGCCTACTAGACGCACTTTTAGCCTTCCCTGTGAAGCATGGTCCTGAAATCCTTCTTCTCAAATTCAAAAAAAATCTCAATTACAACCCTAAAGAAGATGTAATTGAGATGTTTTTTTATTGACATTTCATCAAACATTAATGTGTATTCATTGTCTGAAGGCTTTTGTGTCTTTGTATAATTTTGAAGGACTTCAAAAACTGGTTGATTGATTCCAGCATTAAAAGGTACTCTATTGAGTAGACTTTTTAATGTACTGGGTGATGGTAACTGAAAAAGCCTTTGCAGCAAACGGTAACAAGTTGGTGATCTTTTATAAATTCTTAGAGCAGTAATTTTTTCTTTTATATTCCACCTTCGACCAGTACTTTTCTTTTTAAAGTTCCGTATCTGTCCTTGCAACAGTTGCGCAAATGTCGGAGATATCTTCTCTGATCACTTTTTTATGGATACATCATCTGTCACACGTTTTAAAATATCTTTTGACTTCAGATGTCTAACGCGATTGCGCAGTTGGCAAATTTTTCGCATATATTGCTACATTTGGCATACAAAAACTTCTCGTTTTCTGAAGTTGGTTTAACTATTGTTTGCACTTGAGCATCTGAAGATGTCCCAACATTAGGCTCACTATTTGCACCAATGGTCACTTCCTCTAAGACCATGTGAATGACCAGGCTGATTGGTAGGTCTTGTGTTTGTGATATCCTGTAAGACCCCATGTGAAGGACCAGGTTGAGGCCTTATTGTGTACTCGGGCAATTGTGGTTCATTCTGGAAAAAAATAACTAATGAGTTACAGATGAAAAGGTATTGAAAATATATAACTAAACTAACAAATACAGATAGATAGGAACTCTTTAGTTAAAACTTAATGGTACAAAAGGCAGTCTTATCGCGATTCCTTCCAGACAACCTTTGGATTTTGAAAGAGTAATATTTTCAGGGACAGTGGTAAATAGTATCAGCGTAAGTATAGAAAATAGTGAATAGGAACATATACCTAAATGCCTGATAACAAATGTAATATATATATATATATATATATATATATATATATATATATATATATATATATATATATATATATATATATATATATATATTACATTATATATATACATATACTGCCTAGTTCAATAAGTAACAAAAATAGATTTGAAATTTTTGCAAACACCAATAATATTTAAACCACAGATATAATTTTTTAATTTGGTCTTAATTGAATTAGGCGTTGGATATTGGAGCTGTGGTAGCCAAGTGATTACACCTATTGACAGCTAATCAGAAGGTACCTGGTACACCATGGCAGTAGAACATTTTGCGAATGCTGATCTAGCTAGCTACCTACTACCCTCAAGTAGCAAGTATACTTCTGCCCTACCAATTGAAGCAGCAATCGTGGACGGAACAGTATGGACTACTGAGCAGCAATACCATGGGTTAACTCTCTTTCAGCTTGAGCCCCTCCTCACTGGTGGAAAGGCATTGTGTGTGTGTTACCCTGCCTATTTTCCATCGTCAGTTCAGTAGGCTGTGTTATCGCTCAGAGCGATCTGTTCAGGAAAACCTTTGGATAAATACCAATAGGTGAGACGGTGATCAATATTGTAACGTTCGTTTTTCGCTTCGTTACACGTTGTCGATTCTAGACACGTATTTCGGGAAAACGGTAAATTGCGTTTTTTGTTTAGCCAAAATGGCGTGATACTCGAAGGTACGGACATTATTTTAACACTAGCTTTTTGTTTCAGCCACTGGCGTTTTTCTTCAGGGTTTTTCTTAAGGACTTTTTCTGCATAGTTTTTCTTCAGGATTTTTCCTGAATAATTTAAAACCATGATTTTTGCTTCATAGTTTTATTTTTGATGGAGATTTTTTCCTTTAAAATCTTCCATTAGACACTTAACATACGTGTCGAATGGAGTTCACCGTGGGAAGTTGAAGACCGACCATCTCGGCATTTCCTCGGCCCCGCCTCGTGTACCAGATGAAAGGAATCCTGCCCACGTAATATTCTTTTACCACAGGACGTCTCGGAGTAAGGTATCGTCCATTCTTTTCCTTGTACGAGCCCAGTCTCGGCACGTGTAATTCAATTTTTTCATTTGATTCAAAGTAGGATCAGTCACTTTTGCTTACGATGGGAAAACTTATAAAGCCCCTCAGGCTGTCCACCTATATCAGTATAACCGCAGGAGTCCTTCAGACCTTGCATAATTGCTAAGACGTTATCAAATTAGATATAAAATCCTTCTAAATTAATTGTATTACTGTGTTCCTTCCCGGAAATAAAATGACCCATACGTTGACCGAAAACTTATGTTTGTGTGAGGCCTCTCTAGGCGCGCGAGGATTTCGGATTCCCATCTGTGGAAATCATGTTGGTTAAAGATGCCCTCTCTCGTGAATTTAGATTCATCCGTCCAGAGAATGGTCTTCAGGAATTCGTCATTATCTACGTCCGTATGTAGAAGAAAACGGCAAAACCGCAAACGCCGCTCTTGGTCCCCTTCTACTAAACCTGAAACCAAAACAAAACCGTTTGAGAACATGAGATGGGCAACTTGTACGGCAATTATTATTATTGTAGACACATTTGTAATATCGTCATGTTTATGCATGGTTCGTATTTTAAATGAGCAATGAGCATCTGACGCGTGAGATATTATCTAGGTCATTGTCTCTCTCTCTCGTTTGAAAAGTCATAAGAGTGAGAGTGATCAAAATAATCTCAAGCGTCAGAATCTAGAACACAGTTTAGAGTTAAGGTCATAAATTAAATTTACCTTGCACCGGAGTGTAGTGAAAAGGATGCCTTCCGTCTGCATTGACTACTGACCAAACTTTCCATGTCGAAACTCCCAAGTCACGGTCCACTTTTCTAATGCTGGTTGTGGGATCCACATCGAACTCGTGTAGAATACTTTCATCTACAACAACACGATGCTGTCTAGCATTGAGTCGTGGTTCCCTAAAATGTAGGGTGCCAGTTTCCCGCAGTCTCCGGAAAGTATTTGAGAATGTGGTGTGATGTGGTACATGTCTGTTGGGATGCGACTCTCTGTACATTATTTGGGCTGCACGTGAGTTCCCATCAGCTCGGCCATAGACAAAAACCATGTCGGCGTATTCTTCGTTACTAAACTCCGTCATGTCGGCGCAGAAAGAATCAGCAACAACAGTCAACGCCAACAAAAACAAAAGTAACAACGGTAACAGTCAACAACGGTAACAGAAAACAACGGTAACAGTCAACAAAGGTAACAAGTTAACAAATCAAAACAGAAAACAGAAACCGTGGGGTTATTCGTACACGCGTCAAACAGTGATAGCAGTCAAAGCTCGACTGATTACACTGATTTTATTGGTTAGACAACTTGTAGCTTAAAGCCTTAGCACGCCGCCTGTGCATTCTTGGAGAGACGGAGAAAGAAGAACTAATAACAATGGTTTTATACCTGCTCGTAGTACTTGGTCCCTTACTTTACGTAGATGACACATTTTTTTATTTCTAGAGTTGTTACTTAGAATCTTATTTTAACTCAATAAGCTGGTAAGTATTATACCAATTTAGTATGTCGTTGTAATAAGTGATATATAGAGAAGTTTTTAAACGCATATTACTACCAGAATTACTAGTGTTTTTTTTTAGATCATTGTGAAAATTGAACTATGAGGTAAAATTTATTTAATTTTTTCACACTAACAGCTCTAAATCAGTTACTTAGCTCTGCTTTGTATCCAATTTTGCTTTGCGTGGCCTGAAGGTGTATTAGAGACCAAATTCAAGTAAAAACATCCGGTCTAAAACAGATTTTACAAATGTTATGGTGGTAAATAGGTACAATTTCGATGAAAACGTAAAAATTCAAAAAAATAATAATTAAATAATTGGAAGGTCAGGGAATTTTTTTGCCCAATTTGTATTCTCCAACTGGACCCCCGAACACGCTCATTTGATTTGCCTCTACCAAACACTCTGTATAAAATTCTGTAATCGGTATATTTTTATTAATATTAGGGAATATAAACAATTATATTTGTATTACTTTTAATTTATAATATCTCATTTTAAGGATTAACCTGCGAAGTCATGATAGTTATATAAGGTAATAAAAATTGAGTTCAAATACTAAGACCCGATGACGGAAAGGTCACACTCTACAATTTACGAACCAAAAAAGAACCCTCAATCGAAATTATTATCTACTAGAAACTATTTAATATGTTATGTATTTAATATTTATTCATAGTGAAGTTAAAAGATAGTCGAAGTCGTATGCCACCTACCATTAAAAACAATACATTCTAACAGTACAGCACTGAGCTATAGGGAAAGTCACTAATAGTAAATAAAAAAAATATGTTTGGTTCACGACGTGATGTTAGAAAATATTCTCTATCATCGTGAGTGTGCAAGCAAAGCCGTGAGTAATCACTAGCTTGTGTACATTTTAGGAATTTGTTACTGAAGTCTTTGAAAAGGTTCTTAGATTATTACTTTATGTCATCCAAGTGACAAGCTTAATTACAAACTATGTATTACTAATTATAAGAAACAAGAATAAAAGCTGAACTTTTGTTAAATAAATAAATAGACACCTTATTAAATTTAATGTGACATCACATAGCTATACCATACCAGCGGACAAATAAGATGCTTCGAACGACACCGTATTTGTCAAATTATAATAAGTAGATAAATGGTAGTTTAGATGTTATGAGGGATAGATGAAGATACCTACATAACATACCCTCATACATACATACATACCGGTCAATTTATAACTCTCCTTTTTGCTTCGCTGTAGTCGGTTAAAAAGTCGAATAACTAATTAATTATAATATAAACATAATTACTATATATATATATATATATATATATATATATATATATATAGTATATATTATAGTATATACTCTTAAGAACGTTTTTCTTTTTATCGACAATGCGTTTGAGAAAGGAAGAATGAGCAAAAGGCTAACTACATAATTCATATTTAAAAAAAAACATGACTAAAGTTCGGCCGTTCAGAGAATGCGTTCCTGACACCTATCAGTTAGTCACGACTACCCAGGTAGCAAAAACTGGTCGTAAAGGCGTCCAATTTACGTCAGTATATGACCTTTTGACGTCCCAAAATTGACCTTAAAGAACCCCTAAAATGACTCCAATATGTCACATCCTTATGACGTCCTCAGTGTCTGAAAAAAAAACGCCTGGGGGACGACTTCGATGACGTCTTGAAGACCTATGATATATATTTATATAGATATAATTGGGGGCTGCAAAAATACGTCTTTGTGGAGGGTAATATGACGTTTATGTGCATGTCAAAACAATGTGGCTGTGTTATCTACAAAGACGTCGTTCCGACGTACTTTGCCCTCGGGATGGTGTTGAAGAAAGAAACTAATAAATCTGCAATATAAAAATTGATTTCAAAAATACAATATAATCTTTTGCTTAAGTATTTATTCTTATAATAAATTTAAGACCTACATCTTAAATATTTGCCATTAGAATATTTATCAAATTACTGTTTGTTCAGTCATTCAATAAGCATTCTATATATTTATATTTTCATGTTTTAGTATAAATATTGCAACCATAGGGTGAATTTATTAACAAAAACCGAGCTTAGGCGAGAACACACAAATCACATGCGACAAACGCTTGCGCGATGTAGAATTACCTTGCAAATTAGTCACGCCATCTAGTTCAAAATTTTTGAGCTACGGTTTCGACTAACATGACGTCTTTACGACTTAATAAGGACGACTTTGACCAGATGTCTTCCATTGGTTAATTGAAAGACGACGTTAGGATTTGGAATTTCTGTAGGCACTAATGATATGATGTCTTATTGACTTCATATAGACGTGTTCATATAGAAGGTCTCTATATGATATTATTATACTATTTTAGGACGTAGTGAAGACGTCTAATTTGTGTCCAAAGACGTACCGACCTTAATTTACTTTAAATGGACGTCTGTGCAACGTCACTTTTCGTCTTACGTCATCGGTCTGCTACCTGCTGGGCTATTATGTATCTCAGTTGCTAACAAATGTTGATTGAAATCGAAAAAAATGGCGGCTCTATGTCACTTTTGGCAACTCCAGTAAGCAAAAATGTTAGTAACTTGATCACTGAAGCTGACAAAAGTGACATAGAGCGGCCATTTTTTCAGATTGAAATCCACATTTGTTAGCAACTGAGATACATAATAGCCCAGCTGGGTAGTGATGGGCACAACATAACACTGAGTTCGTTACCGTTCCTCCAAAATGAACCGCCGCGTTATTTTTAAGATTATTTTCGTTTTAAATTGGCGGAATCATTTAAAATTTATATTTTAGTTATTTAAGTGGAAACCAAAAAAGGGTAATATTAATATAATAAAATTGTTTTATTTATTCTTTGTTACAAAGTTACAATCTGTATTTCTATGCAATAAATGTACATTGATTTGAATGTGCGTACAGAATATTAATCAGACTCCGATTCGCTTGAGGAGGTGGTGTCTTCATCGTCATCTTCGCCTACATGTATAATTATATTATTATCAATAACAGAATCAATCCTGATATCTCGGTCAAAATATTCCACAATCGGATTTTTAGTCTTCTCAACAACCTTTGCCCAGTCATCTCATGTGACTTTCCCGCAGGCTTCTTTTAATAGGGTCATCACTTTTTCGTGCTGAATGGCGGGGAAGTATTGTGGCGGGCGGCGTAACTTTTTATTTGAGCCCAGATTAGCTCAATCGCGTTATATTGGCAATGATACGGTGGAATTCTTAGAACGCGATGACCGTACTCCAGAGCCAGTTCATCGATTTCGTATCGCACATTTGCCGCTTTATTTTCTTTAACTAATTGAATTAGCTCTGCTTTTAGCATCTGCATATTTGCGTCAATGCCTTTTGCTTGTAACCAAGCCACCATTTCTTCTTTTTTATTAGCTTGGGTAGGTGGTTTCTGTATTTGAACCGAGTGATAGGAGGCATTATCCATGAATATTACAGAAGGCTCTGGTAGGCTGGGCAAAATCACGTTCTGGAACCACTCTTTAAATGTAGTGGCATTCATTTCCTCGTGGTAGTCATTTGTGGTTTTTAATTGAAATGCCAGTAACGCGTTCTCCACAAAGCCGTATTTTGCAGAACCTGCGTGGCATATTATCAGACCTTAGAAAGGGCCCCCTTACCCATTGGTACTTTCAACGTCGACGCTTGTGTATCATCCGTCCAAGAACGGGAAACCGTGTGATTGGCGTTTAGCCCGGTCTCGTCAATGAACACGACATTATCCCAGTTATCAATTTTTTTTGCTTCTCTCAAAAACTTATCCATTTTAAAATTATGTCGTATCGTTCTAATAAAATTTTTCTTATGTCTGTTTTTTTATACGAAAAACCAATATCTTTTAAGATTTTGGTTAAAGCAGTTTTACCCTCGCTAAACAGTCCAGCTTCTCTTAACGATGCCAAAAGCTTCTTCCTGTTGAGATATTCATTTCTGGAATAGTAACCATATATATGATTTCTGATTGCATCGGCGTCAAAGGTTTCAATATCTGTCACGGGTTTAGTTCTACGTTTCTTCTTCGGAGTACGTAAAATATTATCTTATTAGCAGGGAACCCCCCCCTACCATTTCCCCCTGCCGGAACCGCGTAGTTTTTTTAAAAATTTAATATCAAAGATAATTTTGTCTACTCTACTAACACTTTTACACCTATATTTAGGGGGGGGGGGGGGGGGGGGAGAGAGAGAGGGGGGGGGGGTCAGAGTTGGATTTGTCACTAATTTCGACCTAACCGGTCTGACTTGGACTCCGGGTGGGCTCCCGCCAGAAGCTCTAGCGGTCGCCCCTGAACGTTGCTTCGCCGCATGAAGTCGAGTTGAGCGAAGGGGGGAGCTGGCGAGCGAAGCGAGCCGGCGACCTCCGTAGCTAAACGACATCCCTTGAGCTTCTGGCTCCCGCATTATTTATAAACACTCTAGGGGTAGTAGCCACAAGAATAGGTGGAGTCGGGGTGCTCTGTGTCGGTTTTCTGACTACTTTCAACCTAACCGGTCTGAGTTGGTCTCTGGGTGGGTAAGGGAGGAAAACAATTTTCACAAAACTGTGTAGGAGTATTTATTTTATTTTGTAAACATAGTTAATTACATTGATCAACTCGACAAAGGGATCTTTTTTCTGCTTGAATAGATCTCGCCTCTACAAATATTCAACTATAGCATCACTAAAATCACACGGATTATTATAATTGTCTTTTTTAAAAAACCTTTTCACTGCTCTCCATTGAGATTCGATTCTCTGGGTATGGACCCCATCTGGGGCCACAAATGGATTATCTGGGTCCGAATGGTTGACTTTCTTATGGATGTACCCATGGTCAGCTAGGCAGTCATAAGCCATTCACGAAATATAGCACATAAGCATAGGCATTCACGAAAACTCGAAAGCAACGGAATAATGCGAATCGTGTATGTCAAATCAACGTCACATACGTCAAACACCACAAACCTCAAAAATAGCGATCAAAAGGTTTCGTTTCACGAACATAAACATAGCAGACGTTCAAATTTATGCAATATTTCCTGATATTGCGTTCCGTTTCACGCATCCGCATGTTTTCGTGTGAAATTACAGTAACTTTAAATATTAATTTAAAATACTTTCGCGTAACTACGGCAGCCAAAATCGAATTGGGAGGGTCAAGACAAAGCCCCTTGACCATTCCACAGTAGCAGAATCTTCAAATTCAGGCGACTCGATTCAAGACCCGACCCCAAAATAATCTTGCAGTTTGATGATTAACTCACGGGCTCCACTTTTCAATGTTTGTCCACGTTTAGGCGTTATTATGCACCAAAAGTCACAAAAACACAATCGAAGTCCGATTTAGCGCCGATGTCAGTTTGAAAAGCAGAAACAGTCCATTAAACGAAAGCCGGGTAATCAAATAAAAACAGATTGAAAACACTTAAAGAACGTGGTCTATGCGCACGAAACGACAACAGACGACTGTTTTAGCGTCACAAAGTGGCGGCCCATAACGCCATTTGGGGTTACCGTTTTTAATCTAAGTATAAAAATGCTAGTAACGCCATTTGGGGTTACCATTTTCAACCTAAATATAAAAATGCTACTTTCTTTCGCGCGTTCGGTTTGGTCGTAGTTTTATTTTTATATTTAATAAAAGTTATCTTATAGTCCATTATTTTCAAATTCTTAAAAAGAAAAACAAAACGTATTATTTTATAAAGTATAACTGTATAAGAACAGATTACGATACTATTATTGCCTGTTATTGTTAGCACAGCACTACAAATATAAAGCGCTGACATAACCTTGTAATAGCGCAGTTTACATTTAGAAAAATATTGTTTACCAAGTGTTATTTGACACTCAGTTTGGCACAAAATTATAACATTAATTGATTATTGATATAATAATGTTGTTTTAATGCTCATAAATTGTTAAAACGGTAAACAACCATCAATAATATTTTTATCGTAACTGCAACGCCATTACAAAGTTACGTCGTCAGTTCAATCGCGACGTGTCAGGAACGCATTCTCTGAACGGCCGTAGTATAGTACCTATTTTTAACACTGTGCAGGTCATTTGAACGTTAGCATGAATTAAATATATACAATAATTTATTCATAATACTATCATACTCGTAATTATTACTTACTTGTAGTAGGTACTACTACAAGTAAGTTATAAATTATCATTTCAGTTTTGTTGTAAATGTCAAAATTCCCCGCGTTTTTCCCACAGATTAACCACGTTTGTTTTATGTACAATAAAGCGTTATCTATCTATCTATCTATTAACCAATCAGACTGAAAATTACCGCAGTTTGGGGAATTCCCCACTCTGCTCGCGAGACAGTCTCGAGACCCTTTGACTTGGGAGCAAAAAACCGACGCGCTTCCGAGGGAAGGCCAAAGAGCGCCGCGAGTCGCGACGCGTCGAGCGAACTGTCTACACGCTCCCGCTCGGCCTGTCTCGGGGTGTCTCGACGAGCGTATAGACGCGCCATTACATACACTCTGGCTACGTTCTGGAAAGCACCGAAATCACTCGCGGCGTTCGCACACCCATTCCCTTAAAAGCCCACGGTCATCGTGAGCGAACTCGATGACGTCACCGAAAACGCTCACATCGCTCGCAGATTGTAGGTGGGTTTTCGCGGTCGTTTACGAGCTGTCACTGTCAAGCATCAAATGTATAGGATTCTATCGATATTTGACAGAAAAAAATGCCGCGCTTTTCGTGACCGTGTAACCGTTCCGCTTGGGTTGAACATTGCAAGCATTCATTCTAACCAGAACGCTAAACCGGGGCGCGACAGTTGTGAGCGTTAACGGCGCTTCCCGGAACGTAGTCTATGCCTCTAGTATTTATATTATAGTCTATGGTTAACTGTATTCTTATTATCTCTATTATATTCTCTTTGTCTTATTATTTCTGTCTGTTTCAGTCTGTTTATATTTTTTATCTATAGGTACAGGTATTCTTTCCGTTTTCGCGGGCACGATTTTTCCGTCATCGCCTTTTCATCAACTACTTTATTTTTTAAATTTAAAATCTGCACTTTATTACGAAACAGTACAGAAGCTAAAGTAAATAATGGCCTATAAGCTTTCTGAGGGATCTCTGGAGGTAAGAAACAGTTGTTTTCAATATGATGTACATTGTACCGGTATAACAATTTTGCTGTTTTAGCCATATCAAACAATCAAAAACAAGGTTTATATACGATAAAAAGCTCATTTTCGATGCACTTTTGCTTTCAATTGGAAGTTTATTTGATGTTCTACTAGAAAACCTGGGGATTATTCTATGAAGTTCCACTATCGTTTTCACCAGTTCATCTGACTTTGATAATTGTCCACTGTAAAAAGTTTTCCCAATTCAAATTATGCAAGTCAGTTGATGCAAGGTCTAGTGAGTTTGGTGGGTGATAGAGAGCTTCCAGTCATAACTCATACAACTTAGCAACGGTCTATTGTGGGCTGTGTGGAGGAGTGTTGTGAAGAAAGTAGTACTAGACAGTAATTGTTAAGTCTTGGCTGTTTGATGGGTAGATTGTCTATCATAATTTGTGATTCTTCAAGGTGTACCTCTGCAGTAATTGTTGTGTCAGGTCTCAAGATGTAATAAACAATGCAGATACAGTTTTGCCATACACTAAAAAACAGCTTCTTTTTTCCTAATGCATGTGTGACATCACATTTCGGACATGGTTTGGCTGCCAATGTTTTAGATTGACATACATCATCTACCTTCCATCTCCAATGACAATCTAATCACATATGTGCCTATTAACCCTTTACATCCCAGAGATGTACATATACTTCAGTCTCATTCATAAATCTTTTGTTTTAATTATCACGGAATAGGAAGGATTAACAAGTTTAGGCAAGCTTCTTTGTGGTTTTGTGCTTGAATTGATCACTGAGTTTGTATGGTACCTACTTTATTCCAAAGATTTTAATATATATCCATATTGACTTTTCATTTATTTATTTAAGCTTTATTTTTCCACTTAACAATACTAATAATATATCTGATTATAAACTAGGTATTACTTCTTTTTCTTTGTTATGTGGCCCCTTCTTGAAGGTAAGGCAAAGGTGGTTTTATCGGCGGGCAAAGTCATGGCATCTGTTTTTTGGGATGCAAAGGGTATAATTCTCGTGGATTATTTAAAAAAGGGTGAAACAATAAACTCCGATTACTATTGCAACCTGTTGCTTCGTTTGAGAGAAGAAATCAATGAAAAAGTCCAGGTTTATTGAGAAGAAAAGTCTTGTTTCATTAGGACAATGCGAGCGTTCACACCTCTGTGCAATCCATGGCAGAAATCCATCAATGTGGCTTCGAATTGTTACCTCATCCCCCATATTCACCGGATTTAGCACCATTCAACTTTTATCTGTTCCCAAAGCTGAAAAAAATTTTAGGTGGTAAACATGTTTTTATAAATGAAGAGGTCATAGCTGCAGTGGGCGCTTATTTTGAGGAGTTACACAAAAGTTTTTTTTTTTAAACGGGTATCGAAGCCTTACCGGGTCGATGGAAAAAGTGTTTTGAGCTCGGAGGAGAGTATGTTGTAAAATAAAAATAAACTCAAAATCCTGTGGCTTCATTAAGTATGTTAGGCTAAGAACTTTCATATCCTCCACCTCATCATCCGGGTGCGACTTCGTCGGTACCTGAATGACCTTCAGCGAATATTGTTTGGATACTCTGAGTATTAGGTATACGACCGTATTGGAAACGCTATCGAAACGTAACTATGTTGTTAGTTAGGGACTTGTGGAAGAGAAAACCGACACCACCTTGGGACTGTTGGTTGCCCTCACAGTAGTAGAGTAGGTTACCTTATTTTAGGGTTAACGTGTCCTCACCCGCTCTACGGACTTCAGACAACCCCACAATGTCCCAGTGTAATTTACTTATTTCTTCTTCCAGCTCATATATCTTCTCGTCTGTCCTCATCATGCGTATGTTGTGTGTCACCAGGGCCAGTCGTCGTCGTTGGGGGTGGTAGCCGGGCGTCTGCCGGGGATTCTTAGCACCCCCTGCCCCACTGTTACCGTGGCCGCTACCGTAGCCAGGAATAGTGGGGTTGCCGGGGACTGGGGGCCTGGTTCCTATTGTGTCCGTCATTGGGGGGGTTTTGCCAATACTCGCCACGCTTGGCAGGCGGGTTGGCGAGCGCAGTTTTGGGGTTTTAATACTGGGAAGGTGCTGCTGCCACCTTCCGATTGTTATCCGTTAGCAGATTTCTACGCACCCATGGGTAGAGTTGGGGGGGGGGGGGGGACTATTCTAAGCCAGTACCCCAGGGCCGGAAATTCAATAGGGAAGCACAATATTATTTATTTATTGGATTATAGGCGAGCAACGTGATGCTGATGTGCCTATATACTGCTGTGTTGACATGTTCTAATATCCTCAAATACACTATTTTAGTTCACTGACTTGAGGTTGGCAAGAGATTTCTTGGTCGTATTGTTATTATCAGCCGGAAAACGTCCATTGCTGAACTTACGCCTCCCCAATAGAACGCTACTTGGACCGGTTACTACGAGTAGCTTCCTGCATTTAGCGATTCCCCGCGGTTTACACGAGGTCGTCCTACCTAATTAGACAGTCTCCCAGGTAGACGTACTCGTCTACAACTCCGAGTGTATCGTTTCCAACAATTACCGGTATAGGTGGAACATGGACGTTGGACATGATTTTCGTCTTATCTATGTTCATCTTAAGACCAACTTGTTGAGAAACTCTACTGAGGTCGTTGAGCATGTTGCCGATATCCTCGAGCGACTCCGGCATTATGACTATATGATCGGCAAAACGAAGGTTAGTAATGTATTCGCCATTAATGTTGATGCCAGATCCTTTTCAGTCCCAAGAGTTTGAAAACATCCTCGTCCATCCTTGCGTTAGTTAACAGCTTCAGAGAGATGACGTCTCCCTGTCTCACACGTCTTCAATGGAATTTGTTCCGTACTCTGGTCCTGTAATCAGACTGACATAGTGACCTTGCTGTATAAAAATTTCAACGCTTCGATATACCTTTATTCAATTTGGCATCGCTGTGAAGACTGCAGCACGGCCCACTTCTCGATAGAATCGAAGGCTTTCTCGTAGTCCACAAACGTTAGACAGAGTGGCTGATTATACTCTTCGGTCTTCTGTATAATCTGCCGTAGTGTATGAATGTGGTCTACGGTGCTAAAGCCTCTTCTGAAACCGGCTTGTTCAGGAGGCTGGAACTCATCAAACCTGCGCGCGAGACGGTTCGTGATGACTCATGAAAACAGCTTGTACACGTGGCTCAAGAGCGATTGGGCCTATAATTTTTCAATAAGGTTTTGTCACCTTTTTTTGAAGAAGAGCACCACCACGCTTGTGCTACGTTTCCGATTTTGACTTCGAAAATGACGGAATTGAATAACTTCTAGAGGACTAAAAGTATCGGTCTACCCGCTCTCAGAAGTTGAGTCGTAATTCCGTCCTCTCCTGGCTTGTTGTTCTTAAGCTGTTTGAGAGCCATTCTAATCTCGTACAGGCTGATGTCCGGGATGTCTTCGGTATAGTGTCGGACTATCTTTACTCTGGTGTCCTCAGCTGCGTCAGTAACTCATGCGGGCTCGTGCGTCGAGGTATATAACTGTCGATAGAAACTCTCAATCTCTCTCAGAATCTCAGGCTTGGATGACGCGATACTGCCATTTTCGGTCTTCATTATTTTGGCTTTGCCCAATAGACGAATCCTTTGCAAACACTTTAGAGCCTTGGTTCCGCTCAATTGCACGCTAATATGCGCAGTATTAAAAGCACGCAAGTCGTGTAGCTTGGACTTCTAAATTCGTCTATTGAGTTTACCGTAGTCCGACATATCAACTGCAGACTGCAGGCTCATTTTGCTCCGTTCTGCGATTAGTTTCAGAGTTTCTTTTGAGAGCTTTAGAGCTTTCCTGCGGCGTTTGGTCTCAGGGAATTCGGACCCAACCGCTTGGAATGTTTCCACCAACCCGTTGTTCAACTCATCCATGTATCGCATTCAGCTTGGTACTGGAAACGGTTTTGAAGTTCCAGTTGAAACTTTTCGGAGTTTTGGATTTGGGCAGGATTTGGCCGGAGCGTAAACTTCACCAGACGTGACCGCTCAAGCTTGACATTGATATTCAATGCGCCTCTTACGATGCGGTGATCGCTGCCAGTTTTCACCTTGCTGATCACAGAGACGTCATTGAATATATGCTTATTGGTCGTCATGATGAATTCTATCTCGTTCGTAGTGGAACTGTTGGGACTCATCCGGGTCAACTTCCTGAATGGCCACTTCATGTAGAAGGAGTTCATCATTAAGAGTCCATCTTTTTCCATGAAGTCGGCTAGCCACTGTCTGTCCCGTCGGGTTCCGCTGCCCGTATCCAAATGGTCCTACTCTTAACTCATCACGTTTCAGAAGTATGCATGGCCCTGGATATATCCTCGTACATACTTTCTACTTCATCGTCTGAGTGTGCCAAGGTCGGTGCGTATACCTGTATGACCTTCAGCGAATACCGTTTGTTTATTCTGAGTATAAGGAACTCTACCCTAGCTGACACACTATCGACTTTCACTACGTTCTTAACGAGAGACTTGCGGACGAGGAACGAGACACCAACCTGGGATTGTTGGTCTCCCTCCCGGTGCAAGAACAAGTTGCCGGAATTTAGAATTATCGTGTCCTTTCCTTGTCTTCAGACTTCAGATAATCCTATAACATCCCAGCGTAACTTGAGCGTCTCTTCCTCCGATTCGACCATCTTTTCGTCGGTCCTGAGCGTCCGTGTATTGTATGTTGCCAGAGCCAGGGGTGGTTTTTGGGATTGGTAGCCGGATCTCTGCCGGAGATTCTTCGCACCCCCTGCTCCACCGTTATAATGGCCGCTACCGTAGCCACGGATAGCAGAGCTGTGGTTTTATGTTTCTGGTCATGGGGGGGATTTGCCATAATGCACCACGCTTGGCAGGCGTCTTGGTGATCGCAGTGGATGTTGACGCAGACTGCGGGAAATGCTGCTGCCCATTACCCGGATATTCCCTTAGCCGCCTCTTACGGCACCCACGGGAATAGTTGAGGGGTACAATTCTAAGCCGGTACCCTACGGCATACCGGTTGCCGTGGTTGGTTATATGCAGCCAGCCATCTAGTCTGTTCTGAGATAAAAATTGTATATAATAATATATAATAATTCATAAATTTTCACAGATAAAAATTATATATAAGTGTTAATATATAATAATTCAAACATTTTCACAGATGTAGCACAAACCACCTCCTCAGACAACCTGTTCCAGTTATGTCCAACTCTGTTGCGGAGGATATGGTGCGCAGTTCAGGTGTTAGCAAGTACACGCTGAATTTTCTGGTTGTGGCCTCTGACTGCCTCATTGCGGTTAATTTTAATAAACCAGTGTCTGTTTGACAAAACATATGTGATACATGTCCTGGATGTCACATATGCAACTCTTGAGTGCGAGTGCTGTAAGGTGGGTGGCAACAAGACTTGCCAACATATCGAACGACGACCTCAAGTCGCTCAAAATGTTAACCCAGTCCTCGAAGTTCTCGCCATCTTTACGGCTCCTAAAGATTGCGTACATTTCCGACTGGAAAACGGTGTTGTGTTGTGAGGCTCAAGACGAAAGGTGAAGTATTTGGTCTGCCTACGTCCTACCACGTAAGGACAGCACCTATACTTTCGTCTATTTTGCTGCCGTGGGCATATATCTGAGGGTCGACTACGTGGTTGTCCTTGGTTTCGGGATCCATGTTACCAAAGCACTCATACTCAGATATTTTGTGCAGAGATTGGTGGAGGTTGTCGCGATATCCAAATTTTATTGCTCTTCACCTCTGCCTAGTGGTAAATAATCATCGGAGTATCTACCTCTTGATTTGAAAAAGGGTAGCAGCCACGATAAACCGGAGATCTAAGGGTAGTTAGCCCGACAAGTTATTATAATGTCTGTGTTTAGCCCCCAAGTTGCCTTAGCAGCGCACGCGAGTTGTTTGAGCTTCTTCGTGGTTATCACAAAATCACATTTGTTTTATGTGCGGCGTAGCTCAAATTGTTTCGGACATCCCATTCCACAATAGCATCTATGGTGGTATCGATTGTCTGCTAAAGAAAGGGTCATGGCAGTGTGAAGCAAAGAACACCAACACCATATCGTCTGCGAAGGTCTGCGTATATAACCCCAGACTGGCTATTTAATATAAGAGGGATTCTAGGATTAGGTTCCAAAAGATTGGTCCGACTATGGAACTCTGCACACAACCTTTCGTGGTTCCCTTTTCACTAGACGCCCTGGCATATGTATCTTTATTGGTTAAGGTACCTGCCCCTAATGCCCCGTCTCAAAAATCCGTCCTGTATAACTAACAACCTAAGTATTATACAAAAATAAATTATATACTGGCTAGTGTGAAGCCGCGCACTGAGGGATCCGTACAATTTTGTAGGTAAGGTATATAAGTTTTCCCATCGAAGACATTTTCCTAAAAACCAACCGCAAATAATACGTTTATATGTTGCTTTTTGTCAAATTCTTTAATTCTAGGTCAACCTGAACTACCATATAGGTGTTGATTCCCTTGGGAAATAGCAAAATATGTGACAACATCTTTTGATTGCTCTGACTTACAAATTTGATTTATTTCAGAATTGAAAGAAACTGAGTATTTTATATAAATTTCTACTTGATATCTCTATGTGATCCTAAGAAACAGACTCTATTACTACTACCAACGGTGAACATCCCGAAAATGATGGCAGCATTGCCCCATTGTTTCCTTCACTACTTGTAGTTGATCCGAAAGATCTTGAAATATACAATGACTGGCCCCCATGGTCCTGGTCTCTTAGGGTTCAATAATATATCCACGATCAGATAACATACTCATTATCTAACAGGGAACATGTAAATGTAACTAACCGTTTACAAAAGATTACTGAGGAATTGCCGGAAACAGTTACGGGTTTAAAAAAGTTTGTGTTCTTTATCTCTAGGTGATTATGAATGGTGGCCACTATGACAAACCTGTAATGCAAGTGCTCGGGAGCAAGAAGATACAGGGTAGTGGAGCAAATGAGAGGTTTCGACTTCTCGTATCTGACGGAAAACACTCTCATAGTTTTGCTATGCTTGCGACGCAACTGAACGATAAACTAATCACTGGGGAACTCTCCGACTACTCAGTAGTACAGATTGACAGATTTGTTACGTCATTGCTAAAAAACACTGGTAAAGGAGAGAAGTGAGTATCTTTTGTTGCTAAATTTTATGTACCTTGGATTAATAAAAAATGTTTTGTACAGGTCTGAATTCTGACAAGCTCCAAGAGATAAAATGTCTTAATTTTCGTAACTCCTATTCAGGCGAGTTATGATCATCTTAGATCTAACAATCATGGCACCAGGCAGTGAAGTGGCGAAAAAGTTGGGTAATCCACAAACTTGGTCTGAGGAGTCAGCGGCACCACCCGCTCAGCCAACCATGCAGCCTGTCCAGAGAGCAATGCCTAGTCCAGCACCCACACCAAGACCTACTACTGGGCCCAATCTAGATACCAGCCTTATATCTTCTCAGATGACTCATCCGATTGCTAGCCTCAGTCCTTATCAAAATAAGTAAGATTTTTTGTTTTACTAGTTGTCACACATTTCATCTAAAATCAGTCCCACCATGTTTCACTGACTGACCAGGTTTGAAATGACTGATGAGTAACTTTACTTTATGTATAGTTATTTTCACTAATCAAGTGGACTGCATCATACACATTATTGTATACATGGTTGTTACACTCATTCTGTTACAATGTGCCACTGTATTATCATGTGACTGAAATAAAAATAATTCCAACCTTAGGGACATAAATATATACTCCAATGTGCAAATGATTGTTTCAGATGGGTGATTAAAGCTCGAGTCATGACCAAGTCCCCATTACGCACATGGAGTAATGCCAAAGGAGAAGGGAAGTTGTTTAGCATGGACCTGTGTGATGAAAGTGGAGAGATCAGAGCTACAGCTTTTAGAAATGAATGCGAGAAGTTCTATGATATGATTCAGGTATAAAAATAACATGTTGTGATAAAATATAGTATTGAATAGACGGGAGTACGGAAGTCTATCATGTGACGAGACAAAGGCCTACATCAAACGGTAGATTGCCTATGTCTATTATTTATGACAAGTGTTCTGGTAGCTAGCGCGTTGTGTAGTCACCATTCAACCTAACGCTCGTTCTCGCTTCGCTCGTCGTCGCACCTATCGTGACTTTACTCTGTCTAGATACTACGCGATACCACTACGATGTTTGGGAGTAATTCTTGTCGAAGCAATGACATATCAAACTATGTTTTTTCTAAGTAAGTAACTAAAGTACAGATCGCGCCAAACTTCTAGTCCGCTCTGAACACAGCGCGAAGCGCGTCGCAGTAGCAAAAAATAGGTATGAGCGGGGAGCGGTAGAAGGCGGCGGCGGCAGGGCTCGCTCCACTTCACCGCCCCCGCACCTATATCACCAGTGCGTGCGTGTTACGAGGGCTGCACTAAAAGTATCGGGAATGGAATATTTCTACTGTTCCAGCCATATTAAAATCTTTTTAATTGAAAACTCCTTGGTTTAAAAATCGAATACCATTTATTTATTTAAAAAAAGATTCTCGGTCTTGCCACAAGGTTTTGTCAAACTTGTTTAGTCGTTGAGAAAATGGAATTGACTCGAGAAAATACAAAGAGCGATGATTTATTATGACTTTCGAAGTGGTTTAACACAAAAACAGTGTGTTGACCGGATGATTTCTGCATTTGGTGATGAAGCCCCATCCAAAACCACAATTTATCGCTGGTTTGCTGAATTTCAACGTGGACGTGTCAAGCTCAGTGATGATCCCCGTCAACGTCGTCCAAAAACTGCAGTCACCCAAGAAAACGTTGATGCTGTGCGTAAGCTGATTGAGGACGATCGACATGTGACATACCGCGAAATTCAGGCAACTTTAGACATTGGCATGAGTCTAATACAAATAATCTTGCATGAACAATTAGGTGTAAAAAAGTTGTTTTCCCGATGGATACCGCACTCGGTCTGTGAAGAGCAAAAAGCGGCTCGCGTTACTTGGTGCGTCAGAACTCTCGAAAGATTCCACGCAGGATCCTCAAATGCTGTATACAACAACGTATCAGGTGACGAATCCTGGATATACGCGTACGAACCCGAAACAAAAAACCAGTCACGAGTTTGGGTGTTCGAAAATGAGTTAAAGCCACCAAAAATTGTTCATTCACGGAGTGTTGCAAAAAAAATGGTGGCCACGTTTGTCTCCAAAACCGGCCATGTTACGACTATTCCTCTTAAGGGACAAAGAACGGTTAATGCAGAATGGTATGCTAGCATTTGTTTGCCACAGGTCGTTTCTGAACTCCGTACAGAGAACTGCAACCGCCGCATCATCCTCCATCACGACAATGCGAGTTCTCACACCGCGCTCAGAACAAAAGAGTTTTTAGAGCAAGAAAACATAGAATTATTAGACCATCCGCCGTAAAGCCCCGACCTAAGCCCTAATGATTTCTATACTTTCCCTAAAATAAAGAATAAATTGCGTGGACAGAGATTTTCATCACCTGAAGAAGCTGTGGACGCCTACAAAACGGCCATTTTGGAGACCCCAACTTCCGAATGGAATGGTTGCTTCAATGATTGGTTCCATCGTATGGAAAAATGTGTCCTATTTCGCGGAGAATACTTCGAAAAGCAATAAATACATTTTTAATAGTAATGTTGTGTCACTTCCTTGATTCCCGAAATTTTCAGTGCCGCCCTCGTAGTGTGCGTTCAGTGTTCTTCCGAATAGCACACGCGCTTGTTTTTCGTAGCGAAGTACAGTCACGCTCAGTTCTGTTTTGATTTTGTTGTTACTGTTAAGTTTTCGTTGTGTATTTTTTTTTAGTTGTTCCGTTATTGTTTTTTTGTTGTTCCTTTAATAACAAACTTTTGAACATGCCTAACCGAAATACGGTTTTACATCGTCAAGCTAGAAAAATTGTGTACAATGTTTAGAAATTTATGCAAAAAGAAGCGGACGATGGCGTAAAAATAAACATCAAGCACGTGCAAAAAAGAGTGGCAGCAGCTACTGGAGTTTCAACGAAAACGGTGCGCAGAATTAATGCAGAAGCCAACAAATCGGAATTTATAGCTGTGTTTCGAACTCCTGGGAAGAAGAGAACAGGAAAAAAGAAGATAACTAATATTGACAGTTTTAACGAAGGGGTAATAAAAAGGTGCGTCCACAATTATCACAATACCGAAAAAGAGTTACCGAGAGTAAAGGGCCTTTTAAGAAAGTTAAAGGAAGACATAAATTTCGAAGGTTCTGGACCAGCCTGCGGCGCATATTAAAACGCATGGGGTTTCAATGGAAAAGAACGGAGGATAACAGAAACATTCTTATTGAACAAACTAATATACGATTGAAATGCATAGATTTTCTACAAAAAATTAAACGTTACCGTGATGATGGAAGGCCGATTATTTATACAGACGAATCGTATGTCGACTCGACACATGTCAGCTCCAAATCCTGGGGCGATGGTTCGAAAGACGGACTTGAAAAAAAATTCAAAGGGGCAACGTATTGTTTTTGTGAATGCTGGATCAGATGCCGGTTTTGTACCTAATGTTCTCCTTATGTTTGAGGCGGGGACAAAGAGTGGAGACTATCATGACAATATGAATTTTCTAAATTATGAAAAATGGTTGCGAACCCAGTTGATCCCAAATCTACCCTCCAGATTTGTTGTAGTTATTGACAATGCGTCCTACCATAATAAACAGGAAGAGCACGGCCCAACCTCAAATTCAAAAAAATCTGACATGCAGACATGGCTCACCGAGAAAGGAATTACTTTCAGTCCTGAGATGCTGAAACCTCAACTATACGAGCTCATTAAAAAAAACAAGGAAGTAAACAAACATTTTCACATTGACCGTATTCTAGGAGAGAGTGGGCATACGGTATTATGGCTTCCACCCTATCACCCAGACTTGAATCCAATAGAAATGGCCTGGGCAGCTGTGAAGGGTTTTGTAGCGAAGAAAAATGTAAGCTGGAATATTAATCAAGTCATGGAACTTGTCCGAGAAAAATTTAACATTATAGGTGAATCAGAGTGGACGGCATTGTGCAACAAAGTTATCAACATTGAAGAAGAGTATAGAAAGAGTGATCACGTAATAGACACATTAACCGATGAATTTATAATAAGAGTGACCGATAGCGAATCGGAATCGGAGAGCGACGATGAGAGTGAAGATACCGACTCTAACCATGAATCAGATAGTGGCGATGATGACAGTGAAGTCATGCCTTGTTCAAGCAACTCAACAATATCACTATCTATATATATCACTATACTATAAATATAGTTTGAGGTGAAATGAGTTTGCAGGTGTTAAACAATTATAAACTTTAAAATAAAACTATATTGCAATAAAACCTGTGTTTTGCCTATTCGTACTTATATCCAAATAATTTTAGAATAACAATGTAATAATAACTAATATTATTATAATATTCTATTGCAAAATTAGTTCCTCAGTCATGGTGGAGGTTTTGTGTTTCAAATCAACTTAATTTTGTGCGTGACTGTACCCCTGCGTGAAGCAACTTCAGAGCGGACTAGAAGTTTGGCGCGATCTGTAACTGTCGAAGTATTAAACTTGTCGAAATTCAGAGGTACACCGGATCTTTATGTCTAATAACTATTAGACGAATAAACAATATGCCTTATAACTGTATGCAAATCAAAATTAGGGCAAAACTAATAGTCTAAACTATATTAACGCTTACTGAAATAGTATGCCAAAAATAATTATGTCAAAATAATTATACCAAAAAAAAATTGCGAAAAAACAAAAAAAAAGGGATCCTATATATATATATATATATATATGTTGTTATAAAAACTTCCGTGAGAACTCATAGTTAAATGGTTAAACCGGCAAACACTCACGTTTATCATCTAGTCGTTATATTCCGACCGGTGTTCGGGCAGTACTGATGCCCATCCTCATGGAGAGCGTGGTCTAGCAGCGAAGGCCGCTAGTCGCGCACTGCGGGCTGCCGCACGCAACGCTCTCTGTGAAACTAGTAGTGTGCGACGACCCTACGGTAATACACAGTGAAGATGACTCACGCGCTCCCAGTGTGCCGGCACCTCCACCGCCTACGTCCCCCGCACCCGCACCGCAAGTTTCACAGAGAGCGTTGCGTGCGGCAGCCCGCAGTGTGCGACTAGCGGCCTTCGCTGCTAGACCACGCTCTCCATGAGGATGGGCATCAGTACTGCCCGAACACCGGTCGGAATATAACGACTAGATGATAAACGTGAGTGTTTGCCGGTTTAACCATTTATATATATATGTATGTGTATGTATATATATATATATATATATATATATATATATTATATATACCATTGTAGTCCAATTATATATTGGCTGTCTACAAAATTTTTGAATAATATTTTTTAACTATGTATGATCAAAAAATATAAGCGAATTTTGATACTTAGCCATGTAAATCCTGACTAGGTACATATGCACACATGCACACCTTTCAGTATTACTGCACCTTATTGTTACACACTGTATATATCATTGTATAAATTATGACTGTACAATTTACATTACTGTTGAAATTCACTTCTGGAAAACTTTCCGAAGTACGAACTTGTGAGATCAGGGGCCTTACTATCAGCTTCGTTAAAACCATGCAAGTTCCGTGCAGTTTCTGTCATAAACAGTTTTGAATGAAATCATACCATGACGCTCATTTAGGTGAACTGTTTGAATATTGTTTTCTCAAAGGTGAACGGATAATATTGTCTCTGGCATTCTAATAATTTAATATAACCAACATTGCAGACGCCTAGACGTTTGTAAGCTAATAAACTGAGTCGATTTAAAGCAACATGATAACGAGAGTCCATAAAAAAAAACTGGTAAACGGTTTTTCTGCGGTTCTTGAATAGTAGGCTTGGGCAGGCCTGCTTTTAAGTTGACATGGTACGCATAAACCGGGCAGTTGTCTAGAAGTCCTGCTTTAAGAGCTCATAGTAAGGCCCCAGTCTCGTGCATAATATTTTCAGGTAGATAAAGTGTACTACATAAGTCGATGCCAGCTCAAAACTGCCAACAAACAGTTCACAAGTTTAAAAAACGACTATGAGATGACATTTACATCAGAAACTGTGGTAGCTGAATGTATGGAAGATGCCTCCTCTGTGCCCACCATCAAGTATGACTTTGTACCCATCAATGAGATTGGAAACAAGGCTACGGATTCACAACTTGGTGAGTGCATTAGACTTATCAAAATTTCAGAAAATGTAATATGACAATTTGTAAGTGCCCCATAGGCCTATACGGAATAAATGATTTGATTTTTGTTTTGACTGTAATTGTATATATTTAACCTAAATCTAAGAAAATTGTTCAATTACAGTCAAAGATTATTCTGTAAATTTATTGATTCAGGCGTTACTTTGCGGAAATCCATTATCAAAAAACGATATTAAAAAATATTTTGTGACACTTCCGCTGAAAAGAAAACAATGATTTTGGCCTATTTGGGGGCGTGCACCACCCTCCCTCCCGCATAAAATGCTAATAGGAAGAATACAAAATAAAAAACACAAGAAAACCCCAGTCGGACTAGCGGTCGACGAGTCAACATCTCCTGAGGATGCCTCGTGTAGAGGCGAAACACGTGTCGAATCGGTGTTGGTTTATTTGGGTTTTCTTGTGTTTTTTATTTTGTATTCTTCCTATTAGCATTTTATGTTGCACGCCCCCAAATAGGCCAAAATCATTGTTTTCTTTTCAGCGGAAGTGTCACTAAATATTTTTTAATATCGTTTTTTGATTATTCTGTACTTAAGTACCTATAGACAGCAAGTTAAAAAAGACAACATATTGATGAATCAATAAGTAAGTTGTCTTTGTGCCCTCCGAAACATGGAAGCGTCAGTTGAAAAACCATCAAAATGATATTACAATATTCATGTGGTTTTGTTGTTTATAAATTGTGACAGCTTACAGTGATCTAATTATTTATCCTAGACGTGATTGGCGTGTGCAAATCCACTGCTGACATGCAAGAACTGACCGCCAGAAGCACGGGAAAACTGCTCAAGAAACGCGAACTAACACTTGTGGACTCTACTGGTGGTGCCGTAAGTATCCATAATTAAACAGTGTAGAATGTTAAACGAAAACTACTGACAATCCAGCTTCAGAAACGTTGTTGTACTGCCCAAATTCTGGAAGGGTATGCACATCAGTCTGAAACTACGACACATATTTTGATCAAATTTGATACAGTAATTGGGGGAGGCATATGTTCAGCACTGGACGTTCTACGGCTGAGATGATGATGATGATACAGTAATGACTAATATGGTGTAACGAAGCAGGTTTTTCTGGAAAAGGGGATGAAAATTTAATAAAAAGTAAATTAACTAAATGACGGATATCTATCCGTCAAGAGTACTTACTTTATGGATTGTTGTAAAGAATTATTTAATACATTTTCAGGTTGTTTTGACATTATGGGGCAATGATGCAGAGACTTTTGATGGAAGTACGAATCCGGTTGTAGCTGTAAAGGTATGTGTACTTTTGGTAGAGATGTAGACCTTTGGTCTATGGCTCTTGTATACCATGACATTTATAATTATTAACCCGCCGCCTTATTGTCTAACTTGAATGAGAATGAAATGTCGTTTCATTCTCATTCCCATTGATGGTTCCAGCCAATAGGCTTGCAGGGTTTCGCCCAGTATGGGGTTCAAATGTCAAAATGGGTCATATATAAAAAATCTACCATTATTGTTAATTTTCTAATTTTGTTAATTTTCTACTGACAATAGTAGAATGGAACTAACTTTCAAAACGCGAGGATTGGACGATGTAATACGAAGATGCATTAATTTTGTATTTTTTCTTTATATTTTTCGATAAACACTAACCCAATTGAAAAAACTGCTGGATACTATTTTAATACTATATGTCAGCTATGTATTACGTATCGATCCATAAAAAATATTAATTCTGCTAATTTTAACAATGACGTAAACGGTATAAAATGGAACCTAATACCACAATTATATGATGTAAACGAAATAGTTCATGTTTTTAATAAATACGTGGTATGTCTATTTGAGCTGCATGCGCCCCTCAAGCTGATTAGAGTTAAAAAACGCTCATATCCGTGGATTACCGACACAATCAAATTGATGATGAGATTACGGGAGGAAGCCTGTGCGGATTACCATCAAATTAAATCTTAAACTAAAAAAAAATACTACAAGGATCTGAAGTCCATAGTAAATCAAGCACTATTTCAAGAAAAATCTAATTATTTTAAGTTTAACATAAATAATAAATTAAAATATCCAAAATTGTTATGGAAAAATCTAAAAAATTGTTTATTACCTAAAAAAAATAACGAACTTCCCGCTAATTTTAATGACCCTACTATCATTAATAGTTATTTTTTAAATATACCTACCTGGTTCAGCTGATGTCTCTATTTCTCAGTTAACTTTTTTTGAGCACCATAGATATAGCGATGCTGTATTCAATTTAGAACCGATAAGTTTTGAGAAGTTGACTAAAATAATTTTAAGTTTAAAATCGAATGCTATAGGATGTGACAATATTAGTTTAGATATGCTCATGATGACTTTTCCAAGTACAATAGACCTCGTTCATGATTTAATAAATAAATCTATTCGTACCTCGGTATTCCCTGACGTTTGGAAAGTTGCAATCGTCCGTCCGATTCCTAAAACTTCTAATCCAGCTGAAATAAAAGATCTTAGGCCCATCAGCATCTTACCCTGTTTATCGAAGATTTTGGAAAAAGCAGTTAGTACGCAATTAAACAATTATCTTGAAGAAAACCGCATTTTACCGGAGGTACAGTCCGGTTTTAGACAAGGACGCAGTACTGTGACTGCTCTACTCGATGTGACCGACAACATCCTTTGTTCTCAGGATAAGGGTATGTGCACTCTATTAGTTCTTCTTGATTTTTCCCGCGCTTTTGACTCTTTGAATATTAATCTTTTAATGTCCAAGTTAAGTTTTTACGGTTTTAGCTGGAAAACTTTACAATGGTTTAACAGCTATCTCAGCAATCGTTATCAATACGTAAAGCTCTGTAGTAGTGATGGTTCATGTTTGGATTCTGAAAAAGTAGCGGTTAAACGTGGAGTTCCTCAGGGATCAATTCTCGGACCACTCCTTTTTATTTTATACACGGCCGATATAAAACTATATATTAAACACTGCCAATTTCACATTTACGCGGATGATTTGCAAGTATATATTGCTTGCCGACCAGATGAAATTGACAGAACGATTGGCAAGCTAAATCAAGACCTTTCGAGTATAACTGCTTGGGCAAATAATAATTGTTTACTTCTTAACCCTAATAAAACCAAATACCTTATATTCGGTAGTAAGCACCAACTGTCGAGTCTCAGCCCATCTGTAAATGTGATGCTCATGAACAATCCCATAGAGCGTGTGTATGAAGCGCAAAATTTAGGCCTGCATATGGACTGTGACCTGCGTTTTGAAAAACATATAACAAAATCAGTTCGAAGTTGCTTCTACAAACTTAAAATACTGTATAGGATAAGACCATTTATAAAAGTAAAATTGCGTATCCAGCTAGTAGAATCACTTGTCTTATCAAGTCTTAATTATATGGACGTAGTTTTTGGCCCTCGTCTGCTTGCAAAAACACAGAGGCTGATTCAGCGGGTTCAGAATGCGTGTGCCCGTTTTTGCTTTGATATCCCATTTAGGGGTCATGTGACCCCATACTTGAACAGACACTACATTCTCAAAATGAAACACCGTCGCAAGTTACATTTAGCATGCCTTCTTTTTGGAGTAATCAAACATAAAACGCCAGCGTATCTCTATGATAAGCTGTCCTCGATGACGAGTCACAGGTCAACTAGTTCCCGGCAATGCGCTATGCAACTTTCCATGCAACATCACAAGTCAATGGCATTCCGAGGTAGTTTCCACTACGCTGCAACCAAGTGTTGGAACAATGTTCCTCCACCAATGAGGAATCTGCACAGCGTTAATAGTTTTAGACGTAGATTGAAAGGATTTCTTTGTGAGCATCAAAAGCAGCAGGAAACTATGAAGCATGATACGAGTGCTCTTTAAGTCTACAACTTGCATTATCCAGTTCAACTGTTCATTCTTATGTATGTTATTACTAATATGATGCCAAATTATGTATTATCTAATAACACAAAATGTTATAGAAATTTTGCCTGCAATAATATTTAGAGACTTTTATTATGAACATGTATTAATTTAACACCTGATTAATTACTATTTAATTCATATAATTGTAATAGTATATCTCTTTTTTTCTTTTTTACTTTACATGGATTTTATGATTAATTATGTAGTAGCGTTTGTTGTTTTACGGTTGGTGAGTTGTCGTTGTGCTGTTATGACGTCACCCACTGGGTCCATCGGAAGACCAGCGTTGGTTAGTAACCAGCATATGCTGAGATGGGTCCATTTTGAGACAGGTACCATTTAGTTAGCGTGTACCTTATTATTTTACACACAGCAACACGTACTCGTAGGTACGTGTTTTTTTACTTACCTTTTTGTTTATTGTTTGTCTTTTCACTGGTTTTTATAATTCCGTGCTTGCCTTGTCTTGTACATGTTAATTTAGTGTCACTTAGTCTTAAATAAATATAATTTCATTTTCATTTCATTTTCATGTATTACTTTAAAAAAATATAGTGTTAACGCTGAAAATTCTGAGAGTTTGGATGTGAATGTTTATTTTTGTGGGCCTATTTAGGATTTATTTTCTGCGGAAAGCGAGTAATATTTATTAATTATATTCGGTTACTATTCTTTTTCTTTTCTAAGTGTACATTCACACTGGTGCACTCACAATGGTGGCAGGATAGTTGGCTCGCTAAGATAGGTGCTACGCTACTGTTCACACCGAGGATACATACTTAGCAAGGATATAAGAAATGCAGCAGTTGGTCTTTGTTTCATCGAATGTAAGATGTCTATATAAAACCATAAAACAGCTTTTGCTTGTAGAAAATTTAAATTTGAAATTCTTTGGACGTAGGTAATACACGCTTATCTATTTAAGATAATTTGCATTTTTATGTAATTTATGCATATGATTTCATAAAGCCTTTCGAACAAAAACTGCACTAAATAATCGATAATCCATTTTACGGCGGAATGTATCCTGGAAAACAGACACGCCTGTTCGCTTGGATGGCCGCCTGGCGATTAGCCAGTAGCCACAGCGAGGCGAGGACGGTGTGAACAACGCAGTGGTAATACGTACATTCGTTCGCTTGGATAACTCATACTGGCACCTAGCGAGCCACTAGGCGCATAGCCTGCCACCTATTGGTGTGAACGTACACTAACCTTAGTATTTTTGTCATAGAATATTATCAATTTGTCTGCTTTTAACTATTATCAGGATACCAGCGCTCCTTAATATTCGTTGTTTTGTAAATGCAGGGTGCTCGGCTGAGCGAGTTCAATGGCAGCAAGTCGTTATCGTGCCTATCCAGTAGCATGGTGCGTCTTAACCCCGACCTGCCGGACGCACATAAACTCCGAGGCTGGTATGACAATGGCGGCGCTAACATGGAGATCGTCAATATATCCGCTAAGTAAGAGTGATTCATTATCACGTGATTGAAATGCTGACTATTTTACTACACAATGGTAGTAATTCACTTGTTCAAAAAACTAAACTGAGAACTAAAACTTAATTATGGATTCTTTTAACGCGTAGACTCGCGATTCGCCGCATTTGGCCAATAAAACAATAGATTTCGCAGAAATCAATCTACTTTTCCAGGAACTGCAACGTGTGTGGTTAACACTAAATTCCAAATTCATGTACCACTTATGTAGATTGACATTTTTATGAAAAATAAGATAATTCTAATCAATTTTGGGTATTTTATGTTAGCTTAGCGAGCACCATAACAATATCAATCAACATAATTAGAAAAAACAAATTACACCATATTCTAGAGGAGTAGAACTCTTAGGGACTGGGTTCTTCCGGAGAAATACTGCCACCATACCCTTTTCTACCGTGAAGCAGTAGTTTTGGTTTGAAGGGTTGCCGGCGAAATTACAGGCACATGAGACTAAATAATTAAATGTCTCATTTGGTCACTTGTGATGAAATGCATTTCATCTAGGCAGAAGGTACCACTTAACACCAGGCGAGCCTGTGTGTGCCTGTGATCTGTTTAGGAAAAAACACCATGCTAATCTGATTTTTATTTTGCATACCGAATTTCAATTCTCTATTATTATTATTATTTTTTATTTCTCTTTTAATTCTCCTTAATGACTGTAACTGTGTAAAGACGTGCAAAGTACATTGACATTTCGTCACAGAAAATGTTTCTTATACAAAAGCATAGAGTAAATTATATATAACTAGTATAGAGGATTAAACTATTTAAGGTAACGTGTGCATGTTTTATTACTCGATATCCTGACCGTTTCGTGTAGCTTAATACTTAGCGTTTATACAATTTGAAAATTAAATTCTATCTATAAACCTTTTGGTTCAATTCAAGAAAAAATCCATTCAAATCCAATTTTTATTTTGCTTACCCTAATGGTGAAGTGATGAACTAACTAATTTACTTCTAATATAAATGTACCCATATTCATGCAATTTTCAGGAGTGGCCTGTACAGCGGTGGTAGCAACGAATGGATCACCTTCTCTGAAGCTGAAAGCCGTAATCTCGGCTCGGGCGACAAGGGCGATTACTACGCTCATCTAGGCGTTATCACGTTTACTTATCCTGATAACGCGATCTACAAAGCGTGTCCGCAAGAACAGTGCAATAAGAAGTTGGTGGACCAAGAAAATGGACTGTTCCGATGTGAAAAGTGTAATAGAGAGTACCCGAATTACAAGTACAGACTCCTGCTTGGGGTGAGTGCATTACAGTTGTAAACATCTTTGCTAATGTTTAAGGTATATTCATTTGTTACAATAGAGCAAAAAAAAGCTTCTGACATTGGATATTTTTCTTGAAAAAAGCCTTAAGAATAGTCAGTTAAAGAGCTTGTGTGTAACCGCCGACGCTTGCAAGCATATTTTGAAATGGTAGCTTAGTGTTCATGTGGTTCAGCGTCAGCGCAATCAGACGGTCGCTGTTTCGAGAATCCACTCATTTGAGTCCGTTCAACAAAATTTTCCCTTTTTGTTCAGTGGGTTCAGATAGTTTCAAGTATCCCACTTCACTATCCAATACAGTTAAAAGAGCTCGGAACCAGCTGCCTTGTTGTGTCACTTGAATGAGAATGAAATGTCACTTAATTCTCATTCCATTAATGGTTCCAGCCAATAGGCTTGCAGATTTTCGCCCAGAATGGTATTCAAATGACATAATGAAACCCATTCCTATTTTCCGTAAAGATAGACAATAAGGCCGCGGATTGACGCAAATGAATCAGTATCCTTTTATAGGCTGTTGGTTTGAGATGAAACTGTTTGCACTAAAGGTTTCAATTTATCGTTAGCTGCTTTTATCTCCAGTTTGCTGCGGAGCCCTTTCTTGAGGTCAAAATTTCCAGAACGGAAGTGATCAAAGCAAAAACGCACCGTGCGCTCATTGTCCATTCGTCGTTCATGTTGCGTGCTGTGTGCGCTGCGTTGGACCTGTGTAGTTACGCAATGCTTACTTATTTTTTTTAATGACGGATGGTGATGATGATAAACAAAAATATATAGCCTAAGTTGATCAGGGATAATGTTGGATTCTTATGGTGAAATAATTTTTCAAATCGCTCCAGTAGTTTCGGAGCCTATCCAATTCAAACAAACAAATATTTCTTCTTTATAATATAAGTATAGAAATACAAATCTATATAATTATCATCTTTGTTGTGACTAAGCTTAGCAACATGTTTGCAGGCCATCGTGTCGGACCCAACTGGCGAACAGCGAATCACAGCGTTTAACGAGGCGGCGGAGGCGATGCTAGGCCACAGCGCAGCAGATCTCGGCAAAATGTATGACTACGATAAGGCACAATACACGCGTTGCTTTGAAGAGGTCAAATTCAAGAGTTTCGTCTTCAAGTTCCGGACCAAAATGGAGACTTACAGCGTGAGTATATTGCCAGGGTGTAAAAAAGTTTAGTTTAGGAAACGACATTTAAATTATTTTCTCTCATGGTCATCGTGACGCGAGATGTGCGTCTATGGGTGCGTTCCGGGAAGCGCCGACAATGCTCACAACTGCTATCGCTGCTCGCGCCCCGGTTCGCCGTTCCCTTTGGTTGACAGTGACAGCTCGCAATGATCACGTAGACCCACCTAAGATCCGCGAGAGTTGTGAGCGCGGCGTGAGCGTTTTCGGTGACGTCATTGATGACGTATCAAACGCCGCGAGTGATTTCGGTCCTTCCCGGAACGTAGCCTATGTATGCTGTGCTTCCGGAAAACGGTGAAACCGAAATCACCAAAATCCCGAAAACATTCGGGACTTCAGGTAGCTTTTTTAAATAAATTTTAAGAAATATGCTTCTAAACTTTAAGGAAACCTGTCTACAGAGTCCTAGCAGCCATCTTGTTGTTGTGAATTGCAATATGTGAAAGCTGATGTGTTAATTTGATTTACTCACTCGACTTCAGCAAGTTTTTACAGAGTCCCAATTTAGCAGAATTATAGAAGACTTATAATTTCTAAACATAAATAATTAAAAATATTCGCACAAGTAGAACTACATAATTACTTTTTGATTATTTAGTAATTTAACTTAACTGTGAATCTCTAATTTAAGTTGAACTAAAGTTTGGTTCAACTAAAATTATTCTTGTACCTAATAAATTAAATTATTACAAAATTCATTGATTAAAATGTTCAATTTAGTCTTAGATTTTTCAAGGTTTAGATGACGAGCTTTTTACTTCTGAGGATAAAACTTGCCTTCATACTTCTAAGGTATTTATTGACTGTACTTGCCTTCAACAGTACATCATGCCATACACAATAAAAACTCCGTTGTTGAGGCGCGGGGACCGCTGAAGGGTACTTGTTGAGCAAATTAATACATTCAGGATGTGTTACATTCACTTTTGTCATAGTGACCCGATTTTATAACGCACACGCAAACAGCGGTTGTATTTATGACTCGTACAAATCGCTCAACGTCAACAGTTATCCACTACACTAAGGCTTATCCTAGAAGTACGCTCTCAGTTGTGGATCTCGACTTGAGTGGAGATAAGACATTAAATGCTGTAAAAATGTACATACTCAGATCTGTACTCAAGTATAGATTCACTAAACGAAAATATACGAACGAATATTCTTTATTTGCTTGAAATGTGAGTACATACAAATTTTAAAGAGATTAATAAACAAAATAGACCTTACACATTTCACCAATCTAATGGCATGCAAAAACTTAATTAAAACTAAAAATTAAATGTTACGCCACCACTAACTGCTTTTTTGATAAAGTGCTGTTCTCGGAAGGTAGTTGTTTACTAGCATGTCTCTATTCCTTGTGTTTCGGTCGTTTTTGTGTACATATAGCTGTGCTGCCTTACAAAATATATTTCGTAAATGTATTGGCATGGTAGGAGTAATATTTTCAGTATCTGAAAAAATGGTCTGCACGACTCATGCGGTACTGAGCCACAAATTGCGCGAATAAATTTCTTTTGGGCAGTAAATGCCTTTATAAAATTCATACTGCGTCCCCAAACAATTAATCCATACTTTAAAAGTAACCCAATGTATCCATGATATTCCGTTAGTGTTAATCACATCAGTTAATCTTTGTAGGACGATTTGCGTAAAAATTTCAGTACATATACATACGAGTAGCTGTTTGTTTTCTTAACATATTTTCTCTATCTGCAGTTTCCAATTCATGTTTTTGTCTAAAAAAAAAAGGAAACCTGACTAGGCCCTTCAATATTATTTATTATTAGTATTTGCAAGTTAAGATTTTTAAAATTCATAAAATTAGTTTTTGAAAGATTTATTTTTAAATAATTCATGTCAAGCCATCTTACTACCGAATTTAATGTATTATTAATGTCAAGTATGTAATTATATAAATTAGTTATAGTTTTTTTTTTTTGTAGATATAACTATTATTGAAATAAGACAGACTTAAATGAAATATAACTGCCAATGTCGTTAATATATAATAAGAATAATAACGGTCCTAAAACGCTCCCTTGAAGTACGCCATATTGATTTATTTTAAATTTTGATTTATTATTGCAAATCGTTTTCCTACAATCTATTATATAATTATTTCGACACATTGCTGTCTGTGTTAAAGATATGATTCAATCCATTCATTTGCTTTACCCCTGATGCCATACATGTGTAATTTATTTAATAGCGATCTATGTGAGACGAAGTCAAATGCTTTTGTCATGTTGAAAAACAACGCTAACGACAGCGTCGTTTACGTTTTCTGTTAATATTTTCATGTCATGTCATGTCATGTCATTGACTAGATTAAAAGCTACTAGTATTGTAAAATTGTTTTTTGAAACCCATTCTGTTCTTGTCTGATAATACTGTGTTTTAAAATGAGGTCGTATAATTGTTTATACATTGCTTTTTCATAGACTTTGGACAGTACGGGTATAAGGGCAATTGGTCTATAGTTTGCTAAGTTATCTTTTTAGCCGGTATATAAAAAAGGTGTTTTTATATACCTGCTTTATGATTGTTGTTTTCAAGCTATCAGGAAATGATCCTTGTTCAAAAGACAGGTTTATGAGTCAAAATTCCACAAGTTCATCCTTACAATATTTAATTTATCTGGTTGTGATACTATCTTCTCCAACAGCGTTTGTGTTTTTGTGTTTCTGAGGTAATTTGTTGTAATGATATTTCTGATTCTGATATCGGGCTTAGAAAAATGGAGCCTGAAATACTCCTCGTTTTAATAACATAATAGTTAATTTAATTTCCATTGTTTTTACTCTCGTAATCAATAAAATAATTGTTAAGAGTTTGCAATTTCTGTCGGTTCAGCAGTGCAAGTACCAAACTTACCGATCGATAAATTTGAATCTTAAATTCGTCATTTTTTTTTAAAAACTGGCTATATCGATCTTTTGTCGATTATTGCAAGTGAGTAACAAAATTAAACGATCGGTAGACAAATTCGATAAGTTTTAACAGATTTGAAAACGAGGTCGATTTCGATTCGATATAGCTTATAGACAGGCGACGGGAATCGGTGATATTGTTTAGTTGCGTTTGTTCTTACTAATATTATAAACGCGAAAGTTTGTATTTATGGATGAATGGATGTTTTTTATTCTCTTACGCTCAAACGGCTGGCCCAATTTTGATAAAATTTGGCATGGAGGTAGATGGGCCGCTGAATTAACACATAGGATTTTTTATCATCATCATCCATCACCATGCGGGTGTAACCGCTTGGCGCAGCTGGTATTCAATATTTTGACTTGAAATTTAAATTGACTTCGGCCGTCTTGATCGTAGAAGAGCGAAATGCTCGTTGAAATCTTCAAATGATAGAAGGACGCATTGTGGAATGCAAACAATAATTCGTAATAATCGATATAGGTACTGTCGACATTTTGACGATCGTATGACTTCCATACTTGCTAGGGCCCGATACGATTCTTTAAATTTATCGATTAAGATCGATAAATTAAACGACTATTACGGTACTTGCACTGCTGATATTGTTATTTGTTCGTCTGTTTTTATCGTTTTAATAAGATGACATGGAGAGTTTCCTTTGATTAAATTCCGTGCAGTTTTACAATACTTTTGTATAATTATTGATCCGAAATTCCAAGTGCAAGATTTGCAAGTAACATTGTCAGTAATATGGTGATTTTTGTCATTTCTAGGATGAAGCGCGTTTGAAGACTACCGTCATGAACGCCGTGCCCGTCGACTACAAAGATGCTAATGCCAGACTTGTCAAGAGCATCATGTCCGTCACTGGCGTAGAAGTCTGATTTTAGTGTTATTATCCCTATAATATTATAAGTGTTAATTTTAATTTGTAAATGATAAGTTTTGTGTAAGGTATTTAAATCTCACAGTGAAATTACGAACTTTCCTAAGCGGCAAGGCCGATTTCGATATAGTTAAAATAAAGTAATATGTGATTCACTTAAAAAATTTATGAATGTAATTCACTTTCAATGTTTCTGTCTAGTAAGAGATAAATAGACATTCCTTTACCATATATTTTGTAACATCATGTATCTTTTCATGAGAAATATTGAAATTGTTCGTTTTCTATAAATAAATGAATCTAACAGCATTTTTAATTTTACTTCACGATTTCCCTATGTGTGAAGGTAGTTGAAATAAAACTAGTATATACTATGTAGTTAATTTAATCAATCTCTTTTGATATGACTTATAATTTGGTTAATAAAATTGAAATTTCATTGCGGACATATACTTGGACAACAGTATATTGACAATATTGGATTATAGTATTTGGTTATTTCAACAATACTTACATGTTACATTGACGAATAGTATAGAAATCAAACGCGATTGATCGTATTTTTTTCTATTATTAAATTAGGTTTCACTGCAGCCAACGTAAGGCAATCCTTACGCATTTTTAAAACTACGATATATAATAGTTGAGAAAAACTTTAATATGTTAATATTTTTCAATACTATAATAAAATAAACTCCACTCATCCACTCGCATCCACGTTTTTGTTCTTCGAGTCTTCGGTTTTGACATTTATCTCAAATTTAAAAAGACTCGTGATAGGTAAAACCAGTCGTATGTTTTTAATACAAACCATAAGAAATAAACATTAAAAATGTTTTTCATTACTTCTGAAGAGTCAAGAATATGGTTGTATTATTAAAGATGGATTTCAATTTAGATTACTGTAAGTACAAATGAATGACAAATATTGTAGGCAGATGTCCAAGTATAATCAGGTGCGTAAACATAACTAGCTCACTCCATTAGTAAATAACTACAGGGGGGTTATCATTTTGTAAAATGTACACTTAGATTTAAATACAATATTTTAATTACTACAAGGACTATATTAATTTGACTCAAATAATTTAATAATTAGTAAAAATGGCAGTGATTTAATGTGTTTGGGTTTCAACAAGTCTTATTTATAGTGTAGTTGATTCAAAGATTTTATAAAATTGATACAAACATAATTAATTATATATAGGCCATAATAATAATACTGTTTAAATTTCAAGGAGTTTCGGAGACTATCAAAATAAAATCTCGAGATTATTCTGAAATTTTGAGATTCCATATACATTTTTATAAATGATTTTTCATTTTACTACCATCTCTGGGTAGTATTTTTAAACAAATCACTAGTAGAGCCTGCTACATAATTCATTTCCGTAGTCAATGAGATTTTACAATATTTATGACAAGAAATATAACATAATGTATAAACAAACTTACAATACGAAATACACTCGAGAGTAAAGAAATCGCACACCCCCTGCATTTTCACTTTGACCCATATTTACAATACAAATTTAATTTAATTAATATTTAGGGTCAAAGTGAAAATGTAGGGGGTGTGCGATTTCTTTGCTCTCGAGTGTAGATGAATAATACACAAAGAGTCTAGTGAAAGTATGTGACTTTCTCTTACACACAACATACTCGTATAAAGAGGTGTTTCTGTGTTTGACATACACAAAATTATTCAGTCACAATTAAAATTTCGATTATAATAAACATACCAAAATAAAGCTTTCAAATATAGTTTAAAAATGCGTTTTTATATAACTTATTACAGATCAAAATCTATACGTAAATGTTTACTATTCTGTCAAAAGTACAAAGTTTAAATGTTAACTCTATTTTATTCTGCACTAACAAACAAAATGTAATGCGAAAATTCATAACGAAAACATGATATTATAACTAGTATTAAAAAAAATTTGTTATGTTTGTATATTTGGTTTAACCACACATATTGCGGTTCCTGGAAAAGTAGGTTGATTTCTGCCAAATCTATTGTATTATTGGCCAAATATGGCGAATCGCGAGTTAACTCTTGGCTCATAAAATCAACCTATTGTCTTTTCTTAACCGTAGGCAGGACAGTCGGAAATTAAAGAAAATGTACAAGTTGTAAATGCAATAGCTGTCTAGGTGTTACATCAAAATCTATCAATGAGTAAAGAAGCAGCAGCCGTAAGAAAAAGTACTGGCTTAATAGCTATGCGAATACACAGTCTGAAATAAACAAAAAATTACACATATACATACAACGGTTAAAATAAAACTGAAAGCAGGAATAGTCTTTCTCAATGTTAGTATGCTTTACAATTTAGGAACAAATACTAAAGCTACGTTAAACCATTGACTTCGCAGCAACTATACACGTCACGTCATGAGCTGCCAACATCCATCACAAAAAAATGTATAAGAGCTGCAAGGGCGGTAGTGCAAATATACTTTTATTCTGATATAAGGGTAACAGTATGTAAAATACTAAAATTTTGATCAGACTTTTACCACAGCTTCACTGACTTATCTATCGGTAATCCAAAAAGTATACGACCCAGACGTGTTGGTATCTCAAATACTCTGTGTGGGTCAAACTTTTTATCGGTTACTATTTAGGGTGACCACTAGAGGCATCTTAACTCATCGCTTCCGTGCTTTGGAGAGCATGTGAGGTTATCGGTCCTGCGTGTTGTCTTAGAACTAAAGTCGCTAGGCTACGTCGAAAACCTTCAAAAGTCTGAAGACACCCTCCACATAATTGATACTGGGTTTGTGACGTACTTTAGATAAAACTAGAGTCAGCTAAAGCTTCTCAGAAAGTCAGCATAAAGTGATTTGTACTTAACTACCAGAAAATAAGGTCTAAATTTAAATTATGTTTTGGATTGATATGCCATTATAATAGCTTCGTGATTTAAAACATGTGATATAACGGCTAGAATTAATCAAATCGCATACATAAATTAAAGCCATTACCAAGACTCAGTATTAAAAACAACAATGATACAGTTGTTTACGTTTTACAGATAGCATACAAACACTTCTGTACAATTGATTATAAGCTTATCAGCTAAATATTTTATAACTAAGCTGCTAACACTTTATTCTTACATGTAAAGATAATATTAATAATACGAGTGTTCTAATTTACATTTAGATAAAATTTAAGAAAATATGATGTATTTTTTAAATAATTTCAATTCCAAATAAGGATCCAATTTATGTTATAATTTCAAATAAGTAGGAATGAGATGAGATTCTAGGTATCACTATAACACAACACAATTAATCTGTATAAATAGACAATCATCGCATAAACACTAATAAAACAGATTTTTACAATAGTACTGTACTAGGGGGTAACTTCCTTACTTCATTTTGTAATCACAAAATGTCGTTATCGTGAACTTTCGCATGTCGACTCCACGAAGGAAAATTAATTATGGCTTGTTCTACCGAACACCTACTTCCGGGTCTTGAGTGCAGACCGAAGTGATTATCATTGTGATATATTATACACGTCGATATCACGATCGACAATTATTTCGACTTCGTTCGGAACCCTTTTTAAGGCCGTAATCCAGAAGCACGTTCAGTTTTAAATCTAAGTTTGTCTACAGATCTGAGTAAATTTTGTATGGCGTTTACTGTCAAATCTCCTTTCAAGTCGAGATTCTTATCTGGAGCCTTACTCGCTATGACCATTCATGCACGGAACGCGGCGTGCTACGATATCTTAATGAATTATAGGAAAATTGTATTGATTTCACGATGATTCCTTGAAGATATCGTACGTACGCCACATTAGTTTGAATGATCATGGTGAATAAGGCCCCTGAGCGTATTTATGGAATACCGGCATGAGGGTCTTGAGTGCAGATCAAAAATCACTTTCGATCGTGATATGAAATAATATAGGACACGCGAAAGCTCACGTCAGCGCCATTTCGTTACTACAAAATTATAATGAGAGCGATAGTGAGAGTTCAACAATGATTCATGGTTAAATGATTAATTCCTTCGATCAACTAGTCATAGCCCGTTTGCGAACGCGCAATTATCGTACGTCAGTCCAAGCGCGATTCACTCGTTCGACAGTTCACTTACAGGTTAACACTACACTATTTGTGCACTAACACTAGTATTACAAAAACGCAGGTTAGTAGTGATACAGGGTATTTGAGCGAGCGGTTAGATCCGTCGCGGATCGCCTGCCCGAGCGGCCTCTCCCTGGCCCTTCGCCCTTCCGCTGCACGCACACACGCACGTAGACACACACACACACACACATATACGCCTCACGACACGACATACCAACCGATACGACACAACTACGGAACGATATCTAAGGACGAATTCGTAAATTAAAGCGAATAAATAAAACGTAACGCTCTTTGGAACGGATTACATTCGAGGTACGCCGGCAAACGCGTTCCCTACATCGCGGAGCGACTATGACATCATTTTTATTAAACCTATATATAACCTACAAATCACACGTACAGCCTCGAAAAGCGATACTTACGAAGTATATAATCAAATAATGGCCCAAATTGTAACTTAAAAACTAATCAAAACGAGATTCAAAATTCATAAAACTAAATGTGATGTAAACGTAAAATAAATAAATTACACACGAAAGAGAATCATAGCACTTACACTGACAGTAGCCCAAATATTTTCATTGTGCGTCTATTTATTAGTTTCGCCTGCGTCACCGCAACAGACTTTAAATATGATTTACTTTTCATTATTAACCAATTTTGCGCAGCCCAAATACTATGAATAAAAAATATGATCCTTGCAATGCGATTGTAGACCTTAGAATCGAGTACATAAGGTGTACAATCTCATCGATAATTCGGTCCCCTCAGCCATGTTTTCGACAGGCATACCATAAGAGATATATTATATAGCTTCTGTTCTCGACAACTGCTGATCAATTGCATGTATGTTTAATGATTTTTATCATTCAATACAAATGACTCAGTCGATAAAATAATTAAATAAATACATAAGTATATATTCAATACAATGTTTTGAATGATTCGTATCTTGGATAAAGTTGTACCGATTACATTATGTCCAGAGATTCAGATAACAAAACACATGCGATTTTTTAAAATAAATTTCATAATTACCGAAATTATGATTTTTAATGTTAAATTTTGTAAATCTACTTACACTTCCTGTACACTTGAAATTGCATTTTTAACAGATTCAATTGCTATAAACTATATTCTACATTATTATCCATTACAAATATATCATGTACTACACATGACTACGATCACTGTCATGTGTCATGTTTGACAACGGCAGAAAGAAACAGCAAATACCTGCGATATTAACTTTGTGCCGTACTTTTACGATTTCACGTTATGCTGCCACAACATAAATTAACAAATATAATTCCATAAAAAACAGCCCCCATATATAGGGCGTTCGAATTGGGAATCTGTGGGTGAAAATGTTGTTTATATCTCTTTTTTATCAGCGTTCGGAAAGCAAACAATTTGCAATGCAATTTTTGACCCACGTCCGGAGCATGGTTGTCTGTGATCGTTTTTTGACCACTTTGTATTTGACAGCATGATCATGCGATATTAGGTCTTATGCTCGATTGAGCGTTCGAGTAGGGTGTGGGCAAAAGTGGCGAAAGTGGCAAAAATAACATTTATGAGCTTTACGAACGCTTTGACAAAAGAGCCATCAATGACAATGCCACCAATGCACTCAAAGCTATACGAACGCACCTATAATATCTTATCGATAAAAATCGGCCTCAAATCACAAAAAGGACATGAACCGGTACAACAATAACCTATACAAACAAATCAGCATCGAGGGTCAGCGTGTCTCGCGCGGCTTGCTAACGTACGCGTACACTCCCGACCCGCACGGCCCCGAGACGAACATACGCGGCACGGAACTATACGTAGCCATCTCGTAACATTCGTACTCGATGGTATCCGCGACCACCGAGTCTACCGTCCGCGGGGCGATAGATTCGTACTCGATGGTATCCGTGTGTGCCGAGTCGTGTGCTATCGGTACGTGGACGGGGGTGTGTGCGTGTGTGCGAGACGCGTGTAGTGGCGCGCGGTTAGACCCAGACGGCCTTGCTGGGCGGGGCGGGGCGCGGGACGAGGCCGCTACCCGGTGCGCGCTCACGGCACCAGGTCGGGCAGGCGGCCGCGGCCCTAGGGGCGCCCGCCGCTCTCCGTAGATACCACCTGAGAACACAAACACGTTACAATACTCAACACACAAAATAGCTAATATTTTTTTAATAAAACCTAATTTCAGGATAAATATATTTCGTGTCATAGATATCCACGAAGTATACTGAGATGATGAATGGATAAACTCAAAAACTACTTAACTGATTTAAAACAAATATTTTACCAGTAGAAAGCTATATGATTTCTGAGTAACATATGCTATATTTGATTCATCATCATCATCATCCAAAACCCGCGGCAGCTAGTAATTAAATAAAAAAAATCGTGTCATCGGTCAAACGGTACTTAATACGAGGGTCAAACTGAAAGTTCTTAGAAAATCAAAAACTGATTACATTAGCCAGTTATTAGTTTTATTATATCTTTTCAAAATATTGTCCATTCACGTCAATACACCGCTGCATGCGATGGAACCACTGGGAAAAGCACTTTGCCCACTCGTCCTTAGGGGTCTCTTCAATGGCATCGCGATACGCAGCCACCGCTTCTTCAGCATTCATAAACCGCTTTCCTTTAAGTTTTTCTTTAATTTTTGAAAATAAATAAAAATCACAAGGCGCGAGGTCGGGGCTATACGGCGGGTGACCCAGTAATTCAACGTTTGATGTCGCCAAATAGTCGATCGTTCGCTTGGCGGAGTGCGATGAGGCGTTGTCGTGGTGAAGGAGGATCCTACTGCGAGGTCGTTTCTCTCGAACTTTTTCCAAGACAAGTGGCAAACAATTGGTAGTGTACCATTCTGCAGAAACTGTTTTTTGATCCTCTAACACAATTGTTGCGAAATGACCTATCCTTCCAAAGAACGAGGCCACCATTTTTTTCCCCGCACTTCGATCTCTCTTCACTTTAGTTGGCAACTCCTCGAAAGGAAACACCCACTGAGCAGATTGTCTTTTGGTTTCAGGATCATAACAGTAAATCCAGCTTTCGTCACCTGTTAGTATGTCGAACACAGCATTTGAGTCACCTCCGTTAAATCTTTCAATCATTTTACGGCACCAATCCACACGATGGAGTTTTTGAGCCTCAGTCAAATTATGAGGTATCCACCGGGCGCAAAGCTTCCTGACCGCTAAATGTTCGTGTAGGATTTTGTGCACTTGACTCATACCGATGCCTAAGCTTGTCCGAATCTGCTGATAGGTCACTCTTTTGTCAGTCTCTATCATACGCCGCACAACACAGAAGTTATCTTCAGTCGTCGCCGTAGAAGGCCGTCCCTCACGTAAATCATCAGTGAGATTAGTGCGACCACGTTTAAACTCATTAAACCAGTTGTAAACAGTCGCACGAGATGGGGCTTCATCGTGAAAGGCCAATCGTAGTCTATCATAACTTTCTTGTTGACTTAAATGACATCGAAAGTCATAAAAAATCATTGCACGAAAATTTTCTCGTGTTAAATTCATGTTGACGTGACACAGACAATTTTCAATTTGCCGCCAAATCGTAAAACAAATGACAAATGAATGAAGTATATACTCAGTAATATTGGCAAAGAGTTCTATTTTCAAATTATAGAATTATTTTTTTATTATATTGTTTATAAGTGGCCAGTTCTAAGAACTTTCAGTTTGACCCTCGTATCAGCTACCCTGCCCTAGCAGCCTGCGACTGAAAAATCCGGCTGAGCTTTTACGGTGCATGGGACAGCAAGTAGACTGCAGTACACGAACTGCAGGTAGTTTCAACCAAACTATAGATGCACCACAGATCAATAACCATGAAAAGATTGCTAGTACTCTTTCTTGACATCTTAAAGAAGTTTACCAAAACAATAGTGCCTAGTAACTTATATAGTGCTATATATACTATATAGTCACAACCGCTGTACCAGTGCCTTAGGTGTGACGGGCGTGGTGCGGAGAGGAAAAGCCTGAGTAACTATGGTCTAATCAGTGGCAGCGAATACGCGCACCTCACACCGCAACGGTTGTAGCGCGCTTTAGGTATGTGCGCAAACCTAAGGCACGCTACAACCGTTGAGTCAGAATATAGTCATCATCATCATCATCTCAGCCGTAGGACATCCACTGCTGAACATATGCCTCCCCCATGATTTTCCAAAAGGACCGGTTGGAAGCGGCCTGCATCCAACGTCGTCCTGCGACCTTCATCAGGTCGTCTGTCCACCGTGTTGGTGGACGACCTACGCTGCGCTTGCCGGTCCGTGGTCTCCACTCCAGAACCTTTCGGCCCCATCGGCCATCTGTTCTGCGTGCTATGTGCCCTGCCCACTGCCACTTCAACTGGCTAATCTTCTGGGCTATGTCGGTGACTTTCGTTTTTCTACGGATCTCCTCATTTCTGATTCGATCACGTAGAGAAACCCCGAGCATAGCCCTCTCCATAGCTCGTTGTGCGACTTTGAGCTTTTCTATGAAGAATATAGTACTTCACATCAATTTATGTACAGTTGGGAGTAGAAGTTAGTAGTTAGTGCGTGGGTACTCACTTTTCGCTCCTTGTAGTAGAGTTCCTCGCTCTCCTTGTCACACAGCAGGAGCACGACGGCGCCGAACAGGAAGATGGCGGCTCCCCAGCCGACGCCGTACGCCCAGCCGAACTCCCAAACCGATCTATTTCCTACGCACAGTACCACAATACTTATTCACTGGGAATACTGATATAGCTAAAGTATGGAATAGAGTACAAATAACGATAATACACACCTAGACAAGTATATAAGTTGTTTGTCAAATAGTTAAATACTATTGGTAGTGAACAATTTTATGCATGTCGAATGCGTTCATGCGTCCGGAACACTCCTTGAAAAAGACCACCGAATGTGGTCGAAACTATAGTCGGACCTATCCGATAAATATTACTTACGTGAAAAATCCCGTATTTCTAATTAAAAACAACCATTTATTAATTTACATTTACTGTATATAATCTGCAGCCAGTTGGTGGACCATGGCAATACCGACATTTTGAGAAATGGTCCCTCATCACTAACAGGTTAAAAACCACTGTACTAGTATGTCAAGAATTACTATATCATGCCCCGATTGGATCGTCTAACAAACAAAACGAACATTTTTTCAGTGTCTATCTATCTGGAACTTTATGTAATACAATGCCTGATTATAGCCGCATGGCATATGTATGTATGACACGACAAAATCTATAACTAATATATCTTATTAAATACAAAAAACACACAGAATTCAGTACAACATTAACAAATAACAGTATAACGTATACAGAATGTCCCGAAACTCAACAATAATCTGGTACCGGGCGAGAGACCAAGGTATTCCAGTAATGAAAAAAAAAAAAAAAAAACCATGGCACTTAGCCAAGCAATAATAAACATTTTTAACTAAGTAAAGTAAATTAAGTTTTGACGAGTTATGGTTTACAAAATTATTGTCAGTTAACGTTAACAGACACTCCATGTTAAAAAAATAAAGGGATTTTTTTTTCTTTTTTTTTTCAAAATTGGCATAACTTGGCCTCTCGCCCGGTACCAGGTTATCGTTTAGTTTCAGGACGTCATGTATAATATGTATTGTAAACTGTACAGGTTTTGTAAATGCGATAACAAGAAACGTAATAAAACACTACCGATAACCACAGAGACGAACTACGGGTGAAAAGGCTAATAATGAAACTTGTTCAAATTATTTTAGTTTGAAAATTCTCGTGAGTTTGACACATATTTATTTAATATTCAAACCTCACTGAGTCTTTACGGGCATGTCCGATGCCCATCCTCAGGGAGTTTACGCTGCACGACCGCGGCGACCACTCTTGTTCAAATTAGACAAAAAACAACGGCCGGAAACAGGAATAGAATCTGCAAACTCTAAGTTTGGATATGGATTAAGAACAGATAACACTCCGATGTGAGACTTCTAGATTTAATATGTATGTTGCTTGGTGGTGAAATCTTCAAAAATGGCGGCTCTTTGTCAGTTTTGACAACACCAGTAAGCAAAAATGTTAGTACGAGGGTCATTTGAAAAGTTCTTAGCCTAACATGGTTAAAGCCATTGGTTTTTTTTTATAACTACTCTCATTTTGTAGTTACATTATTTAGCAACAAGTATGCACAGTTTAGTTTATTCACAGTAACTCATTGTTCGTTTACACGTGATACCGTAAGTCAAGTCAGAGCTATTTTTAAAAATGGATAAAATTGAACATCGTGTAGTGATAAAATACCTGAATTTGAAAGGTTTAACTCCAAAAGTTATACATGAAGACATGTCTGCTACTTTGGGTGAGTCCGCCCCTTCGTATGCGACTGTTAAAAACTGGGTGGCAGAGTTTAAACGTGGTCGTGAGACCATTCAAGATGAGCCCCGTAGTAACCGGCCTTCGACTGCTTCCACCGATCAAAACAAAGAAAAAATCTGTGATTTAATTTTATCTGATCGAAGATTGACTGTCGAGGAGATAGCTAAGACTGTAGGCATCTCATTATCATTCATCAAAAATTTTTTAGGTGGTAAACATTTTTTTACAAATGAAGAGGTCATAGCTGCCGTGGACACGCTTATTTTGAAGAGTTAGACGAAGATTTTTTTAAAGCGAGTATCGAAGCGTTACCGGGTCGATGGAAAAAGTATTTTGAGCTCAGAGGAGAGTATGTTGAAAAATAAAAATAAGCTCAAAATCGTATGGTTTCATTAAGTATGTTAGGCTAAGAACTTTTCAAATGACCCTCGTAAGTTGGTGACTGAAGCTGACGAAAGTGACATAGAGTCGCCATTTTTTTGATTTCAATCAACATTTGAAATAACAAAGAAAATGTCTGGAAATTGGCGCCAACCGTAGAATATAAGCAGATATTTTTTTTTCTTCACCCATTCTGGTAGGCAAAGGGAACCATGCCCATACAGCCAAGTCTTCAGTAGATTTTTTTTATTGATATTAAATGAAAAAGAAATTTAATGAGATAAAATGAAATGAAACCTAACCTAACTCATTCAATCAAATCATTAAATCTGATATTGAAACAAATTAGTAGCTTCTTTTTAAAAATATACGTATTTGCATGAATCATACAAACTTCTATAATTTTTTTAATAGACATTATTTTGACAGTTGGGAAAGAGAACGCACGAGTTCGGGAAAGGTAAAAAAAGCACGAGTATGTGTCACAATAACCCTAGATAAATGACCGTTTGTACTGTTTCACGTTAACGTTACGTTACACTTACGCAGTTGTTCGGGCTAGGCCCACAGGTGTCAATTAACTATTAGTTAATATGTATATTGCCTAAGCAAAGCGTAATAATATACTCTTTTGGTACCCCAAACGAAAATAGGTGGGTAGACATTTAATGGCCTAAATAAATGACGCCAGTGTGAGAGTACGATTTATTTGCGTTATTTTTTTATTTTTTTATTTTATTTATTTATTATTTATTTATTTATATTTATTTATATATTTATTTATTTAAAGCAATTCAATTCCGCACAAACTATTATACTTCTAGTCCCACTGTGGCACAAATAACATACAGTTCACAGATCTACAGTATGCGGGATGATACTTTGTACAAATACCTTTGCTTTATACATAACGTATACAGTGGGCCGAGCGCGAATGAATGAATGAATGAATATTTATTTGTTAAAACATGGGTAGCATAAATAGATCTTAAGAATAAATAGTAATTTAAGTTTCCTGCAGTTTTGCCTTACGGCGTATAAACATTTATAAAACATCAAATATAAAAAAAAAGAAAATTAGTGTAACATATTATTCAATCTATGCAATATATTAGGTATTATATTATGTATTTTTTCCCTTTAGTCGATGCTAAGTGTAACGTTATCGCATCGTTTACGTATTCAGTACAAACTATGAGTTATCTGTGCAACTATTGTACTAGATAAATGACAGTTTGTTCTAAATATTTATTTATTTATTTATTTCTTAAGAACAGTTATAGCATCATTACAGTTTACCCAATACAATGCTACACTTACCTAAATCTATTTTATTATATATTATAACTTATTTATTATTTCATAATTCATTATTTTCACATATTTAATATATTTAATTATTTAACACATATTTAATTCACATAAATACGTTTACGATGCGATTATATTTCTCTTAAACAGATTTTCGTTCTCGGCCCACTGTGAAAGGTTGACATGTTACATCTTGAGCTGTGCCAAATGAACAAAAATTTTGGTTATCACTATACGAGGGTGAATCAAAAAATTCTTGGAATCAATATTAAAAAATGCAAAGATTTAAATAATAACATTTTATTTTTCTACATAATCTCCCTCCAATGCAATGCATTTAGAATAACGCGTTTCTAACTTCCTCATTCCTTGTGAAAAAAAATTATTTTCTTGACTCTCGAAAAAGTCCTCTGCGGCAGCTATAACCGCGTCATTATCGTGAAATTTTGTTCCACGAATTTCCTCTTTTAATTTTGGAAATAAGTGAAAATCACTTGGGGCTAAGTCCGGAGAATATGGTGGGTGGTCAAGGAGATTGAAGCCAGCACAGCGGATTGCGTTGAGCGCAACTTCCGATCGATGAGCAGGAGCGTTATCTTGAAGGAACAACACGCCCAACGACAGTTTTCCACGACGATTTTCTTTAATCGCTTCACGCACTTTCGGGATTAAATTTGCATAATAGGGTCCAGTAATCGTCTGGCCTTTTGGCATGTAATCAATAAAAAGGATTCCTTCACTATCCCAGAACACAGAGGCCATAACTTTGCCAGCGGTAGGAGCAACTCGAAATTTCTTAATGGATGGAGAGGATGGTCGTTTCCAAGACATGCTTTGTCTTTTAGTTTCAGGTTCAAAATGGTGGACCCACGTTTCATCCATGGTGACAAGACGACGGCAAAAATTATCCGAATCACGCTGGAACATTTCGAGATTACGCTTGGAAATTTCCAAACGTCGCTTTTTGTTTTCGTCGGTTAACATTCGTGGCACCCATCTTGCAGACACTTTTTTGAACCCCAGTGAATCAATTAAAATGGATTGAACGCTACCAAAAGATATCTTTAGGATCTCAGCTATATGTTTTATAGTCATTCTTCTGTCTTCCAAAACCAGATTCTCAACCTTTTTGACATTTTCTTCTGTAACGGAGGTTGAAGGCCGCCCAGAACGCGGGTCATCTTTACAGCTTGATCTACCTCTTTTAAATTCAGCCACCCAGTACGCAACCGTAGAATAGGGTACAGCATCACCCCCTAATGTCTGCTGAATGTCCAAAAAAATTTCCTTCGTAGACATTTTTTTCAAACTGAGATATTTTATCACCGCACGTAACTCACTTTTATCCATAATTTTGACTTTTTAGCAACTCGTTGCACAAAAAAAATTATTACATGCGAACGAACTGACAAAAACAAGTGACAGTCTGCATAAATATAGTGTGATAGACACTCTTTAATTTGAATATCGAACTTGATCCAAAAAGGTTTCATATATATGCACTTCTAAGAACTTTTTGATTCACCCTCGTATAAAGTGTGTATACTTTTTATGTTATTAGAAAACGATATAAGCACGAGGCCCATCTGGTATTAAGTGGTAACTTTTGCCCATAACAGATGCATTTCAACAGATGAAACGTGATACTTTTTGTACACACAAAATAAGCGTTTTATATATGTATATAAATACATTACTTCTATCAAGAGACGAGAAGAACCATTCCGTAACACTGAGGAGTTACGTCATGTTTGCATTATTATGCGCGATGTACGTATTTCTTATAACATAACTATACGACATGGCACATCCACATGAGTATTGAAATCACCAAGGGTATTCCTTGGGATCAACTATCACTCTCGATATTAGTTAAAGCACCAAAATTTTTAAGTTGTCTTATTATAACTTTAATCACAGGTTAAACAATGAAAAAACACCTTTACATAAACAACATAACGTAAATAATAAGTGAAATCACTTTTAAAGTGAGATCAGTTACCAATTGCGCATAAATATTTTGATGAACAAATTTAAACAAGAAGCATGCATACCACAGAAAGAGAAAAAGCTCAGCTATGAAAAGTATATCGGCAATGACTACGAATTCAAACCGTCTCTGCCAAATCACTTTTCATAACATCACGTCAAAGGTTCTTTATAGATCAGGTCGGATCTATTTCCATATTTCAATTATATACTCATACTATTTATATACTCCAGGATCTATCTACTAGTGCTCGTCTTGCCCCACGGATACCATTAGTTTGTACCTATGGTCTCTTTTATAAGGCAACACACTGGAGCTAAAAATAAACGAACATTTGTTATACACATTAAGATATTGGCGTAAAAAAAATAAAAAAAGGCCGCCGACTTACTTGCCGGATCTTCTCAGTCGTGGTCGCGTTCCGGTCCGGTTATAGATTTATGAAATAATAAATGTAAAATGACACTTTGTAGTGCCCCCGTATGCCTCTACAGAATAAATGATTTGATTTTCATGGCCAATCTAATAATGCCACGAATTGATCACAATAGTATTTTTAGAACTAGAAATATAAGTATTTAGATGATATGCATTACACTCACCTAAGTTTAACTCAGCTGCGAAACAGACCGGGTAGATGACCAGCGCTATCAAGATGCACATCACTGAAATACATTAAAAGGTATAATTAATAACAGTTACATTTTGATCATGTATTGCTGTCAGTTCCGAAGAGTTGCGACTAGAGTTGTCTGAGCTGAAGGCAGTTTGACAAAGTTATGATGAGTATGAATGCTGAATTTATTAAAAATATCACGTCTGATAAACACAACATTAAACAACATAATAAATAAGAACGAATAATAGTGCGTTCGAATAGACCCAAGTTGGCGAAAATAATTAAAAACGCTCACAACGGCGTTCGAATTGGGAATCTGTGTTTTGGACTGTTTTCGTTCAGCGTTCGCAAAGCTAAGAGTTATATATGCCACCAATATGCAATTTTTGACCCACGTCTGGAGCGTGGTTGTTAGTGATAGTTTTTTGACAACTATCTATTTGACAGAATAATCATGCGTTTTATGTTTTAGGCTCGGTTTAGCGTTCGAGCAGGCTGTCGGCAAAAGTGGTAAGAATGGCAAAAACAACGTTTTTGAGCTTTACGAACGCTTTAACAAAAGAGCCAACAATGACAACGCCACCAATGCCCTCATTGCTAATCGAACGCACCTTAAGATGGTAATAAATAGATAAGAATCTATCTATACAATTAAAAAAACATGTTTATCCATTCCATGGTTTACTGAATTAGGACGGCGAGAACAGAGTAACAATTATGTCAAAATGAACGTAACACGTTCATTCAACACTAGTGAACGAATGAAACCATTTTCCCCTTGGTTGGGCGACTTGGGCGGTTTTCTGGAAATGTAAGTAACTGATAACCGCGAACACGCATGCCATTCGTGACCCACTTTTTGAGTTGCATGTCTTGAAAATATACAATTATTTAGGTTTACAAAAAAATAATGCTTTGGCATTTAAAAATTTCTATTATTTAAAAACTAATCTAGTTCGTCTAATATCAGGATGCACATGTGAAGGTCTGAGCGCCAAAGCAATAACCAGGAGCTGTCTTTGCCCTGGCTGCAGCTTTGTTATTCACTCACAAAGTTGCAGTAAAATATATTTATAATCAAGAAACTTACGTAGGTTTTGGGACAGTCAACAATTCCAAAAAAATTGTGCACCATTTTTTGCATACAGAGGTTAAATTTGTACACAACTATACTATTCAAGAATCTTATTATCTTTCTAGTCTTTTTGGCTAGGTCATAATATCCAGGAGAGGAGGAGGCAGGAGAGATTGCCATTGCATCACTCGTTAGTGATCTCGACTATAATGTAGTACTATTGTATTCTTTGGTATCTTTTAATGCAATTAAACAAGACGGGTAAGTCGTGCATTTGATGTTAAGTACTACGCTTGGCCATGGCAGTTGCAATGCCACCTAGATCAGAACTGTAGTTTTGAGCAGCACTGTACTGCGTTCGTGACCGGGTACATTGGTTATTGAGTCACTATTGTTACGCGGTAGAATATCTTGCACTGGAATAGTCTACTCCGGCAGCATGGCGCTTGTTCTCAACACCAAACTTAACTAGCGGACTAAAATCTATTTTAGTAAATTATGGTAGTTCTTATTCTGTTCATACTAAAGTCCAAATTCTTATAAAGCTTGCGAGTAACAATCCTTAAATTTGCCGGTATGTTTAGCGTCCGTCATATCATGGCACAAATAAAAGGTTATGCAGCGCGTAACAATACGCTTCAGTACTGCAAAAATGCTGGCTCTTCTACAAACGCCGTGTGCAGAAGTTTCTATTGGTGGCTAAGTATGAAAATTTGCGTAAGTGTAACGTAATCCTACCGTTAACGTATACTGTACAAACTATCACTTATCTAGTACAACTGTGGCACAGATAACTCATAGCTTGTACTGAATACGTCAACGATACGATTATGTTAAACTAATACGTAAAAATACTACGTGCTATCTAATCTGGGTCCCTATTCTCTTAGCTATTGATTGAGCAATCGCCACACTACTGCGCTCAATATACTCAACGCTTCTGCGATTGAACTGCTTCTAATGTCAAATTCAGTATTCTGTTATATCTTGCTCTCAATTGCAATTGCATCGCTATTGTATGGCCGTGCTACGGCTTGCGGATGTTGCAACTCAAAAGATTGAAAACTTGTACCAATCGCGCATCATTCTAAACATCAATACAGTGGCTATCTAAAAACTGTCAAAATATCACTGAAACTGAGTTTTCAATACATCTTTGTTAACTTTATAATTTTACTCACATTTACATTTGCCATTCGTCAAGTTAAACACATAGTTATGTATAGTACATAATGTGGCATCAAGTGACGTATACAAATAAGTCCTTCGTCAAGTCACTGTCCTGTCTAAGTTACGTTCTAGTAACAAGGTGGATTCATTACCAAGACTTTCTAAGGGGAAAACACACAAACAACGTTTTATGATTCTAGTCACTTTGCTTGCATTCTTGCACCATTACAAACATTTATCAGTTAATAATCCATCACTATTACAAGCTAAAACTAAAAACACAAAAGTAGGAAAATAAAACAAAATCGACGATAACCATTATTGGGCTTTATTCCTGCCACCTTTTTAATACTTTTATGAAACATCGAATACTGACGAAATCTACGTTGAACTGGCTCAAAAAAAGTTAACAACTACCGATGTATGCCACTGTAGCAACACAGAGGTAGCAACGCAATCGCAACTGAATATTATTTATTTCAAAAACCATCGATCGCAAGCCGCTAGACCTAAATAACGAGCAGACTACTAAACTGTCAAAAACGACAATTTTCATACAACTGAGTTGCGATATCGCGGTTCAATAGCTAACAGAATTGGGGCCCTGATGTAGTTTTAACAAATTAAACAAAATTAAAAAAATATAATAATCATATTTTTAGAATTGTCATTCTAACCCCCAATTTTCAGACCGCTTTCAAAGCCCATATTAGTTAGACCAACTAAATAGTAAACGCTAATTTGTCAATAGTATTCTATGACGCGATATGTGACCAATCAGCATTCAGTATTGCGTCTGCTAGCTGATCAAACTTTGACAAACGTTCCAGAAACTGAAGGTAAGTGTAACACGCATGTAGGTTTTAGTCTAAACAGAATAAGAACTACCATAGTTTAGTGTTCTGCACAAGCGCATTACTTCCTGCGTCAATAGATAACGCAGGTATCACGAGTTGTATTGAAACCAAGCGTGCCGACTTTTTATTTAATTGAATTACGCGAATTTACGCATAATATACTTTTAATATAATCGAAACTATATATTAGTTTCGATTTGCATATATGCAGTAATTGCATAATTAACTTACCTGTAATAGGAAATATGTTCTGCCTATGGGAACTCGAAATTTTTGGCTATTGCAGTTAATTATCACGCAACATTTTTTTTTTAGTTTATGCGTGTGTCCGGCTGCAACAACAGACACTGCGCGGACTGTAAGTAGGGGCGGCCAACCCAGACGCTTGGTCGGGGTTCGAACACAGGAGTACACGCCTTTGCGTTATCTATTGTATGTATAATTGTTATAGAAACTTACGTGCAAGAGCCATGGCGAGCACCGCGAACCGGTAGTAGCGGAACTTGGTGCGATGGTCGGCGGCGCGTAGTCCTAGCCCTGTAAGCAGCGCGCCGCACACGTCTGCAGCCAACGTCGCCACGCACAGCCCTGCTGCCGCCCTACACATAAACATCATCACATTACATTTTCATTGCACGAGCCCCAGCATTTGCAACAGGTTTGCGTCCGCTTCTGGAAATATTCAGCGCCGATCAATTTGTACACGCACACACACACATACACACTTAATTTCATCGTAGTTTCACATCATTATAATATTACCAATACATACATCAAGGATTATTTTATTAAACTAGCTGCGTCCCACGGTTTTATCCGCGTTGTGATGGATAATGATGATGAAAAGTATCAGATTATGTGTTTCCAGGGGATATAATCTATAACCATGCCAAATTTGATTACGGTCCGTTCAGCCGTTTAGACGTGATAAGGCAACAAACAGAAAGACAGAGTTTAATATATATATATATATATATATATATATATATATATATATATATATATATTTTCAAAAATAAACGTAGCATTTGCTACTCCTTATAACATCAGCTATCTGCCAGTGAAAGTCTCGTTAAAATCGGTCCAGCTGTTTCAGAGATTATTAATACGTTTTCATTTTTAATAATATTGTTCATTTTCACGTCACGTTCAAAATCATGTACAGTTATTTTCTTTGTTTTCTCGACAACTTTTCTCCAGTCTTCTGTGAGCCAAAACGAAAATTTACGTATTAGTTTAACATAATCGTATCGTTGACGTATTCAGTACAAGCTATGAGTTATCTGTGCCACAGTTGTACTAGATAAGTGATAGTTTGTACAGTATACGTTAACGGTAGGATTACGTTACACTTACGCAAATTTTCATACTTAGCCACCAATAGAAACTTCTGCACACGGCGTTTGTAGAAGAGCCAGCATTTTTGCAGTACTGAAGCGTATTGTTACGCGCTGCATGACCTTTTATTTGTGCCCAAATGAGGTCGATATCTTTATACTGGCAGTGTAGAGAGGCTTAGAAAGACTGACTTCGTTTGCATGCTCGAGTCTCGACATGGCGTCATGGTTTTTATCTTTTTCTCTTAAGAGGATTACATAGCTAGTACTTTCCATGCTAAAAGAGAAAACTCTTTTCTACCTCTTAACATTGTCCGATTTCAGTGGTTTTTTTTCTTAGGACTATAAATTTCCTTTTTTAGAACTTAAAAAAAAACTTAAAAAATCAAAACGTACGGGCATAGTAAACAATGTCATGATTCCATGAAAAAAAAATCACTGAAATCGGACAATGTTAAGAGGTAGAAAAGAGTTTTCTCTTTTAGCATGGAAAGTACTAGCTATGCAATCCTCTTAAGAGGATTATGGTCTCGTACTTAGTATATTTATCAATTTCAAGTAAGTAATTATTTTAAGCATTTTATGATAAAATCAAGCTAGTCTTACAGAATTCACACAAAGTAAGTCAACGTAAAGCCAAATCATGTCCCAAGTAAAGCGGTGGCAACTTTACTGGCAGCTTCTACGGAAATATAAAAACATGAAAAATTATGTTTTACTACGTTACCTATATGACCTGCCCACACTAATGCTTATAAATCGGCTCTTAGAGGCTGTAGCCATTTTTATACATAAACACCCGAAAATCACAAGTTTTAGAAAATAATACAATGCAGCTACATGACTTTTCTGCGTTCCCGCGAAAACTCTATGTTGTCATGGACACGGTCCTGTTCTGCCAGGAACATCCCAACCCACGAGTTTTTCGGCCTAAAATGTCATGATTTTGTTTGTATTTCATTATTTCGTCTCTTTTAGTTTATAACAATACTAGCTGCGCTTCGCGGTTTCACCCGCCGCGTGGTGATTGATGATGATAAGGATGAATCAAATATAGCGTATGTTACTCAGACATAATAAAGCATTATACTCGTGAAAGAATTGTTTGAATCAGTTAGGTAAGTAATTTTTACGTGTATCCATTACAAACCCACGGTCGCATTATCAACCAATCTGAAAGAAACTTGGTATGTATGTTCTACTATTCAAAATAATGTTATTATCGTGGGTGATTTTAGACTGGGGTTTCTTACTTCCTCCCTTTACCCTACCACCCTGTAATTTGGTTGAAAAATGTAACTTGTACATAAGGACCAACATACATCCTAACAAACATACAGACAGATGAAAGTCAATTTGGCCACTTAAAGCAGAGTCGCTTCGTTCGCTCGGTCGGTCAATTACATGAACAGCAGGTAACATAAGGACACTTACTTAATGTATGGAGCTGGTCTCGCTGCGTAGCATCCAGGCTGCGCCGTAATGTCGAAGGGCAGAGGCATAGGCGCGCCTGGGTCGATGCAGTGCATGAACAGCCCCTGCCGCCACCCGGCCGCCATCAGCCAGTCCGCCGACGCGAGCCCCAATACCATCAGGATTACTACCAGCAGCCCGCATATCAGGGCTATCACCTGGAGAAGAAGAAACCCACAATATTGTATTGTATCCTACAAAAAATTACCTTCGCACGCCTATTTATGTAAATGAAAACTATGTGAAGCTGCACACAGCTAATTTTACAATATAATAATTTGCTTTCTCACGTGATGGTTAGGAGTTGCGATCCGCATACGGACACCTAAATTACTCGTAAAAATGGTGACGTCATGTCTTCTTCAAAGAAAGTTTCCTTTCCAATATTTAAGTCATTACTTGCTTCATAAAACATATTTTATTGTATGCGGCCTCACTGTCACTTTCTTTATGCTCGTGTAGTGATATATCATACAGATAGATACAAAATGTCTTTGTTATTCATATTTTAAACAAAAGACTTGACGGAACAATTGAGAGCGTACTAATCGAAAGACAGCGGCAGCGTTAAATTGTCCATTAGGGTCGTTTAATATAAAAATTATACTAACAGCTTATCCATAGCTCCATACAAATCGTATACAGTAAACGTTTTGCTCGGCTTGAATAATGAGAAGCGTAGACAAAAACTACGGCGGAGAAAGTGGTCGAGGTACAAAATTGTATACAAAAAGTTTCTGCAGTATATCTCAAAGAGAGGGAGCGGGAAACTTGAAGATGAAGGCTTATCGCCGTTTTAACATATTACGTCATTTGCAACATTACACAATTCATAAGCTGGCAAGTCAGCAGTTACGAAATTTACGAATGAGTAGAGAGATTATTAGGTTTAACAAACACGTTTCTTCATCTCTAGCTCATATTCTAAGTGCTTTCCAAAATTGAGTTTCCAAACTCTAAAGTAATATATAATAATGTTTATTTTTTGATGAGTAAGTACACAATATGCTGTGTTTTTTAGGCATGGATGGATATAAGCTGCTTAAGCCGTAGTTATTTCCTTAATTAAAACTAATGAACAGTAAACTTTACTACTCAAATTATGTGGAGTCGAATCTAGCTTATATGCCGATACTACAGTTACGTCAAGCAGCATGAACCGCAAGTTCATAAACCACAGTCGTCATTTAGCGATTCAAAACAAATTATAACGGGAAACAATCCGTAATACGTATGTGTGTGGATTGCGACCGTCGTTACCTGTAAAGTTTGTCATCCGTTAAGCTAGGGGCAAAAAACAGCACGCAACGCGGTGCGAGACAGAAATCAAAACACGAGGGGGTAAAAGCTCGCTTTAAGGTGCCTGAGGCGTCTAAAGGGAAAGAAAAGCGAGAAAGTTAGCAGTTGTATGTGGGTGGTTGTCTAGAGGTGAGGCAGGGGAGCGCGGGGTGCGGTCATCGATCGGGCCCGACAGCACTGGGGGCCGCGGGGACGCCCATCAGCTGTTGGCAATGCCGCCGCCACCGTCGCCTCTCCGTCTCTACCTCTACTAACACTCAAAAACACACCGAGCGTCGGGCGCGATCCTACCTCACAACTAACCCTCAGGCCAGCATACTGACTTGTCATTTATTCTGTGGCCTTAGCACGTCGCCCTTTTATTTTGCACCCTCTTTCACGTCAACGTCGGTATGTTCCGAAACTAAGCCCTCTTCACACTACACCCCTTAAGACTCGTCTCGTTTCAAATGCCTGCGCTATCGAAAGTTATCCTTACGCGCGAAGGAAACTTCTTAACTAAATATCGTCGGGTCGCTAAAATAAGCCAACTGTTATTTTTTGTGGCATTTGTGGCTAGATATGTTTTAGAAATATCTCCGCAGACGTACCTTCTTACCTAATCTTTGTATATTTTCATCTCAGAACCTTCATTCAGAAATAACTCATAGACATTAAAACTTTTGAATGTAACACGTCATGTACGACACGTTTTAGACGAAAGGGGAAGGGCAGCATTTACATTTATTAACTAGTACAAATTGAGCGGAAGCATCTGTCATCGGAAGGGATTTCATTCATTAAATTGTAAAGCAACTTAGGACGCGGCGCGTCCCCGGTCATGTATAAAGGGGGGACCTCTATCAAATCGACTAAACCATTGGTTTGTGTACTTTAAGGTGGCCTTGAAATTAATTTTAAACGGTGGATTAAACTTACCGAACGTTTTCATTTTCTTACTAGGTATGAACAGTTCCTGCTGTGGTATTCCACAGCAGGTCAAAAACTGTTTAATTCTGTAATAAAGGCATTTGGCATCGTTCTCCCACCGGAGGGTTCTATTGAAACAATTCAATACAGGGTATTTATCTAACACGGACAACAGAATAAAAGTAAAGAACTAGAATCCAATTTCCGCTCTCGTACAATGCAAAAAAGCAGCCATTGTTGCTCTAAATACTGGATCTGTGCAGTTCACTGCGACCAGTTAAATATAGGCGAGCTGGTATCTTGACAATAGTAACAAGTAGATACAATTTGAAAAATTTAATACTGACTTCCATTCTATTCAGTTATTGGAGTGTAACTCAAAAACTACTGGACCGAATTTGATGAATTTTATTTTCATTTAAATTTCAAAGCTTGAAAGTTTGAAAGCACCAGCTTTCAAACAAAAACAGAAAATTAAAGAATCGGTTCACCCTATCGAAATTTATGAGGTAACAAACATAAAAAAAATGCAGTCGAATTAAGTACCTCCTCCTTTTTGGAAGTCGGTAGAAAAACAACGAAACAGATCGATAAATTTATTCTATGAAAAAATACCTTGATCAGAAAAGAAACAAGAAAATAATGTTAACCAAATAGAATACATAAATAATACTCGTTTTTCACAGAAAAATATCCGAAATATTGGTCCACAACAAAAAACTTTCACGTCCAAACTATGTATCTGGATTTCAGCGATAAAACTATATTTTTTAAGTAATAATACATAGCTAAAATATAGTATTAAAATGTTAAAGAGTACTTTTTTAATTGTATTAGTATATATCAAAAATATATAGAAAACGTACAAAATTAAATGCATCTTACTGGGTACCGCCATTATATCCTCGAATCTGATTTTTTTAATTGAACTTGCAACCCTACGTAATACATAAAGTGTTGTAATTGGAGCGCATCTGCAATGGTCCGTTAAAAAAGTCTTGTGGTGGAATTGTTACGTGAATATACTGTGGCAGTAGTTGGCTTTTACCTTCGTTACCAAAACCAAATCAGATTATTTATCCATATAGAGCCAAATACTTTTAAAAGTGCACGCTCTAAAAATCAATACCGTAATAAAACAATACATTCTCCGAAGTACGTACGACTTCGGTTATCTACTGAACACCACTGTGAATATGTATGAAATACAATAAAACATTTATTCAATGTAAGTTGTTAATTTAATACACAATACATATCGAATAGTTAGTGCGTAACAGTTTCAGATGGGAATATTTTCTAGTTTCGTTACTTTTTGCGCGTGATTTTACAGTACAGTCTGGTTTTGGTTTTGTACTTGTTTTTATTTGAAGCATTTCGGGGTTGTTGCAGAGCCACATAATTTTTTTTCCGTTTAGGTTTTGTTGTTTTAAGTGTGTGTGAATAAATTACAAGAGTTTTCATGGCTTTGACGGGATACATCTATAGCTTGAAAAAATATGATGTACCAAACCGTACTTTCGAAAATTTTGAAAATCTCTCTTCAATGATATGAGGGATAACACACATGAGGGAGTGAGTGCGAAAATTTATTTTTGTTCTTGACTTCGTGCCTCCTATTCAATTTAATGTGACGTCACGTAGCGGACAGCGGACAAAAAAGACCCTTCCAACGACACCTCATTTTACAAATTATAAGTATATTTTATAAGTTATGAGGAAACAGTTATGAATATACATACAATATACATACACAACATTCCGGTCAAAAACATAAACCTCCCTTTGCTTCGCCGTAATCGGGTAAATAAAAACTAATACCTCATATTACTGTTCCCATAATAGTTAAATACGAATAATTAATAGTATATACTGAATTAAAGCAACTTCCAACCGGTCCTTTTGGAAAATTATGGGGGAGGCATATTATCAGCAGTGGACGTGCTACGGCTGAGATGATGATGATGACTGAATTAAATAAGAATTATTTTGTCAATGGTTTAGGATCAGCGATGCAGTAAGTACGTGTAATGGTTAAGTAATACCGAGTATGAGTTTAGTTAAGATACTCGTAGCGAGTAAATGGTTCATTTCCTACCTACAAAACCTCGAACAATATGCAGAAGTTGAGGATTTTGACCCGTTTGTTATGCCCCGGTTGCCATCATGTTTTTGCCCCGGTTCGAAAAAATCGTAGATCCGGCACTGACATCTTGTAAGAAGCTTATAACGAATCACTGCGCCTGTCAGCCGTGTGCACCGTGAGCGTGATTTCAACTCATTCCGAATGGCTGACAGGTTTCACCTGTTAAAAGCGTGATATTGAATCGGAATGAAGAACAGTGATAATATCGCCAAAATCAATGTTGACTTCAAACGGAAAGCAGTTACGCGTCGAAGTTCCGAGCGCATGTAAAACTAGACAACTTAGACTTCATTTTCGTTATATGGCTTTTCCAATTCAAGTGCGTACCCTATATCTATGTCTAATAAAATAGCTACAACAACAGAATCTTATTTAAAATATTTGTTAATATTTAGACAGGTTTATTGGTGTTGTCTTAATTGTATTATAACTGATTTCGAAAAATTGATGTCAAGGTTGTGGTCAGTAGTCCAGTTGGTAATATGATTATGCATGTCAGTTAGTTTGTCGGTCAAATTTTAATTATTTTTACAAGATGTAAATACAGAGATATCGACCACGAAAAGCACACAGGATTCATTAGGATTTTGGAAGGTCATTTATATATACGTGTATTTAAAATATGATGCATCCAACAATACTTCCTTGAGGAATTGAATTATCAATTGGATTGGGATTGATCTAAATGCATTTACCATTATTTCTCGGTTTTATGGTCAAAATTCTTAACTTCCACATAATTTTCGCGGTTTTGTAGGAAGGAAATGAACCATTTATTTTCTATCCTAACTAGACTCATACTCGGTATTGCTTAACCATGACACGTACAGTCGCCTGCAATAAGATGTATATATTTCGTAATTTAAACAATAAAATAATATAAATAGATTAATTTAACATCATGTTTGATGTAAATTGTTATGATATAAAATGCTGAGGCACTTTTGAAAATTGTGAAATGTATACACATCTTATTGCAGGCGACTGTACTTTCTGCATCACTGATCCTAAACCATTGACAACATAATTCTCATTTAATCCAGTATATACTATTAATTCGTATTACACTATTATGGGAAAAGTAATAAGAGGTATTAGTTTCTATTTACCCAATTACGGCGAAGCAAAAGGGAAGCACTGTTGTGCTTACGTGTAAATATCATAATTTAATTTAAAAAATGAATAGAGCGAAATTAATAGAGAGAATAGCCTACTCTAATAGTACCTACTAGTGTTGCAGTGCCCAGCCAGGTTTCTTGTAGTGCTTGATTCTCAAGACTTTCTAAGTTATGTTTATGACCGGAATGTGTGTATCCAAAAATCATTTAGGTATATTCAGTAAACAGTATTAAAATAAAAATGTGTGAAACGAATTTCGAATAAAAGTTTCGCACCCCGAACATCCAGCTCAATTTTCGTTATTTTAACTAATATATATTTTAAACTTAGATTAAACGACTATTATGTTTTCTGACCATTATTTATATTGACCGATATGTGTTTTGGCTGTATATTTTAAATTTCAACCTTTTGTACTTTGACTTAAGAAATTATGTATTTTAAACCATTCTATATAGTGAATTTATGCATTTAGAACTTATATCTTTTGAACGTCTATATTTTGATACGTACCCTGCGGAAAACCTTTCGTGGGTACTGTAGATCTTGTTTGTGGCCATCTCCAGCCAGCCTAACATGCACAGTGACTTGCGGAAGATTACGTTATCGCAATTGTTTCGATTATGGCAATACTAGAGAGATAAATTACACGTCCTCGGACGGGATTCGAACCCGCGTCTTCTGATAATTCGTGTCAGTCGCCATGACCGCTAGCCCATCAAGGCGATCTGTCGAGCATTTATCTCTCTAGTTGATTTAAACGTTGTATGGGGACGGAACACAGACTATTTGGTAGAAACAGACAGTTCTTTGTGCTGCCATGTTAGCAACAACCGACATTACAGATACCAACTATAAGTATATTTTATTTATTTATTTATTCTGGTAATTAACCCGTCCGAATCAGCAACTCTCATTCCAGGCAAGTTTCATTCATAAATCTATTGTTATTTTTTGTCCTGATGCGGACGAGTTAAAAAATTTACAATTAACATGTATACTAAATATAAAAACTTTAAATATGGCCAAAACAGAATTACTCAAATTAAAATATGAAGAAATACATATAAAGGACAACGATAAGATAAAGGCACAGGCGCATATTCCCTCCTTTTACGAAACTATCATAAATCAGGAGCGTTTTGTAATGAGCTTAGAATAATCATACTTACTATCGTACTACCACCGACACAAAACGGTCAACCAAATTTAATGGTAAGGTTGCAATATGACTACTTTAAGAGATGGGAGTACGGATCTTCAAAAATTTAACACCGGAACAATGAAACTTAGTGTCAAAAGTCACGTCAAAATACGCAAGTTGAGTGAAATATTTGATACTACGTCATGAAAACTTCTATTGTAATGCATTATTATTTTAAACTTGCTATATTGACGTGGTGGTACCAAATTTAATGGTAAGGTTGAAACATGACTAATTTAAGAGGTGGGATTAGGTCCTGGTCATATTATAATTACATTGAGAATAGCAGGAATAGCTGGTATGTATGTGAGTTATTTGTGAGAGTGAGAGAGTGTGTGTAGTTTGTATTATAATTATTAGTACTCGTATTAAAACTATTCAAGTCTTAGGACTTAGGTTAGGGAGGGAAGAAATTGCGAAGAGATTATTTCAATGTATTTTGAACCACATTTACATTAAGTATTGTACAAATAAAAACATTAAATAAGAAACATGTAGTTCGGCGTTGTTGAGAAAGCTCGACAAGGCCGTCCTGATATTACAGATCTGATTCAAACGGTACGCACAATAAGGATAATAATCAAAATGCAATGAATAAGAATTCTACTCTAATAATTATCGTTACTTGAAATTAAGCAACTTTAATAAATGGATTGATTGTTCTATACTTACATTTAATCTCATATGCTATTCTCATATATATTTTATATTATTTTGTCATGTCATGAACCACAATATGCGTTTACTCTGATTAAATGAGATAAATGTTTCATAAAAAAAATCGTAATTTTTGGATGATTTCTGATTCTCAACATTTCCCTCATACTTTCTATTCCTTGCAAATAAAGTTCCAAAATACACAACTCTTAATCCATATCCGCTGCTACCTCTCACATCTAGTTGTATGCACCACTGTTACTTGTATACGTATTTCTTTCCGTGCATGGTTGTCTGGACGAGATCGCTCTTAGCGATAAGACCGCCCATTGTGACACTTAATTTTAAGTTTTTCATTTGCTTGTTGTACTTTATAATGTGGTGTTTCAATAAAGAGTTTCTATCTATCTATCTATCTAGAACCAATTATAACAAATCACCTGCCTGCATAATCTTTATAAAAAAATTATCATCATAATCTTTATTAATCTCGATAAAGATCTTTGGTGTTAATTGCAACACAATATCAATCTTATTAAATTCATATAAAAGCACCCAATAAAATTGTAAAAAATCACAAAAATCAATAAGTAGCTCTACCATGAGTTGGCAACATAATAGTCGATACTCGATCTCGCCTACCTATTAAGCTAGTGATTGGCGTACTCGCTGTTAATTTTAGTTCTACAATTGACCGCGATGTGGCACTGTTTTTTTTCATACATTTTATATCGCGGCAGTCGATATCGACCATCGATCGGTGTCAATGTTGTAAGCTCATGGTAGACCTGCAGCAGCGGCGCACCATCAGCATACTCGGTATACGCGGTACTGAAAGCTTATCGAGCGCCTATATTAGAGCGTTCCTGAGTGACTCGGTATGAGCGAATAATTATTTTAAAATATACTATAGTAAAAATCGGTCTATCTAATAAACGCTATAATCCAAATCCTACATTGAAGCTAATACGAATAAATCTGGAAGTCTGGAACTGTAATATTAACTTGGTGAATATTTATCTTCTGTCGAAATGGCAGGTCTGTACGTTGTGAGTCGCTTGTTGCTGTTATTTGCAGGATAGTTACCATACATTTTGAGTTTCCGATATTCGGCAGTTGACAAGAGACGAGACAAGCGCCATAATCACGTAGAGCATTCTCGTAAACATACCTAATGTGTAAAAATAAGTTCTTATAGTACTTATTTTGAATAAAGTAACTTCTTTCCAAACTGTTTGTCACTATAAATATTTAAGTGGTTTTTTTCTGTTTAAACTCGAGAGTCAACTACTACTTTTAAGTAGTTATGGCGCAAAGGGAGACGATTGTCGAGAGTGCCTGGGGCTTGTTACCTTAAGGCGAAATGAGTTCCAAATTTCACGATTCGACTTCGCGATAACTTAGTTTTTGGACGCTTAAACCTAATAACCGAAGTTCGAAAAAAAACGTAGTGTAAATTGAATATACGTTCTTATGAAGTATGGGAGCGAATTCACGATTGAGCAAACTTGGCTCGATAGAAAAAAATCGGCAACATTCCCTAAATTTTGCAATTTTTCTTACGTGCTTCGTGGGAAAAAGCATTTTTATTTAATTATGGGCAAATACATTTCAATTAATGTATCATATTCGAATTCCCAATGAAATTTACTAGTGAACTATGAACTCCTTTATCATTAAAATATAATCATTTGATTGTACGAAATAAATATAAAAAGTATTAGCACGTATTCAATTGCATTTTCGCATTAAGTCGTCTATTCTGGTAAGCAATTCTCAACCTTATGTAAAGCATCGAAAATTGTTTTAAAATTAGGATTGGACCGCGCCTTAAGTGAAATGTGTTTTATCCATGTACTTTTTAATCCTATTTATTGAAAGCTGTTGTAATCTATATAAAATCATATAAGCCTAGTTTTTTATCAGCGCATCACGGAAAGTCTGCTGTCTTTGTAGATTTACCTGAGCAATTTGATTGGCCGGCATTTCGTCCTGTTCAGTGGCAAACTGCGGCGGCGGCGGCAGCACTGGGGGAGGGAGGGCGCGCGGGTTGGAGCGGAGCCCGCCCGGGCCTGCGCCCGCGCGCCCCTGCATGGACCGCTACCTGCCCGCCGCCACACCACCCGATATCTCACACACCCTTCCTTATACCATGCCACCACCACTCAAACACTAACTCCACTCAACAATACAAGTTGTTCTACGATCGGCGGCACTCAACACTTGGGAGTTGTGGAAGGAATATGGATACTAACCCCCAGTTTCTGGAACGTTTGTCAAAGCCTTGATTAATTCACCAACCAAATACTAAACGTTCATTGGTCAATTGCATTCTATGGCGCGATATGTGACCAATCAGCGGTCAGTGTTCCGTCTGTTAACTGATCAAAGTTTAACAATCGTTCCGGAAACTGGAGTTAACATATATTCAGATTACACCAGGCACTGTTTGAATAACAATACCTAACGGTTACGTAGATCAGAAATTGTTTTTATTTTATCTTGAGTCTAATTCTATACTGGTTGGATCTGCGTCAGGTGATCTCGATCCTGTAGAATTTTTAATAGTTTAATTGTTTTTGTGTATAGCACGTTATAATAGGTAGCGCATAATAGGGTTGTTGAACTTTTTTATTTATTAATCAGGACACCGAAACACACATCTAGCATATTTTTTTATAATTATTTTTTTATTCCAAACTAATAAAACGATATTTTTATTTCAACATTTAAAATTGGCGCTTAAACATTATTTAATGGCGGCCTATACGTCGTATGACGACACTAAGGCAAAAACAAACAGGGTTGTGATTATAATTCGTTTTGCTTGCTTGGTGGTTGCTTGCTTGAACATGGAGATGACGGGGAAAAAACCAACAATGACTATTATAATTTATTTTCTTTTGTGTTTATTCTCAAGTTTTGACGTGTGATAGTTGTTGGAACATGTATGACAAAATAAATCCGTCCCACTCTAGTAAGTAGTATGAGAGTATTTCTCTTTCCTACATATTTACACAATAACAGCCCTTATACTCGTAGTTTCATATAATATTTAAGTATGACGGGCACAGTTCCGTTAGTTACAACTCTGCGTTCCGCCTGGATAGAACTCGGCAGTAGAGAGCGCGCACACACCTCTCCTGTTAAATAAATTAATCTTTATAAATCGTTAATTACGTCTTTCATTGGTCACCCTAATCTAATACGAGTTAGTGGTGGATTGTTAACCGTTGATGTTCACAATGGCGCACGAGTGTCAAGTATATAAAATTATAAAACATTTTGTTTTTGTCAATCGTGTTAGCATATTTTAGTAATGCATCCACGTGATTTATACAAAACAGTATTTAAATAACTGACCTCTTTCTTAGAACAAACTCTAACTACCTAATTGAAAAACGTTTATAAATCTGCAGTTACAAAATAAACCTACATTTTATCACGAACGTAAGAGACCCCATTTGTTCTATGTAGGGTCTTCCACCTCAAAAGGACAAATCAACCCTTATCGGATAACTTTGTTGTCCGTCTGTCTGTCTGTCAAGGTCCTTTTTCATTCATAAAAAGAAAAAATCTGAATCAAATCCATAAATGTGTAACAACAGTGATATCAAGAAAAACTAATTTACTATTGAATCTATATATATATAAAAAGCGAAAGGTCACTCACTCACTCACTCATCACGAAATCTCAGAAACTACAAGTGCTAGGAGTTTCAAATTTTGCATGCGGGTTCTTTTTAGGACGTAGGTGCTCACTAAGACGGGATTTTATGAAATTCATCCCCTAAGGGGGGTCAAAAGGGGTGAAAACGTTTGTATGAAACTCCTTTGTTTTTGAACTTATAGTTGTGAAAATTTCTATTTGGATAGATCATTCAAAATAAAACATGTTGGCCTAATTTTTTTTTGGATAGTGGTGGATAATGTAATATAAAGTGGTGAAATGGAGGGGTGAAAGTTTGTATGGAAAGTTTTGTGTTCCCGAACATACAGTGGTGAAAATTAGCATTTGGACAGTTTAAAATGATGATTTCAATATTTATTGACAGTGATGACTTAGGGGGGTAAAACGGGGGAATTTTTTTTTCAAAAGTTCTTTGTTTTTGGAGCTACAGTGATGAACATTGATAACTGGATATGTAATTTAAAATAAATAGTGATGCTTTCAATATTTTTGTCAGGGATGACTTAAGGGGGTAAACGAGGGATGTAAAAACGACTACATATTATAAACTGTAGAGGTCAAATTTCTGTACAATGAAAACTATGCTAAAAACCGAGTCAGGAGATGTAAAGAGTGAAAAAAAAATAATACGTTCAAATTGTTTGTTTCTCTGTCTGTTTTTACGGGCTAATCTCCGAAACGACAGGACCGGTTTAAATTAAATTTCGTATGGTGAATTAAAGAGTTCCCGTGGGATAATTAAAAATCTGTTATTACCGTATCCCGCGAGGCAAGCGAGCGAGCGAGCCGCTGGCGGGTCAGCTAGTATTATTATAAACTTAGGTATTTTATTAATATAAAAAATGTATAACAAACTTATTATTTGCGGTTGCGGTTATAACCGTGTTTATGGATCGACAGTTTGTCCCTTGACCTAGTATGTATTTAGTTTTAAAGCAATAATATTGGGTGCTTTCTACACTTGCTTGATTCTCAATCTGTTGACGACACCATCATGTTTTTGCCATTATCACACCATTTCCGCAGCTACTTCAGATTTTGGTCACGTGACTTTTAGAAACTTTTGTGCACATTTTGTTTATTCAAAATAAAGTTAATCCGATGCATATTTTTTTTATTGTTGACTATGTCAACTACCTTATTTGTATTTGGAAAAAGATATAAGATTTCAGTGGATCCTTTATATAACGACGATTTTTTTATACATAGCAAAGTAATAATTAATCTTAAATTGTTGACTAATGCTGTTCAAGATGACTGATTCTCAATTCTATTATTATTTGAAACGCGTAATATGATATGTACATTGTGAATAACTAAAATGGCGCCATCTTTGGTGTGTCAGTCACACATACATGGTACGCGTTCACTTTACCGCAACCTTATTACTGTAGGTACCTATTGTATATAAATAGGACAATTTTCTTTTTAACAGTTTATAGCTAATCTCGATGAGAAAAATACAAGACGTATAACCGTTTTGTACCTAATTTATCATTTGGCTTACCCCTCCAGACAGGTCCAAAGTCACCTCAGTCACTATTCATCCTTCCTAAAGTGACAAGCCAAGACTAATACGTCAACGTCAATTAAGTCCATGACAATGCAGAAAATATCCCCCTGTCCACACCACGCAGTAAACTACTGATTGAAAGGTGATAGATTACCTCAAAGGAAAGATATTGTAAGGGGTAGGGTCCCCGACCCCGAATCCGCCAGAGTGAAAGAGCAAGCGGTTTGATAAATGCGATCCTCGTCTGAATATCGTGGATTTCGGCCATAATACGGGCGACCTTAATAGCAGTGTGGCTGATAAACAAGGGCAGTACAAACGCCGCTGCTGCACGACTTTTATATCCCTACTACATGCAAGTTATGTTGTGACGATTATACTCGAACATCCCTGGATGTAGGTCAGAGGAGCGACAGCCTGCTTTAAGGGGAAACGAGCCTAGACTGCACCACACGTCGCACATGGTTACTGTGGAATTACATATTACACACACACTGTTTAAAATATACCTAGGAATGTGAAGACGCACAAATAACTCCACGTTAGTGACTTAATTGTCTCTGTCCGATTTAAAATTAATGGGTGGGAGCAGGAATACATTGTTATTTATACTCGTATTGACTAAAGGTGAATGATACCTACAAATCGGGAACAACGCACTTCCCCAAGGAACTACAACTTAAACATTGGATATCGAGTAATAAATAGCAAAGTAATGCCGAACATCGAACAACGGATACGCCAAAGGAAAACAAACATGTATGATACATTTTCGATAGCTGTCAGTCGTGTTTATATGTTTGGCTACACCACTATACAAAAGATCTTTCATGGAATACAGCATAGCGTAAATAATTATGAGCATGTTTATAGATTTAGAGCAAGCAAAGATGTGGTAACACGTCATTGTGAATGATGAGTCACGAATGAGCCTCGTTATACCTTAAAATAAGCAAGAATACGATTCAGGTTGAACAAGCGAGAGGGAAAGGATTGGTTACAACAACACACGTTGTGGGCATCAGTGAAAGTTCTATTTTTTATCCATTTATATTATTATATAACTATAATTTTGATACTTTGCAAGTCACCAAAAAAGGTTTGATAAATGGAGACGGACTCTAATAGAGATACCAATTATTGTCTTATATAAAGCGTGTTGAATATATGTGCATTTAGATTCAGTTTCAGGGGACAACTTTTATAGATAGATTTATAAGGAAAACCTAATAAAATGTGATCGAGTAAAATTGTTTGGTGGATTAAGATATAAAAACTATAAAGAAGTGGAATCCGAGTTGAATAAGGTAAAATGAAAGGGGACAGCATGTTCTAATCGATTTTATCGACAGGTATCAACCCAGGGCTCAACATTAAGATGACAACGATGTTTTGAATAAATACAGTAGCTATTGATTCATAGCTAATCAATTTCATCGAGAGAGGATAACTAGACATTATTTCCCATAATTTGATAAGAAAACAATTGTTAGGTGGAGCACATTTACGTATTCCGCCTTGAGGCACGTGATACTGGTGTTGGGAAATGTAATACAGCGATATTTATGTGGGACGGTGTTTAAGCCTGTTCATGTAAAGGTTTTACATGATTTGCATTATCTTCGTAAGAGGCAATTATGAATTGGTTATGTACAAATTCGATGGGGTACTCTTACGTTCGTGATAGAAATGTCCGTGAAAGAACACGGAAGAATTGTGGACTTTGAAGACATAAACCTGGTTTCTGTCGTACTAAAACCAGATTGTAACTGCATTACAAAACTTTTTCACAAACGCATTGAGGGCAATTTTCAAGCTCTTGGTGATGATGATTATTGATGGTGATTCATCAATCGCGAAGTAATCACCAACTTTCGGTTTGATATAGCCATTGTGGCAGAATCGTTTGTTAATGCGATGCTCATTGATCTCAGTAGTTTCCAAACAGGTGGGTCTCTCAAATGAATATGGCCAAGACGAAAATAATGTGCAATTCTCGTTTTGCACCCGCACTATAAGTTGTTACAAACGAAACTCGTGAAGTTGACAACAAACTTAGAAAACCATCCAGTTAGATAACTCCAAGGAGATTGCCTTGAGCAGGCCACATAGCAAGCAGAACAGATGGCCGATGGACCGAAAGGGTCTGGAGTGGAGACAACGCACCGGTAAGCGCAGCGTAGATAGTCCACCGACAAGGTTGACATACGACCTGATAAAGGTAGCAGGACGATGCAGGCCGCTTCCAACCGGTCCTTTTGGAAATTTGTGGGGAAGCATATGTTCAGCAGTGGACGTCCTACGGTTGAGAGAATGATGAAGGAGATCGTAATAATTCCTCAGAGGATATGTCCAACTCCGGCCAAGAGGTCGCCCGAAAAACCGAACTCGTTTGGGCAACGTTCGGAAAGTTACGTGACATGTTCTCATCAAACATACGCAGCGCCTGAAGACAAAAACCTTCAACCAATGTGTGTTGCCATTTAGACTTTAGGAACTGCGACGTGGAGTTCAAAATTTGTTTTTTTAATAATTCAGGGTCACACAACGATGGACGGAGAGGCTTATAGGCGTTTTTTTTGCGCTGTTTCTATTTTCATAAATTCAGCAAAATGTCTCCGTGAGAAAAGTAACTTAAACTCATTCGTGTGAACTTTATCGATGGTAACATTACTAGCTGATAACTAATTTATTTTAATAGATATATTCCTTCTATGTGTCTTGTATTGTAGAGTTAGGAACTTGTGCATTTGGATCACATCAAATAAGCCTAATATAATTTTGTACCTAAGTACAAAACAACAAAAAATAACAAAGAATATTGTGTAATAATACACTTCGTTAATTCACTTCGATTCTAAAAAAACTTCATTAATGCAGTATATTTTTATGTTTGACTATGAGAGGTGCGACAAAAGCGAATAGTTTTAATAGAATATAGTCAATATTCCGTTCACAATAAATCTATTAAATGCTCTAACATGCAAGTTACATTATTGCAAGCAAATTATGGAGCGACAGTGCCTTTATTTAAGAAATCCGATTAAAACCCTACTATAAAAATCACAAGTTCACATTAAGATATAACTTAAATCAATTTAGAAAATCTTTGTAATGCTCTGCATGCAAAGTTGTTTTCAACGATACACTATTAACATTGGATATGTAAATCAAATACATGACATGTCCTTACTCGTACAACGATTTCATATCGTACCTATTTCCCCAAGACACATTAGAAGAATGAGTTTTCTTTTGTAGATATACTTATATTTGTACGAACACGTACATACAACTAGATAACTAGCTTAAAGTTATAAATATACTTATATAAAATCATAATTTCATTAGTTCATGAAAAAAGGGAATGTATCTTTTAGTTGTCCTACATTACAGTTTGATTAGTGAGATTTGCGCATTGAGCTGCGCCTGTATTGTACTGCTCTATAGAATCACCTTATCGCACTCAAAACTTCAAACGTTCTCGCACTTAAACTGAAGTAATCGCAAAACTATGAGGAAGGGAATCTCCTGGATGTACAGGACATGGGGTACATAGGGTACGGTTGAGGGGCGAGCGAGTGCACGAGGGCGGGCGGGCGGACCTAGCGGTGTGGCGCCTGACGCGGGACTGCCGCCGCCCGCCTATCCGCCCGCCGTGCCTAGCCGCCCCATGACGTGCGCCAACAAAACACACATTATGGAGACACATTTATTAGCCAAAACGCTACTTAAACTTCGATCGTTCTACAAGACAAACACATAGCGATATACTTAATAACGTTAACCGTTCGTGGTCATAACGTCGTTTACTCATTTAAACTTGTAACACATTAGTCACGCAAAATGATCATTGTCCAATCAGGTCTTGAAGATCACACCTGAGTGATTTGCAGACGCGGAGGTTGTTGCTGACGGCGAGGAGGCCGCGGGCGTGTGTGGCACCATCCGCCTATCGCCCGCAGCTGTCGGTAGCACGTCGCTCTCGACGGCATCCTGCACCTTCGACGTCCCTCGCTGGCGCCAAACGTCGTCGTCATTCTATCTCCAGGTTTCCGCTGATCGTACGATATCTTAGGGCTTTCAACCGTCTCCGTTCCAGGTGCGATCCTATACTTCGCACCCGATATAGCTTTCTTTATTTCATTGAATGTTCTTCTAGCCCGATTTTCGTCTTCTTTCAAGTCGAAAGTAGTTTCTCTGGGAACTGCGGTAAGTCGACCAGTCGTCGGCGGCGTTGGTGTCGGCTTAATGATAGTATCGCCCTCTTGATGCTTGAACATGCTTCTTATCCTGGAGTATACCGTGGGAGGCGGGTCTGTATTGGTGCCGACCGTGCATACTCGAGGTGTGATCGGCGCGGTTGAGTAGTCAGGTTCAATCATCGGTGTTGAGACGTATGTCTGAGGCGGAAGCGTGGCTGCGCGTCTCGGGAGGGGTTCATCGTGCAGGTATGCAACGTGTAGAGTGCTGATGCTGAGAGGTTGTTGCGGCGGCGGCCAGAATTCTCGGGTGGGCGGCACAGGCGAGGGTCGCTCGCCCAGCATCCGCCGAGCAAACTCCGCGGGCTGCCACAAGTAGCTGGCGGTCAGATTCCCGTGTGTATGCATCACGACTAACAACGTTCACTAAAGGCACGCGAGCGGCTGCTAATCCTATTCGAGGCTTCATGCACTTGACGGTATTCGCGGAGAAAGGCTTTTTATAAATTAGATTAGGTGGCGAATCTATCCTATACTATAAAACAGTAAAGGACAACAAGCTGTACTGTACATTAGTAATACTATAATATTATACTATACAAATACTGTTTTAGAAAACCAATAGATATTTTTATGATTCTGTCTATCTGTAATATATTACATTCACATTCTGTCTGTAATATATTACATGCTTTACCTACTATTTGATGTTGATTTCAATTATTTTGCTGTTTTTTTTAAGTATTCGTATCCTAAGCGTTCAACGCATCACGCTTCGGTGTAGAAACTATGAGTTATCTATGTCACCGTTGCCCTAGATAAATGACAGTTTCAATTATTTCGTGTGAGCGACACGTTACGTTACACTTACGCAGTTATTCGTGCTACCCCCACCACAGTATGTTATGATACAATGTTTAAATACTGCAAGGTTAGATGGCGCTGTACAAGTATATAAGTATTTTATATATCTATGCGACCGAGCGAGCGAAGCGTCTCTGCATTAACTGCCCATATTGACCTTCATCTATCCGTATGTTTGTTAGGTTGTATGTACGTCTTCTGAAACTAGGTACGCATGTTCTACTATATTATTATTTTTTTGTCTTACGACTTAATATACGATATAATTTGGTACACAAATTAGGCTCCTGACTATAAAAAGGAATTTAGAATATGAGCATATTCGAAATAGTTTCCGATATAATAGGTTGTGAATTATCTACTGTGCAAAATTGCCGCTAATAAGACTGCGTGCTCGCGAGGTCTTCTTTTCGCAGAACTACTAGTAATATACTTACTACCTGACCCGCCCGCAGCTTCGCTCGTGTTATCGTAGATACGGTTGCGGTGCTTCAGAATTACATTTAAAAAAAAGTACAATTTAAATATTAGAAAAACCGACTTCCATTCTATTATTGATTATCCACTATCTTCTAATAGTTAAGGAGCTATATTTTTCATCATCTGCTCATCCACATGAGATGATAATGATTATCGGACGCAAATACTTGAACAGCTTTAGAAAATATATGAAAAACGCAATAAGTGCGTATAAAATTTGAGGGTTGCCCACGATTTCCCTGGGAGCATACGTCATAAGATCCTAACTTGGTGAAAATTTGTTCAACAGTTGGCGAAGAAAATAGTGAACAAACACATAAAAAAAAACAGAATATAAATGTTCTTCCTTTTTTTGGATGGCGGTTAACATTAGTTTTACATGATAGCCTTTAAAACATAAGTACACCCGCAAGAGTTCAGCTATAAAATTAATATTACCATCATTAGAATCAATCTTATGCATGGCCCTCACGAGCTTATATCTTAAATATAGGTAATAGTAGAGCGGAAACTTCCGCTCCGTACGGGCTAAGGTCACGATGCGCGACAATTACGGCCGGCGTCGCCGCCGCAAGCGCATTTGCCCGATTGTGCGTTCCGTACGATCTTGGAAACAAACAACTATGTCGTCAAGTTGTGCTTTGTGTTTATCTAATTTATCAATCCTAGATTTGTTACACAATCATGTTTGCCTATGTCAGACACATTTTGGGTTCTTCTTGATGTGTATTTATTCTCATGCTTATAGCTAGAAAAGATAGAATAATATTCCCGAGGTTATGGGTTTTATCATCGAACATTCTGTTTGGTGGTCAGGTTTATTTGAAACTTTATTAGCCCTTAATTAAAAATTTTATATTATGAAAATCGGGCGCATAATTTTCGCGCTCATCTCGTGTTGTACAGGTAGCATAATTATAAAGCACTAGCGACTGCCCGCGACTTTGATCGACTTTTCTTGATTTGTCGTGTATAAGGACCTTCTCCTGACAGTAAATAACACATCAAAAAACGATTAGCGAAATTGTTCCAAGCACCAAGATAAATAGAGATTAATTTTAATATAATATATAGATAGAGTACATCCCCAAATCCCAATCCCAAATCCCAGACTGCGAGATTGCCCGCTTATATTTTTTTATATTATTACGCTAGGAAAGTGACGAGACAGGCATGTTGTGCGCCTGATGCTGAGCACTACGCTTGCCCATGACATTTACCGCCAAACTGTAGTTTCACGTCGCACTGCTCTCTCGTCACCGGGCATTTTTTTAAGTGTCAGTGCGCTTCACTTGCACACTATTGCTTCGCGGCAGAATATCTGGCACTGCGGTGGTACTAACCAAGACTACCTCTTGCACAAAAGGCCTAACACCTAGTTAATCGCTTCTCCACGCCTCAAGATTGCCATCCCGACGCTCCGGAGAGAATATGCCTAACTCCGTCCCGTAGGGCACGTTACTACTACTACTTTATTACACTACTACTGCTTTATTACACTACTACTGCTAATTTGTTAGGCTGTAGGACACGTGGTGGTGTAAGTAGCAGTGGTAAGATGCTTGGCTACCGTTTCTACGAACTGCACTGTTCCGTACACCATTAAATTTCCATGGTGCTGCCTTTGAAATGCTTCTTTGGTGCTTTAGCGGCCTGCTGGTTAAGGAACTTATATGTACTGTGTACACACACATCCTTAAACATAATCCCCTGGTCACCCAGTCGCAGGTAAAAATTAAGAAGAATAAGACACTTTTGTTACTTTTTACATTAATCACACACGTTGCAGTTCCTAGAAAAGTAGGTTGATTTCTGCTAAATCTACTGTATTATTTGCCAAATATGGCAAATCGCGAGACAACGGGTTAAAGCGATATGACATTGAGTAGGTAAGTACAAGAGCGCACACTCATTCACAAATGACGCATGTCCATAAGTGTATGTTTCAACTTATTGACATTTCGAGAACTTAGTCATCACTATAATTGATTACGAAATCTTACCTTCAGCGGTCTTATTATGGTGACAGTTTCGATCATTGTAGTGGATGCCATTTTATGCGGTGTCTCCATTCCTGCAAACAAAATTGTAGCGGACTTGAGAATATAAGCCTAAAGAGACTGCCCTGTTAGCTTAGTTTTTCCGGCCAGGGCAAATATTTGTGGAGTGAACTGAAATGTTTGTTCTCAGGTCTTGTATGTTGCAATGTTAAAAAATGTTAGGCCTAATGCTCACTTCATTGCGTTTGTATATAACGCATATTCTGTGAAGTACGGAGTCATAGAAGTGCGCGCACTGCGGTGAAATAAACGCACATGCATGCGGTAGCCCTATAGCGCGCACTGCCAGTCACGGGTCAGCGCATTGCGGCGAAAAAACACATGTTTTGGTATTCAAGTTACAGCTGTGGGTCCCATACCATATCGTTATAGACTACCATACAAGAGTCGCTATCTATTTTATCTATTTTTACTATTAGTACTTAAACGGTTTGGGTTTCTACATACATCTTAACGATACAAAATTTTGCGCGGTAGGCTCACCGCAAATTTGCTGCAGTGACTTTACCTCATGCCCGTGCATTTATTTCACCGCAGTGCGCGCACGTCTATAACTGTCCGTACTTCACAGAATATGCAACTCAGTGCGCGCCAGGCCTTACTGTGTGTCCATAGATCCCGCGATACAGATATCCTAATGCAGGAGTATTAAGTATATTGTACTTATACATTTAGTATTGTTACTCCTCAGTGAGATCACGACTCACAACAATCGGAACTTTGTGAATTACTATTATCATAGCAGTACCATATACAAGTTGAGTAGTATGACACAAATTTAATGGCAGCGGTAGAATTAAGTAGTGGAAGCATATGTATGAAGCCTGAATCGTTTCTCCTATTTCTGACTACCAATGCTAGCACAGACAAAATTATAAGACTCCGCTGGGGTCATAAACACCATAGACCATACACCTATGTATGCCTACCTACTATTGTTTCTGTGATCAAACACTTATTATACAGCACGCACAACTCTGTGTGACGAGTAGAGTGGCTTTTCCAGCAGTGACCACCAAATAAGCTCATAGCCTGAATTTATCTATGTATGACTTTACAAAATTACATATTTCAGATACCTACCTAACCATTTTAATAGTATTCAAACTTAAGTATTCACATGCAGTGTGACTAATGCATCAAACATTTTATTGACATACAATATGACACTGCCTTCATATAATAGTCATTCAAGTTTATGCAACCATTAATCATTATACATTTTTGATACCTATAGTAATATGTGCAATATCTACTCTATTATCATTTTAGTTAATACATTTGCTCTTATTATTGCCTCCTGAAACTTAGGGACTGGACAGAACTGATATATTACTCCAACTGCTGTGTTTCCACAATTTCATCCGAATGAACCTTGATAATTTTATGGGACTGGAACTGTACATATATTTTTCGGGTTAATAATTCATTTGTTATTCATGTACCTAGGAGTTCGGCAAAAATCACATTAAATATCTTCATATACATAGTATAGTACAATTTATGTTTTTAGCATGATTAAACTATCCCATTAATATTATTTTTATACCAGTCAAAAACAACCTGCAACCTTTTCCTTTTTAGTAGACTTTTTATTATGGTCCTTAATTTTCTAGAATAAAATTGGATTATTCTTTATACCTGTATTTAAAGATAATATTCTAAAAAATTTAAGATTCCTTTTAGGTACTAAAAAAATACGTGATTTTCGGTGGGGGTGGGGTTAGTCTTAACACTACGGTACACGCGCCCCTTTTTTGGCTTGAGTACATGCATGGCCTACTATATGAGGCCATTTTAAAATGTCAATAAATTGTATATTTATAATTATTTCACTTAAATAATCAATTAAATAGGAAATTTATTTATTTTATTTAGTAATACAACATTCAAAGTCAGATATATTATTTAAAATAGTGAACAATTGGGAATTTAGTAAATGTCTAAGAAAAAGTAATAAAAAATGGCACTTCTGAGATCAACTTATTTTTTTTAATTAAAACTAAACTTAGTTACTATTTTCTTTATTTTCGTACCATTCAGGACACCTTACTGTTTGGTGATCGGGATTAATCCATTTGTAGCAAGTCTTGCACCACTTTTTTGTCGACCGATTTCGGGCGCTCGAGCAGAGTGCTCATCGACCAACTCATTCTGTCTTTGGGGTCAAATTGTGATGAGGCTCTTGGGATTCTTGAGCTGTGCTGCCCAAAATTGCTTCAACCCTGTATTTAAGTTCTCGGGGAAGTGTTTCAATGAATGCCTGATGGAACAAAACTGGTTTTATTAAATTGAAGGACATTCATGCAAATGTTATATTTGATATTTTTTTAGGATGAGGCCATTCAATTAGTTCAATACCAGAGCGTTGATTCCAACAATATTTCGCGTTGCCGATGGTAAATTATTGTGCTAACTAGGTCTGTTCGGCGATTTGTAGACTGGACCGCCATTTTCTAAATGCTAGTTGCGACAGTGGAGCCCTTTATCTGTATCTAATGTTTCGTCAGATTCACTCAAACTTTCCTCTTCATTTTCATGGTTTTCTGACTCACGAACTAGGGCTTGTAAGTCTGGTTCTGGCTAAATTTCATCATCTTACATCTTCATTCACATCTTCAAGCTCTCATTTACATCTTCAACATCAGTATCTAGCTCATGAAGCCACCTTTCCACTTGCGAATCATTCATGACTTATAATCGGTTATAAATCTGTAAGAAGTTCAAAATTAATATACATTTACGATTCTAAAATAATAGTAATTTAATAAACATACAAATATACATATATATTATAACTGGAGAACATATTTTAGCGTTATAAATCTATATTACACGAAAAACTAGTTACCTGATTTTGATAAACCAATACACGCACGGACTTCTTTAGTAGGCCCGCGCTTTTGGCGTCAAATATCTCGCACATTCGTTCCCGCGGAGATCGTGAGGGGTACTGAGGTTGCGACAAATATACCAGACGAGGCTTACCTGGAATCACTGGTTTCTAGGGCACAAAATTAAAAAGTCACCGTAAAAAGAGTAACCCTGGCCTATTATAGTAGGCCACGCATGTACTCTAGTGTTAAACCTCACCATGTATCACCAAGGGGAAGGGGAGGGTTAAAAATGCTAAAAAAAACATCACATGATTAAAGGACAGCCAATTTACCAAAAAAAGATCTATATTTTCTAAACATTATTAGGAAACTACCAATAGTGCATTTGAATAGCACCAAATTGGCGAAAATAATGCTAAAAGTTTTAGCATTATTTTCGCCAATTTGGTGCTATTCACACCCTTGTTAGTGTTTAGCCTAAAACACTAACAAGGGTGTTCGAATTGGAAATCTGTAGGTGAAAATGTTGTTTTGGATTCTTTTCGTTCAGCGTTTACAAGGCTCAAAATGAGTAATACAATTTTTGACCCACATCCGGAGCAAGGTTGTGTGTGATTGTTTTTTGACAACTATGTATTTGACAGCATAATCATGCAATTTTAGGTCTTATGCTTGGTTGAGCGATCAAGTAGGGTGTGGACAAAAGCGGGAAAGCCAACAATGGCAACACCACCAATGCCCTCATTGACAAATTCACCTCTTGTGTTATCTAAATAACAACATTGCCTTTTATAAATTTTATTGAAAGTGGTATGGTATTATTATTATTATTCATAGCAATAAGATATTTATAAATCATTAACTTATCACTATACTTTTGATAAATCATTAACTCTTTGTGTACCAGAGACATAATTTCATGTGAGTTTTATTCATAAATCTTTTGTTTTAATTATCACAGTTTACCTAGTAAGGGTTAAGTCTCTATTCATAAATTTGTTATAGTCAGGTTTTTTGGGATTTGATCACTAACATATATCTAGTACAAATTCTCTTGGTTTACCCATTGCTACCTGGAGGTGGATGCAGAAAAACCTCAAGATTTTAATAATGTATGTGGTTCTCATGAAGCCATGTTTCATCAGTAAATTTAATTTAAAAATTCAAAAACATTTTATGTATGTATTTTAAAGAATTCACAGCAAGCCAAAAGTTTATAAAGAGTTGGATTGAGAATTTAACAGAGTTGATAATGTATTATGGCACCATTGATAGCATACATACTTTAATTAATTAATTGTGATTATGCTAATAAATATCATTGATTAATTATATAATGAATAGATCTTTCTTTTTAAGGTCTGTTTATTTATAATATCCCAGGGTGGTAAACTGTAAAGTAGTTAGAATGTGCAAGCTCAGGCTACAACAAAGTAGGCAAACAACATACCTACCTCATGATTCCGTTAGTCATATTTAAAATACTATTGCTAAATTTTACATGGTATATACCTAAACAATTAGCAAATAGGTATTAGTATTAGGCCCCAAATGCACTACATTCATATTGGAGGTGCATTCGTTTAGCTTATGAGGGCATTGGCGTTGTCATTGATGGCTCTTTTGTTAAGGTGTTTGTACAGCTTAAAAACATTATTTTTGGCACTTTTGCCCACACCCTATACGAACGCTCAACTGACCATAAGACCTAAAATCGCATGATTCTGTTGTCAAATACATAGATGTCAAATAACGATCACAAACAACCATGCTCCGGACGTGGGTCAAAAATTGCACTTTTTGGTGGCAATAATTCCTCTTTTTTAGCTTTCCGAACGCTGATCAAAAAGAGACATGAACAACATTTTCACCAACAGATTCTTAATTCGAACGCAGAAGTGACCTATTCGAACGCACTATGAGTAGATTTTTTTTGGCGAAAATTTCTATATAGCAAAATAAATACTACAGTAATACTAATAATACGCATGACTATAAAACAACTTACAGGCAATTTCTTTTAAACACGCGCGATGCGTTAGTATGCCGAATGAAATGAAACCAAACCAAACTGCAGAACAAACTGTAATCTCCAAACCAATGAAAAGATCCGTAGTACTAACACTGTAAACTGTTTATTGTACATAGCAACCACTAAACTTTAAAAACCATATTAAGTTAAAATCTTTCATTATTTCAATCCTCGAACTCAAAAGTTTGATGCTACACTACACTCTTTCCAGGAAAATAAATACTGATAAATACACAAAAATAAACCGCTCATGTCTTGCTCAAGGAATATTTTACTCTCTACCGAGAGAAGAAGTGTAACTGCGATACAGACATAAAGCGAATTACACTGATACTACTAGCGCAACAGAATCCGCACGGAATGCTAAGGAACTAACTTCAGCACGAATTTTAAATATCCGCCTCATGCTCTTCTATTTTCATTTATTTTTTTACCTATCAATTCAGTCTGCGGATGGAACAATGTTAAAACATAATTTCGCCTCATGAAGTAGGCAGAACCTTATAACGTGAATAAGTAGGTATTTATGTTATAAAAATAAAACAATTTTTAAGAACATTTATGTATTTATTTCATAAATTTATTAAAGTTTAACTAAATAATGGACAAAAGTTTAAAAATATCAAATGTAATAAATTATTTGTTGGAGGCAAAGTGTCCAGAATGCTGGCTGCATTTCCACGTTGAATAGAATAGCTATCCAAATTTTCTTTGCAAAATATGAGCCAGCATTCTGTTCACTTGACGCTTCAACCAAACGTTTGGCCAAGCCCTGAAAATTTCGTACGCGCCACTTAGAGAAAGTTTCTACCTCAAACGGCACAAATGTGTAACCTCCACCGAGATTGGCATATTTGCATCGTTTAAAGGTTTCGGCATTTTCACTGCCACACCAGCTTGTGCGTAAGTTTCTGGACTGACTTTGTTCTTTCTTGTCTGTCTGGAAGTCTGGACTGTCAACATTTAATGCATCAAACAGCTGGACGAATTTGCTCAAAAAGTGTAGATGTGGCGAAGGCTTCTGAAGGAAGTTCATCTGAAATTAAACAAAAACAATAGAAGTTAAAGTACCTTCTACAAATCAATTTGAATATAAGCTAATATAGGGCTTTTATCTGAATAAAAGGTATTTTTATATATTTCTACATTAAACCAACAAATTAGTCTGTAGAAACAAATGTATTATTTATAAAATATTCATAGATTTGATTTTTATTGTGTTATTTTATACACATATCTACTACTATTGCTTTACTAAAACGTAATTTAGGCAGGACAGGGACTTAATGATAGATTTGTGTACGTGACTAAGTCTTTACTCACGACTATGTCAATAAAAATCATGCATCATTGAAACTATAAATATTTACATATACATATTAAATTAACTTGTGAAATGGCAAATGTTCAACACGTACGACTACACTTATAAAGGAAAAATTAATGTGCAATATCTGTTACAAATAAGTATAAAAGCTATATTTATGTTTCTGTGCCTCCGCCATAGAGTTTTAAAATCTCAAACCCTTCTTAGAATATTCACTCGTTCTTTCGTTATTTCACTTCACTTACATCTGGTCATGTTCCTTTGAGAGCCAAAATCGATCGCGTCGTTCGCATAGCCGCCCAACCGTTACCTTTCAAACTCGCAATTACGAGTATCATAACTGAGCTCGGTACATCATCGATTACGTCACAGCTCACGCTCACGCCACGACCACAACACTCGCGGATGGAAGGTTTAGGACTTGCGGTCGTTGTGAGCTGTTACTGTCAAAATAGCAAAAGGGTTTATGATTCATTCGATTTAATTGAGAGAAAATATGACGCGCTTTTTGCGACTGTGTGAGTGTTCTATTTGGGTTGGGCATTATAGGTATTCATCCTAAAGGAAACACGAAACCGGGGCACGACAGTCGTATGTATTGGCGGTGTTTACTGGAATGCACCATTAGGGTCGATTTCAGCTTAAAAAGGAACACGCCGTAAATAATATTGAAGTAATATTGTTCAACCATTTTGTGTTGGTGGTAGTACGATAGTAAGTATGATTATTTTAAGCTTATTACAAGACGCTCCTGATTTATGATAGTTTCGTAAAAGGTGGGAGTAGGCCCCGTTGTGTCATCCATCAGCCCACAAGCAATAGTAATTACATTACTGCAATATGACTAAAGAAAGATAGGAAATATGGTAGACGAAGGTACAGGCACATAGTACCTACCTATATGATCTTATTATAGGTATCACATGGAGATCAAAGTTAAATTACATGTATTTAACTAACTGTAATAATAATACCTACTGTAGAATTGAAAACGAGAGTAGGTACCTAACTATGCTATTAGTTTTTCAATATAAGCAAGATAAAGCATATATGAGCATAAAAATATATATGATTAACATACCGTTCAACATTCGTTTTACCAGGCTTAGGCAAACGGTGAAATGAGACCACACCATCTTGAACAGGAGTTGCTCCACATTATGCACATTTTCTGTACATGTCCGTAGACATACTTAGATTTTATAAGTTTTTAAACTATCACGATCACTTTTGCAAGAGACAACATAAGAAAAGGGATATTTAGATAGATAGATAGATAATTCTTTATTGTTACACCACTTAATATACAAAAATGCGAAAATGCCGAAACCTTTAAACGATGCAAACATGCCAATCTCGGTGGAGGTTACACATTTGTGCCGTTTGGGGTAGAAACTTTATCTAAGTGGCACCAGACCAAACGTTTGGTTGAAGCGTAAGGGAACAGAATGCTGGCTCATATATTGCAACGAAATTTTTCATAGCTATTCTACGTGGAAATGCAGCCAGCATTCTGGACACTTTGACTCCAACAAATAATTTATTACATTTGATAATTTTAAACTTTTGTCCATTATTTAGTTAAACTTTAATAAATTTATGAAATATATACATAAATGTTCTTAAAAATTGTTTTATTTCTATAACATAAGTACCTACTTATTCACCTAATAAGGTTCTGCCTACTTCATGAGGCGAAATTATGTTTTAACATTGTTCCATCCGTAGACTGAGTTGATAGGTAATAAAATAAATGAAAATAGAAAAGCATGGGGTGGATATTTAAAATTCGCGCTAAAGTTAGTTCCTTAGCATTCCGTGCGGATTCTGTTGCACTAGTAGTATTAGTGTAATTCGCATTATGTCTGTATGGCAGTTACACTTCTTCTCTCGGTAGAGAATAAAATATTCCTTGTTCTCCATAGAATAATTACTTCTTCTTCTTCTTCTTCTTCTTCTTATGTGGCTTTTTAACGTGGAAAGACGTTAGAGTCCGTTTCACGAAAGAAGTCTCGCGGAAAATTAGTGGAACTAAATAAATATGTACTAAATATTTCATTGATGTACGACAACTAGCGCCACGTCTATGGGACTTCTTTTGTGAAACGGACTCTACTCTGCCAGTGTCATGTTTTGGCGGATATTTTGCCCTTGTACTCCCCCAACCCTGAAGGAGTGACCATTGTACGGTACGGAATCAAATGAAAGTAATATGAATATCAAAAGTATTAAAAACTGGTTTCGCTTTTACAAACGTATATTATTGGTTTTAATAAAATTACATAACATATAAATAAATGGTGTAAAAACAAGCGATAAAAGAGAGCTAATATCAGTAGGTCTAGCGATATCAGAATTAAGTTTATCATACAAAGAAGAATTTAACTTAGGACATGAAAAGAAAATGTGATTTAAAGTACCGTCATCTAGGCCACACTCTTAAAGCGAATGATCCCTGACCCTGATTTTAGCAAGAAACACGGGAGAACAAACGTGACCTAAGCGCAAACGAATTACGGTGGAAGTGACCCATTTCTCAGCATTTTTAAACTTAAAAAACCAAGGTTTTGAAGGTATGGTGGGCTGAATTAAGCCAAAATGCCTACCTTTGATCATTCTTGTTCTATTCCAAATATTCGACCATTTATCATTTAACCGCACTTTTGTAGAGTTACGTAAATCGCGAGAAAAACAGTTGCAGTATGATTCCAGCCCTAAATCAGTAGCCTGCTTAGCAAAATTATCTGCAATTTCATTACCTTTAATGCCGCTATGGCCTGGAATCCAAGCTAAAACTACTTCGATACCAGCTAAATAACATCTATAAAGAATTTCTCTAATTTTCAAATTAGTGTGTAACATATCTTTCGCACGAAATGGAAATTTATAAATGTCCTGTAAACAACTAAGAGAATCTGAAAATATGATGCATTTATTTAATTTATAAGATTCGACATATTTAACAGCTTCTAAAATTGCCACTGATTCACCTGAATAAACAGATAAACTAGACGAACATTTAAAGTTAAGTATAATACGATACCTAGGTATCCAAACAGCAGCTCCGACATAACCATTACTCGTTAACCTAGACGCGTCCGTAAAAACCGAAAGCCAACCTGCCCAAGAACGATCTAAAATATCAAGAAACTTTTTATCCGCACCAGGAGAGTTCTTATCAACACCAAAATTTAAAATAATATTAGGTCTGAAAACTAAACACTCATAGGGCACAGTAAAAATGGGTTGTATAGTAAATTGATAAATAGTGTGAGACAAATTAAGTAATTTGTTGTGTGAATTTAAAATACATGGAGGATCCTTGTGACGCCAGTAACGAGAGGATGAAACTAAATTACTAAGACAAATTAACTTCTGTAAAATTGGATGATTAGAAAATTGAGCAGCATGAAAAAAAAAACGATCAGAAAGATACTGACGACGAAGATAAAGAGGGGGCTCTACGCATTCAACTTGAAGAGCATTGATAGGAGAAGATTTCATGGCCCCAGATATAATCCGAAGACATTTGTATTGCAATAAATCAAATAATCTCAAAGAAAGTTTACTGCAAGGTTCTAACAGAAAAGTAGCGTAATCAAAATGACTTCTTATAATTGCATTGTATAGTATTTTTTGACAAAAAGGATGAGCACCCCACCAAACCCCTGAGAGTGCTCGGAGAATATTCACATTTTTTTCACATTTATTTTTTATATACTCTATGTGAGGAGAACCAGTTAGTCTTGAGTCTAATATAAGACCGAGAAATTTCGCTTGATTCTTAACCATAAGGCAATGATCATTAACGAAAATTTGAATATTAGGGATAGACCGCTTTCTAGAGAATACTACAACATTACTTTTCTCTGAAGCTAAAGAAAGCCCATGATCTACTAGCCAGATATTTAGATAATGGAGAGCAGAATTTAGTCGAGAAACTGACTCCGAAAAAGTTTTAGACGAATAATAAAGAGCTATGTCATCAGCATACTCAAGGATTTCACAAAATGAGTCAACACTGTGATGAAGGTCATATGTATATAAGCTATAAAGTAGTGGACTCAGCACTGATCCTTGAGGAAGGCCTTTCCATACCATTTTTGGGGATAACAGAGAATTTTGATATCTTACCGATATTAGTCTACCTAACAAGAGATTAAAAATGACATAAGTCATCCGTTGAGGAAGATTTAACTGAAGCATTTTTTGTTTTAGTATAGGGAGTTGCACATTGTCGTAAGCACCCGTAATATCTAAAAAGACGCCAATCAAATGATCATTCTTAGAAAAAGCAATGCGAATATCAGTGGTAAAAACACCTAAACTATGAATAGTGCCAAATCCTTTTCTAAAGCCAAATTGAGACTTCGATAAAATTTGACGATGTTCTAACAACCACTCTAACCTGTTTTTTAGAAGATTTTCAAAGATTTTTACCATAACAGATGATAGAGCAATAGGTCTATACGAAGACGGGTTTGAAGGATTTTTGCCAGGTTTCAAAATTGGGATGATTAGTTGATGTTTCCAAACATCAGGAAAGTTACAATTTGCATATATGTTATTAATGATATTTAACAAATATTTTTTGGTATTCAAAGATGACCGACAAATGAATGAATATGGAATTCCATCCAAGCCTGGAGAAGAGTCTTTAAGGTGATCTAAGGCAGCTGAAAGTTCATCAAATGAAAACAAGTCATCCATAGAAACACTAGAGATCCCAGAACTTGAAAAACAAGTAAAATATTCTTTAGGAGGAACGAAAGGAGGAGCTAACTGGTCAGAAAAAGCTTCTAGCCATGATAAGTCATTAGATGACAAATCACGACAGTTGTTTTTGGAATTTCGAAACGATTTGATTTTTTTCCATATAAGGTAGGAAGGAGAGCGAGGAGAAAGACTTTCGCAATATTTTGACCAGCCAATTTTTTTTTTCTTAGAAAGAAGTCTTCTAGACCTTGCCAAAACCTTTTTAAATAGAATAAAGTTTTCATAAGTAATATTTTCAGAAAAGTATGTTTCTGCCTCATTTCGCTCTTTGGTAACACTAGTACATTCAGAATCCCACCAAGGAGGTAGAGGGATATTAGATCGAGGCTTCTTTATGGGAATAGAAGAGTCTGCAGATGCAATAATGGCATTTACTAATTCTGTATATAAATTTAAGTAATTAAACTCATTAATAGGAGGTAAAGAAGATACCTTAGAATCAAGAGTGGAAGAAAATGTATCCCAATCAGCACTATTAAGTCTATATTTTAAAAGAGGAGGTAAACTAAAAGGAGCTGGACATTGTGAGGAAGAGGAGATTAGAATAGGGAAATGATCGCTTCCATGAGAGTTAGGAAGGACAGACCAAAACAATTTGGAGGATAGAGAAGCAGAAGTTAAAGATAAATCTACAGCACTAGGATTTTGAAGGGGGGAAACCTGTCGAGTGGGAGAACCATCATTTAAAATGCATAAATTGAAATCGTCAATGAGATCAAGTAGGTAAGGTGAAAATGAGTCAGGAGCACGTGAACCCCACATTGGGTGATGACAATTGAAATCACCAAGAACGATGAGCGGAGGAGGAAGAGAGGAAAAAATGAGTGAGAGTTCAGAAATTATAGAAGCATTAGGATGAGGAATATAAATTGATAAAATAGATGTATCAAAAGATCTCACAGCAACAGCATTAAATCTACTACTGTGAGGAGGAAGTGAGAGTAAAGAGTAGGGCATAGTTTTTTTAACCAAGATGGCGCTACCTCCCCACCCATCGTCACGATCATCCCGAAAACAGGCGTAGCCAGGTAACCTAAAATTAAAACCTGGCTTCAGCCATGTCTCCGAGATAGCCGCAACAATGGGTTTATATTTATTAATCAAGTAAATAAGCTCACATTTCTTTGATATGACGCTCCTCACATTCCATTGTAGAATCTGATCCATGTTGAGAATTTACGACATAAGAGATTTTTTGTAAAATCTGCAGAATATTGTTCGGTAGTGGCATTTCATCAAATTTTGAAATCATATTTAACAAAGTACAAGATATTAATTCCAAAAGGTTTTCATTTTGAGAAGATCTTTCAGAATTTAATGCACAACCATTAGTCATAGTTGATGAAGGAGATGCAATAATTGCATTATGAGCTACTTTATCGTAAGATTTGCAAACTGACGCAGGACAGCTTCGAGGCACAGACACAGTTTTTTTATAGGAGACAGGAGCAGATTGCGTTTGGGCCTTTTCAATAATAGGAGACGGAGGACTTGGCGTAAATTTGACTATATCCGCATACAGACGACGATTGATGGAAGGAACCCGCGCGGATGCCTCCATATATGATATGCTTTCCTCCGAAACAATGTTTTTAATTATCTTTTGTCTATTATGCTCAGGGCAAACCTTGTCTGTAGCAAAATGATTGCCTGAACAGAATAGACAAGAAGAATCAATTACCTGACAGGTAGAGCCCGAATGAGGTTGTGCACATTTAAAACAACGCGGTTTAGATCGACAAAAATTTTGAGTATGACCAAATCTACAGCAGGACAAGCATTGAATTGAAGGCAATTGATATTTATCCACATTAATGGCAGCATTAAAACAGAAAATTTTCTTTGGAAGAAATGTACTTTTGAACGTCACTGCAACCGTTTGAGTGGGAATCCATACTGGCTTGTTTTCAATAAATGTTTTTCTATTTAATCTCCTTGCCTTTAAAACCGGCCCACAGCCAGAAGGGCATTCAAGTGCATTAACCAACTCCTCCATGGACCAATCCACTGGAATGCCCTTAATAATACCCGTGCGCGTTACGTTATAAGTCGGAATTTGAGCATGAAAATCATAAGCAGACAGAAATTCACATTCCAAAAACTTGTTAGCCTCATCCCACGTTTTGAATTGAAGCGCAACTTTATTTCGACCTATCAATTTTATTCCATCCGAACAAATGCCTGTAACTTTATTTTTGAAAAGAAGTTGAGCTACCTTTAAGACTCTTAAAGTATAACCAGAAGCAGGGTCAGCGATATTCTTTGTTAAGTGGACCACATAGGGGCCCAAATCCGTCTGATCATAATGAAGATCTTTTACGTCAAAATGAGGGACAATATAGAAATGTTGCGTCGAAGTTGAAGGGCTGATATTTTTTTTATTAGGAATTAAGTCATCCTGAGCACTAGGAGCACGTTGACGCTTCCTAGCTCCTGTAGAAAGACTAACCAACGTGCTATCTGTATTATCTGATTCCGAACCAAGATCAGGAGGATCACTCCACTGATCCAGTTCAGGATCACTCATTTTTCTTTCGAAAAATGAGTGATCTTAATCGCTTTTACCAATAATAAAAATACTATTTACAAGCAACAAGAAAAAAATACTTACTAAAAGAAACGAAACCAAGTTTTTTTATCAAGATTAATTAATAAGAAATCTACGCATTAAACTTCCGTATAATAGCCAACTCACTTACAAATAATCCCAGATAAGGCTCAGAAAAACAAATATATTCTTTGAGACTCCCAATAATTTTAAATAATTGTGCTCATTTTTCCACAGAATCCGCCATCATTCTCTTTTACGTCTATAAATTACACACTATCAGAATAATTACTACATCATATTTATAATAAATACTCCAAGGAGAAGAATGACGACTCCATAAACACAATAGAAGGACATAATGAGATTCTGTCGCCATCTCTTGAAGACCCCCGATAGTATTTATAGGAGCTGTAAATACCATGCTCGTAATACTACTAATACTATTCAGGGGCCTTACTATGAGCTCTTAAAGCAGGACTTCTAGAAAACTGCCGGGCTTATTCGTACCATGACAACGTTAAAGTAGGCCTGCACAGGCCTACTATTGAAGTACCGCAGAAAAACCGTTCACCTGTTTTTTTTTTGTATGGACTCTCGTTAACATGTCGCTCTAAATCCACTCATGCCCGTTTTCATCAACCCTAAGTTGCCGCCTAACGATGTTAGGCGTTACCTAAAGTTACGACACCGATTGGGCAGTGCGTAACGCACCTTACGCAACCCCTAAAATAGGTTTCAGGTGCATAGATAAATACTATATACTCGTATAATACTAGACCACTAGCGTAGCGTTATATTCTCTTTGCTAGACCATGCGTGATTCTTTCTATTTTAGTCTATGCGTGATTCGACCCAGGATAAATAATTTATAAATTATGACGATCTTGAATTTTTTCAAAGATACAGAATGTACCAAAGACACGGTTTTGTAATATACATATAATATTACATCAAATTGATGAATATTTGGAGTTTGATAGGAACAGGTAGTCCAATTTTCATTACTACATTATATATGTGCCCACTGAACAAAAGATTCCCTTCTCTTGTAGTCTACCATCACTAAGATAATCATACCTATACCAATTCAGGCAGAGTATCGTCGTTGAAATACCCAAGTACTTACTCTTATGCCTTGGCCACACCATGGAGAAACGCAGTTGATTATCGCGTTGTTGGACGTTAACCGTAGATGTAGCCAACCCTAATCGCGATAATTTGACAACGGCATTCACATTGCCCTTGAAGTTAGGCGATAAATCGGTTGGCGGTATTTTTAGGCACATCAAAGAGATTTAACGCGAGAATTATTGCGCTGAAACGAAAAATGATGCTTAGGAGCTTGCTTACGTTAGGAGTTGCCTAATTAGGCACTGCCTAACTCGCTGTTAGTGAAAACGCCCATCAGCGTGCTAGCTTACAAACGTATAGAGTCTGCAATATTGCTTGTAGTAAATTGTTAGAATGTTAGAGAAAACATAATCCATTCACCTGTGCGAAAACAATGTTCAAACAGTTCATCTAAATGAGCGTCATGGTATGATTTAATTCAAAACTGTTTAAGCCAGGTTTAAGAACTGCACGGAACTTGCATGGTTTTTATGAAGCTGATAGTGAGGCCCCAGGCCAAAATCGAGCTTAGCGAACCATTTGTATAATTGTGTAGTTTCCTTGTCTTCGACCTATGTTTTGTCCCGCTCCCACCTATTCCTTTTTCCTACCCTCCACCCTAGTACCAATGAGTCTCTGAGTGAACGTCGAACTGTCAACGGTGTGCTCGTGACGTGAAATATCTTCCGCGGTCTCAACCTGTGATCCTGTGATATATATGTGCCTAAGACTCAATGCATGACATTGGATTATCATCCCATAACATTTGTGTTGTGCAAATCCCGAGTAATACATTCCCAGCCTAAATCTATGGAGGAATGCCCGACCGCCTCACCTGCGAGTGGATGACACTGGTACGTCCTACTTTTAAATTGCTTACCCTATAACTCGCGTATACATTTGGTAGCATAAGCGTGGTTTTGGCTTTCGGTTTCGAGTTTTAGTCCAATTTTATCGTCTATTAATCTTTCAAATAAGTGTAATAATCCACCCGCATATATAAATGTGAATGATTTTACCCTAAAACATTTTTGTTCCTACCTTCAGAAGTTAAAGTTAGGGATTTTGTTACCAGTGTATGTCCAGAAGTATTTCGATTACCTATCCTTTATTATTGTAATCTATATACCTTATACCTATTCTTGTATTCATACAGCCTTGTGAATAGAAATTGTGCATATTGATACCTACATATATACCTGATAATATTGACCCCTATTTCCTGAAGTGGTAGACCAATGAATTAGCTGAAAATTGTATTGTTAAGATAATATGCACACAACCTTTTTGTGTGCATTGTGTAATATTATCTTCGGTGACCCTAATTGCAAGTTCTTTGAAGCATAACGTCATCCCGGAGTGACATTAATTTATTTTAATTAATTTAGTATTGGTTTTTAATACGCCGATTAATAATGGCCCATCGAGAGAAAAACACTTCTCTACACAGAGTCTGGAGAATTTGATTCCCTAGTTGGTGTGGTACGATTTACCTGCAGTTATTTTTAAAGCGTTTTCGATGAAAAGGATAATATTACGAAAGATAGGTTAATAGTACGGCTAATGGATTTAGAACCTAATTATGCAAAATTTTACGATGCGTGCGCGACCCTGCTAGGATTTTTAGATACCTCTATAGATCGTCAAGAGTATGACGATTTGCAAGCCAAAATTAAACTGGCTCGTGATCAGGTTACTGAGCTTCGCCTCAAACTTTCCGAGTTTAGGCTGACTCTCATCGCCTCCGGTACTCCCACGAGACCCTCCCACGCTTTTAATTGTGACGCTGCGGTTCCTTGTCAAGCTCTTCCTGACCTCCCCCTGCCTCGTTTTGACAGGAGCCCTGAGTCCTGGGTCAGCTTCCACGACCAATTTAGTAGTATCGATCTGCGTTCTGACCTCAACCAAACCCAAAAGTTGCAGTACTTGGTCGGTTCACGGATGAGCCTCGCAGACTCATTCAACACCTGCGAATTGAAGACTTAAATTATGAAGTAGCTTGTGACTAACTTGAAAATCGTTATCATAATTTTCTACTTCAAGCGGACACATTGATTGCTCAATTGCTTAACCTTCCCGAGATTGCCCCGCGCCTTACCGGCCTACGTGCCTCTTTCCTGAACCCCTTACTGTCTGTTTATAGAGCCCGTGAATGCTTAAGACTTCCCGTCAATCAGTGGTCTTACCTGTTAGTTCAAATGTGTTTAAATAAACTACCCGCGGATATAAAGGCCTGCTTCGAACGGCGTCATGGTGGTGACGTGTCGAAGCTACCTACTTTGGATCAACTAATTGCGTACCTGGAGGAGGAATGCCACAACGAGAATGTAGGCAATATGGTGGTCAACTCAGTGACTACTAAGACTGTACCTACACGCGCTCTCTACTTACCTGGTTGATACTACTGTCCCGACAAAGCCGAACCCTAAATATTATTATTGTGCTAGCGTGTTCCATTACCTACGACAGTGTCGCTCATTTCTCGGTTTACCACCCGTGAACGTGCCCAATCTGTGAAGACCCATTCCTTGTGCTACCCTTGCCTTGATAACCATTATATTGAAATGCCCTAAAGTAAAAGTATAGAACTTATAAAAGATGTGTTTGATACCTGGTAGAACTCTCAGGATGCCTTAGGTGTTTTTTGTGTCTTATCTAAGGCATTTGACTGCGTCCGACATGATATACTTGTCAGGAAATTACAACACTACGGTATTAGGAACATGGCTCTCAACCTTTTGACTTCATATTTAAACGATAGAATTCAAAGGGTTGACATAAATGGTAAAAAATCGCCCGGCTCTATAATCTCAATGGAAGTTCCACAAGATTCAATACTAGGGCCGATCTTGTATTTAATCTATATTAATGACTTAACTTATTATGTAGAGAAGAACCACGAGATTGTATTATTTGCACATGACACTTCACTGTTATTTAAAATTAAAAGGCAGTTATTAAACTATGACGATGTTAACAATGCATTAGCTAAAGTTGTGAATTGGTTCAATACAAATAATCTTCTCCTCAATGAGAAGAAAACTAATTGTATAAAGTTCTCGACACCAAATGTGAGACAAGTAGAATCCAATATACATTTGAATGGAACAGGGTTGGACCTTGTGGAGTCAACGGTCTTTTTAGGAATTACTATAGACGGTAAATTGCAATGGAGTCCCCACATTAAAAAATTGTCTAGTAGGCTCAGTTAGGCGGCTTATGCTGTTAAAAAAATTGGACTATTAACTGATGTAGACACAGCTAGAATAGTTTATTTTAGTTATTTCCATAGCGTTATGACTTATAGCATACTGCTCTGGGGATGTTCTGCAGGTATTAATTCTATTTTTATACTGCAAAAAGGGCTTATATATATACGATATATGCTATACGAGCGATCTACAGTTTAGCTCCCAGAGTTTCCCTTAGACAGAAGTTTAAAGACATAAACATTCTAACTGTTGTCTTTCAGTTTATCTATGACAACCTAATGTATGTAAAGAAAAACATTAGCAGTTTTGATAAAAGGAGTGATGCTCATTCCATCAACACGCGAAATAAGCACAAGCTATCCGTACATGTAACGCGTCTCCACAGAATAAGTCATTCTTTTATGGGACAATGTATACGATTCTATAATAAAGTTCCCAATGTTATCCGAGATTTGCCTATTAATAAGTTTAAAATTACTATTAAAACTAAACTCTGTCAAAAAGGTAATTACAAATTTTGGATTACTTGGAGGATAAAACAGCTTGGGACTGATCGCTCCAGGATCTATCTACTCCTCGATGCTATTCAGCCCGTTCTCCGCGAGTGGATCACTCAGAGACATGGGAGGCTTTCGTTTAGGCTGACGCAGGTGCTCTCGGGACATGGTTGTTTCGGGAGTTACCTGCATCGCATCGCCCGACGAGAAGCCTCTCCGGCATGCCATCAGTGCGGCTGTGCAGCAGACACTGCCCAGCACGCGCTGGAGGCGTGCCCTGGAGAGGACGAACCACGACAGGCTCTGGTCGCGGTCATTGGGACGGATCTCTCATTGCCGACCATCCTAGCCAGGATGGTCGCCGATGAGAGATGTTGGGAGGCAGTAGCCTCCTTCTGCGAGATTATTGTCTCGCGGAGGGAGGCGGCGGAGCGTGAGAGGGAGAGAGACCCTCTCTCTCTTCCGCTCCGGAGAGTGCGGACACGGGTGCGGGCTAACCGAGCCCGCACTCCGTCTCCGCTGAGAGGGCCTGGGCCGTCGGATGCGGGGGCATCCGGCACCCTTCAGAGATAGGTCCTCTCGCGATGTTGATGCCCCCTCCGTGTTCGGGAGGCATCACACGAGGTGGAGGGGTGTTCCCATTGACACCCCTCACCGAGGAGGGCCCGCCACTTTACAGCGGGCAGCGGCGTCGACGGGGGCTGTGGTAGAATAATTCGGTCCCACGCCCCCCGTCATCAGTCGAAGACGCTGGAACACCGTGGGGTATTTAGACGGTATGGGCGCCTTTAGCCGAGTCCGTCATACCCCCCCCGCATACGGCAATGCGTAACAGCATTTCCCCACGTCAAAAAAAAAACAAAAAAGGATCTATCTACTCCCCCCCCGAAGGGTTTCCGCATTGACGTGGCGGGGGGGCTCAGTAGCCGTGGCTTGGATCACCACGGTGAAGCTAAGAGGAACCCAGGGGCCGCTCCTATGAGCTTTGGCCGCCAAGTCCACATAGGAGTGGCTGGGTCTGGGCGCTTTGGCGCAGACTCGAGAAGGTGGGGCCCGGGCGCTTTGGCGCAGGCTCGAGGAGGGGGGCCCGGGCACTATGGTGCAGCCTCAAGGAGGTGGGGTCCGGGCGCTCGGCGCAGACTCGAGGAGGTGGGGTCGCAGGGCGGAGGGAGAGTTGGTTATCCCCTGTGGTTGGCGTAGCAGGCGGTGGGGCTACGTATCTGACCCACCGCAGGGAGACCACGGGCGTCCAGACGTGGGGAAGTCTAGTGCCCATTGATGGCGGGTTTGGTCTCCGAGGCAGTTGCGTCGCGCTATGTGTTCTAGCGTGCCGCGAAGAGAAGGGTCCGGCAACGGACAGCCGCGGCGGGTTCGCGGTCGTGTGCAAAATCTGTCCCGCGTTCCCGCCAAAAGCAGCAGTGACGGAACACCCCGGGGTTTTGGTGGGTATACGAACTCCCACATAACATACCACGGGGAGGTAGGTGGTATCCAAAAAGAATTTCCCCGGGAAAAAAAAAAAAAAAAAAACATCTATCTACTCGTGCTAAGATGTCAAAGTGTAGCGTGTCTTGCCCTACTAATATCATTATTATGTTCTCTTTTGTAAGGCAACACACGGGAGCTAAAATTTGTAGTTTCTAAATAAAACATTGTAAATACATTTATAAAAAAGAATGGCCCATTGTATAACATTTTATATTATAGTAACTTGATAGATCATGAACACGATGCTAACTCATATTTGTGTTTAATATTTACTAGCTGACCCACCAGCGGCACCACTTGGTCTTGGTGTAAGTTAGAAGTGCAATTTTGGAACCTCGAGGTCCTGGGTTCGATCCCCGGGTTGGGCAGGTACTTGCTTTTTCTGACAAAGAAAATTTGAAAGAGTGGCCTTAGTTTGCGGTAGACTTGCCTCTTATGAGACAAGACTAAAAACATAGCGAAACGTAGGGTCTTAAAACACCGCTGCTTCCCCCTTCGAGGATATATAAGCGAAACTATTTGCTATGTTATGTTTAAAAATAATATGTAAGTATTGCAGGCGATTCACTCAAGACCGCCAGACTGATGTTTCACCTCCGTGGTGATGGATGATGATGAGTATGAATCAAATATAGCATATGTTACTATATGGGGTCCTCATATAAATGCCCTGTCTGGGAGAATGAGTTCTGCTGCATATGCGGTACGTAAAATAAGAGAGCTAACAGACGCTTCTACGGCGCGGTTAGTGTATTTTGCATATTTCCACAGCATAATGTCATATGGGATATTGCTATGGGGTTCAGCGGCTGATATAGAGACCATCTTTATCCTACAGTAACGTGCTATTCGAGCTATATACGAAATCTTTGAGAGATTTATTTAATGGCGTCAATAGAAACGTAACTGCAACTGCACTGTTTTTCAATAGCAGAATAAGAATATGGGTGTAAATCAGCTACGGTTCGATTGCAGTTGGAACAGTTCAGTTAGTGGAATTGCCCCCTGTATACCTACATCACTTTGCTCTAATGTCAAAAGCATAGACTAATATTAAATGGTCAATAGTTTGAGCATCGTACGCGATATAAGGACGTTTTTTTGGTTATATAATATAATATAATATAATATAATATAATATAATATAATATAATATAATATAATATAATATAATATAATATAATATAATATAATATAATATAATATAATATAATATAATATAATATAATATAATATAATATAATATAATATAATATAATATAATATAATATAATATAATATAATATAATATAATATAATATAATATAATATAATATAATATAATATAATATAATATAATATAATATAATATAATATAATATAATATAATATAATATAATATAATATAATATAATATAATATAAAGCGCCCGAACCCCGCCACTTCTATGTGGACTTGGTGGCCAAAGCCCACAGGAGAGGCCCCGCCTGAGCCAGCCAGCACACCCCAACGCCGGCTTGGCCCCTGGGTTCCTCTTGGTTTCACCGTGGTGATCCAAGCCACGGCTACTGAGCCCCCCCCGCCACGTCAATGCGGGAACCCTTCGGGGGCTATGGTATAATGAATGGTATGGTAATAGGGCTTTTTTTTTTGTCCCGGGGAAATCCTTTATGGATACCACCTACCACGGGGAGGTAGGTGGTTATGTGGGAGTCCGTATACCCACCAAAACCCCGGGGTGTTCCATCACTGCCGCTTTTGGCGGGAACGCGGGACAGATTTTGCACACGACCGCGAACCCACCGCGGCTGTCCGTTGCCGGACCCTTCTCTTCGCGGCACGCCGGAACACATGGCGTACCACAACTGCCTCAGAGACCAAATCCGCCAACAATGGGCGCCAGACTTCCCCGTGTCTGGAGGCCCGTGGTCTCCCTTCGGTGGGTCGGATACGTAGCCCCACCGCCTGCTACGTCAGCCACGGGGGATAACCCCCCCGCGACCCCACCTCCTCGAGTCTGCGCCGAGCACCCGGACCCCGCCTCCTCGAGCCTGCACCAAATTGCCCGGGCCCCCCTCCTCGTCCTCGAGTCTGCGCCAAAGCGTCCGGACCCCGCCACTCCTATGTGGACTTGGCGGCCAAAGCCCATAGGAGCGGCCCTGCCTGAGCCGGCCAGCGCACCCTAACACCGGCGCCCCTAACCCCAGGGTTTCTCTTGGCTTCACCGTGGTGATCCAAGCCACGGCTACTGAGCCCCCCCGCCACGTCAATGCGGGAACCCTTCGTGGGGGATGGTAATAGGGGCTATGGTAACCCATTCAACATGGAGAACTCAAGTAATGATACACGTATAGGGCCAATCCCGGGGGCGAGCGCCGGGCACGTCTAGAGCTGACGCTGGACGTTACAGCATGCAAACCGTCAGCGGCTCTCTGCTGAACAGGCGGGCGAGAGTTGGGGGACCCGAAAATAATACAGCCGATCAATGGGGGGATGGGGCGGATGATGCTTTGCGGAGAGAGGCTTTGCTACAGGAATTAGAAGAACTAATGTACTGCTTCTTCAAAGCAAGAGCAGATGGACCTGGTTACATAAACCTATTAGAAATACTTTTCAAGGATCGAAACCCTAATAACAATAAAATTCACAACTTCAACGGAAATACTTTATCTAATCAAGCTCGCAGAGTAATAAAACAAAACGTTATATCACAAGAACTCCTGGACAGAATTCAAAAACAAGCAGAAGGCATATTACCAACAGAGAACTCTGAAACTGATTTTATTTGACACACAGAAACACCAATACTGACAACAATACAAGAGACTCAAATCACTCCAAATCAAACAGAAATAGTAGACCAACTGACGGCCAACATAGAAGTTACCGAGCATCAGGATCCGTAAATTTTAGACTTTCTTCGAACATTAGCTGAAACGAAAGAGACTCCCATCGCAGAACGCCTACTTCTGCCTAAAGCTAAAATAAATCGACACTTCATAAAGAGCTTAAGCACACTCAACGCATACTTGCCTAATTTATGAATTACCAATACCAGTCTCCGGGAAGTAAACGATATTATCTACGCCACTGCCAAAATCCTCATAATAAACAACAACCAAACACCCTACACATCTAAATACACCATTAAACTAAAACAAGATCTGCCATGGAAAAAAACTTTCGAAACGGCCCACTGACACGGACATGCGCATCGACGAGACCCCTAAGTGGTTCTCGCGGTGCCGTCAGTAGTGAGTGTTACAAACACTTTAAAAACTATTTTTACATTATAACCTTTTTTATTAGTTTATATAAAAAAGGTTCTGAAATGTTACAATTGACTGACTGCTATCATCTTCGTATGTTATGACTTATGTTAGGTCTCGGTATAAGTTTAGTTCCACGATCTTTTTAAAAATGTCACGTGCGTATTGTGTATGCTACGGCTGTTTGAACTCTGCTGCAACAAAACCGGAGCTATATTTTTTTCGATAGTGCTGACAAAATAGAAATACAAGTGGGCGAAATTATCAACTTTTATATGCAGTCAATAATTTGTAATTTATGAAGAATAAAGGTTTTTTTATGTAATGGTTTTTGATTACTAGGTATTAAACGCTTTTTAGGGATTGAAACGTAGTTCAGCCCGAAAATGAGTAACAAACTCTCGGAAATAGAGCTCATGAGCCCTGCCCCCGCGCCACCTGCGGCACCTACCGCGCGCCTAACCGCGACTCGCGTACGCTCCTGCCAAAACTTGTAAAAGGTTACACCATAATGAAAAGTTAGTGGCCTACAAAAAACCCACCAAAAATACAAAAATATACAAGTTGTTGTGTTTCAATACTAAACTGTTTTTTTATATTTTAAACTATCAAGATTAACCGACGCCATAATACACCTATATTCATTTTATTTGTAAACTAGAACTAGCTAGATTTGATCACTACAAAACTTAGAATGTGCAATTTAAAAAAAAAGCAAGACCATAAAACTTTAAAATTGACAACCCTATTGCTTCAATGGAGCGTAGGTAGTTATTTAATCTATTAGGCTTAGTTCCAATATTGTTGCATCACAATACCACACAACATTAAACGTGACAACCCTAGGGCTTCAACGGAGCATATTATATGATTATTCTATCAACTAGGCTTAGTTTCCATACTGTTGCATCTATAAACTGTGCCTAGGTTGAGAAAACATAAAGATAAACTGTATACTAAGGGCCTCCTGCACCAAATCACGAATTAACTATCCTAATCCGCGTGTAACGAAATTCAGATCAAACTCGGATTACGGATTGTTGAATTTGGTATTGCATCAACGTGAAAGAAATTAGGATTAACTAATCCTGATAAATACCACTATTGCAAAATTAATTGAACGAATGACGAATGGCCGATAAGGGTTCAATAGTAATGCGGCCAAATTCTGAAGTTATTTATCACTGTGTTTCTATCTCTTTTAGGCATAAAATAAATCAACATATCTGTCTCTTTAAAACTTAGTAGTTCTTGGTATTTTTCATTTTGTAGGGCTAGGCTTTGCGTCATGGCGATTGGCGACAAAAACGTTTACCTGTCTGTATTCACTATTCTGAAAGTAAAGTAATACGTAAACATACATCCTATCTATTGGCGTTCTAATCTGTTATTGCGACGTTGATTAATTGATTTCAATGTTCATGGTGTCGGCCAAACAATTATATGTAAACAAAATTATAAAAAACTCATATCAATTAAATTTAATATAAAATATATATAAAATTCAAAATACTACGGAATTAAACATGGAAAATAAACAAACAAAAAGATGTCGAACACCACTACACTGATACCAAGCGAGCGAAGCCGCTGACGGGTCAGCTAGTCATTAATAAAAGAGACAATATAGTGGTCGAAGATTAGCTTGTGATAGACAGATGTGAGATCATAGTAATGGAACAACTGTGAGTAGATGTAATATAGACATGAAGCATAGTATGTTGTCACTCACATCAGCATAGACACTTTAAACCCAGTGCCGATACCTACTGGATGCTCCGTGCCTAAGCCTTTAAACATACAATTTATACCAGATAAAGATTTCAGTGATTGTTGTCGAACAAGTTAATAGATATGTACAAAGGTAGTTACTTTATTACCTATCTACCTACCTATTAGAATTGTACGTCAATTCGTCCTGAATCCTCTGCAACAAAAAGTCGGCGCTGGTTTTATTTAGGCGAAACCTTCGATGAAAAGCATTCTCCCGCATTGTTGTGTAATTACTCGTATCAGTTCTCTCTAATACAGTTCTATTAAAAAATCTGATTCCATAAATAACTAAATATTTCTTCATCATCGTCGCTAAATGATACATTAGTTAAATCAGTCATTATCAAAGAAAACCAAGATTTTAGTTTCAACAACAATCTGAATATACTTTGAAAGTTTGAACAAACCGGCGCGGCGCCTTTTTCCCACAGCCCACAGAGCCAGACCCCAGTTTCTCCATGACATGACATCTTTTGTTTACGGCTAGAACTAACATACATACCTAGTTATATGGCAGCACTGAATTGATCTTTGATAAGAGACTTAAGGCCCACTTGCACGTTCCAGAGTTAGCTTCAATAACTCAGAGTCACCTGCTAAGACGGGGTTATATAATTAATTTATCTAGCACCATTAAAGGTTAAGAGTAAATCTTTAGGCCCTCCTTAGGGTTATTTATTGATATTAACCAACCAACCAGATATGTGGGAGGGTTAAGTCTTTAACTAGGGTTAGTGAAGTTTGTGTCAAAAGAAATTGAGGTTACATTCTGCTGTATAATGTACTACTCTTTGGACGAAATGACACGAGACAATACGTATAGAATAGAAAGTCGTCAAATTTCATACAACAAAGAATAAACAAGAAAGTCTATATACATTGTACTGTAGTGCCAAAGAGATAGATATAAGTTTCACTTTTGTTTCGATATATTCATTATTGGTCAGGGGCCTTACTATGAGCTCTTAAAGCAGGACTTCTAGACAACTGCCCGCTTTATTCGTACTATGACAACGTTAAAAGCAGGCCTGCCCAGGCCTACTATTCAAGAACCGCAGAAAAACCGTTCACCTGTTTTTTTGTATGGACTCTCGTTACCATGACGCTCTAAATCCACTCAGTTTATCAGTTTACAAACATCTAAGGGTCTGCAATGTTGGTTGTAGTAAATTGTTAGAATGCCAGAGACAATATTATCCGTTCACTTTTGAGAAAACAATATTCAAACAGTTTACCTAAATGAGCGTCATGGTATGATTTCATCCAAAATTGTTTATGTCAGGTTTAAGAACTGCACGGAACTTGCATGGTTTTTACGAAGCTGGTAGTAAGGCCCCTGGTTACAATAAAAGCCCATAGACAATTCAATGCTTCTTGATTGATCTGAAGATTACAAATGTCAGTTTAGCAAAACCGGTGATCTTTTATAGTCGTGCAAGGCAAAATGAGACTTAAAAATTGATATGACTAACGCATGTTTACAAACTCGTAGATATTATATAGTTATTTATTCAACCCTAGCAAACGTGCAAGTGGGCCTTAATTCGCCATTGATATAGTATTAAATTTGAGAGAAGATAACTCTAGTTTACTCACGGATTTGTGTTGGTGCAGTGAATTAAAAAGCAACAGATAACACCAACCATAGAGTATTCCATATTTGCAATACAGGACCATGCCATAATGACCAGGCAACACCAACGCGACATTTTGAAAGAACCAGTAAATGGAAAATGTCGCCTATGTGCTAGCAAAGATGAAACCACGCAACACATAATATCAGGAAGTGACAAACTGGCGGGAACCTATTATGTCAAACGACATAATAATCTTGTCCAGTACGTCTACTGGTGTCTTACCAAAAAACATGCAATAGCTGTTTCGGAACTTTGGTGGAAAGAAACACTAAGTCAGCCACATATAAAAGAAAATGATTCCACTAATATATTTTGGGAAATGCCCGTACAAACAGATATAACTGTCACTCACAATAGACCTGATTTAATATACGTTGACAAAATAAATAAAAGCACATTTTTGATAGACGTTTTGGTACCATCTGACTACAATATTGGCGCAAAAGAAATAGAAAAACTGAGCAAATATCATCTTCTCAAAATCGAAATCAGCCGTCTGTGGAAAACAAAAACCACCGTCATCCCTATAGTGATTGGTGCTACTAGTATATTAGCAAAAAGCACAAAAAATATTTAGACAAATTAGAAATTAACATCGATATCAGCATTTTACAAAAACAAGCAGCCATCCATACATCGACAAAATTAAGTAAAGTTTTAGGAGATACGGTATTTGTACACAGCACACATAATCAAAACTACACACAAAATACACAGCATTTTGAGAAACACACAGAATTCATCAGACTCACCAGATCCATCTAACACGACTCATACACCGAACATACGACGAGGGAGAACAATGATAGGTACACAATAAGGGGGACATGCATACCTATTTCCTGTGGGTAACGGAACATATAATAGTAAGTAAGTAGTGGGTAAGCATGTATACATGAAATACCGACGAAAGTCGAGTTAAGAAAAAATCATAATATAATATAGTGTAGACAAGGTGTGTTCGCTTAGCTTTGATGGCATTGGTGGCATTGTCATTGATGGATCTTTTGTTAAAGCTTTCGTAAAGCTCAAAAACGTTATTTTTGCTACATTCGCCTCTTTAGGCGCACACCCCTTACTACTGGTAGTAACATAGTAACGAATGACACGAACGCTCTACCATGACAGACTTATTATGTCGAAGGTAAAAATTAGTATGATAGTGAAATAATTATCTCGTTCTACAAAAAACGCTATGCTTTCAATTTCGAACAAAGACTGGATGAACTACAGGTCTATAACAGGCTCATATGCTTAGCCATGGTCTTGAAAACCACTTTTCTTCCAGGAAATGCGTAGCACGATTTTCAAGACAAAAAAGAGGCACAAACGCAGTACCTGAAGAAGTTCGTAAAGTATGTTGGCTCGCAAATGTCTGAATTGTCAAAGTTCAGAATATTCAGGATGTGCACTCTGCAGCACTCGCGCAAAAGAGCAGAGAACTAAATATCTCTGCAAGGTTTGCAAGGTGTCTTTGTGTGCAACCCCTTGTTTTTATAATTTTCATAATACGGAATAAAACATTTGGTGTAACAAATATTGTTTTATTTAATATTGTTATTAATAATTATCATCAATCGTGTTTGTTCTATATATAATATGCTGCTATTATTCTACACCTAATCTACACCTTGTATTGTTATTAAAATATAGTTTCCACTTAGCGGGAAATAATTCCCCACTTATCACAATGCGGAACACCAGAATGGTGTTTGAAATGGGCAAGAGAAATAATTTTACCACATGGGTTTTTGAAAGATTAGAAATAGATTACAATACATGTATGTAAAATGTCATTTTTGCCCAAACATATCTTCCAACACACCTAGAAGTAGCATGCCCTATTAAGGGTTAAAATTTGACAGAATTTTTGTTTGTGGAATGGAACGATTTAATGAAATTTATGAAGGATTAAGACTTAATGACGTTATTAAAAGTTAAAGATCGTTTCTGCAACTGGCTGTTAGATACTTGAATAAAAATCTAACTTGATGCAACTAAAAAAAATATGTATGGCAAATGTGAAGAAGGTACGAGAAACAATTTACATAATAAAAAAAATGGAGCCGGCTTCTAAGTAATACATTTTTTTATTTTGGCAACATTGAAGGGTGACGCGCGCGCGACGCGCTTTTGATTGCGCTCTTGTGCTTCTACCGCACCGGTATTTTCGTTTGCTTGTACTTGCTGTGTTCACCGTTGGCGCGAAACAAATCTCCTCAATCGCACACTGTATTCCATCAGCTCACGATGTCTGGTGTTAAGTCCCTGACCGTCAGGGGCATACGAAGTTTCGGTCCCGAAGACGCAGACGAGCAGCGCATATCATTTGATAGGCCGCTAACCCTTATTCTCGGACAAAATGGTTGTGGTAAGACAACTATTATCGAGTGTTTACGGTACGCCATCACAGGGCAAATGCCCCCTGGAAGCCGAAATGAGTGCTTTGTGCACGATGCGAAAGTTAATAGATCCACTGAAGTGCTAGCTCAAGTGAAATTGAAGGTAAGGATTTATGGTAAACTTACTTGGTATATGCCGCAAAGTAACCTCCCTAGTTACTTGTTTTCTGTATAACTCTCCTAGAATTACATTTTTTGAAATAAATAACGTAACTGGTCTAATTTTAGATTGTAAATGCTAAAGATAAACAACTTGAAGTGGCCAGATCAATGAAGGTGACCGCTATGCAGAAGAAGACGAGGTTTCAGACATTAGAGTCTTACCTATCGACTGTAGATGAGAATGGAAAGACTAAAGACATTTCTTCTAGATGTGCTGATCTGGATTTTATTATGAACGAAGAACTTGGTAAGTATACTGCAGAGTTGTGTTGCATGAATTGGCTAACTATCTCATGGAGATTGCCACTAAAATGTACACTTTAATACAAATAATACCACATGAATGGTATTAAATATTCAGGGCTGTGTTATAGGAGTAGGTCATACGTAACATATATAGATATTGAATCTATATATTGTTGCAATATCTTAAATCGGATATCGGCCTGCCCTGAAACTATATATCGGTGAAACACTATATTGCTCTATGTCGCACATCGAGCACAGATGCCGATGTCCAGTAGAAATATTGTATCGAATCAAATAAAATAAACGAGTGCGCGCCAAGTAGTATTATTGCACTTTATTCTCTGGCTGATACGATACGAGAGCGAGTGCATTGCGTAAACAAACTATATAGCCGTTTAATCCAGATTGGTATATAGGTAATTCGGCTGGTATCAATAAAAATGAAACAACTTTCAATGTAAATGTAAATTTATAAAAAAATATATAATTTAAGTAAGTAGGTATATTAAATCTTTTGAACATTGATTATTCAATAAAAAACGAAATCACAGAAGATATCATGAGCGATTTATTATATATATTTTCATATTGCATGCGTACATATGACATGTATTGATCAGTACGTATATAGTTTTGATATCCGATATCACATATTAATATAGGGTCATTTCGCCAGTTGGCGTCCATTTACAGCAGTTTGCATGTTTGAAGGAGAAGATAAAAATGTTCCAGCACTAGTTTCATGATAAAGTTATATAATGTGTTCATTATTATAGTTTACTATAGGGTTCGCTTTCAGCTTTGTTCGAAACTACTTGTGTTTTTTTGTAAATAGACAAACTTCAAAAATACGCATTTTACCCACTTTGCGTCCAAAAAATCTAAATTGCGTCCACCCATAGACCATTTTGCGTCCACCAGCTAAGAAAAGGAATGTAGGGGTGATATTTTTAAGATAATGTAAAGAAAAATTGTATTTTAACAGATTCTTTATTCAAGAATATAGTTATTTGAAAATCAACATTATTATCATTAATAAATCACTATAAAGAAAATAAGAATACCTATTTATTCTTCTCAACATTGATAGAACTTAAAACTTGAAAAAAACGAAACATTATTCTGAAACAGGTAATTAATAATTTTCAACCTTTTAAAGGTTGCAGGTCAACAACAATCAGTTCTGTTAATTTTACCCTAAAATCACAATATTACAATATCACTGAAGATCAGCCTTGATTGATAAGTTGTTGGCTATATTATAGCAACAAAACAACACAATAGTTTTGCCTAATCCTAATACTAAAAGAAATGTTGAATCATAATACTATGATTATGAGACAATGTATGATTACTATTGCCTTCGAATTTTAATTAATGACACAAGTCACATTCAAAAGAATTATCTTTGGCTTCTGAATAACTTAATCCTAGAAATCGCTTGCATTTCAGATGATACCATCTAATACACTTGTCACAGCCAATGTTTTTCTCATCGTCATCTTCTACATCAGAAATCGATACATCGTCACATTCAGCACATTTCATTAGCTCCACTGCTGGTAGATTTTCTTTTTCAGATTCCACATCTATCGACTCTATCGTTTCCTGTGTGACTTTTATCTTCCTATTTCGTTTTGTAGCATATTTTTACACCTTTCAAGCTCTCTCCTGTTCTTTTTTCTCTATTCGTTCTAACTTTCTTTTTCGTATTGCTTCCTGTTTTTTGTTCTTGATCTGCTCTTTATCTTCGTAATACTTTCTCCATGCAGCAAAAGACTCCAGCAGCCATAGCTGCTGGAGTCCTTTGCTTAATATGTTTTCTTGCTTCTTTAGAAATTTCAGGCAGCATCAGGTGGTGTTTAAATGGATCATAGGTTTATTTTTGGTATGAATCGCCAACAGCTGCTGAAGATGGTTGTACTAGAGGAGATAAATATTAAGAAGCCATTCAACTACCTTTTTTCAGCCTCCACTCCTAGCGCTGGTTCTGGTCCCGGTTCTTAACTCCATCTGGTCTGCGTCCAATAATGTGGTCTTGGGAATAGCATATTCTTTTCATATTTGTCTTATCAATTTTTTCTTCTTACGAATGTCACTTAATCCTTTCTTTAAAACTTCTTCTGTGTATGTTTTCTTTTCTTTTATTTTACTACCTTCCCAAGAACTCATCTTAAACAGGAAAACTAAAAATTAAGCATTTCACTGCATTTAGTTTGTAAAAAATTTAATGTAAGTAAAATATTAATACATATTGAATTATTTTTACAAATAAGTTAAAAAAGAATATTTATGCTATTATTTGTATTTAATGAAAAATTGGACGCATTGGTACAGTACTATTTCCCTGTAGGTATAGTTTGCGTCCACATGTGATGAACGATATTTGTATCTTTTTCTACAATCATAATAATGTGGACGCAAATTACTCATTACGATTGCATGATATTAGTACATAAATAAAAAATATAAACAAGTAAGTTTAGTATAATATATGCTCTCTTCGGTCGTTCCCTCATGACTGAGGATCGTGATCATCATGGCAGCACTTTGGTTCTAACTAACTGTCTCCATCGGCTCCGTTCTGTGGCCATCTCCACCGCGGTGTAAAAGCAAAAAAGTATAATATATACAATGTAGTATAAAAACAGCATTTGGGATGAAGGTGAAATGGTATAGCTATTACAAAAATTGGTAACATAGAAGGGCTATTGACATGAACTCTTAAATGATAAAGTAAATGGCTATTGCCGATTTATATAACTGTAATAGATAAATGGTATTAAATTTACTTTTTTGTAGAAAATTTCCCCTATAAAACTGTAGTAAATCACTTTGCTCTATTGTCAATAGTTTACGCGATATAAGGATTTTTCGGCGTTGTTTTATTGTTGTTATATTCTAAAATAAAAAATTTTTTTGTGCCATAGCTGTGATAGTAAGACATAAGGTATCACTAAATTTATTGTAGATATTATTATTAATGTCTTCTATAAAACTGCAGTACATCATTTTCCTCTATTGTTAATAGTTTCTGCAGCATATGCGATCAAAGGATTTTTGTTGGTATTTATTTTTACACCTTGGGTTATATTATCACGATAACATGTTTAAAGTCATTGGTTTTAGTACCCTCATTTTGTAGTTACTCGTATTAGTATAGATGTACCCAGGAAGAGCTAACAGAATCTACAATACAAGAATTCCTATTATTCTTAGTGTAGGTGTTGTCACATTAAAAAATGTAAAATTACAAGCCACTCAAATTGAGTTTGATATAATAAGTTAGTTTATTAATAAGAGCCACTTACAATATTTAATTATTACTATTATTTATCTATACTAATATTATAAAGAGAAAAGATTTGTATGTATGTTTGCATAAAAAGTACTGGACTGATTTCAAAAACTATTTCACCATTGGAAAGCTACATTTACCCTGAGTAACATAGGCTATATAAGATTCATCATCATCATCATCATCCATCACCGCGCGGGTGAAACCGCGAAGAGCAGCTAGTTTAATATAATCAACAACCCTAATTGTGACATGTATGTGTTGTTGTATGAAGATGTGTATCATCTTCTGATGGAGTGTATTCAAAGTGCATTTGTGAGAGATGACATGTTTAGGGTCTTTGATGTGAGTGATTTAGGGCATCTTATAGCGCCAACATCTTGTGCAGCTAGATACCTGATCAAGGATAGAGTATAAATATAGTTTATACATTACTTCGAGTATACTTTGGGACTGACTTAGTTGTTGCACAATGCACAACTCAAAATCTCTAAGAATTTTAATAAATAACTTACCGGGACCAACTAACTACCTTCAAAACCTTTTTAATATAGTGTTATTAATATTCTTTAATAGTCTACTACTATTAGTGTACTACTCCTTTATTGCCTCTTTAGACATAGTTATCATTATTAATCATTTTTAGGGGTTTCAAAAGCAATTTTGAATTCTGTGATATTCTGCCATCAAGAGGACTCAGCATGGCCCTTAGATGAAGGAAAGAAAGTGAAGGAGCGGTTTGATGAAATTTTTGATGCTGATAAGTACAGTGATTGTTTTGAACGCTTCAGGAAAATAAGGAAAGAGTATGCTAATGCACTGAACCTCCTTGGTAAGTTTTTAAGAATTAATGTGTTATCAATTTTTTTCTTAGAAAACTGTGTTTAAATTCATTAACATAGTGCTAAGTGTGGTCTACCATTGAAATTTGGCAAGGAATTCAACTACCAAGCTTTGCGCCATCACTCCTGTAAGATGTAACAATAGTGAGAAAAATTCTGCATGACGATGATATAAAAAAAGTTCTCCAACAGTCTACATAAATAGTGTCGCAAGCTACCGATCCGAGTTAATAACTTGCATGCAGAGTGTAGATACGCTAACAAAAAAAAACAATTTGTATGGATTTTTACTAGTCAACTGCCAAAGTTATGACTTGTCATCACTAACATTACGATTTTTCGTAATGTTTGCGACCATTTTTGACTGCCCGAAAAGTATTCAGTACGATCTTTAGCATGAGAAGTACTCCAAATACATGACATGTGTTGCTGCTACCATTCGATTAGATTTCCATGTTAGTCTGACTGTGTTTTTTATACTTTAATATCTAATTTCTTAATATTTTGATATTAAAGCCAGCTTTAATATCACAGATATTTTAGTTACATAATTATTTGTTAAAGCTCAAGAAGTCAGCTTCCTAACTGAAAAGAAACAAGATCTTGACAAGAAGAAGCTTGAAGTCATAGACACTGAAACTAGAATCTCAGAATCAGAAATTAAAGTAACTGAACTAACCACAGAATTGAAACCTGTCTCAGAAAAACTAAATGCCATAAAAATATTGGAAAATGATCTATTGTCCTTCGAGTCACAAAGAGAGAAAATCAAAGTCAAGTAAGTATGCATTCATTTAAGGCTGACTTTATTAAAAAAGGTTTATTGCATATACTCATTAAAGATTTAGATTCTATTAATTATGTGGCTTTCGTGTAATTAGCATTATTATCTTTTTTTATTACGGCATGGTATTTTCATTTACATGGAGAGGTTACCGATCAATTTATTATGTCGTTTATTTGCCTCTATCCGTGCGACTCGACACTCGCGAAATTGTGGTTGTCACACAAGCCATCTAAAAAAAATACATTACATTATTTTATTTTCTTGCTATGTTGGTTGATTGTTTTACATTATTTGCATTTGTTAATAGGCTCTAGGCTGGGTTATTATTCGAATTAAACAAATACCCAATTCGCGAGATTTGAAGAATATTCTTTACATTATCTAGAAACATTTTAAAACTAAGGCGAATACGAAATAATAAGCATATACAATTTTTAATTTCCTCCTAAAAAGAGATTCTGTCATATTGTGCAATACGCATTTCGTCAACACGTAATTCTCGAAAATATTGCCCTTTCAAAATAAGTAATAACTGTTTTTTATTTACTTCGAAAGGCATCAATTATTACCTATATACGAAAAATTACTGCTCGTGGCTCCTGGTCTAAATCAGCTTAGTCCATTCGTAATGTACACAAACCACGCGAATAAACTGGGATATGGACAATTTGAGAATGCTATTTGAACTAATTTTGTAAAGAAACAATCGAAGATATTAGGCGCAGGCCATACATAAATGGCGTCGGGCGCGGACATGCCACGGACGGCTTCCTACTCCATTCAAATTTCATACAAAATGCATGGACATAAAACCCAATTTGGAACACAAAATGGTGCGTGATAACCCCGTCCGACCAACGACATACCGTGTGTTCTTAGGTGCAGGCAGGCCACATATAAATGACGTCCGGAGCAGACATGGTGCGGGCGGCTTCATAATCCATTCAAATTTCATACAAAATGCATGGAAATAAAGCGCAATTTAGCAGGCGTGGGTGCCGAAATGGCGCGTTATAACCACATCCGAGCATCGGCATACCGTGTGTTCTAAATTGCGCTTTATTTCCTAGTATAGGAAGCCGCCCGTGCCATGTCCGCCTCGACTTGATTTATGTGTGGCCTGCGCCTTATGAATTGTGTTTTGGAAGAACGGCTATATGATGCGACGATGCGAAATAAGACTTCCGGTAGGCGGTAACTGGATGCAAAGAGCTAAAAATATAGCTAATAGCTTTTTTACGAAGATTTCGCTTACTGACAACCATCAATGAACAAGAATGAGCTGATATCTGATCTATATATTTAATAAAGATGTAAAGGATCGCTGCCTGTACACGAAAAATATATGAGAAAAAACATAATTGTTAGTATTTTTAGCTGTTTATTTATTTGTCTGTGCGTTTGTGCACGATAATCTCAAAAACGGCTTATCCGATTTAGATGTGGTTTTCACTCACATGTAGTAAGCTTCACTTAACATTTAGTGTTTGTTTCATGTCAAACAGTTTATAGATAAAAAAAGTTATTGAAATTTAAAGAATAACTCTCGCCACTACTCGAAGACCAATTTATATAAACATTCAATTGTTTCAGGTTGGAGCATTGTCAATCACAAGAGACAGAGCTAAAGAATGCCATTAAAGCTCTTTTTGAAGGAACCCAAGAAGAGTTACAAGAGAAGATAAGTAAGTCAAAATATTATATTAGCATGGACAAACTATACAAGAAGACCAACAATCACATACAAAAAAAACGTACACCGCAAAAAGATCAAAATCCCGTATTATTCCTAGATGGCGCTATCAAATAGCCCGGAATTTTTAGTTTGGACACTTAGAGCTGCTCAATTTGGATTACTTCGAGGGAAATTCAGCCCTAAAGTTGTGTAGTTTTTTTTAGATACGAAATAATGTTTCATTTACGTACTTTAATAATTTAGTTTCCTAATGATAATATAGCATTATTTATGTGCTTATTGACAGATGGAGCTGCAATAGCTTGAAAGATGGCATTCAAAATATCGCATCTTAGGTTCGCTAGGTGGCGCTCAACATAAATAAATTGATCCTAATTTTGTTGGCAACGTAAAATTGTATCAATTGAAATGAAAAGCCTACTAGTATTTTGAGTTTGCAAAAAAGGCATATTAATTGTTGTAGTTCCCAGGTATTATTACACAATAAATATTTTTTAGTGGTTCATCTAAGTCTTTTCAGTGGCAGAGTAAGGGTTTCACATGGTCAGTAGTCAGCAACTGTACATTCTGCTATCTATACAGTACTTTTGACCTACAAAAGAGCTGGCTCAACTTTGTTTTCACGGACCTAGTAACTGTCCTTCACTGTCTGCCAGCTACTAGGCATGAAAACCAGGCTTAAGGAGTGCAGTATGCAACTGTTGGCAGTGTTAATGTTAAGGGTAGCAGCGTGACGAATACCATCAGGCGAACGACTTGCTTTTCTTGTCTTTTTAATGTTTCCTATAATAATATGTTATTAATTATGCAGGATTACTAAAACAACGAAATTTATAGATAAATAACTTTTATTTCTCATTATTCTTTAATTTTAGTTTGTAATATATGAACAATTGTTATTTGTTTGTGTTTTCAAAGATCTTTATTTAACATAAATGAACGTCAAGTATTTACTTAAATATTCATAGTATGCAGCCTAACATCGCCTTTTTTAATGTCTTATAACAAAATATTTAAGTACTGGTACGGTAACCAAACCAACGTAGTGAGATGGGGCGACACGACCTCCAGTGAGTATATACTGGACTGCGGAGTTCGCCAGGGGGGCTTGACATCTCCGGACCTTTTTAATTTTTATATAAATGACCTGATAGGGGAGCTGAGAAGCACCAGTGTCGGATGCCATGTTGGTAGTGTGTGCCTCAATAACCTAAGTTATGCAGATGATATGGTGCTTCTCAGCCCCTCGATCAGCGGACTAAGGAAACTTTTGGATGTATGCGAACAATACGCAGCAAAGAACGGTTTAAAATATAACGTAGCCAAAACAGAGATGCTGGTATTTCGCGCAGGTAAGGGTCCGGAGATCGTACCGGATGTAATGTTGATGAATTCGCCAGTAAGGGTTGTGAAGAGGTTTAGGTATCTTGGTCATATAATGACCGAAGATATGACTGACAACTTGGACATGGAGCGAGAGAGAAGGAATCTGTCAATCAGATGTAACATGCTCGCGCGCAGATTATGGTTGGTTAGTTATGGGTTCAATGTACAGTACACATTTGTAGGATGAAACACTCATTCCACAAGTAACAATAATTACACACAATTATTTCATTTATTTTTTAATATTCTTAATTTTGGATTCCTACTTGCAGAAATGTTGGTCTTTTTGTTTTTACAATAAAAATGAATCTTCACCAAGATCATCTGATCAATAATGTAAAATATATGCTCTTCGCAACTCATATTTAGTAATTCTGGAGCTTCGCACCTCAAATAGGCCAATATTGTATTGAATAAACGGTATTTGATTTTTGTGCAATGTACGATGTTGTTAAAGTGTGTATTGTAGCAATCGGCAGCCAAATGGACCAGTTTTAACAAATTGTCGCTTGGCATTTTTAGTTTGATATTTTTACTAAAATCGTATGATTTGTGTAAAATCAACAGCTGTCGTTCATCATCAATGTCAATTTCTTGTAATAATTTCAGAGTACAAATCTGACACTGCTTTTTTGATAGGCATGATTTAGCTAAATATCCTGCAAAATATATCAAAGAACATTCTTCTAATGTTACTGAGGCTTCTGCAGATGTTGAAGCCACCGCTTCGGCATTGTCTGCAGCTCTGGCAGAACAGCTAGGGATTTCCGTAGATGGTATATCTGACAAAGACGATAGCATGGGAGATGGCTCCTGCAATGTTTGTGAAAGAGATAAAGGGTCTTCAACTGTTAAATGGATATATTGTCCATCTTCGTCTTCGCAGTTTTTTGTGGTAGGGAGTTTCATAAGTGAATTAATTAAATTGCTTCTGAATATAGTTCGAAGCAACTTAGCTGATGGATTTCTATTTGAGCCACCCTTCTGCCTAAACCGTGCAAATAAATTTTCAATTATATCTTGATTTAATTTTCTTGTAATCAAATATGATACAGATGAATCTGAACACTCTTCAAATAATAATTGCAAAACTGCCTCACACGATTGAATGACTCCATCGAAGCAAGGTGGGCGTGTTAAAACTTTTTTCCTCTGGCCATCTTTATATGTTTTGTAAGATATTTTATGTAAATTTTGAAAAACTATTTTAGCATCTGTAATAGCGCGCATTGCTAATGTAGATGTTTTTGACAGAGCATGCTTATATGGGTTTTTGTCAAATTGTTGCCTACTGTTTAAGGCATCAAACATATTGTTGACAATTTTGATAAAATTGGCCGTAGCATCTGCAGTTTCACTTTTTAATTGGCCTGTACTTTTTACAGTTTTTACGGCAGCGGCAACGGAATTACTAAATATCTGAGTTGCTAGGCTAACTGTCATCTTTTGGAATGAGTTGGGGTCAATATGGCGGTCCGTTAATTTTGTAAGTGATCTGCTAAAATTCGAAGTTTTGTCTATTTGGTATGTTTTAACTATGTCTTGGAACGATATTTGTTCTCCTTCATTAGTGTAATCATTTTGGAGAAAATTGTTTCGGATGTTTTTTATTAAATGGGGCACATCGAACAAGGCAAATAATTTTCTCCCATTGCAAAAAAAGAAGGGGCTGTGAGTTGTAACCCCTAATTTTTTTAAAACATTCTGATTGGTTGATGCTTGATCACAAACCACAACTTTAGGCAAGAGCCCATTATTAAAAAGTTTATTGATGATTGCTTTTAATAATAGTTGTAACGGTTCTGCTTTTACATTTGAGCTAGATAAAAAGTATGCTATGGGTAATTTCCACCTTCCATACAAACCCCTAACAACAAACACTAAGGCATATTTGGCCAGTTTATTACATCGGTGATTCCCTCCAAGGTCTTCAAAACCCTCAATACAATCATATTTTTTGGAATATTCCAAATTAGACATTATTGCCATTTCATCAAAGGAAATGACACATGCCTTTTCTTTTATAGAGGCATTTTCAAATCTCTTCTGTATTTTTTCAAATATGTCAGGGCACAATCCCGGCAAGCAATTTGACTTTGATAACCACATCCTAATTGTCGAGGGTGCTGCCAAAACTACACCTTGTCGTCTCAAAAAGTTATAAGTTGTTGGAGACTTGTAAAATAATGACAAGCACAAATTTTTTTCTTCTTCTGTCCACTTTTTCTTGTTGTTTTTTTTTCTGAGCTGCATTAGTGCTAAAGTTCTAGACACCTCACTTCGAAAATCTCCATCATGTAATGGTTTGTTAAGAGGTTTTGATTTCGCTCGAAGTCTACCAATTAGTGACCTTTGCGCTTTATTTTTTCTTAACAACGTAGAAGCACTACTTTTTAATCGCTTGGTTCTAGGCGTATCTTCAATTTTTTCCTCAAATAGGCATTTTCTTGATAACCTCCTTTTAGGGCCTTCAAATAGGCATTTTCGTGATTGTCTTTGGGTTGGTGTAGTGGCAATGTATGGTCTCTCCAACAATGAATGTGGAGATGATGGTGTTGATGACTTCTTCTCATCAGCAGCAGCATGAGTTTTTTTAAAGTAAAATTTAGTTGGTGTTTTTACTTTTAAAACTTCTGGTGACTTTATCACATCTGAAAAGTGAAACCACAGTAAAATAAAGTGTAAAATTATGTCTTCACATACACTATCATATTATAGTAATTTATTCATATAATATGTTAGTCTATGATATAATATAGTATTCATATATTAAATAGTCGTGTGGTTCTGTCTGGCTTAATAATGTAACCACCCCTTCTCATACTCACCATCTTCTATATTTGCATCAGCAGTTTCTAGAGTTTGGTTTGAAGTCCCTTCTCCACTTTCAATGCTTTGAAAATGCACTGGGATAGCAGGTCCAATTAATCTGCTTCGTACACCACTATGGATGTCGGAAGGCAGAAAATGTGCAGCACAAATGTACCGACGTCTCAATTCTTCATTACTTAAAGAATCCAAGTAAATATTTCCTGGAAGCAGATAAAATATTATAATTACATGCAAAAGACTTCACTGATGGAGTTATATAGGTATATATTGTAGATAATTTCTGATTTAGCTTTTTAGTGAGGTTATTTATTTCATATAAAATAGACAATCTATCCACATACCTGAGTTGCGAATCCAAAGGACTAGACGGCCTGGATCGTGTACAGGAAAGCGAAACATTGAAATGTCTCGGCTTAAATTACCACAGTTGTGATAAACACACTTGGTATACGACATCTTGCCAAGGCAGTCCAAAACGTAGGCAAAACTCAGAATCCAAACGAAAAGCGTAGGTCACAAAGTTAGGCGTAATCAAAGTCCGGTAGGCGAGCAGAAAACGTGGTTAGGGAAGCAGAAAGTCACTGAAATTATAACGAAAAACACTTGAACACGAACGCACAATCGCACACCGCTACCGCACATTTCGCACAACAAACTCCGGTGTTGCCTGGCAACACCCAGGCGTACCCAGGATTTCAGCTAGGAGGGGGCAGGGGGCTGCTTATACCTGTTTCGAAAAGATCGTCTGTCGGGTATATTGAAACAAAAAATCATGAAAATTGACTTTTATTCATTAATTTTGATGACACAAAACAAAATATTATACATAATTATACTATACATTATGTATAATATATATTATTATATTATGTATGTATATATTAATTTAACAGTAATCTTCGCGGATTGGCCCAAATTTGTCTATGACAGTCTTTTCAATAAACTCACTGTTGTCTTTTAAATAGTTGCGATGTACGCTCATCAGACATAAACCCGTAAGCCTTTCTTCACCCATGGTGCTTCTAAGCCACGTTTTAACTCTTCGCAGCGTACTGAAGGACCGTTCTACGGTCGCCGTGGTGCATGGGATAGTGCTTAAAATAATTAATGCCTTTCTGACAGCAGGGTAAAAAATATTGGCTTCGTTGAACAGATCAATTACTTCTATGTCCCTTAATTGATCATCTGATAAAGCCTTCGTCACCCATAAATTATGCCAAAGGTTCAGTTCTCCGGTGATATCCAGGTTATAAAATTCTTGGAATGATTCACACCTACCCTATCTACTCTTTTGTTTGACTTGAAAATTCAAAATTATTTAAACCAATTCATTTGAAATTATACCATTTGAAAGAACGTTTATTTACAAACAAAATGATACTTAAGTATATAATATTACTATAAAGAAAACATAAAATTTTCGGCAAAATAGCTGACGCGAGGTTTTGGTGGGAAACGCGCTCTTTTCTAACTCGCAATCGCAACCATAATATGACCACATAGGTACACACATCATGTTTTAAATACTTTGTAGAAAATTGTAATAGCTTTCTATCAATGTTAAAATCGCTAGTCTATTTCAACCATAGCGCACATAAAAGGTTTGAAGTGTTTATAAATAAAAAGTCCACAAATTCGGACCGGGCCCTACTATGCTAAAAGTAAAAACACGCAGTTACGGCACCGAACGAAGTACGCCCCGTCCGCAAAACATAACTCGTAAGTTTTCATGTGATTACTATGTAATTAAACATTAGATAGAGTACCAATGCACACGAACGAAACACGTAACTACGTAATTCGGCGTGATTCGGCGTACGGTAGTAGGGCGCCCTGAGCGTTCCACAATCCACATTTCATGCTTTTTCTATTTGTCCCAAGTGATGATCGAAGAGCGGCAACGTTTCATTTTTCTGCGACTGCCGCCGCAGACAGAGAAGATTGTGTCTGTGTATGTAGCGTTCTCTGTCTGCGGCGGGTGGAAAACGCCGCGTTGCACGAGCTGGCAACAAACATGAAATGCTCGCAAGTCACAGACCTCTATATTTTTTTTTGCGCCATCTATCCATTTTGTTTTGTACTACTACGAGTATGATAATATCTATAGGTTTCGAGACAGAAAATTGATAGGTATAATTTATTGCACAATTCGATTATTCGATACACTTAGCGACCTCTTACGGCATGTAAGACACTTAATTATCGAGGTACGATTTCTTCTAGGCGATTGCTGGTCTTCTTGTATAGTTTGTCCATGATATTAGAAAAAAAAACATTGCAAGCTGAAACTTTGTGTTTCGTACACATAGGCATATTTTGAATTTATTATAGCCTTGTGCATGTATTCATTCAAAGTTATGGTAATGGAAAAAGGCTGTAATTCTTTTATATTGTTAACTAGCTGCGACCCGCGGTTTTATCCGCGTTGTGATGGATGATGATGATGATGATGATGATAGTTCCCCGGGACATAATCTATCTTCTTGAAAAAATTTCATACAAATCGGTAAACTCTTTCTTAAGTTATGGCGTGAGCAAGCGAAATAAGGATTAATTTATAAAATATTTTCTGTTTGTATGAAAAGGCAGACAAAACAAACTGACAACCTTCACCTTTTTTATGGTTATGGTGACATCTATGATATGACTATTGTCTATTTATAATATGTTTTTTATAAAACATACATGCTAAGTTTTATAAAAAAATAAGTAATATTTTCAACTCAGGTAACTATGAAGAAACACATAAAGCGAAGAAAAAGGAACTTGACGAATCAGTTAAGAAGAACAACACATTCACCAAGGAGGATGACAAAATTACAAAGGAAAAGAACTCTAATGATATCAAGTACAACAAATTCACACTTCTTGAGAGTCAGAACCAAGAGAAAATTGACAACAAGTTTCAAATGATTCTGGAAACCGCTAAATTGGCTGGTAAGAAATATATTATGTTTTAATACTATGTGGACTAGCACAAAACTTTTTCCGCTTTTACCAATATATATTATACATATATTATTTCGAGGAAAAAAAACAATTGTTTACACTGAAATGATGCCATAGTAACTCTGCATTTTAAAATATATATAATTATAAACAAATATTTACCGAAATAGGTGTTACAGATAATAATTAATTGTTCTTTCTTTATAAATCGATTACAACAAGACCACTACCTTACATTCAAACGAGATAATGTTCACACACCAGCCTATGTTGCATACAAATATATAGACATAAAACAATATTAAATGCTTAAATATTTTGCTGTGCTCAGAACTAAATAACAGCATTTAAAGTTAAGCACTTTAAGCAGCATTAATGGGTTTAATAATTAATTTCATTACGTTTTTATGCAGTAACCAATTTACTAAACTATTGTACCTAGTTATAATATATTACATTTATTAATTTGTATATATGTATTTTTTTTAAAATTCATTCTTATTTAAGTGGACCTAGTACATTCGACAACAAGCGACAAACCTTCACGAGGTTTGAACAAGTTCTAGAGGATTATTCAAATATGTATTTTGTTAAGAAATAAATATTAAATTAAAATAATTTAGTTATCCGGTAATATACCTATTGTCTACACTCTTTTACTTATCTTTTAGATTTGAATTAAATTATTTGAAATTATTAATTGCCTTATCAGGCACCAGTTTCCGTCTAAAGGTATCGCTTTTATAATGCAATGTTAGCTATCCTTTCCTGAGCGTAAAACTATATCTGTTAAATTCCTACATCCTTAAAGTAGAGTCAAGAAGAGCAGAAAAAGATAAGATAAACTAAAGAAAAAGATTAAAAGATGAACTTAACCAGATTTTATAATAAGAGAATCAGGCATGTGTGACTTAAACAGAGTAGTTTTCAATGTATTTTATATATTTACACTTATTAATTTATTTATTCAAGTCAATCGATGTGGCTAACAGAATTATTCCAAAACACCACATATCATACATCATCATAACTTATGTAAGTAGGTACATTTTTATAAAACATCAAGTAGGTAAGTTACTTAGAAGGTAAAATAAAATCATATAGCAGAAGTCAGAATTAGTGATGTCAACATAATAAACAATACAAAATTAGAATAACAACAATACAATAATATAAATCAAAGTCAAAGAACAAATACAACATATAAATAAAATAATGTCAATTAAGTTAGTTTAAAATAAATGTTCAAATATATATAGGCATGTTTAATCCGTCGGCAAACAAATCAACATGTTCGGCACCTCGCGGTGGAATACAGAGCTGAAGTAGTACGCAAATGCGGCAGCGGCATCGGCACCCTCCACCTCAGCACCGTTGCATGTGAACCGCTTACAGAGCTTTCTGTCTTTGCGCTTATCTTTTATATATTTCCAAAACTTAGAAGGCTCATCAATGATCTGTACCTGTGTCGTTTGAATGTACTGCCGATAAGCATTGGTAATCAGATTCTTTGTGTGCATCCTATAATATTTATACATTTCCGCGTTAAATTCTTTACCCTCTGATTTATATCTAACAAAATGAAAATATTTATACTTTATATTTTTAATAATTTCCTGCGTGTACCACCGCGGATATATATAACGACTTGAATTTTGAGAACGATTCTGGAGTGGGATGTACGTGGTTATGCATTCGTATAGTTTCTGATAAAACAAATCAGTTGCGGTATCGACCTTTTTACTGACGAACAACACTTATGTATTCGCCATTGGAAAAGATTACTTGCAAAGCTACTTAAAACATTCCTCTGTTCCTGATATGGTTAAATTCGTTACATACAGCATCATATCGTGTGACTAGACTAGTAATGAAAATTTTCGAGCTAAGGCAAAGAAGTACATAAGTAAGACCTTAGTGGCCGGTACTGCCTTTGGAACCAATGCAAATATTTGAATGTGATTATTCACTATGAAACCCAAAATGAAACAAAGTTTTCGTAATACTTACAGTGAATTGCAAACTGTTAGCTATATATTTTATATTTTCGAGGGACGAAATTGCTAGTCGGCGATACGCCTGCCCAAAACGAACTAAAATTTAGTTATGGTAGTGTCCATATCTATTAACAGTAAAATCTAGAAGTGAAATATCTAATTTTAGTGCTGTCATTTGGGAGTGTTATACTAATTTGGATTTCAGCATGCTGACAACGAATAAGAACTGTCATAATTTAGAGATTTCTAGTTTAGAGAATGCTTACAGAATCGAGACCAGTGTCAGTCACAATAAACTTTTAAGTTTTGCGCAGCATTACACTGCAGCGCTCATCGTCCCTAGACTTTTGATCGTTTTTAGGCATATATGCTAATTAATTTCAGTTGCTGGTTTTAAAATTTAAATATAGTAATGCTTGAACACTACTGCTTGGAGGCAGAATATCTGGCGTTGTGCTGAGCTGGAGAGAGACAACTATACAAAAGTCCTACCATCTGATATGTCAGGTGATTGTATGGGGAAGTATCTTGCTGAAGGGCAAGCTTCTAGAGAAACAGGGGATGGCCCTTAAAAAATTCTCCTATCTGTTGGTAAAAGTTTATTGAATTGTTACAGAAATTGAGAGCATCACAGAGGTTCATTCAAACGAAGAGGCAGAAAAGGCGTTTGAAACCTTAACAGAGAAGGTCAAGAGCTTGAAAGTAGAGCTTGTCACTCAGAAAGCTGAGGCAGATGCCGAGGAAAAGAAAATGCAGACATTTGTTGATGAAAGTCGTGACCATCTTGTAAGTGGTAAACTTATTTTATATTAATTTCTACAGTTCACGATTCATAACAAAAACATAATCAACGACCTATGTGTGCTGGTTCTAGCAAGGTTCTGTTCTAGGTAATTTTGTGACACCCCAATTATAAAATAATAACATATGGGACATCCACACAAGGTCAAGTACATACTTATATACAAAAATACACACCCCTGCATAGGCCAAACATGTTCATGCACTCAATGTTTGACCTGTCCAGGAAAACAATTTTTGGTCCGATTAATTTAAAATAGTATTAGTCTAAAAAAATTTCACCGCATTTAAGCCGCTTACTAAAAAAAAAGTATGAAAAATAAAGGTAACATATTTTACAATAGTTTAAAGCGCAAATCGCGTATATAATCTGTGCGGTGACGGTATTTCATATGTTCCGCGAACTTTCATTAAAAACAAATATGTCCTCTACTAAGTTTGTAGTTTCTATAATACGTGCCTATGGTGTAGGTGTACCTACGGTAGAAAATTATTTGCACTGAATGTACAGGTAATCGAAAATGTAGTTTTGACTTATGCTCATACCATTAAGTTGTGCTTACCTTTTCAATTGTGTGAAAACTATAGGACCTAAAAACACAGACGTCTCGCTAGCCACGCCGACAATTCAAATCAAGTCATTTTGAATATTACAAAGATGGATACAATTATTTTGATACATAAACTAGATTGATTCGCCATACTATAATGCTATATATTTTACAGTCCCGTCACAAGCAAAAAATATCCAGTAAAGAAACTGAAATCCACAAGAATAAGAGAGAACTCACGAAGTTGGAGAAAGAAATCAACTCTACTAATGAATCTAAAACACGACTGGAAGCTTTGGAACAGAAATTAGCCGATGCAGAGACGTAAGTACTGATTTCACTTCCTTTACTCTGTAAAGTGGTTTCTTATGCCCCATGTAAGTGGATTTTACACTATTTGGGCAGCTTTTAATTATTTTGTGCATAAAAATGATTTCACTTTTTGAAATTGTTCATAGTGGTTCAAATTGAAATATTCTTAATGTAGGAAGTTACATAGGTCAATGTACTATTAATAACTTTTGTCAAAATTCGTGCAAACATTGGGAGCTTCTGTTTCAAAATTATGCAACTATAGCAAAAGTCGTCGTAAAATATATTTTTAAAAATTACTGAAATAAATCAGCAATAACCGCGGAAAATGTTGACTAAATGAGAAGTATTCCATAAAGTTACAAATTATTGATCCTTTTTTACAATGTATTCTGTTATAATTTCAATATTATTTTATGATCATTTATTAACATCACTTGCTGTTTTAATAGCAATTCAATATTAATTTGTCCACATTACCACAGGGAGTTTACTACCGCTGAGAAAGAATTGAACCGTGAGGAATGCCAGCAAGAGATTAATGACGACGAGAAAGTCATAGAGAAACATGAACATGATTTGGAAGAGCTCAGTGCTAAGGTAATATTTACATCTCATTTGCATCAGGTTGTTGACCGAAGTCCGAATGCGTAAACCGTATTTGACGACATGAATATATTTTTTTGCTTTAGTCGAGAAGTACCTAGGTAGTTACATATTTGAAAACTTGAAAATACCTATTTCTATCTAAAATACAGTTTTTTTGTAATTATACACAGCACAGACACTAGTCGTTAACTATACAACAAATACGAAGAGGGTTGTGACAGATTATTTTTTGATAACTGTTCAGAGAAGAGAAGAATTATTCGTTTTTGCGGCTAGATAGAGAGATAAAGAATATTCCTCCTTGTTAACTTTTTAATGATGATAAATTTATTTTCGTATATAGTTGCTTACAAATAATACTTATGGATACACCAAATACGAGCAACGGAATAACACTTTGTACTAGTTGGGGACTGCAAACTGGCTGGGAGCAAATACAACCAAATCAAATAATTCAAATTAATTTATTAATAGAGTAGTACTAACGTTTCGTCTGTGATGTAGTATTTCTAAGTTGAAAATTCATAACTTGCGTATGAATGTATAATAAGAATTATTTATTCCACCTACAGGTTACAAAACTGCAAAAACAATCGTCCAAGCTAAAAGAACGCGATATGATCGAGGGGATGCTTAAATCCAAAGAGAAAGAACTAGCCGTAGTAATGAACAAACATAAGGTCGCTCTCATAGAGATCCTCGGTAACGTTCCGGAAAAGGATTTTGCGTTACAAGTTAACAAGTTCGAGTGCGACATCCGCGCTCAAGTTGATGGCTTGAAGAAAAAGCTGAAGGAGAAAAACACGGAGGTGAGTAATGTTGCATTATTGCACAGGCCAGGAAGTTAGCTGTTCGCATATATGGTAGAGTTCCGAGCCTTAGGTGAGTGTTTCTATAACATGAGATTATAGAAGTTGGAACTCCCGCCAAGCCTTCTTTCGGTTGACCACTGTAGCGTGGTTCAAAACATAAGTCAAGAACTGCCAAAGTTTTAAGTTTTGAAAATCGACCAAGAAATTTAATTATAATAGGTATACTTACCCCCAGTTTCTAGGACGTTTGTTTAGAGTCTTGATTAGTTGACCAACTAAATACTAAACGCTCATTGATCAATGGTGTTCTATAACGCGATATGTGACTGATCTACAGTCATTATTCGGTCTGTTAGCTAATCAAACTTTGACATACATTCCAGAAACTGGATTGGGTTATACTTATTCTTTCCTCTCCTCTTACCCGTGGGCATTTCTCCTGGGAAACAATATTTACGTGACCGCTTGTGATGAATCTTCATTTGTGCTATATTTCTAAATTATCTTATTTAGCAGTATCTGTCTGTAGTAACCTGTTTATGTATGTAACTAACGTGAAAATAAAACCTTATAATTATATCCAGCTAGCTTGAATATGTATCGTTTCGATTTCAGTCGACGAAACTAGAAACGGAACGCAAGCACGTCCGCGACATGCTAAACGACCGCCGTGGCGAGCTCACCAAGGCGGAGGACCAGATGTACCGCGCGTGCGGGACTGCCACCTATGAAGCCACGCTCGCTAAGTGCACTTCTAATGTCGAAAAGTTACAGGTATGACTTTTTTTCTTTTATTGTCGGTTGTATAGGGTGGTTCTTTCGGTGATTGGTGGAGATTCGCACTTGCAGAATTATGGACATACGCACTGACACTGAGAGGTTTTTATTTTTTTGATCCATGTTAGTTTTCCTTTTATATTAGGAATCCACTTTGATATCGTCTAGTTATCTGAATATTTACAATCGTATTTATAAACAAGTAATTACTTGTTGCTAAGTAATTTCTCAATGAAGTAATTACTTGACGATAGAGTACTTCAATATAAAAACTTATTCTATAGTCGAGCAATGAATGTTTTTTTACTAAAGTAATTGCTTAACCACACATGTTGCAGTTTCTGGAAAAGTAGGTTGATTTCTGCGAAATCTATTTTATTATTGGCCAAATATGGCGAATAGCGAGTCGACAGGTTAAATAAATAATGACATAACCCTATTATAATTTGATGTATCTTTTTACACTTGTATTAGGTTGTTGTCATGGGATTTTAATTTTTACAGCACAATACATCCTTCACAATTCAGACTTGTGTACAAAGGTAATTTATATACAACTTTTACAAGAACGGAAAATTGATGTGTTCTCATTGCTTAAGTAAAGGAAATGGTGACTATTACTCGGCTTAGAGTTCTAGCTTTTCATAGTTCTAACTTCAGGTACGAGTAAATACTATTCTATAGAATTTAAATTGTTGCTTAAGTAATTTTACTTGTTTTGTAAATACAGCAATTAGACGCCGAAGGCCCAAAAAATATAAGAAGATATAAAGACGCAGAATGGAGCAATTCATGTATACAACTATGTTCTTGCTTGAGCTGTTTATAGTAGTTGTTGATACTGCTGTTTTACAAGTGACCATTTTGATTAGATGTTAAACAACGATTGATTCCTCACCCGGCCTTATTTGAGTTTTAATCAACTTTACCCATTTGTCTACATAAAAAACAGTATTTTTATTTTAGAGGGAAAAGTATGAATACCAAAATGTCAAATTACTTACTCTGGGACTTTGGCTGAAAATGTACTCTTTTCTCTATTAAATTAGCAAATAATGCAATGTAACATTTGTAGTTTCGGTCAATTATTTATTTATTATCAATTATTATTTAACTGTGAACTGTTAACTTAAACTGTATAGAGGTTTATACTGGAGACTTTGTTTTTACCTTCATTGTATATTTGGATTATTTTCCCTAAGTAGGCCGATGAAACTAATACTTCTATCAAGAATACTTTTTTTAAGGGTTTGGTAAACATAAATTTAAAATTTTAGCTTGTTTTTTAACTATTATAATTGATTTTCAGGATGAACAAAACGTTTTGCAATCATCAATGTTCATTTTCGCCAAGTACAAAACCCAGCTGAAAGATAACAGCTGCTGCCCGCTCTGCAGCCGTGGATTTGATAATGATAATGAGGTTGGTACCAGGATACTCATTGCAAACTTTTATGTAATAACGACTCGAGAGAGTATCCTTTATTTATTTAACAAAATCAACAGCTCTTTAACATAACATGTAAAGCTTATGTCTAATCTTACAGCCAATAATGGATTTACATGTTGTACGTAAAATTCTGTCTACGAAAAATTAGCTATATGCTAAACGTAGTCCGTTAAAAAACATAATTTGCGTAATTATAACTTAATCGTGTCGATTATGACAATGAATGTAATTTAGAATAAAGTATCATATATCTAGTGGTCACAAATAACTCATTGCCCAATACATTGACGATACGGAAATTACTAAGGTTACGGATGTTGGACATCTTTCGGTGGCAGATTTTTCACTTGACCACGCCTTATGCACTCCATAGAACGAACGCTATTTGATGTCGCGCCGTGGTCTAGGATCGGAATAAACCGTAGTAGTGTGCACTGAAGGCGGTTTTCCTTTCTTAGTGCATATACAGTACATACGCGGATACTTATCTGTGCCATATTGTGTATATTATTAGGTAATTAATTGTTTCTTATGAGTAAGCCATTACCTAATCTATCTCATCTAAGTAAAATCTAATGATAGTTCAGTTACCTGACCGATTTTGTATTACAGCATACACAAATGTTCAGATACACCAAATAAATCCCTTATACCAACAATACGAAGTTAATTTATAATCGATTCAAGTCGATTGCTGTTGTAAATATTTTAATAAGAACCCTTTCTAGTAAAAAATAAAAAGATACATTTTATAACAAAAAAAAAAAAAGATACATTCTTTGATCTGTTTGCTCCGCGGGGTATTTTATAGGTCGATTCTTCTTAGCATCCATTAGATGGAGCAGTAGACATATGCCAAAGTTATTGACAAAAATTTATTCACGGGAAAATTCCGTCTCAAATTTCAGGTCACAGATCTGATTGGACAATTAACCACTCAAGTGATGAATGTGCCGGCGAAATTGGAGAAAGTCACAGAGGACCTGCAGAAAGCTTCGGCGAAGAAAGACGAACTTCTCAGCATGAAGTCTTTGAATGAAAAAATTAACAACTTGAAGGAAAAGGATATCCCTCAACTTGAGACCAGATTGACTGACACTGATGCTGTAAGATTTTACTTTATACTTTAAGGAGACTTGATGGAATATAATTTTAATACTTACATTAAATTTTGTTCAGTCAACAAATGTATCATCAGTCACTAAATTGGCAATTGTTTTCTTAATTAGAGTAAAAATTCAATATATAGTGTATTTTTCATCCCAGTAAATGTATAAAACTACCAGCGTATGCCAGGTACCCAACTTAATCATAAAGTTATTTTTGTTTTCAAGAGTTTTATTGTCGCGCCGTTTATTATGTACCAATTATATTTTTAGAAAATAAAATCCTGCACTGAGACTATAGAAGAGTTGCAAATGTCTCTAATCGAACCAGAACAGAAGATGCAAACTGCGAAGCAAATACACGGGGATATGCCACTCATAGACCGATATATGGCCGATTCTAAGACTATCTCCAAGAATGTAAGTAAACTAGGAAGTAAATACTATAATAATAATATTGAGTTAATTACGGTTAACTTGCCGTAGAAATAGTGATTTAAATTATTAAATTTTCTAATACTTAGGAGGTAAAACACCCAACTATGAGAACACAACTGATTCGAAAACATTCTAATTGGTTGTATAAGATTGGTATTACATTAATTACTACCTGAGCCCATATATGGCCTCACTTGTCTGATAATGGGTTTTATGTTTTTGTGTGGATCACTATTCATTTTCTAAAATAACATTAGCCTAAGTAACTTATAACGTTAAAATGGATCTAGCCTTTCTGGTGAAAATACATTTCTACATTAGTAAAATTCTGTTGTGACATCAGAAACTGACACTCTTATTTCATTGTTTTCTGTAGATGGTTTAGTACTTGGTAATATTTCCATATGTTATTTATAGTTGGAAAACTTAAAAGCGGTATGCGCTGACATGGATAACGACATGACACTAGATGAGGCAACAGCAAAACAAACTGATCTTAGGCACAAGCTAACTACCCTCAGAAGCCGTGTCAAGGCATCTCAGAAGAAACTTAATGTTTACACCAAGAAACTGCAAACTTTGGGCGACAAAAAGAACAAAATCAAGGAGGAACTTCTCAATGTGCAGAAGAAGGTATTTTTATATATTTAATAATAAGACAAAGGTACAATTACTAATTTGGTTAAATTTTGCGAATTGTATCCTTCATTCTATAATTCTATCTATATCTAAATTCACAAAGAAAGTTTTTCTTAGTATATTATTATTTATAAATGTGGAGATTTATTTGCTTATGTTATGTTAACAAATAAGATAAGATAAAGATAAAATTGCCAGGTGCAAGATTTAGTAAATCTACAAGAAACAAAGAAACGGGTAGAAACTGACAGGGAAAGGCTTCAAAAGGAGCTCCTGGAGCTACAAGACGGCCTGGCGCCTTTGCAAGAGGCTCTAAAAGGCAAGCAGGAGGCCAAGAATGAAACAGTCAAGAAATACAGGTAAGAAATACAGGGTACATGAAATCGTCATGGGGTTAAATACAGCACCAATGCTTACATAGTATCAGTTTACCATCAAGAAATAAACATAACAATAATAATAAAAATTTGGTTGTCACACACAGCAATCACTTATGCATGAAAAGGCATCTATTCACCTCCCTATTAAGGATTTATGTCTTTTTTATAAGGCAGTAGCAGCATTCACACGCAATATACCGGTAGAACAATTTTATCCAGAATAAAAGTTACCTTTGTGCTATATTTTAAATCTCGAGTATATATACATATACCACATTTTATTAAGACCATTTAACCGATTACACAGCTGAGGAGAAATACGCAATACACACAATTTTTTCTAGCTTCAAAGCTATCAACCCCAAAAAAAACCTCTTAGGGATTGAATTTCATAAAATCCCGTCTTAGTGAGCACCTACGTCCTAAAAAGAACCCGCATGCAAAATTTGAAAGTCCTAGCACTTGTAGTTTCTGAGATTTCGTGATAAGTGAGTGAGTGGCTTTTATATATATAGATTACTATTCCACACTTTGCCAGGGATGCCAAATAACCCGTGTTATTCCAGGATCTACCAAATTTTAGTAGTATTGTCGTGAGAAAGAGAATGCCTTCAAAGCGGACATACTTTCGCATGTATAATATTAATTTTATAACTAAAATGACCAATAAAATGATAACCAAATTTTTATTTCATCAGAGGTTTAGTTGAAGCCAAGAACGCTTTTATTACCAAAGTGGTAAACTCCTTCGATAAAGTGAAAGCAATAGATTTAGAGATCAAGCAACACAAAGACAAGAACATTCCCGGTGAGATGGAAAAACTGAAGGAAGCTAATGAGAAACTGTCAGAGAGGCAGAAGCAGATCGCAGAGGAAAAAGAAGCTCTTGCAACTAAAGTTGATGCTTTGAAAGATGAAATCGCTAAGCAGGAGGTAAGTAAAAAAGCTTCTATTAATCTCACTAAAATAAAGCTTCACTGCATCATCAAAATTTACTTTACACTGGTATTAATAATAAGCAACAAAGAGCTTTTTCGAGCTAGAAAGAAAATGTGGAGATTTATTTATGTCTTATGTATTATATATGTCTTGCATTCCATTTAGAATTCATCATAACATGCAAATTTTATTTGTTCAGATTTACAAACGCGATTTGAAAGACAACATGAAGCTGCGAGAAACTCAAAAAGACATTGAGAAGTGTCAAAAAGATGAGGCAGAAATTAACGAGAAACTGAGTGGCATCAACCGTGATCAGCTGAGCGAGAAGGAAGTGCTGATCACTCAGCAAACCAAGCTGTTCAGAGAGAAGGCACAGACTGAAGGCAGTTTGGATGAGCTAAGGGTAAGTTATAAAGTATCTATCTATATCTAGGTATTATTTGATTGATAAAAGTTTTTCGTAGCGGTTTAAAGTCACTATCAGCCTTTAGTTCATGAACATTTTGTAAATTCTTTACGTAAATATTTGCTCGAGTGTTTAAGATTATTATATTTGTGTCATATAATATATCATAGAACTATGCCTGATACCTGAAAGTTGGGATATAATTAAACTTGAACATGACACCCCAGGTTGACATAATAATAATGAAATGGATGTACCTATTTTTTTAACTGTATGTTACCAGACACAAGCACAATTAAATTAATTAATGATTAGTATAATTTTTATTTTCATAGTTTACTTGTTTTTTGAGTCCCGGCCGTCGAATACAATCCCGAACACGTTTTTCAATCCCGGGATGACGGGATTGTTAATTCGTAATCCCGGAATCCCAGGGTTTTCCCAGGATTAGACAGCTCAACTCGACAAGCTCAAATGAAAATATAACTTAAGTAATTTCTTAAAAAACGTATTAACCCTCTGTAGGGCAAGATACCCAATTAAAAAAAAAGTAGTGAAAAACGTTAATTGTCTGAAATAAAAAGACACGTGTTTCGGGAAAAAACATTTTATTTCAGAAAATCTAATTTAAAGGGAGTGTGACATAAATGTCACACTGCATCATAAAGGTAACTTAACTAAGGTGAAATTGTTTGAAACAATCGTTGTGTTTGTTGTAGCACAAAGCAACGCCACACTTCTTGTACATTGCTTCCGAGACACTAGAGCATTTAGGAAATTTACAGCGTATTCTCTTTTCTGTCCAAACAGGCATGGATTAGGCAGGACACTCCTGTCTGATCCTGCCTGTGGCTCTACCATGAGTTGGCAACATAAATGGCATCTATAGTCGATACTCCATCTCGCCTACCTATCAAGCTTGTGATTGGCGTACTCGCTGTCAGTTTTAGTTCTACAGTTGACCGCGAGGTGGCACTGTTCCTTTTTTCATACACTTTTACGCGGCATTCGATAGCGAGCATCGTTTGGTGTCGAATGTTGTAAACTCATGGTAGACCTACTGATTGCCACTGGAGGAACATGTTGTGGTGGACTTTTGTGTCATTTTGATTGAATTTGGGTTTCGATAGATCAACGGTTCTTTATCTTCAATGGTACACTAAGTTTACATACAGTTGTACCTACATCAAGCCGAAAATCAGCCGAGTTCTAATGTTTTCTCCTGCAAGCCCTTAGCTTTATGATTCTTTTATAAAGAAGCCATGCGTTTGCCATAATCAAGTCCAATAAATGATAAAGCATTAGAATCTGCCACCTTTTGCTACGAAGTCGTGTTTTGTAGCATCCCATGATGCTCTCAATAAAGTTTACGCCAACCATGTGGCGATTATATTGTCCAACAATATTTAGACGATCAATTGTTATGTACTGATCGGTCTTTTTGTCATACCTCCTCACCTGTGCTTCTGGCATTTCTCCGTCAACACTGGATGCCAAATTTACTACTTTGTTGTCTTGCCAAGCTACGGTTGCTACATCCACACCGTTGATATCAGCAACATACTCAATAGAATAGCCTGTTATTTTTGAACATTTGTTTGACTGTAGGTAATTCGTAATCTAGAATCCTGTTTCGGCGTATTTTACCAAGACTCAGTATACCGTTTTTTGACAAGTGTTCTAGCAGTTTCCTTTTCTTAGAAAACGTAACTGATGCTCATTCAAAAGCATGCTTTTCATTTTTCATTGCAATTTAGTTGGCACACCAGAAGTAGATGGAGACGGATCAGGTTGATTGTCTTCTAAACTATGAATGATCTCTACAAGGATCATTTCATCATCTTCATTTTCATCGCCAGCAAACTGCTCTTGTTCCATCTGAGGATGAGATGAAACAAGTGCAGTTCCTAACTCAATAATCAGGATCTGCAACACTGCCATACTCATTTTCCATACCATCTTCACTGGCTTCGTTCATTCCAGTCAATACTTAGGCAGCGTTATTATTTCGCCATCGCGAATAGGTCGAAAAGTCATCTAAATAAAAAAGCAAACGTACCATGTATTGAGCCACTTCATAAAAAAACGAGGGTACTTGTTAGGCAATGTGACATTTCTGGTACAAACAAGCCAGACAGTCAAACTCATCGAAGGCATTCAAATATACAGAAACCGACAATACACCACAAAGTATAATGTCTCACCTTGTATATTTTCGAAAAGTACACAGTATTTAAAGCGGTTTTCTATTTTTCACAAATTTTTAATCATTTGTAGAAAGCAAGTAGGTACTTTAGACCGCGCAGTCGACAAACAAGTGCTGAAACGCGGCACTAACGCCATTAACATTATTTGTGTTGAACTAAGTCGATACATCAGTTTGTTACGGTTATGTTACAGTGACGCGAAATGGACACGAAATAAAATATTAATTTTAAATGGCAAAGAATCGGTTTGTGTCAAAAATGTCACACGGCGCTACAGAGGGTTAATATTGTTGCACAACACAAAATAGACAAAACAAAAAAACTACTTTTGTAAGATATAAAAAAGACAACACAAAAAAGCTATTTAAAATTCTGAAAATACAATCGCTGAAATATCAAACCATCCAATGTTGACTTCCAAGCCTCCTTGGTAGTTTATTGGCCAACATAAGCAGCAGCTGAAAATGCTCGCTCAGGTTCAACGCTGGTTAGAGGATTACACAATCGATACTTACTTATTTTCAGTTTCTTAGTTGATATTCACAAGCTCCTCCATTTTTGAAAAGGCTTGTTTCATGTCAATTTAAAATCAATTTAAAATTTAAATTTTCTATTTGCCTATTTACCTACAAAAATACTTATATTAGGAAAAGTCAATAAATGTAACGAAAAAGTATTAAAATACTGATACTGGTCATGTACATGGTACCTAACTGATACAAAATAGACATGTTTGTAGTGACAATCCCGAATGTCCCGAGATTAGCCAAGTACATTCCCGGCTTTGTCGGAACCAGAACAGCTGGGATCTCGGGATTGTATTATCTAGTCCAGGCTCTTCTCATCCTGACTTAATGTTTGTATTTGTTGACTATTTGCATGATTATTCGCTTTAAACAACAAAGGAAAAGTCGAGGGGAAGTGTACTTAACATACATAAAATCTACATAAACATTGTTTTATGTACATAACATGTTATTGTTCAGTCTATTCTAAAATAATTGAATAAATTACATTTTTGCAGAAAAGTCTGAAAACAAGTAGAAATGAACTAAAGAAGGCGATGGCCAAAGACATTGAGAAGAAGTATAAAGAGAAAGTTTATGAACTTCATGTGACGAAAGCGGTTGACAAGGATATCAAGGACTACTCTGTTGCTTTGGAGAAGTGTCTCATGGAGTTCCATAAGGAGAAGATGGAAAATATCAATCTTATTATTAGGTATGTATGGTTGTCTAATATTTAACCTTAAAGAAAAAAATGTCAATTAAACCATTAAAATTATATTTTTATTGTAACTATGTCATAGCATTGTGCAAAGAGAATACAAATATCTTGGAAAAAAAGTAGACAATTTCATTTTTATAATTTTCTTGATGTTTTATTCACATAGTTAAGCATACATAAAAACTTTATAAGACTGTTCTGTTCAACCATATGGGAGACACTTGTACATGCACAATAATGAATAAAACATTTATATTCAAAATTGTGTAGTGTAATTGAAAAAAGCTATTAAAATGTAGGTAATTTTACTTTCTCTAAAACCCTTATTACATATAGTCATAAAAATAAATCACCCAAATGTGACGCTCTTACCAACGAACATCCATACTACGTATTTCTACCGCAAAGCAGTAACATTCGCAGTACTGTGGGGCTATTATGTATTTCAGTTGCTAACAAATGTTATTGAATCGAAAAAAATGGCGGTACTATGTCACTTTTGTCGGCTCCAGTCAACTTACTAACATATTTGCTTACTGTTGTCAGAGCTGACATAGAGCCGCCATTTTTCAAGATTTTTAATGAACATTTGTTAGCAACTGAGATACATAATAGCCCTGCTTGTTTGAATGGTATGCGATTGGCAAAATTACAGGCACATGTGATTTAACATCTTAATGTCTCAGGGTTACGGGCGTTGTTCTAGGAAGAGGTTACACAGCAGGTGGGCCTTGTGTGATGTAATAACATATCGATATTGTTTTACTATTATCATAAATATTTTATTATAGTGTCGAGTTCAGAAGTACAGTTCACTACACTCTAAATACTAATAATAATACCGATTTCTTTCAGAGAGTTGTGGAGAAAAATCTACAGAGGAAATGACATTGACTATATTGAAATCAAGACTGAAGGCAGTGTTTCGAACGACTCGGACCGTCGAAAATATGATTACAGGTAAAATCCAGATTGTGTATGAAGTTATATTTTAATTATTATCACACAGGAAGTACAATAAAGGTAGAGAGGTCGACAGACGTTAGTAGAGATATTTCAGCTTTTATGTATTTTTTTTGTGTGTTAGCTGGCTAACCCCAAGGTTATATTATCACAAAGCAAATGTTTTATTAAGGACTGTTCAGGCATAATCTCAACCTGAGTGAAATCAGTTCAAACTGCCCAACAAACTAACACGAGTAATTTACGAGAAAATATTCTGCCACATTTGAATAACGCGCTGTTTTCCGTCATACTATTAGTTTTTTGTGCCATAGTTTATGTAAAAATATTGTGGACTTTTAGTTTAAAAGTTGACAATACAATTACTTTAGGCGCTCCGCAGACAGAGCATAATTAGTTAAAGAGCTCTTTTATCAACTTTTAAAGGTTTCTTTAAACGTAGCATAAGGCCAAGTTAAAGGTTACGGCGATTATAAATATTTTGTTCAATGGCATGGTCAAACAAGTAGCTAGTTGCGTACCTCCAATTTAAATCAAGAAAGCCATGATGAAGTAAGATTAGGTATAAAAAAATACAACTAACCGACATACATTTTTATTACAGAGTGGTTCAATGCAAGAACGGCGTTGAAATAGACATGCGAGGCAGGTGCAGTGCAGGTCAAAAAGTATTAGCTTGTCTCATCATCCGGCTGGCACTTGCTGAGACATTCAGCTCGAGGTAAAATTGAATAATACAGTAATTAGGTACCAATCTTTGTAATATACCATTTTTAAATGACCACTTATGAATTATGTCTCCTTTGGAACCATGGCTTTTTTATACATTTTGGGTAAAATTCATTCTGACGATGTTTCATCTTTTTATAAATATTGTTATTCCATTTCAGGTTCGGCATACTGGCACTTGATGAACCAACTACTAATTTAGATCAGGAAAACGTCAGAAGTCTGTGCTCCGCTTTAGGCGAAATAGTACAGGAGCGCATGTCGCAAAAGAACTTCATGTTCATCATTATCACCCACGACAGAGAATTCATCGAGTCTCTTGGAAACATAGATAAAGTCTCTCACTACTACGAGGTCTCCAGAAACGATGATGGCAAGTCGAGAATCAAGAGAGTTAAATTCGTATAAGTATCATTTAGTAGCATTTTTATTGTATATGTTATTGTCATGTGTAAGTGTAGCCATTCCCTGCAAACAGACACAAGGCTGTGCCTTACAGATACATTATTCATTTATCAACTTTTTTTAAGGATTATATTGCAAATAAATAAGTAATACTACGTAAGGTCTTCAATAATGTTTTGTTTTATTCATAAAATTAATTACAATCTATTAACCAATAATAACTTATTTATTTCATAACAAATGTCTACATTACATCATTGATTAAAAAGTATGCAATACACTGGTATTGCAATTTTTGTTTCAATATGACCTCAACAGATTCAACAATAGTTGTACATACAGTAACTATATATACATATATAATAAATTATATGTAGAATTGAAAAACAACATTAATTTTACAAAAAAGTTTCAATTCATACTTATTCCAGTTATACTGTTGAGCGGTTCACAAATTCCGTTCTGATCAATATGCAATATCCTGCTTTCTTGCAAAACTGACAAAGTGACTCCTAATAACTCTGCAATCTGCGTGGAAGGAAATGATTGCGAAAGACACTTGGTCATGTAGGGAATCAAATCTTCAGTAAAGCATATGCATAGAGATACAAAATTCTGCCTCTCGATATCTGTGAACGCTTGTTGCTCTCTCTGATAGAACGAGACTAAAATCTGAACAGATTTGGAGAAAGACTGCCGAAAGGCGCCATACACTTCCTTTACTATATTCAACGGCGCTGTAACCCTGAAAGAATTCAGAACAGTCAACATTCCATTGCAGTACTCTGCTAAAGGGTAGTAGTCCAGCAAAGTCTCTGGCGGACCCGTAGAAACATTCTCGTTGACAGGTCTTGGAACGTTTTTGATGCTCGGCACTTTGTACGTTCGCATTTGGCTGTCGAAGTGATTATCGGCTTTTTCTAGGCCGCTATGAAATTGGACAAGGATGTTGTTTCGGTATAGAGGCGTGAGTACGCATCTCATATCTGCGCCAACTCGTCCGAAGGATAGGCAGAGATACATGCACTGGTTCAAAAGTGATTCAAAACTTGATTCATCTTCTTTCAGTAACTCTTGGTTAAGTATTTCGGCAAGAGCTTCCACCTGAGTAAAAACACAAGGGGAGTTAAAAAGTGACATTGAAATTGGTTCAAAATGTATGTGTGTATTTAGGTTGTGCTGTAGCAATTCTGATCGGCACTGTTTCGCATCGTTCACGATCAAGGGTGATGACAACGACAGGTTTGTCTAATCACAAAAGACATTGATAACAAAAGAAAACTATGTCTATATAGTTATAAAGATGTCGTCTATTTAAAATTGAAAGGTTCCATGTCTATATCTACAACTGTGCTGTAAATCTACTATTATATGTTCGTAAACCGTAAGCTATAACCTAAATAACGTCAAGCAATGTCATAACTACAATCTGTAGCCGTGCATTGTTTTTGCCTGTAGTGTCTAAAGGATTAAGCAAAGGTACGGGAATGAATGCACTGTATTGGTAATGCATGCGACATTACGATTTCAAAATTTGCACAGTTCATGTAAAGGGCTGTATTACTGTGTAAAATGTTTAGTATGCGATTGCGGATAATTAGGTTTTAAATCACAATACTTTTATCGACTTTGACGTCGTGTCTTATAAACCTAGTCCTGCACTCTTCTTTTAACCCTTTGTGTGCCAGAGACGTAAATTTACGTGCGTTTCATTCATAAATCTTTTGTTTTAATTATCACGGTATAGTAAGGGTTAATTGAATACTCTAACTTTAGGAAACCCTAAATCCAAGGCCTGGTTAATAATAATATAATGGGACAACATGGACACGGTCTTCAGGTCCCAAACTCGACTGAAGACTGACATACATTGAAACTGGTTATATACGAGTACATACACACCCACACACAAGTAAAACAGACATGTTCATGCACACAAATGTTTGACCTTTCCGGGGATCGAACCCGGGAAGTCAGAGTTTGATACCCACTGCGCCAACCGGCCAGTCAAAGATTAGTGCTTAAACCCAAGATAAATAAATACCTTCAGCTTCAGCCAACAAGACAAGGCGCTCGTTCCACTGAGCTCGTCATCCTTCACCTTAGATTCTTGGGTGTCGGACAGAAATATGGATTTGTGCTGAGTAAGCACATTGAAGAGATGTATTCGGTGTAATTCCACTAGTCTTCTTAATAACCTCTCTGATGCTATAACAAAAAGAAAACAAAGTTTCAAGGTTGGTATCGAACACACTCCACACTGTTAAGTAGGAAGTAAGGGAATGCAATATCGTTCTCGCGAGATTCGTTTTTCGTGAGATTATACGAGTCTGGGGGATCAAAATACAAAAAAATAAATTAAATTATTTTAAGTTAAATTTAAAGTTTGCGGATTACTGCCTGTGGTTCCAACTAGTGTTGAATACGAAAGGGCCTACTCAGCGGCTAGTTATCTGGCCAACAAAATAAGAAGGCATGTAACAGGCGATTCTTTGGACACTTTGAGGTTCTTAAGAAGCTACTTTCTAATAATTCGTAATAATGGCGTGTGATGTGAACTGAACAAGCCTTTAATTTGACTGGTATATTTTGTTAATTAATGTCTAATTTCTAATAGATCTCTGTGTAGGTGTAGTTGTCTTTAATTGATAAAAATATCTCAGTTTAAGTCAAGACAACTTAGTTCATGAGTTTCATTTTAGTTTTTTTACTTTGTGCTGTTTTGTTATAAAATAACTATTTTATTATTAAAATACTTGTTTGTAGAAGAGACCCATACAGCACTTTTTGGTAACAAAATCGTCAATCCAGTAACAAGTTGTCACAGTTACGTAACTGTTTCGAAACATAGTGACTGTGTGGGGTTTGGTTTGTATGTGTGGTAACAGTTTACATACATTTTTACCGGAATGTGTTTCAGTAACTATGTGTAGTCGTTGTATTCACACGTTACGTAACATGTGCAGACTCATTTCTATACACATTGTGTACAGTTTATGACAAGCGTACAATCAAGAAGTAAATGTGTAGTAACGGTGTTGTCACCATGTTACAATTATATCAATTTAATACACAAGGTGTTATAATGTTCCGACACATTTATTCCTAAATGAGAATCAAAAAGTCATATCAATGTCATCAATGAATGTAATGAGAATCAAAAAGTCAGTCCCCAAATGATTGCAGTTCTTTTAAAATTAGTAAAGAGCCAAAGAAACGTTATTTCCGTTGCACATCGACTTTCTACATGAAAGTAAACAAATTATTGGCTGAAAAACTTTTTGTTGATTACATCGAAAAGTTCGCAGAAAAGCAAATGACCAAAATGGGCGCAATTTTTTTTTACCGCGGCCATCAACCAAACCTCGGTTATTGGGTGTAAAATAATATAATAAGCATAAGTTATTATGTGATTGTATAACCTAACATCAGTCTGAACTGAGTTATACAGAGTTGAACAAAAATTAAATTCCGTTTTTATTAACATGTGACTAGCATTTATAACTCAATTTTTATTATTATTATAATTTTTATGCCTGTCGCATCGCCGCCGTGGCTTTGAATCCGATACAGAAGGATAAACCCTCTCAGCGAGTCCGGCCAATCACAGGTCTAGGATTGTTTACAACTGCGCCTGGGAAGGTTACGAGGCTCTTTTTCTATTAGTTTTATTTTTATACAGTATATTTATATATATATATTATAAACAAACCAGACTGCGCCATAAAATATGTATTAATGTCTATATATTTGAAAATGCATTTTCATTTACTTAGAAGACATGATGACTATTATTAAGTTTTTTACTCATAACTCGAGGTGTTATATCTCATCTCAGACTGCATATATAAAAAAAATCGTTCATACATTATTTTCGTGTTAATTTTTCCCAACTCACCCCAAAGTCGGCAGCGGAAAAAAAAATGCGCCACTTCCAATTACAAATGTGCCTAAATCGTTCATTTTAAAATTAGCTATTACTTGTTTGTCCTTTAATAGAAACTTTCTTACAACCACTTAGGTTTATTAAAAAGTTTCAAACTAAAATGCTTGTTTCATTATCTACAGGTTTTTCTTGTCCTTGGCCACAACATAGCAGAGTCTTTGTTTACCCATGTACTGGGTACAAGAGATATATTATGTTAATTGGGATGAACCCTCTAAGTTAGTACTATTGAAATAGCATGTTCACTGAAAGTTTGAGAATAGCTGGAAACAAAAAAGAAATTGATGCCATTTTGTAAATTCGTTAACTATATAACTACATCAATTTTCAAGTGGACTAAATGTCGACACAGTGTAGTAACTTTGTTACTAGAATATTTTTATTAAATAAATAAAAATATTTTAATGCTTTATAATTTTTATTAGGTTAATCTTAGATAAAACACATTGTAAGCATATAAAGTGTTATTCTATGGAAACAAAACTGTCTAGTTCTGGAAATGTATTAACCTTGCAGTAACACAATAGTAAATATTTAACTATAAGGTTAAATTACAATATATGGGTGGCGCATTGGTAAAAACTATTTTATCAAATAACACTATACATTTCTTTTCCCATTGGTAATAGCACTATAATTCCATTAAAACCAATTAAAGTAAAAATAAGATCTTATATTGCTAAAAATTAAGATGGACTCCTTATTTTTAGAAACTTCATTTGTCTTTTCTGTATGTTTCGATAAATAAAAAGCGAATGAATGAATGAATGAAAGAACGAAATATTTCTGATATAGTCGTTGCAGACTGAGAACAATGTTACCACACAGCGACGTAAATTAAAAACCAAATGTTAATCGTCCCCACTTTTGGTTGTAGCGACACTAGCGACCGAACTAAGACTACACAACGACCAAAAATGTTACTAGTGTCGACGCGATAGTGTCGAGTTGTTTCGTAACGGCTACCAAAAAGTGCTGTCTGGGGAAGACTGGTTGTTTATTTTATTTCTTGTATAAGTATATATACGTTAAAGTTTACCACTTAAAAGTGTATAATAAAAAAATATAGATATTTAAAATATAAAAGTTTATTGAAAATATTCGTAAAATAAGTGCTTATTGAATTTATAATTCTTATAATTTTTTTCCTAAGTTATTCAAACATTGTAGTTATTTGCAAGATTAAACATACAAAACTGCCAATCTCTTGAGATATAGAAATTGGCGAGATCTCGCGGTATTGTTATTTATAAACTCGCGAAATCTCGCCTGGGCCCCAATCTCACGAGATTGCATTCCCTATTAGAGGAATGAGACGGAGGACGCTGCCCAGAGATCATTACGTGAGTGCCAGGTCTGCCGGCAGAGCAATCGGGCCTGGCACGTCATGCGATTCACTCGCTTCAAATCAAATGTCAAATTTATTTTTAAATGTTGATTTCTGTTGTGTATGTATGCTACCAAAAAATAAGATGGACCGAAGATTTGTTCGTAGATAGCGATGTTGACATCCCTACACGCATCTCGCGCCAAACCTGCGTCAATAAACGCTAGCAGGGACGACGTTCTACTTACAGATTTTTACTTTGCCGTAGGACTTTATAGTAATAAGTTTAATAAACCCTCTTCGTGGACCCTCAATATTAATTTTGTAGTGAAATACCTTAACATTTCGCTTGATGGTAAGCGCAAAATATGTCTATAATGACGGCGTGATATGAACCATACATTGTTTTCTTTTTATAATGGTTCATCAAAGTCTCCCTCTCGCCTGATGGAAAGCGAAGATGGAATCAAGAAGCAATGACCATAGTGCAGCCGTAAGCTGCATACTAATCGCAACCCTTATTACCTGAGATGCTTTTTCATGCCCGCTTGAAAGACCCAGGGTCATAGCTGCAAGGAAATACATACGCCGGCAGGGCATTCAACAATTTAACTGTCAAATCGTTTGATTCGTGGTAAGAAGTTTTGAACAGTATATGGATGCAATTCTAGGCCGGAACGAGTAGTTCGGGATCGGAATGGTGAGGAAGGAATAATATTAAAAAAGCTCTTGAGAACATTCGCCATGAAACAACTGGTAAAAATGCTGAACTGAAATATACACTGAGAAAAATCGAATTCTGATGAATTCGTTCGTACACAGCTGAATTGTATTTACGTGAGGTGAGTTTGTAAGGCTTACGTTTAATTTTGCTTTTGAAAATAAACAAACAGTTTATTAGATTTAACAGATACAAACTGTTAAACGGAACGTAAAGGCACTTTCTGAATAGACCTTACTACTGTTAAATAAGCAGACTGTACTGTTAAAATCACCTTACGTTTACGACGCTGAATATTCGGCGAACATCATAGTAATTACGGCAATATTCGCCTTATGGAAAGGTTGATTATTTATTTAGTAAGATGAAATACGCTCGCAATAAAACAATAACAAACGTAAATCTAAGTTAGGAAGCGACGTACATATGTGGAATTTATTAACGGCGCAAGATGATTTTCATGTTATATCAAGGTATAAAAGTACTACTACTAAGATGCTAACACTTTTATGTAAGACCATCCTGAGAGGTCAAAAACTAATTTTGCTTCAAGCGTCTTTATTGTTATCGTATGATCGAATCGTACGTGAGAGCGACGCACCACTCATTCATATTCAGTAATTACTTGCTTTTCCCGAAGTACGAGTATTTAAATTGAGTGTAAATCAATATAATATGAACTCAATTCTGAGTGTTGTCTAGCCGATATGTCACTACTATAGGACACGCTACATGGCGCGCAAGTGTTTATATCCGAGAAAGAGTGGACTTAGCGCCAAATTCAAATTTTGACTAAGGTTCGGAAACAAGAAAGAATACAAGACAGTAGGTATTTGCTTCGAATTAAAATTCCGAAGATGTTAGCTCCTGGAAGTCAATGGAGGGAACTCCTCTAACTAACCGCTACGGACGCTGGTGCTATTCTAGAATGTTTTAGTGAATAGGCCCGGTATAGGTACAGTTACTAACGATAAATAGCGCCTCTATACTATAGAATAGCTTTACCCAACCCTAAGGTTAAAGCAATATTAATGTACGGCGTATTGAACAGTAAAAAACGCCTTACGATACTCAAATATAACCTTATATGCAGTAGATATTGACGCAAGAAAGTTGCATTGCAATTTACGTACGGTTACAATCGCCTTACATAGGTTTAAAATCACCGTCCGCTCTTTGTTTTCAACCTGACTTACCATGTTTACTGATTTTTCATTACGGCTAATCTGTTTGATAATACGTCGAAACAAATAGTATATCAAGTCATATTAAACTTGTTAAAATCGCCGTATACTAGGGTGTTTATCGCTTTCTGCATAGCCCTTCAAGAGTCGTTATATTATAACAATGAAAATTCTATTGTGTCTGGCCCTATGATGACCAACGACCTTTGAAGGATTATAATGCATGTTTGTTCGTATTACGTTTGGTCGGTTTTTTTCCGTCATACCAACCAAATCGGCCGTTGTTACGGCGGCGCTTTCAGCTTTAGATTTTTCTCAGTGTACCTACGCATTTGTAGGGGTTCTAGGTGTTGAGTGACTTCAGTGTCTCCAATAATGCGGACTGACAGACCACCGTGTCGATGGACGACCTACGCTGCGCTTGCCCGTCCGTGGTCTCCACTCCAGAACCATTCGGCCCCATCGGCCATCTGTTCTACGTGCTATGTGCCCTGCCCACTGCCACTTCAACTGGCTAATCTTCTGGGCTATGTCGGTGACTTTCGTTCTTCTACAGATCTCCTCATTTCTGATTCGATCACGTAGAGAAACCCCGAGCATAGCCCCTCTCCATAGCTCGTTGTGCGACTTTGAGCTTAGTTATGAGGCCCATAGTAAGAGAGCACGTTTCAGTATTCAATTAAAAAAAAATTTGGGAAAAAAAAAAGATTTTCTTTAGTAAGGAAGGCACTAAAGTTAAATATATATATATGGGACTAAACGAATTAGCCCAGTCTAATAAGCGCAACAAAGGCGTACACCTGGAAAAATTGTAAGTAGCAGTTTTCCTTCAGAATTCGTTGAGAAGGTCGCTGGCAGTCTAAATTTTTTTATGTAGTATTCGATCCGTTGCGTCATACGCCATCTTGATTTAAAGGTTTTTTGGGATATGTTGGCAAACGAGCAAGCGGCTCACCTGATGGTAAGTGATACCGTCGCCCACGGACATCCGCAATACCAGTAGGCCTAGACAAGATGCCATCGCTTCATAGCGATTCTCTTTCTCCAGTCGCTAACGCTTCAGCGTTTGCGCTAGGAGATTGGTAGACAATGTCACGCGTTCGCGGCGAACGCTCCTTCTCTTCGTTCGTGCGCTAAAAGTTTATAATGCTCTATGGTTAGCGTAGCAAAATATCAAACTGACATTCTCGCGGCTAACTTGACCCGCGAAAAGTGTCTGTTTTGAACTATCTTCAAGTATTGTGTGAAATGTTTTGTTACAAAAAGTAAGTACCTACTTAATTGTGTTATATAAATAATGATCTGTAGTTACGAGTACATACTAGCTTTAAAATAATATTGTTGCTTTAAATTCCAGTTTACTTTTGGCCAGTGGAACCCAAGCGGAATAATTCAGGATAACACTTGAATTTATGGAGAGGTACCTATGGCTTTTGTTTAATATGACTTTTGAAATTAACGATGTTTGTGTTATTTAAAGTTCACAAGAAGTTATGTAGAAGTAATTATTAGACTAGAAAAGTGCATAACAAATGTTATAAAGGCACCATTCTTGTCCTTACTATGAGCCGCCGTACATAATATAAACAATTTCGTCATCATTTTAAGCACACTACTTTTGTTGTTCTCGTGTTTTGTAGGAATGGAGATATAGCTAGGCCCCATTCGGGGGGGCTCAAGGTCGCTTCAGAGATGGTATGGTAATTCTGTTGGTTGTGGTGTATAAGGAAACCTATAAATGAAAAAATGTTGGTAGCATATCAAAATCTGTTTAGTCTGGCTGAAAAAAATAATTAAAGAAAGCTCTGCAAATAAGAAGGCATGCAGGTGGCACTGGTGGTGATCCCAGCAGCAGACTTGCAGTTATGGGATTGCCTGCACTAGCTGGTAAAGCAGATATTGTAGAACGAGGCATTAACGTTAGTTGATTGTTATTAAATTATACAAACTTTGTTAGCTCGGCTTTGTAAAATCGGATGTTGTGCCGATGGGCTTGATAATCAATCTATTTGTTTTCTTATCTTAATATAAGAATACGAAAAACTGATTATTAAACCATTTTTTCATAATGTATTAGTTATGAACAAAATCATTAAATATACACAAGTATATTTTTGCTAAAACCTAACTCAGTACAACGTTTACCATGTACCTTAATTTAAGGCAACTTGTAAAAGGGGGTATAGGTAAAATATGTAATAATAATAATAATGATAATATCTATCCTAAATGTTTCCGTTTCTTAAACTACTTTGTATTTTTTATACCAAACAGGCATCTAAGATGTTGGCTACAATCCCACTTATGCCTTTGTAAAAAACCGGATGAATCCGTGACTTTTTGAATAATGTTAAAATCTTTATTTGTTATCATAGATATACCTACATTATACATTTTAATTTTTTTACAGATATTTGTACAACAGCACCATTACCACCACCGCCACCGCCACAAGTAGAAGCCGAATTGCTTTCGCTACGGGCGACGGCTTCGGCAGAGTATATAGTCGTCGAAGCGAGCCTCCAACTTCACCATAAACACTCACCTACTCGTACCAGCCATCACCGCAACACTCAACGAACACACCGTGCACTCAGCAGGGACGAAGAAAACGGACAAAAACAAACAAAACACTATCATTCGAGTTTGTGTCGAAACGAGAAACTAGCTCGTCTTATGTTAAGCGTCACATAACAGTTTAATGTCTTCTTGTAATTTCTGTATATTTGGGTACGCAATAAAAAGTATTTGTATTGTAATGTTTTACAGAGTTCAAATTAAATATAAAAGATTATAAGTGTACGTGATTATATGTTTCAAAGTTTAGGAATAGTGAGACGGATAAAATAAGTTAAAATAATATGCTCGTATTTTTGTTTCCAGCCTGTCTTATAAGCAATATTTCGTTATTATGCGCAGCCCACATAAATTTTAAAGCATGCATCTTTAATAAATCGCAAAAACAACAGATACAAAACACCACTTCGTTCGTCAGCTGACTAAAAGACGCCATTTTGTAGCGTTATCTGCAGGGTATCGGAGAACGCTAACCTAGCGATCAAACGAATAGAATAGATGGCGTTGTCGCTTGTCAACATGGCGGGTTGTCTAGGACTTTGTATGGACTAGCGTCTGACGGAATAGAAACGGTAGCGTTTCGTTTTAACGAAGAGATAACTGTTGTACATTGTCTACCAATTGTCTATTCTTTTTCGATGATCACGTGATATATCGCTTCCTTATGTCAATCCCATACATTTTTTATCTTTTCTCTTAGCGGTAGCGCTTGGAGAATGTTACTTTGTCTAGGCCCACAGAGGTCTCGAGGATGCGTTGCTCTCGGGTTTCTTCTCGCTCAATGTGCGGTTGAGCGGGGAAAGACACGTTTGTCAGGGCACGTTTGCCCTCTTCTCTGGCTAGTCTTGGTCCGTAACGACGGGCCAGTCATTGGGTTGGATTATACCACAGCCTCACTGTACTGCCACCCCAGTGACCAAAAGGTAACTGAGCGATCAAGGCCGCGCCAGGTGGAACCCCCGTCTACACGGGTGAAGCCCAGCGGACCGATCGGCTACACAGTCGCTGGCCACTGAGGGCAGCACTGATACAGCTGTGGCATCCGTCCTCTCGTCTTTGTCTTCTCGGCTGGCGTCAGTGGGAAGTAGATCCCGTGAATAGGGTTTGGCTTTACGTCTGCCTTTCTCGCCGGGCGGCCGTGCGTGGAGGGGCGCTATTCCCCTGAGGTGCTCGTGTTCAGCCGCGTCTGCTCTGGCGAACATGTTGGTGGCGAGTCTCTTGACGAATTCGTCGATACTTTCCATTTGGATGCCGCGTGCAATGGTGGTGTTCCTCACGTATCGGGGGGCATCAGCTATTACTCTGAGGCATCTACTTTCTACTGCTTGTAGCTTCTTCTTGTTGGTTTTAGACGCGTAGGCGTACCACGCCGGAGCCGCGTATGTGAATCAGGGCCTGATATACGTCTTGTATATCAGGACCTTGGTCCGGAGTGGCAGCTTTGAGTGTAGTATACAGGCAGCAGTTTTATTCTGGCACCCGTTGCCTTTCTGACGGTGTCCTGCGTGTGTCGGTGGAAGCTGAGGTTTCTGTCTATTGTAACCCCAAGGTACAATACTTCGCTTTTCCATTCCAGGTCTTGGCCCATGAGCTTCAGCCTGGTTGGTAGGTTGCTTCTTCCTGAGATGATAGCTTGGGTCTTCGTGACGTTTACCGTCAGCCTCCACTTGCTCCAGTCTGGTAGGGCGTCCACAGTTGGCTGTAGACGTCTTACTGCGTTTTCTGTTTTGAAAGAAGCCGCGTAGTATGCTGCATCGTCCGCGTATAACGCCAGTTTTGCGTGCCCAATGACCGGTATGTCATCGGTGTACTACGAGTAGCAAACTGGCGAAATGCAGCTACCTTGAGGGACTCCTGCTCTTACTGGCTTCTCAGTAGAGATCGCGTCTTCGATGGATACCCTTATCCTTCTGTCCTTTAGGAAGAACGCGATTATTTCCACTATCTTCTTGGGTGCTGTAGACTTTGACAGTTTGTGGATGAGCCCTTCATGCCACACCCTGTCAAACGCCTTTTCCATATCCAGGAGGACAGCTGCGACTTATTCCTTCTTGTTTGCGCAGGTGGCCATTTCGTTCACTATTCTAGTGACTTGCAGTGTTGTCGAGTGTTCCGCCCTAAACCCGTACTGCTCTGCTCTCGGTTTTATATGCGGCATCAGGTTGACCAATAACAACCTTTCAAACAGTTTTGACATGGTACTCAGGAGTGTTATTGGTCTATAACTTGCGGGTTTCTTGGGGTCCTTTCCGGGCTTAGGGAGACCTTTCCCGTTTTCCAACTTGTGGGGAAATGGCCACTGCGCATAATCCCGTTGAAGATGCGTGTTAGGGCTACCACGGATTTCATCGGTAGGTGCCTCAGTGCCTCGTTTGTGATTTCGTCTAGTCCAGGGGCTTTTTTGTTAGGCAGACGTTTTATAAAATTCGCCACTCTTCTCGGAGAGTAGAAAATTTGTTCTTCGTCTGAGGGCGAGGGTTCACTTAAGTAGTCCTGTACCTGTTTAAGTACGGCTTTGGCATGTTGGTGGTCGCTGACTGGGTTTGGCTGAAATTGTTCTTCCAGGTGCCCATCCTCTGCCCGGTCTATAGACACAAATTTCAGCTGACCATCACGCCCAGTCAGGGGTCTGATAGGGTCCTTGGATAGGCTAAGCTGGCGACAAAGGCGATGAACTGAGGGCATGTCGCTACTTATGTCCTCAATGTGTTTGTCCCAGGTCTCAGTGGCGTTTGTGCTAAGGGCTTCTTTGACCTTTTCAATCATGGCGTTTAGCCTGGCCTTTAATCGTGGACATCGAGTTTGCCATAACTTTCTCGTGTCTCTCTTCTCGCTTATTAGGTCCCGTATCCACGTCGGGAGAGGGTCGGGTCGCTTCACCGACGCGGAGTTGTGCGATGCTGCTAGGAGAGATTCACGGATGGCCTTGGTCATGGCGAGTGTGGCTTCATCCACCTCCTCCGGTGTTGTGATGGGCATTGTATATGTCCGGTCGTGGACTTCTCTACTAAAGGCCTCCCAGCAGATCCTCCGTCTCCTTGCGGGGGCGGCAGCCCTGCTTGGAAGGTCCTTGTATGCGAGCAGTACCGGCCTGTGGTCAGAAGGCAGGTCTGGCATGACCGTATGACTCGGCGGCGTTCTAATGCCCTTGATGATGGTCAAGTCAATGACATTTGATCCCCGCGTGTCATAGTGGGTTGGTTCGTCTGGGCCTATGACGTCGAACCCACGGTCAATCGACTCTTCGTACAGCTTCTTCCCATACATATCCGTGTAACTGGAGTTCCAATGGGTGTGCTTGGCGTTTAGGTCTCCACCGATGATTGTATGATGTGTATTGATGATGTCCTTGGTATCTAGCAGCTTTGTGAGCTCACTCGTGCCAAAGTGGCTGATTGGTGGTCTGTGCATGGCGTATATCCAGTGGTTGACCCCAGCAACGTTAACCAGCACACCCATGGCTTGAAAGGAGTTGTACTCTTCTATCGGAAGCAGCTGATGTATAATCTTTCTGTGCACCAGGATAAGGAGTCCAGGGTATGCCATCCCGGTGGGGCTTATTTCGTCTTTCCTGTATGCGTGGTAATTCGGAATCTTGAAGGCGGCGTTTGCCTTGAGATGCGTCTCGCTGGCCAGCATGATGTCTATTTTGTGCTCGCGGAGGAAGATGGTCAGCAGTTGTTTTTTCATTTTTTCCCTTTAAACTACGCTCTGCAGGCAGGGAGTGCCTGAACCAACTGATATTTTCGTTTTTCTCCAGTTGTGTTAAATACGTTTGGATGCGCGGTACTCATTCTCCTCCGTCGGTAGGAAACGGATACCCTGCCCGAAGGTTCTACCATTTGGCGCTCTGCCAAGCTTGGTGGCAATCTGCTTAAAGTGGTACGTCCAATTGCTAATTCTCTCTACAATGCGAAATTTTCGCCGTTGATGTCGATGTCGATGGGCGTGCGGCATCCTTGGTGGGCGGGCGGGCGACCGCTTGGGGGGGCGGGCGCATTGCCGTCTGGGTGGTCGGGCGTGCACCCGTTTGGACAGGCGGACGTACTGCCGCCTGGGCGGTTGTGCGGGGTGCTTGCTGTCTCGCTTGCACTCCTGCCGGGCGCATATCTTGCTGTCCCTTTCCTTCTTGTACGGGGACGGCATCGGTCTGTCCCTCTCTCTCCTTCGCAGGAGGATTCGCAGATTGCGATCTAATGATCCGCGGCCGTCTAGGGTTATCTCCGGGCTTCAAGGGGCTGGTCAACTTGCGCCTTGAATGGAAAGCCGCCGCCCATTGAAAGCCAGCGGCTTAGTAGGCGGCAAAGTGATCAGTGAACGTTGCGCAAGTGCTAACACCTTGCGATCTTCGTTCGACATGTCTCGTCCTTCCAACTCGGCTTCTTCGATGCGCACGTAGATGCCCATCCAATTCAGCATTCCCTCGGAGAGAGCCTCGGCTTCGATAAGCCGAGCGAGTGTGATGATATCACGCTCGTGTCGCCCCCTCGGCGACAATGCTGACGTGGTTGCGCGCTCCGTGCGCTTCACACTCTCGTCCGATACGTGGGGGTTACCACCCACTCGTTGTCGGAGGAGTCACTATCGCTACTTGGGTTACGCGTAGCGTCGGTTACGTGGCCCTTAAAAGTGCCTTTTTGCGTCGGAGGAGTGGTTAATTCCCCTGTCGGCCGGCCCTTAAAAGGGCCTTTTTTAGGGTTGCCGCAATCCATGGCGGCGGCTGGTTGGGTGTACCTTGCGCGAGTACTGGAGCGAGTATTACGTAAGCATAATACTCACTCCGGCGTTCGTGGGGCAAACTATCCCCTCCGCAGCCGTGGCCACGGGTTCGATCAACGAGGAATTTCTTTAAGAAATTGTTGATGATTCGCAAGTTTACTGGTCGGTGGTTACTCCGTGCGCAGTTAACAGTACAGGCAATCCATGCGTTGCCGAACTTTGTAGTAGAAGTAAGAGATAGAAGGGGTGAGGGTGGAGGAGGAAGGGGGGAATCAGGTCTCCGGAACCTCCCACAAACCGACGAAACGCAATAGCAAGCTATGTTACTTCACGTCGGTGTTATGTGGGAGTGTGGTACTTCTCCGGCCGTGCCGGCCCATTCGGCTGTGGGGTTGCAGCGTGGCACTACCACTAAAAAGGGTACATTATTGTTTACTGAATAACTCGTTTTTTTATAAATTTCACACGAAAAATTGCTTCAGTTGTTTAGAATTGAATTTCCTACAATTTAGATTCCTAATCAATTTTTCCTAAGATCGCTGTCTTCCGAATTATAATTGGAAGATGGGAAGATTTTTTCTTTGATTAACAACTCTTTAATTTTCAATTTTACATGAAAAATTGCTATAAATATAGCTGTTAAATTGATTACATAATAGATGATAGAAAGATGAAGAATGAGACGAAGAATGATAGAGTGTGAACTCACCTACCTACTACCTACATATAAATTTATTCGTCGAATCCATTTTTTTTTTAGATTTATACCCGATAAGATGTGAGGATTAAATCTTATCATTGCATTATCACGTTTATTTTTATTTTACATGGAAAATTGTTAATACAAAAGTTGTTTGTACGAGTAGTTTAATTTCCTACAATTTTGGTTCGTATACATTTTTTGGTAAGATCGATATTTTTCTGTTTATACCTGAGCAACGGTGAGGATAAAATCTTATCATTATATTATCACTTTAATTGAAAATTTTACGCGAAACATGGTTACAACAAAGTTGGTTAAAATACAATTTCCATTAAAATTGTAGAAAACTTAATTCTAAACAACTTTGTTTATAACAATTTTTCATGTAAAATTTAAAATAAACGTGTTGGTTATCAAACAAAAATCCGCCTCCTATTTTGGTTTTAAATCTGATTTTATCGATCATAGAAAAATATTAATGGAATTCTAAATTTTAGGAAATTCAATTCTAAACAAATTTTTAAATAATTTTTCAATTGAAATTTTTCAATTTGAAATTAAAAATAAACGAGTTCTTTAATAAACAAAAATTGACCCTTCAAATCAAGATGGATGACGTAATGGACCGATTACCACTCAAAACAAAATTTAGACTGCCAGTGACATTCCCCAACAAATCACTCACGCAGTAATATAGAATTAAGATAAAATACTCGTAGGTAGCTACAAAAACAGTAGGTATATACTTGGATTCATAATTTTCGATAAAAATGATTTTCTATAGGAATTTAACGTATTAGTATAAAAAACCATGAGAGAACCAGTGAGCTTGTTTGACTTTTACCCTCTGAAATAGAGTAAGCGAACGTCCCCTGAAATCTACCGCCCCTAGGACGCCGTCGCCTATTGACAAATCCAGGTCTGCAAAGACATCACTTACACTCTGTATTTCTAGCATCTTCCAAAGCTTTCTCAAACCATGCGTTTCTTGCCTTCAAAAAGTGTAGATGGAGTCCATCTGATGTGGTGTTTTTGCTGCCATAATGTACACCATTCTCGTCCTCGTCGGTGGATTTGTACACTGTATTAGCTCGACGTAGATACCCTAATATCTGAAAATATTTTTATAGCAATTTGTAAACACCCCAATAATAGAAAAGAATGTAAAACAGCGCGTTAGCGGAACGTCGACTCATCAACAAGCAAACAAACGATTGTTGATTTTTTGTTTTGGAATTCGCCGCAGTCTGGTATTTATATATCCAGAGCCACCTGTAATGACGTATCAGCAACATTATCAAAATCGGTCGAGTCATTGAGAAGTTAAGAGAGAACATATATAGGAACGGACATAGACACATACATGAATAGATGCATATGACCGCGTCGGCCGTCGATACATACATAAAGGTAAAACACATAACCCTCCTTTTGTTATATTACATTGTAAAATACTGTTTTAGCTCGATATAGATACATTTAGCACAGAATACACACATCACTCCATTATTTTCCCACTGCTGGGACTCGAGCCTTCCTCTAAAGAGAGGAGTTGGGTCTTAATCCACCACGCAGGCCCAGTGTGGCTTGGTGGATAGGCTAGAGGCTAACCCATGTCGAAGTTTTCAGGCTGCCCGAAGCTAAGACAAACCGGGACCTACGGCTTAACGTGCCCTCCTAAGCACGGAAGCGCTCAGTTAATAATGCTACTAGCGGTCACCCACATAACCCCTGACCGCAGCAAATTTTGCTTAACTTGTTGATCGGTTAAGATCGCCAAGTCAAGGTGCTCCGCTGCGAGCGTTTCAACTTGGGCACAGGAGCTACAAATAGTTGATATGAGCTCCCGCCCTAACGAAGTACCTAAATAAGAAGTCTAATTCTTACCTGTAGACACTGTGGCAGTGGTAGGTCGTACCTGAGTTGATTGAATAAGTGGTATAGAGTCTCAAACCATAACGTCATGATTTCAGATGTTGTATTCTGTAAAAAAATATTTTTTGTTACTTTTGACACCGACAGCGGCACTAACGTGCCATGGCTCCCATGTTTCAATATTTAAAAAAACCGGCTAATTGCGAGTCAAACTAGCACTTGGCCGGTTTTTTAGTATTTATTGTTATAGCAGCAACGGAAATACATCATCGGTGAAAATTTCAACTATTTTACTATCACGGTTCATGAGATACAGCCTGGTGACAGACTGACATACGGACGGACAGCCGAGTCTTAGTAGTAAGGTCTCGTTTTATCATTTGGGTACGGGACCCTAAAACAGCTTTGCCAGCTGAAGTGTTCCACTTGAAACAATTACTGTGGCTCTGCTTAGGTACTGTATCTGCAATTGCATTGAGTTATTTTACATTCCGTATCTACTATACGAGGCCCTCCCTACCCATGTTATTGCAGTAGTCTCAATTTAAAAACATAGTAACATCACAAGAATAGTAAACCAGCCAAACAACATTTGGGTAGACGGGTGAAACTGTCTCTCTGCCACCCATAAAATGTAATATTTGTAGTACCTAAGGAGAAACATTGTAAACATCCATATAAAAAGAATGGCCCCGAGTTTCTTGCCGCTTCTTCTCGGTGGGTTCTATATATTTTGGAACGCGGCGGTAGAGTCTTTAAAGTACATTATAAGGAAAAGTTGACGTTCATAAGTGCGTCTTTGATGCCTAAATTGAATAAATGATTTTGACTTTGTACAATAAACAATAATAAACGATTACCTACAGTTGGTAGGTATGTAATGTAGGTAACTATAGCATTAAAAACATTCATTGTTTGGTCAAATTAAAGCACGTTGAAATTTACAAGCTAATGAAAATTCACCTTATGCAAATTTTGAAGTGGTTTAGCTGAGTTGCTAATTAATCTGTGAGTGTGTCAGTGCTTTTCTAAAATAATTGATAATGAAGGTGATCTGAGATCACTAAAAAACATCCACCAGGCAAATAACGACAACCTATTAATATTTTTTTTGGTAATATTTATATGCGTAAAATTTTTCATAACTTTACTACATTGCTCTCTATCTTTAATCTCTTCTGTTTTCTAGACAAAAACTTTTAAAAAAATCATATAACGCGGGAAATAGAGTTTAAAAACATTGATCTATTATTGAGTTGGTCCAGTCCACTTTTTGCAAAACATGGTCCACGCCGCTATGACTCAGCTGTCATAGTAGACGTTGCAGCACGCGCGTTAACCAATCCCGGCTTTCCACGTGTATGCGCATTATTCTTGGAGCGATGAAGTCTTCACCCATCAGTGCCATGCAAGTAGAATGTGGTTAACCACCTTTGAATATACGCAGGCAGTTTCTTTCTGATCGGTTCATCTTTAAACTAATACAAAATTCAGAGCACCCTCTTCTTCAAAAATTAAACGATCTATTTGACTATTTGACAGTAATAATATGAAATAGAAATAGAAATCGATTTATTGTACGAAACATGGTAACAATGAGATGTTTTTTTATACATTTGTTCTGCATGTTCCACCATAGACTGGCATTCAAAATATTGTCAATTAGTTAAATTTACACATTTGAAATTAAAGAATACATAATGAATTACAATTATTAATACGATATACAATTTAATAATGACATAATTAATAATTATATTAAATTTATAGCACTCAAATTAAATTATAAAAATGTCAATATTATATACTTCATGTCAATGTCAATTAAAAATATGTCACAACTTATTTATAAAAATGCCTAAACCTTAATTATAAAACAATTACATGATTTTTATACTTATATACCATTACATTTAAAATTGAAGAACTCTTTCAAATTATAAAACCATTTTCAGCGAGCCACTTGTGAAGCTTAATTTTAAACATTTTAATGGGAGCTCTCTAATACTTCTAGGAAGTTTATTGAATACTGTAACAGCCATTGCGTTGCAATTGCGTTTACAAAGAGCTGTTTTGCAATAAATTACTCTTAACCTTGTGGGATCTCTACTTGGCATTTCAGAAAATTCGCTTTTATCAAATTTTACAAATTTATCAGGATGCTCCTTCACAAAAGCTCCAACCTGCATTATATACAAGCTGGTCAAGGTCAAAACCTTTAGTTCTTTATCGGCCTTATTAATAAACTTGTAGTAAACCTGGAGTAGTTAAAACATCTATCTGCCAATTTTGCGCTTGCAGTAAATGTCACGCGTGAAAGCAAAACAAAGCATGTTACGCCTAATATATGTTTACGCAACGTTTATTAATAAAGGCCTAGGAGTCTAGTGGATCCACACCACATATTGCTCTTATGCAATTTTTTTGCACCAAGAACGCTTTGGTAATGTCCGTAGAGCTTCCCCAAAGTAAAAGGCCATACCTAAGAACTGATGCTACATAACCATGATAAGCGGTGAGAGCAGCATTTTTGACGCATTTACTGTGCGTCGTAATCTTTTTAACGCAAATACAAAGCGATTGAGCTTAGCACAAATGTGCTCAATGTGAACTTTCCAGTTACAATGCTGGTCAACGCATACGCCAAGAAACGTATATTAGTCGTGGTGTCGATTGGCTGGTTTCTATAACATAAGTTTCTGTAACATCAAAAGAAGATTCCATTGAATTATAATTTCGAAAATGAACACATTTCGTTTTTGCAATGTTTGCTCGTAAATCGTTACGTTCTAATCATTCCAAAATATTATCTGCAGTTAGATTTAACGAATGTACATGATTATTTAATGTCAATTTAATTTGATCAGTCACTATAACAGACACGTCATCTGCAAAAAGTATATATTTGTGATCAGTGGATAATGGCAGGTCATTAATGTAGGTCAGAAATAGTAGGGGCCCCAAAATACTTCCTTGTGGCACGCCACATTTATTTAACTGGAGGGTAGATGTGTATAGCGTCGAAACATTGTTTTCATCTAGAGATGCTACTTCTACACATTGATTTCTATCAGAGAGGTAGTTATTATCCAACTTAGAGCTGGACCTCTAATCCCGTAATTTTCATATTTATGAATGAGGTTTTTATGATTTACCAAATCCTGAAAGAAATCCTGGCAACGAAACAGCTGACTCCTGTGCAAAAGCAGCATCTTAAATTGGCTCCCTAGAACATTTCCAAATATACGCACATGATTTATGCCTGCTCACCAAATCCCGACTTGAAAATTTTTGGTTAAAGTATTGGGAATCTTCTAAAAATCTTAAAGGCAAATACTATGGTGACATACAACCAGATCTGCCAAAGACCCCAAGGTTTTTCTAGTTCCGAGCGGCAAATAAACAAATTGTACTCCAGTTCATTTAGCAAAAATGACAATAAGATACCATTCAATATGCGAGTGTGGGCTGGACGAAGGAGACGTGGACCACATATTCTTTAGTTGTCCCAAGCTACATCGTTCGCTCTATGATTTTCTTCTGAGAGAGTTCCGGGAATAGCCAGCAGTACCACTAAATGGTGACGACTTCATTTCGCCCTCTGAGGTCGCCAAAGCAGTAAGGCGGCTGCCTAGAAGGAAGCCGGCTGGCCACGACGACCTGCCCATTGTGGCAATTCATCCTCTACCAAGAAGAGGTATAGTAGCATTATCATCGCTCTATAACGGGATACTGAGGACGGGCCATTTCCCAGGGCCCTGGAAAAGAGCCAAGATGATAATGCTACCTAAACCAGGGAAGGACCGTAGAAGGGCTGATGCTTATCGACCCATATCACTCCTGCCCCATCTGGCCAAGCTGTTCAAACTGCTAGTATTACGCAGAATAAGACCGTTTATTAAACCCAGAGAAAAACAGTTTGGCTTCAGGAGCTACCACTCGACCACCCTCCAACTGATAAGAGTACTGCACCATCTGGCAAACGAGATGAACTGCAGGAGACATACTGTGGCAGTGTTCCTGGATGTGGAGAAGGCCTTCGACAGAGTGTGGCCCGAAGGTCTTCTCTACAAGTTGATATGCACAGATATGTCAGTTCTTTCTCTTATATGACAGTTCGTCAGCATCATAGCGTCCTTCCTGTACAACAGATTCATCTATGTCGCAGTGGAAGACAAACAAGCAGAAGTCAAGATGATAGAACCAGGAGTCCCGCAAGGCAGCTGCCTCTCACCAAACCTGTACGCGTTGTACACGGATGACATCCCAACACTGGCCGACCTTATCCGTGAAGGGGAAAGGAATGTTATGCTCGCACTATTTGCCGACGACAGCGCGTACATGGCGTCTTCAATCAATCCAAAAGGAGCTGCCTTGAAAATGCAGAAGCTCCTGAACTTACTTCCTAAGTGGCTAGACAAATGGAGGATGGCTGATGATCAACGTGGGGAAGACTGCCGCTCTACTTGTCAGCAGCAACAAGAACAACCCACGTCAGCTAAAACTCCAGGGTCATGACATTGAATGGAAGAGTTCATGTCGGTGTGAACATAGACAAGAGGCTGACAATGAAAGATCAAGTGCAGCACGCGGTTCGTTCGGCAAGAACAGCCAGAGCTTTGCTCCGACCCGTGCTCGCATCTAACCTTCAACTTCATACCAGACTGGGTATATATAAGACGTGCATACGGTCAAGATTGACCTATGCCGCCCCAGCATGGTACCAGCTCTGCTCCAAAACGAACAAGACAAGACTTCAAAAACAACAAAACGTATCGTCCTGCGTATCGCCGTAGGGGCAGGGCGCTACGTAAGGAATGAAACGATAGTTAAGGACGTCAAGTAAGAAACCATGGAGGCGTTTGTGATCCGATTGGCCCGTAGACTTTTAATAAGCCAGACAACGGACCGCACTCGCACCTCCACGGGATAGCACCATTGCACGCCAGACCCCCGGACGCAAAGAGTTGGCACGCACTGCCCCGTAAGCTCCTGATATCGGATGATACGGAGACTCCGGAGGCAAGTAGCGCGCCAAACTGAAACCTAAATCAAAACGATCAAGATGTCATTTACTAATAGAAAGCACGTAGTGCAAAACATACCCTGCGCAGAGAGTTGCCTACTGCAACCTGTGCAGTGGATGAGATACCAAGTGCCCCTCGAGGTTCCGCAGGAGCAAGAAGCGAAAGCTCGGGGATCCAACCAGCCCAAGGGCTGAAGACAACTTGACTATGAACTAGGTTCATTATCTTTCGAGCTTTCGGACGAACAAAATCACCATGTCAGTGATTAAATTCCTTGTGAAGAAAGGAAATACACCGAAAGAGGTTATTGAAGAAATGTCATCGATTCTTCAGGAATCTGTACCTTCATATACGACTGTCAAAAAATGGGCTCGATTATTTCAACAAGGGCAAGAGACCTGTGAAGATGACCCACGCCCGGGACGACCGGTAACCGTAGTGACTAAAGAAAATGCGGAAAAAGTTGAAAAAATTGTATTGGCCGACCGTAGAATTAAAATGTGGCAAATAGCTGAAGAATTGCTGATTAGTAAAGAACGTATCGGAGAGATTTTACATCAACATTTGCACATGAAAAAAATTTGTGCGCGTTGGATACCCCGAATACTCACGCCGCTTGACAAGCAGCGACGTCTCGCATGTTGCGAAGAGTTTTTGGAATCAGCCAAGGACAATTTGGATGAAACATGTAACCGAATAGTGACCGTAGATGGAACATGGATACGTCAATATGATCCGGAATCCAAACAAGAATCCATGCAATGGATAAAACAGGGAGAGAGGCCGCCGAAGAAATTCAAAGTCGAAAAGTCGGCGTCAAAGATTATGGCAACTATTTTTTGGGATAATGAGGGAGTTTTATTAATTAATTACCTCCCTAAAGGAACTACAATGAATGGTAAATATTACGCTAATTTATTGACGTGGGACGTAAGGCACGTGAAGCAGTAGTTCAGAATAGACGTGGGAAATAGGCGCGCGGTGTGTTGTTGTTGCGAGACAACGCACCAGTTCACACCGCTCGCATTGCAAGGCAGGCCTTAAAAGACAAAGGGTTCTCTGAAATTGACCACCCACACCTACAGTTCCGACCCCTCCCAGCGACTTTTTCCTTTTTTTTTAATTGAAAAAGGAGTTACGAGGCCGAAGATTTTCAGACGACAGTGAGATGAAAGCAACCGTGGAAAGCCATTTTCAAGTGCAATCTAAAGAATATTTTTTCAATGGGTTAAAAGCCTTATATTCACGATGTAAAAAGTGTAATTCACTCGAAGGGCATTATATTGATAAATAAAAAATATAACACATTATTTTTATTTTCTATAAGTACCTTAGGCCGCGAACGTATCAGTTTTCTTAGGTAAATATTAGAGTTTCACATTTTTTTTATCACATCATTTTATCATGCCTAAAATAGTTCAAAGCTTTGAGGATCATCATCATTATCAGCCGGAAGACGTTCACTGTTGAACATACGCCTCCCCCATAGAACGCCACTTGGACCGGCTACTTTCTTTCTGCATCCAGCGATTCCACGCGGTATTGACGAAGTGGTCGATCCACCTAACGGGCCGAGCCTACCTACACTACGTCTTCCGGGTATGCGAGATCGAAAATACAATATATGGTAAAATATTTCTTTGCTATGCCTGTCTTCTGTGCTGTTACAAAAGTTAATTAAATAATATTTATTCAAAAATTTACCTGAACAAATGGAATTTCCGAATATCTTTTGGATAGATTCCGGACGAAAGTGAAGATGTCCAAGGCGCTTTCATAATCTTCAGCATTTAAAGCCTCGCGCATCAGAGAAGGTAGTTCCAGGAGTTCCAATAGTTTGTCGCTCTGGTTGCGGATGGCTGAGAAGCGGCTGGAATTAAATAAATGAACTATTAAAGTCATAATGTTGTAAGATTTTGACAAAAATTGCACATTCTCGGTCGGTATAGGAACTCGCGTCTTTCGACAATCCATACCAAACGCCAGCACACCACTATGTCACCAAGGCACAAATCCGAGCCTTGAATTTATCTCTAGTTCATTCCTTAATATGGGGATGGAGCGACAGCTATCGAATAGCCTAACAAACTTTATACTAACGAAAGAACAGTTTTTACATACACATGATGAAACAATGATGTTGCAGCCTTTCTATGTATTTGATTTTTGACGCAGTGACATTTTTTAAATTTCCATAACTTTTTATTTATGAAGCAATTGACATGAAACAAACACTAAATGTTAAGTGATTCTTACCACAATATATTAGTGAAAACTAAATCTAAATCAGATAAGCCGTTTTTGAGATTAGCGAGCACAATTACACAGACAAAAATTCTAACAATCTGCCTTTTTACATTCTATTTTGTTTAACAAAGTTCCAATAATAATATAAATATTTTCCATGTACATATGTATATAGATAAAAATAGCCAATAATGTTTTATTATTTCTGGAATTTATGCACAATACGATATGCGCAGTAATGATCAGAAATTTATAATTTGGAAAAAAATATATCTCTGTGGTGATTCACTCAAAATTTAGTGAAAATAAACTTTATTGTGGTAACAATTGATTGGAGGGACTCGGACCATGGACCATTAGCGCAAGACGCGCACACTAGCAGCCTGGGCCACCAGAATTTGAAAATTTACATTGAAACATGTTTTCCCTTGCTATTAAATATTACATAGTGTTCGACGGTGTTATTTTACTCCTAAAAACTAGTCTTCAACAAGGTCTTCTGTACACAATCACATTCAATGGTCTTTTTCATCATCAATGCGGGCGTCCCGAACACTCCTTGAAAAATACCACTGAATGTGGTCGAAACTATAGTCAGACCTATCCAATAAATATTATGTGAGTAATCCCGTATTTGTAATTAAAAATGAATGAAACCACATTCGTTTTTATAACAAATATGCCAGTAGAGGTCACCCATCCAACTCCTGACCTCAGCAAGCGCTGCCTAACTTGTTGATCGCCAAGTCAAGCTCCACTGCTAGCACTTCTCTTCTGAGCACAAAGTTATAGTGAAGAGATAATCTAAAACAGCAGATACTTACAGTACGGCCGACGGATCAATGCCGTTCTGAAGTAGCGTGTAGATGGCTGCGCACAAGCGTATTTAGGGTCTTAACCGAAGTAAGCGGCGGGGCGCGAGGCGGGCTAGTGATGTGGCCCCTTAGTGCAAGGTGCTATTGATTTAAATCAACATTTATTGATCGATAATCACTCGATTATCTAATTATTAAAAATTTAACTTTTCAATTGATAATATGTAGCAACGTTAATATGTAGGATTGCTATATTTGCCAGGGTCATTTAATTAGACTGCCAGGAAATAATAATTATTTTTATTTTTGTTTATTTTAAAGGGTTTTGTCCATTTGTGGTTTTAGCGAAGCGCAGCTAGTATCTAACATAGATAAGATACTTTTGTCTCATCTAAGTGTCTACAGGTAACAAATATGTATTACATCTACACACAAACAAACATTCTTAGTTATGATTTTAGGTAAAGTAACATAGGATAGAATTGAAGCATCCGAGTTATAGAAATAATATATGATGTAGAATCTAAAAAGACCAAGTGATTAATCATATAATATGTTATTGTCACTCTGTTAGATATCCTTTCATATAAAAAAATATAAATCTTAAACGCAATTATACTACTTATCTATGGGACTTAATAACATGTAGCTTTAAATTAGAACTATTGACCGAGCGAGTGCGAAGCACGAACGAAACATCTCTCCAATAACTTGGACAAAATTGCTTTCGTATGTCTGTCTGTCCCTAGGTCCGCAAGTTCAGATCTATATACAAGTCGCATTTCTCAACCGATTCTCGTGAAATTGTATGAGCAAGTTCAATAATTTTATAATTTTTTTGTTAACTCACTATATGGAAAATTTCCAACATAGGTATAATTATTTCATAGGTTTTTAGTATCCTAAAATGAAACTAGATCAATGGCTCCATAAAAACACTATAAAGACTTGCAGACCAAGCAAGGTGAGATTGTTTAAAGGATTTTGTTTAAAGTCCACGGTGAATATTTATTCAGTTCAAGCTGCGCAAAGACATAATCGCAAAGTCGACTGCTCACAGAGCCACTAGTTAATATCATACAATAAATATGTATCAAAATGTTCTACATCGAATTTAATCATCTGAGTCTAGTGTCTCATAAATCGACTAGTGAAAACACTCATACCTCATCACTATTCGCATGGCCTGATGTTGAAAACACCGATCATGTGTCTCAGTCACTCGTATACATTTGGCGCATGATTGTTACTCTTTCTCCCGGGCGATACACTCTTAAACAGAAATATTCGTTTTTTAGTTGATTTTGTGGATATTTTGTTATTGATGTTTTCATATTTAAGTTTGTAAAGTTTAGTCCGTATTATATTTCGGTTGTTGTTTTTAAGTATTATTTATTTTTTGTTAGGTTAATTTGTTATCAGTGGTTTAGTACGCGGAATGCTACGGTGCAATGTAGTTTTACGCCGCCGCCGGGCTAGAACAATAATACATGCTTAAAAAATAAACACATTAAGTTACTAACGTGAGAGTTATACAAAACGGTATGGTGTAATCCATACGCACCGTTCATTACATCCTTGGAGAAGATAAAAAGTGTGAGTTTGTCTCATTCTTTCGTACTCTGGGCAAGATAAAATTCCGTTCAAAACCTGTTACAGGCATAGACAACTTTGATAAATATGTAGTTAAACGCATCATACATAACCTCTATAAAACCGAAAAGGAAATTCCATCACATGAATGGTCGAAATTAAAAAACTTTCAAGGAGATCATAGTCATTTAGCCACAATAACAGAATAATTAAGTTTTCATTAGGGAAAATCAGAACTCAACAAATTCTAATTGAAAAGAGCAATAATATTTTGAAGAAAATTTAATACTTAATTGAAAAATAAAAATAACTTTAGATATGAAGTTAGGCTCTATAAATTAAACCAATTATAATTAAAATAGTTTACGCATTATACGTAAATGTTATGTTTCATATTATTTTCATAAATATTGATGGAGCAAAAAAGTTATGACTGGGAAATTTAAGCGGATTAAGAACAGGTATTGCTGGTAATTATTTATTCTCAATTTTACTGAAGAATAATGATATATTACAAAAAGCTAAAACATAAAATCAGTGCTTGATATCTCGATATCTTGTTTCGGTGAACAATTTTTTTCACACAACTGTACATGCGCAAACAGTCTATGTGCCTACCTTCCGAGCGGCATTGATCCGTTGGCCGTACTGTTTGTGAAAATACTTCTGCTTGGGTCTTGACTTGATTTAACATCTTGTGTATTATAGCTTCTGCTACTAAACAGTATCTAAATTCTGCCAGTATTACATACCTACTATACTAGATCAACATGAGCTGGAGAATAATCTGTTTTATAAATTATATGTTAGTATGGTGCAGGTACTTGGTAGTCTAGATATCATATAAAGATAACTGTAGTTTCAAAAATAAGTAATACAAAAATAAGGTGGCCATTGTTTTATTCGTCAAAACTACATTTGCATAATGATCCCTAGCCCAAATATTGGCCAAATCAACAGGAGTATGTCTTAGTCGGAGTCAACATACTATTTAAGTAGGAGTTTTATAAGCATTTCTGAATTTACAGAACCATTGAGGTTTAGCCTTTGAGATTTGCCAATCCTCAGCCCAGGCCTTAATACCTTCATATCCTGGAATCCACGCTTGGGTCTTGTTGTGCCATTTCTAGAATCTGGAATTCTTACCTTTTTTCCTTCACAATGTTGCTAGTTACTTGTGAAAATTTTTCACATTCTTGCAAAAACGAAGGTGTTGTTTCCAGAAAACTTTCTAAAGACACTTTTGACTTATCCAGGTCTTTCCTTATAGTGCGAGAAATCTCAGCAGTTTCCACAAATGTTTTGTAGTTTGTGAAAGCCAACTCTTGCGTTTGTTCAGTAAGTCTGTTCATTTCTTCGGTTAGTCTATCCGGCTCTTTGCGTATGTATTCCCAGTTCTGGGAGCCAAGTTTCTTAATATATTCAGCAACATCGGTAAACGTTTCGGCATTTTCTGTAATTTAAATAGAATTATACCTGCAATAAGCTCACACAAACTTGATGAATTTACAAAATTGATTACCGCATGCAGAGCTAGGAAACAATAATTGAGTCAGTTCTTTTAATTCTTGGTTCATAATTAAAGCGTATACAAAGCGTGTACTTTTAATTCTACAAATACTAAATAGATATAACAAAAAACAGACACAATACAGTTTTGGTTTGTTTTTCAATTTTCAATTCTTCTTCTTCTTCTTCTGTGGCTTTTTAACGTTGGAAGACGTCTGCCAGTGTCATGTTCAGTCATGTTCGTGCTCTCAAAGATTTTTGGCGAATATTTTGTCCTTGTACTCCCCCAACCCTGAAGGAGTGAACATACCATTGTACGGTATGGAATCATAATTATGAAAGTAATAAGAGTATCAAAAGTATTAAAAACTGGTTTCGGTTTTACAAACTTATATTATTAGTTTTAATAAAATTACATAACATATAAATAAATGGTGTGAAAACAAGCGATAAAAGAGAGTTAATATCAGTAGGTCTAGGGATATCAGAATTTCCCCCCGAAGGGTTCGCACTGACGTGGCGGGGGGGCTCAGTAGCCGTGGCTTGGATCACCACGGTGAAGCTCCTCGCACGAAGAGGGACCCAGGGGCCGCGCCGGTGTTGGGGTGCGCTGGCTGGCTCAGGCGGGTCCGCTCCTATGGGCTTGGCCGCCAAGTCCACATAGGAGTGGTGGGGTCAGGGTGCTTTGGCGCAGGCTCGAAAAGGGGGGCCCGGGTGCATTGTTGCAGGCTCGAGGAGGGGGGTCGCGAGGGGGAGTGAAAGTCGGTTATCCCCTGTGGCTGACGTAGCTGGCGGTGGGGCTACGTATCCGACCCACCGCAGTGGGACCACGGGCGCCCAGACGCGGGGAAGTCTGGCGCCCATTGTAGGTAGGTTTGGTCTCCGAGGCAGATGCGGCATGCCATGTGTTCTGGAATTCTGCGAAGAGTAGGGTCCGGCAACGGACAGCCGCGGCGGGTTCGCGGTCGTGTGCGAAATGTGTGATGTGATGTTTAATATTAATAAATGCAATTGTATGACCTTTGATCGTAAAAAGAAACCAATCCACTTTGACTACTGTTTAAATAATTCCCCTATTAATAGGGTAAGCACTATAAAAGATTTAGGCATACACTTCGATCGTAGCTTAACTTTTCACGACCACATATCGGATCTTGCGAAGGAAGCTTACCGTCGTTTGGGCTTTGTCCTGCGTAATGCGCGGGACTTGAAACTGAAAACCCACAAGTTGTCAAGACGCTGTACAATTCCTTGGTAAGAAGTAAACTTGAGTCGGGTGCATGTATATGGAATCCTTATCACGTCACCTACACGCGAATGCTCGAGAAGGTCCAAAAGGCTTTCTTGAGATCGCTCTACAAGAAGACTTATGGATACTATCCATACATGTACCCGAGCAAGTTCTTGCTCGGCCAGCTTGGCTTTAACTCACTGGAGGTGAGGAGATTGGTCGACCAGCTCACTATCTGCTGTAAGGTGCTGCGGGGGGTAGTCGATTCGATAGACCTGCTTAACCTCCTGGTTACTTTATTTGTGCCAGACGAACCCGGAGTCCCGGCAAACAGGCGCGGTAAGCCGCATCCTGTATTTTGTATCGACAGCGGTCGTACGGTGGCGCGATCTATGTCGCCTCTAATTCGAGCCCGCCGCCACCTCAATGCACTCCTTGCTGCCAACACTGAACTTAACATTGTTTTTGACAATTGGCAGACTCTCATTGTATCGTTCCAAACATATTATGAAAGTTTAACAGACCAATGGGATCGATGCAATAAGACTTCTGACGACTTTTCGGATTCGTAGTGTATTTTGATCTAATAATCCTTTGACATATTTTGTAATAATATTGAAATTATTATTTTATTCGGTAAGTAATTGTAATTTAATTATTTTTTTGGTGAGTTCTTCTATTTGTTGTGTTTTTCCTTTTTATTTTATTTTCTAGTAATCTCTTTGTGTATAATTTTTATTCTTACTTTTTAATGTTTTTGTTGTGAGTTTTTAATTGTAATTGGCCTGACCGTGTTAAAGCTCAATAAATATAATTTAATTTAACTTCCTTTAATTTTTACTCCCTGTGGTAGGTGGTATCCATAAAAGATTTCCCCGGGACAAAAAAAAGGCATATCAGAATTTAGCTTATCACAAAAAGAACAACTTAAATTAGAACATGAAAGAATATGTGATTTAAAGTACCATCATCTAGGCCACACTCACAAAGCGAATGATCCCTGACCCTGATCTAAGCAAGAAACACGTGAGAACAAACGTGACCTAGGCGCAAACGAATTACAGTGGAAGTGACCCATTTCTCAGCATAATTAAACTTTAAAAAAAACCAAGGTTTTTGAAGGTATGTTAGGCTGAATTGAACTGAAAAACAGTTGTAGTAAGATTCCAGACGCAAACCAGTAGCCTGCCTAGCAAAATAATTTGCAATTTCAAAACCTTCAATGCTGCAATGGCCTGGTATCCGAGCTAAAACTACTTCGATACCTAAAGACCTCTGAAAGCTAAATAACATCTATAAAGAATTTCTCAAATTTTCAAATTAGTGTGCAACATATCCTTCGCACGAAATGTTAATTTATAAATGTCATCTAAACAACTAAGAGAATCCGAAAATATGATGCAGTTATTTAATTTATAAGATTCGTCATATTTAACAGCTTTTAAAATAGCCACTGATACCTCTGAATAAACAGATAAACTAGACGGACATAAAAAGTCAAGTATAATACGATACCTAGCGATCCAAACAGCAGCTCCGACAGAACCATTACTCGTTTCTTTAACCTAGAAGCATCCGTAAAAATCAAAAGCCAACCTGCCCAAGAACGATCCAAAATATTAAGAAACTTTTTATCCGCACCAGGAGAGTTCGTATCAACGCCAAAATTTAAAATAATATTAGGTCTGAAAATTAAACACTCGGATAATGGGTTAAATGGAAGATTGATAAATAGTGTGAGACAAATTAGATAATTTGTTGTGTGAATTCAAAATACATGGAGGATCCTTGTGACGCCAGAAAGGAGAGGATGAAACTGAATTACTAAGACAAATTAACTTGTGTAAAATTGCATGATTAGAAAATTGGGCAGCATGAAAAAATAAACGATCAGAAAGATACTGACGACGAAGGATAGTAGAAGATTTCATGGCCCCAGAAATAATACGAAGACATTTGTATTGCACTAAATCAAATAATCTCAAAGAAAGTATACTGCAAGGTTCTAACAGAAAAGTAGCATTGTCAAAATGACTTCTATAAATTGCATTGTATAGTGTTTTTTGACAAGAAGGATGAGCATCCCACCAAACTCCTGAGAGACCTCGGAGGATATTCACATTTTTTTCACATTTATTTTTATATACTCTATGTGAGGCCGGTTCTCCTCATCCTCCTTCTCCCCGTTCTCCTAATCTTGAGTCTAATACGAGTATAAGACCGAGAAATTTCGCTTGATTACTAACCATAAGGCAATGATCATTAACGTAAATTTGAACATTAGAGATAGACATTACCGTGGCACCCCCAGGTCCTGATATTCATACTTCTGTATACCAGTGGTATCAAGGGTCCTATTTACTAGTTCCCGTGAATATCAATCGAATAGTGATGGGACAGATGTAGACCAGAACAAAATAGTTACAATAATCTAAATTTAATATGAATTTAACGCAATTTCTCCAATGCCTAATGCTATTTCTCTTTCCAGAAATTGCAATTAAATGTGCACTATCAAACATACGAGTACATACCTACACCGACACCGTATTTTAATAAATCAATTTAATTTAGAGTCCAATTTAACCTTTATTTTAATTTTAAAAAAAGAAGGATGTTTCTTAATTCGATCGTATATATTTTTTTCTTATGTGTGTTCGCAGATATCCTCGTTTTTTATGAACTGGTTTTAATGATTCTTTTTTGTTTGGTAGAGTATACTTCCGAGGTCCCATGTTAATTGTATCGAACTCGGTCCAGCAGTTTTTTAGTTACAATACAAAAACTGAAAAGTGTGACTAAAAACCTATTTTGATGATCTCATAATATTATCATTGACGGTGGATGACCGATCCTGCAAATAGCAAGGGTCTCTAAATTGGTGAAAATAAAAAAAGAACTGTGGCACTCGGGGACTGCCGCGGTAAAGCTATTGCATAGCTGTTTTTAACAACTTATGCAATTATAATTATTTAACCAATGCCATCTAGAGGCGAGTTGCTGAACTAAAGAGACAAGCGTGATATTTAAAAAAGTCATTAAAAGTTCTGCTATTCATGCATTCAGTGGGGGGTGTTAGGTTATTTTCGTTATGGGATTTCTGGATTCGGTCTCCACGCTCAAGGCCCGCGATAGAAGCTATGCAATAGCTTAACATTCTTACTAAAAAATGGAACCGACTTCAACACTAAAAAGGATGAAAGTGCTTGCCAAAGTCGGTGCCATGCGCTTAATATTGTGGCACTTTTGAACTATCATGGTACCGACTTCGACAAGTTATTTCACCCTTTTTAGTATTGTAGTCGGGTTCGATCTTAAAACCAATCGCCTGAATTTAAGGAGTCTGCCACTGTGGAGGGGTCCATGGGGTTCATCTCATGCGTTCCCATGTAATTTAAGCTACCGGAGCTGCGCCGAAATATTTTAAATTATTTTTAAAATATCGACAGAACGAACATTCGACAAGGATTACTCCCACAGAACGTAGCGGAGTATCTAGTCAGAGCAAAGTCACGATAGGTGCGACGACGAGCAAGCGAAAGCAAAGCGAGGAGGAGCGTTAGGTTGAATAGTGACCACACAACGCGCGAGCTGAGCGAGCGTGCCGTGGCAGCCAGAATCAGGCTTTACCTCGATAAGCATATAACGCACTTTTGAGATAAACGATTTGTCGAATGTATGTCCTGTTGAAGCAATGACTTGTCGATATTTATTTTTGGTTTGAAAACTTAGGTAATGGTATTGTGGAGTATTTTTGGAAATACCCCATTAAATATTTGTAAAAAAGAAATTTTAAAAGATGACATTTTGGTGTTTTATTTTATAGAGCCTTTGCTGTCGCAGTCAGGTACTGTTCAAAATGACAGTAGACTTTTATAAACATAATTATAACAACCTAGAATCTAGAAACCAACTTCCCCTCCCCCTCTATGAAAGCGATTTCTCTCTGAAAAATTTGAACTTTTAAAATGAATATATAAAAACTACGCACCTCCTTGGGGAATGGGGGCGACTCTATCCTTGGTGAACATAGGCTAATACACATTTTGATTCATCATTATCATCATCCATTCACACGCGGGTGAATCCGAGGAGCGCATATAGTTAGAAATAAAACCGAAATCATATATTAGTAAGAAGGAGTACATACTTTTAATACCATGTGTATTGTAAACGTTCAAAAGCACTGCACTAATTGACCTGGGTGTGCCACGGGTCCTAATCCAAGTTCCCGTGGCACCCCCAGGGGTATCTTCCAGGGGTATCTCGGGTACGGAATGGTAAAATGGCGAACGATCGCGGCATACTAGTTTTTATTCACAGACATGAACCGATCGTTCATGTATCTCGGGGCAGAGGGGACCGCCCACGGAACTGCCAAAGTTCCATTTCTTGATGTTCTAAGGAGATACCTAGCTTCCAGTCTTGCGAACTATGGTTTTTAAGTCTATCACTAGATCTAATGACATATATATATTTATTCTAGATCTAATGATAATCACCACCTATAATAGAATAATAACTACTAGTATAATATAAAAAGCCATTTAGATGGAGAGAGTTTCTCGCCTCAAAGATACGATTACCGAATTGAACATTAAAAGTTGCTTCGTGTAAACATTTACAATTCTCGCCCTTCCTCTTGGGCGACATATGCCTCGCATAGAATATAATCTGTTTCCATGTAGGTATACAGAACTACAAAGCGAGAATTGTCTTGCGAGAATTTGTGCCAGACGCTATCATGAGTGCGCGTGGTTTAATTATATCTGCTCTTCTAGGACAAGAGATGATAAAAGTAACACTAGTAGCTCTGCGAACATTAGAACTCGCGAGCACATAGTCTTATTAGCGGTAATTTCTCGCAGTACTTCACAACCTAGTACCTATCTCAGAAACAACTTGACCTTTTATCTATATTATGCTCATATTCTTTAAAAACTATCGTACTTACCTATCTATTGTGAGTACCAAATTTTATCAAGATCGGTCTGTAAATAGCACTACAACAAACTTCCCCCCTTTTTAGGAAAGGTCTCCACTTAAGATCACTGATGGCTAAAAAACTATATATAATAGTGGAACATTCATACCAAGTTTCGTGAAGATTGTTTGAAAACTGCGACCTGTACAGAAAGCCAAAAAAACAACCCAACAAATATACGGACAGATGAGTCAATTTAGCCAGTTAAAGCAGAGACGCTTCGCTCGCTTCACTTGTTCGGTCAATAAAATACTTAAGTACTTCACATATTTTTATTATTATAGTAATATTCTTTAGTTTATATTCTTCAACGCACAATTTTCTCAAAAATGCATTAAGAACTGCTCTTCTAGCATCACGACGAAGATTTTATAATGCATATGCGCCGTATTGCACAAACACTCGTAATTACCTACTATACGTAACCGCAGTACCAAAATTAAATGATTTTTGTATAATTTTGAGAACAATTCCGTAGTAAGAGCCATTTAGATGGAGAGAGTTTCTTGCCTCGAAGATACGATTATCAAATTGAATATAAAAAGTTTCTTCGTCTCAATTCACAATTCTCGCCCTTCCTCTTGGGCAATAATTGCCTCGCAATAAAATATGTATATCTGTTTCCGTGTTAACAGAACTACAAAGCGAGAATTGCCTTGTGAGAATTTGTGCCAGTCGCTACTATGAGTGCAGTACGCGTGGTTTAATTATATCTGCTCTTCTAGGATATGAGTTAATAAGACTAACACTAGTAGTTCTGCAAACAGTAGGCCTCGCAAGCACGTAGTCTTATCGACGGCAATGTTTTGCAGTACTTCACAATCTATTATCTCGGAAATCACTTGGTCAATTATGGTCCGTAAATAGCGCTACAGCAAACTTCCCACCTTTTTCCAACCCAAAAGTGCCCCCTCCGCTCAAAATCGCAGATGTACAAAAATTATATATAAGTAGTTAATAGTAGACCTGTACAGAAAGTCAAATAATCAACCTAACAAATATACGGACAGATGAGTCAATTTGGCCAATTAATACAGAAAAGGATCTCTTGCTTGTTCAATAAAATACTTCACATATTTTTATAATTTATTACTGCAATACCCATAAGGTTATATTCCTAAACTCCCAATTCTCTCGCAAATGCATGCATTCAGAATTCTAGCATCATGGCGACGATTTTATAATGCATATGTTTTGTAAACTCGCGACTGTATTTGTCGCCGGTCTCACTTCACTGGTACTGGTCGCCTAGGTGCCGTCGGCTGTGTGTGGTCACGTGACGCTGTGATGTGCAATGACCGGTACGGATGGTTTTTTCCTAAGTTGAGGGTGAAAAAACATTTATGTGTGTTAAGAAACGAGACGAGTACATCGCGATCGACTGCTAGAGAGTTAATGTTAAAACGTTTATTTTAATTGTATATCTGTTCTGAATACGAGTGCATCGCGGTCGAGTGCTGTATATATGCGCGTGCGCTTATTTATTGGTGTTTTTATTGTGAAAAAAAGTGAATTTGGGTATCGCGGACGGATCCAATATCAGAGGACTACTTATTTCTGTGTTTAGGTTAAGGACGGCCGTCTGGGGTAGGATAATTCTACGGTTAGCTAGATCAGCTAGGTATTTGCAACTACGACACGACCCACGGATGGGTCGGGAAGGTCGCTGGAGCAAACACTGCTTCCCCGCCTTGACGGACCGAAGAGCCGCCTGGATGTTCCAGGCATTGTGAGTTTTACCCTAAAATTAATTGTCTATGTGCGGTATTGTTTGTTACTTTTAATTAATTAGCGCTACGTATCGTAGCCGATGTTCGCTGGAGGCGCTTATGGGCCCCGCCTCCCGAAGACCCGAGTAGGTTCTTCGACAAAACCTATTAGCCCACGGTTGGGCCAAGTTTGGTTGTTAACAGCATATTTTCCGTATTCCACAAAAACTAGTAATTACTTACTAAACCCGCAGTACCAAAATTGAATGATTTTTGTATAATTTTGAGAACAATTCCGTGGTAACCTCGAAAGGCAAATCTCACACTCAAAATGGTTCAAACCGATTTGTACGATACTCGTATGAACATGAAAAAATGTTTTGTCATGTCATGTGTTTAGACAAGTCAAGAACTCGTAAGCAAGAATCTTCTTACAATATCTTTCGCCGTGTAAACAGTCGCAGGAAATTATCGCTTAGAGATAATTGCTTGCGAATCTCGTATGACATAATCGTAGGCGAGAATTTAGTTCTTGCCTAAATGCCCTTTTTGCCGATATTAGAGGTGCGTTCGTTTAGCTTATGAGGGCATTGGTGGCGTTGTCATTGATGGCTCTGTTAAGAGTAAGAAACTCGTTAGTGCTTTATGCCAGTTTGACAGATAGTGTAACCATAGTTACATATATATTGATTGTCAGTAAAAGTCTGTTATATTTTATATCGTAGTAAACATATCTCAATTTCTATTTTTCGTTTATTTATTCTACATCAACCTTAACATGGTAGCAGTGCGTGGTTAAAGGATAAAATTAGCGAATTTAGAAGAAAGTCGAGTGTTCCGTAAGAGAAAACATTTTTTCGTCGGCAAGATGGAACAAGCTATCTTCGAAGCTACGAAAATTCAGGTTGGTCTCTTAGAGAAAACGAACTGGGCGACTTGGAGATATAAGATAATGGCAGCAATGAGAAGATTAGGACTGCTTGATGATAATTGAAGGAAGGATTAGCAAACCAGTGCTAGTGGATCCTAAGCAGACTGAGAAATTTAATGTAGAGTTGCAGAGCTACCAGAGGGCCAATAATGCAGCACTACTATTAATTACAACGAATTTATCTGATGAAAATCATCAAAAGGTCATGCGATATACCGTTGCAAGGGAGGTATGGCTTGAATTACACCGACTATATGCAGGTGAGTCACAAGATCGAGCCTATGACCTCTGCATGAAATTCTTTAGCTACAAGAAATAACCCGACCATGATATGTCAACTCATATGTCCCAAATGAAAAATATCTGGTTTGAGCTGACACAGGAGATGAACAAGTCTGAAGTTAAAGGTGAGCTACCAAAAATTTTCCTGATATGCAAAATTTAAGACACCTTACCTGAAGATTATTTACATTCAAATCTAGTTGGTTGTTGATATTGAAGTCTGAGAGAACGGTTGAAAACTTGACAAGTCAACTTTGTACGTCTGAAAAAGTAAAACCTGTAAGAATGAAGTAGAAACAGAGATTCTTAACATTTAAGGAACGAAAGCGATCACGAAGAAGATCATTAGAAATGTCGATAAGAGAGATAAAGATAAATGTCATTATTGTGGTGTGATCGGACACAGAATAAAGCAATGCCAAAAATGAATATCCGATAGAAGCCCACCGAAACCGGAACCGTCAACTTAAAAATGTGTACAAAATACGAGCGTGCATATGAGTCTTATGGCAGTTAATACGAATATGGATGAAGATTACGATTCCTGGTTTGTTGATAATGGTTAATCACACCTATTTGTCACGTGACTTGTAGCAACAAGTCACGTGACAAATAGGTGTGATGTGTTTGAGACGTTTGATTACTTTGAAGATTCACACACTGTAACAACAGCAAATGGAGAAGCCATTTAGGCAGTTGGCAAGGAAGCATTTAAAATTGAAGCTGAGGTAGGAAGTCGCAAGCAAATGATTACGCTAAATGATGTATTGTATTTACCTAGAGTAAAAAAGAACCTATTTTTAGTACTATCAGCTCAAGATAGACTCTCAAATAGTACTTTTGTGTCATCAGCTACATCATGTAAGTTGTCAGGGATCATTATGATTATTGGGAATAGGCAGAGACAAGGAGGTCTATACAAACTACAATTGATCAACATCAAACCTGTTAGACCCGCACAAATAAACACCCTAGCAACAAAAACTTACTATATCACGAGAGATTGGGACACCAAAGTAAAGCCCATGTACAGAGAGTTATTGAGAAAGAACTTGGGATTAAAGTTAAACTTGACAGCGAAATATGTGAAGGCTGTATCTATGGTAAAACACATAGAACTATATTTGGTTCAAGAGAAAGGGCAACAAGAGCGGGTGAACTCATACACGCTGACGTATGTGGACCCTTCAGGTACTCTATAGGCAAATACTAGTACTTTGTTCTCTTCAAGGATGATTTATCGAAATTCCGTTATGTATACTGTCTGAAACAAAAGTCAGAAGTAAGTCAAAAGCTGAAGCAAGTGTTGGCTGAGATAAAAGCAAATTGACACACAGTAAGAGAGCTTCTGAGAGATAACGGAGGGGAATTCGATAATAAGGAAGTTAGGAAAATACTCGAAGATTATGGTATTAAACAGAGACTTTCTATGTCACATACTCCACAACAAAATGGTTGTATAGAAAGAGATAACAGTACTGTTGTCGAAGCCACGAGGGCTATTATGCATGCAAAAGGGCTACCCCAACGGCTGTGGGCTGAGATAGTTAATGCTACAGTCTACATTCTAAATCGGACCGGCCTTACACCATTGGACAAGAGTCCATACGAGTTATGGTACAATAAGAAGCCAAGGATCCGACATTTAAGAATAATCAGTATCACTTGCTATGCACATGTGCCAAAGGTCACTAGGAAAAAATTGGACAAAAGGGCCGTGAAGGGCATATTGATTGGATATGAAAATGACGAAGGTTACAGAGTATATGATAAGATACAAGTCCAATGACTTTTGACGTGGCAATACCTATGTATTACAACAACACACCTATCTCTTTAAATAGTGACATATCAGATAATGTCACGTCAATTCAAGTATCATCAATATCTGCACCAGCTCAGGACACATCCCCAATAAATGAATCTGGAGAATCATCATCATTTACAAGTCATGATATCAAAGACGAACCAGATAACATACAGGATGTTGATGAGCCTGAAACTCAAAGTGATTACGAATCTGTTGATTCAAACGAGGACACAGCTGAATTGATCGAACCTGTACAGAATGGAGTTTTACCTGAATTAGAAATAGAGGAAGAAGGTAGAATCAGAAACAGGTCGTCTATTAGACCTCCAGACAGATTTAAGGAATTTATCATGAGTGCGGTAGAGGATATGAATGAAATCAAGGAACCTCAAACTTATCATGAATCTATCCGCAGTAAAAATAGCAAAAAGTGGAAGATGGCTATGGATGATGAGATTTCATCACTGAATGAAAATGAGACGTGGGTTATGGTAGCACTACCAAAGAATAAAAAAGCTATTCCATGTAAATGGATATACAAAGTGAAGATTAATGCAGATGGTACAGTTGAGCTTTATAAGGCTAGACTGTTGATTAAAGGCTATTCGCAGAAAAAGGGCATAGATTTTTATGATACATTCAGCCCTGTTGCTAAACTGAGCACTATCAGAGTGGTTTTGAGTATTGCTGTGAGAGATAACATGTTCTTAGCCCAACTTGATGTGTCTACAGCATTTCTGTATGGAAGCCTGAGCGAGGATATATATATGAAACCACCCGAAGGTTATAACGATGGCTCTAACAATGTATGCAAATTAAAAAGGAGTCTTTATGGATTAAAACGGGATCCTCGTGGTTGGAATAACTGCATTACAGAGTTTCTGGAAAAAGCTGGATTCCTCGTAAGTGAAGCTGATCCATATCTATTTATGAGGCAGAAAGGAGAAATAAGACTCATACTAGCACTTTACGTTGATGATGGGCTTCTAGCTTCTACCCACCAAGAAGAATTAGACACATTTTTAGAGGAGCTGAAGGGACGATTCAAAATTAAATCGAAACCAGCTACCTACTTCTTAGGTCTAGAAATTGGGAGGGAAGTAGATGGCCCTATAAATCTGACACAGACTGCCTGTATTTTTTTGCCTGCATTTTTTTGTAAAAGAGACTGTGGCTGAAGGTATATTATATGTTAAGAAGGTCTCTACAGAATTTGAGTTAGCCGATATGATGACGAAACCTCTGTATGAACCAAGATTGGTTATGCTATGTACAAGAATTGGTATGAGCAACCTGGACAAAGGGAGAAGATGTTAAGAGTAAGAAACTCTTTAGCGCTCGTTAGTGCTTTGTACCAGTTTGACAGATAGTGTAACCATAGTTACATACAATGACAGTTTCAAAAGGGGAAGACGAGTGACAGAGTTTTTAGGCTGGTCCATCGAAAGTGTGTCGGCTGACACACTTGCGCTTTAGTCGCGGTTGAAACCTTGTCGTGTATGCTTGTGTTCTAGTACAGACCGAAAAACGCATCATCAAAATGTATATTATACATATATACACGATATGACATTCGTGACGAGTCGGCGCAACTAGAAGAAAACTCTCGATATGTAACGTTAGCAAAAAAACATTTTTGAATGACTTTAACTATTTTTACAATGAAATATTTATAATCTAAACTTTTTTACTTTGTCAATAATTGTATCATAACATTACATAAAAATATTATTTTCATGACATATTGTAAAATAAATCTAGCATGGCTACTTAATGTTCTGATGTTCGGCTTTTCTTTTTGTTACGGATTGTTTTAATAATATTTTTTTTCTCAGGTTCCCCCAAAGATGAGTTTAAAAGACAAAAATGGCTTGCCGTTCTTCGAAAACAAAGACAAGAACGAGTCGAGTATGCTCAATTCACTTGAAACCAGAGGACATATAAAAAACCAGCAAAGAATTGAAAAGGATATCAAAAGAAGCTGTACCCTACTTCCAGGTATGTAAGAGAATATTTTTTTCACTACCTTCCACCCACGGCTTCGCCTGCGTTGAAATTAATTTTCCCAATCCTTCAGGAACCATTCCGATAATTAATAAAAAGTGACCCTCGTATGTGTTAAGCTAAGTCCTAAAGTAAAGTACGTAATTAATTTATATATATATATCAAATTTCATCATAACCCTTTCAGCTATTTCGCAGGCAAGCAACATACGCATAAAAATATTCAAATTTAAAATATAGTAAGATATGGTAACAAAACATTATGGCATATAAATGTAATTATGAACGTTATAAATTTATCCTTTTTTTTAGATGGCTATGAAATCATTAGATTATACCTCAAACCCCTGCTCCCCAAACTCTTTGCACAACGTCAATATTTCCGACTTGGAGTCAATATTCGATACACCGCGTAAAGCGTATCTGAAACCAAAAGTTAGAAAAATTACATTTGACAAGAGAGGAACTTAAAGAAAACTTCCTAGAGAAAATAAAAATATGAAAAGAAGACACTAAAGACTGGAACAAATGTGCAAATCCCTGAAACAAACAATCATGATCTTGAAGAAAGACTTGGGTGTACATAAAGATCAATTTCAATAATTGCGTATGAAAGCAGAAGCAGCCGATTTGTTTGCATGAATGTGTAGGCACATAAAGTGCAAAACAAACATAAGAATGAAATTTAGCACGGCGATAAGAAAATTTGCTCTGTCGCTAAATTTTTACTCTCCAGCGGGCTATAAATACGTGCGAAAAGTTTTTGAAAACGCCTCACCTCATCATAGAACGCTAACCAAATGGTACGAAAAATTAAATGCTGAGCCTGGTTCACAGCAGAAGTGTTTAAAGGAACTTTGAAAATTGTGCTGTTTTATTGTAAATATTTCGATTAATAGATTTTGCAAATATTCCATTAAAAAGATAACAACCGAAACCAAGTTTTTTTAACTTTTGTTTGTTATATAAAAATTTTGTTTGTTATCGCTACCTCTATGATGAACAACGTCTGACGATGTTAGTGTTCGGCGCTTCATTCGTTTCCGACTACCGACCTGTCTCTGTCTCGTTTTAACGAAAGTTCATACGCCTCACTCTATCCTTGTCATACGAGTGCCGTGTTTTTACCGTCGGGAAGTTTCCGTGCCGAGCCGGCCCGCCGAGCCGAGCGGGACCAAGGTTTACTATTGCTTTGTTGGAGCGTCACTTGTCTTCCCTTTTTGAAACTGTCATTGGTTACATATATATTGATTGTCAGTAAAAGTCTGTTATATTTTATATTATAGTAAACATATCTCAATTTCTATTTTTCGTTTATTTATTCTACATCAACCTTAACAGGCTCTTTTGTTAAAGCGTTCGTAAAGCTCAAAAACGTTATTTTTGCCACTTTTTCCCACACCCTATTCGAACGCTAAACTGAGCATAAGAGCTAAAATCGCAAGATTATTGTGTTTCGAATAGAATAGATATAGATAGAATAGAATAATAGATAGTTCGAATAAATCACTTCTGATCGTTTTTGGCAAAAATAACGCTAAAAAGCTCACAAGGGGCGTTCGAATTGGGAATCTGTGGGTGAAAATGTCGTTCATGCCTCTTTTGTTCAGCGTTCGGAAAGCTAAAAAAGTTATCAATGACTACGCCACCAATGCCCTCATAAGCTAATCGAACGCACCTTATTTAAACAATATGATACGATAACCATATGGCGATTATTGCTTGGAATAGTAGCGTAAGATTTCTCGCCTAAAAACGTACGAGAAACAAGCTCCATCTAAATGGCCCATAATATAGTAATAACTAGTTTGTAGTATAAGGTCTTTGATGAAAACAGAACTATTCTATTCGACGAGCGCACCTTTATTATACTAGGGTGACAAGGACTTGCTTGCTTGTTGTCTATGGATTTGCTACAATGGAAGAAATTGGAAATAGAAGATAGCCATTCGCTTGCTAGCCTGAATTTCCTAGATTTGTTAGATTTACGCTTTAATTTTACGGTGGAAATTAACAATATAGAATTGGTAAGCAATGTTAAGGTCTTAACCTCCAAAATAATTATTACAACTTTGGTTATATTTTTGTTTTCATTAGTGAAGAACGATCGCTATATTCTTGATTGCGTCATGTTAACTTTACGTTAGATAAAACGGCTCTAAATATTACTTTCCTAAGTTTTTCTAATTGAAAATGTACATTTTTATTGTATCATTAGTTGTTTTCATTATTATAACCTTTTCGTTTGACAGGGATAACCTAATCGTTTTTTATATATCTTGACACCATTTTTGTTTTGCAGCACCATTTTATTATTAGATCATCTTTCCATTATCCGGATATTTTGTGAGATTTTGAATTTACAGGAGATTAATTTAATGGAAGAAATGATTCGTCATAAATATAATTCGGAAAATAAGGTTATGTTGATGTTTTGATTTTAGATTACACGGATGTTCTGTCAGTGCTAACTGGTTTTCATTTTGTAAATTATTTCAGGTAGGTACATACGTTTTTTAAATGTCACTGTTTCCTATTATGTAGGAACAAGTAAGGGAAGGGAACCCACATTCTTACATAATAGGTCTTTCCTGATTAGTGTAATTTATGTAAGCGAATATTTTGTTTGATATACCTATTGTGTTTAGATTTGAGTCTGAGAAATGTACCTGTAACATGTTAATATTATTTGTTTAGACCGATTAGATTAAGAGATAATATAGGATATTTAGGAATATAATAATTGTTAGTGAACTTTATGCAAAATACCAATTTTGGAAAAATCCAAATGTCTTTGCATTATAATATTTTTTCTTGACTATACCATACAATGAAATAGATAACTACACTGCACAAGGTGTTACATTTTTGTTAAATAACACAACTTATATTTTATTATAATGCAATATATGAAATTTAAAGATTTCAGCTCTTTAAGGTCAAATATGAGCAGCTCTTGGGATAGAAATGGTCCTATATACCAATTTTTTACTTATAGCAAAGATAAAAACTTATAGTATCATATTGGGTAGTTCAGAACTATTGAGGGTCAATTAAATCTCAGTGATAATAGCCAGAGGATTTGTTCTTTGGCTTTAAAGTAATGTTTTGTGGTGACTCTTCTAGACTTGATTTCTTAAGTGTCTGTTGGTGAATTGAGAAAGTCAGATCTTAGTGATAGAAACAGGAATAGACTGTTTTCATAGTGTTGTGTAATGTGTTGGGTTGACTTTTATCTAATTAAATTTAAACTTCGAGAAGCTGCTCATAAGCAGGAAAGTCAAGTTGATCTCAGTGATAGGTTATGAAACAACCATAGTTATACCATAGATAATGTGTTATAGAATTGATGTATTGTTTTAGATCTAAAATTTTGAGGTTCTATTGATGCTTAAAAATATATTGTAAAAATGGTTCTATGCTGATGCCTGTATCCACATTCAAAAGATATCTTTTTTAAAGAATTATATATGATAACTTCTCTTATTTTATATTTCAGCTCTTAGATACAGAGGCATTGCAACATTTATAAAAAAAATGTATTGCTGTAATAAAATAAAAAGATATTTCCTGTCATTATTTATGTTAATCCAATTTATATTGTAGTAAGCTAGTATCTATAAAACATGTTGAAAATGAGGTATTTCTTTGACTAATTCAACCTTTAATGAGATCAAGGACAAATAGTTTTCCTACCGTCTGTTGTCTGCATTGGCATGCAATATTATCTCCTAGTAAGAATATAACCAAACCAAATTGAAAGGCACAAAGCAAACTCTTGGTATTGTGAATAAAATAAGTCCTCATTTCGGATAGCAACAAGTTAAGCAGGTAGCTTTGAGTAAAAGTATTCATAGTAGCTCCAGTATAAGGCAGCATTCAAATTGCGAGCCATCTTATAAACTCATTTGCTAAAATGTAATTAATCTGTCCGCATCCATCAATGAACATTGGTTTCGAAATGTTTTGTTCCAAGCATATACAGGATTTTGAGTCATTAATAGTAATGTTAAACAATTTACCCAAATATGGGAAATAAAGTCTTTATTTTTATTATAACAGTAGGACTGATGATTACATCTGATGTTTCAGATTTCTCAAATGGCGCCTAATTAACAATTGATCAATATGGACGGTGACAGGGAATTCAACCTCCATTGGAGGGGAGAGGTTGCAGTCAAGGTGAGCATTTTGTGTTCAAAAGACAATACTAATTTGAAAAATCACAGATTGTTGATGTTTAGGTAAAGTTATCAAAGACAAAACATGCCAGGAGCATCTCATGTTATGTCCACAGTAGTGTAATAGTGGTGAGCTCACCACTGCTAATCTTAAAGCAGAATATCTGGCATTTTGGTGATAGTTGGTCCCCAACTGAGATAGTCTGAAATTGTGAAGTTAAATATTAATTAGTCTTATAATTGTTGTTCGTACATATTACTTATTATGAATTAGTACCTAAGAATAGTAATTGTAAAATTAATCTTACATTCTTTATATGCCTTTACATCTTCTACCACAAGATGGTTTTCATGTAGTTAATCTTTCCGTATAACAGGGCTAATAAAAGTAATAATATTATGTTAATATTATATACTCATATAACTGAATAGATTGTTTTTTGTTTTCAGCATGATCCTGTTACAGTTAAAAATGAAGTGATATGTGGCCTTGACAATGTGCACAATTCCTCTTTTTCAAACTTGGTAATTTTTTTATACTACTACATAAAATTTAAAGAAACCTTTACTCACACTTAAAACACATCAAAAACATTGGATTGTATCCAGGGTGCACCTCCAAGAGCTGACCTATTTAAGCTCTTAATGTGAACCACTTTGATGTGGGTCTGATGCCCATACAATACTGCGGGAACCCATTACTGAGTTGCATAGGCTTTGTGGTAGGTCCACATAGTCTTATTTTCCATCCTTCTGTCTAACACAGTATCTAATGAAATATGTAATAGACATCATGCTCAAATATATATAGAATATATGTTATTATGGAGAATAAACTTAATTACTTTAAACTTACTTAGGTACTGTTATTAAATTTACTTAGTTTTTAACAATTTTAGTGCAGTAGAATTCTTTGTGAACAAGTTTGTTTTCTGATTTGAAAGGTATGGTTGCCCGGCGAAATTACAGGCACAAGACTTAACAATTTAATATCTCAGGGTCATGGGCAAAGTGCAGTTCGTCACTTGTGTATGCATCAGTTCTAGGCAGAGGTAACAACAAACAAACCTCATGCTTGTTCTAATAAAATAAAAAAATAAACAAAAAATTAAAACATTAAGAAAAACATGTGAACTTTTTAGTATGAGTACATTCTCCCCTTACAATGAATTTATTGATTTTCTGTTTTTTGCCTTTGCTGTATAGTAAAGTGTAAAACCGGTAATATAATATACGCGCTTCAAACTAGTTGTGATTATAGTGCATACTCTACCTGCAGTAAAACAAAAAAATATGAAACTAGCAAAGTGCGAGTCGTGTTCGCGTCAAAGATTGAGACAGATAGATAATACCTTATTGTTCACAAAAACATATCAATATGAAAACTTAAATGTAAAAATTACATAATATGTATATGTAGTGTGATATTGCTTTCGACCCCATCATCTCTGATCATCAAACTAACCTATCAATAATACAAGAAAAACTTAATATAAAAGACAACTATATTATTTTTCGTATATTTGCCATCATAAATCAATAAGCAATAACTACGTATTACATGTAAAAATATTAAATAGGCAATAATTTGTGAATTATCCGACGAAAGAGGCTTGGGTCCTATACCACGGGTCAAGAGCATAGTTTGGGAACCAGGTGCTCAATTATAACCCTATTCTTGTGAATGCCATTTTTGTCAAATAAATGATTATTATTATTATTATTATCATTTATTTATCACCACGCGGGTAATACCGCGGGGTAGCTGCGCCCCGCTGATGGATGATGAAAGTATGCTACATATAATCTTTCTCCTTGCCAAATTTAATTACGAGCTGTTCAGCCGTTTGGGCGTGAAAGCGTTACAAACAAACTCCTTTTTTACATTATTTATAACTAGCTGCGCTCCGCGGTTTATCCGCGTTGTGATGGATGATGATGATTATGAATCTAAATATACATCCATCAGGGACAATGTAGGATTCTAATTATAGTGAAATTTATTTTCACATGTATATACAGTAGTTTCAGAGCCTATTCAATTAAAACAAATAAAAGTTTCCTCTTTATAATATTAGTATAGATATTATTTAGGGTTTATTTATTTCTTTACCAAATATGTCTTGCGTCATGTGAGTGGTATATGGAGCCCTTGGTGTGTAATTATGACTTTTACTTGGCCGCTTTAAATCACTTATAATAATAATAATAATAATAATTAGAGCAAGTAACAAAAAGCTCCAAGGGTGGAAGTGTTAAAGGGCATAACGCCGGTAGTAGCGCTTCAGTGAAACTGCAGCACACCTCTCGACACCCTTTAGCCAGCCACACCAACGTTGCCCTTTCTGTCACCATTCATGGTGGCCTTTATGGGGGGCCCGTTTAGTGGGTGGCAAGTCACCACCTGCCCAAAAATTTTAAAATGAGACTGAATTTGGCAGGTGCCGTAGTCTCTTCCATAGCCCACTATCTTTTTATCACTAATAAAATCATTTCAATAGCCTTATCATTTTACCCATTTTTATAATAGATATACCATGTCACCATCCATCCAAAAGTTTCTGGTTTTTTTTATACTACTTTGTATTTTTTATACCAAACAGGCCTCTAAGTGTTGGCTACAGCCCCACTTATGCCTTTGTAAAGGACCGGATGAAATCCGTGATTTATTTTGAATAAAAGGAATAATAATAAAAATAAAAAAATAAACAAAAAATTAAAATATTAAGAAAAACATGTGAACTTTTTAGTATGAGTACATTCTCCCCTTACAATGAATTTATTGATTTTATGTTTTTTGCCTTTGCTGTATAGTAAAGTGTAAAACCGGTAATATAATATACGCGCTTCAAACTAGGTGTGATTATAGTGTATACTCTACCTGCAGTAAAACAAAAAAATATGAAACTATTGAATTATATTCTGCAAGACGGTACGGTCGACATTTGTCGGGCATGCCGCCGTCCTGGAGAGTCACTCTGACATATTATTTCCGGTTGTTCACATCTTGCTAATGGAGAGTACTTGCACAGACATAGCCAAGTAGCCAGGATTATTCACCAGCAACTTGCACTTCAATACGGCCTTATTGAGTCTGAGGTGCCGTATTATAAGTACGCACCTACGCCTGTTCTTGAAAACGGTCGTGCTACGCTCTATTGGGATCGATCTATAATCACGGACAGGACTGTTGTTGCTAATAAGCCTGACATCGTGGTGATCGATCGATCTCAGCGCCGGGTAATGCTTGTTGACGTCACCATTCCTCATGATGAGAATCTCGTGAAGGCCGAGAAGGACAAGCTCAGGAAGTACCTTGACTTAGCTCACGAGGTGACCGCCATGTGGGATGTTGACGAGACGATCATTGTTCCGATAGTGGTTTCAGCAAACGGCCTTATAGCAAAAAGCCTCGACCAACATCTTAAGAGGCTCTCGCTAGACGGTTGGATCAAGAGCCAGATACAGAAGGCAGTACTCCTTGACACGGCACGTATTGTCAGGAGGTTCCTCAGTCTGCAGCCCTAACCACCGGTAGTTTGGGTCATGCTCCACTGCCGATGGCAATCTAGGATTAGGTTTTTTATAATGTTTTTATTTTATATAGAAATATTGTAAAAAATGTAATTTTAAGAAAAAGAAATAAATAATGTGAATAATAATAATAATAATAAATCTTTATTTCAGGTAACATAAAATATATTTTTGTAGTAGGTATATGGGATACCTACTACAAAAATATATTTTAAATTACATGTTTATTAACAATAGATAAGATTAACAAACAATTAAAGTATAATAATAGAGTATATATATAAAGTAAATAGTTTTTTTTTTCATCCACAAGTGTTTGTGGACGAAATCGTCATTTGCGATTTTCGCTCTGGTGCACTGCAATCCATGACCGATAGATAGGACTACACAGGTCTTCAGACAGGCACTGCAGTATGGTATTATTCGATCTCCGTATTCTATCCCAAAAAGATGCAATACGTGATCGAATAACCGCAAAGAAATCAGGAACCCGCGCCTCAGCAAACATCCCCGACGCGCTGCAGAACCTAGGCTTTTTCATAAGGATGCGAAATGCGTCATTATATTGCACCCTTATGGTATGATAGGCTAGTCTGGTATACTTTACCCAAAGCTGACATGTGTATAAACACATGCAGTAAGCTTTGAATAAAGTAACCTTGACTTCATGGGAGCATTTAGCAAATCTGCGCGCGAGCATGTTACATCTGATTGACAGATTCCTTCTCTCTCGCTCCATGTCCAAGTTGTCAGTCATATCTTCGGTCATTATATGACCAAGATACCTAAACCTTTTCACAACCTTTACTGGCGAATTCATCAACATTACATCCGGTACGATCTCCGGACCCTTACCTGCGCGAAATACTAGCATCTCTGTTTTGGCTACGTTATATTTTAAGCCGTTCTTTGCTGCGTATTGTTCGCATACATCCAACAGTTTCCTTAGTCCGCTGATCGAGGGGCTGAGAAGCACCATATCATCTGCATAACTTAGGTTATTGAGGCACACACTACCAATATGGCATCCGACACTGGTGCTTCTCAGCTCCCCTATCAGGTCATTTATATAAAAATTAAAAAGGTCCGGAGATGTCAAGCCCCCCTGGCGAACTCCGCAGTCCAGTCTATACTCACTGGAGGTCGTGTCGCCCCATCTCACTACGTTGGTTTGGTTACCGTACCAGTACTTAAATATGTTTATGACGTCAGCCGGAACCCGAGTCGTGGTCAATTTGTTCCAGAGAATATTATAATTCACCTGATCAAATGCCCGACTCAGGTCCAGGAAGCAGGCATAGACCGATGTTTCACGTGAGAGATAGTAATTGACAGTGTGTTTCACACTGAATATAGCCAAGTCTGTTGATAACTCTGGACGAAAACCAAACTGCGCGTCATCTATACTTAGATTATTCACCAGTAAAGGCTGCAGAAGTCGCTCAAATATCTTACCTATCACAGTTCCCAGAGAGATAGGTCGGTAGTTAGCTGCATTCCCTAAGTTGCCGGTCTTATTTTTCACGATTGGCACGACTACAGTTTTCATGAGGCTCTCCGGCAAGTACGAATATTTAAGGCACAAGTTGTAGAAATCACATAATTTTATATATATTGTAGGCCCGGCGCTGAGAATGTGCTCGAGACTAAGGCCATCATGTCCTGGCGACTTGCCACGCTTCATTTTACGGACAGCTTTAACCACATCTGTAGTACTAAATATTACATTTTTAACACTAGAGATGTGAGCATTCAATGATGCCTCCGTATTTACGTGCAATTCCGGTTGGACTTTAAATCTCGAGAATAACTCTGCTATGTCTTTATGGTTCTTCAAGCCGTCAACCGTCACTGGCAGAGTCTTTTTTTGATTTAAATTCTTAGTTGAGTTCCAAAATTTTATGAAATTGTTGTTATTTCTATGAGAAGCTAGTATGTCCATTCTAATTTTTTCTTCATTAGTCTGGCACCATTTTAACTTATTTTTAAATTTACTACGCGATTTTTTCATACTTGTATATATCTCTCCAGTTGACGGTCTACCAGCGAGAAACCAGCAGTTAAAATGTATCCTCGCAATTTCGTGGCTACTTTTTACATGGTAATTCCACCCCGTCACTTGTTTTTTTCTTGGATGTCCACCAGAGCGAAAACTGGCACTATTTTTAGATGCACTTTGTAAATTACTAATAATACTAGTGTAAATTTTATCTATAAAATGTAAATGGTCATGTATATCTATACATAAATTATTATTATCACAGTCAGAACATTCTATATATGTATTAATATTATTTAAATTTTTATTGCACTCATCATGGTAACGACTAATTTGACTAGAGTTTCTCGTACCCCACAGCATACCCTGTAAAGGTTTTGCGTCAGCACACACGCTCTCACTTACACAAACATCACTCACATCACACGTCACACAGTGATCCAACCAACTACAGGTACCGTGCGACTCGCTTAGGAATGTGTAGGTATTACTATTTGGCCCGAGTTTGACCAGGTCTGCCCAGATCCAAGTTTGTTCGTCACAAAAATTTTGTAACTCAACCCCAAAAACAGATCTAGGGTGAGAATTAAAGTCCCCTACTACGTACACTGTTTGTATTTGACATTCTTCTATAATTGAACATATATTAGCAAGAATATCGGTAAATTCCGGAATATTATCAATATCGTCTTTTGGCATATAAACATTAAACACTAAAAAAGATTTCATTCCAACAGAAATTCGAACGGCTGCGAGCCTATTACTAACACATTCCACTACATTCACTTGGCTGAACTTTGACCTTTTCCACAGCAACGACACTCCGCCGTAGGGCCGCCCCCTGAGCACCCCCGACGCGGTGTCTACTGACGATTTAGCAAAACAATCAAACTCACTATCGATTCCATTAAAGAGATCGAGTTCGTGAGGCAATGCCCAAGTCTCTTGTAGACATATTATGTCTGCACACTTACAAAGAGATCGAATATGTTGTATACTTCTTTTAAATGACTTGCAATTAAAAGATACTAAAGAAAAAGTTGTATTGTTGTGACTATCCATATTAGTTTTGTAAGCTACGGTTATCTTGCGATCGTGTGTACTCACGGTATTTTCTGTACTTCACGCCCACTGGCCAAAAGTCGTTGCTGAGGAAAACACTTAGTTTACTTCTGCTAATAGTAATTCTAAACGAATTAAAGTCAGTCTCGTTTTGTTGTTTTAAGAGTTGAATGTCACTACACTCCTGTCCCATCTCCTTTACGTGTTCTTTATGAATATAAACAGTTGTGAAGAAAACCATGGTCAATTATTGTTTTGTTACAGACTTCAGATGACATGATACCTGACACAGACCAAATGGCAGCAGAAAACTTGATGTTCCTAGCTCAAGATGTGATTGGTTATACAGAGACTGCTGAGCTAGCAGATGACCCGAATGTGGAGTGTGTTACTGAGGAAGTCATCACCGATGATTGGGTCATATCTGGCGGTCAAGAGAGGTTATAGCTATAATATATATTCTTTTAAACCGCTGACATTTTGATTTGATTAATTAAACCAAGAACAACATATTATTGATCTAGGTTCTATAACCACTTTATAAATTGCCATAATGAAAATTAGTTACTAGTAGTAGCGTTAACCTTTGCATACAAAGTACTAGGCGAGTATTAATTCGAAGAGGGAGCTAAAACTTAAATACTAATGAAATCTACAAATATTGCTGGCCCAACTTAGATGTGAATTCATACGCGCGGCTTTGCCCCCGGCACGTGGTCAGCACACCATTTGGTCTAGCACTAATTAATTTGAAAAACTAAGGTACAGATCGCGGCTCATAAGTTGAACCAAAATGGTGGTCTTCTGCACAGGTACAGTTATGGACAAATAAGATAGACGAATACTTACTCTGCAGTGGTTAAAAATGAAACGCAACTTAAACCAAATATCAAATTAATAAAATTAGTCTCGGATTTCCTTTCAAATCATTGTATTTCTCGAACACAGTGTTGTGGGAAGTAATCGTTAGGTATTATTAAATAGAATAATTATAGGAATACTAATCTTAATCATTATTATTCACGGGCGTAACACCTTCTACATAATGTTTAAGTGATATTCTAGAACTTAGGCAAAGAGTTGCGATTTCATCTTCTATGTCAGTTGAAGAATCCAATACAGAATTACTACTATCAGAATCTCCCACTGAGTTATAAATTCTTCCGTCATATTATGTGTCGCTCCGTCCCCATAAGATGGTTAGTCAGATAGAGAGTTAAAATTCGATGCTCGGACCCGAACCTCGGTGGCCTAGTTAGTCAATGGCGTCTGACACGGAGAGTCAGAAGACGCGGGTTCGAATCCCATCCGAGGACGTGAATTTTTCTCTCTATAAATTTCAATTTCGTAATTTTGATTCACGGTCGGCCAATTTAAAAAATAAGACAACCAGGTTGGAGCAGACTGTACAGATTTTATTATTATTACTGCTTGAGCTCAGACAGTACATTATTTGTAAGATACTAAATATTCGAAACGTTATTTGTGGGACACTAAATAATCAATTCTTATGAGATTTGAGGTTACCTCTTTTTCTTGACTAGCTATTAAGACTGCTGTGATCACATATTATACCTAGCTTACATACAAATAACTGAAAATCCAAGTTCGAAAATGGGGGGAGAATATAGTATTTAGGAAATAATTAGGCCAACATAACTTCCGTGCAATTAATTCATATACAATTTTGTTTATTTCAGAGTGGAAGTACCGATGGATCACCTGTCTCACCCATTATTAGTTCTGAAAGAAGATAATGATATTGATGTCCCGTTGCCAACAGATCAAGTTAGTATATAGATATTGTGTTATAAATATATGTATACAGTGTATAGTTTGACACAGTTTGCTTTTAAAATTCATCTGATGGTAGAATCGAGGAAAATTGTTCCATTGAATGAGTTAGGGATTAATATTGATGGCGCGGCGTTTACAACGCCGTTACATCGTGGGTTAAAATCAAATATACGGCGATTAAATAAGAGGTGTTCATACAGAAACGTTTTCTTGATGTGCCACGTTGCGGCGCATTCGTCGCTCATTGGTGCGGAGTTATCGGAGGTTATGATAGGCGTGTTGTATGTAATAATTTCAGTGTTGCTTTAAGAATCTATCTTAAAATAGGTACTTGGAATTTTTTAACTCAGTAAATGCCGTCCTAACCTAAACTTACTTCATAATCATAATCAGCCCATTACGTTCCCACTGCTGGGAAAGTTTGACCATACTCCACCACGCGGGCCCAGTGCGGCTTGGCGGATAGGCTAGTGGGCAACCCATGTCCAAGTTTTCAAGCCGCCCGATGTTTATCGACATAGCCTAACGACTGTTGTTCTAAGAAAAACAACCGGGACCGACGGCTTAACGTGCTATCCGAAGCACGGAAGCTCTTAGTTGAATAATGCCACTAGCGGTCACCCATCTGACTTCGGACCGCAGCAAGTGTTGCTTACCTGTTATCGGTTAAGATCGTCAAGTCAAGCACCACTGCGAGCACTTAAACCTACTTATGACACATATTATTTTGGATTTTATAATCGGTGCGTGCATTTATTTATTAATTATTTACGTACCACGGAGCGCATGCGACCGGACTAAATTAACGCTCACGGGTGCATTTATTTGTGTATGTTTAGATTGTTAGGTATTGTATTCCTAAAATTTAATTGTAATTGTAATTCTAAAATAATAATAATAATGTTTTTATTGAACCAAAGATAAATAAGTTTACAGCACCTAGATAACTAGTATTTTACACTATATAATAATTTGAGACAAATACTATAAGGCTTAGGCTAGTTACCATTTTTTCATTTACCATTACCATCCTATGATAATATTTCATCCTTAGAGTATATATATATATATATATATATATATATATAAATATGATCCGTATGCAGAAGTATGACCAGTCCTATCGCAAAACAATACGAGTAATATTTAGTCGGCGAGCAATATTTTATAACAACACTGGAGCAGTTATGTCAGCGACACAAGGCCATTCTCCGCTATGTAAAGGAGTGAGGCTGACTTGAGTAAATGCTGGCAGGGGGATTGCACAAAACACACAACCCAAAACAACCCACGAGGGACGTTAGTGTAGGCCTTATCGCCCCAAAAAAAATTAAAAGAATAAGTTTTCCGGAAGCAAAATAAAAGAACTAGTAACTTATTTTCATCGGTAAGTAGTATCACCATCGAATAAAACGCTATACAATAGATAAGTGTGTATAAAGAATTTGCTGACGATCGGCACAAGCGGACCGGAATAAAACGCGCGCTCTATAGCTCACTTATGTATACTCTAAGATTTCACCTTTCTTTTCGGTCCTTTGTATTTCCAACCTTGATATACCTTGCGCCTAGTCGTACATCCGCACCAGTGACACTCCATAAATTCGCCGCTATATTACTACTAACTTTTTGCCTTTCAATCAAGTGTTGCATTTGTGTTGTGTTGCAGGACGAGTACACAGCAATGCGTCCATGGCCATGCGACTTTTGCTCGCGTCGGTTCCGCAAGAAAGCGGCGCTGATGAACCACATGGTCGCCCATCAAAACGACCGGCCGCACGCGTGCAACTTGTGCGGAGTGCGGTACGTGCGGAAATGTGATCTCATGAACCATCTCAAAGTGCACGCATATGTGCCGGACGACGCGGACTCGCAGGATATTGGTAAGTACTCATACAAATTTGTCAAAAATTGTAACAGTGGGACATTGTCGAGACAATAAAGTACTAGAAGTCGTCGACTGGATTTACTGCTCATTGCAATTTCGACTGTGTTACCTTTTCCCGTCGACCCGACATTTTACCGAAGATATCCCAGATATCAGCCTGTACGAGATTAGAATGGCCTTGAAACAGCTTAAAAACAACAAGGCGCCGGGTGACCACGGTATCACATCGGAGCTTCTGAAAGCGGGTGGAACACCGGTACTTAAAGTCCTTCAGAAGCTGTTTAATACCGTCTTACTCGAAGGTTCAACGCCAAAAGCATGGAACAAAAAAATGGTGGTGCTGTTCTTCAAGAAAGGTGACAACACTTTACTTAAAAATTACAGACCCATCTCGCTTTTGAGCCATGTTTATAAGCTGTTTTCGAAAGTCATAACGAACCGTCTCAGTCGCAGGTTTGATGAATTCCAGCCTCCGGAACGTAGGTCGTCCACCGACACGGTGGACAGACGACCAGATAAAGGTCGCAGGACGACGTTGGATGAAGGCCGCTTCCAACCGGTCCTTTTCGAAAATTATGCGGGAGGCCTGTGTTCAGCAGTGGACGTCCTACGGCTGAGATGATGATGATGATGACCTTTTCCCGTATAGCCATGACGCGACTTGCGTGTTGTTTTTAATGTCAGTGTAAACAGGTTTACTTACGAACGGGAAACGAAACGCCTGAGTTCTATTTTCAATGTCTGTGTGGCGCTCTTCTTGCGTTGAGGATGGTTACAATATACGGCAGTAGTGGACTGTATAGACGTGTCGTAAGAACGTCCGCCCACCCTTGTTTTGCTGGGATTTCGAGAACGTAGTCGAAGAAAACGCGGTACTGTAGTATACGTCGTTGGTGCGTGGGCGTTCCGAGGACAGATTCTTCCCTACTTGAGGCCTTTTAGTGGTTTACTAGCGTAGATGGAGTGCTAGATCGAGTGCGAGTTCTGCCGCATAGCATAGTCCTATATATCTATGAATTTACCGTCGGGTAACACGTTGTCTACTCACATCGTATCGAAGCGGTCTCCAACCATAATGGCGTGCATATGCGGTGTTCAGTAATGAGTAGATTACTTTACCTGCGGGCAGAGAGGGTCACGGCTACCTAAATAAAAAAAATATGTTCAGTGAAAGTGCCACGGTATTCGAGATATTTGACATTTTCTTGGTCGCTATTTTCAATCCTGTGACCTGAATTCTCGAAATTTTCTGTGTGTTTGTTTGCAATGTAATCTCGGATAAGTTCGCTATCAAATTCAAACAGCCACTTTAATGTCGCATCGTAATTTTTTTTACTTTATAATATTTTTTATCAAACATTTTCAAGGAGAAAAACTAGTGCGTAAGTTTGGAGCTCCTGTGGTGAAAAAAATTGTATGACCACCCAAGTGCCCATCATTCTAAAAACTTGCATAGTTCACTACGGTCCTAAAATGGCATAACACGTTACATTTTGATCATCCAGTAACTGATATTAGCTCATAAAGTGCACCAAAGTTGAAAATTTCAAGTTCTAAATTCATACAATTGTTTTATTTTGTTTGTGTCACTGCGTTTTACTGCTAAATCTATTAATAATTCTTGGAAACTGATAGCGGCCCATGCGCCAGAGGTACTGTCCTTATCTTTTATGGATCTAGTTAAAGAGATAGCTAATTACTACCTGGCTCCCAGCTTGCCTGTGTAACCTTGAGCCCTTTGACTTGTTTTGAAAGAAATTTGAAGAGCAAGTTAGTGTGTTCTCATACTGCAACCGTACTTCACCTTGCTGATTATTTTCCTTACTACTGCGAACTATAACTATCGATTTTGTGCTGTGAACCCCGCACTTGATTTTTGCCTTGTGTGTTGGCTTACTACGCTACTGGCTAACTTACGCACTAGTTTTTCTCTTTGAAAATGTTTGATAAAAAATATTAAAAAGCAAAAAAATTTACGATGCGACACTAAAGTGGCTGTTTGAATTTGATAGCGAACTTATCCGAGATTACATTGCAAAAAACAGACACAGAAAATTTCGAGAATGCAGGTCACAGGATTGAAAATAGCGACCAACGGAGTGATTTTTCCTAAAATTTAGAAAATGTCAAATATCTCGAATACCGTGGCACTTGCACTGAACATATTTTTTTTTTGTTTGGTTAGCCGTGACCCTCTCTGCCCGCAGGTAAAGTATTATCTACTCATTACTGAACACCCTGTATATGTACACATACGTGGGTCGTCCTGCGCACATAATAATATGTATGCACAAATATAGGCCGTCCCGAACAAAGTCCGTCCGAGTGATTATATTGTGTGTCTGTGTGTGTGTTCGTCTGTGTTCGTGTGTGAGTGTGTATGTGTGTTCGTGTGTATGTGTATCTACGAGGGTGAATCAAAAAATTCTTGGAATCAATATTAAAAAATGCAAAGATTTAAATAATAATATTTTATTTTTCTACATAATCTCCCTCCAATGCAATGCATTTAGAATAACGCGTTTCTAACTTCCATATTCCTTGCGAATAAAAATTATTTTCTTGACTCTCGAAAAAGTCCTCTACGGCAGCTATAACCGCGTCATTATCGTGAAATTTTGTTCCACGAATTTCCTCTTTTAATTTTGGAAATAAGTGAAAATCACTTGGGACTAAGTCCGGAGAATATGGTGGGTGGTCAAGGAGATTGAAGCCAGCACAGCGGATTGCGTTGAGCGCAACTTCCGATCGATGAGCAGGAGCGTTATCTTGAAGGAACAACACGCCCAACGACAGTTTTCCACGACGTTTTTCTTTAATCGCTTCACGCACTTTCGGGATTAAATTTGCATAATAGGGTCCAGTAATCGTCTGGCCTTTTGGCATGTAATCAATAAAAAGGATTCCTTCACTATCCCAGAACACAGAGGCCATAACTTTGCCAGCGGTAGGAGCAACTCGAAATTTCTTAATGGATGGAGAGGATGGTCGTTTCCAAGACATGCTTTGTCTTTTAGTTTCAGGATCAAAATGGTGGACCCACGTTTCATCCATGGTGACAAGACGACGGCAAAAATTATCCGAATCACGCTGGAACATTTCGAGATTACGCTTGGAAATTTCCAAATGTCGCTTTTTGTTTTCGTCGGTTAACATTCGTGGCACCCATCTTGCAGACACTTTTTTGAACCCCAGTGAATCAATTAAAATGGATTGAACGCTACCAAAAGATATCTTTAGGATCTCAGCTATATGTTTTATAGTCATTCTTCTGTCTTCCAAAACCAGATTCATAACCTTTTTGACATTTTCTTCTGTAACGGAGGTTGAAGGCCGCCCAGAACGCGGGTCATCTTTACAGCTTGATCTACCTCTTTTAAATTCAGCCACCCAGTACGCAACCGTAGAATAGGGTACAGCATCACCCCCTAATGTCTGCTGAATGTCCAAAAAAATTTCCTTCGTAGACATTTTTTTCAAACTGAGATATTTTATCACCGCACGTAACTCACTTTTATCCATAATTTTGACTTTTTAGCAACTCGTTGCACAAAAAAATTTATTACATGCGAACGAACTAACAAAAACAAGTGACAGTCTGCATAAATATAGTGTGATAGACACTCTTTAATTTGAATATCGAACTTGATCCAAAAAGGCTTCATATATATGCACTTCTAAGAACTTTTTGATTCACCCTCGTATGCTTCTTATTGCAACATTATGCGGTGGCTATAAGGATACTTTTTCTTTGCTACCTACTCTCTGTTTGAACGTCGCTTTGCAACGAAAACGAACAACGACTACTGGTTTTACTAACCAATGCATTCTCGACTGTGTTTTAACGTTAATATATATATATAACTTAACGTACATATTAACTTAACATAACCCGATGACTGGTTTGTGCAACGAAGACTGCTTCTATTTTACTAGTATTGAGAAACGGTCCTATCGTTGTAGAGCTGAAAGCCATCCTAACTAACAGTTCATCTTTGCAACGCTCCTAAAAAATTGGAGCACATTAATAAGTATTTAAAAAGTCATTATGTCTCTATTAATACCTAAACAACAGAGAGAAATAGAACGACGTTGAAATTCTCACGAGCGCCAAGCATATTTTTAGTTTCCTCAGTCATTTTCATATAAGCATATTCATGGCAATAGGCTGGCCCCATATTACATGGGATCAAAATAAATCCGTCGACTCGAAACACAGGTGTTTTGCTTACCCTTTGGAGGATATACTATAGGTATGACAATTTGTAATGTTGTGTTTAAAAATGACATGACATGTATTGCATTATTTTCTTTAAAGTTTATTTTTACCGTGTTTTGAGTGTATTACACTCAGACAAAATAAAAAAGTCAAGACAGATTGTTGTGAACAGAAAAGTGAGGCCGGGTGAAACTATGCCTCGGGGTGTCCATACATATTTACATACAAAACCTACAACGAAACTATGCCTTGGCGCGTCAGTCAAACTATCGCGGCGCGTGGAAGCAACACGTAAAGTTTTAATTATCATTTAATTTAAATTTATTAATTATTGATATTTTTTTAATAACTTTAACATAATTTGAATTACCATGACAGTACCGAGTCACGCACATATAGTTTAGAAAACCGGCCTCACTGCTCTGTTCACGACATTCTGTCTTGACTTTTTTATTTTGTCTGAGGTATTACACCAGCACTTTTTTCCTTAAAATAATTTCTGAGAAACCATATGGGTATATTTGCAAAAATTAAAAAAGACATGTTATATTCTGGTAGGTTTAAGCCGTACCATAGAAGTTAGTTCATGCGCGCCCACCCATCAATAGAGGCCCCAGTTTTATATGAGACCGTGTAGCATAGAGAGATCAAGCTGCCATCTTGGATTTATGTGACGGATCCAGATAAAAAGTTTATAGTTGGGTGCTCCAGGCTCTATTCTATTCATATAACAAATTTCATCAAAATCTATGCGGTAGTTTTTAAGTTATGCGTGAGCATACATACAGACGGACAAACATTTTTTTAGACGCACACTTTCATATTTCTTCTAAGTACATACGTTTTGGCCTCTATTCCTTTATTATAAGTAAGCTGGCATGAATATTTTGTTTCAGAGGATCTGCTAGAGAACAACCAAATGATCAAACCAAAGAAGAAACGAGGGCGGCGGAAAAAAATTCCGGAACCAGAGGAGGTATTATATTTATGCACCAGTATTGCAGGAGGTATTATATGTATGCATTAATCATGCTCTTGATACTTTATGAAGACTCGCAAGTTTCGGTATTTGTCCTCGGTCCTTGTAATGGTGGATTTACATCAATCAAAAGTACTCTTCTGACTATATAGTGCAAATTGTTATTCGGGTGGACGCGGACGAGGGGACATGCCGAGAGAGCGTTGACGACGCGTGGTACAAAGTAACTACGCCATAGTAGGGGCAAAGGAACATTCGCTCCTTTCAATAATCTCCAGGTTAGCTATATTCGTTTAACATAAAGTCTGCAATAAAAACTTATAATTTATTATATATTCAAAACATCAAGACTAATCCGTGACAAAAACGAGTTTTTATAATAAGAGTATATTATAAAAACTCGTTTTTGTCACCGATTAGCCTACTAGTTGTTAACGGCCTATGTTCGATTATCATCTTTTTCATGTTTTTTGGCCATTAAATTTTATCGCAAGGCCCTGGTGATCAGACCTAACGCCGGTCATAATTGTAGTTTCCTTAGCCTTACAGTTTGAATAAATATTGTCTATGCAGGTAGCTGAATGGTCAGTTATTCTAGTGGGCTCAAAGAATAAATAATTCAAATGGAATGATTTAAACAGTGCAATTAGGTTTGTTTTATCTGATGAATCTGTTAATAGATCGATGTTGAAGTCACCACAGATATATATTTGTTTGTTACATTTAGAGACTTTTTTAAAAATTGATTCCATTGTATCCATAAAATTTTGAAAATTTGATTTATTCTCTTTACCATGTGGTGGTCGATATACACACAACACTAGATGCTTTTCCACCTCTACACAAGCTACCTCACTGACACGTTCTATCGCACATCCGACTAAGCCATGCCGCTCTTTGAACTTGATATTGTTTCTAATTAATATAATACAGCCTCCTCCTTAAGCGGATGTGCGGTTGAACGAGCTACCCACCTGGAAATTACTTATATTAAATAACATCATATCTTTTTTAAGCCATGTTTCGGTAAAGCACAACACATCAAAAGGATGTTTATTTAAATGAAGTTCAATGTCAAGTATTTTGCCAGAGAAACTATTAATGTTTTGATAATACAATGTCATATCAGATTGTTTCTCTTTTGTCTTACTTAAAAGTTTAAACAATTTATATTATTAGTACTTGTACTTAGTACTGTTATTTCATTTGAACACTTCACTATATTTCCTATAACTGCGTTAATATTATATGTTACTTAAGTAGCAATTAAATTCCTATATCTCTTAGGTAGGTACATCATATCCCAGGTCAACTTAAAATTAGTAATAAAATTATTACAATCAAAAAATTAAAATTTGTCACTGTGACGACATGTCATATTATACATTAATGTATTTAATGAATGAATGTGCTCATTCTGTCTTTTTGTTAGCACATTCGAGTATGGAAAAGATATTAGCATTATTTTGAAAGCATTAAGTTTGAGAAGAGAGGTAGTTCTAATAATATCTTTTCTGTCAATACCTAAACTTTGCCCTAGATAGACAACCACTATTGTGGTATTATCTATTTCAGAATCTATCTAAAATATTATCTTTTCAACCAACTCTCAAAACCAGGAGTATATTATCAAGTCGAGGTGTATATTTTTATATATATCTTCACGAAAAACTTTTCACTTTACGAAGGTAGATTATAATACTTTATAGTATAAAAATATAGCGATCGCAACTCTTTCCTGAATAAAGTTATGCAATAACAATTTTTATTTGTTTAAACCCTCTTCCGGAGATTAAGTTTCGTAGGGATTGAGTTATGCATGATACATATAGCATATTAAACCATATAATAAACCCACTGTCGCGAATTATTTCCATTTTTTTGCAAAATATCGCCTAATTTGATTGGACGAGAGGGCGCAGGCGGCTCAGTGAGTGCGGCGGGGAGGGGATATGGTTACGTTGAGCTACTGCCGCCCGCCGCGTTTATCAATCACTCACGCAGTCATCTTATAAATTATAGATATTAGGTACAATAACAGTAGGTACTTGGATTATTAATTTTTTCGATAGGAATTTTTTTCTACAGGGATCTCATGTATTTGTATAAAAACTATGAGAAAACCAGTGAACTTGTTTGACTTTTATCATCTGAAATCGAGTGAGCGAGCATCCTCTGAAATCTGCCGCCTCTAGGACGCTGCCGCCCCTAGGCCGCCACCTATACGGCCTAATCCAGGACTGGGCTTAATACTATTTGCCTCTACCGGCACTTACAGAGTGACCGGATGTGTGACGAGTGCACATTGCACTCAGGCAGAGGTGTGCTAGGGTCCAAACCTTGTTTAAATAAAAGGACAGTGCCTTTTTCACATGGCAGGATTCGTGGGAGAACATGACGTCGGCACGCACGCAGCAATGGTCACGGCGAGCGCGGGAGCCGGCCAGGCCTCCGCCCCCTTCTCCGCCCGCGCCCCCTTCACCCCCCTCGGAGCCAGCGCCACCTTCCCCTCCGCCACCCCCTGCAGACCCCTCCAGACCGTTTGTCTGTAGACAATGTGGGATCGGATTCGCCAGGGAGAAAGCCTTGCAGTCACACTCAAGGGTGAGTTTGTAAACACATGTGAATTTTGATGTTATGTTCTGCACCTAGTTGCGTTGGCAGAAGCAGGACTTCAACAATCGTTTACTTGTTTTTGCGTCGCGAAACGTTTTTAACCGACTTCCAATAAAGGAGGCAATTCAATTCGACGCGTATAGTTTTTTATGTGTAATTACGCATTACTTTTTACAGAGTAGTCTGATTTTGATTGGTAGTGTTCTTTTTTTGTTTGGTAGTGTAGGTATACTTCCGAGGGTTGTAATATAATTTCTTATATGACCATATTTCATTGCATAAATCCTTATTTGATTGTATATTTAAAAATTATTTCGATACTGACTAACAATATGGGAAATTTAAAAATTAAAGAAAAAGGATGGAAGGACACAGAGGAGACGTCACGGAAAAATAGATTTTAATTTGGATTTTAAGAGAGAGAGAATGGATTCCTGAAAAATAAAACCAATTATTACTTTTAAGATTGGATCGATGCTATAATAATAAAACGCGTATCACTATGTGACGTATATCCCCATAAAAGAATGGATTTTAGAATGAGATAGGCTTTACCATCGACCATGGAGCCATTGGGCTTGAGAAGGACTGACTCGATGTCATAGGCCAATAATAATGAAGAGTTCGCCGTTATAAAAAGGACTCCGTAAAGTGAAACTTGGTCAGGTCACGTTATATATTTAATATATTTATATTACTAATCTTACTTTTATTTTATTATTAGCTAGTTAGGTATTCTTCTCAATCTAAGTACTCGTATCTATACGTTACATGGTCCCATACAAATTCCATCAAATTCGGTAAAACTGTTTTTGAGTTGCAATCCAATAATTGAAAAGCGTTTTGCCTGCCTCGATAATATCGTAATAGACGGTGAATTACAATCGATCCCGTAAGTAGCAAGGGTTACTAAAAAGACAGGTTTTTTTTTGCCACATAATGAAACCTGTTTCACAACTTAAAAGGTCAATAACCTGTCGAAGTTGGTACCATGCGTACAATATTGTGATAATAGGTACTTCTGAATTATCATGGTACCGACTTCAACAAGATTCAGACTTTAGTGTTGAAGTCGGTTCCATTTCAATGTATTTTTTGTACTGAAAAGATTTGCGTTTACCATGCGCCTCATTATATATAATATTATTGTTCGTGTAGATTCACGGCGGTGATTCCCCAATGGAATGCGGGGAGTGTGGAGAGTTGTGTTGGTCGCGCGAGTCTCTGGCACAACACGCAGCCCAGCGTCATCCCCACCTCCCTCCCACCTCTGCGCAAGACACGTACAATGACTCTGACTCTGGTACGTACACGCACACACAAACACACACACATACGAGTACATACACACACATCACACATACATGCACTCTCCCATACGTGCACAATGGTAGCAATTACCTTGTTTTGAACACTAAACTAAACTAGCGACCTAAAATCCATTTTTAGTAAATAATGGGAGTTGATCTAAAATTACCCACATTTGAATAGAATAATCATATATTTAGAATAGGCATTCTATTTGTATTAACAGAATAAGAGCTCATTCATAGTTTAGAGAATTTTAGTTTCCCTGGTAGTAGTAATACCTGGATAACTGCAGAGAGCCAGCTGTTCTCACGACTTTCACTCCATATAAAACGTATTAATTTGTACATTCCTATGTAATTGGAGATTATATCACCAGTATATTCAGATTTAATAAACTGTGGATTGCTATTCGAAATTCAAATAAATTTTATTCAAAATCTGTGTTATTTCTAATTTCAAATTCAACCAATTGTTCTTAGATAGTGTATTGTTTTTGTGAACGTTGGTGGGTGTTTTTCAAATAGTTTGCTCGTTGCGTAATGGAATTCCACCCAGAATTAAAAATACATTTAGTAACAAATAAGTTTCCATCGATCGTAATAAATGTCTAATTTCATAAAAATAAATAAATTTCAATCAGAAAAGTCTTACATTTAGAAATAAATTAATTTTTTTAATGGGATATGACAACAGAAATTCCATTACGTCAAAAAGTTTAGGTAAGTTAAAAATGAAATCCATTGGCTATTTGAGTATAAAATATATTAAATTATGAATTTACATAAACATGTCTCCTTAAACATAAAACTTATTTTTGGTAATCTAAACAAAACAAACACTTTTTCTTTGGAAATGATTCCTCTACGCTACTTTATAATACGTTTAATGGCACAATTTTTGTCTTTTATTTGGCATTTTAGTATATAATATGTCATTTAAATCATTTAAATTAATAATACGGAAAGGTTAATTATTATACTATGTTTTAATTTTACTTTGAATATTATTCTCAGCAAAAATATATTAAATTAAATCTAATATTATTACAGCCACAATAGGACACGAGACGTTAATGGAAAAAGACGTCACGCTTAGGAACTATAAGGCACAGTTTACATGAATTAGAATTATTCAACTTTATAGCTTACTTCTTTTAAAAATACTTAACTGAGGAATCAAATTTTAAAGAGTTAGTCAACCCTGTATGACATTTCCTTCAGGTGATTTTGTGGTCAAACGATTGCCTAGTTTGACGTAAAAAAATACTACCTCTTCTAATCACTTAGACACACTGAACAAATGTAGTCAAACGAAGTTGTTTCACTACATGATATGCAAACCCATTTTTTGCATACCATGCACTTTGCCATTTCTTGCAGTATGAATCGTTGACGAGTTTTACAAATACCACAAAGGAACGTTCTAGATGATAAATAATTCATGTTCCCCTTAGTTTGGTTCTCTTTCTCGACTTTTGGCAGTAATATCTTTATTGCTCTTTGTTTGGCCTTGTCATCAAAAGATACTCCACAAGGGTTAAGGGGTTTTACTCTTTTAATAGGTGGTGTAATCTGGATCTGATCATCAAAAGGTTTATGGATTTTAACTCTTTTAACGGACTGTGGAACTTCAGCGTTATATATAGTTAGTTATCTTTGGAGAATCAACTATCGGAATGTCTTCTGGAATTTTAATGTCGAGAGAGGAACATTCATCAAATGTAGAGGACACATTTTCTAATGATCCAATATCCATTGACAAAAGATCAGTTTCTAGAATTTGTGCATCGAAAGATTCATTGAGATCATTTCCATCGCATTTAATATCCATTTCATCAACAGCTATGGGTGAGGGCCAGTTTGTAAGATCTTCAAAAACTGGTGGGACTAGTGATGTGGATGGTTTTGGGCTTAAAACCAATGGCTCCGGATCTGGACAGACAACCAGCGGAACGACAGATGGCTCATTTGTCATAATAGCAGGCAACGAAGTCTCTGATGCTTCGATAAATGGATCCAATTGATCCGTCACAAAATGCGTTTTGGGATGATGGCAACGACACAAACCACGCATTTCACCACAGAAACAACTCAGTTGTCGGTACTGGATCTGATGAGCTTGGACAGAAATGACTTGGTGCAATTGCATTATTCCAGGCACCGCGCGTAAGCCATCAGGGATCAGTTTCTTAAAATTTTGAACGTCGTCATCAGACACATAAAAGCACTTAACAGATTTCATAGTGCTCTGCAAAATATGACACGCTTCAGTCGCGTTAGTAATATCATGACCATATGATACTCTTTTGTCAAGTTGTCTTTTCACGGATCCTCCGATGCCATCCGCCATACTTTTCCCATGCCCTGCTTCGGTAAACGACCAGGTTGAATACGCTAATTTCAATTTCTGCGTAAACAAATTGAGCAAATAGAAATTTTTCTTTTGCCGATACTAAGTGCTGGGACCGTCCGAAAAAAAGTGAATTATTTTGGTGTTAGGAAATTCTTCTTTCGCTAATTTTAAAGCAGGCATAAGGTGCGCCCAGATGGCATAAGGTTCGTGGCAATTATCGTCTGACACTGTGACAAACGATTGCAATCGTTCTTTTCCGAGAATCACGCCACAATGAAGAGTGATGGAATTTTTGGATGCACCAAAGTGCATCGATTGAATTTCTTCGTTGTATTTACATTCGTAATTCTCAGAGAAATCACATAAGATACCTATTTCATCGTCTTTCATGTTAGTGACACAAGCGCGATACTGGCGTTGCTGTTCTTTCCAGTTAAAATAATGCGTTTTAAATGTAGGTAATTCTTTTTCGAACTCCGTGATTAAGTCTCGTACGGTGCCTTTTATTTGCTGCTTTGTAGTCTTTTTCGTCATCATCTCTTGGCCTGCTTTTTCATACTTATGAACCACTCTTCCCCATTTAAACCAAGTTACTTCGTCTTGAAATTTGTCTTCATTGTATTGAATTCTTAGAATTTTGCACTGTTGACATTTGTTGTACATGCAGTCGTAAGATTTAGTGTCGCACGCGACGTTGTTTAACAGATCTATAGTGCTCTTATAAGGTATGACTCCTTTGAGTTTCAAAGCATCAAAAATGAACTCCATATTACTGTGTTTTATACACATGCATGTATTTCTGGTTATCGCACTTGGTGATAGTACGTAATAAGGCTTGTACCTGAAAAACGTAGTAAAGCTATATTTTCCACCATCATCCTTGTAAATCTGATAAAGATTTTGCAAAGTGTCGACTAGGTATCTGATTTGCACTTTCTTTTTATTTTTAGTCCTCGTTTCTCGTTTACCAGCTGTGCTTCTACTAATATCATCTCGACTATAAAACTTTTCTAAATCCTCCACGATGTTCTTATTCAGGGGCTTCTTTTTGAAACTGGGTTTTCTCACTTGACTTTTAAGACCTAGAAATTTGCGTTCAGGTTTTTTACACATCTTTTCACCAATTTTTAGAGTTACTTTTTTAATTATTCTTTTCTCGGTATCTTTCTTGCAATCCGTGTATACTTCTCGCATTGCCACCTCCATTACTTCTTGTCGAGCTTTGAGCTTCTCATTTTCTGTCTGTAGTAAATGCATTTCCTTATCGTGCTGCTTTTTTGCTCGGTAAAGCTTCTTCCTTAAATTTTGTAGCGTTGTTTTATATGTTTTAATTTTGTTCAAAACTGTCTTGTAATTGTTACTCAATTTTCTATGTTTGATTTTAAATGAATTAGAAACTGGTTTCGATTGCAAAACTTGTGTTGAAGTGTTGGCTGCTATAGATGGTTGTTGTGCTGCTGCTGGTGCCTGCTTTGTCTTTCTTTTCTCTTTTTGATTCCGTTTCTGTTCCCTCCATCGTTTTCTTCTAGCGTTTTTTTGCTCTTCGGTTAGCTCATTTATGTTTTTAAGATGTTTCTTCAGTCTTTTAAGCTCCTTTTTTTATGAAGTTCATGCTTTTCTGGGTCTTGTTTTATTTTTTCCCTGTATCTTTTAGATCGCTCTGCAGCCGTCAACGCCATAGTGAGTTCTATAAACAAATTTGCTAGCTTTAATCTAGACCTGTGTGATTTATGTTATATATATATATATATAAGTACCTAAAAATAATTAATTTTAGATCTATGGTAATGGGTTCGAATCCCTGCCCTACCTACTCCTATCGTCATTTCTGAAATACAAAAAATATGTGTATAAAACTATTTATTATAGAAGCCAGTTCTTTCCCAGTTACAGTTACGGTAAGTAGTGTTATGGTTTAAATTTAAGTTTAGTGTTAGTATGCATGCAGTGTGTTGGTGAATGTGTTCATGAAGATGTGAGGGATTAAGAGTGTGTATGTGAAGAGGGTGTGTAAGTATGTGTGATTGTGTATGTGTGTAGGTAGCGGCTTCTCAATACCCAAGGCCTCGAATGACTACGAATAAAATCTATATATTTTGTTTAATGAGGATCTTCTGTAATGAGATTAAACCAGACGGCAGCATTGTAGCGTAAGGTCTAATCATCTGTCAAACAAAACACATAAGCATCTAAGAGCGGCTTGTAGTTTACGATTGCTTTAAATCATTAATACAGGAATATTCTTTCTTAAAATGCCACAGTGATGTGCAGTGCCTATGTGTGTAAATAAAACTTTTGCGCATCTGCGTTTGAGCTGTCTTTAACTCACCTACTTTTCTTTGCAAAAAGTGCATTTACAATGAATTTTCGGATAAAATTACACTGGCATAAAATTCAGTACAATTTGACAGCTGATCAGACCTGACGCCTGCGAAGCGACATCTGGTGGCAGAAAAAATATCGAATATCCTCATAGTACTACATAAATAAGTTAGGTCACTAGGCGGGCAAAAAACCAGACACAATGTAAGCCAAGCCTAATAATTCCACTACGTCACATTTGGTGTTCCACTAATACAACACGTTGCGTAGTGGATGTGACGTAAGACACCGGTATTGAAACAAACTCCAAAATGCAGCTGTTTTTAGCATGATTTTACTAAATATAACATTGAATTCAGATTCTAGATGTTGGTAATTGTTAGCCACGAAAAGCTGTAAGTCAAACAGTCAATACTTACATCATAAAAACTGGTTCGTAGTGGAAAATAAAAACAACACGACGTGACGCCCGGCCACTATTTCACACCAGAATGCGACTGGTGTCAATTTTAAACAAACATGGCGACCGTTGATTGGCTAAAATGTTGCCAGCAATCAAAATCAACAATACTAACTTTAGTAGTCTATAGTAAATTTTTCGGTTAATATAGTATATCGATGTAGCGTATGCGGAATTTTCCACCAACGTTGTTTTCAGTGACAAAATAAAACCAGTATTTTATATTATTTTGAACTCTAACCCGCTGTAAACTAGGAATATTATTGAATCTGGATCATATGATCTTTCCAAATAACATAAACTATTGAACAAGAAATACCTCACACTGTAATATATTTCGTTCAAAACGGTGTAAAAAGAGCGTGGGACACTAAAAAAAACATGTCTCTTCTGTCGTATTTTGCCAATATTGAAGCAAAATAAACAGAATTAAGTACTTTTCGATATGTAAATAATCAATTTTTGAGTTATTTTGTTGTATTGAGACTTAAAAAAAAAGTCTTAAATAAATAGCCTGCAGAATTAGCTCGAAAGTTATAGGACACGTAATTTTCGCGTAAACATTTTATTTGAAAAACTCCCTGGTAGTTTTTGGCGCCATGGGTAAACTGACTTCGAATCTGAGTTCATATGTGGAAATACCGCTGCCCAAACAACACAAAACATTAATGCGTGTATGGGCCTAACACTGCTTGCATAAACACTGTCCGTTATTGGTTCAATCGTTATAAATCTGGAAATTTTGTGTTAAAGAACGAGCCTCGTGATCGGCCAGCCGATCAATTCTTCTTAGTTCGTGTGGTACCCACTTTCTAGCTTTTTCTACCGACTTCCAAAAAAAGAGGAGGTACTCAATTCGACTGTATTTTTTTTTTCATGTTTGTTACCTCATATCTCTCGATAGGGTTAACCGATTCTCAAAATTCTTGTTTGAAAGCTGGTGCTTCCTGTGTGGTCCCATTTAAATATTATCAAATTCGGTCTAGTACTTTTTGAGTTACACTCCAATAACTGAATAGAATGGAAGTAGGTATTAAAATTGTTATCTTTCCGATTTAACGCAAGTGTTTCAATGTTCTTTTGACACTAACTAACTCCAAGGCCCGGACCAAGCTCCGCCGTAGATTGAGTTGGATACGTTTCCACTATCGATTTCAATTCGTCGTTGTCGACAATGGTTACCGGCCGAGCTCCATTTTCATAGGTAAATACCTAATATTTAGATTATCAAGATAAAATAATAATAATGTGAAGTTGAAAGAAAGTGTAGGATTTCACACTTAAATAGTTGACGTCAGTAGAAACTTTTAAATTATAAATTATTTGTGTAACTCAATGTAAATTCTTATCCTAAATGCACTAGGTGACGACATGGATTACCGTCTATCTCCCGAGTCTCAGCCGAGCGGAAGCGGCGAGCGCGCTTCCTATACTTACGATTCAATGCGAGGGCCCGAACTATTCTGCTCCGATTGCGGCGTCGCTTTCCAACGGGCTGACCTGCTCAGGAGACACGTCGCGGCGGCTCATAGGTCAGTATACCGCTCATACACGAGTATATTGTGTTTTGCTTATATGATTTCATTTTGTGTCGTGCTTTCTAACCATATCCCATGATAGGGTTGACGCGAGGCTGACGATGTTGCTTGATGTAACAACGTTTGCCGTTACGAGTATATTGTGTTATGCTTATATAATTTCATTTTGTGTTATGCTTTCTAACCATAATCTATGATAATATTGACGCGAAGCTTACGATATTGGCTGATGTAACAACGTTGCGTTAAGGGAAATGTTGAAGTTATAATTTTGTTACCAGTTCTGGTATAGAGCTTCGTTCAGGCAACAGTTACTCCCAACGATCTGCCATTATTATGTTTAAAATTTGAAATATATTTTGGTAATTGTAGAGGTGAAAAACCTGGATTACATCAACACCCATCACCCAAGCCCACAAGTGCCCACAACACAAGCAATGAAAAAAGTTTTCGAGGTAAAGAGGGATGAGACTTATTGGTTTAATTTGCAAATTTTATTGGTTGTATACTGCGCACAAAAAGTGTGTAAGTGCGCGTGTATTATAGTGTTAAGGATTAGACTCTTATTAGCGTTATTTATATTAATTTTAAATTATCACCAAGACAGTCTTTAATAGTTAAACTGGTTTTTTAACGTTTTTATGAATCGATACTATCTTTTGAGCAGAGCCTAAAGTCATGTCCATCGATATTGCGGTCGAAAATGGCAGGTTAATTCTTTACACCTTAACAATTTTTATATATATTAACCACACAAACAACAGCATTCACAACATTCGTAATGATTATCTTGCGCAGGCGTTGTTAGGTGGGAAAGGTTCATATATTGTTTCGTCACCTATTGGTAGTAGCAGGGAGGAGTATCATCCTTGGCAGTAGTAACTGATGCCTTAACAAAGCTTAATTACCCCGAGACACACATTGACAAGCAAGTCGTTGCGCTAAATAATTTTAAATATCAAAGGCAATGTTTTGTAACTTCGTGTGTTTTTTAGTGAACTTGGCTTGCGTTTTCACTTTCGGATTATCTTAAAACATGCTGGCATCACACAAACCCCGGATGAACAAGCCGCATATGGTTAAATGATTTCTGTGGAGCATCTGCATTTGCTGTGCACCTGATCAATTATACACATTGTCTTTGATTAGATATATTTTCTTATTGTGTGCGTACAAAAGCTCGGAGACCGTTTCGGGCGTCGTTAGATAGTAATTACTGAACACATTTGACTGTATACGGCTGAACATCTGTGAAAGAAAGGCACGTTTCAAGATGCCGCCAAAAGTCTTGCGCTGTTGCTCGGTGATGTTGCCCGCCCACTCTCGTCAATCTCTTTTTTCTATAAATGTAAAAAGGTTAAGGTTTTGCGTTTCGACTTCATCCTTCTTCATCATGTAAGCCTGGTAGACTATAATGCGTTGCTGATTAAATCTAATTTAATGATTGATCTGATTCACGAGCCAGTGCCATATATACTCTTCTATCTTTAAGGCTTGTTGTGCTAATCAAAAATATTTGTTTTAATGAATTCAGCAATAAATAAATTCCAACACAGATCAATATAAAAAATATATAATTTCAAGAGGAAGAATTTTTGAATACTCTAGGGCCTTTATTAATAAACGTTGCGTAACCATAGATTAGGCGTAACATGCTTTGTCTTGCTTTCACGCGTGACATTTACTGCAAGCGAAAAATCGACAGATAGATGTTTTAACTACTCCGGGTGTACGCCAAGTTTATTAATAAGGCCGTAGGTGTATCGTGGAGTGGACATGTATACTGACTTCTTGATCATTAGTAATTTCGTTGTCTCTTCAATGATGACATCGGCTGGAAGTATTAGAAAAAGGGCAGAGGAAAAACATCGTGGATGCGTTACAGAGTTTTATTTGCAAGTGACAGTCAATACACCATTGCTATGTTACATAAAGTATTCATAGAACATGAGATAACTAGCTATAATAGGAATAACCTACAGAGATGTAATAGTAAATTGATTGAAAGGTTTGGATGAATAAACGATATTTGTGAGATACAGGAATTGTGGAAGAAGAGGTTGTGGATGTGTCCTCTTTAAGTAATAGGTCATATGAATAAGAAGAGTGTAGTGACCTCGCCAACATCCTTTACACAACACAATCATAAAATGGATAGGCAAACAAAATATGGAAACGACCAGTGTTGCCAACTCACTTTTATTTGAGTGGCTACTTTTATATCAATCAGTTACCATTTTTAGTCTAAATTGTGCCAAATGTGCTAAAACGTATGGAGCGCTAGGGCTCATAAAGTAGCTAAAATGTAGTAGCTAAAACTGCACTAGAAAAGAGAGAGTACATCAATGTGATGAACATGACATTATATTAACCTATAGGCGTATTCTTCGTTTACGGTTTGCCGAAGATTTAAAAATACGATATTGTATAATTTGGTTTTATGACAGGAAATGATATTGTTTATTAACCAGATTTGCATCCAATTTAGGTTCATAATAGATACAATATATACAGATTATATAATATGAACTTAATAATAGAAAACAATACAATAATTATGCTGAGTAACTCGTCAGGTGATGGGTGTGTGATATTGTGCCCACGTTGGATGTAGTGAGCTGTGTCTCCTGGCTGTCTATCATCTGGCCGTTATAAGGTAACAAAACCTTATAATTTAGGAACTACTGCAGCGCGATTGAAGTTATGAGCCCATAAATAGTTGTCGCGTTTTAATCTCTCATCATGGTCTTTGTTTAGCGAGATTTATTCAAACGGCCTGAAAGATGTTGTATAATTGAACTAACTATATAAATTTGATCTTAATCGTGTCAATATCTCAATTCGTTTGCATCGTCGTCTACCATGTCCGTTGTATAGTATAAAACTGTAGTTGATCGAGAGTGGGTGGGTAAGCATGACCGACGTGTTAAACGTGTGACGAGTCCGTGAGTAACGCTTGTGGTGCAGTTACTTGCGCGCTGGCGGGGCAGGCGGGGGAGGAGGGGGAGCGTGGGGAGAGCACACGTGCGATGTTTGCGGCGAGGTGTGCCGCGACGCGCTGCAGTTGCTCGCACACGCTGAAGGACACGCTGAGCGTCCCGCGCCCAGGTACCCCCCCCATACACACACACACTATCAATATTGTTATAGCACCCACATACGTAAGGCTCAATTCACACCGAGATGACAGCGGAGGACTTATTTTAATGATACGAAGAAATCAACATTGCAACATCAATGATGGAAAGCATTCAGTATCTATAGTCTATACCTATGCCTTGTAGGCCAGTAAAAACAGAATTTAACCTCGCAATAAATTTTCGATCCAATTTTTTATTTCTATAAGGTTAAGAGTCACTAACTGAGCATAAAATCGCAAAATGCTAACAGATACAGGTGGGCATTCAAGAGTCATATTGAAAAAAATTTTGAACGTTATCTTGGAAACTATACACTTTAGGGCAAAATTTATTAAGACCATTATTATAGAGAATAACATTTTGCATCATTTATTTCTTGTAAACTTTTTTGTAAAACTTCCGTTTGCGATTTATGGCCCATTTAATGAACCGGTTTTTCTATATAAAAAAAACACAAAGAATACTACCAACTTTATCGTAGCGTAGAGCATACTGAGCTCGAAAAAAATTCTTTACATCGTTCTTCCCAGCCCCTCCGTTCTCATCAAAACCGGTTAATTAAATAGGCCATAAATAGTAAATGGTAAGTTTTAACAAAAAAGTGTGCAAGAGATAAAAGATGCGAAGTTGTATTCTCTACAATTATGGTCTGAATATATTTTACTCTAAAGTGACTAAAGTTCTAAAGTTTCTGTTTAAACATTTTTTATCAAGATGGCGCTTGAAGCTCCACCTGGATCTTCCTCCGTCATTCTTGGACACCTCCATCTGTAAGCATTTATTGATTTTATGCTCAGTACCTACCCTAAAACTTATAAAAACATGACATTTGGGTTTTTAGTGCGCGAGGAAAAAACGGCTACTTTTACTGGCGTATTGATAGACATATTTAATCTGTGTTGTATGATTCCGAACTTAATCGTATGTGCCAACTACAACAGCTGTTGACGTTTCGGTGTGCCTGTGTAACTGAATTGTAGTCTTATAATGTCGTCATACATTGTAGTGGTGCCGAGATAAAATTGTACTAGGTTGTGTTGTAGTAATTTTGATCTAATCGTGATTATGCCTTTTATATATATAATATAAAAATGAACACCTCTTTTTCATGGTCACGCTATAACGTGAGGACGGACGGAACAATTTTATCCAATTTTATCGTGTTCATTATTGTCAGAAGGTCCTTATGAAAGAAAAACCAAGGAAAGATGGGAGGTTATGGCGAGGCTGAAGCCCGAGCCTACTACGCGAACGAAGTCTCGGGCAATCGCTGGTGTATAAATAATAATGTTATTTAAAGATCAAGTAGATGACATACGACCCGGTTTCAATATCTTTATAGCCTATCATTCGCCGGTTCACCTTACTAGAGATAGATATTTGACACTATTTGTATCGACGTTATGTCCACTGAGTAGGTGGAGCGTTATATGGTCAATAGCATAGGTAAAAATAGTTAAATTGAATGTGGCTTGTAGTTGCGAACTCAAAATAAAGCTTTAAAAACTACCAAATCGAATTTGTGTAATATTATTTGTAATTTTTTTGTCATCTAAACCATTGCATGTCGCACACGCATAACGTGGCGTGTAACGAAAAGGGTATCTATAATACATTTTAAATAAAACAAAACACGCCTTACATTGTACTTTGCTATTGACATATCCTGGCTAAAAGTCTTCAGTTTACATCTATTGCATTGTATACTTTAGAACAGGCGTGCGGCTTTACATTATATTACATTGTTTACTCTAGAACAGTCGTGCAGCGAGGCTATCGCATGCAACTGCCAACTATCATATTGCAGATTATAATAACTATTTATTAGAATTTCTTTGTGTCAACAGGGACAGAAACTGCAGATAGTTTCCATATTTAAATAGTATAGATATAAATAAACCCTTAATAGATCCACCCAATGAATAACATACAAGTATAACTTACAGTCTAATGTTTTGTTTCAGGATAAAAAGATCCTCAAAGGGTCGTAGTAACGCGTCAATATCCAGCAATTCCCGTCAATTTCCATGTAGGGAATGCGGTATGTATTTTCTCTAATATGATTGGAAATTATTTCATTATTTTTACTTCTTTGATTCGATATTGCTCTACTGGTAATAAACGCGAGCAGCGTCCGGAAATGTTATATACATATAACTGTCGTATGATATTAAATAAAAATGGAACTAACTTATTCCGAAACATGGCAACCAAGGATGTAAAACTTCCACTCCAGCATTTTATTTGGCTATATTGCCGAAAGTTGCTAAACTAAGGGCATATTTTTAGAACATGCAACATGTGTTGCATGATGATACATTTGATCGAGTGAACATATACGGCCTTAATTATAAACGCTGCTTAACTTTATGCAAAATCATTTAGTACGACGCAAAATATTTTTGCTGTGCACACTACTAAATAACGTCATTTAAAGTTAAACAGCGTTTATAAGTAATGTTCATAGGTTTTAGCTGTTAATTATATACATTTTATGTGGTATGCCATTGTACTTTTCTTTATGTACATACTTATCAGAGATTTGTTTATTTGGGTTCACAGTTTTAAAATTCAATCAAATGAAATAGTTGTGTACAAACAAGTGTGTTGAATATAATATGACATTCGTATGCTCAATGGACACACATTTCCGTGCCTAGCAATTTTCTTAAATTACATTAGATACTGATTTACATAACGGAAACATTTCATCAATAAAGTTGTATGGTTAATCGAAGAATTCAGTGTATCTTAGATGTGTTTTTTTGCTCATAGTGTGAGGTGTAGCATGAAGAATACAATAAAACACCTTGAGCTCGTTAAATATGAAATGCCCAACATTCAATATAGAGACTGAATAAAGAAATAGATGATGTTAGTTATTGCATAATGTTTAGCTAGAATAATCACTGGTACTTCAATATAAGCTAACCTAGACAATCACTGGTACTTCATGATAGGCTTACGTAGACAATCACTGGTACTTCAAGATAAGCTTACGTAGACATTTACTGGTACTCCAAGATAACCTAAGCTAGACAATCACTGGTACTTCAAGATAAGCTAACGTAGACATTTACTGGTACTCCAAGATAACCTAACCTAGACAAACACTGGTACTTCAAGATAAGCTAACGTAGACATTCACTGGTACTCTAAGATAACCTAACCTAGACAATCACTGGTACTCCAAGATAAGCTAACCTAGACAAACACTGGTACTCCAAGATAAGCTAACCTAGACAATCACCGGTACCCCAAGATAAGCTACGATAACCAAATATAAGTTTATTTCTGATTAACAAGCGTTGATATTTGCTGTTGTGTATGTTTCAGGCAAAGTGTTCGGGTCGCGCAGCTCTCAGCAGATACACATCCGGATACACACGGGCGAGCGTCCGTACGCGTGTCGCTTCTGTTGGAAGGCGTTCGCGGACGGCGGGACGCTCAGAAAACACGAGCGGATACATACCGGTACGTACATTACCTTCATAATGTTTTCCTCATAGACAAAGTAGAGTACCAGACTCGGAGAGTAATAATTCGTATATATACTTACATAATAACTAATTTTACATAATATAATTGTTATGATTTTTATATGAAACGAAAATCTGTAATAAAAACAATATGTAAAGTTCTAGCAAGATAGCTACATAATTTGGTTTTAAAACACTCGTGTTTGAATACCCCTTTTTATTTACACAACAGCTGTTGCATAAATAATTAATATGTTAATGCATAATAAAGTTTGAAAGCTAAGAAATGATTATATGTCTATGGTAAAGAAGTGTATATTGTTGTGCAGGCGAGAAACCGTACGCGTGTGCCGTGTGCCCGCGTGCGTTCAACCAGCGCGTCGTCCTGCGAGAACACGTTCGTTCGCACCACTCCGCGCCCGACAGGAGGGCTAATGGTATGTAATTCATATTATTTGTAATAAGAAGTAATAAGTTTTAAGCCATTTTGGAGACCGATTCACTAACGTCCCTAGGAGGGGTACCCTTATGCGAGGCCTTATCTGGGTCAGATCAGGACCGACAGCAATGGAAGATTAATCAATAAATTTTGCAAAAAATTCTGTTGTATACCCAAGTCAAGAAGTTATTTCAAGAATTTCATTTATGAAATTTGATGAGTTGAGTTTCTGTGTGAAATTTGATCAGTTAAGTTATATAGATAAGAAAAAATATAACTATTTGTCATAAAAATTAAAGATTATTAGTGTTTTTACAAACTAAATTCGGAAAATTAGGCATTAACCCGTCGCGTGTCGAGCATACACCATGTGTACGTACAAAAAAGTGCTAATCCATGTCGCGCGTACACCTAATGTATACACATTTTTATACGTCTGGTTTGTACCTGTTGTCTCTCAGTTTATCTATGAAAATCTAATGTATGTAAAGAAAAACATTAGCAGTTTTGATAAAAGGAGTGATGCTCATTCCATCAACACGCGAAATAAGCACAAGCTATCCGTACATGTAACGCGTCTCCACAGAATAAGTCATTCTTTTATGGGACAATGTATACGATTCTATAATAAAGTTCCCAATGTTATCCGAGATTTGTCTATTAATAAGTTTAAAATTACTAATAAAACTAAACTCTGTCAAAAAAGTTATTACAAAATTTCGGATTATTTGGAGGATAAAACAGCTTGGGAATGATCACTCCAGGATCTATCTACTCGTGTACTAAGATATCAAAGTGTAGCGTGTCTTGCCCTACTGATACCATTATTATGTTCTCTTTTGTAAGGCAACACACTGGAGCTAATATTTGTAGTACCTAAGTAAAAACATTGTAAAAACATCTATATAAAAAGAATGGCCCCGAGTTTCTTGCCGCTTCTTCTCGGTAGGCTCTATATATTTTGGAACGCAGCGGTAGTCTTTAAAGTACATTATAATGAAAAATTTACGTTCATAAGTGCGTCTTTGATGCCTAAATTGAATAAATGATTTTGACTTTGACTTTGTAACTAATTTTATCGGATCAAATGCACTCCACCGGTATAAACTTGCTTTAAGCTGGTCAAAATATTCAAGTGTAGTATTTTTATCTGAACTTTTATGCGTAGTTAGCCCAGCCATATTAGGTTAAAAAGGAGTCAACCTCGGAATGAAAGATAATAAGCTGTAAATTGGTATAAACCCTTGTTTTGTCGGTCTTAATGTTGTCTAAAACAACACAAATGTTATCGTGTCCGCGTCTTAAGATATTGAAGGTCAAAGGTCATAAAAATCGGAGTTTCGCGAATATCTCGCTTTCTATTGCTTAAATGAGATTTGCAACTATTATAAAAGTTGTAGAGTACAAAATTCTCTACAACTTTTGTTTGATCTTTTTTTTCATACAATCAACCGTTTTTGCGAAGAGTGCGCCGCGTACAGTCATATATGGCCTATTGCAAGGTGGAAGTGTTGACAATTGTCAACACTTCGACCATTATCGCTACGACCAACAAGTGTAGCAGCTCATCAACATACAAATCGTGTCTACTACCAGATTCAAACGTGGTTAGGGAAGGACTTAGAACCTCAAGACTCATCCAAAAACGGTTGTGGTTTCCGCTGTGGATGCAGAAAATCAGGGCTACTATGTTCTTTAGCTTGCGGCTAGTGCAATGGACAAGCTTGCCTCAACGCTTCATTATATCCAAGTAATCCCGATGAAGAAAGCGCATAAGATCCTGTAGTTCTGGAAGGTTTGGAGATGAATATGACCGATAGTGAGGATGATGACAATGAATTGAACATTTTCAAGCGACAACAAGAAGAAGACGACGAAGAAGAAGAAGATAACTAGCTTGCATTTACAATTTTATTATAATTAAAATCAACAAACATTATTTTAATAGTTGAACTCACATTTAAATAAATGTATAATATGCTATATTTAATGATATATTCCCTTACTGTCTTTTTAACTTAAAATATAATCAAAATATATAATCCAAAATTAATAATATATTATAGTTAAATAAGTAGTTAAATATAAATAATTAAGTCACTTATTTTAATTAAATGTAAATAATTAATAATTAGTGCATAAATGATGGGCATTGTTTAATAATTATAATTTTTTAGTAAATAATTAACTTTTATTATTTTATGCAGTGGTGGTACCGGCTACGAATTGTACCCCCCCTAACTTTTCCCGTGGGTGCCGTAAGAGGCGGCTAAGGGAATATCCGGGAAATGGGCAGCAGCATTTCCCACAGTCTGCGTCAACATCCACTGCGATCACCAAGACGCCTGCCAAGCGTGGTGCATTAAGGCAAATCCCCCCCATGACAATTAACATTAAACCACGGCCCCCAGTTCCCGGCAGCTCTGCTATCCGTGGCTACGGTAGCGGCCATTGTAACGGTGGAGCAGGGGGTGCGAAGAATCTCCGGCAGAGATCCGGCTACCAATCCCAAAAACGACCCCTGGCCCTGGCAACATACAACACACGCACGCTCAGGACCGACGAAAAGATGGTCGAATTGGAGGAAGAGACGCTCAAGTTACGCTGGGATGTCATGGGATTATCTGAAGTCCGAAGACAGGGACAGGACACGATAATTCTTAATTCCGGCAACTTGTTCTTCCACCGGGAGGGAGACCAACAATCCCAGGGTGGTGTCGGGTTCCTCGTCCGCAAGTCTCTCGTTAACAACGTAGTGAAAGTCGATAGTGTGTCGGCTAGGGTAGCGTTCCTTATACTCAGAATAACCAAACGGTATTTGCTGAAGGTTATACAGGTATACGCACCGACCTCGGCACACTCGGACAATGAAGTAGAAAGTATGTACGAGGATATATCCATGGCCATGCATACTTCTAAAACCTACTTCACTGTTGTAATGGGAGACTTCAACGCAAAGCTAGGCACAAGGAAACGTGATGAGTTGAGAGTAGGGCCATTTGGATACGGGCAGCGGAACTCGAGGGGACAGAGGCTGGCTGACTTCATGGAGAAGGAGGGACTCTTTATGATGAACTCCTTCTACATGAAGCGGCCATCCAGGAAGTGGACGTGGATGAGTCCCGACGGTTCCACTACGAACGAGATAGACTTCATCATGACGACCAATAAGCGCATATTCAATGACGTCTCTGTGATCAGCAAGGTAAAAACCGGCAGCGATCACCGCATCGTAAGAGGCGCATTGAATATCAATGTCAAGCTTGAGAGGTCACGTATGGTGAAGTCTACGCTCCGTCCAAATCGTGCCCAAATCCAAAACCCCGAAAAGTTTCAACTTGAACTTCAAAACCGTTTTCAGTGCTTAGCTGAATGCGACACAGTGGATGAGTTGAACAACGGGTTGGTGGAAACTGTCCAAGCGGTTGGGTCCGAATTCTGTGAGACCAAACGCCGCAGGAAAGCTCAAAAACTCTCAAAAGAAACTCTGAAACTAATGGCAGAACGGAGCGAAATGAGACTGCAGTCCGCAGTTGATATGTCGGATTACGGTAAACTCAATAGACGAATTTGGAAGTCCATGCGACACGACTTGCGTGCTTATAATACTGCGCGTATTACGGCAGCAATTGAGTGGAACCAGGGCTCTAAAGTGTTTGCAAAGGATTCGTCTATTGGGCAAAGCCAAATGACAAAACTGAAGACCGAAAATGGCAGTATCGTTTCATCCAAGCCTGAGATTCTGAGAGAGATTGAGAGCTTCTATCGACAGTTATATACCTCGACGCGCGAACCCGTTACTGAAGCAGCTCAGGACACCAGAGCAAAGTTAGTCCGACACTATACCGAAGACATCCCGGACATCAGCCTGTACGAGATTAGAATGGCTCTCAAACAGCTTAAGAACAACAAGGCGCCAGGAGAGGACGGAATTACGACTGAACTTCTGAGAGCGGGTGGTAGACCGATACTTTTAGTCCTCCAGAAGTTATTCAATTCTGTCATCTTCGAAGGCAAAACACCGGAAACGTGGCACAAGAGCGTGGTGGTGCTGTTCTTCAAAAAAGGTGATAAAACCTTATTGAAGAATTATAGGCCCATATCACTCTTGAGCCACGTGTACAAGCTGTTTTCGAGAGTCATCCCGAACCGTCTCGCACGCAGGTTTGATGAGTTCCAGCCTCCTGAACAAGCCGGTTTCGAAGAGGCTTTAGCACCGTAGACCATATTCATACACTACGGCAGATTATACAGAAGACCGAAGAGTATAATCAGCCACTGTGTCTAGCGTTTGTGGATTACGAGAAAGCCTTTGATTCTATCGAGAAGTGGGCCATACTGCAGTCCTTGCAGCGATGCCAAATTGACTATAGGTATATCGAAGCGTTGAAGTGTTTATACAGCAAGGCCACTATGTCAGTCCGATTACAGGACCAGAGTACGGAACAAATTCCATTGCAGAGAGGTGTGAGACAGGGAGACGTCATCTCTCCGAAACTGTTCACTAACGCATTGGAGGATGTTTTCAAACTTTTGGACTGGAAAGGATGTGGCATCAACATTAATGGCGAATACATCACTAACCTTCGTTTTGCCGATGATATAGTTATAATGGCGGAGTCGCTCGAGGATATCGGCACCATGCTCAACGACCTCAGTAGAGTTTCCCAACAGGTTGGTCTTAAGATGAACATGGATAAGACGAAAATCATGTCCAATGTCCATGTTCCACCTATACCGGTAATTGTTGGAAACGATATACTCGAAGTTGTAGACGAGTACGTCTACCTGGGACAGACTGTCCAATTAGGTAGGTCCAACTTCGACAAGGAGGTCGCACGAAGAATCCAGCTCGGATGGGCAGCGTTCGGGAAGCTTCGATCCATCTTTTCGTCCCCAATACCTCAGAGCCTGAAAACCAAGGTTTTCAACCAGTGTGTGTTGCCAGTGATGACTTATGGCACTGAGACGTGGTCCCTTACTGTGGGCCTCATTAACAAGCTTGAAGTCGTTCAACGAGCAATGGAGAGGCCTATGCTTGGGGTTTCCCTGCGTGATAAGATCCGAAATGAGGAGATCCGTAGGAGAACTAAGGTCACCGACATAGCTCTCAAAATTAGCAAGTTGAAGTGGCAATGGGCAGGCCACATCGCTCGCAGAACTGATAACCGATGGGGAAGAAAGGTTCTCGAGTGGCGACCACGCACCGGAAGGCGTAGTGTAGGCCGGCCCCCCGCTAGGTGGACCGACGACCTCTTAAAACTCGCGGGGAATCGCTGGATGCAGGAAGCGAGTAGCCGGTCCAAGTGGCGTTCTATGGGGGAGGCCTATGTTCAGCAGTGGACGTCTTCCGGCTGATAATGATGATGAATTAACTTTTCAACACACTTGCTCATAAAGTGGCTCTAATTTCACCGCAATTAGGCACATAATGACACCTGTAACCAAACTGTGACTTTTTCATTGCTATTATTCACAAGTGAGTTATAGAGTTTTTTTATTTATTTTACTGGTTGAGTTGCTTTGTTCTTAAAAAAGTTTCGATACAAAAAGATCGTGTTCGATGATACAAAGAACTTTTCAACACACTTGCTCATAAAGTGGCTCTAATTTCACCGCAATTAGGCACATAATGACACCTGTAACCAAACTGTGACTTTTTCATTGCTATTATTCACAAGTGAGTTATAGAGTTTTTTTATTTATTTTACTGGTTGATTTGCTTTGTTCTTAAAAAAGTTTCGATACAAAAAGATCGTGTTCAATGATACAAAGAACTTTTCAACACACTTGCTCATAAAGTGGCTCTAATTTCACCGCAATTAGGCACATAATGACACCTGTAACCAAAATGTGACTTTTTCATTGCTATTATTCACAAGTGAGTTATGTATAGAGTTTTTTTATTTATTTTACTGGTTGAGTTGCTTTGTTCTTAAAAAAGTTTCGATACAAAAAGATCGTGTTCAATGATACAAAGAAATGAATGTAGGTACCTACCTATTGATTGCTCGTTTCATGAAACTTCGTATTTAAATAGATAATTTCAACCTGTACGTGTTTAATAAATAAAAATTTCACTCAAATACAACTTTTCTTTTCTCTGTTATAAAAGAAACTTGCTTTTCCCCATTTTGTACGTGGCTGAAACGCTATCTGCGAATAGCCAAAAAAAAAAGAAACCTCAATCTTCTAATATATGGCTGATCGCCATTGATTGATTTGATTTTTCAAGGACTTTATTAATAGAAACGTTGTTACAATGCTGTTTACAAATGATCTTATTCTATTTGTATACAAATCATGAAATTTTTGTTACGTAGACTGTGTCGCCTTTATAAACATTTAGATATATTTTATCATACAATTATATTTATTTTTTGTTGACATCATTTAACTTAAGAATTGAAAAATAGGGTATGTGCAAGTTTTAGTATGGACCCACATAATATTTACGGTGTTTGAGTTACAAAATGTACGCTTTATTATAATGTATAATAATAAGAATGTAAGTGGCGGGTATTCCGCCAAATAATCATGCATGCACGGCCGTAGCGGCGTCGGCTAGTCGTCGTGATGAGTCACGGAGGAAGTAGTGATGGGGCAGTCGATATCGATTGTATGTGCGAGCGTATGTCATTGTACTTAGTCTACTTTTACCAATTGCAGATATTAGACTATTACGGTGTAATGGGTTTTTATGCTAATAAAATTTGCGTGAGATTTTTAAAATAAAGTCTTCAAGATATGGGTACCTTATTCTATTGTGTAAAATTTTTAGGTTTGTACGAAATGGTGTGTTATACGATATTTTTCGGGCTTTTGAATAGTTTGAAGTTTTTTATACTTGAATTCTGCCAGACTGGACCAGACAGGTGCTGCGTAAGTTATCTTACCAAAGTAGAATAAATTATCAGTTTAGTTGAGGGACTTAAAATGGATTTGCGATTTAAAATAGAACTCAGTGAATTTAGGGCTCTTGCACCTTTCCTTATAGTTGATTCAGTGTTTTTGTTCTAATTAAGTGTCTTATCTAAAATTATGCCTAAGTATTTTACCGATTCACTACACGCTCGTCATTGTTAGATGCGCGTGCATTGGAAATCTGATTAATTTCTCCCGTTTAAATAAAATTATTTTCTTCACAAGTGTGTTGAAAAACGTCGTATGATACACGTGTGTATTGATTATTACCGTCCTCTGCTCTCTTAAGACCCTCACCTAACGGCTCGGGACTCAATGGCGCCTCAGCGGTAATCACCAACATTACACACTTGTAGCATAATGTACTATTATACAACGTACTGATAACCGTAACTCACGCTTGACCTTGCATCAGGCCATATATGACGGTACGCGGCGCACTCTTCGCGGTCTACCGCATAAAAGGTTGAGCGTATGAAAAAAAAGTTCTAACAAAAGTTGTAGAGAATTTTATACTCTACAACTTTTATAATAGTTGCAAATCTCATTTAAGCAATAGAAAGTGAGATATTCGCGAAACCCCGATTTTTATGACCTTTGATCTTCAATATCTTAAGACGCGGACACGATAACATTAGTGACTTTTGAGACAACATTAAGACCGACAAAACAAAGGTTTATACCAATTTGTAGCTTATTATCTTTCATTCAGAGGTGAAACCGCTAATATGACCGGGCTAAGTTCGGAAAGACGCCGAAAGAGGGTATGTTACGTTACAGTGAACACCAATCGGAAAATGTTACGTCACAAATTGCAAAACATCGTTGTTATTGACGTTTTCATGGAACACAGGCTGTAGCACAAACAATTAAAAAAGTATTCTTATCGCATACCTCGACGCGTCACGCTACGGCGTACTTATAGGGGTAGTTTTGAAAAATAAATAATAGGTGTCTAATTATTTATGGTAGATAATATATAAGGTATTTGTTAATTAGTGCACAATATTGAACGTGGTTGGGAATCGATAACTGGTCATGAAAGTAAAAGTAAAAAATGACATATATTTTATTATTATAAAATATCTATTTGTTTTGTTACACCTAGCTGTAAGTTTTCCTAAAATTGTAAAATAAAAAAAAATAAATAAAATAATAAAAAATATATGTCATTTTTTTCTTTTACTACCCATATTCGCCGCTCACCGGCTAAGAGCCATAGTGCGACTGAACGCACGGCCCGATGCACCGCTGCATCGCAGAATAGACAGCAGTAAATACGCGAGACATACCTACTCGCTTAGAACAGGTACAGCATGCGGACGATGACCCGCCCGAACCCGCCGTCGTTTAGGCATAAGACATCAGCTGCGTAGACATTTGCGAGTAGGTAGGTTCGTACGTCGTTGTACCTATTCTAAGTGGGTAGGTATGTCTCGCGAAATCACTGTTGTCTATTCTGTGATGTAGGGGCGTTTAGTCACGCAATGGTTATTAGCAATGAATATGGGTTAATAATAATAAAAAATATGCAATTTTTTCCTGCACTATAATGACCAGTTATCGATTCCAAACGACCCCATTCGATATTGTGCACTAATTAACAACGACCTTATATACTGAGAGTTTGGACTCGTTAAGTAAAAAAAAATGTCACCCGTGCAAACTTGTACTCCCCATTATATATATTTTATCACAATATTGAGCGCATGGTACTGGCTTCATAAAGTTATATCACACTTTAGCGTTGAATTCGGTTGTGTTTAGGAAAAAAAATATTTTTCATAATTTTTTTGGGATAAAATGGAGATTAATTAAGGTATATTATATAATTAACCAATTTTTCAAATTCACCAAATTAGCTTATTTCATAATATTTGAAATTTCCTTTAACCATTGTTTAAACTGTGTACTAGCTGTCCATGTTTTATGATAAGGCGGCTAGTGTCAAATAAAACATAATTTAGTTCGCGAAGGTTTTAAAAAGTACAATACATTATTATACTAAACACTTCTGCTAATTTGGTTACAGGGACTTCCACGTATAGCTGCGTAGTATGCGCCAGGCCTTTACATTCGAGCGCAGAGTTGGTGCAACATCTGATACAACACTGCGACGCAAACACCGCACTCAAAAGGCAACCTCAGGTAACTAAACACGTCATTACTAATCAGTAGACATCGGATTATATGCATTTGCATGTTTGCAGGCCTACTAATGGTGATAAACGCCAAAGTTTGCACTTGAAAATATAGAAAAATCCGTTATAGTGTATTGTCACAAGAATAATTGTGAATTTAAGATTTAATTAATATTTTGTATGACTGTATGATTTATCTATAGTGTTAAAAAACAAAAGCAGAACTTTTTTATTCAAATTAGCATTTTGATAGTGCATATTTTGGGCATATTTGAGACTTAATAATGAATATTTGCATGCATATTTTTGGGATTTTGTCAGTGTATATATTCTGATGTCTACTCATCAGCATAATCAGCCCATTATGTTTTCACTGCTGGAAATCAGGTCTTTCTTTTATTGAGGCGTTATGGGCCATAATGCGCCATGCCCCAGTATATTAGTACTCTACCCCTGGAAGTTGTCAGACCATAGCCGAATAACTCTAGTCCTAAGACTGGTGTCTGCAATCGGGACCTACGATCCCAGAAAAACGAAACTGCTTAGTTGAAATACTAATTGCATTGACATATCATGGGGTCGGAAGGTTTTGTAGGCAAGAGCAACGTAGGTAGTCCATCTACAAGGTGGACCGATTACCTGGGAGGCCTATGTTCAACAGTGGACGTCCTAAAGCTGAGATGATGATGATCACCCGTCCAAGTCGTGAATGCAAGGAGAGAACAAGAGGGCAAGCTTCGCTGCAAATGCTTCAGATACTACCTACTACTGAGCATAAAGCGGTGGCCCTACAGGCAGTCCTATTCTACATAGTAAATAGTAGTGAACATAGTAATAATACATTATAATACAAGTGTGTGATGATCAACATCCCAAACGCGTGTGATACGACGTTTTTCATCACACTTGCGTTATATTAGGAAAAAATTTAGTTGCATTAAGGAAAAATTTAATTAATAAATTCAAATTTTCCGAAAAAAATACAATAAAGCGAATATTTTCATATTTGTTGCATAATTTATTGTGAATTATGAACAATTTAATCAAATTAAATATTGTTATTCATATTTAATACAATTTTATTTATTTATTGAAAATGTGTACTATTTTTAGCTATGCACATAAAACTCTTTGTATTAACAAGTCAAGCTAAATAAGGTTGTTTAAAAATAGAGTATACCTAGGTATATTAAGATTGCTTCATTTACGTTCATATAACTTGCAACGTGATACAAATTTAATTTATTCGGGATAATTCTATAACGTACTTGTGCGATAATAGTAAAATAAAATGCACATGTGTTTAAAATCTGGGATTCCGAGCTTAAAACCGATGTAATAAGACGTTAAGAGCATGGATATAATACATTATGGTTAGGGTTCATGATTTCTCGAGCTTACCAATTTCTCGGGTCTCGAGAATTCTCGAGGCTAATTTCACTTCTTTCTTTCTTTTATGTCTTTGAATTATCGAGAAATTTAGATTTACGTATCATTTTGCATATGTATTCGGTTCAAATATAGAAAAAAGTCGTCGCAAAAAGTGAATCATAAAAATTATCTTATTTTATATCAATAAATGAAGTTGATTTACTCTCAAACAAATATCAAAATAGTCATAAAAATTTTATTGGCAGTTTTCAACAAAATTATCATTTCTCATACATAAAAAAGTAAAAATTTAAACGTTAATAAATTAGGAAAATATCAACTTAAAACTTTGCTAGATCAATACAACAACATCTTAACATATATACAAAACAATTAGATCTACATACTTAATCTGACTGACAAAATAAGCCTATACAAAAACTAAAGCATTATATAGCTTTATCAGACAGCCGGTTCCTTATTTTATTTATTATATTTCCTGTAATTGAAAACATTCTTTCAGTTGAAGTGGCTTAACTGAAAGTCATGCTTAGTATATGGATTCCAAATTTAGAGACTCCTCTCTGACTCTGACTGAGACTAATCCCAGTCTGTTCAAATAGTAAAAACTCTTTCTTTATAATAGATTTTGACAGCGCCACTGCACTGAACTCGTCATCTATCGAAACGCTTTATATAATAGCTTTTTCTAATTGAGTTTCGGAGCTGTGTTTCGGAGCTGTAAGTTCGGAGGTTCAGGTTCTAATGGGCTTCTACCATTTCCGAGTTCTGACACATTTTCGGTCGAAGAAGTTGTGGGGTAAAGACGATTATATTTACTTTCAGCGTATCCGATCAAAAAAGGCTTGTAACACTTTCATGACAATTTCATGCACAGTAAGAGTAACTACTTTTATTGTCCATGAAATTGTCGGGTTTGTATTTCAAGTATTTTAGCAGGTATATTAGAGGCGTATTACGGCGCTCAGTTATTAGTAGATTATCTTATATGGAAAACCATATAAGATAATCTACTAGTTCAAGGGCTAAAGGATCATAAATACTTTAATTTTTTTTTGAAGCGATTCGTTTATTAGCCTCTGCATTCAGTTAATTGGCATCTTGCCTACTCAACGCTTTCTCGAGTTCTCGACTTTGTCTAGTGAGCAAGTTGCTCACGAGTTACATACGTACTTTTTCAACACACAAGCGAGGAAAAACAAACAAGAATAGCCTAAATCATTTTAGACTGGGATTTTTTGTTGCTTTTCCATTGTTGGAAACTATTCTCAATTCTCAATTGTTTATTGCAACATATGTAGCTACATGCAGGTCTTATTTAACATGTTTGTGTGTGTTATACATATGACCCTATAAGGGTATGGCAATGGTAGGAACGGAACGATCTATTTATATATCATTGAATTTATCATTGAAGAATTCGTCTAAGGTATAGTAACATTTAGATTCAAGTAAAGATTTTAGGTTTTTTATGAAACATTCTACCTTTTCAATGTCTTTTAGCGTATTAGGCAGCTTATTATATATATCTATAGCCATTGAATTAGGGCCGGATCTGTACATTTCTAGATTGGACTTTGGTTTTATCAATTTATGCCTATATTGAGATCGAATATCACGTCGTTGATCGGTATATTTTTGGAATAATGATGGGTATTTTTTTACAAATTTGCAAATTTCTAGAATATAAATAGATACTAAGGATATAATTTTAAATTTAATAAAATATGGTTTGTGAAAATTTGGTATATTGATGTTAGGTGCTTTTATATTGGCAAGTATCCTAATACATTTTTTTTGAGCGATAAAGAGGTCACTGGCGTCTACGCTGTTGCCCCACATTATGATACCATAACTAAGCCACGAAAACGCGAATCCGTAGTAAGCAGATATAGCTGTATTTTGGTCTGTGGCTCGCCTAAGTTCCCTCAATGCATATGAGAAACTAGACATTTTACTTTTTATTTTATTAATATGTAATTTCCAGTTAATGTGCGTATCTAGTTCTAGGCCTAGAAGTGTCGCCGCATCGACACAAGCTAATTTATTATTATTGTATGTAAAATTAATGTCAAGGGGGGGTTTTTGATATGGTCTAAATTGTATTATTTTTGTTTTTGCTAAATTTAAGTCAAGATAATGGTTAGTCATCCAATTTATTACATTGTTGAGAATGTCAGTTAAATGATTATTTAAATTCATGTTATTTTTAAATGATGTCAGTATCGAAATGTCATCCGCAAAAAGTATACAGGAATCGTCAATAATTTTTGGAAGGTCATTTATGTAAATTAAAAAAATTGTACACCCAATGACACTACCTTGGGGTATAGCGTGGTTCATTTCCGTAATTGACGATTTTATTGTTTTTATAGTTTTTTCGTCATGGTCAAAATGTTCTATTTCAACATACTGATTTCGATTCCTTAAATACGATTTAAACCACTCGTGAGATTGTCCGCGTATTCCAATGTCGTATAATTTCTGTAGTAATATCTTATATTGAACTTTATCGTAGGCCTTTTTCATGTCCAGTAAAATACCTACTGCGTATTTTTTATTATCACATATATCTAAAGCTTTTTGGACATATTTGTAGATAGCCAAGACAGTTGATCGATTTTTACGAAACCCATATTGTGTGTCATCAAATAATTGGAATTTTTCACAAAATGAGTTTAATCGCCTTTGCATGACTTTCTCAAATACTTTTGAGGAAGTAGGCAGGAGTGCAATGGGTCTATAATTGTCTGGGTCAAGTTTGGACGACTTTTTGTGAATTGGTTTTATTATTGATGTTTTTAACAATTCTGGAAATGTGCCTTCAATAAAAGATTGATTAACAAGTAGGTAGTAGGGTAAAGTTAATTCTTCTGCACATTTTTTCACTAATATTGGAGGTATTTCGTCAACGCCGTAGCTATATTTACTTTTCATATTTTTTAATATTAGATTAATTTCTTGAGGTCCAGCTGGACTTAGGAATAGTGTGTTACTATTACACTTGAGCGGTGGCGGTGGCGGATGGCAACGCGCTGGCTCATCTTCCCCGTCGCATGCCCCGACTGATGCGAAGAATGTATTAAAAGTGTTTGCAACATGGAGAGGATCAGATATAATTCTATTGTTTATTTTTAGCTCAATATTAGTTTTAGATTTTTTTGAATACTTGTTTGTACGTTCTTTTATTATTCTCCACATCGATTTATTTTTGTTTTCTGAATTTGTCATTTCGCGTATAGATTGGTATCTTTTAGATTTATTGATAGATTTTTTCAATATTTTTGTGTATAATCTATAGAATTTTTGAAGGGTTGGGTTTTTATAATGGTTCACTAAAGGTTTTAGCAGTCGTTTATTTTTGCAAGAAATTTTAATACCTTTCGTTAACCAAGTATATTGTTTATTACTCTTAAGTTTTATTAGTTTTATGGGAATGCATCGGTTTAAAATTTCTAAAAGTGTGTCATTAAATATAGTGTAGTTTTCGTTAATAGTTTTACTTGAATCCATAATGAGTATTTTTGTCCAATTTATATTTTTTAATTCATTTTTGAAACGATCGATATTTTGTTTATTAAATAATCTTTTTTTAATTTTCCATATTATTGGTTTATTGATGCTATTTAATGCGTTCTTCATATTTATTATTATTCCTGAATGGTCTATCGTAAGCAGCTAAGGACTATTCTCTAGATTTTGCAAGTATTATGCTTTCTGGCGGGGTTAAATCTATCAATTGTTTATCTTCTGTACTAAAACTTGACATTTTTACAATTATTTATCACACAGCAACAAATACGATAAAAACAAAATATGAAAATGATAGTAAATGACGCGCAATTTGTTTTTCACGCGTGACCTGCATGGTTAGGGAACAATCGGGAACATTCAGCCTTCTTCTATACTAATTATTTGATTGTAATAAATGCTTGTTTGACTTAATTGAGGATGTACACATTGACTTGTTCCAAAAATGTATATGAATTTTTCTACGGCATAAAACCTCTTTGATGCTACTAAAAAAACTGTATTACCCGGTTAAATTTAAAATGATCTGTTTACTCACACATAATTTGCAGTTAGGTACTAACTTAACTTTATACTTAGGGATAATTCTATTATGCACTACTGTGTAATATAATTATGCCCGTGTGTGTTATAGTTCGGTTTATGGCCCTCAGAACGATGTAATAAGGATCACTTTACTAGCAAGTTTGTTAAAAATATTAATATTGTACTCTTATTTTGATTACAGACTGGCCCCCGCAAATACAAGCGAAGACGGAAACTCAAAAGCGACATGTCTCCACCACCGCGCGAGTGGCGGTCGCCGTCCCCCCTGCCCCCCTCGCGGTCCCCGTCTCCCCCCGCGCACTCTCCCCCGCCCCCCTCTCCGCCACGCTCGCCGCCGCGGCGCCGCCGCCGTCGGGAGCCCCCGCCACGACCGCGGATGATACACACCGAAGAACCTAGAACTAGGAGCAAACAGGTACTAGAATGTCTTTTTTATAATGGTACATCAAAGAGACTTCCTCTCTCCTGATGGAAAGCGAAGATGGAATCAAGAAGCAATTACCATTAGTGCAGTCGTAAGCTGCATGATCCCCTGAGAGATGCTTCTTCACGCACCACTTGAAAGACCCAAGGTCATATAAGGCCGGGTTCTCACTACGCCGGACCGGCAGATCTGCCGGGACGGTAAAACTGCCGGAAGGGCTAGTGGCTGTACAATTTATATTAAGCTATTCAAATTATCCTGAGTCCGGCATTTTTGCCAAGCCCGGCATTTTTACCGAGCGTTTTGTCACTAGAAAGTTCCGGTAGAACCGACCGGACCGGAGGGCTGTTTCCACAGTTTACACGACACAGGTAGGAATTGCCAAACTTTTGGATCGTGGTAAGAAATTTTCAACAGTATATGGATGCGATGCTAGGCTAGAACGAGTAATTCGGTATCGGAAGGAATAAGATTAAAGAGCTTATCAGAACAATCGCCATGAAACAAACAGTAGAAAACGCTTAGAAGGTATTATAGTTCTACACATTTGTAGGGGTTCTAGGTGTTGAGTGGCTTCAGTGTTTCCAATAATACGGACAGCGCGACGGTGCAGACTGTCGAGAGCATCCATAAGGTAACTAGCGGATAGATTTCAGAGGTGGCAACAATATTCAATACATGGGTAAAGTGTTTGTATTTCTCAGGGCAATTGAAGGACGAATTTTAAACCTAAGACCTGGGTGGCACTGCGACTTTCATAGGCAGGCTTGACACTTGCCTCTAAGTAAACCACATGTTCATCTTTTTACTAGTACTATAAAGAATATAGGCTGTTTTGACCATATGTAACTTGATAACCATTGATGATATAGTCTATGATGAATCACACCTGCGACTAGAAGATAAAAAATATTTTCAAGCGATTATGCGTGACCTTAAGATACATCTATGAAGAAAGTCTCGACGACGAAGACGAAGACGCAGACTCGGGCAATGAACTTATGAGCAATGTTTCTTTAGGCAATATATCGAATTAAAATATAATATGTATATCTAGAAATGTCAGTGGGCCGAGCACGAAAATCTGTTTAAGTGTAACGTAATCGCATCGTTAACGTTTACTATGTTAGCTGTCAAGTCTGATTACAAACCTTGTGTAGTAAAATTGGTGGCAATTAATATTTAGAAAAACCAAAATGTGGTAGTAAGGTGTAAGGTAAATAAGTTTTATGGCTTTGCTGTTTGTGTAAACATTATCTAAGGTTATGCCAGTAGACTAGAAAAACTTCAAGAAAAAATATGATTTATTGACTTATTGCAATTACTTTCTTAATAGTACATTATGCAACAAGTGCGCGAAGTTGTTTATTACAATCGAGACGGGTTTTACGCTTCCTCCAATTCCTCCCATTGGGCTTGTCATATATACTGACTTGCACACGCATTTTATCATCAAACAAATAAAAAACAAGGGACAACACAGCAGAACTTGGAGAAGATACACCTTTCACTTTTGATAGAACGCTCACGACGATTTTGGTGTAGAGCATGGTTCAAGTAATCCTCAATATGGCGGCAGTGACGTCTTCGATGACGTAGCGTGGGCCATCGTAATCGCGCTCACGGGAAAAGGGAATGATATCGCGCCATTGCAATTGTCGATTTTCCAATTTCAACAATTTCACTTGCAGGCAAAAGATGTTTACAAATTAGTCAAAGTCCCAATATTTTCTAAAAACAAAATACTTACAGCTCAAACTTTAATAGTACATTATGCAACAAGTGCGCGAAGTTGTTTATTACAATCGAGACGGGTTTTAGGCCTGAGATCGAAGATCGAAGATCGATCTTGATTTCAATCGCTATCTTACGTGACGATATGCAGTCTAAGAGCCTGCTGCAATGTATAGTGAGCAAACAGGTAATGTACCTGTTCAATAAGAACTCTAAGACTGTATCCATCGTGGAACACAAAGTCAGGCCTGAGTAAAGTGATAAAAAACAAGGGATGTTTGCCTATTATCACTCACATTCTAAACATTACCTAATACATGTTCGCACTCTTGGTTGACTCTTGAGGCTCATGGTTTCAGTCATAAATCTTTTTTCTGGCGTAAACACGTCCTCCAAGATTAATATTAATTATTATTTCGTTGATAGGTCCGCACACGTCGACCGCCGCGCCACCCCGCAGACGACCTCCGCGCCATCGGACCGCATTCGCCATCTCCGAAACGCGAGCCTCCAACTTTTTCGCCTAAGAACGAACCTCAAATTTTTTCGCCAAAGAGCGAGCCTCGATCACCTTCGCGCGAACCCTCCGCCTCCCCTGAGCGGGATACCTCACCCCTTCCAAACGACGAGGTTCCCGACGAAGGCGGCCCTTATAGGTGCGAGATGTGTTCGATGGAGTTTCCAAGACGAGATGCGTTGTTACTCCACGTACCCGTGCATATATGACGAACGCGCGCGCGCACTCGCCTCGATGCTATCAAGAAATAATGACAGAAGTGAAACCCAAAACCGCCGATATCCGTGATATCCGTGACTCTCTGTATTGTGTTGGTGACAGTGTGTAGTATTATTAATACCATTGTGCTGATGAAAATGCGGTTGTGACAGTGAGTGACTAGTGGGCGCAGGATAAAAGCAATTGCTTTGGCAATACTTTCCGTAGTTGCATACACCTAATAAAAAATACAATACAGGTATAGAACGATATTGTAAGTGTACACTTTCTTATTATAACATTGTACTTTCTATGTTATTGCGGGAATTATTGCCGAAATAATAACCTGTTTAAAACACTTCAGAACAGACTCAATTGACTGTTAAATGGAAAGGGTTCATTAATGTTCTAATGTAATATTGTATATAAAAATTTTGGTAATTGCATATTAAAATTGTACAATTGTTATTTGTAATCTGTTTTGTTAAATAAAATCAATTGTATAATGTTATTGGTTATATGGTGAACAGTATTTTGAAAAGCAGGCTTTTGTGTAAATAATACATAGTTATTGTATGGTTTGTTGTGAACATAAGGGATTTTATGTTTGTACCGGTTTACATGAATCTCTGAATGATTACTTTCATAAATAATTGTGTGTAATGTTCTAACATGCTGCACTGTAAATATATTTGTAGGTGTCTGTTTAATATATATCATAAGGTTTAAAAGGGACACCCTGGTGTGCCCGTATATTCGAGCACACCAGGGTGTCCCTTCTAATGTTCAGGTATAAATTTTTTTTAAAAACAGTCAATATATGTAATGTTCTTCGATTGACTTTGATTTGCCAAGTAATTGTCTATTGTAAATAATGGTTACACATTTCTCAGTAAACTGATACCAAACGGCATGAGGCTTATAGTGTGTTGAAACTTAAATTTGTCCATACAATATCCATTCTGTGGTCCCTGAATAAGCGATCACCTAAAACATTGTTATTATCTCTCTAATTGCCTTGTTTGCAATGGGGCAAAATGGAAAATTGTCCAAGTGAAATAAGTAAATAATTAAAATACCTAATATCCTAATAATTATAGACAAATTATTTAGGTAACTAATTGTTATTAATTAATCTAATAATTAATAATATCAAAGCTCACACTCAGCGCGCTTCGAGCTGGGTAATGCTGCCTTTGAAGTCCAAACAGATCCTTGTTGTTTCATGAGTATATTCTAATATGAGATGATCATTCATATTCTAATATGAGCTAAACTGAGATAAGCATTGCAGGTCATTTCAAGGCTTAGGGAAGATGCAACTTATGAATAAACATTAGATATCGACATTTCATATATATGTGGTACTTGAACCTGTTTTTATGAAATCATAATAAAATTTATTAATTGTTTGATTAAATTGCCCCACCACATCTCTCAATATTTTATGTTATGGTATTATTATGAATTTTTAATTATTATTATTTATATTTTTCACTAACGCCTTTGATTGTAAATATGCATGTATCTGTTAGCAGATTTAAAATAGTTTTGCTGAAGTATATTGTTATTCTTCTCTTTTTCTGCCTCTTGCAAAATTTTATAGGAAATCTAGTTGTGTGAATTTTCTTCTAGTATTTGTAATTAACGAATTACTTTTAATCACTTGACTGGGATGTCGGGGGACAAATCCATTGCCACTAGTATGCTATTTGAAGCATATCCGAATATTATGTTTTACTCAGTGCCTCTGTTATTGAATAGTGTGTTATTAATTTTGGTGCAGACAAAAATATATTGTAATATTCAATTACGGAAGCGTGCACATTGATGGTTTTATCCTTTCTGTGTGATTTATATGCTGTCATCTCTTTCCACCGAAATGTATGTGTTCTCCAGTAGATATATTTTCATTGAGTATTGCATCTTCTCGTTTATATCTGACGGTCAATCACTGTCAATCGCAATCATCGTCAGCACGCTACAACTGCAAGTGTTGCAGTTACCTCTGCCTTTGTAGACATGCCGCTCGTGTGTAAGAGCTCCTATACTTACGATAACAGATGTGACATCCTATTCCATCGTTACATAAGATAATGTTTCCTCATATGTTTTAGCTGATTTATTTATATAAATGTAAAAGGTTTTTTTATCATAACATTATGCTCTATAATATTTTATACCCTTAATTTGTCCGCATCAGGTTTACCCTATAACAAAAGATTTATGCATGAACCAGGTGCTTGCTGATTCGGACAGGCTAAAGTGAATTTGCATCTTCTCTGTCTATGAATCTGTTTATGCCATAAGCTTACATTATGTAACTTACCATATGGTAATTATTGTTGTATTGTACTAATTGACTGATTATTCGGTTATTTTAATATAACTATATTACTACGTACTATATTCTTAGCTAATTTAAATTGTATGTACATATAACTTTATGTATAACTTAGTTTGTATTCATAATTTTTTTTTGTTTGTTACAAAATACTATGTTTTGGGGGTTTTTGACATTTTACTTGTTTGATCTTGTGATATTACTTACATAGATTGTGCCATGTTGAATGTTGATTGTTGGAATATGTTATTAATGTTTTGATTATTTACAATGCAAATTGTATAATTGGTGCAGATTTATTTGGTTTCTAATTCTAATATACAATTTAGTCAGGTATCAATAGTTATATAAATGATCGATGAGCTTGTAGAACCTGATTCATATTATTCTCAACTTTTCAACTAGAACATACAGCGAAAATTCAATGGGCGACTGGTATTTTCGTTTTCTCGTTGCATTGACCCATACCGTCATAGGGTAATATGCTGGCGTGACATGGGTTTACTGTTATGAATTGTTCCAGTTCAACTATGTATAAATATAGTTTGTATATAGATAAATGTGTTTTCTTCTCACGGTAAATTTGCTTACTAATTAAAAATGCGATAAATCCAAAGATGTTCGGTTCGTTGTGTAGCTCTACTATACTCTATGCCAGCTAGAGTTGACTGCTGTGTGAAGCAACATTAAAAATAATAATTCTTTTTATAGTGACAGTATGATGAAAATTAATGTCACTGATACTTGTGGCTTGTTAACTTCTCTAGCTAAATGTATGTATGTAAAACTTTATTAACGTGCAATACATTCCCCAAAATGCATGGTAGTAGTTTATAAAATGTTTTTTGATTTCTTTATGTAAGTATCGTTTTATTATTTCCAACGTTGGACTTGCAATGGATAATAATGTAAATAATAATCGAAATATAGAAATGTTGTAAATTACAAATTTATTATAGATGTACTTGTATGATAACTGTAAACTACATCACTGTCAATTTATAGAATAAATGAAGACCGGGTGTGGTAAAAATATTCATTGTTTAATTTTATTTCCACAGTATTCAATTACATTTTCAAGAGGCCTATAGTATAGAGCAGGGGTCACCAGTAAGTTTCGCTCGAGGTCCGTTTTAAGAAATGCCAACGCGGCCCGCACATTTTTTAGAAAAAAATATATTTATTAAACAAATTAAATGACGGACATGACCAAGGTATTTTTTACATATACCAATGAGAAAAATTACATGTTTTGTTGCGGACTATTAGTCTGAAGTTTGGAGTAAAATTGGTGCAGCTATTGGCATTAAATCCTTGAGATGTACGTAAGTCCAGATCAAAATTTATTCTTAAAAAAGTTCGTCTTCCAAATTGCTGTTCTTGTGAACAGCAATATTATGTTGATCCAAACAAAGTAAGAAGTTTTAAAGCACATTTTTGTAGTTTTGGATATTTATTATCACACACATATCCAGAAGTCTTCACTGGAAATTTCCACGTTTGTGTTTTAAATCAGTGTTTTCTTGGAAATCATCATTTCCATGTGCAGAGTAGCTTTACCACTCCCGAAAATAATCGCAGCTTCGCAGGGCCATTTTCGAGTTGACATCAACAAAGATAATACAAGGGATACATTTTTATTAATTTACGTACTCTGTAGTGCAAGTTGCTGAATTATTGCGGTCCGTACAAAATGGGTCGGCGGTCCGCCATTTGGTGACCCCTGGTATAAAGGAAAAAGTCCTAGTGAATAACGGCTAACAGATAGAGTAACCCAGTATAAGAGTTATTTGTATAGAGAACCAAGATGGCGCAGACTGTGCAGTGGACCTTGCTCGAATATCTATGCAAGTGTAATGTAACGTGTCGTTCACGTGAAACAATACACAAGCTTACGATACGAATACTTTTACAAAATTTTTTTGTGCTACGGCCTCTGGTATTTATTATCGCGTACGTAAAAATTGTGCAAAAAGATTCGTGATTTTTATAATAAAATAATTTGCTTTATAATATTTTTAAGAACCACAATAATTATAAATGATAGTGTGTGATGGAGCATGTGAAGCTGCGTAAGGATGTGTTCAAAACGCTCAACGGAATTTTTAGTCTTGAAGTTTCATATTTGTTTTCTATAGTTTTTTACACTTATATCCTATAATATTCTTAAATATTCACGGTAGACTCGTAGAGCATTGAACATGTCGGATTTTAATTACCTACTGTAAGTTCACACTTCAGTCTTCACACACACGTAATACCTACTAATTGTAGACGAAACCGTACTTGCGCCGCTTGTCTGCGCAGTGTTGACCCCGTAGCTCATACCTCACCATCAATCAGGATCTAAAAATCGACAACTGCGCAGGTCTTGTTATGTGGTAGGTACGTAGGTACCTACTACTATACCAAATAACAATTTTTTTTCTAACAAATCTTAAATGTCGTATATAATACTAACTAGCTGCTGTCTCCACGAACTTCGTTGCGCCTTAAAATATCTTTGATATACTTACTAAACGAAGTCCCGGCTCGTCTATCCCGCGGGATTAGAATTTCAATAATAATAATATATAGCTCATCTTGCTCCGGAATAATGTAGCTTTCCATTCCATAGGTGAAAGTTTTTTCTTATAGGCTAAATTTGTTTTAGGTAATAATAGTTAAGGCGCGGTCCAATTATATTATATATATAGGTATATATAAAAAGAGGGCGCAGTTCAATCCTAATTTTAAAACAATTTACGATGCTTTATATAAGGTTGAGAATTGCTTCGTCAGATTGGAGGATGTAATGCGAAAATGCATTTGAAAACGTGCTAATACTTTTTATATTTAATTCGTACAATCATATTATACAATTTTAATGATAAAGAAGTCCATAATTCACTAGTAAATTTCATTGGGAATTCGAATATGATACATTCATTGTAATATATTTGCCCATAATTGAATAAAAATGTCTTTTCCCACAAACGCGTAAGAAAAATTGCAAAATTTAGGGAATGTTGCCGATTTTTTTCAATCGAGCCAAGTTTGCTCAATCGTGTATTGGCTTCCATACTTCATAAGAATGTATACAGGTGTTTGGTAGAGGGTCCGACAAATCAAATGAGCGTGTTCGGGGGCCCATTTGGAGAATATAAGTTGGGCAAAAAAAATCCCTGACCTTCCAATTTTTTTAAGTTTTTTTTGTGAATTTTTACGTTTTCACCGTAATTGTACCTATTTACCTCCATAACATGTGTATTGGCACAGTGTAATTAATAACTTAATGAATTTGCCGTGCCTAATAATATTGAACAACGTTTCGACAGTTTCTCGAAATCGTGGGGGTGCTCCCCACGATTTCGAGTGTGAACGTGAGAAAGTGGGCACTCTATAACATAAATGCGTACTTTTTACCCATATTACTGCGTATTTTACATACATCTAGGGGTAAAAGCACGACCAATTCATAAAAATACCTCTGTTATTGCCTTATCAAAAGAACTAAGTGGATTTCAAAAGTAGGTAATACTCTGCAAAAGTATTTCACGGAAATGGGAATATGTTTGTCCAGGTCTGTTTATGCATACGCTACCATTTATGAACTCTCTGTAGACTGTAAAATAAAATAATTTCAACAAAGTAAAAACTTCAATATAATCAATATTTAATTTATATATCACAAACATATACATATAATTTATACCGTAAACACATCATAGTATCTTATATACAAACTTAATTATTAAACTATTATTAGAATACTTACAACCCGAACAAATCAACATGCTAAAATACTAAAAATACAATATCACATTTGATTTGTAAATGGATTACATCCAAAGTATTAAGTTCCTTCTTTTTTAAATTCATTGTTTCATACATATAAAATTTCATCCCCGTATCACTAACTACTAATGAGATAATGTGACTTGCTAGCACCGATTTGTAAAGCAACGTTTGGTTGCATGGTTTATAACAATTAACAATTTTAAGGCTGAAATTGCATACTAAGATGAGGTAAGTATAACCTGATTTCCAGCAGCAAGAATCTTAATAGTTCCCATTGAGTACATTGCAGACACACTGCGGTCTCTAATGCAAGACGCTTGTCACGTATAGAAATGAAGTCAATTTTAGTAATTTATTTATTAATTGATAATAATTATTAATTGACATCAAATTAACCATAAAGGGACGTCGGCAAACTAGCAATGGTTCCCTTGGCTTCGTCTTCTGGCTGTTAAGTATATATATTCCATTTGAACAGCTATCTAACCTAAAATAAATGCATCAAACTATCTTTAGTCTGTAATCTGTCTGTTCAGTAGGTCTACCATGAGTTTACAACATCGACACCAATCGATGCTCGATATCGACTGCCGCGAAAACATGTATGAAAAAGAACACTGCCACCTCGCGGTCAATTGTAGAACTAAAATTGACAGCGAGTACGTCAATCACAAGCTAATTTATAGGTAGGCGAGATCGAGTATCGACTATAGAATGCATTTATGTTGTCAAATCATGGTAGAGGTCACAAATTATATAGTAATATGTTGTAGAAGAGGTACTGGGTCGTTAGATAGAAATACACAATGCCCTCTGTGTCGGACGTTTCTTATACCGAAAATTCACCACCGAAAAAGATTTGTGACCTTTAAATACGTGAGTTTCATTCCAAACAAGTATATCAATACGACACAACTGAATCCTTGGTTTTCGTATCTCTTTCCTTATATCCAGCACATTAAAAAAACAGGTATAATTTTAAGGTTGAGCCACACCTGTGATAAATAATTTTAAAGGTCACAGTTATAATTAAATTAAATGCGAAAGCAATGTTTGGATGTTAATCTTCACGCCAAAACTAATAATGCACTGATTTGGTTTATGTAACTCATAGGCCTCGTTTATTCCGGAAAAATTGGCATGAGGAATAATAGGATAATCAGTTTTTTTTATCCTTGGCTACGGCGGCGGCCAGAGAGAGTAATACTATTTGCATTGTATGAAAACTGATCTGTGGCCCTAGCACGAGTAACTGCGAAGTGTAACGTAACGTGTCGTTCACGTGACACAGTACAAATTGACATTTATCTAGGGCAACTGTGACGCAGACAACTCATAGTTTGTAAGCCGAAGCTTGACGCGATGACGTTTACGATACGAATACTTTTTCGCAAATTGTTTGGCTACGGCCTCTATGGTAAGCCCATATCTTCACAAAATCTGAGTAGGTAATTGTAACTAACGTAATCGTATCGTTGACGTAATACTTACCGTACAAACTATGAGTTATCTGTGTCACAGTTGTACTAGATAAATAATAGTATGTGTAGTATTACCATTTCTTATACGTTCGTGCTATACCTACTGCTTCGAACTCGTAAGTCTGATAAGAGTCACATTAGAGTGCTAGATATTACTATAGCAACTTTTAGGGCTCGTACGAAGGAGTTAGGGTTTTAAACCGTTATTAATTTTTTATGTCTATGGTTGAACAGTATCAGTGCGATAGTTGTTTAGAAGCCGTCGGTACTGCCGATACGCCTGCGGTCAGTCTGCGGGACGAGGTGACCGCGGGAGTCCCTCTCCACGGCCACGATGGCAGCGAAGCCTGCTGTGGGGCCGAGCTCGGTCGTCGCGTGTCCTTTGCGTCTTAGAGATTCTATGACGGCCTGGTGACAAAAAAATAATTGATAATTCACGCTACCTGTATATTATAAACTACAGGTTATTTAGTACAAAATACCTACCATCTACACCAAATCAAACCATAGCGCTAAGTTACAGTTTTGGCCCTTTTTGGATTTATTTATTAAAGAGGCTTCAAGTTAGTTAGAGTTCAAGGTTATTTTTGCTTAATTGATCCTAGTCTAGCGCACTTATTTTTACTTTTGAGTACGTCGTAGGTCTACGTTAGGCGTAAGGTAAGCGTTCTTCCATATAATATTACCGTGGTTCTTCCCTTCGGGAGGACTCGGCAATAATTCATGTCAAGATTTTCGGACACTACTGAAAATTCTATATAACAGTACCTACTATACCTACTGAGTAGTTATACAACTATGTGCCCGGTTGTGCCAATGGCAAAGTACTTAGAACACGCGGCCACGAGTAAATAGAAGAACGTCATCGCGATAAATACTCGATAAAAGTGGAAAGAGGCGGTGGGTGGGGGCGGAGGACGCTTGCCGGCAATTATTACGTGAGTTCCGGCAGAGCGGTCGGGGATCTTAAATGTCATTGTTTTCTGTTGCGTAGGTATGCTACCAACAAAACGTAGATGCGATGTGTACTTGTTTTGTGGCGATGTTGACATCCCTACACACGTCTTGCGCTAAACCTGCGTGAATAAACGCTAGTAGGGAAGACGTTCTACTTATAGATATTTATTTACTTTGAGAATGCCTTGGCCTTTGTTGCATGGACCCAAAACATAACCAATGAAATACAGATAAGCCCTTCGGGGATGCGAGAAGAGGTCTCCCTCCCAAGCCTCTTATAGGTACAATACGAGCTCTCCAAGATCATAAATATAATGCTATGAGTATGTTATCATCTCGAGTTCAAGACAATCAGTTATAGTAATTAGTTATATACTTAATTCTTTGATTCACGCGTTACTTTGCAGAACTTCTTAAAACGACATTAAAATAAATATTTATTGCCACTGCCGCTGGAAAAATGCTTATGGCAGACATTTGTGTGCACCAACCTTCGTCCCGTATAAAATGCAAATAGGAAGTAGGTACCCAGAATAAGTAACACACAAAACAACCCAAGCACGATAGATAATATTACCGTGACCAAGCAACCAAATCTGATCCGACATGACGTGTTTCGCCTCTACACGTGGCATCCACAGGAGATGTTGACTCGTCCGTCAAGCGCTAGACCGACAGTAAGTAGGTATACCTTTATAGCACAGCCTTCGCGTGTCGCGCGTACACCCTGTGTACGTACAATGTTGCGCGTAGGTACACCTAATTATACACATTTTTATACCTGTGGATTGTAACTAATTTTATAAGATCAAATTCACTCCACCGGTATAAACCTGCTTTTAGTAGGTCAAACTGGTGAACTTTTATGTGTAGTTCGGAAAGACACCGAAAGAAGTAGGTAGTCACTGGACGGGATAGGTAGGTACTATATAGTTTCTTTTGTTACTGGCCATGGTCGTTTTAAACAAGGAAACAAACAGATTTCGTTCGTATTGAATGGCAATGAGCTGCGAAGAGGCAAATGACAATATTTGTATTATTTGCTGCTGCATCGATAGCTTCGACTATAGGTATGCTCGAGTGCTTCACACTGTTGACTTTATGATGACATTATCAACGACCTGATTAATCGGAAAGCCTCTGTCGGAACACAAATTATAGCATTTACGAGAAGGAAGGAATAGACAAGCGACTTTTTGCGATGTATAAAGAAGGAAACGATTCATACAATTACGTTATTTATTTGTTACGTTAACCACAACACAATATCAGTTACCACTGGGAAATGCAATAACAAACGTTTACTATGTACTAGGCAACTATTATATATACGATAAAACTAAATTAAGACCACGACGTTGTGTTAGTAGGTACATTGTAGCATGCAACAAATGAATGCCAAGCACTTGCGGTTGCATTTATCTTAGTGGAGACAATGTGGAGACGTAGATCAAAGATATACCTACAAGAATTTATTTTATGGCCAAGTAAAGTAACATAAAAATATAGGAAAAACATTGCAATTTTAGTTAGAAAAAATCACATCCACAGACAGGATATTATGTATTTAATAATAGGTAATTATTTATTATTTCTTTTACATTTAATATTTTTAATACCCGCGTCTTCCGTCAATCCGGGTCAGACGCCACGACCACTAGGCCATCGAGGCACACCGTCCAAACATCGAATTTTAACTCACTATTTGATTTTAATTATCATAGGGGACAGATGCGTATTTTTCTCCCTATAATTGCAAAAGTTTGGTCTTTAAGCTGCTAAACGTTAGTGCTATAAATACAATATAAAAAATATAGGAAAACTTGAGAGTTAACGACAGAGCTGAATCAAAAATCGTGTTTTCATCGATGACGACGAGCAATGCGCGAAACGTACTCGTAAGTGAACAAAAAAAATATTATAAATTATAGCGGTACACAAAAGAATAAAATGCCGGTATAGGTACTTCAGTCACTTCGGTCGGTTTACGGTGTTTTGAATTAGTTTAGTGTACCTACACCTAATTAGTCAGTTTTCTTACATTATTATCTTCGTATGTAAGTAATTAAATATATACTTAGTATATACCTACTCGAATCAAAACAAGTAAGTAGTTATGTATGTAGGTACGTGAGACTTATTTCACTCCGAATCTACGTGATAACATAATCATATATTTTATCCATATTTCGTATACCTAGTGAGATACTACCCAAGTAACATTTCACTCGGGCCCCTAAGTTCTAAAAAAATACCTGTAAGTTTTTTAAGGGTACTAAAAAGGTTAAAATCTGGCCATATTAAGCATCTTGAGATATACCTATTAATAAATTATATATTTAATAATTGATACATCTAATTGCCCTCCACGACACGGGCCTTGAGCCTAGTGTGGGACTGTCAAATGTTTCCTAAAAAAAATAATTACATTTTTAATTTAGACTCGTACAATTTTGTATGTAAATTTTTGTGAACAAACAACTTATTATTATTATTAATAATAAGTCCTAAAACTAATTGTTTATTATAACAACCTTAGAGTCGCTGACAAGAATTTAAATTAACGTTATTTTCAATTGTGTTTCAAGCGCACTTAGTCTTAGGACCTTATACTAATAGGCCTTTATTAATAAACGTTGCGTAAACATAGATTAGCTAAGCGTAACATGCTTTGTCTTGCTTTCACGCGTGACATTTACTGCAAGCGAAAAATTGACAGATATATGTTTTAACTACTCCGGGTGTAAGTAAGCCAAGTTTATTAATAAGGCCGACAGAGTACCTATACTTACTCGTAGTTGTTGTTGATTCCTGTTTAAGTTCTGAAAAGGCTAGCATTACGCTAGAGTAAGATCTAAAGGTTTGGTTTTTAACTATAATTATACTCGTAAAGTTATGGAAAGTTGAAATAGCTTATAAGTAATTTCTAAAACCTAGCTTTAACCTTTAGCACTGCGGTCCGAATTGGCTATAATCGATATTAGCGCGATAAAAGTCGGTCCCTTTCACCGTGAGCGTGATTACGATGGCCCACGCTACGTCATCGATGACGTCTTAACTGCCGCCATATTGACGATTACATGAACCATACTCTACACCATAATCGTCGTGAGCGTTCTGTCAAAAGTGACAGGTGTTTGTTTATTTCTACAATGTCTTTACTGGTGTCCCTTCTTTTTGATGTAAAAGTTGTAAAAGTCGGTCCATCCATTCCATTATTTCTTTTTAATCCACACACTACATAGTTAACCTTCACACTATGCACGATATTTTTATGATTTTTGTTTTTCGCGCGCATATGGTTCGTTATTGCTACTACTTTGGTCCGAATTAACAACACGCTTACAGTGCCACGAGCTGTCAAAATCGCGATATTTATCTCGGACCAGCTTTGGTAGACGATAGCACTGTGAGCAAAATTATCGCAAAACGGACCACGGCATAGGTTGTATTGGATCTGTCTAATAGCAAACGAATTTGGACTGTGTGGTGAAAACCCATATATACGTATAAGCTATATTTATGAGCTAATGACATATAGTATACTTACAGCATCAAAGTCAGCTTCATGCTGCACTTCCATGGGCAACAGCTGATGATGGAGCCGCGGACGGTTCATTGAGGAGGGGAGGTCACTGCTTTCCAGGACAGTATTTCTCGTTATCTGTAGAAAACGTATACTTAATCATTTATGCTTAAACCCCAGTTATAGTGCTCAGTCAATACGTAATGATTCTACTTCGGCTATCCCCGCTAGCTTTCTCCCTGGTTAAAAGATTTCCTCACTTCTTACCTAAGTGGATTCATTATGAGTTTTTTTTAATTCACCCAATATTGTTCACATTAGAAAGCTGAATTACGTATCACCATTGTCACGTTAATTAGTGCAATGGCATTAAAAATCTCGCAGTAAAGGTATACTAACGCAATTTGAGTAGAACCACAAAATTTCTCAATGCAGTATGCTGACATGTCCCCTCAAGAGATCGAAAAGTTAAATAATAAGACATGGCTTTAGTGCATAGGAGGCGCTGACTTCTGTGTGTATAAGAAGTCAGTGATTTCCCTCTACGTAACAAGTTACGAATGAAAAAACCTTTTGAAGAAACCAGTTGCGTACAAAGATTAACTACTTATATCTTGTTTTTATCTAAGATTTTTTACCTGTAGATGAGTTGTGAACCCCCCATTTATGTATGTATTGTATGTAGGTACATGTATTTCAACGCTCTGGTTTTTATACTTATAGCATACTCGTAGACATGGCTAATAGCTTAGAAAGTTCCACCAGCGTCGCCAACCGAATTTGCATAGTACCCTTCAAACATGATGATGGTGCGGACCAATGGAGCTCAGTGACTCATGAACTCCCTATCATACTGATAAAGTATAAAGAAAAAGAAATGAAGATCAACGTAAGGCATACCAGTGCAACTTGCGTCGTGATTTTTGTTCCACCAGCGCCACCAACCACCAGCTGAGCCTTGTGCCCTCTGGACACCACGATGCTTGGGACCATGGAGCTCAGTGGCTGCAGCCCTGGCTCAAGCATATTGGCGGGAGAGGGAGGAAGGCCGTACGCGGACTCGCGGTTTGGTATAGCGAAGTCATCCATCTCGTTGTTGAGCATTATGCCGAGGCTTGTCGACCGCCTTTGACTACCCCATCTGTGAAATTAGTAATGCGTATAATAATTAACGTAAATACAGAGAACCATATTTTACCAACCAAATATCATCGTGCTCAGTGACGTAGCTATAGCTGTCACATTGGGGGTCCGCAGGTAAAAACTAAAAATCTAAACGCTCAAATCATACTCATTACATGAAATGGGTACACGCTAGTTCAACTGCATACAAACAATAGTTATTTACCTATAATTACATTAAAATACAATTTTAAGAAATGTTAGTATATCATAAATCTTTTTATAGCTATACTAGCGAATGCCTGCGACTTCGTTCGCATAGTAGGCTCGGTTTACGGCCTCGCCTTAACCTCCCGTCTTTTCTTGATATTTTTTAATGGAAGAACGATCTGCGAAGTATTAGAAAACATTTAAAAAAAGATGAATGAAATCGGATAAGCCGTTTTTAAGTTATAGCGTGACCAGGAGAAATAGGGGTTCATTTTTATATATAAGTATTATATAGATGAGGCAGCGTAACTTTCATCTAAAGTATCAGTGCCTCCTTCATTAAATGATGATAAGTATGACCAATTCAATAGTTTACAATTACTAAAAAGTTGCTGAAATTTTGCGACAGCAAAGTACTTGGAGCGCGCGGCCTCGATTCACTTACTTTGCCGACAGCTAGAACAGAGTAAGAGAGCCACCACACGTACCAGTTCCACCAATCAAAATCCCCGAGAATTGATGATTGTATAGACAATTAACTTTTTCAGCGGATCTAGTACCAAAATTCCTCACAAGTTTTAAAGATGACATATAATAGCTGCTATTCTATTACAGAGATGTAGTGCAGTTATGAGCAAGCAATAAGCTTTTTGACGTGATAACGTATTATAAATCGGTTAACGCCGGCTGCACGCACGAAAAAGTATGACTCATTATCACGTTCCGTCTGGGCCGAGCGTGCAAGCGAGAGCGCGGACCAAGCGATAGAGAGGTACGATCGGCCTAAGCGTTCGGATTGTCTTATGAAGTTATCATTGCACGTAAATAAATATCATAAATCTCAATATATCTCTTGTCTAAACTCCCGTAACTCCCGCCCCATTAGCCATGCAGAGCAATGGAAAAATATTGTCGATAAATTTAGATCTCTTTTCGAACCAAGAAAAGAGTACCTAATAATTTATAAACAAAATGGCTTCAATTCATGGCGATCATAAGAGGACAATTTACTTTCATGTGATATGTGGACAAAAATTGAGACAAACGATGTTATCTGCCTAGATTATCTCTATACAATCTGCCTATACGCCCATGATTGTGCTTGATGTTTAGTTGGTAAAATATAGTTCCTACCTACCTACTTTAGCCGGTTTTCAATTCACCTGTTATTTTAGAGGTAGGTAAGTAGGTACATCAGATCTTTTTTTCTAAGTAAGCGATTTTAATGTTCTTTTAAAAATTTAAAACTGGAGGCTTTTCATGTGGTTCCAATTAAATTTGATTAAGATCTGCCGATAGAATCTTTGATAATTACTTATCATCAACTTCGGTCGGGAAATTTTGAGTAGATCAATAACAGAATACACCATACTGTCCTTTTTTAAGAGCGATGTCACAAAGAGTCTTTTTATTCACATTTAACAAAAAATAACAACGGTACGATTCGTCGCCGGCACAATAATATGGAAGTAAGTTTCAACCTTTTCAAATTGTATATTGAAATTTAAGTAAAACATAGAAGCTGTAGAAGCGAGTCGTGGTTATATATCTCCCATTTCTACGTCGGTTGTGCAACTCGCTGTACAATTTTTAGGGTTCCGTACCCAAAGGGTAAAAGGGGACATTATTACTAAGACTCCGCTGTCGTACGTCTGTTTGTCTGTCTGTCTGTTACCAGGCTGTATCTCATGAACCGTGATAGTTAGACAGATGAAATTTTCACAGATGATGTATTTCTGTGGCCAATATAACAACAAACACTAAAAAACTGGCCAAGTACGAGTTAGACTCGCGCACGAAGGGTTCCGTACCATTATCTATGAAAACGACATAAAATCATGTCTGTTGTATGGGAGACATATAAATCATGGAACGGAACCCTTCGCGCGCGAGTCAGACTCGTATTTGGCCAGTTTTGTTGTGCTCACATGTAGTTAATAGTGCTGGTCGCGGAGACGACGCTGCCGTCGGGAGCTACGACGACCACATGCGCGGTGCCGTGGTCGTCAGCACCCTCGAATGTGGCTCCATAGTGTTGCCAGTCGGAGTAGGTCCTGTCGTCGTTCACTAGTACACGGTGCGACTCGGCCCAGGCGGCGTTTGACAGATTACGTTCCAACTGAAATAAAACGGTTTCAGCAATCAGCAGGACAATTATGTCACTCAGTTGCAATACAATTTTGAGAGAAATCTTTGGATAATGGGGGATTTCAGTCAGTTTTGATAGCGGCCACTCACTAACTTATTTGCTAAGAGAATTTGTTAATCTAACATAATACCTAAAATAATGACATATTTAATTTATGATGTTATATTATAAGTAAGATGTAAGAAATGGACTTCTGAAATAAATAATTGATTGATTGATGGAATAAAGCGCAATTGCTTATGATTTCAATCGAAATATGACTGCACCTGATTGCAACTGAGATACATAATTGCCCTGTAGGTTCATTATATATACTAGAATACTTCATTGGGATTATAGATACGGATACTTTTGCACATCAACAATTCATGTAATAACACGTTGTAGTTCCCGGAAATGTAGGTTGATTTCTGCGAAATCTATTGTATTATTGGCCAAATATGGCGAATCGCGAGTCAACGGGTTAAGTAACGGCGGGGCACTACCAACTGCCCCCCCGAAGGGTTCTCGCATTGACGTGGTGGGGGTCCGGCAACGGACAGCCGCGGCGGGTTCGCGGTCGTGTGCAAAATCTGTCCCGCGTTCCCGCCAAAAGCGGCACTGACGGAACACCCCGGGGTTTTGGTGGGTATACGGACTCCCACATAACCACCTACCTCCCCGTGGTATCCATAAAGGATTTCCCAGGGACAAAAAAAAAAAAAGGGGCACTACCAACTGAGCTTAACAGAACCGTACAATAGTTGTGATGTTTCAACAGCGTTCATATATCTATGTAAGTACTTACTTCCCGAATGTCATAGGTGAGGTTATGGCGGGCAGGATCCCCGAGGCGGGTTCTCTTCGCATACGCGTATTTGAAAGTTTCGACGATGCGGTGCCAGTAAAGGGCGGAGTCTACAGGGACGTCAGTGCCGGGCCCTATCCAGTTGCGCAGCATGTTGAGAATGTACGCTAGCACGGACCCTGAGCCTGGCAACGGCACTGTGTACATCACGTGGTCAGGGGTCAGCGGGATCTCGATCGGATCCTGCCATTCAACCCTGGAACAGAGTGGAGCATTATCTAACTTACTTTTTAGTACCTATACGTTCCGTCTCATGTGACATGCTATTATGCTACGATATGTTTAAATGAGTACATTTTTTATTGTATTTACTTAGAAACTTGATACTTACTTGATTGTTTATAGTTCAGAGGGGACGTAGACCTAAGGTATTTGATAGGTACTAATTTAAACTTAATACCTCGACACGTTACTGAGAAGAAGGGTCTTGTCCACAGACCATATAACCAAGTGGTTATATGATCTGTGGTCTTGTCTAACAGACGACCGACGGACTACGAAGTGATCTTGAAAACGTCCCTTACTCTCATGAGGTCCGGAACACTAACAACGAACTGACCCTTTTTCCTCTCGATGTACGGTAACATAAAAATTATAATGACTAAAACCACTAAAACTAAAACTACTAGTGTGGGGCCGTCAAATTTTTCCTATGTATAAAAATACAAATATTTTGTATTAATTTTTAAAGCACTAACGCCTGCTTAAGCGATCTCAAACATTGAAATTTATAGAGAGAAAAATTCCATCCTCGGACGGGATTCGAACCCGCGTCTTCTGACTCTCCGTGTCAGACGCCATGGACCAACTAGGTCACCGAGAATCGCTCTCGAATAGATGTCGCTCCATCCCCGCAAGACGGTTAGTCAAATAGAGAATTAAAATTCGATGCTCGGACCAGATTCTCGGTGGCCTAGTTGGTCGATGGCGTCTGACACGGAGAGTCAGAAGACGCGGGTTCGAATCCCGTCCGAGGATGGAATTTTTCTCTATAAATTACAATTTATATTGTTAATTTAGAACTAAGACTCGTATGTAAATTTCTGTCAACAATAAACTTATTACTATTGCTTATTACTATTATTACTATTACTTTTTTTATCTTCTCGTTCTAGTATGGTGGTAAGTATTGTTCATACATCGGATAGTGAAATGTAAAAAAAGAAAGACTGTCGCACAAAAGAAAAAAAAAATATCGTGGCCGATTTTTTCCTGTTTCTGAAAATCAGTCCTGGAAATTACATTTATTTTTATTTAACTAAATTCTTCACCTTATTTCATATTAAAGCTATGGCGGAATCGCAAAAGGCATAGGTACCTACTCGGATCAGTGTCAATATTATGTGTCTTCAGCAGCGGGCTGTTTGCTTAAATGCTGTTTACACACACAATCAAGATAATGATTTGTTATTGGCTAGGACAGACAGGTAAGACCTTAACACACCCAGCACGGTCACCGCTCACAATTACGTCACGCTTTCGTTGATTTAACCAGTTAGTCAATAGTTATAACTACGTTGAACTACTTACTGCGTAGAGACACTGATCATAGTAGGTATTAACATCATTTGACACTGTCTTGCCCGGTTATACGTAGGTACACCCTATTCATATGTTCCGTATTAAACTTTTACTAGGTTCTAACCAGCTGAACACTCACGTCAGGGATCGAATACGTCGACGCGGGTTTCGAGCATGTCAGATATACTAGTCTTCCGACCGAGTGCGCAACGGCGTCTGCGAGCTGGTCAATGCTGGTCGACGTATTCGATTCCTGACGTAAGTGTTTTGCCGGTTAATAATAATAGTTTAATATGTGTTAAATACACGAGAATTTCAATACTTACCTATGTTCCGATTAGAAGACAAGTGCAAATAGTGTTGTGTGCAATGCAGTGCTCAGCATTATTTTTCTGGACCGAGTCTGTCATATGCAGAAGAACTGCATTGGTTTTATACTTATATTTATAATAGGTAGGTATGGACGGACGGAACACCAAAAATATATAGGGTGACCTTTACTATCAGTCATGGGAGGTGGTCGACTTGCACGTCCCATTAGCAAAAGTATGCCAGTTTCAGCTGACGTCTCGTGATAACTCGCTAGACTCGACCTTGAGTGCTTATCCTTGATATTAACTCACTTGTAGTTCCGGAGATCGTCCTCGGTCACGATGCCGCCGTGGTTCTTAATATCTTGCACGAGCCGCTCCGTAAGAGAGCCGTTGTGAATCGCCTCGGGGCCCTCCTCAGCGATGATATCCAGCGTTTCAGCCAACGTTGGCTCAATAAGAAATTCGCCTTCATTCCAAACCTCACCAGTTGCCGCGTTGACGTATAATTCCCTGTAAAATGTAAACCTTGTAATAAATAGACGTTTTCAGGTCGGACGACACCAGGCTGGTCACCCAGTCATCCACCAAGTCGTACAGGGTACAATTAAGTTTACTTTTTCACAACGTTTAACAACCTATCCCGTTGCAACTGCAGTTCGACTCCAGTTGTAGTTCGATAATTAGATACAAAACTTGTTGTGCCATAAGGGCTAATGAGGAGGTTGATATGTTAGCAAAACAAGCTGGTAGGTACTATAGGTGTAGAAACTTATATCATACCGGAATACACTGAGATCCTAATTAAATACAGGTACAAAATTTATGAGAAATGGAAACAAACATTTAATGAAACATCACTGACAAAAGGCATTTGGTATAGAACTATACAATATGAACCTCCTCGTATACCCTGGTTTGCAAGTAGCAAGCTACGAAGATGTTATATTGTAATGGCTCATAGGTTGCGGTCCGGGCATGTCCCACTAAATAAATTTAAACACCTTATGAGAGTGGCAGATTCACCTAATTGTGAGATATGCGGAACCATTGAAGACGTCCATCACCTTCTAGTGGAATGTGTTCGGACTCAACCAATGAGATCAAGAATGATACATCAATACGGGCTTAATCCAGTTGATGTGGGGGTGCTGCAGAGTGTCTTAGCCGATCCATTGAGTGAAACGGCTGGGGCGCTCTGTGGCATGATCTATCAAATCATTAAAAGTTAGCGTGATAAAATGATAGTCATCACGGGGCTGACATGGTCGCAAAGCGACAAAAGTACCTAATAAATAAAGATTAAAAAAAAAAAAAAAAACTTGTTGTGCCATCCATTCTATTATTTCTATAGACAAATTAGAACGTAACGCGTCACGAAAGGTTGAAATATACGAAAACGAGTTAGCGTCGCGTTCATGATCTATCGAGTTAGCAGAATATAAAGTTTTGATCGATCGCTAACGTCAATAGAAACGTAACTGCAGCTGGATTGCATATATTATGCAATAGCAGAATAAGAAAACGTATATTCAGCTACGGGTCGATTGCAGTTGGAATAGATTTAGTTAATAGAATCGGCCCCGTGAGCCCGCGTAGGATTAGCCCAAACTCTTCTGTCTGAGAGGAAGGCTCATGTCTGAGCAGTAGAAACATATATGTGGCTGTTATGATGTTTATGTTGAAGTAAGAATAATTATAAAATAGACAGATTCTTTAGAAATGGAACGGTCAACTACTAGATAGTAGCGTTGTTTCAACCTCTATCGACTTTGAAACGCCAATTAGTGTGACGAAATCTCTAACGATCAACTTTTCACGTAGGTTGAGCTACGAATACCGATGCTTGGATCAAAATCAGAACAGACTCAGAGAGACTTAACTCTACCTAACAGTTTATGATATTCTGTCATACCGATATATGTGTTTACATACCTATATAAGGATAAGTAGTAATAATAATAGGTAAGATCGAAGGCAACTGCCACTGGTTTTATTCGGTTGTTCAAAATCGCGAATACATATTTCAATGTAATGTAGATTACCTTACAGATTAGATCGGAATTTTTGGAAAAATAATAGATACTGATTAGATAGGTAATTTTACTATAGACAATCACTTGATAAAGGCGCCTGCTTTTGCTTTTGTTTCAGTGACGTGTTAAACTCAGAATATACCCAATAAAATTTCAAGAAAATTCAATGTTTACTTTTACTCTATTTCTTAAAGCCAATTATTTTGAAACGCATTTTTTACGTTACATATCTATTTTAATGCTTATGTACAATGTCTAACATTTTCTGCTGACTTCCAAAAAGGAGGAGGTACTCAATTCGACTGTATTTTTTTATTATGTTTGTTACCTCATAACTTTCGATAGGGTAAACCGATTCTCAAAATTCTTTTTTTGTTTAAAGGTTTGTTGCTTCCCGTGTAGTCCCAGTTCAAATTTCATAAAATTCGGTCCAGTAGTGTTTGAGTTACACTCCAATAACTGAATAGAATGGAAGTAGGTATTCAATTTTTCAAGTTTTCCTTGTAACCTATCAAATTGCTCTAGATTCTAGTAGGTACCTAGTAGATAAATACCTACAAAATTTTTAATTGCTGTTATTATCTTATAAACATCTGTGAAATGCACATCCCACAAAACATGGAATTATTATTGTTCTAAGAAAATTGATTACTGGACACTACTACGATACGTAATACCTAAATAAATTCAAAATTCAAAATTCAAAAATTATTTATTCAGTTTAGGCATCATAGACACTCTTATGAACGTCAAAATTTTTAAATGATTCTACCGCTGTCTTCGGAAAATAACCACCGCCGAGAAGAAGCAGCAAGAAACTCGTGGGCCATTATTTTTTCAAGTCTTTGTACATTGAGGTTACATATGAGTAGTATTAAAATAACAAATTTATTTAATAGTTGGCTATTAGGCAGAAGTGGAAAGCTTCCAGGCATCTTTGTCTTCTAAGTAGTGACTCAATTTATAATAGGCTTTTTTCATTAGTATATTTTTGACACGTAACTTGAATTTCCCTTCAGTGAGCTCAGTAATGTCTTTCGGGATTTTATTATAGAAACGTACACAATTTCCTAAGGACTTATTTTTAGTTTTCGTGAGTCTAAATTTAGATACAGCTATCCTATCCTTATTTCTAGTATTAATATTATGCATATCACTATTTATTCTAAACTTCTTTATATTTTTACGAACGTACATTATATTTTCTAGGATATACAAAGATGGAAGAGTTAATATATTAATTTCTTTGAACATTTGTCTTAAGGATTCGCGGGGACCCATTTCGTAGATGGCTCGAACTGCCCGCTTTTGCAATATAAAAACTGTCTCTATGTCCGCCGCTGACCCCCACAGCAGGATACCATATGACATTATGCTGTGGAAGTAAGCAAAGTAGACCAGTCGAGCAGTAGCTATATCTGTCAATTGCCTAATTTTATGAACCGCATATGCAGCTGAGCTCAGTCTTCCAGATAGTGCATCAATATGAGGACCCCATTGTAGTTTAGAGTCTATGCTAATACCTAGAAAGACTATTGCCTTGTCAATTTTCAATTTATTTCCGTCGAGTAATACGTTTGGCTCTATATGTCTTACTTTAGGCATGGAAAATTTTAAAAAGTTTTCTTTGCGTTGAGAAGCAGGTTGTTTGCGGCGAACCAATTTGAAACAATAGTTAACGCGTTGTTGACTTGAACTAGTTCTCTATCTTTCCTATCTACTTTAAAAATCAGAGAAGTATCATCCGCAAAAAGAACTATGTCAGCAAGGCCCTCAACCATATGTGGTAAGTCATTGATATATGCTAAGAATAAGAACGAACCCAAGATCGACCCCTGTGGAACCCCCATTCTGACCAAAGATCCAGAAGATGTCACGCCATTAATGCCAACTTTTTGCTGCCTATCAGATAAGTATGATTCTACAAGATTCAGAGCAGCTCCACGAATTCCATAGTGGTGTAGCTTATAAATTAGAGTGCGGTGCTCTACACAGTCGAAAGCTTTGGAGAGATCACAAAATACGCCAATGGCATCCTGTGAGCTCTCCCAAGCCTCCAGCACATGCTTGACTAACTGGACTCCTGCATCTGTTGTTGATCTGCTTTTCGTGAAACCGAACTGTAAATTTCGTGTAAAATCCTATGTTCATTAAAATGAGACAAGAGTTGTTGAAGCATTATCTTGAATCTTATTATAATGAATTTCGTATTTTACTGTTCCATTCACTCGTATTTCGTATGTTACGCGCGGCCGTTAGTCAGACCAAACGAAAAGCATTTAAATTCGTAAAGTCAGATGATCTAACTGTAGTTACTGTATTTTGTTAACTATTTGCCTTGGGGGATATCAATTACTAGTCAATTAACTACTTACTTTCTAATATATGCAAAAGACTACACATAAACATGAAATCACTGTAACAACCGAGTTGCATCTTATTTTGAAGCGCCAGAATTAGGTTATTATATTAGAATAAGGTTATCTTAGTCAGGCATTATTGTTTACTTTTGAAATATAGGTTTCGTCGTTCCATTATTATTATAGAACATAGATACTATATTTGTATACCTACTTAATAGACCCATCTATCAATTTCAAATTGCATTGGAGAAAATATGCCATAGGTATTTCATAGACTCGAAACGGCTCATATCAATTTTTTAAGCCGAAACATTTGTAAAACACCCGTGTACCTAATTTGAAATGATCTCACCTCATAGAGGGCTCGGCTTTGATGATATCGCTGTACGATTGCAGCACTCGACCCATGTAATTGTTGATGCGGTGTCCAGTGCGGCAGAGATTAGCAGCCGGACGCACCAGTTCCCGCCACGGCAGCCGGCCGTACTCCCGGTACATCTCACCGTAGCCACGCAACTCTCCTGGTACTGCGATAGCGAGCCCCCCGACTGTAGACGAAGCATTCGCGTACATATCGTGCGTGGTTGCCGCCGGCGCGCGCTCCCGGGCGTTGATCACTCGCACACGTCCCGTGCTGGCGTCGTACACTGTCGCTAGGAACCCGCCGCCGAGTCCCATGCATTGTGCGCATGCTAACCCCTCACAGAATAGGGTTGCGATTGCCGCATCGACTGCTGATCCGTTCTTTTCGAGGATCGATCTGCAATAATAATTTTACAATTATATACGTTTTTTATTTCATGCTCAGGCCAGGGGCCTTACTATAAAGCTCTTAAAAAGCAGAACTTCTAGGAAACTGCCCGACTTAATCGGACCATGACAACGTTATAGCAGGCCTCCCAAGCTACGAAGAAATAATAGTCAGGAAGCATAATTCAGAACAAATTTCACAGAAAAAGTGGCCCTTCAAATCAAAACAACGTATGATTCCAAATACAAATTACTTCCGAGGTTACAAATAGACATGTTCGGTGATTGGTTTAAATTCAAAAGGAAAGCAGGGATTGGTTTACGCGCCTGCTGCAACGTCTACAATGACAGCAGAGTCATAGCGGCGTGGACGATGTTATGCAACAAGTGGACTGGACCAACTCAAAAATAAATCAATCATAAATCGTAAATCTCGTATGTCTCGCGAAATATGATTAATTTATTTAAGTTTTTGTCTAGAAGACATTAGAAGAGATTTTTCGCAATGTAGTAAAGAAAGATTATGAAACATTTTAGGCTTATACATTTTACCAAAAAAAAAAATAAGTCGTTATTTGCCAGCTGGATGTTTTTAGTGGTCATAGAATATCTTCATTATCAATTTAGAAAATTCAATCAATTTATAGAATTACTTTAGAAAAGCACTGTGTTGATATTACTGACAAATTAATTAGCAACTCAGCTAAACCACTTTAAAATTTGCAGAGGGTGAATTTTCATTAGCTTGAAAAATTAAACGTGCTTTAATTTGACCAAACAATGAACTGTTTTTTTAATGCTATATAGTTACCTTTATTACATACCAACTGTCGGCAATTGTTTATTGTTCATTGTCTGTAGTATTTCTTTAGAGCGTAAACGCTTTGGAAGCGCCAATTCGCGTTTTTGCTGAGTATTTGAAGGGTCACATAATAATGATTGATATAGTATATTAAGTCAATTATTCTTACCTGATGTAATAGAACATTATTTGATTAACAAGTTCAAGTTCCACAGACTACATTTAGAAATTGTTTACTAGTTTGTTATTGCCGAGCGGTTTCTACACACACACGTTTTTAAAATCAATCATAAAACCGGTCGCGCCAGTCACGAATCGTCAGACGCGGCTGAGGCCTCTTAGAGAGAGGTCAGAGGACGTATCACTCTGACGCCCGCGCTTACACAACTAAATATTAGTGCGCTCAAAACTTCCTGATACTTATTGAGGTAACATTTCTAAGTGGGATTCTAACAAATAATTTTATATGACATCTAGTGCATCAACAATAGAAATTTCATTGTTATAATGACATCGACCCTTGAGGGGCATTTTGGTATTAACCAAATTTCTTATGCTTATACTTGTTATCCAGGAATCCATGCTGGAGCCGGAAACTGGTAGCAGGAACTATGTGATGGTTAATAGTAGACACACCGTGTTTGGGATCGTATGAATCGTCTCATATAGCGATACCTTTTTTCTAGCTGGTGACCAGGACCTGATGCTGGATCCAGAAACTGGTAGCAGGAACTATTTCATGGTTGTTTTATTTGCTATTCTCATCTCTTTTTGGTAGGTACATGAGTTAAATCTTACTATTTTCTAGTCTATGCTCTTGTAGATAGCATGTAGGTACTTGATTAATAATTATCATTTTATGTTAATTAATGTCGATATTAAAAATAAAATGTTTCCTGCGTGATATTTTATTTCACCTTTTTGACCTACGTCTATTTGTGACATAAAAACCAAAGTAGATAAAAAAAAAACCAGATATTAATGCGCGCTATTTTGGTCAAGCGGTAAGGCCACTGCCACAGGGCGCGCTAGTAAGTAGCTCGCTAATGTAAAATACCTAAACTCGCGCAGCGCTGCCCAGAAAAAAGGCTCTTAAAGATGTTGATGTTTCTTTGGGACAAATCATCCGCATAAAAAGATAAATATGATATTTTAGATAACATAATTTAAAAAAAACAGTAGGTGCTTACTGTACCAACTGGTAGGTAGGTACTGCAGTTTTGTGTAACATGGTCCATAATTTTTTTATTATCTATAATTTTATTGTTTTCAGTCAAAATTTACGTACTATAACTATGCTGGTTTTTACAGGCAGTCATACACTTGTTTTTCTAGCTTCAGTGCAGCTAGGCACTTATCTTGCCCGCATTGAATCGGCAAGCAAGCGAGAATAAAACATAACAAGCAAAACCATTGCACATTACATACATTTCAATATTTAGTCCTGAAGAAAAAATACATCCTAAATTAAATAAAAATTGACTGACTTTATTTTGCATAGTATTGACCATCTCGATTTGTTAACGTATTTGGACATCTTTGAATAATTATAATTTTGCTATTATTTACTAGTATAAGTGATCCCTGGACATTTAAATCGTGTATTGTTTCTGCACCACTTCACAACGAATGCTGGCATGATGATCCACAACTGAAGTTCACAATGATAAAAATGAAAATGTACACGAAGATTTGAAGTGTGCTCGCTTGCAAGTAAAATGTCCGACTGATGACGTACTGAACACGACTTTTAAGCCCCGCCTACTTGAACACGACTTTTGTTGGGTCATTTTTTTAACGCAGTTACTGTTCCTGGCTATTATTTCTTCGTAGCTCCCAAGCCCTACTATTTAAGAACCGATTCTCGTTAGGATGACGCTCTGAATCCGCTCAGTTTGTCAGCTTACAAACTATATGTCTAGGCGTCTGCAATGTTGATTATAGTAAATTGTTGAATGTCAGAGACAACATTATCCGTTCGTTCGTTCGTTTCGTACCTTTAAGGAAAATAATATCATATATATGATATAGTATATTATTCAAAAAATTCGTGAGCGTCATACTTAGTATGATTTAATTCAAAACTGTTTATGTCAGGTTTAATAACTGCATGGAACTTGCATGGTTTTATCGAGTTCTTCAGTTGTATTCAGCTAGAAATTTTACTTGATATATGAGCACTTATATATATAGGGATTCGATACACCTACACCAATGCAGTAATGAGTTAAAAAACGCTTTTTCCACATATATAATTGTTTTGTGAAACTTAAACAACAGATTTCCTTGTTGAATTGTACATGGATACATACCGTCCGACGGAGGCGCACTCGTAGCCATTGGCGGCGACTGCGGCACGCGGGAAGCGCTGGGGCTCCGGCCCTGCCCAGGGGCGCAGCACCAGTACAGCCACCAGCGCGCCCGCCAACAGCGCCGCTAACACGCTGCCTACTATGCAACAACGCCGGAATCTGACAACACATAACACAATAATATTAACCAATCATCACATAACTAATACATTCATTAATACTAATTTATTACCATAATTAAGTATTACATCGCATAATTACCGCGTAACCATTTTGATCGATAGAGACATTATATCAATTACATTGATAATAATAATAATCATTAATATAAAATATATCTATAGCCGTTTTTATACATAATGGCACGGAACCCTTCGTGTGAGTCCGACTCGCACTTGGCCGGTTTTTTAGTATTTGTTAAATTTCAAATGTCTAACTATCACGGTTCATAAGATACAGCTTGGTGACAGACGGACTGCGGAGTCCTAGTAATAGGGTCCCGTTTTACCTTTTGGGTACGGAAATCTAAAAAAGAAGTTATTTTATATGCACTGTTTATAAATAAGGCCGCTAGTTATAAGTTTTACTACTTCAAACTTAGAAATAAAAAAACTGCCCTATCGGCTTCATGAAATATTTAGTACCTAATGATTTAGTTTACACCGCTTTAAATTTTGTGTATTTACTATGTATGTATTCATACGTATATTTTATATGTTAAATTTACCAAAGAACTTAAGTAATTCACTTTAGTAATGTTTGATTCATGATCTGTCTCATTTCAAACCCGATAAGTAGTGGTAGGACTATGGGTCCTGCTGGCTCCTCCTGAAAAAGTACCACTCCTTTGCCAGTTATTGAATCGTGAGGCAGTAGTGTGCAATGCAAACGCAGTAAGTATTGTGTTTTTAGGTAATTTTTTTTGTAGTTTTCAGCGTAATTATACAGGACAAGAGATTTATATAACTCAGGTTGAGGAGTTTGCCGTGCAGGGTTTTGAACTCATGTATTTTAATATTCTAAATGGCATTGAACTGTATTGAGCAAGCGTGACGCTTAACATCAGGCGAGTGCATCACGTAATTGACATAAAACAAAATGTTACCATACAATGTATAAATTACTAGCTGCTCTCCGCGGTTACACCCGCGCAGTTATGGATGATGATGATAATGATGATGAATCTTATATAGCCTATGTTACTCAGGGTGAATGTAGCTTTCCTTCTTGGCAGCAGCGGCAAGGCGACAGGCACCTCGTCAAGTCTTCGTACTGGGGGATCTGAATGCCAAGGCCCGCGAATGGGGTAACCCCTCCACTGACTCTCGCGGTGAGATTGTCAGCGAGTGGGCCGTTGCCACAGAACTGACCCTGCTGAACACAGGGTCGGTCCACACGTGCGTGCGGCACAATGGGGGGTCCGTGGTAGACGTTTCTTTTGCCACACCAGGTGTCGCAGCACGTGTCCGAGACTGGAGAGTCTTGTCAGAGGTGGAGACCCTCTCGGATCATAAATACATAAGGTTCGAGATCTCCACCTCCCACAACCAAGCAACCCAGCGCGTCGTGCGAGCGGATTTCCCACGCTGGGCAATTAGTCGGCTCGATGTCCAGCTGGCGGAAGAAGCAGCAATCGTCCGCTCGTGGCTGGCTGCCCCCACACCCCATGAAGTGGATGCCGCGGCAGGCCACTTTCGCGAGGCGGTGACGGCCGTGTGCGATGCGGCCATGCCAAGATCACGGGGTCGCCCCAACCGCCGAGAGGTGTACTGGTGGTGTGCGGAGATAGCAGAACTCCGAGCTGCCTGCTCTAAGGCGCGGCGGCCCTACACCCGCTGCAGGAGACGGCGCAACGGCCGAACTGACGCTCAGCTGTCAGCTGAGGAGCTAGCGGCTGAGGGCCAGCTGTACGGCGTGTACCGCGACGCAAAGCAGGAGCTGCAGCTGGCCATCAGGCAGGCCAAGTCTCGGGCTTGGGGTGAGGTGCTGGTGGGCCTCGACAGAGACCCCTGGGGACGTCCGTATAAGGCCGCCCGGAATAAATTTCTAGGCCAGACGTCCCCTGTAGCGAGGGCCCTAGAGCCAGAGCTCCTAGACAGGGTATTGGATGGTCTCTTCCCCGCCATAAATCCTAATCACACCATTCCGACGATGGCGCTGCCCTCCCACGATGTGTTGGACGTGGCCTCGATCCCACCTGTGTCGGAGGTGGAGATGGAGGTAGCAGTCGGCCGCTTGCGAGGCAAAAAGACTGCACCGGGTCCAGATGGGATCCCGGGCCGGGTCCTCAGGATCGCCCTGAGGATAATGGGCGACCAGCTTCGGGATATATTCGACGCGTGCCTCACGTCAGGCCAGTTTCCGAAGCTGTGGAAGGACCGCCGACTGTGCCTCTTGCGGAAGGAAGGCCGAGCCCCTGACTCGCCTTCCGGGTATAGACCAATAATACTGCTCGATGACACGGGCAAGCTATTAGAAAGGGTGGTAGCGTCACGAGTCATCCGGCATCTGGAGGGTACTGGGCCTGGGCTGTCGGAGGCCCAGTTCGGGTTCAGAGCGGGGCGATCTACAATAGATGCCCTACTCTGGCTCAAGCGGTGGACGCAGGATGCGGTCAGCGAGGGAGAAAAGGCGTTGGCTATCTCACTAGATATAGCCAACGCCTTCAACAGCCTCCCGCATGGAGCAATACAGGAGGCGCTCCGCTATCATGGAGTGCCCTTGTATCTGCGGAGGCTGTTAGCCGACTACCTCCAGGACCGCGAGATCCTGGTGGAAGGGAGCGACGGTTTGAAGCGCCGTCGCGTCTGCTGTGGTGTTCCACAGGGGTCAGTGCTGGGACCACTCCTGTGGAATATAGGCTACGACTGGGTGCTTCATGGCACGCTACCCGCTAGTATGCGGGTCGCGTGCTATGCGGATGACACCCTAGTCGTAGGCAGAGGGAGGGATCTCCGGGAGGTAGTGCGGTTGGCCGTGGTGGGCACCACCTTCGTGATCGACCGCATTCGTGCCCTAGGACTGGAAGTTGCCCTTTCCAAAACCGAGGCCCTACTGTTCCACGGGCCTCGGGGGGGGCCCCCTCCAGGTACGCGGGTTATCCTGGATGGAGTCCTAGTCCCGGTTGGAGCTCAGATGAGATACCTGGGCCTTAACTTGGATGGAAGGTGGGCTTTTGGTAGCCATTTTGCCCAATTGGCCCCAAGAGTCGTGGGAGCTGCGGCCGCCTTGGGAAGGCTGCTGCCCAACGTGGGTGGCCCAAACGCCAACTGCCGCCAACTATACTCCGGAGTGATCCGGAGTATGGCTCTTTACGGGGCACCAGTCTGGGCGGCCGCCCTCAGTCGACACAATAAGACCCTGCTGCGACGTCCACAGCGGGTTATCGCGACGAGGGCGATACGTGGATACCGGACGGTGTCTTGGACGGCGGCTTGCGTGCTGGCCTGTGATCCTCCCTGGGAGCTCCAAGCGGAGATCCTCGCCGAAGTGTACCACTTCGTGGCGGTAAGGAGATCCCGAGGAGACCCCCCAGCGTGGGAAGAGGTGACACGCATGCGGTGGCAGGCAAGAGCCGCCCTGTTGCGGCGGTGGTCGGAGGACCTGGCTCCACCAGTCCCTGGGCAGTGGACGGTAGAGGCCATCCGCCCGGTCCTCCATAGGTGGGTAAGACGGCGTTTCGGGTCGCTCACCTTCCGATTGGTGCAGGTGCTTTCCGGGCACGGATGCTTCGGAAAGTACGTGCACCAAATTGCAAGACGAGAGGCGACCCCAGCCTGTCATGAATGTGGGGCTCCGGAGGATACGGCACTCCACACGCTGGAGGTCTGTGCTGCATGGGGCCCGCAGCGGCACACGCTTACTGCTGTAATCGGCGGAGATCTCTCCTTGTCGCGCGTGGTAAGCTCCATGCTCGACAACGAGAGATCGTGGCAGGCGGTGGCCACCTTCTGCGAAGCGGTGATTGCGCAGAAGGAGGCCGCGGAGCGGGTTAGGGAGAATGACGTTCGAGCTGACCCGCTCCGGCGCAGACAAACGGGGGTACGGAGGAGGCAGTTCGCTCGCCTCCTCCCTCTTCCGTAGTGGGTGTCACTAGTGAAGAGTCGGGGGACTCTTCGCCGGCTTGCACGACCCCACACATCTGAGGAGTGCCCTTGGTGAGCAAGGGCACCCCTTCACAGGCGCTGACGCCCGGTTAACAACCCGGGCCTACCGCTGGGGCGAGATGGTGAATGCCAGCGCAACCCTATCTCACCCATCTGGCGGAGGACTGCTCACGGGGGGGTTTTAGTGGGTCTGAGCCCCACATACCCCCTTCCGTCAACCCCCGTAACGGAAGGGAAGTGGACAGCATTTCCCCCCTCAAAAAATAAAAAAAAAAAAGCTTTCTAATGGTGAAAGAATTTTTGAAATCGGGTCGGTACTTTTAAGCCAATTCGCTACAAACATACTTACATACAAATCTTTCCCCTTTATATTATATATATATATAGTATATAGTATTATATATAATATTAAAGTATATAGTATAGATGCCACTTCACTCGAAGTTCAAGTTCAAGTGCCGTACAACTCGGTGGTAAGTTATACATTTACGGAATATTAGGCTGCTGGCATAGAAATAAATACTAACAGTGTTAGTAGTATGAAATGTTTATACATCGTAAAACTAATTTCTTGCTAACATTGGTAAATTTGGGTGTTATAGATAGTTAAAGGGTAGGTATATAATATAGGATAATTCAATAACAAAGACGAAAGCAAACGAGCGTGAACATGTGAGCCTTTTTTGGTAATATCAAATACCAACCATATGTTCAACATCTACCTACTGCAATATACTACTCACCTATACCACTGATGTACCTAGTTACGAAAAGATATCTTTTCATTTGTGTCGCATTTCGCTAATTTTGTAACCATCTGCAAGTATCGAAGAATAGGTTTTCGTATTGAAAATTTTGTAGACAAACGCGTGTGAATGGGTTGAAAGTGAAATGAAAGGTGACGTGTGACGTCGACGTCATTCTTTGTCATTTGGATTTTTATTCACCTCTTTGATCATATTAAACGAAGGAGAACTTATGTATGGCCGGATTGTGGCATTTCTGTCTATGGTCGTCTGAGTATATTAGAGTGCTTTGGGAAAACACTGAGAAGCCAACCCTAAATCATAGAGTAAGTTATATATAGGTATGTCCCTAAATACGGCTCATTTACTACTACCGGGCCAAGTAGAGGGTGGAGCCCTTTTTTCCATCCAATTCCAAATCCCAATTTTCCCATTTTTTCTCACATTTTTTAAATTGTGTACGAAAGATGAATAACAACTTATCTTTAGCGCAAGCCTAACTCACACTTAATTATATTTTACTATAGAGTTTATAGATAACATATCAAATTTCAAGTTTTCAGGTTAAATGAAAACAAAAAAGTGAAACATTAAACAGTTCTTGCGACTGATACCGCGCAATTTTTTACAATTTGGCTCTTTTTTTGGTTTTGTTAAGATATTTGCAATAATTTGCGTAGGTACGTACCTATATGAAAGTTTTAACCACCTATTTCGGTTCAAAAGTCCCCTGTTTAAAGTGGAACAGACAGACATACCGCGTAGGCTTTGTAATAGGGCCACGTAAAGCCTCGAACGTGCACAGTTGAAAGGTTCATAACCAGCGAATACAGTATGGTTAAAAAAGTGTAAGTAAATAAATAAAAAAAGTATATACCTATTATAATTTAAAGCAAATGTATGTAATAAAGAGACAATCAAAACATTATCATTATATTATTATTATAACATTGTCAAAACGCGGTGCTTTTAGAATTTAATTACCTACTTCATGATTTGATAAACGCAATGGCTGAAAAATAGGCCAAGGCTGTGACTCGTGACAATACAATTCGTTAAGTAAATTACATTAAGCGGGCAATGCTTGCACCTATTTCCCTATTGCCTAATTTCATGCGCAACATTGGTACGTTAAATTTTATATCGGCACTACAATCGTGTCAATTCGACTTAGATTAACAAAAGTCAGGACAAATTGTTACCTACTCGTAGGTCAAAGATTAAGGATAGGTAGGTGATCCGCGCGTGACGCGTCCGCGTGTTTTGTTTTTATAACTTATGTCAATGTCAAAGCATAAAATGTATTCTACACTTTACCGACTCTAGCTTCGGAAATATATATATTATGAAATAATTTAATTATAGAACTTATTGGTAAATAAAAAAAAAAAAATAAGTAACTTAGTTTATAGTAATTTATTGGTCGAGAACTTGAGTACAAATACTTACATTTAGGTTTAAGAATTTTCTTATCACACCTCTATTGTTACTCTCGTTGAATAGATAAATAAGTTAGACATTTTTTTATGTTTTTAGGAAACAGAACAAGCATCAGTGCCTAGAACGGATGCATTTCGCTACCGTGACCCTGAGATATTAAATTGTTAAGTGTTGTGCCTGTAATTTCGTCGGTAACCATACATTTCAAACCAGAAAACAGTATTGCTAACATTACTGCTTCACGATAGAAAAAGGTATGGTGGCAATACTTCCCTGGACGAGCTCATTCACATTAAACTATATATATAGTTTATTGTACTTTATATCTTGAGAGCTGTAGAACTGTTTGTCAATGAGCTCGTAGCCTTATATATATATATAGTATATATAGGTTGTTGTACAATAATGTATATCATGAGTGGTTTCAGCGTGTGTTTACACTTCATTAGCACGTAAATTTGCGAACGTGTAACGTAATCGTACCGTTGGTGTATAATACAGTACAAACTATGAGTTATCTGTGCCACAGTTGTATGTATAGGTACATCAGCTATACGATATTTTTAGAGAATTATTTTACAGTAGTCGGGTTTTAGTGGTTGCACTTTTTTATTACAACTATTCTGGTGGGTTTGCAGAGCCACATCACATTTTTTCTGTGTAGGGTAGTGTTGCTTTACATATAGTATCTGGATATTAATTACCTTATGTTACAAGACACAAGTAGGTTTTATGACTTTGACGACAGGATATCTTGCAAACGGTACGCTTGACAAGAATATGATGGTACCAAACTTGAAAAATATCTTTGCTGTTGACTTTGTGCCCCATAGATGAGAGAGAGAAAATATATACAAGGATTGTGCCCCCTAGAGGGAGCCACAATTAGTTTAGGTAATGTAACATATTAAATAAAAAGACGCTTCGAACGACACCTTATTTGTCAAATTATGATAACACAAGTAATTTATAATTTACGAGGGAACTGATGCACATATATACCTACATACTTACATTTATAAAGTATATCTATTCTAACTAAAAAAATAAACAAACTAAGTTCTAACTGTATAATGTAGGTATATTATATTAAATTAAAACATAAGGTTACATTTATATATACCGGTCTAAAACATAACCCTCCCTTTTGCTTTGCTGTAGTCGGGTAAAAAGGGGCCGTAGTGTCTATTAGATACCGATCGCTTTACAACAAACATCGGTCGCTTAGCGATCTTTAGACTCTCGGCTTTAAAAATTACATATATAGGTACCTACCTAGGTACTCAACTCGACGTCGGCTACACACGAGACATGCTCATGTACTGTTCCACGATGGGCAACACCACGGTAATATTACCTATCTATCAATATCGTGGTATCATAATATCATATTAAAAACATCAAAAGTAATAGTAGGTACCAAGTCGAAGAGTCTGGGCAAAATAATGGCGCATATCACACAATACGAATTTCAAATTTCAAATCGGTCGGATCGCCGGTTAATTTGTACAAATGCTCGAAACACTATGAATATTTTTTTCGTAAACGTAACGATATCGTTATGTCAAGTAAATAAACGATTTTGCTCGTTATCTCGTAAGAAGAGAGTTGCATTTGCCGTAAGAAAGTATCAAGCAAGTTAATTAACGATCGGTCGGTGGATTGCAATGACATTGCCATTTTTATAGCGACTTCCGTGTTTTAACCGGGGGTTTTTCCTGTGGGACAGTCAAGCCGCCGTCAAGTTGTTATATTAATTGAATTAAATTTAGTTTCATTTAAATTGTGTTTGACGGTTTCGTTACTTGAAAATAGTAGTCACATTGCCATTGAAGCACGGGGTTCCATCTTCCTTCCTTGACTGGGTTAAATATATTTTTGAAGTACGTTTATCTACCCTTACCCCTATCAGTAGCTTAAATTGCAATCAATTGACCCAATTCTTTCACATGAAAGTGTTTAGGGATAAACAATCTAACACAGAATAACTAATAGGTAGATTTGACCTTCGTCTGCGCTGCCGTGCACCAAAGCCGTGCACTTTCAGATTAAGTATTAATATTTCAGTTTCAGTTACTTCCTACCTTTAGTTTAATTAGAAGTAATAATTATAAAAATTACCAAGTAACAATTATAAAGTAGTAATTTGTATAAAGTACCTTAAGATTGGACAAACTACTATAAATAAATGTTTATTTTTAACTAGCTGACCCGCCCGCGGCTTCACTGGCTTGATCTACGGAAGACGGAGCCACAGAAATTATCGGACATATATTTTTAAGATTTACGTTTTTTTGGTGGGTAGGTGTGGAAAAAGTAACATCAACTTGAAAAGCTCTGTATTTATTTTTAAAATTAAAATACATAGAAGAAATAAAAGTGCATAAATGAAGCATATATGTAATTAGCAGCTTACCTCACCTCACCCTAAGTGTTATCTCCTTAAACTAACATCAAACTTTCACTAAACTGTGCCACTTCACTTATACAATAATTTGTTCAAACAACATGGATGCCATACAAGTGTCACTAAACCAAATGATGAGTGTTTTTCACCAGCGCTTAGACTCCATTGAAGGGCGGTTGCCAACTGAATCTGCAGGCCCTGGAAGTTTAGCTGAAGAGTTTTCTTCATTTAAAGCTTTTGTCCTGGTGTCAATGCGGGCACTTCAAACCCAGATTGGTTTACTGGCTAATCAGGTGGATACCATAGAGATGCATGGAAGGCGTAAGTTTCTCCTATTGCATGGTATTCCGGAAGTGCAGCAGGAAGATACTTCATCCGCGGTTGTGAAGGCAATTCTCAGTAAAATAAAGCTTGATAGCTTCAAAGCAGAGGACATCAGCAGATGCCATAGTGTTGCAGGTACTGGTAGGCCACGCCCAGTTCTTTTCAAGCTTCGAGATGTGACAATTCGCGACAAAATATGGTCATCCAAATCTATGTTAAAGGGTTCTGGTATAACTTTATCAGAATTTTTGACGAAGACAAGACACGATATATTTTTGGCAGCGCGCGAGCGTCTCGGTATCACGAAATGCTGGACGACGCAAGGATGCGTGTTTATCATTGGACCCGATGGGGCTCGGCGCCGTATCAATTGCCTTGGCGATCTTGACGGGGTTGTGCCGAAGGAAACCGCTAAACCAGCTGCCGGGATGACGGAAGCAATAGCGGTGAAGGTGGCCGGCACGGCCGCCGGACCAGCGAAGACCAAACGCACCGCGACATCGAGGAAGTGATGGCATTGTAATTGTACTTTTGCGTGCCTGCTCTTGTTTAGGAATTTACCGAATGTTACTGGATGGAGAGTGGCGCCATCATCAGTTGATGTTGTTTCTCGTTGAACGTGTACGATAAAAGGAGCTACATCTGAAGACTCATACTTATTTCTTGCCAAGGAAATAAAACTTTGGGGAGGACTGGAGGCTGGACAGACATTAGGAGTAGAAATAATGTCAGTACGATTGTCAACCTTATTACTAATACTTTGAACAGTAATATTTGTATTTTCATCGCTATCTGTGCAACGACATCCAGCCTTGCCATCTACTGCCTGAGCGTGCTTCCTTTTCTTCATGTTGCAGTTTTTGCAAATTTTAGAAAAACGACCTCTTTTACGTCCCGCACGGTGGGTATTTGACCCATCAGTGTCCATGCCTGACTCATTAGATAGCATATTAGAAGCTGACACAGTCACATAATTTGATACCGAGGGGACAATGCCCCCCGGGTCCACCAAGTCAGGCGGCTCGTTCATAGCGAAAAAATGAGAAAACTTACCGAGTCCGGAGAATTACTAAACTAAAAATACTAAATAAACACTAAATACGTCTATAATATTTACACTGGGATACTCTAATGATCGTACTAAATAAAATATAAATGAAAATAATTCAGAGCGAAAAAATATCGACCGCCTAATTCGACGTTTCCCGCGCTTTTTCCTTCGCGATCTTGTCACCGAGCAGAATCTGACAGTGACGCGACACTTGACAGTAGTTGACAGACAGGTGACACAGATCACAGAGTCGATTGGATTGGCTTCAATGTTGTCTAGAATCTTTGATCGGCTTCTTGATTAGCTTGTTAGCTTTTGTTGTTTTTGTTTTTTTTAATTTAATTATTACTTAGTAATCCAGCAAAAATAGATTCCGTCTTAATGGAGTACTTATATATAAAAATAAAAGAGTTTATGTATGTTTAAAGAGTGGCTTCGAGTAGTATTTTTTTTTTTACTATTATACTTCGCACCGTACCGATCTTATTAGCTCTTGATGAATTATTATTATTATTGTTATTATTATTTTAGATTTGGTTTTCTAGTGTAAGTATTATACATTATTCGCTTTCTTATGCGTCGAAAGTAGAACTAATACGGTTGGCACCGTAAAGAAAAGCAGGCATGCATGTCTTACCTATATATATTTTTGTTTTTTTTTTGTTTATATTAACGACAATATTATTATAGTGTTATTTATAGGTTATATGTAAAGTTTGATGAATATTTTTCTTCTTACTTCTATTGCATATGTTAACGCGTTGGGCAGGTGAGTGGCAGATTTGTATATTATAGTAATAAGAAAGTAATATAGTTACCTACTCAAACACAATCATATATCATAAAATAGTATATTATATTTATTTAATATACGTAATATTTATTTATTTACTTTATGTTTAAATATAACGACAGTGCTAGTGATAGTGACAGTGCAGAATATGTCTCTTGTTATTCTTCAGATGACAGTAGCGATAGTTTTAGTAGCATACCCACTCTTTCAGACAGTATCGAATGCTTTGTTAGTGATGTCCCAAAAAATCTCAATGTTCTTTATATAAATTCACAGAGCATTCCAGCTCATTACGCGGATATGCTGGCATCGTTCGATCATAAAAATATTCACGCTATCTTAGTTTCGGAATCCTGGTTAAATCATTCCCTACCTACTACTTCTTACTCACTGCCTGGATTTATACTCTTACGCAATGACCGTGCAGGTAGAGTAGGAGGTGGTGTTGCCATATACCTTCGTGCTCATATTCCTTACACCGTTTTGAGTAAATCAGCACAACCCCCTCCAAGTGACGCCGGTGAACACCTTCTAATTGAAATTATCCTTTCTCACGCTAAAGTATTGCTTGGTGTTTACTACTGTCCTTCCAGCCGTATAAACTTTTTTTCATCTTTTGAACAACTTCTTCAAGATTACACTCCTTCTTATGATCATAACATCATCATGGGTGATTTTAATACCTGTTTGATAAAACGTGATTCGCGATCATCAACTTTTGAGTCATTAATAAGAGCTAGCAACTTGACCATCTTGCCGCTTAATGCCACGCACCACTTTCCAAATTCCGCACCTTCTCTCCTTGACCTTATTCTTGTTTCCTCACCAAAATATGTTAGCAAGCATAGTCAATGTTCTGCGGACGCTTTCTCTGCCCATGATTTGCTTTTTCTTTCATACAAAATTCGTCCACCTAAGTCAAAACCCAAAGTTCTTCTGCTACGTAGTTTTGGTGGTATGGATTTGGAACGTTTACGCAGCGATGCACGGGAAGTGGATTGGTCGGCTGTTGTAAATGGACTTTCCTTGGACGATAAAGTGGAAGCATTCAATCGTGCTCTAACAAAATTATTTGACATCCATGCCCCATTGCGACCAGTCAAGTTAAAACATCTACCTTCACCTTGGCTCACAAATGACATAAAAGCAATAATGCGCAAGAAGCTAGTAGCCAAGACTAGGGCTAAAAATAGACCATCCGACTACAATAAAGAAAAATACGTTGAGGCTAGAAATCGCTGCAATAGAGTTTGTAGGAATGCGCTACGCCGACATGTCTATAAATCAGTAGAAAATGGTGATCCCGCTAAAGTTTGGAAGTTTCTTAGGTCCATGGGAGTGGGAAAATCTCGTCAAGACAATTTCCCAATAAATATTAATATTGATGTGCTGAATAAACATTTCTGCTCTTCTTCCGAATTTGATAGAATAAGAAAATCTTCAACATTGGATTATCTTTCTTCAATTCCACCACCCGACCATTCTCCTTTCATGTTCGATCAATTTACCGATTGTGACGTTAAAAGAGGCGTACTATCCATTTCATCCAACGCAGTAGGTAGTGACAGCATCGGTCGTAAGATGATCCTACCCATACTTGATGAAGTAATTCCAGTTATCAGTTTCATACTCAACTTTTCAATTACCAGAGGCATATTCCCATCATCCTGGAAGGAAGCATTAATAACCCCAATTCCTAAAAAAGCCAATCCATCCTCTTATACCGAGTTTCGACCCATTTCCATTCTTCCTTTCTTATCTAAAGTACTAGAACGACTTGTTTATCATCAACTCTCCTCCTTTCTCAACAGAAACGCTCTCCTCAACCCGTTCCAATCCGGTTTTCGTCCTGGTCATAGTACTGCCTCCGCTTTGGTAAAAATCACTGATGACATCAGATATGGTATGAGTAACGGGCAAATAACCGTGCTTACACTACTCGACTTCAGTAATGCTTTTAATAATGTGGATTTTGATATCTTACTTGGCATTTTGCGCTCTATTAACGTATCTCCAACGGTTATTGACTGGTTTCGTACTTACCTGTATGGGCGCCGGCAACGTATTCGCATTGATGAGAACTTATCTACTTGGTGTAATACATTTGCTGGTGTTCCTCAGGGCGGCGTATTATCACCTTTATTATTTGCAATTTTTATTAATTCTATTTCTCAAAACTTGTCTTCTTCCTATCATCTCTATGCGGACGATCTACAGATTTATACACAGGCCCCTTTAGTTCAATTACACACTGCTATCGATACAATAAATAAAGATTTGGAATGTATCTCTAACTGGAGTAAATCTTATGGTCTCAACATAAACCCATTAAAGACGCAAGCTATTGTAATTGGAAGTTCCAGAATGATATCTAAGATTGACTGGTTCTGCCTCCCACAAGTTATTTTTGACGGCAATACTATATCCTTAAGCAAAACGGTCAAGAACTTGGGTGTCTACCTTGACAGTCATTTATCTTGGGAACCTCAACTTGCTGAAGTCAGTCGAAAGGTTTTTGCATCAGCAGCATCACTTAGAAGACTCCGTAACTTTCTCCCAACTGCCACCAAAACTGCGTTAGCACAGTCCCTCCTCCTTCCAATACTTGACTACGCTGACGCCTGCTATCTGGACTTAACTGAGGAGCAGTTAAATAAACTAGAGCGCATACAAAATTTTTGCATCAGATTCATATTTGGTCTGCGCAAGTATGACCATGTATCTGAATTCCGGTCTAAGCTCAATTGGTTACCCATCCGACGTCGCCGGGATTTACATGTCCTTTCCCTTCTTTATAATATTCTGTTCTTCCCTCCGACTCCATCTTATCTTAAAGAACGTTTTGAATTTCTCCATCTCTCTAATGATTTTTCTCTTCGTTCTTCCTGTACCCGTCAGTTGAAAACCCCTACTTCCTCGACAACATTTTATCAAAATTCTTTTACTATTCGAGCTGCCCGTCTATGGAATGCTCTTCCCGTTGATATTAGACACGCTCAATCAATTAACCTATTTAAGAATATGGTAAAGAAGCATTACATGTCTGAAGGCTGCTAGTCATAATTCTTGAATATTTTGTATGTATAGCATTGTAAATCTAATTTCTTTATTTATTAACTGATCCTATAGTAGGTATGTTTATATTATATAATATATATACGAGTATATAATAAATATGTATTGTATGTATGTGTGTATTGTATTTATGTATCATATTATTATATATGAACCTAATCTGTGTATGTGTGTTATTTATATGTATATATTTGATTGTGTCTGAGCAAACGAAATATTTTGAAAAGTAATATGGTAACAAGGCATTTTTTTTTTCTTAAATAATCTATGCACTAAGTTAAAATTGTTTATTTATTTCCATTTAACACCACCATGCGCCAATTCTAATGTATATAAATTTCTATCCATCCCAAGGTTGCCTGTAAGAAATTGCTTATAGCGATAAGGCCGCCCATTGTACAACCTGTTTTGTAAAATATTCTTATTTGTTTTCTTTTATAAGCTTGGTGTTCAATAAATTATTATTGTATTGTATTGTATTGTATTGTACGTTAATCATATTAAACTTCAAGAAACTTTTCCATTACAGACAAATTACTTCGGTGTCTATGGGCTGATAAATAAATATAGGAAAATGATCGTGTGCAGATCTTTAATTCATCAAAGGTCACACGGCCAGACACAATAGAAATTTCATTGTTATAATGACATCGACACTTGAGGGGTTAAATGACATTACTTTTTAATACGGGCACAGAAAAACGAGCCGGCTACTAGATTGGCAGAATAAATCGTATTGAAGCCTCCGTCTCAAAGTTAGCGTAAACCAACCCACTAGACTTACAAGTCAATTAAGACATGTCTTGATAACATTGCCCATAATATGAGAGGCTGTAAAACAATGGTTATGGAATATGCTTTGTTAGATCACACTGCTCAAGTTTTAAAATTATAATTAGACAAGAACATTAAAGCCTGCTAAAATTAATTATTGTTTTATGACACTGAAAAATGAGGATGAAATTGAAATTATTATTCTGTCTATCAAAAACACGAGTAGATTATTAAGATATCTGCGCTAAAATAGTAAAGTTAACTGTCAAACTCGTATCGCCTGTTGTCAGGGGTGTACTATTTCCATTAGGTATTTCTATTGATAGAAATACTGCGACTGATCCCCCCACTTTTTTCATTGCTAACACATAAACTAACACTAACAAACTAACTACTCTAACACCCTTCTTCTTTTGGTCAATATAAACCTAAACGAAGAGGAGTGCCTCTTCGTTTCGCTCGTCGTCGTACGTATGTATGACTTTGCCTTAGACTAGTCAAGAAAACTGAATAATACCATTAAACAAACCTCAATAATTTGTTAGATATCAAATCATCATTATTACGAAAAAATATATGATACTTGAACAGTAATAGTGAAAAATGTAATATTAGTAGTTTAAAAAATTACAGTATTACGGTTGATCAATATATGAAGTGCTGGTGTAGATTCTAAATTATATAACAACTACCTATATTTTTGTTTGTGCCCATAGAACTACTGGGAATTAATTTGGAAAAAACGCTGTTACTATTTTGTATTACCATGGAAATAGTGGGATACACTCGTTCTTAATCATATCATCAAGAGTTATATTGAAACTGGTATATTTCCCGTCAAGCTCAAAACTTCCGTCGTAATAACTCTTAAAAAACAAGATAAAGCGGATATGCAACTTTATAGACCAATTGCGTTAATACTAGTATTTTATAAGATATTTGGAAAGGTTATATTACTTATACATAGGCGTTTCAGCAGTTATTTTGAAAGTAACCACATTTTAGCACCAGAGCAGTTTGGCTATCGAAAAGATTAGTCAATAAATACGGCTCTTATTGACCTTGAAGAAACTTGTAGTCAAGAAACGTGAAAAAAAGTCTTGAAACCGAAAAAAGAGTCACATCACTTTTATATATACATACATGGATATGGCCAAAGCTTTTGATCACGTATACCACAGCATTACCTAAAACAAAAAATCTTGAGTTTACGATAAAGAGAATACGATATAAGAGGAAACATACTAAGCATAATAAAGTCATATCTTACGAATAGACAGCAGTACGAAATAACAAGATAAAAAATGAACACTATAAAGTAGAAGGCAAATACTGGTCAGACCGCAGAATTATAAAGTATGGTGTACCTCAGGGTAGCATACTAGGGCCCTTATTGTTTATAATCAACGTTAACGACTTTCCCGGGCATGCTTGCCCATGACAGAGCTGCTATTTTCACTAACAAGAACCATGAGAAGGACATAAACAACTCTTTAAAATTAATAATTGAGTGATTACACAATAATAATCATATAGCTAACTTGGAAAAAAGTCACACAATGACTTTTAAAAATATTAATTCTAGATTTGATATTATAATAATTTAAGTACAATGGAAAGCATATTGACTATATACATAAGTCCAAATTTCTTGGAGTAAAAAAATACTATGGCAGACTCCAACTTATCGTGGAAACCACATGTGGAATACGTATGTACAAAGATAACCCTGTTTTCATATTATGCACTTATGTTACGCATAGTAGCGAGTAATAAAGCGCATTAAAATGCCTACCACGCGTATGTAATCTACACTAAGGCATTAAATTTTTGTTTGGGGAAATTCTGTAGTTTATGCGTGATGCGCGGCCCAAGACAGACAAAAAGTAAAGCAATTACAGTATTGGCTTCAGTGTCGATTTAAGAGCACCGTCAAAAACTTTATTTTTAAATATTTTCAAAGTAAAGAATTCGACCTGCTACAGTTTGATTATAAGTACAGAATATAGAAGTTTTTGAGTGCACAAGTCACAACGTAGATACTTACACTCGTATTTATAAACAGGTGATTACTTGTTGCTAAGTAATTTCTCAATGAAGTAATTACTTGACGATATAATACTTCAACATAAAATCTTATTTTATAGTGGAACAATGGACGTAATGACGACTTGCTAAAGCTTAAGCAAGTAATGACATAACCCTATCAAAATTGGATCTTTTTACACTTGTATTAGGTTGTTGTCATGGGATTTTATGGGGTTTCATAGCATAATAGATCCTTCACAGTTCAGACTTGACGTCGGCGAATGTGATTTTTCTACAACTTCTCTTTTGCAGAACGACAAATTTACGTATTCTCATTGCTTACGCAAAGGAAATGGTGACGGCTTAGAATTCTAACTTCAGGCAAATTCTAGTCTATAGAATTAAAATCGTTGCTTAAGTAATTACTTTTTCAAGTTACTTTTAAATAATTTAATGATTCAGGCGTTACTTTGCGGAAATCCATTATCAAAAACGATATTAGAAGAAATTTTTGTGAAACTTCCGCTAAAACAATGCTTATGGCGGAGTTGCGGTGTGAACCACCCTCCCTCCCGCACAAACTGCAAAACGAGAAGTATACAGAATAAACAACACACAAAAACAACCCAATCAACCAAATCGTTATTGGTTGATTGGGTTGAGTTGTTTTTTTAATTACTTTTACTTGTTTATACATACGGCAATAAAACAACATACATACCTGTTCACAATTGGGTTGGAAGTCAGGTACAAAAATATTTTGTATTTTACATAATTAAATTATACTCATATATACTTTGCACCTTGTAATTACAAAGTAAATAGAATTACACGCCAAGCTAACGGAAACAACGCAACTAATCCCACAGAAGAGATAAGTAAATAAGCAATTCACACAATTTAGATAGCATTATTTCTTTTGTGATTGTGACTAGGCATAAAATAATTACTGAAATCTACTTAATTATGCTTGATAAATACAGATTAGTCTATCATTGAAAATGTGTATGTAAGTACTACCTACGCAAAAAAAGTCATTGTGCGTCATGGTGAAAATAATAATAACCACTTCTTATAAAATTAAAATCTACCTAGGTACTTATATAACACTTACAGACCAGATGGAACTGATGGAGGAAACTAATGTTGATAATGATGATAACTGGGAAAAACGCAGACCAAATGCGGTTATTCATAAAATTAGTAGAGGTCCTATCAGTCCATTACACTCCCACTGACTGGATTTACGGGTAAGAACACTGGTAGAGTGCTTGCTGACGGTTATGTGGCTTGATTACTTCTTCAAAGATGCAATACTATCAACGTATGAAAAAAAATAAACATCTAACCGTCGTGCAAGACGGCACAAAGCATTATTATTTAGTAGGGCAGATGAGAAAGTCTTATTCCCACCCGCTCCTAGTGGGGGCACATGGAAATAACCCGGAGTATGGCTTTCCCGTCAGAGAGAGAAGTATGGGTCATAATCCACCTGCGGCTTGGTAGATAGGCCAGAAACTAATATAAATATCATTTTTTTAAATATCAATGCCATCATATTATGCTGTTGTATAATTTCATAAAATTAAGATCATGATTCTTAATTCCAAATTCATAATATTAAATATTTTACTCATTTTCTATTGCTTAAATTTATTTATGTTAATCACCCTTTCCGATTAATCCATCTACGTTTTAATGTATGTATATTTGCCTTATCTAACACGAAAGTACAAGTTTACATTCCAGTTGTCGGCAGTGTCTTTGTTTTCGGTGTTATTTTTAATTAAGCTGCCGTGCGATTCTTAAGAGCAAACATCGTTGCATCTTTGACAACATCCGTGAAACAAATGATGAGATGAGAACTTCTCGTCTCGTTCTCTCTCGTAACGTTTCTTCTCATTGAGAAGTCTCAATGAGAAGAAGTTTCTTCTCATTGAGAAGAAACGTTGTGTACAAGGGCGATATCTCATAAAGGATTTGATATCCATGAGCTCGTCGACGGATCATTAGATTAGAGAATCGCACGGCTGGTGTCATCTGTTTGGGTTGGATTCATCATGCTTCTCTGCTTAACCTTCTACTAAAGTCATTCGTATACTCATTTTATGCTCTCGATGATTTCTTCAGCTTCAGCTCGATGGCTTCGAGCTCAAGCTCATTGCCTCGGCAGAACCTCAGAGAGCCACTACTCTCCGGTTGCTAATACCTTGCGCAGGTCACGTAAGAGAACAACTCTGCGCAAGGGCTGTAATGCACTTTTTAGTGTTTTCTTCTGTGTATTTAATTAATGTAATAATTGTCGGATATATCCGACTATAATTTCGGCCACATCCGGTGGTCTTTTTTATTTAAAGGAGTGTTCGGGACGCATGCGTCGATGGCGTCTCGCTTAGTACATTCATAAGCGTGCATAATCGATAATATATCATTTTATAAAGAGTATTTATTTAATTTTATTTATTTAACAAAATAACTAACAATTATACTTATAAAATGGCACTAGTAATAATAAATTAAATATTATAGGTATCGATATAAATACAACCCTAGAACCCACACTAGGCGAACCTGTGTCGTGGGATCTAGTCTCTTTCGCTTACATAATATAGTAAAACATCGTTCATACTTTTCTGTTGTACATGTTAACATAGTAAGTATAATTAAAATGTCGAAAAGCAATGACTGTTCTTATGTAGCAGTGTGTGTGTGTGTGTGTGTGTGTGTTTCTTTGTGGGAGTCTGTGATTCATGTGTAAATATTTAGATACGTATGCCAGGTAGTAATCAAATGTCAAACGCCAATAATAACCTCATGCTATGTGTTTATTTATTAAGTAAAATATAGTTATTTACATATTCAGCCGATTGTGTTTGTAAAAATTTGTGTAGGGCCTGAGTTGAGTGATTACTAAGGTAGTACCTTCAGTTTCCTTTCAGTCCCTTTATAACAAAGTCCATATCGATATAAACACTGCCGGTCTTACTTATAAACGCTGCATAAGTTTCAATAACGCCAATTATTACTGCGCTCAACAAATCTGTGTTGTTTGCTTTTCTGTGCCCTACTATATGACGTTATAAAAATCTATGCAACGTTTATAAGTAATGTTTAAGCTTTCGAATAGTATATAATTTAGTTTATTTTCATAAAAGGCTCGTACACAAGAACACAGCTCGTAAAAATTTGAAAAGTAGTCAGTGAAACTCTGCCTATCAGCCACGGTGTTCCTCAAGGCAGCATACTGGGTCCGACGCTTTTCTTATGCTTTATTAATGGTCTATGTAGTCTTAATTTTGAAAACACTAAAATACTTACGTATGCAGATGATACAGTTTTGGTTAATAAGTAAGTAATGGTAGGTACTTTACATATCAGTAGGTACTTATACATCAGTAGGTACTTATATGCCAGCAACAAATTATACGCATACAATTAAATTATGGATTTACATCGTTTGCCATCAGGCAACTTACTCCTGTTGATTATCTGATGTCGCTAAGATAATTTGAAGAGTTGCTTCTGACTTTCACTGGCTCATTCAATGGCTCATCTGGCTCATTACATACATAATATATATTAATGATATATTTTTATACTAAGTACTAATATTTAACTATTGTTTATGTTTATTTATGTTCGTCAGCCTTTCCGATCAGTCCATCTACGTTTTGATGTACCTACAATAATGTGTATATTTGCTTTTTGAAACCAGAAAAAAAACAGATTGTCATTTCAGTTGTTTAGTTCTCTCGTTTGTTAATTTTACTATATACATTTTAGTATATTTTGAATTTATTTAAAATTATTATCCGGTAAAGAATATTTTACATTATAATTAATACATTACATGTACACTAAAAAAACTATAAGGGTTATAATATTATGTAAAGGATCGGTAAATGGATAGTTTTAGCACAAAACAATGCAGTACGTGTAGACATTGCATTATCGTAATATAAATAAAACTATTTACCGAAATGCCGTCATTTGACTAATCTGTAAAATAATAGTTTTATCAGTCAGTTTATGATTTAAACGTCTTATCGACACGTTTTATTTTGTTATCAAAGAAGCGTGTTAGTAAGTAGTTAAAATAAAGGTAAGTAGGTACTTATGATTCGAGTGCCATTAGTCGGGGAGTATGATCGGATTAAGCATTTACTTATCGAAGGGAAACATCCATATAAGGCGGCCAACCGTCCCGTATTCTGCGGGACCGTCCCGTAATGCAAGACGTAATCCCGCTTTACAATAATTAACAAAATACGAGTAGTTCCGTTAAACCTTGGATGCGTCCCGCTCTTTCCTTTTTTGTGTATTCCTTTTTTTCCACACATAGTACAGGGGCGAACTCGCCTACCAAAGAGTATTTTCCTTTGATGAATGCTCTGTAAACGTCTGAAAAATCGTCAATAAAAGTGGAAACTACGACCTCTGCTTGTACTTAAATTTAATATGGGCAGTTGCGAAATGACATACCTACCTACCTACTCATTAAAAACCCTGAACTTGTCAAAATATGTCACTGTACTAAAAAAATACGATTTTGAATATAAAATACTTTCGTAAATTTTTTAGGTGTAGGTACTGACATTCGCTCCAAACCAGTATATAATATCCACAAAAAGTCCCGCACTAAATTTTCAGAAACTAGGCCACCCATAATATCCCAAACGAGGCAGAGCCTGTGCTACGGTAACCTGATGACTGATATACATACTAACATACACACCCAGATACAGATCAAACAGACATGTTCATGCACACAAATGTTTGGCCTGTCCAGGGATCGAACCCGAGACCAGCAGCTCAGATCAGCAGGGTCCAGCTGATCCGGGTGATCTGAGACCCGCGGGTTTACCAAATGCGCCCACCAGTCAAGTCAAGTTAGTAGACGCAGCAAAGTACCCACTACTTCGATGGGCGAATAGTAACCGTTAGTAGTATTTTTAATTGAGCACTTGGAAATTGGCAATTGGCTTTGGATGGCCGTTGGTTCATGAGGCCAATTTTTCTATTTCACAGCGTTCATCAATCTATTTTACTGGAAATGGAGTAAGACTCCTGTTGTAGTTCGATAATTACCCTTAAGTCATTCTACTATTCTATAGACAAATTGGAACGTAACGTCACGTAAACGTAAAGTAAACGCTTCTAATTAAAAAAACTAACTACCTATAATAAACTAGTTAACCTGCCCGCGGCTTCGCTCGCTTGGTCTATGGGAGACGAAGTCACTGCAATTATTGGACATATATTTTTAAGATCGACCTTAATCATAGTAGGTAAACTGCTACTAGATATAGCTTTTTCACAAGAGACAAATCACTTCGGTATCTATGGATTTAAACATAAATATAGGAAAAATTTTGTATTTAAAAGTGGTCACTTTTGAATATGGGCACGACCATCGCCATAAAACCATATTTACGATATTGTATTTTAAAAGCACCGGCAAACCCTAAGGCATTTCGATATAGGATAAACCTACATAAGTATGTTAATATAATGTAAAAACTACTGTCATTCCACTAAGATGCAAGCACAGAATTCGCCCTATCTGTGGATGCAAGTAACTTCCCTGCTTATCAGCAGACTATCAAAAGGAAGTCTAATAATAAAAAGTGTAAACTATTTATTATTAGACTAACCTAACCTAACACGTTACTAATATGGACTAAACTGTATCTGATGAATAAATGAATCGAACTGTTACTATATAAATCGGCCTATGTTATGGCCATATAAAACTACCAACCGTACACTACAAATAATTAACAACTTATACAGAAAAAGATGGATATAAAGTTTTTCTCACAGTGCCATCTGATGGAATTATATGGAACTAACTATAATTTGCAAAGTAAAACTACCCGGCGCGTACTACAGTTGAAGGGAAATCAGCGTCCATACTCCATACCATAATATTATCCCTATGATAACTATCACCTAATCTGCCCCAAAAATCTTCCTATGAATATGAGTTAGTTAGCGTCGCGTTCATGATCTATCGAGTTAGCAGAATATAAAGTTTTTATTGATCGGCGACGTTAACAGTAACTGAATGATGCTATCCTGTTTTTCAATAGCAGAGTATGAAGACGTATAGGTACTACTATACCTACTACCGTTTAGTTAGTGGAATCGGAAAATTAGACAAAATCGATGATAGCCATTGTTGGGGTTTTCCGCTCATTTCAACTCAACCCTTGAAGTTTCACAATAATGGAAAAATAAAGTTTAAATTATATAAATTAAATTAATTAAATTATTATTAATTAATTAATTATACTTTATTATTTAAATAATAAAGTTCCGGCAAGCGCAGCGTAGGTCGTCCACCGACACGGTGGACAGACGACCTGATGAAGGTCGCAGGACGACGTTGGATGCAGGCCGCTTCCAAGCGGTCCTTTTGGAAATTTCGGGGGAGGCCTATCTTCAGCAGTGGACGTCCTACGGCTGAGATGATTATATATATAAACCTTCCTCTAGAATCACTCTATCTATTAAAAAATCGCATCAAAACCCATTGCGAACTTTTCCAGATCTAAGCATAGTACATAGGTATGGACACACAGACAGCGGAAAGCGACTTTGTCAGGTCGTCAGTCCACCTTGTCGGTGGACGACCTACGCTGCACTTGCCGGTTTGTGGTCTCCACTCCAGAACCTTCCGGCCCCATCGGCCATCTGTTCTGCGTGCTATGTGGCCTGCACACTGCCACTTCAACTGGCTTTATCTTCTGGGCTATGTCGGTGACTTTAGTTCGTCTATGGATCTCCTCATTTCTGATTCGATCGCGTAGAGAAACCCCGAGCATATAGCCCTATGTATAATTCATGCATAATATCGAGAAACACTGATAATATCTAGGGATTCTAATGTGATGCTATAAACAAATAAACACATTTTTGCGCTTACATTGCAAACGCTGGCTGAACCCTACGAGATAGATCAAAATAATGTACTACAGTATTGTAAACCTTAAAAAAGACTCCAAAAAAGTCCGCGATGGTATATGATAATATATGTCTATCTCTTAGGTGCGCAGTGGGCCGAGCACGAAAATCTGTTTAGGTGTAACATAATCGCATCGTTAACGTATTTAGTACAAACTGTCATTTATCTAGTACAATAGTGGCACAGATAACTCATAGTTTGTACTGAATACGTCAACGGTACGATAACGTTACACTTTAGCTATTTATTATTAGACTAAACTAAAGCAAATGTTCATGCTCGGCCCACAGTAGTACTCGTATATTTAGTATCAGCATTGCACCCGTGCAACTTATTTAATCTGTGCCCGTGCGAAGTCGTGGCAGGTCGCTAGTCCACTATAAAATACAATGTTTTATAGAAATAATTTCATTTATACCATAGAAAATCAGTGTAAGAAAACGCTTCTCACAGTTACATGAATTTTAATCTATCGATTACGAGAGGCACTTACCTAAGTAGGCTAGTGCTTAGCCCCTATCTAGTGACGAAATTTATATAAAAAATGCGAAATCTGTCTGAAGAACGAGACACCGCATCGATTAGATCAGACTGCGAGATTAGGTATGTCTTTATCTACATTTTTGGAATGTATATCCAATCTGCTGGTCCCTGCGGTTTCACTCGCGTAGTGATGGATGATGATGATGATAAAAATAATTCTATGTGATTTTATCCAGAGTTTATCCAAATCCGTTCGGTTTTTTTTGAGTTATATATGATTATAACTAACCCGACATTGTTTCATTTATATATATGTATATATATATATATATATATATAGAAAACTAGTAGACCCGCTAGCGGCTTCGCTCGCTTGGTCATGGTGTAGACACAGTCTTTGTAAACCTTACGATTTTTATGCTGTGGTGTAGTGGTGAGAGAGCTATTCTTTATATTTCATAATTATTTTTTATGTATAAACTGTTTGACATGAAACAAACACTAAATGTTAAGTGAAGTTTACCACAATACATTAGTGAAAACCACATCTAAATCGGATAAGCCGAGATATTTCTGAGATTAGCGTACACAAACGCACAGACAAACAGACAAAAATTATATCGATATTTTTTTTAAATTCTATTTTCGTTTATAAAAGTCCCAATAATATTTTTCTCATATACCTTCCATGCACTGACAGCAATCCGTTATATTTTTATTGTAGATATATACCTAATAGATTAGTAGGTACTATTAATCACAATCAAAGACAACCGGTACTTATATATGTATATGCCACTCAGGAATAATGTACTTAGATTTCTACTAGTGAAACAATTTTCGGAAACGATATGCCTAGGTACTTTCGGAATAAATATACCTATATAGATGACCTACTTCATAAACATATAAACTTTACCTCTATAAAATATTACGGTCTGCCATGATGGATGATGATGAAAATAATCCCATTTGTTAATTAGTGCCTCATTTACCTCTGTACCAAATTTTATCAAAATAGCACTAGCACTAGGTAAATGCGTGCAGAAATTACAAACAAACATACTTACTCACAAACTTTAGCCTTTATAATATTAGCACGCAGCATAAAGTTCGTATAGACTGTGATATTAGTGCGTAAAAGTCAAAAAGTCAAAATCATTTATTCAATTTAGGCATCAAAGACGCACTTATGAACGTCAACTTTCATTATAATGTTCTTATAAGACTCTACGGCCGCGTTCCAAAATATATAGCGCCCACCGAGAAGAAGCGGCAAGAAACTCGCGTAGGTAGTAGACCTACGTACCTACTCGTATTGTATGTATTAGATATTTAAGATGTATTGAAATTGCTTGTACAGGTACTTACTAAGATTAATTCTAATAAATCTACTTAGACATATGTACCTACATACGAGTATATGAGTACCTACGTAGGTACCTATAAGTATAACTAATATACCTACCTATTCTTATAATTATTCTGTAGGAACAGTCAGACCTTGCGATCGGCCGCAGGGGCAGCAGTCTTTGTTCCTGGGCCACAGAATAGATAATACTTGCCCTGGGATATCGCTATGTAAGTACCTACCTATTTGTACATTGGTATTTGATATGTGCATTGTATGTGTAGGTGTTTGACAGATATAAAACCAGTGATAACTGCAGCGTGTCGTTTCGATTATCATATTGATAAAAATAAATGTGGATTTCGATAATACCAGAGAGTAATTTTTCACCTGTTCGACAATGTGCATTTACTTAGATATCACGCAATCTCGATGTAAAGCAAGGTATTACATCCCCAGGGCGGTAATGTTGTATGAAACTCCCAAAGGGATTAGGCCGATTTGGATTTGGAACGTTATGTGTAAGAAAACTCTTGGTACGGAGTAGATACGTGGTTTGTGAAGAGAGTTTATTCTAAAATCGAACTGCAGACAGCACAAAGAAAAACAAAAGAAAAAAGACGCGATTGTAAATTGAAACAAGTAACGGTGTTTGGTGTTATTTTAACAATCCTCCATAACTGGACAAATGTGTCCGATATTGTTTTTAAATTTTACAAATGCTTTTATCTAGCACCCAGTTTTTATTGTCTCGCAGTAGGTATGAAAAGTAGAGTATTCACCTCGAGGATAAAGCCTGTCTTCGTCTTGGGCGGCTTGAACTCCTCGCTTCACTCAAGACTCTAAACTTAAGTCCCCCTCACTACGCTCAGGGATTAACTCTAGAGTCCCCGTTCGTTACGCTCAGGGGTTCGGTTTCGATTTAAAGAATTTATTTCTCAGCAAGAAATTACATATTTCACTTATGTGAGAAATTAATCTAGGTTAGTACATTAAAGAGCTTCGACATTCGAGTGACTTAATAACTTAAATATTAAATATTACTAAAGTGACAGAACATTAATGCCTACTATTTAGTTAAAGATTAACGCATATGAAGTTATTTTTTCAATGTTATTCGCTTTAACCGCGGCGCGGCCCGACGTAGTACCGAGCGCCCGATGCGAACGGAGTTGCGAGTTATTACGTACGAGTTCGTACCTATATGCAGTAGTTATATATGCCGCCCGTGACGTAAGACTGCTTTACTCCCTCGTTGCATAATCTACTAATATTAAAATACTGGCCGCGATTATGTTCACGTCTAAATTTACAAAAAGTAGGAATTTCGCGTAGGAATTTTGTGACAAAAGTATCTATCCAGTGTGTTAATCCAGGGCTACTGTATCTATATACCCATTAAAATCAGTGTAGCCGTGTAATACAAACACAGATACCTATTATTATACTTTTGCATTTATATATTAGTATAAGATTTCGAAGGCTCGTCACCAGACAAAGGTTGTTCCATATCGGCACACGATGAAAAGTTCATTTTCATACCACCTGCTCGAAAATGTTCTATTACATGTCACGCATTCTCTACGTAAAGCAAGGCATTACATACGCGGGGCTGTAAAGTTGTATGAAACTCCCTAGGGAGTAAAGTGATTTGGAACGTTAATTGTAGGAATACCTACTCTTAGTACGGAGACAGCATACAGAAAAAAAAGAGAAAAAAAGGCGCGAAAAGGTTTAACTATAAGTAGTGCGTTCGAATAAGACCTAAGTTGACGAAAATAACGCTAAAAATGCTCACAAGGGCGTTCGAATTGGGAATCTATGGATGCAAATGTCGTTTATGGCTCTTTTTTTTCAGTGTTTGAAAAGCTAAAAAAGAGTTATTTTTGCCACCAAAACTGAGCTTGACGAACGCTTTAACAAAAGAGCCAACAATAGCAACGCCACCAATGAATGCCCTTATTGCTAAACGAACGCACGATTGTTGTGCGCCGGTTGCTATGGGTTACACACGGCCCCTCTGCGGATTCAAGGTCATAGTTGAAGTCATAGACACATATTAGTTGAAATTAAAATAAATACCGAAATTTCGGGAGCTCAAAAAGGAACTAAATCGTGGTCTACTTAAATTCTCGTGAGTACTTATAACTTAGTTAACAACCGCGAAAGTCTAGAATAGTGTTTTTCATAAAATGTTCTTTCCAAAAATATTACTCTGTTCCTCTATAACGGTACAAATGTGTCCAATATGAATATTAACTATTAATGTATTTTACTTTTAACTATATAACTGCTATTTTACAGCTCTCAGTTTTTATTGTCTTGCAGTAGGTATGAAAAGTAGAGTATGCACCTCGAGGATAAAGCCTGTCTTCGTCTTGGGCGGCTTTAACCCTTCGCTTCACTCAGGACTCTACATAACTCCCTCGCTACGCTCGGAAATTAAATTTAAATCCCGATTAACCCGAGAGTCCCCGTTACACTCAGGGTTCAATATGCGCCCATGACGTAAGACACTGCTTTACTCCCTTGGTGCATAATCTACTATAAAAGTTCTAGCACCATAAAACAAACTGGTACCTAAATTTATATTTAATGTATAATTTTATATCTATTAAATCCACAATATATAGGCGTCCATTGTCTTGTAATTTACATTTTAGTTAATAACAAGACAATGGCCACCTTTTTTAGCACCGATATATCTTTTTGTTTATGTTAATGTTTTGCTTTAGATGCCTCTCGTTTCTGTAAACAGCATTATACACGGCTTCACAATAAATGATAACATTTATCATATTTAGAGTCTACTTCTAGTACTTAGTAGTCCACTTAGTATTTTAAAACCTGGTTTATAGATAAAATATATAGGTCCGCGCTTGATATAAGTACACGTAGGTGTTAGTATAAAAGTATTCCGGTATTTAAATCCGTCTCTAATCTGAGGGCCTTATTCGATATCACCATTCAAACATGTAACGCGCTGCGTTGCGATATCTTCATGGAATCAACTTGAAGTAAATATAATTTTACTATCATACCTTGAAGACATAGCGCACCGCATTACGTGCATGCATGCGGTCTTAGCGAATAGGGCCCAGTTATTGGAATAGAATCCATGTTTACGACAACCTACAATTAACCTCCCGAGAACGTGTTTACATACGTAAACAACAAAATATTTATTAATGAAACGTGAGCTGCTATTTCTAAAGACTGAGAACAATGCTAAAACTATAATAATATATCTATAGCTCACACACTCCTGACCCTTTACTAGCAATCCATATATTGCGAAAGGCATGGTCGCACACATATTACATGCAAACGTCCAAGACACGAGAATTAACATTTTTGCTCATCAGGCAAATATATACGGACCGGGGACTCGAGGTACAGAGAGCAACCCTGCCAATTAATCTAACCAGGCTTAAACAATAGATATTTCTTGTGTAACGTTAAATAACCTTCCTACTCGAAGGCCTACTCCCAAAAACGAACTAAGTACGAAGTTACGGCTGACAGACTTCACGATTTCTACTGTGAAAGTGAAAAACACTATGTGAAGCAGAGACATTATTTGGTAGACAAAATTATTTTTTGGAGTACTGCACTATTGCCAAGAAGACATCTGCTACCGCCGCCATAATAACTTAATGAAGATTTAAAAAAACTTTTATTTCATGTCTTTTTACATGGTGGAGCGAGGTACGACTTTCCATTGACTGCCGCCGAATTAAGGGGGGAGGGGGGAGGGGGAGGGGGGGGAGGGGTTTCCCTCCCCCCTCTTCTAATAATAAGCACGGGAACCCCCCCTTTTTTACTTTTTTTTTAATTTTCCTAATTTTATGGATTAAAATTAAGATAATATTTTTTAATAGATTGGCATGAAATAAGGGGTTGAAGGGGGGAAGGATAGGGTCCTCCCCTCCCTTTTTCACCATTTTTATTACAAGGTAATGCATAGTTTTTGAGTTATGCTTATTTTTGTAAAATCATGACCTCACGTTATTTAACACTTCGCTGATCTAATTTATTGTTTTGTTGGATGTGTAACTGACTTTTTAGCGCTTCGCCGGCCGCTGCCGCGGCACGCTCGCTTCGCTCGCTCGGCTCGCGCGTTGGTTGTCGCAGTTTCAACATAACCTAATTTTTTTTCGTGTGGTGTTCTTATTTATAATGTCGTTAGATTTCTGTATATTGTTTTCTTGTAAAATATGCATAAGAGGGTTATTGTTACCATCAGAGACCAAACCCTTACCCATCCCCACAACATTTAATATCAATCTTGTGCCAGTCAATTCATAATTCAACCCAAAATTAATAATAATTGTAAAAAACAAGGTAAGACCATCACCTCCGCAGCTTCAGCTTGTTGGTCACCTTTGACAACCAGCCTCAGCGGCTCTGGCTCGTCTGATGCCTACAATTATAACAAACAGCAGGCAGAGGCAGCTAAGCGCTTCAGACTTTATAAAAACACTAGAGGTAGGACATTCTCGTACCAAGTAGAGTGAGAGTCAATCAATTCAGTTCTTTGATTTAAGTTGAACCTAACCTTTATTTGATATCTGCCCTAATAGGTACTGTTAAAATAAAACATATTAAATACTAATTAATAATTTATTAATCAATTTTATACACATATTGTATTGCTTTTATTAGTTCTTCAAAAACATCTTTATGTGCTATTTTTATTTTTCTTCGCCATGAATATTCTATTAACCAGTCTGTGAAGTTTCCCTTATAACCATCCCTACCAAACATCACTTTTAAATTTCGCCAGTGGCTTTCAATTCTCTGAGTGTGTGTCCCGTCTGGTGCCACAAATTTATTTATGGGGTCACTGTGATTGACCTTCTTGTGCAAGTATCCATATTGAGGTAGGCAATCATAGGCTCTCCAAAAATCAGTATGGATTTCAGTGCCTACCTCCACATGCTTTTGTATTAGCGGCACCAACATTTCTGCAGATCTAACATTATCGGGACACACTTCTAATCTCAGATCATCTTTCCGATTTTCAATCATGCCTAGCACCCAGTGGCCTTCAATATGTCTCCCTCTGTTATACTTTCTTTTTCCAAATTTTGATTCGTCGATTTGCACTATTTTGCCTGGACCACCAATCTTGCCACTAATTTCCTGGTGCTCCAACTCATAAATAATAATTGTCTCCCGACAGTAAGAAAACCAATCTGCGATTGTCCTTGTTGATAAAACACTTTCTCTATTTTCACGGGCAGTCTCTAATTTTACTTGATGATAACTGTACTTTTGGCTGAACATATACATTAATAAAAATTGTAACTCGATAGACAGCCTCGCATTCTCAAACCATGTTCCTGCTGCCCGACTAAATGCCTTAGAGCGACAGTTGCTCTTCCTGCATCGGAAGAGGCCAAACTGCCCGGTCTTGCTGCAGGAGCTTAACGACATTGGTTTTTTATGGTGTGAGCATATTTTTTCCCTAAGAAGGAGCCCATTCTCTTCAGCAAATGCAATGCACTGAGCTGGGGTATTGAACCTGGTTATGATTTTAAACATATTCCAGTGAGACCTAAAACAAACAAAAATTACCATTATAGAAAACTGCTCTACTCGTCAGCTTTTTCTGTGAAGTTTACACATGTGGCTTTTAAAGAAAACACTGCGAACCAACCTCATTTCATCGGAATTATATTGGACTCTTCGGCCAGATGACCCAGGAGCTCGAGGCTCCGCATCACCCACGCTGCTCTCAGACGATGTTGGAGACGCAGGCGGCAGTACCGACACGGTACTGAGAACGGCGCGGGAACTACCAGCTACTGGTTTTGATGGCACAGTCATGGGCACAAGTGGCTCACTAGAGTCCAACACTTGCACACACGGGGGGCCTGCAGAAGATCTCGCGACAAGTGGCTCATCAGAGTCCAACACTAGCACTACACTCGATTCTACAGACGGAACGGCACCACACGAGGGGCCTGAAGAAGAGCTCGCGACAAGTGGCTCATTAGAGTCCAACACTTCCACTACACTCGATTCTTCAGACGGCACGGCAGAACACGAAACCTGGGGCTTCGGAGACGCCATGTTAGTAGTCAAATGTTGTTTACCGACAGGAGTACGAAAACGCGCTCAACTGCAAGGAACACAAAAGATGACTGACTGACGATGACAATGACAATACGAAATGGCGTCAATTTTACGTTTCGTTTCACAAACCGGCAAGAGACGGTAAATACTACCCATTTTAATAGCTAGTAATGAAAAACAGCTGAAATAAGTACGAAATATAATTATTTACGTAAAAGTAATGAAAAACAGTTGAAATAACTTCAAAATATAATTATTTACGTAAATTTATATAAAATAAAATGTTACCGAATGTACCACAACTTAACTGTAGTTAAAACGAAACGTTCAATTGCGAGAATTCTACATAATCTGTGGTATGGATTCACGTAAATATTGCAAAAATAATTGATTTTCAATAATTTTTTTCTCAAAAACTACGCGTTTTCTGGTATTGAAACTTGGCGTGTGTTCATATAATAACGTGACCTTTCTGTGAAAAAAATATCAACCCTCAAACCGACGTCAGGCAATGGAAAACTGAGCCAATCGATTTTATAATATACTAGCGACTGCCTGAGACTTCGTTCGCGACGTCGGCGTCGCCATACCCTCCGATAATTTCTTGGTTTTTCTTTCATAAGAACCTTCTCCTGCCAATAATTAAGAAAACAAAAAACGAATGAGTGAGATTGTTCCATCCGTTCTCAATTTATAGCGTTACCTGGAGAAGTAGGGGTTCATTTTTATATAAATATAGACTAGCGACTGCACGCCACATCGTTCACGTAGAAGGCTCGGCCTTCGGACTCGCTATAACCTCGCGTTTTTTCTTATTTTTTAAAGTAAAGACGAAGTAAGTATTACACAACATATTAAAAACAGATGAATGGAGTTGGTAAAAGCGTTCTCAAGTTATAGCGTGACCAGGAAAAATAGGGGTTCATTTTTAAATTATAGATAGATGCCATCAACATCGGTTATAATAGAATTTAAGGTCTGTTAAATTTTTTTGTTAAAATAAGGTTTGTTTGTTTAAATAATATTCTAAATTCAGCAAACTCAACAGAATTATTGGATTCATCGGTATATTGTCCTAAGAGATCGAATATAACCTTAAACGCGGATGAACTTGTGGACAGAAGGTAGTTATTAGTTAACTTTTGTTCAGATCAAAACACAGATAATTTTATAAACCTGGATTGAAAGTAAATTTTTAAAATTGAAAGTGAAAGTCATCACACTGATAATTATAAATTTCGAAAGTACCTGTGTTCAAATGGATGCTCCGATCAAAATTACTAAACCTCTATTTTGTCAGAGGATGGAATCCATCCTCCAATGGATAAGCCATCCGATGGATGCACGTTTGTAACTCATTTTTTATTTTAATATATTACATTATTATTATTATACATTATTATTTTGTATAATTATTTTTATTTATTTATCACATTTTTTAAATATAGGTTTATGATGACTTAGAAGTAGCACATTTGCTACATTTTATCACAGAAAAATGCTCTCGTCACATAATAATTACACTCGCAAGCGATGCCACGGGTCATCGTAATGTGTAGTTTTTAACGCCAATTTCTTATTTCCATTATCATAATTAATTATTTATTTTGTTTGCATAAAATAGCAAGCATTAGAACAGTTCACTTACTCGAATTACATATGCAAACAAATCTATTTCCAGAAAAATAAACTCAAGTTATTGTTTTATGTAGGATAAAAGAAACTATAATATATTTTTACAGGAATCTTAGTTCGGTACTTCTTGGTTAAAACACAATATAACATTGCTCTCATACCTAGTCGGATTTCGCAAACAAATTAAATTCTTTTCACATGCAAAACAGACACATAAACTCGCCGAAAACCACCTTTAAAACAAACCGGTTTGTTACTAAACACAATTTAACACAGTCACACTCCCAATTGAAGCGGGTACAAAAAACTTAGTCGTATTTCTCACCTTGACATTTTGAACAGTCGTCTTGCCACCGGCACAATAAATTAACGACTGAGGAGTGCTGTAGTGTCGCTGAGGTGAAGAGCCACTTTTGCCGAGGTCGCGTCTACCAATGTCTACCAATTACTTGTTGATGATCTTGCACATAATTTATCTGATAGCTACGTAAGGAAATAGGTGAGGTGCTACTTGCAGTGGATACGTCACAGAAGTATTGGTATTATCTACTATTAGTATTATTTTCCAGTTCACGTATATTTTTTTACATATGTAATATTATTTTACTCGATAAATTGTATTTATATATCAACAAGGACTTTTTTAATACTTATTATATATTTTGTATAGTTCAGTTTAGTATTTCAATTAAATTACGTCATGCTTAATAATAAATTAGTCTATTAACCCATCTCGCATTGTACATGGAGCAAATGACCCTGCAACACTAGCAGCGTTTCCTCGCTGAATCGATATAGCCAGTCTTTTCACCAGGTACGTCCAGGAACGGGAATCGAGGCCTCTATCCCTCAATCGCCGGCTAATTTATTTTGATGAGGCCGATGGCCTCAGTACCCCAACTGCCTATCGTCTCCACTGCAACAGGAACAAAGTGGTAACTTTTCTCTCGAGGCTCATAAAGCACGAGTTTGTAATAGCACACATCCCGAACGCTATACGTCCCTGCAATACGCCACTTTTTGAGCGACTGTATTAAAATAGTATATTTCATTACAAGTGGGGAAAGGCTGTCATTGCAAAGAGTTCCGACAAATGGCTACCCGAGCATAGGCACAGCCGAAGGCGAGGTTTGACAGTCGGAACAAGTTGCAATGACGGTTCCGCACGTGTACTGAACGACTATTTTAATGCAGTTGCGAAAAAATTAAGCAATTTAATAAAATAAACTCGCAAACAAAAATTTCTGGAAAATGGCGCCAACCGTAGAATATAAGCTGAGATTTTTTTTTTCACCCATTCTGGTAGGCAAAGGGAACTATGCCCATACAGCCAAGTCATCAGTAGAATTTTTTTATTGATATGAAATGAAAATGAAATTTAATGAAACCTAACCTAACTCATTCAATCAAATCCTTAAATCTGATATTGAAACAAATTAGTAGCTTCTTTTTAGAAATATACGTATTCACATGAATCATAAAAACTTCTATGAATTTTTTTTTAGTAAAAACTTCATGGTTGGTTTTTCTTTTTAATAGACATTATTTTGACAGTTGGGAAAGAGAACGCACGAGTTCGGGAAAGGTAAAAAAAAAGCACGAGTATTTAATAGCCCGTTAGGATACATTATTTCTATGGTAATAGCCCACATCCCGAACGCTATACGTCCCTGCAATACGCCACTTTTTGGGCAACTGTATTAAAAATACATATAGGTACGCGGTTCACATACCTTGCAACCCAGGCGAAGAACCACGGCCACGCGCAGAATCGTTGTCAAGTTCAGTGCCAATGTGCGGGGAAGGCACCTAACGCTTGCAGCCAGGCCTCATCCCATAAGCTGAGCATGGGGTACGTCGGGACACTCCACTTCCGGATGTAGGGTCAACCATGTCTTGTGACCATCCGCAAAGAACGGTATGTTCACCTGGTCACCATTTGGAGATACAAGTTAGTACTACCCTTTAGTTAGATCATTCTAAAGGGTAGCGAGTAAAAAGGAAAATGTTATTTAGTGATTGTGAAAACTTAAATGAACGGCATCTGTGTTTAGTATAAGTACCTTCTTGCTTTTAAAAATATTTTTATTCTTCTAGCTAAAATATGAAGAAAATAACAGTGAAAGCTTTTCCCAATCAGCATAAATTTCCTAAAAGTGAAACCGACACAGGTGCCAAAACGAATGTAAAAGTCATGGTTTTCTCACTTATATGGTTCCGTAGGTACCTCAAAAGGAAATGACATTTGGCAAGAAGCAATGTCTTACAGCACACATATTATATCTATATATAAAGGAAATAATCTGGAAGCAGTAAATATGTAATATACATATTACATATTTTTTTTATAGTTTAATAATAATTAAGCGAATTTACAACAAACGGTTGGTGCAATAGTCGTGTCTATAAGGATTGAACGGAAAAGTAAAGTTTGTCTTTACGTTTCAGTTCTTTAAGTTTCTCTAAACTATACAGTTTGTTTTTAAGTTAGTATTATTCTAACTTAAAAACTAACTATATTCCGTTCCATTCATTATTTGAAATGAGCTTTCTTAACAAACGGAATCCTCGGTGCGCTAGTACTACTCGCACTTGGCTGGTTTATTTATTTACATTATAATTTTAACGTTCGGTTCCGTTTCTTTATAATTTTTTTTCGCCCTTTTAGTGACCCAAATAGGCGAAACACTTCAATTATTGGAGTGTAACTCAAAAACTGGTGGAACGAATTTGATGAAAATTGGACGGCTGTATCTCTACCTAACAAAAAAAAGGAATTTAGAAAAACGGTCCACAAATGGGGCACATACACAAAAAAGACATACCTACAGTCGAATAACTTCTTTATTTTTAAGTCGGTTAAAAATATGTCCCATTTTGTATTTTCAGCCGAGGTGCTGGGCGTAAGAGGTACTTTGTAGCACTTCAAAAATAAATAAAAAATAAAAATGTATATAAAATTCATTTTTTTCCTTAAATACCTACAAACAGTTAACTTAAATGGGGGAGGGACTTAAAATAATGGCATCAGCTTGCTCGTATAAAGTTTATCAGATATGGAATCCAGTGAATAAACAAGATTTCACCAGGATTTTTGTCGTAAGTACCAACATGGGCATCACGCATAGATCAAGGATTATACGTGTACTAGGCCCCACAATAGTAGAGTACCTATACCGCACCATACATTTATCGACACTCCGCATCCGTAGACGTTCATTGCCATCGAAATCTTTTGTTCTAAGCGTAAACAGGATGCCGAGTCATTAACACCCATAGAAACATTTATTTTAGCCAATAAAACAATATATCATTTTTATCATATTATCTAGAAAAGGAAAGGAAGAAAATGACTGGTTTGTCCCTCCTAAACAGGGAACAAAATAATAGGGGGTTTCAATATGAAATTGCCGATTTATCGCACTAGCCACTAATAATTAAACTTAAACCTACATACAGAAATGAAGAGATTTCGGACCGAATTGTGATGTTGATGAAAAGTGGATCCATTACCTCATCTCACATTATATTTAAATGCCGAATTACATAATACCGATTCACGTATCTGAAATGAATGTTTAACCCAATCACCATACTCCGAATGGATTGTACTATGGAACTACTTATATTGTGTTTATGTGTATCTGTGAGGGAACAGAGTTGAAGAAATTGTCCCTCCGCCGGTTATATCTACTATAATCTTTTGAGTCGACACAACCCTCTGGCGCGCAGTAATAGCGCGCAAGCATTACTGTAGGTCTACGATGAGTTTAAAACATTGACACCAATCGATACTTGATATCGACTGCCGCGAAAAAATGTATGAAAAAAAGAACAGTGCCACCTCGTGGTCAATGTAGAACTAAAATCCACAGCGAGTACGCCAATCACAAGCTAGGTAGGCGAGATCAAGTATGGGCTATAGATGACATTTATGTTGCCAACTCATGGTAGAGGTACTGTGCTAGGGTGTGGGCACTGTAGTAAGTGAAATTACAGGTCGAAATAGACTGGAAACCTAAGCTGATGTCTCGGGGTGACTAGCACAATAAAGTGCCACGCAAACTACATTTCTAAGTTTTAGGTGGTGGTGGGAGGCACCGAATCCACTTCCACACACTGTTACGGACAAGCGTAGTGCTTAGCTTACCAACAGGCGTACGACTAGCCTGTCTCGACTCTCGACGTTTCATTGTAAATAAAAACGTATACGACCAATTACTTCGGGAATGATTACAGCAATTGTGTAGCAGTGTAATAGGTTACACAAGGGTGCGTTCCGGTACCAACTGTCGCGCCTCGGTTTGCCGCACTCACGCGGTCGCGAAATGCGCGCGATATTTTCTGGCAAAAATCGAAAGAATCCTGTACTTATTTAACATTTTGACAGTGATAGCTCGCAATGACCACAAAACCCGAGCGAGCGAGCGTTGTGGTCGCGACGTTAGCGTTATCGGTGACGTAATCGATGATGTATCGAGCTCGCTTACGATGATCGTGGGTTTGTACGGGAACGGGATTGCGAACGACGCGATAGATTTCGGATCATAAAGGAACAGTTCTTAGCCGCAGTACTTTTTGGTTCGGTATATGTACCTACATTTTTTATTCCAACAGATGGACTGGACCAAAAAAGGGTTTATAGTTGATGGAGAAAGCCTTTCGAATCTGAGACTTGCTGATGAACTGATGCTCATATCTGATACCATGAAAGATATGGTTGCAATGTTTATGGTTGCTAAGACCTAAGGACAGAATCGTTTCGGGCAGGTCTGAAAGTGAATACTGCAGGGAAGATAAAGATCACGACCAACATCCCTGACTTCACAAGTTATCAGCTTTCTTTGGTGACTGAATACGCATATACTTAGGACATGAAAAAACACTTGGCTTTGTGAAAAAGACTCCAGAAGTTGAACGACGAATCTCGCAAGCCTGAGCAGTATTCGGAGCCAACAAGGAAACTACCTCTCCATCACAAAGTAAAAGTTTCAAAACAGTGTGTCATGCCCGTGCTCATATATGGAACAGAAACCATGTCACTTGCTAAGAAATCGGCTGAGAAGTTCAGGTTCGTGCAGAGAGGAATGGAGATATGGTCGGTATCACCTTGCGCGACCGGAAACGAAATGAATGGATAAGAAGCAAGACTAGAGTGGGTGACATAATGGCCGCAATAACGAAGAAAAAGAGAACATGGGTTGTACACATTGCGAGAATGGATGCGAGCTGATGGGTGGGGCGAATTCTTGTTTTTTTTTTCGTTACCCCGCTAGCTCACAGTAGGTAGGTAGATATGCCTTGTTTATCTGTACATCACACATTATATTATCATCTGTATCAACAACTTTATAAGTAGGCAAACTATAAAACTACCTTCATTCATTTATTAATAGATATACATCGGCATTTGCATTAATAAATTAATATATTTACATAATGTCCTCATTATTATGTGTAGGCATAGCACAGCATATATATAGACTGTGGGCATAGTAGGTACCTATACCTAATTCGTTTATTTTGATGTAAATTGTAGGTAAATCTTATTCATGTAATTATTTAGCTATCTACCATTGAATATTATTCGGTAAGTGCTTCTTTTGCCATCATTTATGTAGAGTGTCCATACTCAAGCTATAAGGCTGTTGGGTAGATCAAACATCCTGTATAACTTGAATGTAGATACTATAACTCCAGTTATATTATATTCATGTTATAAGTACAGGATGTTTGGTTGAAGGTTAGCAAAGTGTTATATGGTGTAAGTATACGTTGATTAATTAGAAAATACTGGTTTGTGTATAAGTAGGTACCTAATTAACTAGGTTCTGTTATTTTTTATATTAGGCAAGTAGGTAGTTAAACATGATTTGTTTTTCGTGCATGTTTAACATTGTTTGATTGTTATCTCAAATATATTTTTTGGTCTTCTTTAGCCTTTTAGATCTCCATGACGTCACCACGCTTGGATAGGTTTCTATAGCCTCACGTATTTTACGAGGCACAAAAATTTCTCTCTTGCTAATAAAATATGGAGGCTTTATCGAATCGAATGAAATGATAAGAATTAGAAGAGATGGGCATGTTCCAATGATCCGATTTATATATATCCATATAAACCTGGGTCGACGTATGCCGGTTAATAATAATAGTTGAAAAAACGCACTGGCGCGAATTATTTCCGCTCTTTTGCACAATATCGCCTAATTTAACTGTACCGATTGTAATAGTGCTAATAAAAGTACATAAAAAATAAAAGTTGGACTCCTGCGAAGACTTGTATGTATGTTATAAAAGTTGGAATCCTGACAAGTTGGACTCATGCGCACAAACCGACTAGACTATCAGGGCATCAATCGCAGTAGTAGGTAGTCTTCATGTACCCTATCTCGACCACACAGGCCATTCACTATAAAGATTTTAGCTTGTTTTTAGTAATACACAATTATTGTAGGTAGTACCATTTTTCGACGACCTATATGTTATATCGTCGTAGTAGTAGGACAAGATGGAATAAAAGTTTTTCATCAGGTCACACAGGTCGCATACCACGATCTGGTAAATCGGTCCGATATCAGTATTGCCAGGTTGTCAGCATACCGTAAAGAAGTGTTTTACTAAATCATTAAATTATTAATCAAATCACTAAGTTCCTGAAGAGCGACGACAGAACCACTCCTTGAGGGTCTCTCTTGGCCAGCATACCTACCTATGATGATGCCGTTTATGTCTATACGTAGGTACCGCCCTTAATTTCAATCGGAGTTCCACTTCATGTTTATGCTGCTAATAATGTCCTTTTTCAAAGACTATATAACTATAGTTAGAGCTTAAATTGCAAAAAAAAACACTGTAAATGTAAGTATATTTATAATTAAGTAAATCTTCTTTTTATATTTTATTATTTATACATTATATTATTACAATCGTAAAATTAAGTTGAGGTCAATTTAATATTTAATACATTCTCTGTACAAAAATATTTATATAGCATTTAAATGAAATAGTTTATAATTACTTACGTACGTATTATATATGGGAAAGAAATATATAGTAATGAAAGTACTACTACTTTTATTACAATAGTATATTATATTATTAGTGCAGTCTTTAGTTACATTAAGTAAAAGTAACAATTGTTCCTTACGTTCCAGAACCCAACAAAATGTACCTATACATATTGATATTCTTTTTTTAATCATTGTCTCACTGCTTCTATAAAAACCAGGTGTTGTAAACTACATTGCAATAATTAATCATTTATTAACGAACAGTTGTGATTAGGTAACTTGTGATGCATCACAAACAACATATAGATATTAGATTTAACAATGAGCTATAGCTAGGATATACATAAATACTTATATATAACTTTGTTCATTTTGTTTTGATTTTCACTACCACACGACACAGTCAATTATTTATTATAATGTACTTTAAAGACTATCCCCGCATTCCATTGATACAACACATGATATAACTGCCGCCTAGTACATATCCACCCTTTACACATAAGTGGAGCTATAAGTTTCATGAAAGTGTGATGTGTGTGACAACCACGAAGGTTGTAAAGAGATCACACTCTCTAAGCAATAACGCCCGTTACACACACACCTCTAGAAATTACCTATATCTATTTATAAACATTATGTTGATTTGATTTCCCCTACGAATCTTCATGTGACCAAAATATATCGAATTTCTCAATAAGAGAGCACTACTTAAATTTTTATAACTTTTTTTCGTGTATGTGGCAACTTTGAAATATGACAGCCGTCACCTGTGATTGTTCGGACGAATAGAAATGGAGCGTGACGCAAAAGAATAACGTGTGAAAACTCATTACACAAAATGGAGAAATACACTGAGATCGCTCGCAAACTTCTCAAAATTGTTAGTTGAGAAAGTCCACCTTATTCGAGGAGTACTCAAACATTTTGATGATACTGGGTCGGTTATGGACAATAAGTCTCCTCTGCGTCGACGTACCGGTCCATCTCTTGAAAGCATTGCTGCTATAAACGAGAGCCGAACCCGAAAACATCCATTCGGCATCGGCAATTTTGACGATCTTTCGTCCTTTACTAGATTCAACTTACAGGATGTCAAACCAGAAAACCATGCAAAGCATCAGCAATAAAATTAGTTTAATGGGCAATAGTGCAAAGTGAAGCGAACGCCGATTTTCGAAAAGTCATCTTCACCGATGAAGCGCATTGCAAATTGTCGAATTTGGGGCTTAGAAAATCCACAGGTAAATGAGAAACATATGCATGGTGCGGATTTTGGTTGCAATTGCCCCTTACTTTTATGAAAATGAGGGCAGAGCTGCAGTGACTGAACGGCATTCGTTACAGGCATGTGATAACGCAGCTCTTGTGACCTCAACTGAATGGTATAGATCTGGATGATATGTGGTTTCAGCAGGACGGCGCCACACCGCCCATGAAACAATGGATGTATAGCAGCAACGATCTCCAGACCAAATCATCTCACGAAATTCAGATGTCAAAAGGCCACCAAGATCATGCGTTTTAACGCCGTGCGATTCTTTGGGGTTTTGTAAAATCTCAGGTTTATCCAAATAAACAAGAAATGATTCCCGAGCTCAAGGCCGAGAGTCAACGCATCATCAGTGAGATACAGCCACATCTTTGTCAAAAAGTCATCGAAGGTTTCATCAAAAAAGAAATGGCCTGTCATCAGAGCAGTGGGCGCCATTTGCCGGATTTTTTATTTCATAACTGGAACACGTCTTCTTTATAATGCAATATAAATATCACAATTTACTCATAAGATATGTGTTTTAACTTAATACTCGTAGCACACTGTTATTGCGTGGCGACTTGTCGTTTCTACGGAAAATATTTAAAAATATGTCAGCCATAATTAATTTTGCCATATGTATGTCCGTTATCTGTGACGGGGTTCACAGAAAATAGTACGACTTCATAAGAATTACAACTGGCAAACCATGGTTTAAGCAAATTTCATACATGAAATTCCTTTAACTATGGTTGCACTCTGTCCAATCAGTAGTCCACGTTTTACAATAAGATGGTTAATATATTCGGGGAAGGGAGGGCAAGATGCAAAGGGCGGGCATGATGGAAATTACCTATAAACCCGAAACACGTGACATCGCAGTCGAGTCGCCATGCACACAGAGACATGCGGCCATCTTGTATTTACGAACGGAGTTCAGTGCGGCTCACGCCAACCAGCGAGGTGTGCGTGCGCTTTGTTATTTTTCGTCAGATTTTTACGAAAACAGTTGATTTTTGAAGTGTTACTGTTTGGAAAAGGTAGTTAAAACTACTGTTTTGTTTTACAGTACAATATATCCTAATTATAGATTGTATGAATTAATATTTAAACAAAAAATCATTAAAAGTATTTTTATGTATGAATATTATTATTGGTTGTGGGCTTATTGGCAAGATGGAATGGTTTCCATCATGCCCGCGCGTATATGTTTGAGTTCTTTTATTCGATTTCTCCCACTAATTGTGCATGTTTTTTATTAGATGGTGTCCAAATATAAAAGAAAGAGTAATAGAGGATCTTGGACTGAAGAAATGATGCAGAAAGCGATGGATGAAGCTAAAAACTCATCAAAAAGCTCAGCTTCAAAAAAATATGGAATACCGATCGGAACTTTACATCGCCATAACAAAAAAAATGACGCGACCAAGAAATTAGGTTCCAGCCTGTTTTTTCAAAAGAGCTTGAGGGAAAAATCTGTGATCTTGCTATCGAACGAGACACGCTATTTTATGGGCTAACAAAGGACAGTCTACAAGAATTGGCTTATGGGTTGCTGCACAAAATAAGATTCGCATCTTTTTACGTGTGAAAAGGCTGGAAGGGCATGGGTTGAAGGTTTTATGAAAATACGTCATAAGCCACTACCGACTGGAACCCACAGCTCTGGCTCGTTGTTCTGCTTTTAATCGGACACAGGTTGATCGCTTTTATGATAATTTATGGAACATATTTTCCCAACACCAATTTATGACGCGACCCGATGACATTTATAATATGGATGAAACTGGTGTCACAAGACTAGCGCTTCCAGACCTCCACGGGTAATTTCTATCAAAGGCAAAAAACCAGTAGGGGTTGTTGCAACTGCAGAAAAGGGGCAACTTACCACAGTGATCTGTGCTTGCAGTGCTACTGGTCGCTTTATTCCACCTTGCTTCATATTTGGACAGAGAAAGAGAATGAATGAACGTCTTTTGGACGGAGCTCCCAATGGTTCTCAAGCTTGGTGTTCGGATTCTGGCTGGATAACAAACAACACGTTTAATAACTGGCTACAAATATTTATTGAAAAAACAAGACCAACAGCAGTTAGGCCGGTTTTATTAATTCTTTACAACCATACTACTCATCTGAACCTGGAAGCTTTAAATTTAGCACGAGAAAAACATGTGATCATGGTCAGTATTCCCCCACACACAACTCACAAACTGCAACCATTGGACGTGTCAGTTTACCGTTCATTCAAAGTGGCCTTTGAACAAACTTTAGACACATTCCAAAAGAATAAATCCTGGACGAAGAGTAACCCAGTTCGACATAGCAAAACTTGTCTGCACTGCGTATGAAAAAAGTGCTACTGTGCAAAATGCCACAAGCGGTTTATAAAAAAGCTGGATTTTTTTATACGATAGAAATTTATTCAATGATTTAGATTTTGCACCAGCCACTGTTTATGAAAACGCTCCAGTAATCGAAGACATTGAAGTTGCCACTGTAACAGACGAGGTAGATAAAAACACTGACGCCACGTTACAGATTCAGCCCCTGTTCAAGAAAATATTCCAGTAACTGAAGACTTATATAACGTAAATTTTAATGTTGAAAATGACATCATATATGAACTAGCTGTTCATGAAAATGCTTTCTTGACTGAAGGCTGTGAAAACATTGCTATGACTGTGGGTTGTTATGACTTTTTAGCAACAATTGCAGAAAAAATAAAAGCAAATACTGCCCTAACGGAAGAACATCAGAGTGAAGAAAATTCACGTCTTACACATAATAGGATGTCAAAAATGGTATTGTCAAAACTACACTAAATATTTTCGACATGGATTTGATACAACCATCTACATGGAACATGATTTCTCCAAATAAAATACTTCCTTCACCAAAAGTTACTCTTACAATAAAGAAGCGCAAAGTGAGATGTCAGAAGTCAGAGATCCTAACCAGTTCTCCATTCAAAAATGCAATTGAAAAGAAAAATGAAATGAAAAAGAAACCAAAGTTAGTTCTTGATCAACTAGCAAAAAAAAAAGAAAATAAACCTATTAAGAAAGAAACAAATGAGAATAAAGGAAAGAGGAAAGGAAAAGGAAAGAAAAAAGTAAAAAGAACAGAAAAAGACGATAAAATATTGCAACACCGGTAGCAGCCTTCACAAGATATTGTGTTTTGTTTCTTTTGTGGTGAACAATACGTGGAACCACCCACATATACGTACAACACACCACAGAGTACAATGTATATTGTGTTGTAGTTGGGCACATGAATTGTGTACGGATACCGAAGATGGTAGTTTTTTATGCGAAAATTGTAAAATTTAGGGTAAGCGCATGCATTCCATTTTGCCCTTATATGCATTCCATTTTGCCTTCAAGATGAGGGCAAAACGGAGTTTTCTATGTTGTTACTTCATGAGTCATAACACATGTTCTAATTAATATTGATTATTTTTAATTATATCATTATGCATGTGATTAAGGTGTTTCTCTATACTGATTTAAAAAAATATCTAAATCATGTCTTATTTTTTGTACATCGTAAAGTTAGACCTTCCATCTTGCCCTCCCTTCCCCTCTATTTCCACGAGTATGTATGTGATAGCAATAGGCATACTTTAAGCAACTACTATTCCTCCGTAGTCCGATTCGTCCCTCTGTCGCCAAAAGAGGTAAGAACAGCACCTCAAATTCAAATTCAAATTCAAATATTTTATTGGCCTTATAACTGAGATTGTTACATTGGGCAAGTCATGTTTACATTAATCAATTAATTTTAAATTAAATCATTAAATTACAAATAATATAAATACAACCTAATTTATGAAAATAATCGAAAATACCTATTACAATTAAAGTCAAAATAATATACCTTCATCTGAGTCAAAATTAAAATAATTAATCAATGTCAAAAACTAATTGATGCCTTAAAACCTATACAATACAGTTTATGTTTTAAATAAAATCACATTACAAAATTATCAAGCACATAAAAAGATTCAAATGTCATTGAACGTACACAACAAATAAGAATAATACATGAAAGGCCGACCATTTTTTACCCTTTATTATTTATTATTACTCTTGTAGGAGAATGAAGATTGTGTTAGACGCAAAACCATAAATTCATTAACTGAATAAAAAGGATTTATTTCAAAAAACTCTTTTAATACCTTTTTGAAGTCGTTATTATTTAAATTAGTAACATTATTTGGAAGCTGATTATACATTGATATCTTATTATATATGCCTTGTTTCTTAACTTTTTCTAATTTCGTTTTATATTTGAAAAGTTTTTCTCTATTGCGTAAATTATAACTATGAACATCTTTATTTTTACTCATATTTATTTTGTTGTCATGTATCTCTAACTGGCTGTTGAAGATATATAGTGATATAACTGTCATTATTTGGTTATTCTTAAAATAATTTCTAACCGAAGTGCGTTTTGGTAGTCCAAAAATTATACGTATGGCCCTCTTCTGAGCTTTAAGGACTTTTTGTACATCTGTAGCGTTTCCCCAAACAGTAATAGCGTACCTAACGATGGATTGAATATAAGCGTAGTAAACGGACAGAAGGGACTTTTTGTCTAAAAGAGGCTTGAGTTTAAGTAGCGCATAGTTAGCACTTGCCAGTCTCTTGCATAGTTTTTCTATGTGCGATGTATGACTCAGTGTGTAGTCAATTGTGTAACCCAAAAACGTGTTTTCTGTCAAGCAAATATCGTTATTTTTATTTTTTCGACTATGATATTTCATTACAACACTTTTGTTAGTGTTTAACATGATGCCATTTGCATTAAACCAGTCATCAAGAATGCTCATTGCTTTATTATTTTTTATATCTAATTCAACCTTAGATTTATCACTTAAACCTACGTGGGTATCGTCCGCAAATAAATTGATAAAAGTCCAATCGGGCATACAATAAACAAGGTCGTTGACATATATTAAAAATAGAATTGGTCCCAGAATAGATCCTTGTGGTATACCTATCTCTACTGTGCTAGAATGTGAGTTTAGTCCATTTATAGATACCACTTGACTACGGTTTGCCAAATAAGTGCACATCATGTTTAGCTCAGGACCTTCGAACCCGTAATATTTCAGTTTAGCTATTAATACATCATGCCGCAAACAGTCAAATGCTTTCGACAAATCACAGAATATGCTTGCACATTTCTGTGATTTGTCTAAGGCTTCAAGAATATAATAAACCACCGTTCTAATAGCCATCTCTGTTGATCGTCCTTTGCGAAATCCATATTGCGCATTAGTAAATAAGTTATTGTCTTCAAAATAATTTACGATTCGTTTTTTAATTGCTGTCTCAAGTATTTTAGAAATTGTAGGCAAAATACACACTGGTCTGTAGTTACCTAGATCGGAAGTTTCTCCTTTTTTGTGTAGAGGTATTACTCTACCAGGCTTAAGACTGTCGGGAAATATCCCTTTATCTATACAATCATTTATTACAATGCACAGCAGATCGATTAGGTTTTCATTCTTCAGCATAACATGTTTTAATATTTTTGTGTTCATATCATAAATGTCGGATGTCATCTTTTGTTTCATATTACTGATAATTGATCGTATTTCTTTGTGGTCTACTGCGTCAAATTTTATATAGAAGGGTGGTTTTTCTTTCTTACTTAAGTATTGCATGCATTTCTCGTAATTAAATTGAGTTTTAGATGTAAGTTTATGAGCAATATTAGTAAAAAAAACATTAAATAAATCCGCTATCTTTTTGTGATCTGTCACTTCGTCGCCGTTTTCATTTTTAATGAACATTATTTCTTTCTTTTTATTACCTCTATTACTGTGCCTAACTTGTTCATTTATTATTTTCCACGTCTCTTTTATTTTGTTTTTTGAAAAATTTATTCTGTCTCCGTAATGAATTTTTTTTGCTGCTACTAACACTTTACGTAAAACCTTTTTATATCGCCTGATTTTCATCTTTATTTGCTCAGAGGGTTGAAACTCCTGAAGCATTTCCATTTCAGCCAAATGGTTTTTAGACATTTGTAGGTATACCTTTTGTAGTTATTTTCCTAATCTTATTAACTATACGAGATTTTTTACTGGGAAAAGCAATATTATAGTAATATTTAATAGCATCTTGCAAAATATTCATTCTTGTGTTTGAGTGTTCACATTGAACAATTTGTGTTTTTAAAATAATATAATCTCTATTTATTAAATAGTGGAAATAATCGCAATTGTTAGGTGACATGAATCTTGTCATTCTGTATGTATAATTTCTATTACTTTTTACTACTTCATTATCAAAAATTGTGAGTTTTATGACTCGGTGATCTGAAAGCTTATTCTTTAATACTAGCCCTTCATAGTCATCAAAATTAACTATGAAGTTGTCAATACAAGTAGCACTAGCACCATAGATTCGCGTAGGTTCGTGTAACACCCACCCATTTAAAATTGAAAGTATTCATAATACCTAACATTTTTCTATTGGTGCTATTACAATTCAAAACATTTAGATTAAAACCTTCATGGTTCATTATACACCAACTCAGATTGTTAGTTTATTTGACAACGTTTTACTAATAATTATAGATTTTATGATTCTGAATTCATGTTTCAAAATACAGAGCAACTCAATGTCTAGATACGAGCATGTCACAAAAAGTTTTCTTTTCAGTTTAAGAACTTAAAAAATGGCTCGTTTAGTGATATCTTCCAAATGCTTCTACATCTTTCATAAATAATTAGTTCCTCATCCCATAACTAAAAATCACGTGGTGAGTAATTCTGTACATCGAGATTACTGAATTACGAAACGGCACAGCGCAACCAGAACTGACGTCTCTCTTTAAGAGAGTCGATCACCGTAAGGAACTTTAACGCGTTCGGAGCGCCATATTTCCATTTTAGTAACCTTATAACTTCATAGAGCTGTGTGTTGGGCAGGCAATATAATGACGCGGATTTCCCGGAAAAGTTGAAAAATATATGAAATTAATAATCGATCTATGATATAGCTCAACTCAACTGTACCAAGCAATGTACCGAAATACTCTTGTACCAGCGCACAAGTTACATATAGTTTTACAGTTCTCTCCTTGAGTCGCGAGCACGGGAAGTGTAATATCCTATAAAATGGTCAATGACAAAAGAGTAGCCAACAGTACAAATACTCAAATAACTATTCAAATCGGAACATAGAAAACACACTTATACACAGGTATTAATTTGTGCTTATGTAGTGTACTTCATGTTTATAGTTTATACTCACGACTCGAGGTGGTTACTGCACTGTCTAATACCACCGTGTAAAATACCATCATCACAGTACATCTACTGTGTACTTGACTCGTTGTGTACCAGTGGCATTCAGGGAAATTGTGTCTTAAATCTATCTGTATTACGTACGTGAATAAAAGGTTTTAAAATATGAATATCCATCTTAAATTAACTGCTTTTAGTGTTTAACCATACATAGCATACTAGCATACATTTTAGAGGTATTATAGACTTTACATAATATAATCTACTTCTTAGTATAAAAGTAAAATAGCGAATAAGCTAAATTCGTGTTTTGAACGTGCACTGCTTTGAAAAAACTACCTACATACTTTTACTTTTAGCATTCGCAAATGGACGGTTTATTTGCAATATAAGTAAGGCTTTATGATCGAGTATCGATATCAAGATTTAAATTCGAGTATTGATCCCAAAATTAACCATAAATATTGATTAATAGCAGCACCAATATGGTGGTGTAAAGTCACCAATACCAGCTACAAAAGTGAAAAGGCTATTGTTTAAATTCTCCACACAGACGCGACTTTTACATCTTAAATTTATATTTTTAAATAGTTTTACAAATCTGACCAGATAAATATTATAATAGAACCTCGTTATATTGCGCAAAATGACTGAAGCTTTTTTACATGCAACAATAATATCGTATACGCCATGTTTATTATTGTAAGAACAAGAGCTTTGGTCAGTTTGTGAATTATGTACACGTTATATGGCTAAATTATTTGAAATAACGAAAGCAACACATGAATGACAATTTGACAATAGCTTATTAAATATTTTGTATCTTTCATTCAAGTTACTTAAGACACGGGACATACATACGCGGCGAAGGCGACGGCGAGGTGCCAGCGCAGGATGGGCGCCCACGATGTGCATACAATGTCAAAAGGCGAGGCGATTAGGGTAGTATAGGGCATGTTTAACACACTATAAAAATGAGGTTATATGTTCGACTGTATGTATTTTTGTATGTATGTTCACAGATTTCTTCCCCATTTGTGTACCGATTCTCAAAATTCTTTATTATGTGTATTTAAAATTCGTCAAATTCGGCCAAGCGGTTTTTGAGTTAAAATTCAATAACTGAAGTGTTTCGCTTATCTTGATGATATCCTTATTGACGGTCAATGACAATCGATCTTGTAAGTAGCAAGGGTCATTAAAAAGGTCGAACCATGCGACAGCAACCATGCGCACAATATTGGGATTATAGGTACTTTTGAACTATCATGGTACCGACTTTTTATTTCACAATTTTTTGCCTTGAAGTCGGTTCCATTTTTGGTAAACATTTTTAAGCATTTAATTTCGACTCGATATGTCTTCAACCTCTGACGAAGATTTAGTAGCAGATCTAGAAAGTTTAACGAATTTGCATAACATTATAAGATAACCTGCCATCTGTGGGGCGGTGCAGGCGAGGAACCGGCGTGCGAGTGCCATCCACGCCTCGCCGCTTCTATATATTTTGTAGGAAACACGCCGTCGCAGCTTATGTATGTCCCGGCCCCGCACCTAAAAGTGCCTAAATACATAGCCTGTGTTGCTCAGGCATAATGTAGCATTCTAATGGTGAAAGAATTTTTGAAGTTGGTCCAATATAGTTTATTCGTTGCAAACATACAAAAATACACATCTTTCCACTTTATGATATTGGTACATAAAATATAATTAAAAAATATTTTGATTTATTACAATGTAATCATAATTATGTATTTTACACACAAACTATAACATCAAAAATGAACACTTACATTAAATTAAATTGATTAAAATGAACACTATAATATTGAAGTATCACAAGTTGTTGGGAAGAATACCAAAGTCTTAATAATCCTTTTTTAAGAGAAGGCGAGTATTCATGTGAAGAAAGAAACGGCGCATTTACATTAGATCAGATCCGGCATGCGCCGCCCGCAAAAAAATTGATTTACACAACTTATTACGTATGTATGTTTAGATCGGTATCCGAAAGCGTTGACCGCATTTGGTTTCGTTGTGAAACACTAGTAGGTGACCGAAAACGGATTGCGACCGAATACGGTCAACATATTAACAATTTACACTAATCAGTGCACGTCAACTGGTTGTGACCGAATACGGCCAATAGAATAACAATCTACAGGAATCCGTGACCGCAAATGGGTACTTAGCGATTGAATTCGGCCAAATCTACGAATGTAAATGATTCATTATATATTTCTTGCCTTTGTCTTCTTCCGTGCCATAAGCTCGCTAGGCAAACGTCTACCTTAATATTAGAAGCTACAAGCACCGTAACTATAGTACACTATACATATAACACCATAGGGCCCTATCGAGAGACTCGCGTTAAGGTCCCATAGACAAGATCTTATTTCAATCACGTGCAAACAACCTCTGTGGGAGCTCGATGAGTAGGCACTGTATAATTATGACCTGCATTGTCCACCAATACCTTTCAATCCGTGTTGAAAAATCGTTATCACGGCGGAATGGGAATCAATGCAAGGCTAAGGCACACAGGGGACCAATAGTCCCCTAACTACACACAGGCCAAGGGCGCTGGCAAGCGCTGTTGACACAAACATTGGCCCATGTTAAGAAGAGCGTTAAGTGTGAACCAACTACATTTGAAAAAAATTTCATATACCTAATTAAAGTCTTGTGTTAGTCTGGAGTTTTTGTCCCCGGAGGTTCGTCCCCGAAGCAATGTTTCAGCGCCGGGTTTCTATAAGAGTTTTCGTGGAGCACACTTTGCGAGCTCGTTCGACACTTTGTGAGGCACAGTTCATAATCATCACTGAGTGATCTGAATAGTACTTGTTTTTCCGTTGAAAGCTTAGATAGTACCACCTCGAGCATGTCCCGCTGTGGAAGAAATATAATGTTATGTAACGTCGCCCAAGATATTTATTAGATTTCTATTAAAACAATTTTAAAGCAACTAACGTCTGCTTAGCGGATGCATAACTTCGTAGTTTAGAGAGAAAGCTTATATCATCGTATAAGAAATGGTCGCCATCCATAGGACATTATAAGGAGCTTTATACGACCGAAAGAAAAGTTTATCCAGTTATAGTTATGCCCTCGTATTTAAATTACACTTCAAAATTTAATTATGATTTTTAAAACATCACCTGCTTATCGGATACATTACCATGAAATTTAGAGAGAATTATATTGTATAAGACGGGCTTCGAAACCACGTCTTGTTTAACTGTCGAGAGATCCATAATCATAGAGTTTCCTAAGGTCCCCACACTCCTGATGATGTGGGACCGCAGTATTGATAAAAGGGTAAAAAACGTATACATCAAACACTAAGAAACTATAGTATGCGCGAACAATATCACATATTTCTCAAATAGCTCAGTTGTTTTGTAAAAATAGAAGTAAAGAACTAGTAAGTAGTAGTAGTAGTAAGTAATTGAACTATCTGCAAACAGTATTTCAGTTTTGACAACTTCAGCAAGCAAAAATATAAGGCCTTTGTTTATTAGTGCACAATATTGAACGTTGGTTTGGAATCAATAACTGGTCAAAAGAAGAAGAAGAAGTATGATATGTCTTACTTCTTGTCTATAGGTAGTATGTCTTGAATAGGTAGGTACAGATCGCGCGGCGAGAGTTTGGCTTTGACCTTCGGGTGGAGGGGATTACTGCGCATGGGTACTGTCTCGCCATGTGACAGAGAGAGACAAGAGTCCCTCGTCTTCGATGTGACAGAGAGAGACAAGAGTCCTTCGTCCCTCTAGCCACCCTGTGATACCCAATTTTTGACTTCTGCGCAATAACGGTCAAAGCCAAACATTCGCCGCGCGATCTGTACGACGTGCGAAAGTTGACGCGCCGCCGCCGGGCCGCCCGGGTCATCGTCCGCACGTTGGTTAATAATAATAAAAAATATGTCATATTTTTCTTTTACTTTTATGACCAGCACGGCTATTATGTATCTCAGTTGCTAATAAATGTTGATTGAAATCTTGAAAAATGGCGGCTCTATGTAATTTTTGACAAACCAGTAAGCAAAAATGTTAGTAAGTTTATGACTGGAGCTGACAAAAGTGACATAGAGCCGCCATTTTATTCGATTTCAATCAACATTTGTTAGCAACTGGGATACATAATAGCCCAGCAGTCATCGATTCCAAACCACCCCGTAATGGAAGGATAAGGACAATTTCATTACAATTAAATACCAGTCTAGGTTAATTTTTAAACACTACAAATAAAACGCGGTCACATTAACCGACGCATCGCTGGAATGCGGGTCCCCGCCCGCTTCCCCCCGCATTCCCTTTTCTCACCCGGCAAGTGTCAGTACGGTCAGCATCTTTGTTACCGATACACGCGTCAACTGAACTGGTCATCAATTTAGGAGGAGAGGAGACATCAGATAGCAGCAGTGCAAGTGAGAGCGAGAGTGAAGGCGAAGTCAGTTTTAATGACAACTTTCAATCCATTGTTTATAGTGATGATGACTAAAAGATAATCGACTACATTCCTGTCGAAAAATGCCAAATAAATAAATATTAATTGGGTAGCCATACAACAAATGTATGTTTTTCCTATTTATATGCTCAACATTAATAACGGTAACAGGTAGACACCTTACATTTTCACAGAATATGTAGTTGTATATTACCTTTCAAAATAAATAAAAATTCTTTTTAATTTTTAATCAATTTTTACTTGATCTTAATAAAGGCCACTTGGCCGGGTTTTTTTGCACACCGTACTTGAGCGCCAAAATGACGTCACATGGTCAAGTGTCTAGTTAATGTGACCGCGTTGTATACGACGGTGAATTGCCATTTCTTAAAACATGCGACTAAATAAATGACTTAACCTTGCGTCGTTACTTCACTTCATTAATAATTATGACTACCAGCACAGACTATCATGCATAGTATTTCTATCTCTATCCCTTTCTGTTGCATAGATGCACCGTTTTTCAAAGCGAGAAAGATTAGGACCACAGAATCGCGACGCCGCCTACCAGCACCGCCACCAATGCGTAAGAAAGCTGGTGTTTAGCACGTAATATTTTCTACTGCAGTATCTAAGCAACGAAAATTGTAAAGACATTTATATGGAAAAATGCTGCATTGGTGAACAACTGTTCTAGGGATCAAATCTATCAGCATGTACCTTGCTTGAATCCACATCTTGACTCAGCGTATCAGACGCCATTGGCCATTAGGCTAAAGCTACTTTTAAACATTGCATAGGGCCGAGCGCCATCTATCGGACAGTATAAGGAAACTTGACTCCGATCTCCGGTGCGACTAAAAGAAGAGTTTACCTTGCTTGGATCCAAACAGCATGACACACAATATTCGTAAGAGATGCAACAGTTACTTGTTGAACATGTTACACAGCTGTATCGCTCTGTGAAATCTGCATCAGTGTCGCAGCAACCATTCTTCAGCTTGTCCATTCTTCTGCACACATATCCTGAAATTGGGTACATTTTTGGATTATTAATATGAATTAAACAACGGTTCAATGGTTAGGTATAGTTATAATAATTTAATAACGAACAAATTCGGTAGTACATTGGATTTGGTACTAAGCAATTCAGGGAGTGAATATATTGAAGTGAGCGGTGACGCAGACTCTATAGTGCCTATGGATAACTATCACCCTCCGCTTTTGGTGAGTATGCGGTAGCGCAGCAGTCACCATCTGATGATGAACATTTGCGTGAATGGAACTTTCGAAAAGCTGATTTTCTGTCTTTGTGTCTTTCTTTACATCAGCCCACATTCGTCCAATGCTCATAGGCCTTTCCTAAAGTACGCCACAGAGGTCGGTCTTCAGCTCTCTACATCCAGTTACTGCCAGCCGCCTTCCGCAGGTCGTCTTTCCATCTGGCCCCAGGGCGTCCTACACTTTGCCTACGCTACACTATGTTTCTTTACAATGTGATGAGCTATATACAGTCTGTACAGTTGATGAGGCTGTTACTTTATTTTATGTTAAATTGAGTGCATGCTTGGATTAATGTGTTCCGGTGAAAATAAGAACAATAGGTCAAAATATCAGTATCCGACGATATAATTACTACTTTAAAGAACAAGTACTTCCAATTAAAAAAGTATAAGCCGTTGAATTTTGATTTTAACCGAGTTATTTGAGTTTTATAAACAGCGAGCCAAAGAGCTTATCGATCTTGCTTACAAGGCCTGTATACAGCGAACAGAGTAAGATGTGGAAATTTCTTAAGACGCAGCAGGATTCTAGAAAAACTGCTAAAGTATCGCGAGTTATGTTCATAATTACGCTTTAAAACCGGCTAGGACTCGCATAATATTTACCGGAAATATTCTCCGACCAGTTTCGAACTTATATCTTTACTTATATAACTTAATCCAAGAGTTCCAAATTTTGAATATGGAGGGCTTGCTGTAACTGGGCTTGATGCTAGCAAGAGCATTTGCAAATTACTTCAGTTCTGCTACCACATCCTCATTTATCTTCACCCTTTTTTTTTTCTAAAATTACTTCAGACATTTTTTTCAATGGTGCAAGCATAGTATTCAGCATTCATCATACTTTTTTTTTGATGGTTATCAATTAATAATACTCCTGAATCCTAAAAAATTGTGGCCATTAGGCCATTTACATACAGTTTCTAATATAACATATTTTCTAATTATTAATCTAGATCTAAATTGATTAATATAACATTTACTTATTAGTTCTTTATGTAATTAAGTAACATCCCTTATAAAAGAAAATCTGTAATTGAGATAACTGTAAAACTTTTCTCATATATTAAAAACGCTTTGGTCAGCCCAAGATGTTGGTGAAAAACTTAAAAAACTGAAAAGTAAAAAGCACTATTCTGAAAAATTGCCACTTTTTGGATGATTGGCTGCTTCGAAATGGCTTTTTTGAGCACATGCACTGTAAAGACAATAAACTTATTTATAATTAAGAAACTGATTTAAAGGTCAGCACAGCAATAATCTGTAGCAGAAGGCAGGAAGCTTACCTCTGTCATCAACTAGCAAATGTTTCCCTTGCACTGAGTTTCTACAAGCAACATTGTCATTTGTGTCATTGTGCTCTTGCAGTGTTCTCCAAACAAATGGTTTTGTCTCTATAGATATATCCTGGTACACAATGTGTCTATGGTTGTTCTGAAAATTAAAATAACAGTAGAACTACCAGCCATACTCCAAGCCATAAATTACATTTTTGAACAAGCATTACAGCAAGATTATTATATTATAATTATGTGTTAGTAGGAAACAGTACAAGCATGAGGCCTACCCCGTGTGAAATGGTAACCTCTGTCTAAAACAACTTGTAACCCTAAGGCATTAATTTGTTAAGTCTTGTGGGCCTGTAATTTTGCAGGCCCATCAACCAGAACACAGAATTGCGAAAATTACTGATTTACAATAGAAAAAGGTTTGGTGGCAGTACATCCTCAGACAAACTCATTCACAAAGAGTTCTATAGCTTAAATCTATTTTCACATAATAAATAAATTCTATATAACCCTTTATGGTTTAAGTAAGCTGTAAAAACAACAATATCTAGAGGCCAATTCTGTTAATTCACAATATTCAACAATCTCTACCGCTGCAGCTGCAGTTCAACTTCGATTGTCCTTTGATACATTGGCAAAAAGCCATTCTACTATTTCTATAGAAAAATTTGATTGTAGAGTCACATAAACATAACATAAACGCTACTTTTTGATAAATATATAATTGACACTACTATATACAAATATAAGTTAACAATGCATTCATGATCTATTGAGTTAGCACAACATAAAGTTTTCATCAATCGCTGGTGTCAATAGGAACGTAACTACAGCTTGACTGTTTTTTGATAGCAGAATAAGAAAAGGCATAAAAGTCGCCGTTCAGCTACGGTTCGATTGCAATTTAATAAGTGGAATCGGCCCACAGGCATATTGCATATTAATAGTGCGTTCGAATATACTCCATGTGAGCATTTTTTTAGCGAAAATAATGCTAAAATGCACACAAGGGGTGTTCTAATTGGGAATCTGTAGGTGAAAATGTTGTTCATGTCTCTTTTCATTCAGCGTAGATAGCTAAAAATGAGGTATTTTTGTCACCAAAAAGTGCAATTTTTGTCCCATGTCTGGAGCATGGTTGTTTGATTTTTTGACAGCTATGTATTTGACAGCATAATTATGCGATATTAGGTCTTATGCTCAGTTGAGCATATGAATAGGGTGTGGGCAAAAGTGGCAAAAATAACGTTTTTGAGCTTTACAAACACTTTAACAAAAGAGACATCAATGACAACACCACCAATGCCCTAAAAGCTAAGCGAATGCACCTCAAGTAAACTCACTAAGCTGGGAAATATAATGAGTTAGTATTATAGTATGTTCTGACCCTAAATATACATCAAAACAACTAGCTAACCTGCTACCCTGAGAACTGTGGTAGTTTTTGAGTCTGGTTCAACCAGTAATTTAAGTGGCTGTAGTGTATTTCAATACTCAAGCCTAAATAGAGTAGTCCATACTCTCTACATACTGTATCAAAATAAGATATTTTCCATTGCAGTGGTAGACCTTCCAAGACAGACGCTAGCTCACGAACTAACATACATAATTGAAATATGGTTGTGGAATTTTAACAACTTATACCAGATAAGAATAAATTACATGAATGAATCCACTAGGTATTTCTAGTATTATTTTTTAAGTTGCACAATACATGCTATGTCATAAAAGTATATAGTCATTAAAAAAAGAAAAGACATAAATATGATAGGTAGGTAACTAACCTCTCTTAGGAAACTGAGAATACAGTAGGTCAGCGACGAAGCAAATATGATTCCCAGTACCAGCCGTCGCCTTACAAATCTCACCAAAGCCGCATACCACATTATTAGGCAGTTCCTCCGTTGGTTACGAAAATATAAGACAGAATCGTAGAAGCATCCATGAGAAAACAATAACATTTTCATTCGCAAATGTGTTGTGTCGTATGAAAGTTTAACATTAATATAATATGTTGATGCATTGTTACCGTTTAGTTTTTATTGAATAAGCTTTAAAATTGCAGTAATATTATTCATAAATATAAAAAATTCCGGACTTTTTGCTTTTACTTTTGTTTTCACTCACTGACAATTTAGGTGCGTTCGTTTAGCTTTGAGGGCATTGGTGGCGTTGTAAGCCGTTGTGGCTCTTAGTCGTAAAGCTTAGGCTGGATACATATATCCGGAATGGCTTTCTGGATTCATAATCTGAATTCATATTATTAATTCAGAAAGCCCGGAATACTTACCATACAAAATCAGTATACCCAATATACACACATTCTGATCTTTTCAGATTATACATTTTTCAAATCAATCTGTAAGAATGATAGGAGCGTTCTGAATTCCGGATCGGAATATTTAAGATTATGATTTTATAACGCCCACATTCCCTTACATTTTAATAGAGCGGCTCACACATCCTGAATACATATTATGAATAGGGTAAAACTGGGATAGATGCCGCAGTATTCGTGTCAGTCAAAACTTTCCTAAGTGGTGTGCGTTGGAAGCTGGTGTTCCGCAAGGTGGAATCCTCTCGCCGTTACTTTTTTTCGGTATTCATAAATACGCTCTCTTCTCACCTCCAATGTGACCATAATTTCTACGCTGATGACCTTCAGCTTTACCACCGCTCCAGCGTCCAAGACCTAAACTATGTGATAAAATGTGGACCTTCTTCGTGTTTTGGCAGTCTGAACGATTTGGTATCAAAGTTAACCCAGATAAATGCCAAGCTATTCTAGTCGGTAGCTCACGCCAGCTCTGCAAAATTGACTACTCCTGTTTGTTCCCATTGAAGTAAAACGATTGTGTCATCCCGCTTTCCTCTACAGTTAAAGACCTCGTCCTGGTAATTGATGCTAGTATGTCTTGGATACCACAAGTAATCTCGTAGTATCTCGTAAATTCTACGCGTCACTGCACTATATTATTCACTTAAAAAACTTATTGCCTACCGACACCAAAATTGCTCTGGTAAATACACTCCATTTACCCATTATTGATTACGCCGAGATTTGCTACCTCGATTTATCGACAGATCTTCTTAACATACTTGACAGACTTCTAAGCACATGCACCCGATACATTTTTTGTCTTCGTAAGTATGATCATGTGTCAGAGTATCGGAAAAAGTTGAAATGGCTCTAGATTAGAGACCGAAGAAACGCGAGAATCCTCAGATTATTGTGCTCTCTACTAAAAGATCCTCACACTCCTTCTTACCTTAGAGGTTCTTTCCAATTTATTTCTGATACACATGACCTAAATCTCAGATCTACTGATAGCCGATTGCTCAGCACTCCAGTATACTTCACTTCTTTTGAAGACAAATCCTTCGGAGTCGCAGTGTTGCGATTATGGAATAAGTTACCGCTAAATATAAAACAAGCTCCTTCTAAGGAAAGTTTTAAGCGGCTCGTCCGGGAACATTTATATGTAGCGTCATTGAATCTATAATCGATTGTCACATAATTTCACATTATATTTATTTTTATTTATTGTGTATTCTTTGTATGTATGTATGTATATATAAATTTACATATAGTGTATGTTTTATTTATGGTTTAATATAGTGTGTATTATTTATATAGTATGATCATAATTTAAATGTAGGCATTTTTTATAGAGTCTTCTGTTTTCTTTTCCTTTTTGATGCACGCCCGACTACTCTTGTTTTGACAATGTGAAGGATGACTGGTAGAAAATGCTTTAGCATTAAGACTCCATTTGTACTTTATTTTAGTGCAATAAAGAATTAAATAAATAAATAAACAATAGTAATGTATGAAGGTTATAGTTATTGATTTAAACAAATTAAAACTGTACATATTGATTAAAGTTATCCAAGCTGCTTCAGTTTTAGTTGTGCTTTTGAAAAATAAGTATATTAACAAATCTTACCTTACAATAATAGTAAGTCATTCTACAGCGGAAATGGCTCTTCTCACGTGAGTGTCTTTCTTTTGGATTATATTCCACAGCAAACATATTACTTCATCATAATGATTTATGCTACTGACATTCTGTTGTAATCGAAGAAACTGTCAGGTTACTGTAATTTTGAATCCAGTAATTGCGTTTGCATTTCTATTTTTATTAAGCATGTAGAGTCAAAAGTAATGCGATTAGTATTAATTCCTCTTCCATAAAGACGTATGCATGTGCCTAGAATCATCAGTCTATTGATCAATTCATGATTTTTTAAGATATATGTGAGGCAAGAGCCGGAATTAAGATTATGAATTTCAGATTTACAGAAAGCCATTCCGGCTGTCTGATGCCAGCTTTATAAACGTTATTTTTAATACTTTTGCTCACACCCTAGCCGAAAGTTCAACCGAGCATAAGACCTAAAATCGCATGATTATGCTGTCAAATACATAGGTAGTTGTCAAAAAACGATCACAAACAATCATGCTCCGAATGTGGGTCAAAATATGCACTATAACTCTTTTTTAGCTCAGTGCTAAGCGAGACATCATCGACGCGGGCGTCCTGAACACTCCTTGAAAAAGACCACCGAATGTGGACGAAACTATAGTCGAACCTATCTGATAAACATTAAGTGATAATCCCGTAGTTTAATAAACAGCAAATGGGACAAAATTTCCAACTAATGCACGACAATGCCCGTCCACATACGGCGCGTTACAAGTTGGTTACAACAGCATGATATCCAAGGTTTACACTGGCCTGCACAATCCTCTGACTTAAACCTATTGAGCATGCCTGGGATATGCTTCAGAGAAGAGCTCTTAGGAATCTATTTCCCTGAAGATATTGTGCATGAAAACCAGCTTTTCTTGCATCTTAGGACAGTATTCCACAACAGGATATTGACACCCTTGTTTTGAGTATGCAGAACCGCTGCAGATGTGTCAGGAGAGTCTTAGGTGGATCCACGGATTATTAATTTTAAGTTTTTCAGTTTTTATAAAAAAATACCTACTTAGTTGTTTTGTTTAGGTTTTGATGTTTCAAAAATAAAGTTAAGATTGAAATTTTGGCTGAGTTTTTCCTCTTCTTCTAAGTTTTTTTTTTAATGTAACTTTATCTAAGAGTTTATTGTCAGATTAGATAGGCTATTAAACAACGTTTATTTTAATGTGTAGGTGTCTTAACAAAAAGTTAATAGAATTTTAGTTATTTAGGTTTAATTGAAATATCCCTAGACCATGTTGATGTGCGTATGCGCGGCGCGGGCGGGACGCCGCCGCGTCGCTACATGGAGACTGGTTTACCTTGAGCCCGGGAATATTGAAATTCCTAGATGTATTTGGACGGCGCGCTATACACTCCCCCTGCAAGTTGGTAACGCGTCTCAAGTCCAACTTGGTACTTATATTATGAAAACGTCGTCTTCCCCCACGCTTCTCTAGCCTCACTGGCATTGTGGAACCGGGTAAACGGTGCCAAATCACTGCTATGACATGACAATGTTAAAGAAATCAGTAAGAACAAAAGCGGTTGGGCTAGACATCTGCTTAATACTATAAGCTATAAGGGCCATCACGTCGTAGTATAAACTTACGAGTTAAACCGCACCCGGATGATGAGGTGGAGGATATGTATGAAGACATTAGTCGGGCCGTACATACCTCTGAAACGCACTTTCTAGTTGTTATGGAGGACTTTAACGCGAAGTTGGGTAAGAGAAGCGAGGATGAGTTGAAAGTGGGGCAATTTGGTTATGAACAACGTAACCGTAGGGGACAGAGGTAGGCCGACTTCCTGGAGAAAGAGGGACTCTTTATGATGAACTTTTTCTTTCAGAATCCATCTCATAGGAAATGGACCTGGCTGAGTCCCGATGGTTCCACGAGAAAGACTTCATTATCACCAAGAGACAAATATTCACTGATGTCTCCACGTGATCCACAAGGTGAAAACCGGTAGTGATCACCGAATGGTAAGAGGCACATTGAATATTAATGTCAAACTTGAGAGGTCTTGTCTGTTGAAGTCTACACTCCGACCTACTCGTGCCCATATTCAAGACCCCGAGAGCTTTTAACTTGAGTTGTCCAATCGCTTCGATTGTCTTGAGAACATCGCTTCAGTTGACGAGATCAATAACAGGTTAGTAGAAACTGCGCATATAGTGGGTTCCAAGTTCCTTAAGCCCCACCGTATAGATAGGCCTCAGAAACTCTCCAACTATACCCTCAACTTTATGGCTGAACGACGCTAGTTAAAACTGCAGTTTTCGGATGATGCTGAAGCATATAGGCTGCTCAATAGACGAATATGGAAGTTCTTGCGACACGAAATCCGGATCTTTAGTAAAAATCGTATTAAAGAGACGATAGAGCGGAAAAAAAGCTGCAACATGTTTTCAAGAGACATGTCTATTAGGCAAAGCTAGTTGACGAGGTTGAAAAGAGAAGACGGCAGTTTAGCGTCGACAAAAGCAGAAGTGCTAGGAGAGGTCAACAGATTCTACGGACGTTTATACTTCTCGGTCGCTAAACTTGTTAGCAGCTCGGCCAAAGACCCAAAAGCTTAGCTGACCCGACATTATACCGAAGATACCTCGGACATCAGCCTGTATGAGATTAGGATGGCATTGAAGCAGCTTAAGAAAAACAAGGCGCCGGATGATGAAGGTATAGAAAGAAAGAAAGAAAGAAAAACGTTTATTCAAACAAGCAAGATACACAACAACAAGTAGTAAATGATGAAAATAAATGTTTACAAACGAATATGATAAGCAAACTAGATACAGTAAAACTTAGTCCAGATATTCTAGGATAGCTGCCATGTACAGTGTATATTATATTTATTGTTTATATACATATATATATATATATATATATATATATAATATGTCGGCGCATAGCTTTAACCGATGTTATTATTTAGTCCAGCGCCACCTAGTTTAGTTTTGGTGGAATATGCAAAATGGCGTCATCTCTGGTATAACTCTGGGAGCGTGCGCTGTTCGCTGATTGGTCTGTCGGTCGGTCGTTGAGAGCCAATTACCGTTGAGTACTTAGTCATCGCCCGACAGAGGCGTTGGGGGGGAGCGCGCGGACACGTTTGAAGGCTCGGAGGAGCTCAATTTGCGTTTGGTCGTGGCAGCGTTCGCCACTAAGTGGAATACCTTGTCCCCAAGTTAATTCAAGTTGATCTCTAAACACTATGTGCTGTAATAATAAATCTCAGTGTGACTAAAAGCAGACTCTTGTACATGTGATATTTTATTCTCCTCGCTTGCTAAATCCACGAAATTGGAGCATGCCATCCATATATATACACCTAATTTGTATAATTACCAAAAAAAAAACAGCACTATATGCTGCTGGTACTTAATACATACATGGGAAGAAAATTTAAAACTACTTTAAAAAAAAAACCTACATAATCATCAATATTTGGTCAAACGTCTAGATTGATTCACACCTACAAATTTTATTCTAGGCATTTCCACTATTCATTAAGATATACTGCGCGCGGTTTATGCATGAAACTTAACACACCTACAGATATTCAGTAATCTGTGCCCCTACATAGAAATGTATCATTCATTCATAACATTCGGCAAACTCGCGTCCTAGCTCGTTAGACCTGGCCACCGGACCAACCCCGCACCCTCCGCCCTGCCACCGCGTGGCCTTTGTTTCTTCCGAAAACGAACGAACGAAAGCCGAAAGTCGACAATCTCTTTCATACCGAACGCTCGGGTGGGGGGTGTAAGAATGAGTAAGAGAGATATTTTTTCACTGACGCGAATCATGTGTTTTCATTAATAAGTTGTACATAGGCATGTAGTATTTTTGTTAAGATGGTGTCCATACTTTTAGATGGAATTTTCGAAAACTTTAACAATTAATAATTATTTCACTGTGAAGTAATAAAAAAATTTGACTACATATCTACAATGTATTAACACTTTTGTACCGCCCATTTTTTTTTGGTAATTATACAAATAGGGTGTATATATATATATAATAATATATCAATAGAAATCAATAAAATATGTGTACTAAAATTGTATATAAGTAAAAAAAATCTTTTAGGCATATTTTTAATAGGCACTGAAATTTAATATTTAAAAAATACTTGCGTTATATAGAACCTGTATAGACATGTTCGCTTTGTTAGGTACCTAGGTTTGTAAAGACAAATATAAAACGCAGAAATATGATAAAAAAATGGGCTCTTAAATTACTTAGTGATTAAACAAGAGAGACCAGTACTTGTACACACTGTACTGTACTAGTACAGTACAACCCCAACATACATTTGTCAAAAATAAATAAGAACAAAAAACAACGAAATAATAAACATATAATTTTATCAAAAAACAAAAATGGAAATCCCTAAGGACATGTTATTTCTTTTCAAAAATAATATTTTAGCATAGCTATTGCTATTGCACGTACTCCCGCGACAATGGGAATCGTAGAAGTCAAGGGTGATGAAATGTAATGAGTTTTTTCCATGGTAATTTATTTTATTGTTATTGTTTACTGATTGATTTACTAAGTATTTAAGTGTACTCAAATAATACTATTATAGCAATTGCGTTTGACCATGTAGGTACATATTTTTTGACATTTGACAGCTCGATACACTAGACGTGTTCGGCGACCGTCAAGGGTGATGAAATGTAACACAAATACCGCCAAGGGTGATGAAATGTAATAAGAGTTTTTTTCCGTAGTGATTAATTTTATTTTATTGTTATTGTTTACTGATTGATATACTAAGTATTTACATATACTCAAATAATACTATTATCGCAATTGTGTTTGACAGTTTGGTAAAAGATAGATATGCCCTTGGAGAAATAATAAGCTACTCGAAGTACTAACCCTGCGCAGACGCAGTCGCGGGCACCAGCTAGTAATAAATAAATTATCATGTAAATTAATATACGTTGAGACCAATATCAAGTATTGTCGTAATTATGTCATCAATGCATTTGAAGACCAAATCGTCTATCTATGTTTGAAATGAGTGGAGGTAACTGGTTGTTTTCAATTGCTGTTATATGACTTTAGCCAGATTTGGATTTAGTCCCTTCTCACACAATATTTTTAAATGTATTTTGGAGAAGGGGGGCGAAGTGCGCCTGCCGGCTAGTTACTATAAATATTTTCATAAACTGCTAATGGTCGTAGTAATGACTTCTTACGCCGAAGTAACCAACTAAAAAAAATAGTTTCGGGTAATTGTCACATATGGCTTTAATCATGCGAACTTAGATACGCGTCATTTCATTTAAAAGATGGCCTTGCGCAAGTAATCGACATACATCTCAAAAACCTAATCATTAATGTAAGGTAAGTACCTACATAATTTAAATGTTTTATTTTAAGGCCGTGAATTTATTTCACTTCTAACGATTGAAATTTATTAAATTTTGCATTTTAAATATTCTGACCTAAAATTTGTTAAGTTAGGTAAGTGCGCCATACCGGCTGTTCATATGGCGCACTTTTCCGAAATCCAGAGGTTACAAACTTTTTAAACATTACAGTGTTTTTTAACTGACCGAGTGAAGCAAAGTTCTATGTGTTGGATGCCCGAGCATTGGAATGTACGTATGTATGTAATGTTTTAAGTAAGTTATCTGACGACACCTTTCGAATACCTGAAAGGCAATTCTCGTACTTTTGTTATTTATCTACTAATCATAAAAAGTCATACATTGCTTATACATATAGTTGGGTACCGTGTGGTTGAAAGAGTTGTTAATGAGTAGGTCTTCAAAATATGCCGGAAATAATTTCCTACTGGGATGAAACCAGTTACTGCAGCGATTAAAAATTAAAGATTATTATGCTATGCTAAACGAAGACTGAAATTATGTAAATAATTATAATAAAAATCATAATATTTCTAGCGATCCTAAATAGTAAGGTTTTGCGACATGTCGCGTCAATGCAAAAACTTGTTATTTAGTACTAAGCCAAATTTTTAGATACATAAATATTATGATAAATATAATAATGCCTGATTCAAAATATTATGATGAACTTTTAATTTCTGTCCCTCTATTATTAATGACCTAGTTAGTGCATTTCTATATAAAAAATTTTTTACCTTGTTACTCCACCGTCTATAAAAGCCAAATATGGTTACAGTCCACTCTCTCGGAGACATTAAGGAACTGATCAGAAAAATGTTCTCAACCCCTGTTTTACAAATGTACGACTTGGTATGGCGCACTTACCCGAAATTCGATTTTATGAAAGTACTTTTAGAATAGGACAATGAAAAAAAGCTAAACGATATGCGTTTTGATTTTTATTAAAGTATAAATATAAAAGGTTATTCGAATTCTCAATTATTGCGTTTTATATCTACCAGGCGCACTTCAGCGATTTGTGGGGAAAGTGCGTCTAGCGTACATATTTTCTAATTTCCTTTTAATAATCATTATTTTCCTGTTACATTTCATTGACATAACATGGGTTTCTGTTATATAAATGAAACGTATATGTAATGTATGTATATAACATGTAGTTCCAAAATATCACAGATTCTCAAACCGTAACGTTAAGTTTAATTGGTGGACCGAAACAGAAAATATGTTTCACCAAAGTCAACTATGTATCTACTACCTTACATTTTTTTTTTTATAATTAAGTGCCTTTTTTACGGGTATGTGCGTCACGCAATTTTTGCTTCTGTTTGTGCGGTAATGCGGTAATAATACGAGTATAATGTTAACGAAGTTTGTGATTTATCATCTGATTTATTGGCACTATCATTCGCTGTTTCGAATGACTCAATGTAATATGTTTGCGGATTCGTTTCTGTTAATTAGTTGTACTAAACTAATTAAACTAAACTTAATTAACTAAACTAAGTAGCATGTTTGAGTTGCCACAGAATGCTTTGATATTATCGAGCTATCTGGGGACATATGTATCATAGGAAGAGCATATTCTTGTTGGCGACCAATCTCAACCAGTATCACTAACTCAGTACAGATCGCGCGGCGAGAGTTTGGCTTGCAGAAATTGGGTATCAACGGGCAATTAGCGGGGTGCGGGGCGGGTGTGTAGGCGCATGCGGTGCTCTGATTGGCGCTCCAATCCAATCGTTCCCTGCCTCTCGCATCGATACGACGTACCGCGCACTCCTGTTGTACAATCACGTTCACAAGTGAATTGCTATTTTCGTTAATTGTTTATTGTTGTCGATTGTTATTATTTGTTGAGTTTGTTTGTTTAAGTTTGTAAGTTAAGGTTTTTTTGTTAAATATTAAAAAGTGATTTGAAAATGCGTAAAAAAACATTGTTTTAAAAAGGCAAGCACGGAAAATGATATATGACGTGAATTGCTTTTTAAAGAAAGAAGCTGACGAATGTATCGATTCACCACCAAGTTCGAACCAAGTTCAACCAAGAGTTCCGATTTGCTAATTATTTTCAGAACACCTGGAAAAAAACGGCCCAGAGCTAAACCAGTTACGAATATTGATAATTTTGACCAAGGTGTTATAAAAAGATGTATACACAATTTTCACAAGACGAATAATGAACTTCCCACCATTGGGAAACTAAAAAAGAAACTTGAGGAAGATAAAAACTTTAAAGGGTCAGAAACAAGTCTTCGTGTAATTGTAAAGGAGTTAGGATTTCGCTGGAAAAAAACAGAAAACAACCGTAAATTACTAATAGAAAAATCGAATATCCGATTACAACGCATTGAATATTTAAGAAAAATAAAAAAATATCGACAAGAAGGAAGACCCATTGTTTACACAGATGAATCCTATTTAGATTCATCGCACTCAACAACCAAAGCCTGGAGCGATGGCCCTACGGAAGGACTAAAAAAACCCATTTCTAAAGGACAACGAGTCGTGATAGTCCACGCAGGATCTGAAGCTGGGTTTATACCAAATGCTTTATTAACTTTTAAAGCCGGCACCAAAACAGGGGACTATCACGACAACATGAATTACGAGAATTATGAAAAATGGCTTAGGACACAATTAATTCCCAACCTACCACCCAATTCTGTAGTGGTTGTCGACAACGCCTCATACCACAATAAACAATGGGATTTAGCACCGTCCTCCAATACCAAAAAAGCCGATATGCAGAATTGGCTAACTGATAAAGGCATACAATATGATTCAACAATGCTCAAGCCACAATTGTACAACTTGATAAAAGCTAATAAAGAAAGATTTAAAACTTTTTCAATAGATCAAATTTTAGCAGAAGCAAACCATAGCATATTGAGATTACCGCCTTACCATCCAGACCTCAACCCCATAGAAATGGCATGGGCTACTATTAAACAATATGTAGCTAGCAAAAATGTTAAATGGAATTTACAAGAATGTACCAAACTTATCAAAGAAAAAGTATCCTAATGTGTGCCCAGGAATGGGAAAATTATGTAAAAAGGTAAAAGATATAGAAGAAGAGTACGCCAAGAGTGACCATGTAGTTGATTTACTTACCGAGCAATTTATAATTCGCGTCGATGATAGTTCCGAAGACGATGATTCTGATGATGGTTATGAAGATGATGATGATGACAACTGCGACCGAGGAAGCCCTGAACCCGGACCCTCAACAAGCAAAAGACGTTGCACAATTTCGTGTCGCGGCAGCACCACTGGACCATGCAGTGATTTCATAGAAGGCGTTAAACCTTTAACTGATTCAGAATCTGAATAGCACTGCGGCTAGGACTTTTTTTTATGTTAACTTTTGTATTTAATAATAATTTAAAGTTTTCTTTTGTTTGTATGTACCTACCAATTTTACATGTATCTTGGAATAAATAATTTTATTAAAAAACAATTATTTAGAATTTTCATCGCTGTCTCTGTAAACTTTAAAAGGAAATAAACATTTTATATAAGTAAAATAACTATCAATAGTTTTAATAAATGAAGAAGTTTATCTATTTCGTATTAATCCCTAGCATTATTACCAACCTGGTACATAAAAAAGGAAAAGTATTGTGTGCGTGACAGTACCCATGCGCAGTAATCCCCTCCACCCGAAGGTCAAAGCCAAACTCTCGCCGCGCGATCTGTACCTAGATGAAAGTTGACATCCCAGATACTATACATAATTCTTGGAGATGTGTTCTTTAACATTTATGTTAACTAATAGGTATAGTTAATTTTTAAGACAGGATATGATTAGAAAACAATCGTAATTATTTTAAGAGTACCAAATTTATGAGTTACATCCTGACTATTTATCTGTGGAATCCTTGAATCGCATGACGTGCCAACACCGACTGCTCTGGCGGCACTTTTGAACTGATTGCCGGCAGTGTTGCCACCTTGGATTTTTATAAAGCGCTAGGTCAAAAGTAAAATGTCGCCAGATTTCACAAATTTGGAACACAAAAAAAACACCAAATAACGCTATATTATTGCATTGAAATTATCACATTCAAGAAACCCAAATTTAAAACGAAGGAATATGTTGTACGTGCAAAAATTTGACAAAAATATTCCCTACAACTTGAAAATTATTTTAAATATTATATTTAGTACCTAATCTAGAAGCAATGAAATAAAACGACATCACTATGTTCATTTGTTATTAATTTGTAACTAATCAGTACAATATGAATCAAGAGAAACAAGTTATAAAATTGAAATTAAAATTCAAGGTTATCAAATGTTATATCTTCCATAACTTCATCATAATTCACAGATGCCGAAACTATTGCCGACGACGTCGACGTCGATGCAGATGTTGTTGCTTGTGGTTGATTTTTAAAAGAGTACTTAGTGTTTTTTCCAATAGCTGCAATTGCTGCACTTGGTAATTCATAATTGTAACATTTTGCATCAGTAACTTTTAATCTATTTCTGATAAAAATTATCGCATTTAGAAGAGGACCAGCCATCTTGTTCCGTAGTTTATTTTTTACGATGTTCATGACACTGAAAATTCTTTCGATACCTGCGTTAGATTGGGGTAAAGATAACGATGATATGGCAAGATCAACTAGTTCTGCAAAGTCATTTATACCCGCTGCGTTTCGGTAATCATCTACCTCAACCCAAAATTTTAAAACATCGTTTGTGTTTTTCCATTGGATAAAACAGATATTGTGCCACTGATTCAATATCTTGTCAATGTCACTAGCAGTATAGCCAAGTTCTTTAGCTAGTTCCGAAATGGAATTGTCCTTACCTTGGCGGAGTATTATCTCTGGGTCTAATTTCGACATCAATTCCAGCACATTATAATTGGTTGGCAGTCTTTGTTGAATTTCCTTGGCTAGCTTCACATTAAACTCAATACAGCGACGTTTTATGGCTGATATAGTATCAGCTGTTAACGATGTTTTTTCAATCTCCGATTCAAAGAGGTAGCCCACGTATGGGACCGGGTTAAGGTTTCGGTCGATATCAATATTTAAAAAATCCTTATCTGTAATAGCTGTATTCGGTAACAGTATCCTGTTGCAAACTGAACGTAATAGTGTAATCAGCACATTTAATAATTTAAGAGGATTTGCACTTTCGCTTTCAAAGCTTTTCAATGCGATCTGCACATCGTTTAGTACACTTTTCAAAAATAGCAAATATAAATAATTTGTTTCATCCTTGTACATACCTACAATATATAGATCTGCAGTGTAACAACATCGATCTCTCATAAGCCCAAAATGTAAAGTCAGTTCTTTCCACTGTGCCAAAATTCTTTGCACTGCTGGTTCAATGGATAACCAGCGTGTGTCACATACCTGCAAAATTTTCAAAGGTGCTTCACCGCAATTAATAGTTTCGTAAATTTCTTGATATTCATTTTTACGTTTTGTAGAGTGGGCAAACTAATTGTACGTTTCTCTAATCAAGAATTCAATATTTCTTGGTAGCGTATGTTCTGAAGCGTGAGATACAGCAAGTTATAAAGAGTGGCAAGTGCATCTGATAAGAATTAAATTAGGTATATCATTTTTCAGGATTTTATACACTCCATTATTAATTCCAGTCATGACTGACGCATTGTCGGTTCCCAATCCAATCATTTTATTTTTATTTAATCCATATTTTTGTAAGCAAGAAAGAAGCGCTTTAACAATGCCAACTGCATCGCTGGTTTCAAGTTGTTCTAGAGCCAGAAACGAAGAAACTACTTTTTTTAGTTTTCTACTGAAATACCTGATTACAATACCAAGTTGCTTGCTCGTACTGATGTCAGTTGATTCGTCAATGATAAGACTATACGTTTGCTGTCCTATATCCTTTATTAGTTCTTCAGTAAAAAGTGGTGCCAAGACATTTTTAATAACTTCAGTACACTTAGTACGATGTATTTTTAAGTCGTCCGTTGCTTTGGAGTCAGGGAAAGCCAATTTCACTAAATCTGTTAGATGATCAATACAGGAAACTGAGCTATGTTCTGTAATGTAAAGCGCGAGCATTCCTTCAGCTTTGCGCGATTTTGGGTTGGAAATCTTCTCACCTTCGGGCTTGAATTGTATAATCTGGTTGCCGGATATCACTTGCATTTTTTGTTTGTGCTTCTTTGTTTCAGCATGTCTTCTCAAGTCTACCAATTTCGCTAGTAATTCTGCCTTACAATATGTGCAAAACGCCTTCGTATCATCACCAGGTAAAGGTTTAAGCCAGGATTTGAATTCGTCATGTGATTCCCACTCTTTTCTATATTTTTGTGCATAGTTTTTTTTCTTGAATGGAAGTTCCATTATTGGATAGCATTTAGCGTCACGACTTCACACACTGTGACCTTTTAAAAACGACTTTATCAAACTTTTCGAGTTTTCGACAGCACGAACCAAATTCGAGACTTAGAATGACAAGATTTAAAGAAAACCTTAACAAACGACTGCACTAAGGGATTCCCCGGTCATAGAGTAAGCAGGGAACGTTGGTAGTAGTTGGTAGTTCTGAAATGGTAGGTAAAAATGTGTTGCCAGATTTCGTACTGAAAAATCCCCTAAAAACCACTAAAAAAAATAAAATCGCTATGTTATTAAAAAATACCACTAGAGGCTTTAAAAAAGCGTTAGGTCTGGTGGAAAAACCACCAAGGTGGCAACACTGATTGCCGGTAAGCGTTCTCCGCCCCCACCCACCGTTTCTTTCCACTTTTATCGCCTATTTATCGCCATGATGTTCTACTTACTCGGAGCCGCGCGGTCTAAGTACCTATTACCTAGTAGTACCTATATTTACCACATAGTTCGGATGTTTTCGACGAAAAATATCTGCGTAAGGCGTTGGTGCTTCCCTTGAATCCCTGCATTAGAATGGGGAATCAGACGGGGCACTTGTCGGGACCATGCGGAACCATAAGCTAACCTTACTCGACAAGTGGTTTCCTCGAACGGATAGTTTTGCTGCACTAAAATATTACATATCATCGCTTCGCTAACACTACTATTAGCGCCAGTATCTAACAATGATTCAGCCTGAAACACCTGATATTTGGACACTTAAAACAAGACTCAATCCCAGTTTTTGCTCCATTGCGTCATTCGCATATACATTTTCTTCTTTAATTTTTATAGAATAGAATATTATATTAATAATAATATTTATTTGCATAAAATGTGAGTATAATTTAGGTGGATTTAATAATTTACAGTAAGACCTTACACACTTTGCTAATGAAATAGCATGCAAAACTTATAATATAGGTACCTAATACTATCTAGTTATTTTTTTAATACATTAGGCACATTAAAATAAAGAATACAAACATAAACAAAGAACACTTATTCTAAATAATCCTTTAGAGAATAAAAACACTGATCCAGCAACCACACCTTCAGCGCTTCTTTAAAGAAAGGTAAAGGCATTTAAAATGTTGAGGTAACATACATATTTCGATTTGTACGAGTAAGATAGAAAATCTATCACCCAACAGTGTGTTCTGGCGGCTGTTATTGAGAGCCTATTTTAAGAAGAAGAATTTAAAAATATTTATTGGCTTAAAATGTAGGTTACAATTTAAAAACAAATAGTACCATATACATTGTGTCGCATAGCGACGTGCAAACAATACAATTTAACATATTTAGTTAGGGGGGTATACAATTATTAATGTCAAAATGAAAATTACCACTAATGTCAAAAGTGTCATTTCAGAATACATAATATTATTATAATTATAATCATAGAGTAAATTATATATTATAATTACAAAATTTTAATGAAATCAATCTTTATTACTAGCAATTTTTGAGATCCAGCAACGAATAGTATGACTTTTCTATGAGCCATAGTTTAAGTTTCCTACAGAATCTGTTGGTTGGTTGGCAGTTTTTTGATCTCTTTGGGAATAGAATTATATAAATTCCCACACATTGCATAACTATTATTCAGATACAGCTTTGTTCTCGCGACCCTTGGTAAGACAATTCTATCTGGATTTTTTGTATTTCTAGGAAAAATATCTTTAAATAACTCTGGATGGAATTTCACAAATTTAGCTGCATCCAGAATATACATACAAGGTAATGTGAGAATACGAAATTCTTTGAAAAATGGCTTGCATGATTCCCATGGTGGTATACCTGCAATTGCCCTGATGCATTTTTTTTGAGCCAAGAAGACTTTTTAAACGTCTGTAGAGTTGCCCCATAAAATAAGACCATAGTTTAGCACAAAAGACACATATCCATGGTACGCCGCAAGAACAGTTTTCCGAGTAGATGTTTTCCTAAGTATTACTTTTTAGAAAAATAGAGAGAATTTTTCTCTCTATAAATTTCAATGTTTGAGATTGCTAAAGGCGTTAGTGCTTAAAAAAAAGTAATAGGTACTATACAAATTACAAGGGCTAGCATGTCAATACGAAAGCTTAAGTAGGTATTTTGGCCTTTGCAGTTACATCATACGTAATTTCGTCAGGAATATCATTATTACCTACTTGATTTCAAGGATTTGATATAGGTACTTCCAAAAAAAATAAGATATTTTTATGTTTTACTTTGGCATCGACCTTGAATCGAGAAAAGCATTGTCGAGTCATCATACTCGTAACACACCGATCTCCGAGTACTTCAAAATTAATTTTCTCTAAAAATATAACAATCTCTCAGATTGTTATATTTTACTTGCTGTGGTACTTTGCTTTCTGTTTACCTATCTGTTATCTTTAATAGGGAAATACTAAACCAAAAAATATGTTATACAGTATAGTTATCTAGACTCCAATATAGGTGTGGAAGGCTGAAGTCTCCAGCTATGAGGATAACAGAATTCTTGCCTATATGGCTAACGATTGTTGTATTGGGTAAAACCCTTTCGAAGTAATCTAAGCTAACCGGAGAGGAAATGTATACTACGGTACTTAAATATGCAAATGTCTATCATTTGGTTGTGCTGTTTTAGTGTTATGGTTACCCTCTATTAGTATACTACTACTGATCTTCACAGTCGGATTCTCACTGAAGTTTACGCAATGGCCCGAATATTTTAGAGTTGAGAACGGTGTATCTACTGTCTACTATTTCATGGTCGTAAATAGTATCATTCAACCAAGTCTCTGTCAGTAAAATTATATCAAAATTATACCTCAAAGTATTAATAAATACGTATTTATTAATACTTTGAGGTATAATTTTGATATACTTAATTTGGTTTTGATCCTGAGAACTCTCACATATTGGTATAATATCTTGAAATTCAACCTAGAATCAGTTAGAACAACTTAATCTACAACAACTTACCCCCAGTTTCTAGAACATTTGTCAAAGCCTTGATTAGTTAACCAACTAAATACTAAACGCTCATTGATCAATGGTATTCTGTGACGCGATATGTGACCAATCAGCGGTCAGTATTCCGTATGCTAGCTGATCAAACTTTAACAAACCTTTTAGAAACTGGAGGATAGTCTTTAAGAACTCAGTGTCTTTAACCACGAAACTCTTCGAATTTGAGTCCTTTCACATTTTCACACAAATGCAAACTTTTCTTTAGCAACTTTTTGGGCACCAGCCAGCATGTAGTTGCTTGTTAGTTAGAGACTGTCGCGGGTGTTACTGCCCACGTATGCGTGTTCTCCTATATTGTGGGGACTTAAAGCAAACACAGATTTTCACCAACTTTGTTTGCTGTCTCAGTACATACGAGTATACTTTACATCAATAACAGAGTAACATTTATGACGCGCAAATATTGCCGACGCTTATCTGTCGCGTCCGGACCTATAGACGACTTTACCGTCGCGTGTGGGTTTCTAGAGACGACTGAGAAGTCGAGGAAAGCCAAGCGTGTGCCCGCGCATACAGGTCCCATTAAAAAAAAAAACCAAAATAAAATTTAAAACTTACAAGCTAAACATCTTTACAAAAATAAGTAGAATAATACTCAATCGCATAATTTAATGAACAGAATAAACATAATCCTTAATACCTGCATTATTTGCTGATAACGTTAAATTTATATAACGCTATTTACAAACATGGCTCGAAGTCGCCAGCGCTGAGTTCGCGCATTGATTACACTAAACTACTTACATTATAAAGCAAAGGTTCAAAGTTCACAAAAATGTTTTGTTCGTAAATTAATTAAGTAATTTTTTTAACAAAATTACATATTATGGTATCCCTCCGTATTTCAGAAAACACATACACGTCTGCATGTTAAAAATTACATAGACAAACTAAAACTAGTTAGGCATATTTATTTTTCAAAAATACTTACGTCTTCACGGTGTTCCCAGAAGGGGAAATACCATCGTCCATCAGTCCAGTTTATGCCTGACCATCTTAGGGGTGAATTTTGCGTGAAATGACCATTCACTAACCAAGCCTATTCTTTGCTTATTGGTGTGTAATAAAAGCTTAGTGTAAGTAAAAGTTCTTTTCACATAGTTTTTACGTGGTAACCCTTGGAACAGAAGTAGCCAACATGCTTAAAAGGAATAGGTACCTACAACTTTTTATTTTATTATATTAAAATACAATAAGCAGGTTTAACGTTGTAAAAAACTAAGAGGTATTAGATATTTTAATAAATGAAAATAAACTGAATTAAGATTCTAATACAAAAGGAAAGGAGGTAGGTAAGCCTATAAGGTATACAAGAAAAAAGCTTAGTACTATCAACGCGTTTAAAAGGACTGCGACTTTTATTGTAATAAAATACAATAATCAGTTTCCTGACAAAAACATAACATTTCTAAAAGATGTAGGAACAAAAGATTTTTACAACGGAATTGCTTTTTATGCATGTCATTAGGCAATACAATAAAAGGCGGAGTTAGCTTGCAAATTGCAATGCACATATGCAAAGCAAAACCTTTTTGAACTGATCAGGCATAAAATTGAGTGATAGTACATTAACCACGAAGCTTACTCAGATATTCAATTAACGCCTTCAGCAGCTTCGTGACAGCGCCATACAAAACACATACTTAGGTACATTTTAATACAAACTAATGCATTTGGTTACATTCACATTAAATACCTATATGTTCATGAAGAAATGATGTCATTTCTTTGTAGTTCCTAGGCCACTTTTTTATACTTTTATTACACTGTTTGTACTCAATACATATGCCAATAAACAATACAACACTAAGCACGTTATCGATATCCCATAAGCTTTTACCTACTTTGTTCTCAACAGTGGTATGAGTAGCATGATTGGCACCATTTTGAGCAATTAAGTATGATCCTTTCTGTTTGCTGTAGTTATTTCACCCAGGTGAATTAAGTATGTACGGCACCGATGGTGAATACTAGCGCCACTATATCTCGATCCACCTTCGCGGAGGACTGTTCTTGAAGGGTTTGTCTAGGTTTTGAACCCCGGTCCATTTGAGTGTGTAAGTTAACGTGCTAAGTATGTATCAGGGATTCAATAATATAATATAATAAATTTAATAGGGATTTCAATTAGGTATGGTCTGTAATAAAGGAGTCCTCATCCGAAACCATTGTTTGTATTTGACATACTCCGCACCTCGTCTCACCGTATGGCGACACTGCCCTGCGATTATCTAAGAGCAAACATCGTTGCATCTTTGACAACATCCGTGAAATAAATGAAGAGGTGACAAGAAACGTTGGAAAAACAACCTTATGTCAAGGGCGAAGTATTTGACATCGGTGAGCTCGTCGACGAATATTTACGGAATCGCACGGCTGCACAGGCGCCGCGTTCCGGGAGTGCTGACGCGGTAATCGACGTTCTACGAACACATTGACAGTCCCAGTGCAAACTTGTAGGCACGAAGTGGTTTTGTTGTACGTCGTTTCAACTGTCTGTCTGTCTATCAAGACACTTTTTTTCAGAAACGCCTAGGTTCATCCACTAAAATTGTATATCGAATACTTGGGTCTATCGTTATCCGGTGTGAAAGAATATAACTTGTAAGTCAATTCGATCAAAAGATGTCCGTTTATGTTCCATATTTTCGCATATTTAGTGATTTTACATTGGAATCAAAATCTATAGGTTACATCCCGTCGAATTTAGACCATGAAATTTAGCATAAAGCAAAGTCATACAGTACATAATATAATGGAAACTATCGGAAAATTAAGTTTAATAACAAAAATAATAAAACGTATTATTACAAAATTATTATTTGCTTTGAAAATTAGTAAGTTTGACACTATTAAACTGTTCATGGCCGGCAAAACACTATTATTATGCGTTAATTCACGTTATTCAATTTTATTAAAGAGTCGCCAGGCTTGTTTTCAATACAAATGTAGATACTTTAGCCACAGATATACGAGTAGTACAATACTAAATATATGTGGCTAAAACTATTGTACCCCACATCTTAGGTAGATAATGTTAGCTTCCAAACACTAAAGATCTTGTATCGATATACAATGGGTTCACAGATCGCTGCTGTTTTGAAAATTTTCCGAAATTTCCTAGGAAATCGTGGTTACCACTATGTTAAAAGATTCGTAAGCCTTTATTATATAATTACGGGATTACGGAGGACATTGGATAAAATTAGGGATTTGATAGGTTAAAAGTAATTCTAATCTAACCGTCGTATAATATCTAATTATCAGGCTTTGTAGGAAAAAAAATCTAAGTGGTAAAAGTATCAAAGTTAAAATAAAAGAAGCCAGAGGTCTAATAAATTATAAAAATATATTTTAGTACAGTTCACTGATGTTCAATCAAATATTTACACAATTGTTCACTCCTCGTTCCTCACGAATACTTCGTTGTTTTTGTTTGTAACCCGTTGGTTGGCACGTAGGTATATGTCTATGTACCTGCTTAGTTCTCTTATAATATGTATGTTCTATTTGCACACAGCCATGTGCTTCTTCCAATCCAGTAGCTGAAAGAAATTAAATAAAGAATATAATATTAACGGATAGCCGTAAAGCTTATTAATGTTGTACGCATGGTTATTCGATTTAAATGAATTTATGTATGGTGGTAGCTTATATCCCTGGTATACGTATATGATACTTTTGATCCCGGTAAGGTGATAGTTAAAAAACTGTAAAGCCGTATACAGAAAGAAAGCTGGCAGCCTACCACCGATTATAGGAACCGGCCCTCGCGGGTAACCAGCGCAGACATTTAATTTTATATGAACAAGCGCGCACCCATCAGCGCTGATAAGCGCCGAACGCCGCCGACAAGTTCCGACACGCGCCGGTCAGCGCTGATGCCGCCTAAAAACAATTATATAACCTATATTTTCATTAAATAAAGAAAATAAAAAAATGTTTTCGCATTTTGAAATACACATTTTCTAACAAAAACAAATCATCGTCCGATGAGAAGGTACGACATTTTGCTCGCTCGTCGGCTTTTATCTGCTTCCTTTATGTAACTGGTACCAAAATGAACCAGCTCCGATAAGCGCTGGTAGATCGGCGCCGGCTATCAGCTTTCTTTCTGTAAACGGCCTAATGATCCGCATTCCGCGGGGCCATGCGAGCGAAGCCGCTGGCGGGTCTCCCGCTCGGTCGGGCTGGCAGTAATATCTGAAGTCTTCAGAAGGAGCATTATTCCCGAGTCCATGACAATGTTAATCATTTAAAGTAAATTGCAAATCACCCTAGTTTTTTTGTGTAATTGAGTGATAAGACGGTTAAGTCGTGAACCACACCATTGTGTTCACGACTTAACCATATTGTCACTGCAACTTATTGCAGTGTCCCCTAGAGGGCTAGAGCTTGCCACAAGAGTTTTGCGCGGCTCTGCGTTGCGCTCCTCACCCCGACACAGTGAGTTTTGAGCAGGCGCGGATCCAGCACACAAAAAAGTGTATGTCACAGCCACCCAAAATCGGCCAAGTGCGAGTCGGAGCATGAACTCTCTTATGATCGATATAGTATCAAGATGCTCGCCTGATGAGAAGCCACTGGCTCCTGAAACACAGTTCACACTAGCTCGGGAGCCTATGGATTCAAATATATAATGTACATACTTTTTATGTCAATAAACTATTTGTATTTGTATTTGATGTTAAGCGTCACGCTTGCTCTTCTTGAACTAGGCAGGTACAACACTTAAAAACCCTGCATGTCAAGGCAATGCACTGTGCTTTTTACTCTGAGATAATAAAATGTTCTAGCTCTGTATTTTCGCTGGAAACAACTACAAAAGTTTTTGAATGTATTTTCGTATACACTAAATAATTTTATTTAGGTGATTACTTAAATTACAAATGCAGGCTTACGTTTCTTTTTCGCGAAAACGTTTATAATTTCATCGATATACATGTTTTGTATATTTTATTAAGGCATTGGATATACTCGTAAAATGCCATATAATCAGCCTGTCAAACATGAAAGTGTGACGCCTAATGTCGCAAGTCTTTTAGGGTTGTGGGCATGCCCATCGTACCACAACGGTGGATCCGCGCTTGGTTTTGAGTCTCCTTCGCCCAGTAATTTCACCACGCACTATTGCTTCGTGGTAGAACATCTGGCAGTGCGTGGCATCAAGATGGCTACTTGCACGAGAGATATTATTACACTTAGTAAAAAGTTTCCATTTATAAACATTGATAATTATTGCAATTTCCCATAGGCGGCGCCATGTCAAACAATATTAATTACTGATATAGTAACGTTAACAGATGGCAACGTAAAATAATCATGATTGAAACGCTCTGATTTACAGTTATTACACAAAAGTTATTATACTGTAAAGTATTATTTTCACGGTTTAACTTACGTGGTAAAGTCACGTGACTATAGGTACCAATAAAATGCCTCGACTGGTTTATGATCCTACTTGTAATTTTTAGGGTTCCGTGCCTAAAGGGTAAAAGGAACCACCTGTGTGAAGTTGGCAGCCAAACTCAGCAGCCATTATAAACCGACCAAATTAAGACGTCGCGTGTGGCGGGTGGGTTATTCCGGTGGATTTGACCATGTTCCGGAACTTGTTTTGGAATGAATCATACCTCGTTAGAAAGCTACTGAAACGATCTTTCAGACGTAGTATTCAGAAATTACTCGCGACATTTCAGAAACTCGCAAATCAGAAATAACTACTGCAATAGTTTGGCTGCTGGCTTATTACGGTTGTTTTGACCATGTTCCGGGACCTGTTTTGGAATGAATGATACCTCGTTAGAAAGCTACTGAAACGATCTTTCAGACGTAGTATTCAGAAATTACTCGCGACATTTCAGAAACTCGCAAATCGGAAATACCTACTCTGCGATAGTTTGGCTGCTGGCTTATTACGGTTGTTTTGACCATGTTCCGGGACCTGTTTTGGAATGAATCATACCTCGTTAGAAAGCTACTGAAACGATCTTTCAGACGTAGTATTCAGAAATTACTCGCGACATTTCAGAAACTCGCAAATCAGAAATAACTACTGCAATAGTTTGGCTGCTGGCTTATTACGGTTGTTTTGACCATGTTCCGGGACTTGTTTTGGAATGAATGATACCTCGTTAGAAAGCTACTGAAACGATCTTTCAGACGTAGTATTCAGAAATTACTCGCGACATTTCAGAAACTCGCAAATCGGAAATACCTACTCTGCGATAGTTTGGCTGCTGGCTTATTACGGTTGTTTTGACCATGTTCCGGGGCCTGTTTTGGAATGAATCATACCTCGTTAGAAAGCTACTGAAACGATCTTTCAGACGTAGTATTCAGAAATTACTCGCGACATTTCAGAAACTCGCAAATCAGAAATAACTACTGCAATAGTTTGGCTGCTGGCTTATTACGGTTGTTTTTTACATGTTCCGGGACTTGTTTTGGAATGAATCTTACCTCGTTAGATAGCTACTGAAACGATCTTTCAGACGTAGTATTCAGAAATTACTCGCGACATTTCAGAAACTCGCAAATCAGAAATAACTACTGCAATAGTTTGGCTGCTGGCTTATTACGGTTGTTTTGACCATGTTCCGGGACCTGTTTTGGAATGAATCATACCTCGTTAGAAAGCTACTGAAACGATCTTTCAGACGTAGTCTTCAGAAATTACTCGCGACATTTCAGAAACTCGCAAATCAGAAATAACTACTGCAATAGTTTGGCTGCTGGCTTATTACGGTTGTTTTGACCATGTTCCGGGACTTGTTTTGGAATGAATCGTACCTCGTTAGATAGCTACTGAAACGATCTTTCAGACGTAGTATTCAGAAATTACTCGCGACATTTCAGAAACTCGCAAATCAGAAATAACTACTGCAATAGTTTGGCTGCTGGCTTATTACGGTTGTTTTGACCATGTTCCGGGACTTGTTTTGGAATGAATCGTACCTCGTTAGATAGCTACTGAAACGATCTTTCAGACGTAGTATTCAGAAATTACTCGCGACATTTCAGAAACTCGCAAATCAGAAATAACTACTGCAATAGTTTGGCTGCTGGCTTATTACGGTTGTTTTGACCATGTTCCGGGACCTGTTTTGGAATGAATCATACCTCGTTAGAAAGCTACTGAAACGATCTTTCAGACGTAGTATTCAGAAATTACTCGCGACATTTCAGAAACTCGCAAATCAGAAATAACTACTGCAATAGTTTGGCTGCTGGCTTATTACGGTTGTTTTGACCATGTTCCGGGACTTGTTTTGGAATGAATCATACCTCGTTAGAAAGCTACTAAAACGATCTTTCAGACGTAGTCTTCAGAAATTACTCGCGACATTTCAGAAACTCGCAAATCAGAAATAACTACTGCAATAGTTTGGCTGCTGGCTTATTACGGTTGTTTTTTACATGTTCCGGGACTTGTTTTGGAATGAATCTTACCTCGTTAGATAGCTACTGAAACGATCTTTCAGACGTAGTATTCAGAAATTACTCGCGACATTTCAGAAACTCGCAAATCAGAAATAACTACTGCAATAGTTTGGCTGCTGGCTTATTACGGTTGTTTTGACCATGTTCCGGGACCTGTTTTGGAATGAATCATACCTCGTTAGAAAGCTACTGAAACGATCTTTCAGACGTAGTCTTCAGAAATTACTCGCGACATTTCAGAAACTCGCAAATCAGAAATAACTACTGCAATAGTTTGGCTGCTGGCTTATTACGGTTGTTTTGACCATGTTCCGGGACTTGTTTTGGAATGAATCGTACCTCGTTAGATAGCTACTGAAACGATCTTTCAGACGTAGTATTCAGAAATTACTCGCGACATTTCAGAAACTCGCAAATCAGAAATAACTACTGCAATAGTTTGGCTGCTGGCTTATTACGGTTGTTTTGACCATGTTCCGGGACCTGTTTTGGAATGAATCATACCTCGTTAGAAAGCTACTGAAACGATCTTTCAGACGTAGTATTCAGAAATTACTCGCGACATTTCAGAAACTCGCAAATCAGAAATAACTACTGCAATAGTTTGGCTGCTGGCTTATTACGGTTGTTTTGACCATGTTCCGGGACTTGTTTTGGAATGAATCTTACCTCGTTAGATAGCTACTGAAACGATCTTTCAGACGTAGTATTTAGAAATTACTCGCGACATTTCAGAAACTCGCAAATCAGAAATAACTACTGCAATAGTTTGGCTGCTGGCTTATTACGGTTGTTTTGACCATGTTCCGGGACTTGTTTTGGAATGAATGATACCTCGTTAGAAAGCTACTGAAACGATCTTTCAGACGTAGTATTCAGAAATTACTCGCGACATTTCAGAAACTCGCAAATCGGAAATAACTACTGCAATAGTTTGGCTGCCGGGTTAATCCGGTTGTTTTGACCATGTTCCGGGACTTGTTTTGGAATGAATCGTACCTCGTTAGAAAGCTACTGAAACGATCTTTCAGACGTAGTATTCAGAAATTACTCGCGACATTTCAGAAACTCGCAAATCAGAAATAACTACTGCAATAGTTTGGCTGCTGGCTTATTACGGTTGTTTTGACCATGTTCCGGGACCTGTTTTGGAATGAATGATACCTCGTTAGAAAGCTACTGAAACGATCTTTCAGACGTAGTTTTCAGAAATTACTCGCGACATTTCAGAAACTCGCAAATCAGAAATAACTACTGCAATAGTTTGGCTGCTGGCTTATTACGGTTGTTTTGACCATGTTCCGGGACTTGTTTTGGAATGAATCTTACCTCGTTAGATAGCTACTGAAACGATCTTTCAGACGTAGTATTCAGAAATTACTCGCGACATTTCAGAAACTCGCAAATCAGAAATAACTACTGCAATAGTTTGGCTGCTGGCTTATTACGGTTGTTTTGACCATGTTCCGGGAGCTGTTTTGGAATGAATCATACCTCGTTAGAAAGCTACTGCAACGATCTTTCAGACGTAGTATTCAGAAATTACTCGCGACATTTCAGAAACTCGCAAATCAGAAATAACTACTGCAATAGTTTGGCTGCTGGCTTATTACGGTTGTTTTGACCATGTTCCGGGACTTGTTTTGGAATGAATCTTACCTCGTTAGATAGCTACTGAAACGATCTTTCAGACGTAGTATTCAGAAATTACTCGCGACATTTCAGACAGCCGCAAATCTTGTAAACTTTACAGTAGGTATTGTTCCAATAGATACCGAATTATAACAGTTGGTATCAGTTGTCTTGGATTTAAAAAAGAATATTATTTTCGTGATCGGCACCCCTGCTAACCTTGAAAACGTCACCCATGTGACCCATGTCCATAGTCAGCGTCTACTCAACTAGGTACCTACCTATATACCTACTAATCGATTAACCAGTGCTAGATATTCCATGCTTAGAACTTTAGGTAGTATTACGTGGCACTGGACTGCGCTCATCACCCCGAGCTGAGTCATTGATGTTTGATTTGAACCTTCACCTAGTAATTAAAACGCCGTGTCAATAAGTGCCGACAGTCGGCGCATCGTTTGTCGGCACTTATCAAAGATCACTAGAAGACACGTGTAAGTAAGATTAGTGCTGGGGTATAAGAGTTATCACTAATCGATTGAGGAGACACTAGACTCGGATTTTATAATTCGATGTGGAAAATTATAATACTTATAATAATAGTGACTTTGAGATTAAGTCTTAAACTGAAAAATATTTACCGCGCGCCTTAATGTAAAACAATCTTGCGTTCTCTAAAGCCTGCTAAAAAGTCAGCGATGACATAATTATGTCTATCTTTAAGGATAAAATGCAACATATATATATATTTTAATTCTTAGAAAAGTGGGCAATTAAATGCGGTAATTGGAAAACTATAGTTTTCCGTTAACTATAGTTAAATACTGCATTTGAATAAATGTATTTATTCAAATGCGGTATTAATCCTTATTATTTTAAATAAGTAAGACGCTGTAGACATTTTATGCACATTATGTTACCTCTTTACACCATATAATTTAAACGAATATCTTAGAAGTATAGAATATCGCAATAGGATTACGGATGCGAGAATAAATTGTGTAAAAGGAAAGATGAATAATTAAGTATATACATATATATATAAACTGGCTGGTGCCCACGACTTTGTCTGCGCAGCATTAGTAGCTTTCGAGTAGCTTATTATCTTCTTCAAGGCAAGATCTACCTTTATACCAAAATGTCATAAAATATGTAAATGGTCAAACGCAATTGCTATAATGGTATTATATGAGTAAATTTATTATTGAAATACTTAATATATCAATCAGTACACATTAATAATAAAAAACAGGACTTTCGTACATACAAATATAAAAATTTTAAATTTACAGAGTTAAAAATACACATCCTCGGACGGGATTCGAACCCGCGTCTTCCGACAATCCGTGTCAGACGACATGACCATCTAAGCCACCGAGGCTCGTCTTATTCCAGAAATCCCCTTAACTGATTCCCTGCTACGGGAATTTCTGGACTTTTTGTCCAAAAATCCCCTGCGCGTCGTCTTCTGAAGTCGGAAGGGGATAATTGGACAAACATTCTATAAATTCCCTTAACCATTCAATTGGACAAAAAGACCAGTTATCCCCTTAACCAGTTATTTGCAATAAAATTAAAAAAATACATACAAATCACAAAATCGTAATCGTATAAAAAATAAAAATAATCAAAACCAACAATTTTCACCAGGATATATGCACCGAATTTTATTATAAAAACTTTCATATCACTGTAAAATTATAGGCTAACGCTTTGCTATTAAAAACATCATTATTTTGCTCTTGGGAGACTGGAGTAAATGTTGGAGATTGCGCATTGTTCTCGTAGGGAGTAAGAAAAAGTGTTTCATCATTGTTATGAGTAGTAGATACTATTATTTAACTTTTGAATCTGATGCATACATATAAATTACATAAATGAATTATTTGCTAAAATGTAATTGTTTTCTATTGTTTTTGACGACTACAGTTTTTTTATTTGCAAAATGTTTTTTTAATTTTAACGTTACAATATTTTGCTCATTTTAAAAACTTAACTTTAATTTTCCCACTCGTGCGGGAATGAAAAGTAAAAAGCACGCGTTCGAAATACGCTGCATTTTGATTCTAATTACCGTTCAATAAGAGTCCCTTTTCAAGTAGGTGTGTTGAAAAACACATTTTTACATTAATTCTCCTACAAAGCTACAAAGATGGTCTATAATTACAGATTTTATTATTTGTACAATATTTTGTTTGCCTATATAAAAACACTATATTATTTAACTTTGAATTTCAAATTCCATTCTATTCCTACCATACTTATATACAAGTATTTAAGAACCACAATTGAATAAAACCCTTTAAAATGACGAGAATAAAAATAATTCTTATTTACTGGCAATCTTATTAAAATGGCCCTGGCAATTATGGCAATAAATATTTACCGTTGATACATAATTATTATCATTTGAAAAGCAAAATTTTCGACAATTAGATAATCGAGTGATTATCGATTAATAAATGTCGATTTAAATCGACATTTATTAATCGAATTGCGAAAACCGCACTGAATTTGATCCGCCGGCGGACCGAGACCGCTCGGCTGGGCGGTAGGCACTTATAGCGCGCAAGTACATGGAGTGACGGAGGCCTGACATTAGTAACTAGCTGTGATTAGTTGTCAGTCGTCATCAGTGTTGTCATATCTACCTACTTATAGGTAGATCTACCTATTTTAGCTTGAGTCTATCTATCTACCACCCGAAGCCCTAAATCTGCCTATTTTCGATACCACGTCTTATTGAAAATAATTTTGACATTAAACTTAGTTATGTGTGTAACAGAACCAGTAACGTCCACGTCTTTGGTTTCTACTTTCTGCGCAGGATGCGAGCAAAGTAAAAACCAAAGACGTGGACGTGAGCATTCACTAAAAATAAAGAACATTAACAGCTCGTGACAATCTCACGAAACGAAGGTGTCACTGTCAACATTGTCAACTGCTCATGGTATGTGCATGGAAATTTGACTACAATTTCGTTGGTTTACTTGATTCTGTTTATGTCATTCGTTGATAATGACGCTGATCATTGTTCCATAACCGACCAATCTTAGCTTATTTTCTAATCTATATACGTGGTACTGGCGGCATTGCGGCAATCCCACAGAGGTAATTTATTTGAAAATGTTAAAGTTGAATCTACTATTTTAACGTGGGATTTTATTTTGTTTTGTTGTGTTGTGACTTTTAATAAAAATGTACATTTTAGAACTTTAATTTGAATATACTAAACAGTAATAACTAAATAGAGGCGAATTACATGATAATGGCGGAGACGAAACACGGAGTCAAAGTGTTCGATCCCTAACGTGAGTTATGCCGGTTATAATAATAGTTTAACGGTGTCAACGGTCAGTAGCTACTCGTATTATTAGTAACCGGCAAAAGACTCTGAGATTAGCTCAGCTCTAGCTAGTAGGATAATTGTGCAGGAAATGTAAAACCAAGAACGGGGAACCCAGCTCGGAACACTTGAACATTTTATAAAAGCATGTATAAATATTAAATAACATTTTGTTTAATTTTGATAAATCTTTTGTTTTACGTTGTTATATATATAATTATATTAATTATAAATAAAACTTTAGAGGTAGATCTACCGTTTTTTCCATGACATACTACCAACTTCTACCGATTTTTAGGACTTAATCTACCAATTTTCCAAAATGTGGGTTGACAAAACTGGTCGTCATGTTCTCTATATTTTTACACAACATGCGATAAAACCACGATAATTTTGCAGTAAATATAGGATATTTCTTAGACTACGGATCTGGCAACACTGCTCAAGAACATCACAGGCGCCGACAAAGATACGCCGACTCTGCGTGTCTTTGTCGCCACGCTTTTCTAAATGCCGATCCACGTGCAAGTGCAGGGGGTCTAGCACGAATAACTGCGTATGAACTGCAATTTATCTAGGGCAACTGTGACAAAGACACCTCATAGTTTGTACGCCGAAGCGTGACGTAGGTAGGTATTGACGTTTACAGTACGAATACTTTTTCAGAAAATTGCTTATGCTATGGACTCAGGTAGGACTTTCTGTAATCTGTGGTGCACTACAAATGTCTATAAAAATGCGTAATAAAAATAAAAATTCAATAACCCACTAACATTTACTTACCTAGGTACCTAAATTTAGAATCGCATCGCGGTACCTAGGCCGTAGAAAACTTAAGTACCTACCTATTAACTAGGACGAGTAAGTTGTTTTATGCAATTAGGTAATTGACGATACTGGCAAGTCGCGCACCTGATGATAAACAGTAGGTACGTTTCATGATAGTTGCAAACAATAATGCTCAAGCATTACTGTATTAGGGTTTAGGGTGTGACAGTCGCTGTAGCAAGTGGAATTACCTACTAGATGAAGGTTCACTTTACTTGACTCGGGGTGATGAGCGAAGTTCAGTGCCACGTAATAGTACCTACCTACAGTTCTAAGCCATGGATGGAACTGAATATCTCTGGCACTGCGGTGGTGCCAACCAAGACGGTCTCATGCATAAGAATCCTACCGCCTAGCAGGTACCTATCTACCTGAGTCAGCCTTCCTCGGCTCGTATATACCTAAATAAAAATCGATTAGTAGGTATACCTAGTTGAGTAGACGCTGACTATGGACATGGGTCACATGGGTGACGTTTTCTAGGTTAGCAGGGGTGCCGATCACGAAAATAATATTCATTTTGAAATCCAAGACAACTGATACCAACTTTTATAATTCGGTATCTACTGGAACAACCACCTACCGTAAAGTTTACAAGATTTGCGGCTGTCTGAAATGTCGCGAGTAATTTCTGAATACTACGTCTGAAAGATCGTTTCAGTAGCTTTCTAACGAGGTATGATTCATTCCAAAACAGGTCCCGGAACATGGTCAAAACAACCGTAATAAGCCAGCAGCCAAACTATTGCAGTAGTTATTTCTGATTTGCGAGTTTCTGAAATGTCGCGAGTAATTTCTGAAAACTACGTCTGAAAGATCGTTTCAGTAGCTTTCTAACGAGGTATCATTCATTCCAAAACAGGTCCCGGAACATGGTCAAAACAACCGTAATAAGCCAGCAGCCAAACTATCGCAGAGTAGGTATTTCCGATTTGCGAGTTTCTGAAATGTCGCGAGTAATTTCTGAATACTACGTCTGAAAGATCGTTTCAGTAGCTTTCTAACGAGGTATCATTCATTCCAAAACAGGTCCCGGAACATGGTCAAAACAACCGTAATAAGCCAGCAGCCAAACTATTGCAGTAGTTATTTCTGATTTGCGAGTTTCTGAAATGTCGCGAGTAATTTCTGAATACTACGTCTGAAAGATCGTTTCAGTAGCTTTCTAACGAGGTATGATTCATTCCAAAACAAGTTCCGGAACATGGTCAAATCCACCGGAATAAGCCAGCAGCCAAACTATCGCAGAGTAGGTATTTCTGATTTGCGAGTTTCTGAAATGTCGCGAGTAATTTCTGAATACTACGTCTGAAAGATCGTTTCAGTAGCTATCTAACGAGGTAAGATTTATTCCAAAACAGGTCCCGGAACATGGTCAAAACAACCGTAATAAGCCAGCAGCCAAACTATTGCAGTAGTTATTTCTGATTTGCGAGTTTCTGAAATGTCGCGAGTAATTTCTGAATACTACGTCTGAAAGATCGTTTCAGTAGCTTTCTAACGAGGTATGATTCATTCCAAAACAGGTCCCGGAACATGGTCAAAACAACCGTAATAAGCCAGCAGCCAAACTATTGCAGTAGTTATTTCTGATTTGCGAGTTTCTGAAATGTCGCGAGTAATTTCTGAATACTACGTCTGAAAGATCGTTTCAGTAGCTATCTAACGAGGTAAGATTCATTCCAAAACAAGTCCCGGAACATGGTCAAAACAACCGTAATAAGCCAGCAGCCAAACTATCGCAGAGTAGGTATTTCCGATTTGCGAGTTTCTGAAATGTCGCGAGTAATTTCTGAATACTACGTCTGAAAGATCGTTTCAGTAGCTTTCTAACGAGGTATCATTCATTCCAAAACAGGTCCCGGAACATGGTCAAAACAACCGTAATAAGCCAGCAGCCAAACTATTGCAGTAGTTATTTCTGATTTGCGAGTTTCTGAAATGTCGCGAGTAATTTCTGAATACTACGTCTGAAAGATCGTTTCAGTAGCTATCTAACGAGGTAAGATTCATTCCAAAACAAGTCCCGGAACATGGTCAAAACAACCGTAATAAGCCAGCAGCCAAACTATTGCAGTAGTTATTTCTGATTTGCGAGTTTCTGAAATGTCGCGAGTAATTTCTGAAGACTACGTCTGAAAGATCGTTTCAGTAGCTTTCTAACGAGGTATGATTCATTCCAAAACAGGTCCCGGAACATGGTCAAAACAACCGTAATAAGCCAGCAGCCAAACTATTGCAGTAGTTATTTCTGATTTGCGAGTTTCTGAAATGTCGCGAGTAATTTCTGAATACTACGTCTGAAAGATCGTTTCAGTAGCTATCTAACGAGGTAAGATTCATTCCAAAACAAGTCCCGGAACATGGTCAAAACAACCGTAATAAGCCAGCAGCCAAACTATTGCAGTAGTTATTTCTGATTTGCGAGCTTCTGAAATGTCGCGAGTAATTTCTGAATACTACGTCTGAAAGATCGTTTCAGTAGCTTTCTAACGAGGTATGATTCATTCCAAAACAGGTCCCGGAACATGATCAAAACAACCGTAATAAGCCAGCAGCCAAACTATTGCAGTAGTTATTTCTGATTTGCGAGTTTCTGAAATGTCGCGAGTAATTTCTGAATACTACGTCTGAAAGATCGTTTCAGTAGCTATCTAACGAGGTAAGATTCATTCCAAAACAAGTCCCGGAACATGGTCAAAACAACCGTAATAAGCCAGCAGCCAAACTATTGCAGTAGTTATTTCTGATTTGCGAGCTTCTGAAATGTCGCGAGTAATTTCTGAATACTACGTCTGAAAGATCGTTTCAGTAGCTTTCTAACGAGGTATGATTCATTCCAAAACAGGTCCCGGAACATGATCAAAACAACCGTAAAAAGCCAGCAGCCAAACTATTGCAGTAGTTATTTCTGATTTGCGAGTTTCTGAAATGTCGCGAGTAATTTCTGAATACTACGTCTGAAAGATCGTTTCAGTAGCTATCTAACGAGGTAAGATTCATTCCAAAACAAGTCCCGGAACATGGTCAAAACAACCGTAATAAGCCAGCAGCCAAACTATTGCAGTAGTTATTTCTGATTTGCGAGTTTCTGAAATGTCGCGAGTAATTTCTGAATACTACGTCTGAAAGATCGTTTCAGTAGCTTTCTAACGAGGTATGATTCATTCCAAAACAGGTCCCGGAACATGGTCAAAACAACCGTAATAAGCCAGCAGCCAAACTATCGCAGAGTAGGTATTTCCGATTTGCGAGTTTCTGAAATGTCGCGAGTAATTTCTGAATACTACGTCTGAAAGATCGTTTCAGTAGCTTTCTAACGAGGTATCATTCATTCCAAAACAAGTCCCGGAACATGGTCAAAACAACCGTAATAAGCCAGCAGCCAAACTATTGCAGTAGTTATTTCTGATTTGCGAGTTTCTGAAATGTCGCGAGTAATTTCTGAATACTACGTCTGAAAGATCGTTTCAGTAGCTTTCTAACGAGGTATGATTCATTCCAAAACAAGTTCCGGAACATGGTCAAATCCACCGGAATAAGCCAGCAGCCAAACTATCGCAGAGTAGGTATTTCTGATTTGCGAGTTTCTGAAATGTCGCGAGTAATTTCTGAATACTACGTCTGAAAGATCGTTTCAGTAGCTATCTAACGAGGTATCATTCATTCCAAAACAGGTCCCGGAACATGGTCAAAACAACCGTAATAAGCCAGCAGCCAAACTATTGCAGTAGTTATTTCTGATTTGCGAGTTTCTGAAATGTCGCGAGTAATTTCTGAATACTACGTCTGAAAGATCGTTTCAGTAGCTATCTAACGAGGTAAGATTCATTCCAAAACAAGTCCCGGAACATGGTCAAAACAACCGTAATAAGCCAGCAGCCAAACTATTGCAGTAGTTATTTCTGATTTGCGAGCTTCTGAAATGTCGCGAGTAATTTCTGAATACTACGTCTGAAAGATCGTTTCAGTAGCTTTCTAACGAGGTATGATTCATTCCAAAACAGGTCCCGGAACATGGTCAAAACAACCGTAATAAGCCAGCAGCCAAACTATTGCAGTAGTTATTTCTGATTTGCGAGTTTCTGAAATGTCGCGAGTAATTTCTGAATACTACGTCTGAAAGATCGTTTCAGTAGCTTTCTAACGAGGTATCATTCATTCCAAAACAGGTCCCGGAACATGGTCAAAACAACCGTAATAAGCCAGCAGCCAAACTATTGCAGTAGTTATTTCTGATTTGCGAGTTTCTGAAATGTCGCGAGTAATTTCTGAATACTACGTCTGAAAAATCGTTTCAGTAGCTTTCTAACGAGGTATGATTCATTCCAAAACAAGTTCCGGAACATGGTCAAATCCACCGGAATAACCCACCCGCCACACGCGACATCTTAATTTGGTCGGTTTATAATGGCTGCTGAGTTTGGCTGCCAACTTCACACAGGTAAAGGAACCTTTATAGGATCACTTTCTTGTCCGTCTGTATGTCTGTCTGTCAAGGCTCTTATGCTCAAGAACGCGTAGAGGTGTGAAGTTGTAATTTATTTCAAATGTAGTTACTCGGGTCTACGGCCTCTTTCAGCTGTGAAAAAAACAAACTTTGAAGTCAACGCGTTCAAAAGATATGTCCCTTTATGTCGCTTTTTCGCATATTTGCGCAAGTTCACAAGGGAATCAAAACTATAGGGTACTTCTTGTTCACATATAATCATAAAATTTGGCATGCAGCAATGTATTTCGGCACATACAAAGGGAAAAGTCTGAAAATTGCTACTCCATAGTTTATCAAGGAAAAAAGCGAGTTTACTATTACGCACTTATTATTTGCGATGGTGCTATAATTGTGTCTAGAGATCAAAATGTAAAGTTTCTATTTTAAACTGTTTTGTCTTTGGTTTAAACATTAATGTTAGATCATAATGTACGGAATCCTCAGTGCACGAGTCCAACTCGCACTTGGCTGGTTTTTTATCTATTGCACACGCGCACCTGGCCGCGTCCATGTTTGCACGGCCGACACACCATACCGCGTAAAAACCGTGAAAATAATGATAAAAATATTATCCTTTACACTTTTGTAATTTTGCAAGGAATATTTCGGTTAATATTTTGCGGGATTTGTACCCACGACTACAGAAAGTCGTTCTGTCGCTTTGCTAACATAGCTATGGTTACATCGCTAATTTAGAAATGCCGAAACTATCTTTCCTTATGCATGTTTTAACGCCATTGTATCGAGAAAAATTTATTCTATTTGACCGATTAGCCACCCTCACACGTTGACTTTGGAGTGCGCTTCGTGGAGTGCCGTTCCAAACTGCGCGTCGAACCGCACTCCTAACTTCCGTTTTGGAACGCGCTCCAAACCTCTCACTTAATTCGCGCCTTTTTGATATCACACTTAGGCGCACGCTCCGATCCGTTGTTAATCGGAACGACACATCAAACCACACGTGTAAATGCATTTCGACAAATTTTTAAACACTTCGGAGTGGCGCGTGGAGTCTCCATCAGGCGACAAAAGTTCTGCCTTTCAACTGCGTGATGGACGCTTCAACGGTTGTCGTAATCGCCTTAACTGGAATTGTAGTAAGCAATGAGCCGAAACGGCGAATTTTGTAGGAAAAGAAGTACCTATAGAAGGCGTCATAATCATTTCCCAATGTTAATAGAATTACACGAAAACCATCCAGAGTATTATAAAAACCACTTGCGGATGAACAGTGAACATTTCAATTGCTTGTTATCAATGATATATGTATTCAAAAATAAAAAAGAAGGACACAGTTATGTCTATAAACCCGGTTACAGCATCCACACTCCAAACTACCATTTTGAACTCCAAACTCTTCACACGTACGTTCCGCCGCCAACAGCGCTCCGATGCGTTAAAACGTGTGCGCGCGAGCGAGCGCCGCTTCTGCGTGCGCGCCAATTGCTTTTACACACAGGTACACTTCGGAGCCCGCGACGGAGTGGCGCGTGGTGTTTCGTGCACTCCAAAGTCTCCAAAAAAAACTCCAAAGGTGTGAGGGCCGCTATTGAAAATAAAATTTAAATAAAATTCTAAAAACCATGATGTTACCTGGCAACTATGACTGCAGTAGTAGCTTTTGTAGCATCCTAAACATTTTTTCTTAGTGTTTTTTCCACAAACGGTACATAACCCTTCTAAAATGTAGGACACGTTAGGATTCAGTGATGTCACATGCGTGATCAGAGGAGTCATTTGAGCTCCTTGCTCTTGGATTTGCGTGTTATCCTGTGAAAATAAAAAAAAGTCGTTAGTTTGATGTTTACATAATTATATCTAAAATTTATAATCCGAATTGTCCACTCTTTTTAGATATATGTATTTTTTTTATTTTAGTATATGACGAATGCTTAAAAAAGCGGGCAACTACGAGTCGGACTCGCGCTCAAAGGAACCCGTACGATTTTCTATAAATCTCCCATACAGCAGACATGATTTATTTGCCGTGTTTATAGATAATGGTAAACTTACCATACCACTCTCGCACGAAGGGTTACAAGTAACCCTTCGTGCGAGAGTCCGGCTCGCACTTGGCCGGTTTTTTTAATATGTGTTGCATATACATATATGGCATTATAAATACATCGTCTGCGAAAATGTCAACTGCCTAACTATCACGTTTCATGAGATACAGCCTGGTGACTGACTGACAGACAGACAGACAGACAAACAGACGACAGACAGACGGACAGACAGCAGAGTCTTAGTAATAGGGTCCCGTTTTGTCGTTTGGGTACGGAACCCTAAAAACTACTGGAACGATTACAAAAATGCCGTTAGAAAGCTACATTATCATTGAGTAACATAGACTATATAATAATTTTTAAAAGTAAGGTATGAAAACTTCAATAAAACAATAATATCCGCAATAAAGTCCACATTGCCATTATGTCTTACTATTACAGTTATGTCACAATAACTACTTTTTAATTTTATAATATGTATTAAAATAAGAGTAAAGTGATGTAGCCCTTCAAGAGTCGTTATATTATAACAATAAAATTTCTATTGTGTCTGGCCGCATGATGACCAATGACCTTTGATGGATTATGTAAGTTAAGTTCTATAGTTTTGTAGAGGATATCGATGTCTACAAAAAGTATGCGATACCTTAACAGTTATGTCACAATAACTACTATTCCGTGTTAAAATATGTGAAATATAACGCTTGTATACTATAATTAGGCCACATTATCTAGGTACTCGAATAATAAAGAGAAATGTTTTAATAGTATGTTTGTAACGGATAAACGCAAAAACTACATAACCGGTTAAAAAAAATATTTCACCAGTAGAAAGCTATATTATGCCGGATTAACATGATCATTAATATTTGATTCATCATCATCGCGCGGGTGAAACCGCGAGTTCGCTATAGAATAGAATTGTACATCAGTACGGTTCTTTTGTTTCATGACAACTAAAGACTTCAGACAATGTGACCTTTACTGATGTTCTTGATCTATTGCTCAACTTCAGCATGAGGTAAGAACCGACATGAATTACTCTTTACAAATTTAGCCATGTCATATAATACATGGCACAAATAAGAAAAATAATAATATTAATACCGCAGGGGCGGCTTTGTGGCGAGCTGTCGGTGATTGGCGACACTGTGGACCCTGATTTTCCCTGGGGCTAAATGAGACCCCTGACCCCCGGCTGGCCTTAATTGGCCGTCTGGGGAAGGAGGCGCAAGAGCAAGTAACAAAAGCTCCAAGGGTGGAAGTGTTAAAGGGTATGACGCCGGTACACCAACGTAGCCCCTTTTGTCACCAATGATGGTGCCTTTTAAGGGTTCAAGGCCGTTCAGTGGGTGGCAAGTCACCACCTAAATATTTTAAGATGAGAATGAAATTGGAAGGTGCCGTAGTCTCATCCATAGCCCACTTACAATATCTATATTTAATTGATCTCCCTTATCACTAATAAGTTCATATCAATGGTCTTGTCTGGCTTGTCATTTTAGCCATTTTTGTAATAGATATACCATGTCACCATCCATCTAAAATGTTATGTTTTTATACTACTTTGTATTTTTTATACCATACTCTACCTCTAAGTATTGGCTACAGCCACAGACCATATAACCACTTGACTGCTCATACGGCTTCCCCTCAGCTGCCAAGACTATGACAATAAAAAGCTAACGAATCGAACCAACACGTCAGTACCAGTTTGACTGAGCGTGGAGAAGAAGCGGATGAAAAAAATTTAAAACAAATTCAGTTATGCCTTATTGTTCAGTAAAGTGGTACCAAAAAAACAATTTCATTTCACAATTTACATTTCACAGATAACTTTAGTTTATTAATTATTGGAAGAAAACAAAATACACAAATAAAGTAATTAAACAGTGACTCAAACATAAAAAATATGGGAACGCGTTGATGTCTTTTGCCATCCCGTACTGTTCTTTGTAGTTGTAGATAACGCCGTCTCTTTTATTCACTGGCACGTGTAAATTAGTGCGGTACTCCAATATTAACTGGCAATTTATCGATTGTATATATCGACTGTGAGGAAAATAATTCTTCTATACAATATATTCATTATATAAAGAGTTCATAAAAATACAAATATATATTCGGTGATTTATTTATATTTATTTATACCTTCACGTTATCAACAATTATGTAGTGACATTTATATATCTTTATAGTATCAATTTTATAAGCACTAACGCCTGCTTTAGCGATCTCAAACATTGAAGTTTTAACAACAACAATTACAAGGGCTGCGATGTCAATACGAAAGTTTAATTATTTCTAAATAATGCTTCTTTCGGTTGGATGGTATTGTTAAACTGTCCAATGGATGTCGCTCCGTCCCCGCAAGACGGTTAGTCAAATAGAGAGTTAAAATTCTATGCTCGGACCAGAACCTCGGTGGCCTAGTTGGTCAATGGCGTCTGACACGGAGAGTCAGAAGACGCGGGTTCGAATCCCGTCCGAGGATGGAATTTTTCTCTCTATAAATTTCAATATTTATATATCTTATCTAATAATAATGTAAATAAACACGCGAAAAAACCCGAATGTAATATGAAATATAATAATAATGGTCTTAAAATGAAGTACTATGGACATATACTTAATATATTTTTAAATAAAATCACAATACCTAGCACCTACTCTGTTTGTGCCTCTTTAAGTGACTATTTACTTTGACTAATTGGATAATTCTACTACTTCTTCTCTGCCCAGCTGGCATCTTTTATATGATTTAGATATTTACACACATAGTTATTTTTAAACATGGAACCGGCTTCTAAAAGTAAAAAGTGCTAGTCGGTTAAAAATATATATAATTTGTAGGTCTCGTCCTTACATTGACAAATTTTACGGTAGTACTTATGGTCTGTGGCTACAGCCCCACTTATGCCTTTGTAAAGGACCGGATGAAATCCGTGAAATTTGTTGAATATTATTATTATAATAATAAAGTTATATTTTTTAAGCGTTTGACTACTATTCCATTATTTTAGCGCAAATGCCGACCGAGCGTATTCAGATAGTAATTATTTTTAACGTACGACAAACACTTACAACTCAAAAATTATACAAACAAACACTTACCAAATGATCAGTGCCACTATTGAAATTGAGTGGGCTCATGAACCCACTATCCCTGGAAACTGATCTATTAGCTTCATTTTGTGACGACTTTTCTGGTCTGACGTAGTCATTAGTATGCTGAATAGGCAATTGCTTATAATGAAGTTGGTCCAGCACGTTATGTGCGAAGGGTTGTGCTGTTGGAGCGTCCATTTGCCAAGATTGAGGTGCTTCTGATCCAAGTGTTTGTATGATCTGGCTTTCTTGTGTTGCGGGATATTCCCAGGAATGTGTTGCTTGATCTCGAAAGGCCGGCATTGCCGGGATGTGAGAGACCTCGTTACTTTGTTTTTGCTGGATTTTTGTGCTCTTCTTATTACAGACCTGTGTTATTAGATGTGTAGGTAACATGTCTTCCAAAAACGAATGTATCTTTGAATGTGGGGTTTGATAAGTATAGGTGATTTTATTGGTACTGTTTTGGTTGGATAGTGTATTATGCATTTGATTGCTATAATACTCTTGAGTGTTTTGTGGCGGCGGTACAACAGAAGAGCACTGTTTTCTTTGAATGTTTTCTTTAGTTAAACGGGTCGATTCTATATTTATGATTATTTCAGGAGTGTTTGGTACATAAGTTCCATATGTTATATTATCTGTCGCTCGTACTTGTTGGCATTGATTTGGATAAGCTGGGAGAGGTATATTAAGTGTCAGTGCAGGTTTGTTTAACTGTTGTGAGAGCACTGGACTTGACACTTCATATAAATTCATACTCTTTATTTGCTTTTGTCTCCTCTTAACCCATTCTATCATTTCATAGAAAAGCGGTTCTATCTGTGAGTACGAATATGGATAGGATTTTGAATTAGAAAGCTTGATTGTGTTTTCAATAAATATTTTTACAAAAGAAGCATCGTTTTCTCGTGGTAAAATGATATTTGCAACAGCGCTGTATGAGAGATCAAAAAAATGATACTTAGTACGAATAAAGTTATTTTTTGCATATTCAATCAGACTATGCTCAATATTACTTTTGTTTATGGTGGTGTAAGAATAATACGAATAAATAATAAATATCATGTGCTCGGACACTGAGTTGAGATTTTCTTTTAGATAGTTGCTAACAGTCTGATTGACTACATTTTGTGTTTGCAATGACGACATTCTTGTATTACGCTCATTTTGACTTATAACACTATTGAGATTGATTTCAGTGTCGTCCACACGATGTGTTACACTCTGATTATTTGATTTCTGTGGCTCTGATATATCTCTAGTATATTGATAGTAATTGGATGCCGATGATATATTTGTGTTTGTTTGAGATTCATTACAATCTTGCAAAAAGTTTTGATCGTTATAGGTATTTATCCCGCGATCTTGATCTATTCTATGAATATCTATATTTAAATTGGTTTCCTTTCTTTGTCGTATTTTAGGTATACAGTGTTCATTACTTGATATTCTTCTTTTGTTTTTACATGCTCTTTTATCTGTTATTGTGTTATTAGAATCGGATTCTGTGTTCATGTCTTCTTCTAAACCAGGCATATCTGGTGGTTTTTGCTGCGCTACATTTTTCTTTGCATTTGTAGTAAATGTTGAAGTTTCAGATTCATTTTCTTTCTCATTTTGTTTGATATTTTCAGCGGCGTTCTTACGTTGATTATTTTTCACGATTTTAAATTTTGTTTTATTATGCCCCTTCAATATTTTAATTTTAATTATTGTATCTTTCCTCTTTATATTATCACCATGTTTCAATAAACACGTTTCTTTTGTTTTTGAATTTCCTTTATTTTCCGATATATTGTTATTATTTGCATCTTCTGCTACTTGTAAATTATTAATGTTTGCGTTCGTTTCATCATCATCGCTATCGTCATATATTACTGTAGTATTGATAGATGCGTTAAAATCAAATTTGTCCATGGTACGGGGCAGCACCTGTAACAAATAAAAAACTATCACTTTTGTCCATAATTGTACCTGCGCGGACGTCCGCCATTTTGGTTCAAGCCAGGGACTCATTACGGTACAGATATAAGGGTTATTCACCGTCTACGAATTTCGGTTATTTCGTTTCGGTTGTTACAGGTTATTGTAACCGAAAACTTTCTACACTTATTTAACACATTGCGGTACCGAAATCCGAAGAGCGCGACGTTGCAGGATATGCAAAAAAGTAGCGTGCGTTGTGCGAGTGAGTTTGCGGCACAGGGATCCGAGTACCTATTGCTCTATCTATCGCACTCTCACAAAGTTTTCGCCGCGCTAGCCTACGCTGTTTCATTCTATACGCGTGCGGCCTTCCGCCTCGTGGCAGAAAAATATGATTTGTCTTGCTTTAGTAGTAGTCCAGTCACTATATACATTTCGAATAGAATGTGAACCCGGAAAGATGAATTTTGGATATAACGTGGGGGAAGCCTAGAAAAGCTAACTTGAAAAACTCGATCAAGATTTCCTGGTTGCATTTTCCGCCTTCTTGAAAAAAGCGTTTTAACAATTCAATTACAATAACTCGGCTCTCCGTCGAATTAAGAAAATTTAGATGGAAAACTTTTTTGTTGCTTCTTATGCTCTGTAATTTAAGTTCTAACTATACATTTTTCACCTATCGGTCATCGTTATCGAGATATCGAACGAAAAAGTAAATAATTTCAGGAATGAAATTACTTTTTTGCAATTATCTTTTTTAATGATAGACATCGTAAAAATATAATCTATAATCTAAACGTGTAGAGTGTGTACAGACCTACAATTAAATTTATGATATTTTAATTTTTGACAAAATTACGACCTCTAGCGGGCCGCAAGGTGGGTGCATTTATGCATAGATAATACCTACTATATATTGGCATTTATGCCCAGTTCCGATGTAGTCTCTCGCTCGGTTGTATCTATCTACACGTCAAAACGGATGAAAAGTTGTTCAAGGAATTATTGCATTACAAAATAAGTAAATAAAGCAGACAAATGTGAATCATACACGAAATATATTAATTCAAAATTTTAAAGACGGATTTTTTTTTATTTATACATGTCATTTCGACGGTCCTGGCTGAAAATGTTCCTACTCGAGACGCTCTTAAAGTTGTGGAGACTCTCAGAATGTTCGAAATGGTGGTGAGATGTTCAAAACATCATCATCATCATCGTCGTCGTCGTTAAATAAAATGTCGAATAAAATATAAATTAAAAAAATACTGCATATAAAATGTTGCATTAGTAAATTTCGCGTGTATAATTCAAATTTGTCTGTTTTATTTACTTATTTTGTATTGCAATAATTTCCTGAACAACCTTTTATCCGATTTGACGTGTAGGGTCAATCAACTTTTATTTTGTCCAACGACACCCTCTCTCTGTTCCTACTCGATAATCGAAATTCTAAAGATAATTGCTCTAGATTTTGCCTGTAATTTTGTTCTGAATAGAAAAAACATGTTCTTATCCGTATTGTAATCTATTTGTCTATTTTTTCAATAAAGGTTTCGCGGTTGATCTATGAAGATATCCAAACATTATACCTGCACTTTTAGGGTTTTTAATATTATAAAAAATAAAATAATATCAACTAATCATGATAATGATCGAAAACTACAAAATAAGGATTTTGAGTTCCTTATATTTCCTTTGGACAACCTAATTTGTCTATATGATAACCAAGTGAACTCTAGATATTAAAACACACATTTGTATTAATATTTTTTTCGGCAGTATAAGGGTTCAAAAAACTTTCATAGACCATTAGAACATTAGCTGGGTGGGATAAAGATGTATTAAAAGTAGTAGGCGAGAAGAATAAAGCGTGGTTGGATTAGTTTGCTGTTCTACTTAACGGAAAAGTGAATAAGGTTACGAAAGAAAATATTGATATAGCTAGAAAAGAGTATAAGAGATTGTGAAAGAAATGGTCAAAAGATAAAAAGATGAGCAAAAGAATGAGCTTGACAGAATGTTGTCTTTTTCAGGCAATCATAATATAGTTTTACTGGAGATACGTCCTTTCGGCGAGAGGAAAGGCCCTAACCTCTGAGCTGAACTCAATAAGAGACCAGAATTGGGAGTATAGTGAATGGAGAAGAGTGTAATATACACTCTAGAGATAGGGAGAAAAGATAGAAGGAATATTTTGAAAGTTTGTTTGAAAGGGTGGAGCTACAAGCGGCTCCTTCAATTATGTACAACCCGGTCAGAATATCTGTGCACCTCGCTGGAATGCGGCGCCTCTGCCGCTTCCCCTGTCACCTCTCCGCGCACTCCCCGGTGCGACAGTACGGTTAGCATCTTCGTTGCCGATACACGTCCCGATAATTTTGATATTTTCGCTTTGTTGTTGTTTTGTTTTTTAATATTTATTGTTAAATTTAGACTGTATACTGTTAAGTTTGGACTGGTTTGGTTGTTATTAAAATTGTTGTAGCTGTTAAACTGAAGTCATGGGAAAAACAATACACAGCGAATCAAGAAATTTAATCTTGAAAGTGCTCAAGTTTTTTGAATCGGAGAAAGCAAATAAACAGTACACCATACCTGTAGACCAAGTGGTGAAACGAACCTGTGCTGCAACTGGGTTATCAAAGAGGACTCTAATGAAAATTAAAAATGAAGCCAAAGTACAACCACCTACTTCGACGGGCGCTAGTCCGACTCCAAGTACTAGTAATAATTTAGAAACCCACCCAGAACCAAAATTATCGACACCGGGTAAGAAGCGTAAACAGTACAAAAAACGCATCGAAGTAGATGATTTTGACATTTGCGCAATACGAAATATCATCAACAGTTTTTATGCTGTAAAACAGACACAAAAGCCGGACATCGCCGCATGGAGGGCTCGCTACCTACGCCGTATGAAAGAGAATAATGACCTTGGCGCTGATAAAAAACCGGTTACCTACCTGGACGAGACGTGGATCCATTCCCACTATACGGTCAGTAATTTACTGACCGTATAGTGGGAATGGATCCAAAATAATGGCTGGCAAAATAATACCGACAGCAGTGTGAAGAAAAATTTAAATCCGAGTCAACGTTGGATTCTTGTACACGCTGGAGGAGAAAATTGATTCATTGAAGGTGCAGAATTACTTTATAAATGTAAAAGTAAAATCGGCGATTATAATAACGAGATGGACACAAACAATTTTTTAAAATGGCTCCGTGAAAAGCTTATACCAAATTCACCGCCAAACGGTATAGTTGTCATAGACAAAGCACCCTACCATTCGACGCAGTCGGTGAAAGCGCCCACTAGTGCTGCTCTTAAAGCTGACATGCAAAATTGGCTACGTGAACACAATATTCCATTTAATGACAAAATGACAAAGAGGGAATTGTATCCCATTATACTGAGAACAAAGCCGCCGAAAAAATATGTCGTCGACGATTTGATGCGAGAGCATGGCCAAGAAGTTGTGCGTCTGCCACCTTATCATTGTGACCTAAACCCTATCGTATATATATGGAACTTGGTAAAGCAAAGGGTGGCAGATAAAAACATTGACCAATCGGAAAAGAAAATAGAACAACTTACAAAAGATGCGATTAAGTCAATTACGCCAGCTGACTGGAAAAAAGAAGTGAATCACGTGGAGAGACTACAGCGAGAATATTGGGAAAAGGATCATCTAGCAGATGACAACATCACACAACTTTTAATATCACTAAGGGAAGATAGTTCGGAGAGTTCAGAAAGTGAGAGTGAGAAAGATACAATGTCAGGCATAGAGTCAATAATTTATAGTGACTGAGTTTAATAATAAATGTTTTTGTAATCAAAATTATTGTTTTTTAATAACAAACCCTTCATCAATAATAAATTGATTTGAAAAGGTTAGTAAATTTTTTTTACCTCCACATTTCTTGAAAAAACTTTATTTCACACCGTACCCAGACCGCCGATATGACGTCACGAGGTCAGGTACACAGATATTGTGACCGGGTTGTATGAATGTGAATGAATATGTAGTAGCTAGAGTTGAGAAAAGCTATAAATAAGAAATATGCTTAGATGGTTTGAGCATGTAGAAAAGAATGGAAGAGAGAAGACTGACAAAACAAGCGTACAAGACGAGATGGAGAGAATGAATTCTCTCTAGAGGTAGACTTTGGGGAACGTACTCCGATCAAATCGGAGATATTCTGAAGAAAGGCGAGGGCAAGAGTACGCGGAACTGCCCATTGTGTAGAAAGAATGCGATGCGAGTGGACGAAGCAAAAGAGGTGTGTCAGGATCGTAGTAAGTGGTAACCTGTAATCTTTGCTTCCCCTCCGAGAAACGGGCATGATGTTATGTATCTATGTATAAACCTAAACCGAAAGCTGCTAAGAACTTAGGTTACATAAAAACATTCTTGCGCCAAAATCGATGGTTCTATTCGGCAAGCCAGATCATTTTCAGGTATTAACGCACAATAGGTTGAAGATGAGGAATTCATTATTAAATGCCTATAAGAGTTCTCGAATTGCACAACAGAAATACAGCCGAAAACTTGAAAAAATTGCTGATTTATGTACTGCTAGCTGTACTCCGCGGCATCCACGTAATGATCGATGATGGTGAATTAAAATATATAGCATAATACATAAAAATATGTTAATCAGGGATAATTAAACTATTTAATGGTAGAAGAATTTTTAAATTGGTCCAGTGGTTTTTGAGTTTATTCGTTATGGATGATGGATGATGATGATGATGATGAATCAAAACATATACGCCTATGTTCATCAGGGATAATGTAGAATTCAAATCGTGAAAGAATTTTTTAAATCGGTGCAGTTTCGGAGCCTATTTAATTCAAAAAAAAAGCAACGATTCGCTATAAGGCCTTATTTCGGTACCGAAATTGTATACCGGTACCTAAAATAACCCTAACCGCAAATGTAAAGGTATCGTAAAATAACGGTATGACGTCATATCGAAATTTTAAGATACCTTTATTTAGCGGTAGCTTAATCCCTGGTTCAAGCTATATGCCGACAGTTACTAATTATAACTTAGATAACAACCGCAAAAATTTAAAACAGTGTTTCCCATAAAATGTATTTTCCAAAAATTAAAGCCGCCCAAGACGAAGACAGGGTTCATCCTCGAGGTAGGTACCTACAAACTCTACTTTTCATACCTACTGCAAGACAATAAAAACTCAGAGCTATATAGAAAACATTTAGTTTATTACAAGTTATTTCGTAAAAATTAAAATAAATTACGTGGTAACTTAGGGAAGCGCTGGTAGCGGAGCTTGACTTGGCGATCTTAATTAACCGATCAACAAGTTAAGCAACGCTTGCTGCGGTCAGGACTTGGAATAGTGACCACTAGTGGCATTATTCAACTGAGCGCTTCCGTGCTGCGGAGGGCACGTAAAGCCGTCGGTCCCGGTTGTTTGTCTTCGGATAACAATCGTTAGGCTTTGTAATGTCGAAGGCCTTCGGGCGGCCTAACATGGGTTGGCTACTAACCTATCCACCAAGTCTGGTCCCGCGTGGTGGATTATGGCCCAACTCCTCTCTCTGAGAGGAAGGCTCGAGTCCCAACAGTGGGAACAAAATGGGCTGATTTTGAATTATGAAAATAAATTAATAGTTAATACCAAAGATTAATCTTTTTATATATATAATATCGTTGGTTAATACCTATTCCAATTCGACACATTTGTCCAGTTGTGGAGCGACAGAGTCCCCTCGCTTCACTCAGGCAGGCAGGACCCCTCGCTTCGCTGGGGAGTTAAATTTTAATCCCCTCGCAGCGCTCAGGGATAAACTCACGAGTCCCCGTTCCACTCAGGGTTTAATATACCTACCTACCTACCTACCGCCCGTGACGTAAGACACTGCTTTACTCCCTTGGTGCAAAATCTACTATTACTGATGTAGGTAGGTACTCATACTCTTTTATTTCATAAACAATGTTACACCTTAGTTTCCAACATTTGACTAAGTAGGTAAGTAAGTAGGCACCTACCTATATTATATACCTAGGTACCTACTTACTTAATTAATTTACTAATGCAATTTTCATTCAGTTACAATTATACTTCAAAGAAAAACAAATAGGTACTTAGGTAGTAAATTGATATATTGACAAATGTAAAAAATAGGTATCTTAGATTCTTAAAAATTATTAAAAAATTCGCTCGACGAGCTCGCGTTTCAATCTAGCTTTTAAAGCATGTCACACTTGGGGCTGCGACCTGAGATTTTTGTATTTCAACTATCTGCTGCGACTGCAACTATATGTGTAGTGTAGCTTCCTACCCTACTTACTAATGTTGTCACAAAACATATAACTACTACCTATGTATTGTGCTGTTGTAGAAGGAAGGACCTGAAACGCACGTGAAACCTACTTACCTAGGTAGTTTTATTAAGTAGGTACTTATAAACATATTTGGTGGAATCGACTCACAAAATAATCAATTAAGTAGGTACCTATCTAGGTTATTTAAGTTTTTATATTGTACCTACCTTCTACTGTGTGTATAGGTATATTAGTATATACCACAGCACTACACAGATACCTACACTACCACTTACCGTATAAAGTTATCCAAATCCGTAGTTTTGCAACTAATAAACACATACACAAATGTAACACATCAAACAATGCTTCCGATAATGAAGACTAAATTCACTCGAGGCGAATATCCATCAAGTACGGCTACGACTCGACTCGATATAACCACACGCGGCGGAAGCTAAGTGGTTACTGAATGAATTTAAAATTTGCAGGGCACAGCACAGCACAGCAAAGAGTACCTACCTACTTTGTGCAGCACAGGCACAGCATAAAAATCGTACAGTGGGGCAACGCGATTAATGTCACGCGAAATGCCGCTCGGTGTAGGCATTCGGCATTTCTGTAGGGTTGGCAGGGCGAGGGCAGGAAGCATGTCGCTCTCGCTTCTTGCTCCCGCGTCGCCCGGCGGAACTGGATTGGCCAAACAAGAGAAAATACCGCCTCATTAGGCGGTACAAGTTTCCGCTGCAGTTATGGAACTTCATACTATTTACCCATCGAGTTCCGCGTGGTATTTTTTGCTACCCACAACGGTAGCGAATAACGCTCAGGTCTGAATAGTCCTTTAAATTAAATATACAACCACAGCATAATTTTACATAGACTGTGATACAACTATATAATAAATATACAACTTACTTAAGTGCAAACCTTGAAAATTGTTTACCTCGAAAATACCAAGTAAGGTGAAAGTTACACATAATTGCCACTTTGATACTTAGATAAACTTTGTTTGATCATAAAATGTGCCGCAAAGCGATCAAAACAAATGTAATATAGTTTTGAAAATAGTGTACCTACTTACATTATTGATTTGACAAGTATGGGTTAGTAGTTGCAAGTATTCAGTGCTGCCACAAAATAAGTAGGTATCTACTACCTACCGACCTACCTACCTATACTTGTTTATTTTGTTGTCTTCCATCAAAGATTACGAAAGATATGTTTTATACGTATTAAAACCACGTTTGTAAACGACGCCCGTACCGTCAATTGATGTATACAGTATATTGTGATGGTCTAATTACCAATAACCCTGTATACTTATATAGATATATACTTAGATACGTAGATAGATGTTTCGACGTTGCGCCGGAGTGCGACATAAAATCGGTCATTCTATGAGAGCAACAAGGATAGCGCGCAACGATGTCGGAACAAAGATTAGTATTTATATAGATGCGACAGGACAAAGTGATTCGGAGGATTAATGCATACTTATAATATTTTATAAATGTTTTTAAAATTATCTATTTAAGTAAAAACAAAACACAACTTTCAGTTATAATCATTGTTTATATGTATACATCATATGTAAACTTATTGATAAATGGAAAAATAATAAGGATAGAAACATAAGACTAAAACACATATTTAGAGCTACAATCAGTTATTTACATGTAAATAGATCATTTTACTTTTAATTTACGATTAGGACAAAACATATTGTGTGATAACATTAGACCCTGTCATATCAACTCAGCTGTAGTAAAATATTATTGATATCAAAGTGAGTGCCGAGTTTCGTAGTTAAGTTTGCAATAAAAGAAAGAACAAAATTACTACCTAAAAAGTACTGTACGTATATAAAAAGTACACAACCTTATTCCAGCCAGGGATAGTTTAGCACATACGGTTGACTGGCTTTTTATTAAATACATAGTACATTTAAATTCAAAAGAAAGTATCAATTAATTTGTTTTAAAAGAATATTCTTACAGAATATTAGTTTAGTAAAGTAGGTACTAAATCACAGATGCAATGTCACATCTATTCTATTCATCTATGACACGGAACACATCACGTCTGATAACCGCGCTCTCCATTCTTGTCCTGCGCACTACTGCATACGTTTCACTATCCTTTTCTATGATTTCAAGCCCTTCTTTTCAAGCAAAAAAAAAATAAAAATTATAAAAGAAAATGACTATTTATGCAGACTTACAGGTGATACGTAATTTCTTTTGTTTTGTTTACTGTCCTATAATTATTACTACAGCTCTTGTACGCGCAACATGGCATTTTTAAAACATTAATTGCGTCTCAATGTAACGCGCGCACGTCGGACAGTCTCTCGCCGAGATGAGTGCGGTAAGATACAAGACTGTCCCGGGGGTCGTTTAGACGGGGCCATTTGAGTGCGCGATATAACATATCTCCCTCTTTTTATATATATAATATCATTGTCTTCCATAAAGTAGGCAGAGAGTTGAAATACAGGTAAAAAATCTTAGAAAGTAGGTACCTACCTACTTTGCAAGCGCTCGTCTTATCGCACAACACTTTAGAGTAATTTAATGCTTTTGTGAACTTGGGATTTTTCTTATGGCTAAGGGCCCCTTATCTCTATCTATACAGATCACTAAATGAAGTCTCTCTTTGTAGGTAATTTAAAATTTACAACTTTTCACTAAATGCCTATCCCTATATATTATAAATATTTGGTAGGTAAGTTAAGTACCTACTCACATTAAAAAAAATTCTTTTGTCTATTTGTCTGTCTGTTTGTTCCGGCTAACCTCTGCTCTGAAAAGGCTGGACAGATTTCAATGGGACTTTAACGTGCAGATTCAATTATATTCGATCATTCAATTGTACGAGCATGCCGCTCGCTTTTGTTACGCCCGTTCCCGGTGCGTTAATTGCCTAGGTGACCACGGCACCTATAGCTGCTCTCGCACTAGAGACTCGCCGGATCCCCCAAACTGCGTTCTGTGTGGCTATCAAGGCCACACCGCAAATTATCGCGGCTTCCCTAAGGCGCTCCGTACCGCTAAGGTAACGGGAAAAAGGGCTCCGCTGCCTTCTAGCCAAGCGAACCTTTCGCGCACACAAGGCGTCAGCCCTAAGCTGACGCTTACTCCTCCAACTCCGGCATCACCTAGCGTGCCTAGCTTTCCTCCCGCACACAATGCCTGGGCCAAGCCACTGAGCATGGTCCAGAAAAACCCCTCAGCCCCTCTCCCCATGCCCCTGCCCGCAAGCCCACTCCGGCCTTACCAAAGGTCGCAATAGCTGAGCTGGGCGAACCAAGCCAACCTGACTTGGCGGCCGACCTAGCATTAGTCATGGACTACGCCATGGCTGACGACACAGTACGGGTGTTGCACACAAACTTCGTACGGCAAAATCAGAAATCGTCCGCCTACGAGCTACGCTCGAGCTCGCGGGAGTTATCGGCGCCAACTCAGTCCCAAACACTCACTAGTACAACTAAAGGCCTATTCAAACCTGGGCGTTATTCCCTACCGCGAGCGGTAGAGAAATCTGAATTTCACTGTTCACACCAAAGCCGATAACTCTACCGCGCGCGGTAGAGATATTCGTTGGCAACGGTTAGCGGGGCGGCGGAACTAGTTTCGCTAAACAAGAGAAAATACCGCCTCGCTAGGCGGTACAAGTTTTGGTGCAGTTACGGAACTTCATACTATTTACCCATCGAGTTCCGCGTGGTATTTTTCGCTACCCACAGCGGTAGGAATAACGCTTAGGTCTGAATAGGCCTTAATATGGATTGTACAACAATAAGAGTAAAACCCGTGCAGTTACGTTAGTCACTTTCAACTAAGGTTGCCATCCGTCCGGGTTTCCCCGGATTTGTCCTAGTTGGGAGGGCGTCCGGGGAGCGTCCGGGCGGGGCTTCATTTGTAGTCCAGGTTTAGAAATTGAAAGACTTGGGCCGCGCACGACACTGTGCCCGTAGCCCAGTCGAATCAGCTCAAAAAACGGGACAAACACGGAAAAAATTGTAAGTAGCAATTTTCCTTCGTAATCGTTGGAGAAGTACATTGGCAGTCTAAATTTTGTTTCGCGTGGTAATCGATCCGTTGCGTTATCCGCCATCTTGATTTTAAGGATCAACTTTTGTTTATCGAATAACTCGTTTATTTTCAATTTCACACGAAAAACATATATGACAAAAGCGGTTAAGAATTAATTTTCCTACAATTTTGATTTTATGTTTTTTTCCTAAGATTGATATTTTTCGATTTCTACCCAAAAGAGGGGGGGGGGGGCGGATTTTTGTTTGATTAACAACTCGTTTATTTTCAATTTCACATGAAAAATTGTTATAAACAATGTTGTTTGAAATTAAATTTCTTAATTTGTTCTTAACTTGTCAATGGTTTTGTTTGATAGATTATAATTTGGGGCTAGGGGCTGAATTATGAAAACATATGGGAACCAAAATTGTAGAAAATTTAATTATAAACAACTTTTATCATACCCATTTTTCGTAAAATTGAAAATAAACGAGTTATTCAACTAAACCAAAAATTTACCCATAAAATCAAGATGGCGGATCGCGAGCAGCAACGGATCGATTACCATGCAAAATAAAATTTAGACTACCTTCCCCAACGAATTCCGAAAAAAAATTGCTACTTATAAATTTTTCCGGGTCAAATCCTTACTCGGCTGAGCTACCGCCCGCCGCGATCAATCGATGAACCGACTCGCAAAATTCACCGTCCCCCCATAATTGTAATAATTTTCTGTTTTGTTAGACATTCTAAATAATACTATAAGATAAGTTAATTGAATTTTTTAATTTAGAAAGAAATTAAGTGTCAGTTTGCCTGTTAGGGATGACAGGTCATCAACCTGTCGTCATAGCCTCATGCTATCTCTCTCCGAATAAAGTCTTACTACGCAGCGACTTGGAAGCTCTATTTTCTATGAGTGACTCGCCGTAGAGGTGTTACACGAACTCGACTCTGACCACCGTCCACTCAACTTTCGACTCGGCCCTGACCCGACTGACTATACCTATCACTAAAACGGTCGTGAACTTAACGCACACATGTACTCGTATAAATATGCCTTGTAATGCACGAAATCGCGCGCCACATACTTATCCTTTGTATAATTGGTTCTCGTGTCGGGCTCCCAAGATACAGGCTTAGCCTAGTTTGGGGCCCTCAGGGAAAGTCAGTTAGGGTTCATATTAAGTATTTAAGCTAGTATTTAAGTTATACTGTATATACCTTAAGAAGATGTATTGAGACTGGTAAATAAACATTATTATTATTAAAAAAAAAAAAACTGGAACCTTTTGAGGGAGTCCCTCCGAGCGATCAGTTCACCCGCTCTGTATAGGATACCTGACGATATACAGACTTTTGATGACGTCTCCTTGGCGATCGAAGCTCTCGGCGACCACCTCCGCACCACACTAGGTCAATCCTCAAAGCAGATCAAGGTGGCGGATGACCGTCGCTTTGAACTGCCCGAGGTTGCGAGGAGGCTGCTGACAGCCAATAACGCAGCCACTAGGGCATATAACTCGACACCAACCCGCGAAAACAAGGCAACCATGCGCTACTTTCAGCGTGCTGTGAGGAAACGCATGAGTGAGCTACGTGATCAAAGGTGCGACGACACCTTATCAGAACTCGAACCAACCCACCAGGCATACTGGCGGTTGACACGAGCTATGAAATCGGATGGACAGACGACTATGGTTCCCCTCCTTAGCATTTTTTGACGATGAAAAGGCCGAGTATTTAGCTGATAGTCTATAAAATCAGTGTACTCTCAATGAAGACCACGCAGACCAGAGTCACCTCTATACGGTGGACTCTGAAGTCGAACGTAATAGCTCTGTGCCCATCTCAGACCTCCCACCCCTCCCACTAATCAAATCTTCTGAGGTGGTCGCCCTGATCAAGGATCTAAAATCTCGCAAATCCCCTGGATCTGATGGTATCAGTAATAAAATGCTGAAACACCTCTCAGTCCCACTAATCCATCTCTTAGTCAGCATCATCAATGCGGCAATGAACAACTGCTTCTTTCCAGACACTGGAAACATGCCATTGTAATTGGCATTCGTAAACCAGCTACCGCCCTATCAGTCTCCTCAGCTCCTTGGGGAAAATATACGAGCGACTTATTGTGAGCCGACTCTGGTCCCATGTCAAATCCAACAATCTGCTTCCTAACGAGCAGTTTGGCTTTAGGGCCAGACACTCATGCGTCCAACAGGTGCACCGCATCACGAAGCACATACTCGAGGGCTTCAATAAGAAGCCAAAGCCACAAGGGACAGTAGCTGTCTTCCTCGATGTAGCGAAAGCCTTCGATAAAGTCTGGCACAACGGCTTGATCTACAAGTTGTACCAACTTGGTATCCCAGACCGTCTTGTACTCATAATACAAGACTTTCTCAGGGATCGTAGCTTTCAATACCGCGTGGAGGGACAGCTCTCCTCCTCTCACCCCATTCACGCAGGAGTCCCTCAGGGCTCTGTACTCTCACCCATCCTCTTCTCGCTGTACACCTGTGACATCCCACGATCCGAACCCAATGTTCAGATTGCTCAGTTTGCAGACGACACTGCACTCTACTGCACTGGCTGGTTCAAGACCAGGCAGAGAAAGCCGGTCAAGAACGCCCTCCACCATGTAGGAACATGGTTCCGCAAATGGCGTATCGCTATCAACCCAGAAAAAAGTACAGCAGTGTACTTTCACGAAAGTGTTGGTCCACGGAAACCACCAGAACCCGTTATGTATTTTGGCGAACCCATACCTTGGGCTTCGTCCGCCAAATATCTAGGTGTGATCCTTGACAGGCAACTCACCTTCGCCAAACACATTGAAAGTGTTCGCAATAGGGCGGTTTTTATCCTGGGTCGCCTCAATCCCCTTATATGCAAGAGTAGTAAAATGTCCCTTAGAAATAAGGTGACACTTTACAAAACTTGCATTCGTCCGATCATGACCTACGCGTCTGTAACGTTTGGTCATGCTTCAGATAGACACACTCATAGACTTCAAGCGATGCAAAATCGCTTTACCCGCAAGGCAGTAGGCGCACCGTGGTACTTACGGAACGCTGCGCTGACCTCCACTGCGACCTAGAACTCCCCTCTATCGTACAGTTCATGAAAGACTGTTCTCGCCGCTACTTCGATACGGCCCCACACCATCCCAACCCACTAGTGGTGCAAACCGCTAACTACTCAACACTCACGTCAGATCCATACTTTTCCCCGCCACGCCGCCGCCCACGACACCTCCTGGATGACCCGGACAACCCCATCACGACAGCTCTGGCGTCGGATCAGTAAACCTCCGGGTAATATTGGTATTTCAGGTATTTCAGGGTCTACTCGCCGAGCCACGAGAGGTACGAGTAAATAGTCTGATTTTGGATTTCCAGTCTTCGCAGTTAGACATCGAGGTCGTCGTAAGCGATCGTAATCTGTATTAAGGTAAAGGTAAATATAAATAAAAAATAAATAAAATAATCGATTTATTGCTAAAAGCTCTAAGTCATTCCTAAAAAAAACAGTCGCCCTCTTTCTTTCGCCAACCGTCGCGTCGTCCGACATTTTTCTATTTTGTTTTGTTTGGAAAAAGTCCATAACATTTTGTTATTAAACTTATGTAAATTTACAGGTATCATTTTCCATTAAAATTGTGATAATTGTAGCGTCAAATTTACAATAAGATATATTTAGAATAGATAATACAAAAATATATGACAATATTATAACTACATATGTATAATAAAACTGCAGTGGTCGAATTATTGTACAATGAAAAAAAGTATTTTTATATATCATAGAGTGTACGGGCTAATCTCGGAAACGACTAGACCGATTTAAATGAAATTTTGTATGGTGGTAGCTTATATCCCTGGTCAACATATATGATACTTTTACTCCCGTTAAATTAAAGAGTTCCCGTGGGATAATTGAAAAACTGTAATTAACCGTATCCCGCGAAGCCACGCGAGCGAAGCCGCTGGCGGGTCAGCTAGTTCGTCATATAAAAACGTTTTTAGTTCTGTTCGCATCACAAGTTTACCATAAATACGTAAATATGTATGATTTGTAAATTGCCTGGTCACGAGCAGACAGCGCCTATGTATGTGTTTTAAACTCAAATATATTAGCTGATCCATAAATAGACGAGTATGCAAATATTGGTTATGAATAAACGGAGATCAAAGTAATACATGCTTCAGGCTCCCGTCTGCTGAACTTACTATATTAAACCGTTTTTAAAATAAGTAAGACTAGGTACTTATTTTAAATACAGTGTGCGACCACCCTGAAGTAAGGTGCCTCCGTCCATTCCATGGTGCCACCATAAACACTAGCAGAAAAAAACTTAAAATGGTGTGTTATTCTTCCAAATCTATATAATTATATAAAAGATGTGACATCTTTTTTTATATAATTATATAGATTTGGAAGTTCAGTTTTTCAGTTAGTCAGGAGCTACAGTGATGAAAATTGATAACTGGATAGGTAATTTAAAATAAATAGTGATGCTTTCAATATTTTTGTCATGTATGACTTAAGGGGGTAAAACTACTATATATTATAAACTGTAGAGGTCATATTTCTGTACAATGAAGAATATGCTAAAAACTGAGTCAGGGGATGTAAGGAGTGAAAAATAAGTTCATATTGTTTGTTTCTCTGTATGTTTGTCTGTCTGTTTGTACGTGCTAATCTCCGAAACGGCTGGACCGATTTGATAGAAATTTCGTATGTTGGTAGCTTGTATCAACATATAGGATACTTTTGATCCCATTTAAAGAGTTCCCGTGGGATAATTAAAAATCTGTAATTACCGTATCCCGCGAGGCCATAAGAAATGATAGCCGGTAGTGTGTGTTGGATGTTGATCTGTGGACCTAGCACAAATAACTGCGTAAGTGTAACGTAACATTTCTTTCAAGTGATGTTTCACTTGTACAGTACAGAATGTTTTGCTGAAAAATACGCAATTACACTAATAAGGTAGTTGACACAAGCATAAATAAATTACACTGTAATGTTAACAAGATAGTGGTTGGAGCAAGTAGCTCAAATAATTTAAAAATTATTTATTATGCATTGGATTTAATTTATTTTGAATAAATAAAATGTGTACAAAAGTTTCTAAAAGTCACGTGACCGCAAACGGAAGTAGCGGTGGAAATGATGTCATGAGGGCAAAAAAACGTGTGGTATGATATTGTCGTGCCTTATCAACAGATTGAGAATCAAACAAGTGAAGAAAGCATCTAATATTACTACTTTAAAACTAAATACATACTAGGTCAAAGGATAAACTGTCGATTCATAAACCGGTTATTGCCGCAACGGCAAATAATAGGTTTGTTATGCTTTTTTATTAAATACCTTAGTTTGTAATAATATTCAATTGTAAATTCGTTTTTCTTGTTATCATTTTCGTTACACATTTATGGATTTTATATTTTTATATTTATGATTGAAAAAGGGTTTTGATAGACAGACTTACAGAAGGACAACAAAGTGATCCGATAAGCCTTATCGCCAACCCTTATCGGATAAGGGTTGATTTTTCCTTTTGAGGTGAAAGACCCTACAAACAACGAATTATGCGGCTAAAATGTAGGTTTATTTTTGTAACTGCAGAGTTACGAACTTGGTTTTCAAGTAGGTAGTTGGAGTCTGCTCTAAGAAATAAGTCAGTAATTTAATTACTGTTTTGTATAAGTCACGTGGATGCATTACTAAAACTTGCTGACACGATTGACAAAAAAATTTTTTTCATGATTTTATACACTTTACTGACACTCGTACACCATTGTGAACATCCACGGTTAATAATCCACTACTATTACACATTACCAGGCCTCCGTCACTCCATGTACTTGCGCGCTATAAGTGCCTACCGAGCGGTCTCGATCCGCCGGCGGATCAAATTCAGTGCGGTTTTCGCAAGCGAAGCGCGCGCACGCCGTTCAATTTTAATAGTGCTGTTCGTTCGTACGCGTATTACGATGCCGTGTGGCGCCTTATGTGCTGTAGATGGGTGTAAATCAAGCAAAAGAAGGGATAAACACCTAACATTTTTCCATTTACCTGTCAATGAAGAAAGGTAAGTGATAAATTATTACTAGTTTTTGTCGTTTACATTTTTTTCCATTCACATACCGTCATTAGAGACATAATTAAAAGACAGTAGGTGTGCGGACACCGATATCCACTTAGAATTTGACAGTTTAATAGGTATATACTAAGCATTAGCTTGCCTTTCAGACACAGATTTACATAATTTTGTTACATAGAAACGTTATACCACAGAATAATTAATAGTACAAGGTACAGAAGATGCACTCTTCGAAAGAAAACATTCGAATATAAACTGCTAAACTAACAACTGCAATAATGTTCATAAAACATTGCAAAGCACGGACGTGACCTTCAAAAAATGTGCCTACAAGTCCTTGACGCGCTCGTAACGAATCAAAATGCGCTTTAAGTCTGTGTAGCGAGAGTTCTTTTTCTTACGCCCGATGAAAACCTTTGAACAAGCCGCGTCTGTTGTAAGGTTACTTGTTGCGAGAAAACGAACCAAATTTATTAATCTTAATAAATTTGATTCGTGATAATAGTAGTACAATACGAGTACACCTAGATATGTACAACTAGGAACTAGATATATTTTTTTATTTTGAAGACCATCGACTTTTCGCGTGAAAACTTTCGAAAACTGCAGTGTTTATGTATTTTTGTGTGAGAGTGTTACACTCGTTAATAAAATAACTTACGGCTTAGTGCTTTATTTGAAGTCGGTTCTCTTTTTTTAAGGCTTTTTTTTTCATTTCTAGTGAACATCTCCGAAGATCATCATCAAACTAAGAAGTATTATACTTATTTTAAAACGTTCTCCTAAATGTAACAAATCTTTTTCTGAAAACCGCATCGATATCGGTTTAGCCAAACGCGAGATTATCGCGCACAAACATACATACCTACAAACCATACAAGTCAAACATCTCAGTTTGGCCTGTATGTCTGATCACCTCCTTTTTTTAAGTTTGTTAAATATTTTATAAATGATAAAATTTTTAACTGCCACATAAAAGTCAGAACATATTCACAGTTCTCAATAACATAGATAAAAAGTTATGTTAATTTAATTTTATCGAAGAGGCAGCCCTGCGATTACTGTGGAATCGCGCGGTGCGAAGCAATCACTGCTGTACGCTTGAGCATTTAGGCGCATTTTAGCATACAGTGGTTGTTGACGCGAGGGAGTAGGCAATTATCGTAATAGGTATTGGAAATTTTCTACTGAGTGAAGTATCTGTTCTTATTCAGTAATCTGTGACATTACACGTAAAAACTTGAGAATAGACACAAAATAAAATAAATTATAATAGTCATTGTTGGTTTTATCCCGCCATCTCCATGTTCAAACAAGCAAAACGTATTATAATCACAACACTGTTTGTTTTTGCATTAGTGACGTCATACAGTATTTAGGCCACTAATATTAATGTATTAGCGCCAATTTTAAAAGTTGAAATAAAAACATCGTTATTTTTAGTTAAGTGCTAGGCGTGTATCTCGGTGTCCTGATTAATTTAACATACATAAAAAAGGTCAAGCCTATTGTCAGATAGATCCGACTATAGTTTCGACCACATCCGGATTCCGGACCATCCGGTGGTCATTTTCAAGAAGTGTTCGGGAAGCCCGCGCGATGACGTCTCGCTTAGTACTTGATCCGACAAGTCTTACGTGAGTAATCCCGTATTTTTCTATAAAATGAGTGAACACCACGTTAGTTTTATAACAAAATGGCACAAACTATCATTTATCTAGGGCAACGGTGACATAGATAACTCATAGTTTGTACTCCGAAACGTGACGCGTTGATATGAATACTGTTTCGCAAATTGTGCTACCGCCGAAAGATGGACTCGCCAATCAGTGGTATACTTACGGAGGTATAGTTACCAAATTGTTAACATAACTTAATATTATATTATAGGTATCTCTGAAATAAATGAGTGTTCAACCAACTGTTATTATTATTAATGTAGTTATTATTATTATAACTAGCCTCCACAGACACCAGGGTCCGTGCCATTTTTTTTATTTTTTTTTACAAATTTATGAAATCTAAATATAATTAAAAAAGACACAACAATACATACTTAATTAGAGGACATGGATTACTAAACTAACTTAAAAACTTACTAAAGAGGTATCGTTTATATATATATATATTCGTTAGATATCGTTTCTGAGTTTGCATCAGCATTCAGAGCAGACCGGTATCCGCAGTCAGCACCCGTTCACGAGTTGACGCATGTGGCAGCCATCGCCTTCCTCAACCATATTTGAGGGAAGATGGCGACCCGCCACACGATGCCACCGCCTGCCGACACCTTTTCGTGAGCGTGTCTGCTCTGTATGCGCATACTTACTCTTTGTCAAATCTAAACTATACCTACTCTGATGGCGCTGAAACTGTCATGAGCAAGCGTAGTGCTTACTACCATGCGTACGACGTGCAGGTCTCATCAATTGATAAAACTAAACTATACCTACTCTGATGGCGCTGAAACTGTCATGAGCAAGCGTAGTGCTTACTACCATGCGTACGACGTGCAGGTCTCATCAATTGATAAAATAAAAGATTGAAAACTTGAAAGTAACAGTGTTTCCACCTTTTCATATTGTTATTCATTATTCATATAGGAATACAACTATTTCTGCCATAAAACGTAATGTAAGCAATGTTTCCTTTTATATTCCCACAAGATTACTACAAAACTCTTACACTTGGATAATTCATGAATAAGTAAATCAGTGTTTTGTCTATTTTGGTGTGCTCTAATATTTTTTCACGTCTAGAACTGTATTTAAAATATAGCTTTTTTTAAAATTGTTTCTTAGCTCAGGCAACATAACTTCCCCCCCGAGGGTTCCCGCCTTGCCGTGGCGGGGGGACTCGGTAGCCGTGGCTTGGGTCACCACGGTGAGGCTAAGAGTAACGAATGGGCCTGCCAGTGATAGGAGATAGCTGGCAGGCGCTGGGAGGTGGGACCGCTCCCATGGGCTTTGCCCTTTAAGTCCACATGGATGTATATATGTATGGGTACCACTGCGGCACCGCGGTTGAGAGTTAGAGGCCGCGGCGGGAGAGGGGTGCCGGTATTATGGTGAGCCGCTCTCCCTGCCTTCTGCGGCCTTGACGGGGCCGCCACCGTTAGATGGCAGACGCGGTGGGGCCGCAGGGGAAGAGGACTGTCGGTATTGAGAGGCGCCGCTGTCCCTATCCTCTGCGGCAGAAGTAGCAGGTGGTGGGGCTACTCACCTGACCCCTCGTAGGGGGACTTAGGGCGCCCAGACTCGGAGGAGCCAGGTATCCATTTGCGGGTTTGGTCCCCCGAGGCGGTTGCGGCACGCCAAGTGTTCCTGCGTGCTGCAAGAGAGAAGAGTTCGGCAACGTACAGCCGCGGCGGGTTCGCAGTCGTGTGCGAAATCTGTCCCGCGTTCAAAAGCGGCAGTGACGGAACACCGCAGAGGTTTGGTGGGTATGCTGCCCTTCTTGCAGAGACTTCCACATAACCAACGTGCTCCCCCCGGGGCCGGTGGTATCGATGAATTACAATGCGTCAAAAAAAAAGAAAAAGGCAACGTAACTTTGATAAATATTTACACAATTTAAATCAGAAATTATTCTTCTGTATAATAATTATATTTTGTTATAAAATTATATTAGCTAGCACGACAGCTATTTCGCTGACGCATCGTCTATACGAGCGACAGAAAAAATATGGGTCATCACATTTATTTGATTAGAAATTTTATAGCTGCGAAATCTCAAGTTTGTAGCCTCAGCGGCTAAAGCCCATCACACACGATGAAGATACTATAAAATATATATTATCTTAGAGCAGATTCGGACATATCGCTCACCATATAATTCAATGAACGACCACACACGGTGAATATAATATTTTACCTTAGAGTAGCTTAACCTAGTGAGCTCCCGACTATCATCAAATTTGCAAACCAGAGTTGCAAAAACCCCGCAAAAAAACAAGTGACTGTCGCTTTTTCGTTGACATTACCGATCTGATATCTTTCAAATCATAATTTGTTATGTAAAAAATGTTTCTAGATCCTTTACAGCATCAAAAAAACAAAACATTAGCTTAAATCTATTGTATATTTGAATAGATAACATTTTAATTGGATCCTTATTATCGGAATGTTTTTTTGGCATACAGGTATGCCAAGGCAGCTTTACGGGTTAAGATGCCACCGATATTCGAAAGGCATGTTAACATACGCTAAGACTACTGCAGATCATGAAGACATCTTAAGATAGTGTCCGATATTGATCTTAAGATCAAATACAGGTTGTTGACAAAACCGTTGCAGTAAATGGACGTCTGGTCTTCAGTTACCGAACAAATTTATATTTTCACAATAAAAACTAATAAAGCTACACATTATCTTATGTACCTATTTTGTTTCGAACCTGTAGAAATATTTTATGTAAATAAAAATGAAACTAACGTCTGACTAACGCGAATGTGTCAAATAAAGGAAATCATCGAAAAAGTGAGACTTTCTATTTACTAACCGAACTAGCGGTATGACAATTTTATCTTAGTAGAATTTTTAAAAATGTTCTATGGGCCTAACCTCCGTAGGTTTTTCTAGATTGTAGGTACTACGTATAGATCAATCAAACTAGGTAACTACTAAATCGATGTTAGTATTCTTGATGAAATAAGGCTATGTTATATTATTAGACTAGCTGCAGCCACGACTTCGTTCGCGTGGCCCTTTAATTAATGCTGTCAGTATAAATCCCATCAAAATTAGTCTAGCTTTTTCAGAAAATACCCGGATTATAGAGGCAGACTGACAAACAATTAAAAAACTGGTAGGTATCGTGCAAATAACCATATGAAAGTGCTGAAAGATCATTGTAAAGTTTAAATTCACTACGGTGTTTCCTGTGTTTTATGTGATCTTCTATCCAGATTTTTCATTTTTTACTTTTAGCTAGTATGACGGTTATATCATATTCACAGTCCCAATCATCATCTGAGGAACTGTCCAACAGGTCTATCAACAAAATACGAATCATCGCAAAATAAAAAATATGAACACTCTGTATATTATAACCCGCGGCATATAACTCTAGCTCTGACCGTTATTGCGCAGAAGTCAAAAATTGGGACGAAGGACTCTTGTCTCTCTCTGTCACATCGAAGACGAGGGACTGTTGTCTCTCTCTATCTGCGCAGCTATCCCTTCCACATTTCGCTCAGAGCTAGAGTTATATGCCGCGGGTTATACAGTGTGAACGATCGAGACGTGCGGCTCCCGAGACAGACTCCGATAGAATGTACGCTGGCTATATATTATAGTATCTGCGCCGTGTGTGGTGGGTTAAGTTAACATAACTTTTATATTCGACGCTATATTATATATTATCTTAGTGTGTGATGAGCTTTAGGCTCTGCGTTGGTAGTTACGGCCAGTTCCTTATAAAAGCCTACCTATCGACGGTTTCCCATAGGTAGTAGGTATACAGGTTGGGCCATTTAGACCGGTCAGTATGGGCAAGTCTGAAACTACAAGATAAACATTAATAAATAATTGATAACAGTGTATGAAACAAGCTGCGATACCACTGACCTACAAGATAAGAGTCAATTTTTTAAAGGATATGATAGGATATGATATACAAACAATGCATTTCATTAATTTAACATACGAGTATCATAGCAACATTTACTGCATAGGCCCTGTACAATAAATATCGAAACATAAATTATGTAAGCTTTTTCGACCGACGACCGGGTTCGGTTCCCTAACTGAGTAGGTACATATTTTTTTATATCGATAAATGCAGTTTTTCGTGTCACTAAAATCAATGATATAATTGTTCAAGAGATCTTTTTCTTGTGTCTTATAGTTTCAGTCTTGCCCATACTGACTGTTCTAAATGGACCATATAAATATATAACCTACCTACAGGGTTTCGAGACGGTGCAGTAAGGGCAAGGTACCACCGTTATTGTTTCAAGAAAACGTTCCAAGGAGACCTTTAAGTCCTTTCTCCTTAAGACCTTTTTGAGATATTCTGAACTTAATTCATAGATTTTGGTAAAAATGTTGCTTCAGTGTAAAAAATTGATAAACCACCCAAATGATTTCATATATGCCAAAAGATCCTATTTTATCAAAAGATCCTACCGGGCCAACTGAGGTTTGAGTACTTACTAGAGATATCGGAAATCGCCAAAAAAGTTTCCCATACATTTTGTACCGAAAAACGATTAATCAACTCGAAATGATATTTGTTGCCAACCGATTCTATATTATATTACTGTACTCCTCTATCAATATTTTTGAGCAAATTATTTGTGACAGACAGACAAACATGCATATACGGTCTCGATGAATGTTCAATGAATTTTATTTCTACCACAGATTACCTACTAGTTCGAATGTAGTACGAAACTCTGAAATCTATCTCAAAAATTGTATTAAATCTGTCGTACTGTCATTGTATCTCGGAGCCGCGCGCTCGAAGTAGGTACTTTGCTGCAATAAAGTATCTGGTTTCCAACACGAAGAGCCTTTGAGGAAACTTTTATAACTGCTCTCACCTTTATGGTTCAATTTGAGTTACATTTTCCTACCTTTGTCAGATTTATTATCACAATGAATAGACTTTGTAATACGATGACCTATACTAAGTATATTATTATTAAGTACCTAATAAATGCATCATGAATGAATACAAGACACACATTATAGTTAATACTTAGGTATTATGTGGTTAGATTATGTTCATAAAAATCCATCCGTTTTGTAACTACTAATCTTCTAATGTAATCTGAATTCCTAGACAAGCTTATATTTTGTTTAAAAGTTTAAGACATTGTTATTAACTTTAAGATGAACTTATGCTTTAAAAACGGCCAAGGAAACGGTTATTTTAATCCGACGCAATTCTGTGGTAACGCTTTCCATAGGCCGCGCGAGCGAATTCACCGGCGTCTAAAGTCTATACAAATATTATAAACAGGAAAGATTTGTATATTTTTATTTGTTTGTAACAAATAAACTCAAAAACTACTGGAACGATTTCAATAAGTTTTTTCATCATTAGGATGCTACATTAACCCTTAGTAACAAAGGCTAAAAAATATTTTGATTCATGGTCATTATAATCCATCACCACGTGGGGAAACCGCGGAACGCAGCTAGTCATAGAATGAATGTACCTATACTAGCGTAAATTCAATAAATACCTTGACTTGAAGAAATGGCAAATGTATAAAACGTAAAAATCCGTAAACACAAAAAATTTTAACCCCAAAATAATTGTTTCCTTCTCGTGTAATGTAGACTGTCAGCGATAAAACGATTTATTTACCCGTACGTAATGTTTTATATATTCCTATTTCTTAAGAAAAAAGAGATATTACACAAGACAGCATAAGCTGTCATGTCCGCCTTGTTCGACCTTGTTATTTCTTTACAATAGATTCGTGCTCATAGAAATATTTGTCATCACAAATAAAATCATTGTTTTGTGATACTTATTTTATCAAGGAACAATGATATTATTTACTATAGGGGGTACTATTCTAAGCCGGCACGGCTATTCCACATGTAAACTGATATAAAGCAACATAGAGACATCAATGTGTATCTATATCAGCAGATATTTTATTCGGATCTTTGAGAAGTAGGTACGTTCAGATCTCGTTGAATCACACGGTCGGCAGGGTAGGAAAATACACGATGCTTAGCAAAAATAAAAGTTATCGTATTTCAAAGATCGTTATATTTTAAGATTTTTTTGATTGAGCATTCAACATCTACTTACAATACTGATTGAAACGAACAGCATTTTTTAAATAACAATATAAGTTGTGGTATTTTCACAGACAATAAAAAAATAATGTTGTATATCAGTTATTAGCTAATATTATAGTCCATTTTTTACAAAAATATTAACAAAATAGGCTCGTTTAAACAATTTTTAACAGATTACCTTACAAAGTGGACCCGCGTCAAAACCGCGCGGTTATAGACAAACGTAATTATTCTTTTTGAACCGGCTAGAACTCGTGTGATATTTCCCGGAAATTTTCTCAAACTAGTTTCAAACTTACTTGAAGTTCTTCCTCTGGGTGTCACTGTTGGCCACAGCGCAGCGGCGAGCGTGGGCTTCAGCACGTACCTAACTTTTGTAACTCAAAATTGCAAACTCTGTGATATTACTATCTTTGGTTTTTATTATTTCTGTTTTGTTGTCAGATATTATATGAAAGACTACAGACGTTATTTTCCGCTTCACCAAAACGATCAAGGGAAAATAAATCGTTGCTACGCCCACCTGCGTATTAGCGTGTTCTCGTTATTTACGTAGGTACTTACCTATGGAAGAAATAAATTATTTGTAAAGACGAGATATCTTCCTCGAAAATACGAACCCTTTGATTATAATTAATTGACAACTAAGTAAGTATGTGTCCAAAGTAAGAAAGTGTGCCCGGCTCTAGCAAGGGGCCCGGTAGAAAAAAATAGGCTTGCCCTCTGTTAGAGAGCCTCATGTACTTGATATAATAATTAAATGCTTATTGACCGAGCGAATGCGAAGCACAACTGAAGCGTCTTTACAATAGCTTAGGCAAAAAATATATTTAATCGCCGGTGATACTTTTCCTGAAAAGGCGATATTTGCTGCGGCGCTATTTATTGACAGATTTTGATAAAATTTGGTACACACATTAGGTACTTGACTTTAAAGAGGAATTTTGCATATGAGCATAGTTAGTCAAGTGCTTTCCGAGATAATAGGTTGTGACCCAACTAGCAAAGAAATCCTATAATAAAATACAATAGGTAAATTTAGACTAAAAATGTTATTATAAAAGCTTTTCTGGAGTCTATTTTGCTAATAATAGCATAGCGCAAGCATTTATAGTTTTAAAAACATTTTTACTAATAGTATTGCCTTGTAGTTTACTAGTAAACTAATTTATAGAACAGTTACAAGACATATAATCTAATAAGTGCAATGAAGAAGTATAAATAGTCCTACGAAAATTATAGTCCTATAATGTTATTGTGTAAGATTCCCAGAACTTATAATATACTTGTCTGAGATCATTACAAATATACAGCAATTTAGTTTTATAATGGCATTGTGTAAGATTTCCAGATTTTATTACATACTTAGCTGAGATGATTATAAGTATGAGGCGATGTATTCAACATGGTGGCGACGTTCCCCCACTGAGCTACCACGGCTTACCTATTACAGTCTTATAAATGTCTAGATGCAGAGCAATTTCTGAAACATGGCGAATGATCAAAAATTAATAATTAAGTGCTTGATCATATTTTACACTAACTGACTTTATATTCAATTTCTGTAAGCGCGATAAAAAATCAGCTCAAACACACTTTTACAGTAAAAATAGATTTGCCACATGTGAAATTGTATTCTCACTTATTTTAGCTAAGCTTTTTTCATTTATATAAATATCGATGGAAACAATAACTAAAATTACTGACTTAATAAGCATTGTACACAAAACAGTAAAACAAATTATTGGTCTTTGAATATAAATGTGTTAACAAATAACTAAAAACTAAGTAAGTTATTAGCACATTATTAACAAAACTACACTTGAGACGTACTAGAAGGAGATAACAAAAGGAGTACTAAAACCAGTACCAATCTCTTATAAGGAAATAAAAGAAGCTTTAGTGCTTCCAAATACTGGTGCAAGACAGTTACTTATTAGCACTTATTAGCATTCTGTAAGCTCATTGCAGGAGCGTAACAAGAACTTGTGCTCCAATAAATGCGCCCAAATCCAGCGTTGTAATATACTAGAAAAATGTTATTTGAGTTCTAAATTTTAGTCCTGAAGACAATTATTGGATCTATTTTGCTACTTGGGGAATTACTGCGAAAAATTGCCGCTAATAAGACTATATGTGCTCGCGAGGTCTACTGTTCGCAGAACTTCTAGTTTACTGTGAGTTGATAAAATTCAGTTTATTGACGTGACAAGTTTCTCGTGAGATCCATGCTCGCACTGCAGGTGGTTCGTGGTGGTGGGCTTCGTGGTTGTTCCGTAACCTAATCACATGTTCGTACCGTGAAGTACTACCTACTTACCGAAAGGTAAATACTTCACACTCAGAAAACGAAGATCATTCAAACCTTAATTGTTATATTTCACCCCGCGATGTGGCTGCCACATGAACAGCGTTTAAACAATGTATAAGTATCATAAAATATCCTACAAAGGTCTCGGAGTCAAAATCACTATGTCTCTATTCGTAAATAGTATAAATCTACATAACAACATTCATCATCATCATCATCATCTCAGCCGTAGGACGTCCACTGCTGAACATATGCCTCCCCCATGATTTTCCAAAAGGACCGGTTGGAAGCGGCCTGCATCCAACGTCGTCCTGCGACCTTCCTCAGGTCGTCTGTCCACCGTGTCGGTGGACGACCTACGCTGCGCTTGCTGGTCCATGGTCTCCACTTCAGAACCTTTCGGCCCCATCGGCCATCTGTTCTGCGTGCTATGTGCCCTGCCCACTGCCACTTCAACTGGCTAATCTTCTGAGCTATGTCGGTGACTTTCGTTCTTCTACGGATCTCCTCATTTCTGATTCGATCACGTAGAGAAACCCCGAGCATAGCTCGTTGTGTAATGTAACAACATTACGGCTGCCCAAAGCAAAACGGGATTATCAGAAATAACAAATATTTGTAATGTGACTCTTTATAATTATCGTGGGTCTTACAAAATATTTACAGACGGGTCCAAAGTTATTAATAGCAACAGTATTGGAGCTCCTTTTTCGACGTAACAAATATTTTTTCTACAAAATTTAAAATCAATTGCGATATATCCATTCTACACACAGAACTTATTGCCATTGCCGAAGCCTTATCCTACGTGGAATCACTTAATTTTGAGATCTTGACTGATTCAAAAAGTGTACTTCAAAACTTGGCTCGCTGCACCTCGACTTTTCGAGGTGTACCGATTGCCTACGCTATGTTAAAATCTATTTTAGAACTTTGACCTCGCTCTAAGATGGTTATCTTAAAGTGGATTCCATCTCACGTAGACATAAAAGGCAATGAGACAGCAGATTTGTTAGCTAAACAAGCTTGCAGTGATGGTATTGTCTTCCACCTACTTATTACTATTCTCTTCCACCTAATATACTATTATACTGATTGCTTATCTTTAGTGAAGAATAGGTGTCGGACCTTATGGAAGGAGTATTTTGATGAGTGATCCCGAGATAAAGAAATTTGGTTTAAAACAATACAGCCGATGCCTCTAAACTCTCCACGGATTGATAATAGTAAGCTAAGTATGGACTAGATGAAAGATGGACCTAATTCTATTGCTTCGACTGCGGATCGGACACATTCCACTGAATAAATTCGCTCATCTGATGCGTAAGGTTAATTCACCATTGTGTAGCGCATGAAACGTGGAAGACGCATACCATGCAATACCTATCTGTCGTGCCCACATTCTGAATATAAGTCCAAATGATACAAGAATTAGTTAAACATGGTTTTAAGCGTAGGGATTAACTATGTAACTTAATCATAATACGAGTATGTACTTAATATGTTATTACTTAATATTGTCATACAGAGCGACATATTCGACATAGCGAAAAAGCTCTTCAAGTAAAGAAAAAAAAATGTCTCTATTATCTTCTGTTCTCTAGTATCACCTTTGTTTTCTAAGTATTAATTATCGTATGCTTGGAAAGCGAAGGTAGTTGTAAAATCTATTCTTATAACCCTGCCATGTGGCTATATGAACGGCATTTAAACAATAACTCACAAAACATCCGACAAAGATTCTGAAGTAGGCAGTAGGTACCATAAGCACAGAATAAACAATATTACTGCCATAGGAAATTATAAATTTTTAAACCACACACCAAGGGATGAATCTTGGAGTAATTATGGACGAATCACAATCATGGGGTCCACAAATCCGGTCAAATGTTAGTCAAATGTTAGTCGTAAGTTATATGCTTCTGCAGGGTCAATGAAGCGACTGCGGAACATTCTTCCGACTGGAATCAAAGTTACACTTGCTCAAACTCCTCGTCTCCCGATCCTGGACTATGCTGACGCCTGCTATTTAGATCTTACAGAAGATCAATTAAACAAACTTGAGCGACTCCTGTTTGTTCAAAAAAGCCTACATGTCAGTCCGAGTACAGAAGCAGAGTTCGAAGGCAATTCCATTGCAAAGAGGCGTGAGACAGAGAGACGTTATATCTCCGAAACTGTTCACCGCTACATTGGAAGACGCCATCAAGCTTCTGGAATGGCAAGGACTTGGCATCAATATTAACGGCGAATACATCACTCACCTTCGATTTGCCGACGATATTGTAGTCATGGCAGAATCCATGGAAGACCTCAGTACAATGCTCGAAGGCCTCCATCGAGTTTCCCAACGGGTAGGTCTTAAGATGAACATGGACAAGACGAAAATTATGTCTAATGCCCGTGTTGTACCTACCCCAATATCAGTTGGGAACTCAGTTCTCGAAGTTGTTGACGAGTACATCTACCTGGGACAGACAGTCAAACTAGGCAGGTCCAACTTCGAGAAAGAGGTCAATCGTCGAATCCAACTCAGCTGGGCAGCGATCCGGAAACTTCGCGAAGTCTTCTCGTCAAAAATACCTCAGTGCCTCAAGACAAGAGTCTTCGACCAATGTGTGTTACCAGTGATGACTTATGGCACTGAAACGTGGTCTCTTACTATGGGCCTCATAGATAAGCTCAAAGTCGCACAACGAGCTATGGAGAGGGCTATGCTCGGGGTTTCTCTACGTGATCTAATCAGAAATGAGGAGATCCGTAGAAGAACGAAAGTCACCGACATAGCTCAGAAGATTAGCCAGTTGAAGTGGCAGTGGGCAGGGCACATAGCACGCAGAACAGATGGACGATGGAGCCGCAAGGTTCTGGAGTGGAGACCACGTACCGGCAAGCGCAGCGTAGGTCGTCCACCGACACGGTGGACAGACGACCTGAGGAAGGTCGCAGGATGACGTTGGATGCAGGCCGCTTCCAACCGGTCCTTTTGGAAAATCATGGGGGAGGCCTATGTTCAGCAGTGGACGTCCTATGGCTGAGATGATGATGATGATGATGAGCGACTCCAAAACTTCTCTATTCTTCTCATATTTGGTCTACGCATATTTGCGTACATTTGAGTGACTCCAAAACAAAACAACCACGTTTCTAACTTTCGTCATAAACTCAAGTGGTTACCTATACGTCTTTGTCGGAATACTCACGTACTGTGTCTGCTGTACCATATATTGCTTAATCCAGCTATACTCTAAGTGTGTTCCGCGGAACCCTAGGGTTCCGCGATACCTCTGTAGGGTTTCCTCAAGAATTTAGAAAAAAATCAAAACACCTCTCTCTGGTCGAACGTTTTGACTCCGCGGCCGCGCGTAAGTATATTAATTTATTTATTTGTATTTGTATAAACATGTGTTACAATAGCTGGTACAATATCTCATAAGTTTGGTCAACATGTATACTTGTGAGCGCGCAGTCCCTTTGATAAAAGCCGCCTCTGAATTAGACGCTAACTTGTGAGCGTGCAGTCCCTTTTATAAAAGCCGCCTCTGAATTAGACAACAAGCGACTTTCGACTCTTCAAACAATAAAGTCAAACAACAACAACAACTTTAAAAAATAAAGTCAAGATTGTTTACAACGCAATTTTTATATTTCTCTTTTTATTTTTGCTTTTTGTTTATCAAAGGCGCCGACTCGAGTATTTTCGAGAATATACGAGATCGAGTCTAGGATTATGTATAAAAGCGGCGATCAAGCGTCGCGCCTCGTACGGAGCACATCCTAGGCGGTTTCAATAAGAAACCAAAGCCCCAAGGGACTATAGCTGTCTTCCTCGACGTAGCGAAAATTCGACAAAGTCTGACGCAACGGCTTGATATTCAAGCTGTACCAACTGGGTGTGCCATACCGTCTTGTACTCATCTTACAAGACTTCCTCAGGGATCGAACGTTTAGCTATCGTACCGAGGGAACGCTCTCCTCCCCGCGTCCCATTCACGCAGGTGTCCCTCAGGGCTCTGTACTCTCACCCATTCTCTTCTCGCTGTACACCAGCGACATCCCACGATCTGAACCTAATGTTCAGATCGCTCAGTTTGCGGATGATACTGCAATCCACTCTACTGGCTGGTTCAAGTGCAGGCAGAGATGCGCCATCCAACGAGCCATCACCGTAATCGGTGCATGGATTCGTAAATGGCGGATTGCAGTAAATCCTAGCAAAAGTGCAGCAGTGTACTTCACTGAGACCCGGCGGACTCTCATGCCGTCACCCATAGTCCTATTCGGCGAACCCATCCCTTGGGCTAAATCTTCCAAATACCTGTCACCCTTGATCGCCAACTCACTATCGCGAAACACATCCAGATTGTTCGCAATAGGGCGGCCTTCATTATGGGTCGTCTTAGTCCCCTCATAGGCAAAGACAGTAAAATGTCTCTTAGAAATAAGACTACTCTTTACAAACTTTGCATCACTAATAACTTAGCTCAGTGACCAATCTTGGCGGTTATATCATAGCTTACCCATACTCATAGATGTAAGGGTAATATATAAGTCTATACCCATACTGTGTATGTGTGTGACGACGATGTATAAGCCCGACGCGCAGCGGAGCTCTCGAACAGAAATAAAACTTTCCCTTGAGAGATACTCGTACATAGTGCTTTATATAACACCTACGAGGAAAATAAAATAGTTACGTTCATTAGTAAATCCTACTAATATTAAAAACGCGAAAATTTGTCAGTATGGATGTAATGGGTGTGTGGATGTTTGTTACTTTTACACGCTCAAACGGGGCGGGGGCAATTTGATGCAATTTGGTATGGAGGTAGTTAAGGCGCTAGATTAACACATAGGATACCTTTTATTATCCATCAACACGCGGGTGAAAAAGCGTAATATTCTTGCGCACAGCATTGACAAAATAGCAAGATCTCGGCCTACTTTAAGATCGTAATGATGACCATAGAAATAATGTATCCTAACGGATGATAGTTCTGCCAAAGTTTGTGTCAGTTTCTGATAGCTTAGTCAAAAGCACGCTATCATTTTGACAGCTCGATACACTAGATGTGTATCGGCGACCGTCAAGGGAATTATGAAATGTAACACAAATACCATCAAGGGTGATGAAATGTAATGACAGTTTTTTCCATGGTGATTAACACAGAATTGACCCTATTTACATAGGTCCAGAGGAATAGTTTTCATAGAAATGACATTTAAAAGTGAAGCAATAAATATTTTTTTGAGGTTGGCCATCCTGCCAGATCTGACAAAATTACAAAACAATAATTATGGTTCTACTTGCCGTAAGACATCTCTTACCCGACATCAGGTAATTAAAATATGAACGGATTGAGATGTTTTCTCAACAAAACTATCGGATTTAATGCTAATACATTTGAGTGTTGTGTTCGCCTTAATGCGAAATCTTGTATGTGTGTTGGTATGTCTGTGTATTTGTTATTCCTTCACTTTTGCACATTTTGAACAATATTTGCCTATACTTTGAAGATATGGGGGTTCGCAGCAGTGAATACAGATACCATAGATAAACACTTATGCCCTTTTTTTCATCATCATTATAATTACCACTTATTACACAATCGCGGCGTATATAGCACTCTATCAAAACCACTTTATTAGTACTAGCTGTGCCAGGCTGTTACACCCGCATGGTGATGCATGATGATGATGAAAAGTATCCTATATGCGTATATATATCCAGCGCCTCATCTACCTCCATACCAAATTTCATGCGGAGTACCACAAGATTCAATCTTAGTCTTGTTTTGTATTTGGCTTGTTCTTGTCAACTCATTGATAAACTGAGTGGATAAAAGTTGGTTTTACAATCATCTGTAAACAAACTTTTATCCCAGTATTGGTCTCGTAATCCAGCTGCAAAAGTATAATAAAATCTAATTTGGAATCGAAATTAAAATAAAAAATTATCGCGGCTGAGTGTTTAAGGCTATTTGATCAGAAAAGATCGAAATAGCCTTAATGATATGCAACAGACTATACGATAAATTTAACAAGATTTATAAGTTTCTGCATACGGTTTATATTTGGCCTTCGCAAATATGACGCATGTCTCTGAATTCTGCATTATCTCAAGTGGCTCCCGTCATTTTCGCCGATATGCTCATATATTGTCCCTACTTTATAGTATATTGTTCAAAAAACGATATTAAAAAATACTTAGTGACACTTCCGCTGAAAAAAACAATGATTTTGGCCTATTTGGGGGTGCGAGCGACGTAGCTTGCCAGATCATGGATTCGCCGTGAAACAGTATCGTTTGATAGCGGCACAGTAGAAAGATGCTTTGCAGATTTTTCATCGAGCATACATTTTGTTATGTCTAATACACATGGCTTCATTAAATTCTCAGCGATAGTGTGCGCTTCACCTGCTTGTGCAATGCGATAGCTAACTAAATATGATGCCTCCGTGGCCTTTTCGTTGTTAGTTTGTGCTACATGCATCATATTTTTTTGACTTTCCAATAACTGATCTTTTTTACGAACAAAAATTCTTTATTCTTGTCTTTAGACTCGGGGTGTACAGTTTCTAAATGTCGGCGCAATTTGGCAGGTGTCACTATGCCACTAGGTGGAACTATTAGGAAGCAGTTTACTACATAGCATGCAGAGAGGTGAGCCGTTGGAATCAACAAATCCGAAACTAATATATGATTCATTATACTACCTTTTTTTCGTCTTTGAAACCGTCGAGCTTGACGTCGTGGCAGCATCGTCTGGATCGGTGATTGCTATATTCTCCGCGCGTACTGCTTTTGAACATTCAGCGTCATTAGAAGATTTTGTTGCAACACGTTTAACACCTTTAAGCCAACGTTCGATTCTTCTTTATTTATAATGTTACACGTCAGGATGGTGGGGTCTAAATAATGCACAATCGTTACTGCGTATAAGAGACTAAGTTTAGTACAATGAAGAAATGTATAAAACTGAGACAACAGAATACAGCAGGCAGTAGAACTATGAACACTAGTTTTTCTAGCTAGCGAGCTTGTAAGTAGGTAGGTAGAAATTTGTCGCTCCGAACGCTAATCATCAACTGACTGACGAGGCGCGATTTTTTTTTAGAACGGACTAATGCTGTCTGCCTCTACCGGCATTTACAGCGTCACCGCGGACGGTTGGCGAGCGCAGATGGCACTCAGCCAGATACGGGCGCAGAGGGCGCACCGCCTAAGGCGAGCGTTGAAGACGCTTCGCCGCAAGGAGAGGAGTAGGCGACTTGCTCAAGGGCACCACTAAGGTACGGACCTCGGCTTGGGCCGTCGCCAGGAGACAGGGGAGTCGGAGAGAATCGCCCCGGTACATAAGTGTACCTTTGAAAGTGGGCCCTATGAATTTTTACTCTATGACTATTTGGAGAGAATCTAACCAAGACATATTTTTTGCCTCTCTGGTGTCTGAATGTGTTTACCTGGGAATCATAACCTTGTGTACCTCGCCCACAGTCATTACCTCGGCCGGAGCCTACACCGTGATTGGAATCACTACCTTGACTGGGGCTACAAACTGAATTACCTCGCCTCCCCCCATTTCCGCGACATGAGTCCACACCGCGACCAGGATCGTCACGTTGTACACTCATGACTGTACTTTGGGTGAGGCTACATATTGAAAGTTGAGTACCTCGCCCACAGCCGTTACCTGGGCCGGAGCCTACATCGAGGCCGGGGTCGCGGTGTAGACTCCTGCCGGCACCGTGGCTGGGGCTACATAATGAACCAGAATTACCTCGTCCACAACCATTACCTGGGCCGGAGGATACATCGCGACCGGGGCTGCGGTGTATACTCCTGCCCGCACCGTGGCTGGGACTACTATCGTGTGTTTGTGGATCACCTCGACTGCGACTGGGGCTGAGAGGAAGATCTCGGCCGGAGCCTACAATGCGATCGAGATCACAGCCCTGGTCGGGTCTACAACCATTACCGGGGTTTCCTTGGGACGACGCTATAGCTGCCGAAGTAACGGCTGCAATGGGGTCGTCCGGGTCACCCAAAATATGCCATGGACGGCGACGGGGGGAAGGAAGTGAGGATCGGTTATGTCAGTGGAGTAGTTCGCCGCTTCGACCACGAGGGGATTCGAGTGGTCTTTGTTTAGTATTATTTATTTTATATTATTTATTATTATATTTTTTTTTTCTTTTAGCTTTGTCGAAGTGGCGGCGGGAGCAGTCTTTGATATACTGCGTAATAGAGGGGAGGGTGAAATCGCAGTACAGTTTGGCGTTCCGTAAGTACCACGGAGCGCCCACTGCCCTGCGCATAAAGTGATTCTGAATCACTTGAAGTTTATGGAGGTCGTGTCTCTTGAAGTTTATGGCATGGGCGAACGCTACAGATGCGTAAGTCATTACGTAACTATTTTATTTTCCTCGTAGGTGTTATATAAAGCACTATGTACGAGTATCTCTCAAGGGAAAGTTTTATTTCTGTTCGAGAGCTCCGCTGCGCGTCGGGCTTATACATCGTCGTCACACACATACACAGTATGGGTATAGACTTATATATTACCCTTACATCTATGAGTATGGGTAAGCTATGATATAACCGCCAAGATTGGTCACTGAGCTAAGTTATTAGTGATCTGAATAAAATAGCTCAATCAATTTTGACCTTACTACTTACGTGTTTATCGGCAGAGATAGGTAAAAAAATCTTAGTTTATCGGGCATTTCGTTTACTAGTCTTCATTATATGTTCCTAGATACGAGTACTATATATACATCAATAGCCACATAATTATTAATAGTACTACGTCCTACCTACGTATTGTGGGTGCGTGACGTGGTTTTAAGTTTACCAAGCTAGTTGTACGTAGCTGGGCGTATTACTATTATTTACTCCACGACTAGGGCCTCTAGGTAGTCTTGTAATTCAGCTGTTACCAAGCAAATAAGTAGGTAACTATTTTTGTAGATTTAAAAATGAATACGATAAAATATAGGTTAACCTACTATGTTTTTGATATTGTGCATCGATACATCAGAAATTTAGATAAGTATAGTAGAAATAAAAAGGAGTATTTCTGTAATGATAACAAAATATTCAAAGAAATAAAGTCATTATAATGTGAAATTACTAAATGTGTTTTTTTAATAATAGGCCATCTATTAATATCTAAAATTCTAAACAGGTCGAAAGTGTATCCTTCAGAAAGGCACTCCAACTTTTCTGTGTTTCTAATTGCCATTTTGTGTAAGGGACTCTTGTGACATAATTTGCGAGCGTTTTTAAATGCGTCGAAAACAGATCTATGTTGCCAAGTTGTAATTAAGTGGCTTTGTAGAAACTTGCTCCCTTCCAATCTCCAAATCTTACAAAACTGTTTAAACTATTAAGATAATAATTGTACGCTTTAGTGGTTAGGTATGGGAGTGACGTTTGATGTTTACGAACAACTTACGAACAATTATTGCTGAATTCAAGAACCAGCCTTTGATGTAAGCAATATTTTATTACGAGGAAGGTAAGCTAAAATAGCTTTACATTATTTATGAATAAACGGATGAGGGTCTTATTGAGTTAGAAATTCTTATTTGGGTACGTTCAGCATTATTTTAAGAGATATAAGTGTGCTCGCGATGCGTATATTGAATATTAATTATTAGCTAGGATGATCAATCAAATAAAGTGTATGTTAAAACTCAGGCATAATATAGATAGCTATATTATGCCTGAGTTTTAACCAGTATAGACTGGTGAAAGAATTTTTTGTACTGGTTATGTGGTTTTTGCGTTTATCCGTTACAAACCAACTATCAAATCTTTCTTCTTTATCTATTGCATAGCTTCTATCGCGGGCCTTGAGCGTGGAGACCGAATCCAGAAATTCCGTAACGAAAATAACCTAACACCCCCACTCCGACCGGCACAGCGGTGATAATTTTTAATTTTGGCATCTATCGATGAATAGCAGAACTCTTAATGACTTTTTGAAATATCACGCTTGTCTCTTTAGTTCAGCAACTCGCCTCTAGATGGCATTGGTTAAATAATTATAATTGCATAAGTTGATAAAACAGCTATGCAATAGCTTTACCGCGGCAGTCTCCAAGTGCCACACGTCTTTTTTTATTAGAGTAGATAAGGATCAACACCAAGGTACGAAAATGTGACCTACGAGAATTGTGATATAACTGTAATAGTTAGATATATGGTATTACACACTTTGTTTAGACATTGAAGTCTTTTATAAAACTACAAGTTAACCCAGCGGCTTCGCTTGGTTGACCTTGGTTTAGTAGTGGTGGAAGCACCACTTTAGAATATCGGGGTCCTGGGTTCGATCCCCGTGTTGGACATCATCATCATCTCAGCCGTAGGACGTCCACTGCTGAACATATGCCTCCCCATAATTTTCCAAAAAGACCGGTTGGAAGCGGCCTGTATCCAACGTCGTCCTGTGACCTCTATCAATTAGTGTTGGACAGTGTTTGGGATTTTCTGAAAAATAATTTCTCAATAGCAGTCCGGAGTGTGGAACAGCGTCAACAGCTGTTTTACCCCTTCGAGGATATATAGGTGTGACAGATTGTTACGTTGTGTTTGAAAATAACATGACTGTATTGCATTATTTTCGTTAACGCGCGATGCTTTACATAAGGTTGAGAATTCAGATTGGACGATGTAAGGCGAAGATGCAATTAAAAACGTGCTAATACTTTTTATATTTAGTTCGTACAATCAAATTATTAAATTTTAATGATAAAGGAGTCCATAGTTCACTAGTGTATTTCATTGGGAATTTGATTATGATACAATCATTGAAATATACTTGCCCATAGTTGAATAAAAATGCTTTTTCCCACGAAGCACGTAAGACAATTTCCAAAATTTAAGGAGCGTTGCCGATTTTTTTCTATTGAGCCAAGTTTGCTCAATCGTGTATTGGCTCCCATACTTCATAAGAACGTATATTCAATTTACACTACGTTTTTTTTCAAAGTTCGGTTATTAGGTTAAACCGACGAAAAACTAAGTTTTCGCGAAGACGAATCATGAAATTTGGTCGTAATCTACACTTATTTCGCCTTAAAGCATATTATTACCAAGCTTTGAGTGAATTGCACCAGAAGTTTTTTCTTAGCTATAGGAATTTCTGAAATTTACTGCACACCTTATGCAAAGTAAGTAAATATCTATAACTAGAACGTCTTCCCTACTAGCGTTGATTGACGCAGGTTTGGCGCGAGACGCATGCAGGGATGTCAACATCGCCACAAAAAAGTACACATCGCATCTCCGTTTTGTTGGTAGCATACCTACGCAACAGAAAACAATGACATTTGTAAACTGCCAACCCCGATTGCTCTGGCGGCAATCTCGTAATAATCGCCGGTAAACGTCCTCCATCCCCACCCACCAGCCTCTTCCCACTTTTATCGCCTATTTATCGCGATGACCTACTTCAGCCTAAGTACTCATGGGTGTATATTTGCAAAAATAAAAAAAAGACTTGCTACATAATTAATTATTCCGATTTTTAGCCGTACCTTAGTAGTTCATGCACGCCGATCAGTCTAGACCCCAGTTTTATATGAGACCATGAAGCATAGAGAGATCAAGCCATCTTAGATTTATGTGACGGATCAAGACTAAAACTTTCTGAAAGCTCCGAACTCTATTCTATCTATATACCAAATTTCATCGAAATCTGTGGACTAGTTTTTAAGGTATGCGTAAGCATACAGACAGGCAGACAGATGTTTTTTTAAAAACGTCTTAGTCTTGTTCATTAGGTATAACTTTACTTCTTCAGACCCGATTTTTTTTCTTCAACGTACTGACTTTCTTGCTCTAAACCTTTATTATAAGCATAGATAGAAGAAGATGTATAGAACTTTAGACGATTATACGTCAAAACTCTCCCTCAATGTTGACAGGTCGATCATGTATTGTACTCGGTGATATGAATATCGACATTAAGCTGACAACCAAAGATCCCAGAGCTGAACAGTATCTCGAATTACTTGCATATCATGGGTACACACCAGGCCATCAATTTCCAACGCGTTTTGCTAACTGTTTGGACCATGTTTTCATCAAAAGTTCCCTGCAGTCCACAACAATAGTATGCTGCAATAATGTGACCGACCACGATGCCACACTTGTTGCTATTGCTGAGAAACCAAACGCTATATGTCCTGAGAGTCGACAGGTAAAGGAAATTGACTATTCTAAGGTCATCAATGACCTGAGCAAAATTGACTGGTCTGATTTTTATAGACACACTGATCCGAATAAGGCAGTTACTGTTTTTGTGCAAACCTTAGACCAAATAATAAATACCCATAAATCAGTAAAACTAATACGTAATTCCAAATACATACGAAAAAACTGGATTACACCAGGCTTAATCAAATGTATTAGAAGGAGAGATGCGCTACAGTTAAAAGCAAAAATGAAGCCAAATGATAAAACTACACAGGATAAATATAAAAAATACAGAAATTATTGTAACAATCTTTTACAGAATCTTAAAAATGAACATGATTCCAAACTAATTAAAATGAATATTAATGACAGTAAAAAGTTGTGGAAGTCGATAAAAGATGCATGTAGCATTAATACTGCAAAAACTAAAAACACAGATCTGCTTAGAAGTTTGCCTAATCCTATTGAGGCCTTAAATAAAGTCAATATTTTTTTTGCTACAATTGGAGAAAATTTAGCAAATGATATACTTTTAAAATTGAACACTACTCAGGAGGAATTAGCAAATTCAGTAATATTTAAACATGGTCCTTCCAGCTCTCTTTATTTAGGTCCAACTGACCCAACCCAAATCTCTAAAATAATTGTCTCCCTAAAATCTCACTTTGCCCCAGGTGCTGATAACATCTCTAATCAGTTACTTAAATCTGCTAAACACATTTTGTCTGCCCCAATCGCATTTATTTGTAATTTGAGCTTAGAATTGGGTACATTCCCAGACTCCTTGAAAGATGCAAATGTTTGCCCCATCCATAAAGCGGGGGACACAGAACTGCCATGGAACTACCGACCTATATCACTACTGACCTCACTATCTAAGATATTAGAGAGAGTGGTAAACAAAAGTCTCATGAGCTTTCTGGAAAGAGGAAATATATTGTCACCCAATCAATACGGCTTTCGTGCTGGAAGATCAACGGAGGATGCTGTTACTGCTCTAGCTGACTTCGTGGGCAGCAAAATGGACGCTGGTCAGAGATGTATCGGCGTCTTCCTTGACCTGGCGAAGGCGTTCGATACCGTCTCGCATCCTATACTCTTAAAAAAGTTGGAGAGCCTCGGAGTTCGTGGAATAGCATTACGGTGGTTTCAGTCATACCTTACAGAGCGAAGGCAGCGAGTTAAAGTAAACGAGCACTTAAGTGACTATCGGAAAGTAGCTTTCGGAGTTCTACAGGGAAGTGTACTCGGACCGACTCTATTTCTGACATATATTAACGATTTATGTCAACTTAAAATCCCCCAAGCTCAACTTTTTTCTTTCGCCGACGATACTTCAATTATTTTCCATGCGAAGAGTTGGAATGAGCTTTCCACTATAACTAACGAGGGACTAAGGAAGATTGTTAAGTGGCTTAACTACAACTTGCTCACACTTAATGCTGACAAGACGAAATTTGTTGCATTTAGAGTCTCATGCCGTTCCGCGCCCTCTAAGCCGCCATGTATTCAACTTCACACATGTGCAATATATTCACAACACCAATGCACCGACGTTTGCCCGAAATTAGAACAACTCACTGACATTAAATATTTAGGCATATATATAGACGAACTTCTATCCTGGACAAAACAAACACAGATACTTAGCAATCGCATAAGAAAGTTACTGTTTATATTCAAAAAGCTTAGAGCAATAGCAGACGTAAAAACAATAAGAATGGTTTACTCTGCACTGTGTAAGTCACTTATTTATTATTGTATAACTTCATGGGGTTCAGCATATGTAACACATCTTGTTAAAGTTGAACGTGCACAACGCGCAGTTCTTAAAGTCGCTTACAAAAAAGCTTTTCGATACCCGACTAACGAACTGTACAAAGAAACCGAAGAACTAAGGGTACGCCAGCTATTTATTTTGGCCACTGCATTACGTTTTCACAAAACAGCTCTAGTAACCACCAACGTTATCAGATCCAGAAACCAAAATGGGATTCAACAAAGACATCTGGAAGGATAGGACAGAAGTGTCACAACTATTTAGGGCCATACATTTACAAACAGCTAAATAAGACACTTAATATAATTAATGACACCTCACGCGTATGTAGAACGAAAATATTAAGTTACCTTCTATCACTTGATCATACTAGCACGGAAAATCTGCTAAGAATAAACATATGAAAATAATTAATTTATAAATAAAAACAATTAAACAATTAATTAATACCATCTAATAATCGAAATTTAATTGAAAAAATCTAATAGTCTTATAAAATCCGTAATATACATTATTTTTTCTAATTACTTATTCCACTTCATACTTATTCCATATATAATGCCTAATTTATTATTTGTTTTTTATCTTGTCCCTTATTTATACAACCTGCACTCATCACTATCTCACTCGTTGACATAAACACGGCTCACGTGCTTCATCGTGGACTTACTCACCAGCACCCTGGAAGTGAACTAGTCCTCACAAACTCAGGGTATCCTACCGTGAGGACTAGAGATAAACATAATTCATCTACTGTGTTTACTATATGTAAAGCTATTATTATTGTGAGCGATAAAACTTATCATCTAAGACCTGCATATATTATTATTATCACTTATTATAGTTGTACAATAAGCACAGGTATCGTTAGATTTATTTTTAATTACTCAATTCAACATAGATTGTTCAACGTAGATGATCTGTACATTAAAGCATAACACGTAAGTTATTGTAAGAGAACCAACATTTTGAGTAAATAAAATATTATTATTATTTTTATTTTTATTCAAAAAGTTTCACGGATTTCATCCGGTCCTTTACAAAGGCATAAGTGGAATATAAAATAAAAGAATATAAAATATAAGCATAATATAAAAGCATAAGCATAATATATCATTATTATTATTATTATTTTTATTCAACCAATTTCACGGGTTTCACCCGGTCCTTTACAAAGGCATAAGTGGGGCTGTAGCCAACACTTAGAGGCCTGTTTGATATAAAAATACAATGTAGTATAAAAACAGAAACATTTTGGATGGAAGGTTACAGGTTATCTATTACAAAAATGGGTAAAATGGCATGGTTATTGAAATGTACTTATTAGTGATACGGGAGATAGTGGGCTATGGTCGAGACTACGGCACCTGCCAATTTCAGTCTCATCTTAAAATATTTAGGCAGGTGGTGACTTGCCACTCACTAAACGGGCCCCCCCATAAAAGCCACCATCAATGGTGACAAAAGGGGCAACGTTGGTGTGAATGGCTAAAGGGTGTCGAGAGGTGTGCTGCGGTTTCACTAGAGCGCTACTACCGGCGTTATGCCCTTTAACACTTCCACCCTTGGAGCTTTTTGTTACTTGCTCTTGCGTCTCCACCCTCAGACAGCCAATAAAGGCAAGCCGGGGGTCAGGGGTCTCATTTAGCCCCAGGGAGAATCAGGGTCCACGGTGTCGCCACTCACCGACGGCTCGCCACAAAGCCGCCCCTGCGGTATTATTATTATTATTATGTTTAGGTACATTAACTTGGAAACTAACGTGGAAAGTGTCGTTTGTTACAACTTAAATAAGATACGTGTACTACTTTACTACTATTATAAGTCTAGGTAGGTATTCTGATTACCTAGTGCTTTGATGAAATAACCTAATGATTTAAAGGCAATCGACCAATAGTATGTAGGCAACGTGCCTGAAACTTTGGAAATCAATTTGATGTCACAAACGACCCCTCAACACGAAAGTTTATACATTTTCTCGGAAACTTCGAAATTCACGCCGTCTAGTTTCCTCAAGGGTGGTAGGTACACTATACTTAAACATAATTTACGATTTAGTGACAAACAATGTTAGTGGTTCATGGGGTGATGATGAGCTTTAGTATTGTTGACGTTGCATTGCGACCCAGATCTTTGAGCTTCGAAGTAGTGCGCTGCACTGCGCTGCGCACACAGTTATATCTGTATAAAACATTATAGGTACATACATATATCTATACAAACTGTTGGGTGAATGAGGGTTTAGCAGATGCTTAACCTTAACCTATATATATATATATATATATATATATATATGTATATATATATGTATATATATATATATAAACCGAGGTAGATACGTGTTACTGCGCTCGGCTTGGCGACATCAACACCAGCTAGTTGTCTTGAGTCAACTTAGTTCCAGCCTGTCTATATCCACATGGAAGCGGTCACTGTAGGTTGCGGTGGTGTATGGGCGCCACTGCAACTGAGGCGGGCTACGGTGTGGTATGTTGGCTTGAGGCGGACGCGGTGGGGTCGCAGGGGAAGAGGACCGTCGGTATTGTGAGGCGCCGCTGTCCCTATTCTCTGCAGCCAAAGTAGCAGGCGGTGGGGCTACTCACCTGACCCATCTTAGGAGGACTTAGGGCGCCCAGACTCGGAGGAGCCAGGTATCCATTTGCGGGTTTGGTCCCCCGAGGCGGTTGCGGCACGCCAAGTGTTCTGGCGTGCTGCAAGAGAGAAGGATCCGGACAGCTTCGGCGGCTGGTTCGCGGTCGTGCGCAAAATATGTCCCGCGTTCCCGCCAAAAGCGGCAGTGACGGAACACCGCAGAGGTTTGGTGGGTATGCTGTCCTTCTGGCAGAGAATCCCACATAACCATTGTGCTCCCGGGGCCTGTATCCATAAAGGATTACTCTGCGTCAAAAAAAAGTTCCAGCCTGTCTGGCTGGAAACGACGCAGCGCGTATTCAACATTTAGGAATAAAATGCCTTGTGTGATCAGAAACTGAAGAACATTATACTGGGACGAGTGTAAAAAAAAGAATGATGTATCTTTTCATTTGTAAGCTGTCGCTCGCTACTTGTCTCCTTCGCGTGGGCGGCGAAGCGGGAACGTCGCAGAATTTTTGATTTTCCATTTATGATAGATAATATGCGAGCGACAGAGAGAATGAGGCTGTCATACGGTCGGCCACCGGCGAACGTTGTTAATAATATGTTGATCCCTTTCTGACAACTAGTATTGATATAATACCTAATCTTCGTGTTCTTTTAATCTTGTCAGTGTAGTTAATGTCGTTGTGCGACTTGTGTACTATAGCTATAGGTAGGTATAGCAAAAAAATTGTCATGTTTAATTAAACTTCATAGTCAAGAAGTAAAACGTCTCTATAGTTAATCTCATTGTGGGCAGGGCACATATCACGCAGAACAGATGGCCGATGGGGCGAAAAACTTCTGGAGTGGAGATCACGGACCGGCAAGCACAGCGTAGGTCATCCACAGACAAGGTGGACAGACGACCTAATAAAAGTAGCAGGACGACGTTGGATGCAGGCCGCTTCCATCCTGTCCCTTTGGATATGTTTAGTAAGTGGACATCGCACGGCAGAGATGATGATGATAGTACCACTGTTTCCGTACCGTGAAGGGACGGAGTTAAAGAATTTTCACTCTTCCAACGGGACGCGAATCGAAATAGGCAAAACGCGACAAGGTATCTTGTGCAAGAGGCCGTCTTGGTTGGTACCTTTGTAGTGTCAGATATTCTGCTGCTAACTGACTGACTGACTGCAGACTGCAGTGCCTTGGCAAGTGAAATTACTGGTGGAAAGAGAATCAAAATGCAAAGCAAAAGTCCTGTATGTATAGACTTTAATTATTCGTACAGAAAGCTAGCAGATCTTGATTGTTTTTTTTATATTAGTGACGTTAACGGCCAGCCATTTATCTGACGATGTGTACTTCACCTACCCGCGACTGTTGCACGCTGTCGTCAATAGAAACGTAGCTTCAGCTGCACAGTTTTATAGCAGAATAAGGCAACGTATAATTCAGCTAAGTTACATTGCAGTTGGATCGAATTTAATTAGTGGCATTGGCCCCCAGTTCAACCATTAATTACGCTTATCACTCCGCCAGACATAAGTATCATTTGATTCCTCGCTGATGAAACTCAACCTGCTATGAGCTTTAAGTTAAGCTGATTTGTTCACAGGAAACCACTAGTACTGCAGCGATGGACTGGCCTTGACTGGCTGGCTATCCGCAAATAACAGAGCGTGCCTCTCATCATCTAAGTCACTAAAGATAGCCTCCAGGAGGATGCAGAGGCTCTTAGACATATAACCGGAGCGGCTGGACAAGTGGCACATGGCTGTCAATGTGGGGAAGACCGCTGCCCTGCTGATTGGCAGATCCCGAACTTACCCGGTACAACTTCAACTGCAAGGTACGAATCTAGAACAAGATACCTTGGAGTTGAAATAGACAAACATCTGTCTATGAAAGCGCAAGTGGAGCACGCAGTGAGACAAGCGAGGATGGCTAGAGCCCTACTACGCCCCGTGCTCCAATTAAGTCTAAAACTCAGAACCAAGCTGGGTGTCTATAAGACTTATATACGATCAAGATTGACCTATGCGGCCCCAGCTTGGTACCAGCTATGTTCTAACACCAACAGAAAAAGGCTACAAGAACAACAAAACATAGCCCTGCGCATCATCACTGGCGCAGGACGATATGTAAGAAACAGCACTATCTGCAAACACATGAAGTTGGAGACCGTGGAGAAGTTCGAGGTCCGCTTGTCGAGGAAAATTTTCGACTCAGTGGACAACGGACCACACACTCATCTCCACGGGATAGCGTTGCTTCATGCCAGACCACCGGATGCGAATATGAAGACTTGGCGCGCTCTCACCCGAGATCTCCTGATATCGGATGATACGGACGACTCCGGGGTCGAGCAGCGCGCACAGCATATACTACAGCAGTAATTAATAAGAAAACAGAGAAATAGCACAGAAAGTGCATCACAGCCCCTGTGCAGAGTTGTCCTCTAATGCAACCTGTGCAGGGTAAGAGATACCGAGGGGTAGTAGCCCCTCGAGGTTCTGCAGTGGCAAGGACTGCACACTCGACGCCCCATTACCAACCTCAAAAAGCTGAAGAAAACTAGTACTGTACCAAATTAACGATTATTTTGGCTTCGGCCCAGTGGCGTTTCTATCTTAGGTCACCCACGCGAGGATTATTTTGTGCATCCTACAGGATAGATAAATAAATACTCAACTTAGAACAAAGTTCTCAGGAAAGTAAAGTTCCTAAATAAATACCCGTTGGCTATAGATAGACTTTCTGTGTACATTATATTAAGGGCCTTATCTATGTGTAAAGATGTTTAATATACAACAATTGAGGACCTTGTAGCAAAAGGGGGCAGGTCCAAATTTTAACCGTTACTCTTTTATTCACCTACAATTTGCTCAAAAAAAAGGGCTATCGTTTGATGCATAAATGAAGCAGATCCAACGGAAAACAAGCGCGCTATAACAAAATTTGGATCTGCCACTATATTCCGTTTGGTGCAAGAAGGAAGCAAGTCCGGACTTGCCCCCTTTTTGCAACAAATAAAACTATTGCGTCATTTGCGACAAGTCAGTGCACGTTTTGAGCTCAACCTAAAGGGACGTACGTTTTGATGCGTTATTTAATTAATTCATAAGTTGATTCATATTGAAAGATAAGACATTGGACAGCGATGAAACCAAACAAATACAGTTAGAAAAAAGCCTACACCAAGCAAAAGCCGACACATTTTTTGTTGATTTGAAAGAAAAGAGTAAACTTGCTATTACTAATGACGAGTGCGAGGTATTAACTTTTGATTTTCAGCAGAATATGCCATTACCTAAAATACCAGCAGGAGAAGCATTTTACAAACGTCAACTTTGGGCATATAATTTTTGTATACACTCAGCAAAAACAGGAATCGCTCACTTTTATTTATATGACGAAACCATAGCTCGAAAATCACCGAATGAAGTCATATCTTTCATAAATCACTATATAAATAACATCTTGCCAAGCACAGTTAAAACACTGTATTTATTTTCCGATAATGCAGCAGCGCAAAATAAGAACTCGACTTTGGTTCAATATCTGTTTACTCTTACAAAGTGTTCATCTATTGAGATCATTGTTCATCGATTTCCTGAACCAGGACACAGCTTCCTACCCTGTGATCGATGTTTCGGCATAATACAGAAGTTTAACAGAAAGAAGGATTATGTTTTCACTACATCAGAATATGCCGAATGTATTCAGCAAGCATCTAAGAACTTTAAAGTAGTGAATGTGGAGCAAAGTATGATTCTTAACTTTAGCCAACATTTTGAAAAAGATTTCAAAAAAGTTGTGACAAACACAGAGAGGGTTCGCTTTAAAATTTCGCAATATCGAATTTTTCAATACAGTAAAGACCATGCGCAAACTATAGCAGTGAGTGTTACAACAGGAACGCCTGTATTCGATTATTTTGCCATAATGAGGAATGCTCAAACCGAACTGTCCGTTCAGCCTCAAAAACAGCTGTATGATCAAGCATTGCCATCAAAAAAGGCTAAATACAAAGATGTGATGCAGCTGGTAAAGAACTACGTTCCACCAAATAAGCTATAGTAATTTTTAAACTTTCGCGATTTGAACACATAGTTATATTATATAACGCGATTAAGCCCCGTTAATATAATATAAATAAGCTATATTTCTACAGGTCCCTTAAAAGTGAAGCTGTTGGACCGGCTGATGAAATTTCCAGTGAAGACGACGACGACCAAGTGGAAGTCGACCTTTAAAACGAATACTTTTCTTAAAAACTCATTCATTTTTTATTTTCTTTTGATTGTTTTATCTTTTCATTGCTGATTTCAAATTCTAGAATTAAAAAATATATTATATTTTGAGTTTTATTATCTGTAGAATAAAATATGGTAGAATTTTTCTTGAATTTTGGTGCAAATCGGAGGCCGATCCCAACTTTAAAAAATCGTAATAATACTAAAACTTACTAATTTACTGTGAAAATCATGGTAAAATATTGGAATATGTGTGTATAATATTTAGTAATATAGTTCTAATACATATCATTAACAGTTAATTTTAAAAAATATTTTAACTTAATACTCAAAAATTTTGAAAATTGGACTTGCCTCCTTTTAGCTGCAAGGTCCTCAATTGTTCATTAGAATGTTTATGTGCCCATCCAACGGTATAATGGATTCTAAATAAATAATTGCTCATTTCAAGCTCCACGAATAACAAAACAACTTTAAGCTTCCTTTGCTCTACTCCCAGTTTGCATAACATTTAAATTTTAGAATGGGTATGTTTTATACTCGTATTATGATAAACTTTAACTTAATGGTAAATAGGAGAGAGAGAGAGAAGAGAAAATAAGAGAGTATAATTCAGTTGATCAACTTTATTCCATACATTTTATTAATAGTATAACTCATTATCGTATTCATACTCGTATCTATTACTCATTGATTGGTAAAATATTGAGGAACATTGGTTACGACTACTTAAGTTTTTTTTTTAATATAAACCAATCTTACAGATTTGACACCACCTCTCGAAACTGTGGTATTTACACTAAAATTCACATTTCGTGTAACACTAGTCACACCGCCGTGCGATTCTCTAATGATTCGTCGATGCGCTCGTCGACGAGCTCACCGCCGATGTCAAATACTTGATGAGATATCGCCCTTGTATACAAGGTTGTTTTTCCAACGTTTCTTGTCATGTCGTCATTTGTTTTACGGATGTTGTCAAAGATGCAACGATGTCTCTATTATATTCTCTTTGGTTTGCTCGAGAATCGCACGGCTTTAGAGAGCACGCAGAGTTATATGACGCCCATAGAGATAGACCATAAACCATAGAGACCTATGTAAATAGCGCGAATTCTGTGAGTAAAATGTACCTACAGCCAATAACCCACAGTAATTGAACTAAAAAAATGTCAGATATCGACCGTTATTCGCAAACGTTATACCAGTTTGGATTTTAGTATGCACAGAATAAGAGGTTCCATAGCATTAAAGAATATTAAATAATTTTAAATATTCATATTTCACCATTATGACTAAAGTAAGTACTACTATACGTAAGTCATAATTTGCGAGACCTAAATATAAATAAAGATTTATACCACCAATGAAAGTGTACCTATAACAAGAGTAGAATTTCAAACATCCTACACGCAAGATTATCCATTCGTGAACATTGTTAATGCGAATGATAACCGGAATCCCCTCTATAGTAGAGCTATTTAGCCGATTTATATTGTCTATAATCAATGATTCGTATGCACATGCTCTTCCATGGAGAAAAGATGTTACTGGTAGCTTTATCCATTTCAATAGCAACTTGTTTATCTACACTTAATAATATAATATTATAAAGAGGAAATATTTCTTTGTTTGTTTTGATTGGCTCCAAAACTACTGGACCGATTAGAATAATTCTTTCACCATTAGATTTCTACATTTTCCCATATGAACATAGGCAATATGATATTTTCAAAAAAGTTAGGGATCCGTATGAAAACTTCGATAATGTAACCCAAAATGTGGAAAAATACCAAAAAAAGTGCGTATATAGCGTATGCTACGGAAACTATTGACCATATAATATTAGTCTGTGCTATTGACATAAGAGCAAAGTGCTGAAAGGGGAAATTCCACTAACTTAATTTGTTTCAAATACAATCGAACCGTAGCTGATTTACACACATTCTTATTCTGCTATTAGAAAACAGTCCAGCTGCAGTTACGTTTGTATTGACGCCAGCGATCGAATAATATTTTATATTATGGTAACTGCATAGATCATGATATGAGTTAGCGTCGTGAACTCATATTAGTGTTAAATATTTAACTATTATATAGTAGCGTTTACGATACGTTTACGTGAGGTTACGTTCCAATTTGTCTACAGAAATATAAGAATGGCGTTTTGGGTAATTATCGAACGGCAACCGGAGTCGAACTGCAGTTGCAGCTGGGTAGATTGTTGAAATTTGTAAAATAGTAGTTTCATAGAACATCACCAGTTTTATAGAAGACGTCCATATCTACAAAGAAGTCCACATTACCATATGTCTAACTATTACAGTTAAGTATGTCACTTTGTTTTCATTATGAAAATATGCAATAGTGGCGAAACTAGGCCACATTATTCGTATACCTTGGTCAGAATGAATGGCCATCCTATGGGAACCCTTACCTACCTAATAATAAAGAGGAAAGATATATGAGTGTTTGCTTCTTTACAATGGATATACGTCAAACTACATAACCGATTCAAACAATTCTTTCACGAGTATAAAGCTACATTATGCCTGAGTAGCATACGCTTTATTCAATTCATCCTCATCATAATCTAAAACCACGCGGGTGAAACAGCGGAGCGCATCTAGTACTTGATAGTTTTGCGTTTGGTTATTTCACCTTTCAGGTTAAGGGAGTTGCGGTCGAAGTTGTTGCAAGATTGCCTAGACGATATCCATTCACTCTAAAGTTTTTCTAAATAATTGTCCCTCTTGGGATACACATAATCAGGCAAGGAGTTCAATTCCTTTGTGGTACCTAAGTAAAAGCAAATATCTGGCGTATTTACAATGTATCTGTGACAATGATAAGTCGTGATAAAATGAGGTCGCGGAAATTAAATTATGCACTTCCGTGTCACATTCTTCCAAAATGTGTCACGGACCACTCTTGACCCACGACGCTCTAGGACTTGCAGCTTTGCGTTATAGATAGTCATTATTATTGATCTAAGCGGCACTTTTCTCTATAAGTTCAAGGGATGCAAGTTGTTAGTTGTTTTACTGGAAACAACATTGGGTTCAAACTGTTTCAGCATTTTAGCCTAATAAAATTCAACACCAAACCATTATGCATGCTTCCCAATATTTTTTTTGTTGAAATTATTTATTAGTATGAGGATTTTGTACACAATAAAGTTCAAGTGCAGAAATATCTACTTAATCCAGTATTTTTATAATCAGGTGATTTGGAAATTTATTAATAAAGACACACCGAGCAAACACAGCGCGCGACAAGTAGGTATTTACCGCGGCTTGCTAGGTTCCATCGCTAGGATGCGTCGACAGTCGACACGCACACAACGATAAGTTCTCTTGCAGCCGTTAGAACTTGTGGAAAAAAGTGAGTAGCCTAAAATTTGAAAATTATATGGTTTTTTATTATCTTGCAAAAACTTAAAGGCTTATTTGTTATTTGAATTCCTACTTAAATTGATGTCGATACCTGTTGATACTTTAAGTAAGGAATATTAAACTAATACTTTTTTTTTTATACCGAACTAGGTAGCACTTGACCACTATCTCAACTGATGCTAAGTGATGATGCGATCGATGATGGAGCGCGCTTACCCAGAAGATACCTATGCACTCGTGTTTTGAAGACCCCCATATCGTACTTAACCGGAAACACCGACTCAGGGAGGGTGTTCCATTCCCTAGCGGTTCGTATGATAAACGAAGAAGTAAATCGCTTCGTCCGGGTAAATGGAATATCCACCATAAAGCGGTGGCGCTTCTGAGTATCTCTGGATGTCCGATTATAGAATGGGGATGGCGGAATCAAATTGTGAAGTTCCATTGCACACTCACCGAAATGTATCCGATAAAAAACCGATAAACAAGCGACTTTGCGGCGATGCTCGAGACTCTGGAGTCTCTTGCGTACTAGGTGGTCGTCGTTAATGAGTCTCTTGGCTCTCCTCTCAATAGCTTCCAATGTCTCCAGCTGGTATTTGGCAGAACCATCCCAAAGGTGAGAACAGTACTCCATACACGACCGGACTTGGGCTTGATAAAGATTAAGCAACTGTCCCGGTGTGAAGTATTGTCTCACCTTAGCCAAAACACCAAGCTTTTTTGAGGCAAGCTGGGCTTTGGACTCAATATAGGAGCCGAAATTGAGAGTTGGTGTTAATGAGATGCCAAGAAGCTCGAAATGGTTACTTATCGGCACGGACACATCCCTGAAAGTAGGAGCCAGCTGGAAAGGGCTCCGTTTGGCGGAGAAAAGACACGCCTGGGTTTTAGCAGCATTGAACTTAACTAGATTGGCATCGCCCCAATCGGAGACTGCCTGCAAAGAAAAGTTCAAGCGCTGAACCATCGCTTCCCTATGAGACTGGATTTGTAATGCACTGGTTCGTGCGTTAGATGTGTAACTCTCCACAACGGTGCTGTCATCTGCGTAACCAAAAATACCGGGTTTCAGCAGGTCATTAATATGCAGCAGAAAAAGTGTTGAGGAGAGTACTGATCCTTGGGGGACTCCGGCATTTATAGCCAATTGGGCGGAAGAACAGCCATTGATTCGAATACTACTCGAATCAACCGATCCCTCAAGCAATCTGAAATCCAGACACACAAACCAGTGGGAAGGCCGTATGAAGGAAGCTTGCTAATGAGGCTATCGTGCCAGACCCTGTCAAAAGCCTTCAAGATATCGAGAGAGACAGCAAGCGCCTCTCCGTGGTTCTCGATGGCTGAGTTCCAGATGTGAGTGGCATACGCTAGAAGATCCCCAGTAGATCGGTTTCGGCGAAATCCGTATTGTCGGTCACTGAAGAGATCGTTCACAAATTCAAATTCAAATTAATTTATTGTGATAATAAACGTCTAAAAGTACAATTACATATTATCACACAGTTAAAATAAACAAAACAACATTTAGCCAAATAATATCAAGTAATTAAGAAAAATATACCAAATTATGTAAAAAAATAATAATAATAATAACGTACAAACTAATGTCAGAAATATCAATTAATGTCAAATAACAATAATAGTAATCAACAATAGATCTTAGAATATATTATTACAAATGTCAACTCCAGGGTGTTATCCCACTGCGTCTCACAATATCTTAACAGTACACACACAATTACATTCCATTTGTCACACATTACGTCAATTTCTGCGTTGGCGTCAAGGAGTGCATTGAAGTGGCGTCGGATACGAATCACCGGAGACTGAGAGCGCGACACTGTGTTACCCCGAGGGACATAAAACAACTCGTGTCGCCGACCGCGCAGGTACATAGAAGGAACAAACAACGTACAAAAAAGACTAAGAAGCTGAAGGCAGTCTACTGCACCTCTAATAACCCTACAGCCAAGGACAAGTTGACCGAAGTTCCTTCTAACTTCCAGCGAATTATAACCGAGTTTACCGAGAAGGAATTTTGTCGGGTACAAGAAAGGGTAGTAACCATAAAGTTTCTTATAAAGTGATCTTAGGAAGGTTTTTTGGACCTTCTCAAGCATCCGTGTATAAGTTACCTGGTGAGGATTCCAGACACACGCGCTTGATACTAATTTACTCCTGACTAAGGCGTTATATAAAGTGACAATAACCTGAGGATTTTGGAAGTCCTTAGCATTTCGCAAAACGAACCCCAAACGGCGGAAAGATTCTTTAGCAAGGGCTGATATATGGTCATGAAAGGTCAATCCACGATCGAAGGTGACACCGAGATCCTTAATATAGTCAACCCTATTTATACCTACACTGTCCAAATAATAATTATAATGAATAGGATTCTTTTTAGGGTCAAATGTCATAATATTGCATTTATTTATATTAAATACCATTTTATTAGTCACACTCCACTCATATATCAAATTAATGTCATTTTGAAGCCTAAGGCAGTCACTAAATGAATTAATTTCTAGGTAAAGTTTTAGATCGTCAGCGTACAAAAGACAGTTAGCGGAATTCAGTACTTTAGGTAAGTCATGAACCATTATCAAGAACAGGAGTGGACCCAGGACCGACCCCTGACTCACCCCAGATTTGGTGTGATAAGGTTTTGATACGTACATGCCATGTCGAACAAACTGCCTACGATCCTTCAAATAGTCTGCGAAGAATTTAACGAGTCCAGAGGTAAAGCCGATGTGAGCACATAAAGATTTAAGATATGGTGAAAAGGAATAATCATATGTTGTTTACAAGCCTTTACAATAAAACTTGGTATATTGTCCGGACCTGGTGAAGTTGCCAGTTTTAATTTGTTTATACCGCGCTCAATATCCTCAGGCGATAGAGTAGGTATATTAACATGACCTCCCCCCGACACTAGATCTAGACCTAGATTTGCATCTGTACGGGTTATGTCAGCCAAGAATACGCTAGAAAAATAATGTGCGAACGCTTCGGCAGCTTCCACACCAGTGCATAGGTTACCCCTGTAGGTGAGGCAGGGTTCAAAACCACCCTTAGACCTGAGGCTGTGTACATGGCTCCAAAAACGTTTCGGTTGCAGTCTTACACTCTTTTCGATACGTGACATATGCGCTTTATACGCTAACGAAATACGCACTTTCAAACTCGTTCGGAGATCTGAAAACAAATCGTATGACGTAGCACTTTTCGACCTCAACCAAGCCCTATGCAACCGCACTTTACGCCGAACATCTTTAATAATTTCAGCATCAAACCACGCTGGATACCTACTACATTTATTTGTCTGTCTCCTCTTTTTAGGCGCTGACTGATCGAACAAACTATACATAATACAGTAAAAAGCATCTGTGGCTAGAGATACGTCCTTAGAAAGGATGACAGGTTCCCAAGAAGTATTGGCGAGAAGCGATACGAAAAGCGCAAAGTCCATTTTGTTGAAATTCCAATCACACGACGCATCGATATTACTCGGCTGCAGTCGGTCAGAGCCATTATTACACAATCGTAGACTCAGTGTTATCTCGAGCGGGGGGTGGTAGCGCGCCTCAATACGTACGAACCCAGCAGAAGCCTCGGTGACGCATACCCGCCGCACCAATGATTCACTGCAATCCCGCGCCAACACAACGTCAAGAATACCGCCATTAGCATTAAGTATGTTATTATGATCAATGAGATTACAGTAACTCAAAAAATAAGAATAATATTTTTGTATATTAACAGATGCACTATTCATATTTAAGTCACCCATACATAAAATGGTACTGTTCTTATTTAGACTTGTCATATGAGATTCTGTATTGCAGAAAAAATTCATGTAAACAGAATCAGCTGATTTCGGCTTAATATAAACTATACAAACAGTTAATGAGATACCACGGTATGTAACAGTACCCCAGATATCCTCTCCGCATTCAGACTCAAGTTCCTGGCGGCGTTGCAAAGCAACACCCGGGGGAGCAGCCAGCAGGACACCACCGCAAGCACGGTCTCGGTCACGGCGCAGCAGGGTCCAGCCATCTGGCACCACCTCCGCATCCTCCACTGAGGCGTCTAGGAACGTCTCCGTTGCCGCAACTAGCACGTGATCAGACGTCAGCATGCTAGGGTACCAGTAATCTCGCAACTTCGTTTTCAGTCCTCGAACATTTTGATAAAAAATGTTGATAAGCTTGGGTACTGTTGTGCACGGCTCATTGCTTGCCGACTCCGCCAGGAAACAATCGCTTGTTAGAGTCAACCGTTCGTTTCTTATTGAAATTAATCCACATCTTAACTCGTGCATTTTCTGGCCATACGTTTATAGAAAAACATTTTTCCAAACAGTCTTCCGGAACTCCTATCTTGAAAGATTTATAGTTTTTAGCCGTTTTGAGTTCCTCAACCGTAATCACTCTCTGAGGACAAAGTTCCTTCAAATATTGCTCGATCTCATCAGCGCCAGATAACATATTCCATAAATGGAAATACTTTCGTAACTCAGCTGCTTTGAGTGACGTCACCGCTGGCCCAGCAGTGCAGCGTAAGGATACTGACGCGCGCTGTTTTTTGCGGCGTACCTCCGTCCAGTTTTCGTTAATTGGCTGAGACGTCGGACCCTGCGCTTTCATAGATTGTTCCTCAGTTGTAGTCTTTTCAAGGATGATGCCCGAAGCAGGTGCAGCGTCACAAGGCGAGTAGATAAGTACATTGTTTCGCTGTTTACGAGTTGACGTTTGATGTATTCGACCCGGAGTAGAAGTGTTACTCAAGATGGCTTTCGATTGTAGCTCGGAGGGTTTTAAGACATTTTTCGGTGGTGCCACCGGTTTTAGTTCTTGTTTAGAGGTAGGTAGTTGCCTTTTCGTTAACCTGGAGGTACACAAGAGGTCTTCACCAGCGGTAGACACAGTATTGCACGCTGAAATAACCGCCTTTAAATCACTAACTTCCTTGGCTTGAGCTTGAATAAGGTTGGTTTGTTCCGACGACATAATTTTTAGGGCCTTCAGCTCACCGGCCATATCATCAAGCCGCACCAAAATGCTTGCCACCATCTCTGCCGACACTTGGAATACCGACATTGTTGCTTTCAACTTTGTACAGATATACAACGGTTAACGTCACTAACGCGATCCGTTACTATAGATGCGTGTGCATGCACCGAGCGCACGGACAGAACTGACTTCACTTCTAGGTATGCCAGGAGCCTGTGGTTCAGTACACGTTCCATCATCTTACATAGTACGGAAGTGACTGAAATAGGCCTGTAATTAGCAGGGTCTGCGCGACTACCTTTTTTGGGCACGGGCTGCACGTTTGCAAGCTTCCAGGAGTTTGGCACTTGACCAGTCGTCATAGACAAGCGAAAGAGGCGAGTCAATACAGGAGTCAACTCTGGCGCACACATCCTCAAGACTACAGCTGGTATACCGTCTGGACCACTAGCTTTGTTCACGTCTAGATTGCGCAACGCTTTGCGGACTTCAGACTGTCGAATGCGGATTTCTGACATTACCGTCCCGCAATTTGGCAGACTAGAAGGTACAGCATTACCAGCATCTAGACGTGAAGACTCTGCAAACAGAGTGGCAAATAAATTTGCTTTCTCTTCAGCAGTATGCGCTAGTGAGCCGTCGGGTTTCAGCAGTGGAGGCAGTGAGGGACGGCAGAAGTTCTCTTCGATCGACCTCGCCAGGGACCAGAACGCTTTGCTACCCGAAGGGTAAGAAGCAAGTTTGTTCCCTGTCCGGCGTATGTGGTCGAAGCGAGCCATCTTGAGAGCCTTTTCGCAGGACTTGGCGGCAAGGTTAAATGCTTTCTTCTTCTCACGTACATCTCTAGATTTGCGGGTTCGAGCATCAGCCCAGGCTAAATAGGCCTCATGTTTTGACGCTTCTGCATCTCCACATTTGGCAATAAACCATGGTCGAGCTTTGCTGGCCAGCGAGATGTCAGAAAATGGAATGAAATATTCCATACCCTGTCGTAACACTTCTGTCAAAGCATCCGCGCAAGCTGAGGAATCGCTAGAAGAAAAACAAACCCTCCACCAAGGATAAGACGAGAAAAAATTACGCATCTCATCCCAATCTGCAGACTTGTATCGCCACACCCGCCGGGTGCCTTTTGGGCTGGGATCGGGCGGGGAGTAGACCGACACAGACTTCACCAGACAGTGGTCGGAGCTACCCAAGGGTGATGAAACCGACACCGAGTAGCGGTCTGGATCTGTTGTCAGCAGAAGGTCCAAGCAGTTGGCTGTGTGGCCATCAACATCTGGAATCCTTGTAGCTCCTTGGACCAGCTGAGTGAGGTCTAGCGTCAAGGCAAGCTTACGCATCTCTCGACCAGCGTGGTCTGTGCTCTGGTATGGGTATAGCCAGTCTTGATGGTGGGCGTTGAAATCCCCCAGAAGCACTAATTGAGCAGAAGGATACCTCTGTTGGGCCACGTCAGCTGCCTCACTGAGGTAGTTTGTGAGTGTTTTAAATGTTTATCGGGACTTATCACGTATTAATTAATATAGGTAAAAATATGTACCTTTCGCTCGACGTTTCGACCATGTTACAATGGCCGTGGTCACGAGCTGACTGAAAACTGCGGGTGAATCCGGCGAGAAGAGCGGGTGTTTTGTTCTCCTACCACTAGGACCTAGTACTAGGACATTTACCGATACAGTCAGTGTTGTGTGTCGTAGTGACAACCCTGCGATTTTTCAAGATCACGTGAGGGTAGGAGAACAAAACTCCCGCTCTTCTCGCCGGACTCACCCGCAGTTTTCAGTCAGCTCGTGACCACGGCTATTGTAACATGGTCGAAACGTCGAGCGAAAGGTACATATTTTTACCTATATTAATTAATACGTGATAAGTCCCGATAAACATTTAAAACATGTGTTCAAATCGCGAAAGTTTAAAAATTACTGTAGTTTGTGAGCCTGGTTGTCTCCTCATCTCCGCTGTGCGAACGGTAGAGACTAGCATAAAGTATCTTCTCCATGCCGTTGTCCACCAGAACTCACATGACGGAAAATTTGGGGTCTTCAAGGTTACGGAGACGTCGATAACAAATGTCATCATAAACAATTAAAATATGCATACTAACAAACAGATCAGAAATAAAAAAAAAACTATGTATTTTGGTGTATACTTGAGTGTATTTTATTACCTGACTTAAAAAAAAACGTTATCAATTCGACATGCATATATGTAATATTATTGGAACTGCAAAATATTTACATGATAATAATCTATTAAAATTTTTACAAATAACACACTCTAAATAAATCAAATGTATAGGTGTATGTATGGTTGTCTACGCATTTTCCCGAAAACAGTGGTCGGATGGGGAGCATTTTTTTTATTTGCTTTCAGTTAGTTACCTTAGGGAACAGTAAAGATTTATTCCAAATCAGTTAAGTAGTTTTTAATGAAAATGTTCAAGTTTTATAACAGACTAGCTGACCCGCCAGCGGCTACGCTCGCGTGGCCTCGCGGGATACGGAATTACAGATTTTTAATTATCCCACGGGAACTCTTTAATTTACCGGGATCAAAAATAACCTTTATTTTGATCAGGGATATAAGCTACCACCATACGAAATTTACTTTTAATCGTTCCAGTCGTTTCGTAGATTAGCCTGTATAAACAGACAGACAAACATACAGAGAAACAAAAATCTTAACTTATTTTTCACTCCTTACATCCCATGACTCGGTTTTTAGCATAGTTTGTACAGAAATTTGACCTCTACAGTTTATAATATGTAGTAGATTTTACATCCCTCGTTTTACCCCCTTAAGTCATCCCTGACAAAAATATTGAAAGCAATTCCTCTTCCGTCTCGGCGCTGCTAGCGAACAGACGTGTTTGTTTCAACGCTCCGTAGCCGTTTTTACCTGCGCCTAGTTATAGAACTCCGTAGATATTATCAAGACTAGAAGTGGCAGACATGAACACACTACGCTCACCAGTAAAATCTTCGTCACTGACTGACTTGACTCAGTCTATGATGAGTGATAAGACGATTCCAACTACTCGTAAAAGAAAGATGGATCCGGTTCTGGAGGCACTGGAGAGTTTCAGGACAGATATTAGTACTAAACTGAGTAACTTACAAGACGAATTTAGCTCCAAATTCGATGAACTTAAACTTGAAATAGCCCTGAGGAATGATCACAATGATAACAAGTTCAAAGAATTAACGTGTAAAATTGAAGTGCTCCAATCTGAAAATACAAAAAACGTGGATACCATTCAGCATTTAAAAGAGCAGCTAGAAGCTATCCAAAGAACGCAAAGAATAAATTACATTGAAATAAGGAATGTTCCTTATTCCCCTGAAGAGAACGTACCTCAAATTGTGAAGAACATTGGTGACAAGATTGAAGAAGCAGTCGAGTCTAAGGACATAAAAAATGCTTATCGGTTGATTAATAAAAATAAAGACAAGATGCATATTTTAGTTGAATTTGGTAATATTATTAAGAAGGATAGCTTCCTGGCCTCATTCAAAAAATATAACTTGGCTCATCCAGCTAATAAACTTACTTCTACTGACCTGGGAATATCGGGTAAGATAATTTCTCAAATTTACATATCTGAACTCCTAACGCCCAGTGCCAAGCAACTCTTCTTTGAAGCACGCTCACTTGCAAAACTAGAAAACTTTAAGTTTTGCTGGGTCAAGCATGGCAAAGTCCTTATTAAGAAAACTGTTGATTCCACAGCTATTCATATCAAAAGTATGGAGCAAATCGAGTCATTAAAGTCTGTCAAAAATAACATCGCGTGACTATTTGATACTTTAGCCCCCATAGATACTTTTTCAAATCACGAAGTGGTTTGTTTGATCTTAAGTTTTAAGTCTTTTTACTCTCATGCATATTATATTATATTATTTATTGTTCATGTATATATACCATATTATTTCATTTTAATTTGTGCATTTTTTAAAGTAGTTTACCTAATATACTATATAAATAACGTCAACCCAAAATGTACTAAGAAGTCTGAGTTTCTGGTTCTCAATTCCTACAGCAACCTCAACAATGTGTACAAGTTTATCTGGCCTGATTGGCCTAATAAAGCATTAGTATGAACACAATTAATGTTGATAAACTGGCTTTGGATATTGATGAAATATCCATATCCAGGGCCTTTGTTGTTGAGGAGGCTGAGGAGTGTTCTCTGTACATTCAAAGTAACAATGACTCACTTACATTGCTGACACAGAACATCAGAAGCATTAACAAGAATTTTTATGATTTCACTATTCTTTTGGAAAGAATAGCTATCCGCATTGACATAATTGTATTAACGGAATGTTGGCTTAGAGATAAAATAGCAGTTCCAACACTTCAAGGATATGTTGCACAAACTTCTTCTAAACATATTAACCAAAATGATGGAATTATCACGTTTATTAAAACAGATTTATTTGTGAATGTAAGTGAACCTAAAATTTTAGACGCTAATTGTCTAATCCTTAAACATGGTAATACATGCATCATCTGCATTTACAGACCTCCATTTTTTAGGGATATAGATAATTTCCTAACATCGCTGGATCTTATACTCACTGAAAATAAAATGTTCAACAATTTAATTGTTATAGGTGATTTAAACATTGACATAAGTTCGAGTAGTAGTCATACAAATGAACTCCTGTCTTTAATGGGCACCCATGGTATCCTTCCAGGACATAACTTACCAACTAGAATTAACAGCTGTTTAGACCACGTTATGCTCAAAACGCGCTGTGAAAATACTATAGCTGTTGTAAAATCCGATGTTACGGATCATGACACTGTACTACTTAATATCTCTAAAACAAAAGCCCGTAGCAAAACCGAATACAAAACTGTTAATAAGGTGGATTACGATGCAGTTTTAAAAGATCTGCAAAAAACAGATTGGAGTTTTGTACTTAATGTCTCTGATGTAAATAAAGCTACTGAAATATTCTTATCTCACCTTATGTCCGTTGTAAAATCACACTCTATTCTTCAAAAAGTTTCAAGCTCCAAAAGGAAAGTTAAGCCTTGGATTACCACAGGCCTCATTAAATGTATAAGAAAACGAGACAAGCTACACAAAAAATGTAGGAAAAATTCGTATGATAAGACATTACTAAAATCATATAGACAGTACCGAAATGTGTGTAATAAAGTTCTGAAGGCTGCTAAACGGAAGTATGATAGAAAATTACTTAACAATTCTTTAAGAGAAACTAAAGCTATGTGGAAAAATATAAAACAGATATGTAACATAGGAAGTGAACGGAGTAATAATTGTACTGAGTTATTGAACTCTTTAAATTCACCACACGAGGCAGTCAATGAAGTTAATTCTTATTTTGCGAAAGTTGGTTCCTCACTTGCAGAGGAAGTATTCTCTAGTTTGACGAAACGACAGTCATGTAGGACAAATCTTCCAAACCAAACTAGGTTAAATACGATTGCCCCTGCATCTTCTTTTGCTCTTCATCTGACGTCTGATATAGAAATTGTTAGCATAATTAATTCACTTAAATCACATAGTGCTCCAGGGTGGGATGGCTTAACTAGTGAACTCTATAAAACGACTAAGTTTATATTATGCCACCCTATCACCCACATTTGTAATGCTTGTATAACAACTGGAGTTTTCCCCCAAGCATTAAAGAAAGCAATTATATGCCCAATATATAAAAGTGGGGACAGGGACTGTGTCTCAAACTATCGACCGATTTCTTTACTACCAGTGTTGGCTAAAATCCTAGAAAAAGTGATTAAGAAAAGATTAGTCAACTATCTTGAAAGTAAAAATCTTCTATCTACAAACCAATTTGGCTTCAGAAATAGAAAATCAACTACAGACGCTGTAACTTTGATTGTGTCTGAATTGGTAAACATTTTAGACTCAGGTAAAAAATGCTTGGGTGTTTTTCTGGATCTAGCCAAGGCATTTGACACGGTGTCTGTCCCAATTCTGCTTCATAAACTGGAACATTTTGGCATAAGGGGTGTTCAACTAAATCTTTTTGCGAGCTATCTATCCGGTCGTAACCAATCAGTTAGAATAGGCGATTATCTGAGCGACGAGGTTTTAATAACTTTTGGCGTGCCACAAGGTAGCATATTAGGGCCCACGCTCTTTATAATTTATATTAATGATCTGTGTAACATGGTACTCCCTAATACCATTATAACAACATATGCAGATGACACCGCCTTAATATTTTATGGCAGCTCTTGGGATGATGTGAAAAGTGCCACTGAAAAGGGACTTTCTGAAGTGGCTGAATGGTTAGAAAACAATGTACTTACGCTTAATGTAAGCAAAACTAAATTTATACCTTTTTCTATATCAAATAGAACTAACCCTGATGTCGATTATCACATTAGAATACATTCGTGCAAGTATGACTCCAATGTTTCCCTATGTAATTGCCCCAAACTGATTCAAACAGACAACATTAAGTATTTAGGGGTTCAACTTGATCGGCACATAAGGTGGGACACTCACATAAATAACCAAACATCTAGGATACGAAAACTAATTTATATATTTAAAAACCTTCGTCATGTAGCAGATCAAGATTTAGTTAAGAGGGTATATGTGTCGTTAGTTCAATCACTTCTAATATATTGCATACCTGTTTGGGGTGGTGCCCCTAAAACCCATATTATCAACTTGGAGAGGGCACAAAGATGTATTCTAAAAGTGATGCAGTTTAAGCCTTACCGATACCCAACTGAAAAATTGTATGGAGAAATTGAACTGTGTTCTGTTAGACAGTTGTACATTCTCAATTTATTGCTGTACCAACACAGTAGAGTAGATTTTTTAGCAACTCAACTACAATCGCAACACAATAGACGAAAACATAACGTTTGTAGCATTCCCCAATATAAAAACAAATTTACAAAACATCAAATTCCTTGCCTATCAAGTTTTATATATAATAAAATCAATAAAGAACTAAATATCTTTGACATGACTCGAAATAAACTCAACATCGAGGTTAAAAGATGGCTTCTCAACCTCAACTATAGCGAAACCGAAAAAATTATATATAAATGAGTGCGCAAATGAAGTTAGCATGGAATTGTTTTTTTATCGAATTTATTAAACTTTCAAGTTTTTTGTATATATATATATATAAATGGACCCCTTTTTTCCTGGTCACGCTGAGGCTTGAGAGCGGATGGAGCGGTCTCGCTCATAATTTTTTTTTTTTTTTTAAATTATAAATATACTAGCGACTGCTCGTGCCTTCGTTCGCGTAGTAAGCTCGGCCTTCGGCCTCGCCATTACCTTCCATCATTTCTTGGTTTTCCTTTCATTCATTTATTAAATTTATTAATAACTTATTTTCGACATTTTATACAGTTGTGTAAAAACACGGGCCATCTTAGCGCAGGAGACCTTATAAGACTAGTGACTCCCCACGACTTCATTCGCGGAGTAGGCTCGGCCTTCAGCCTCGCCATAACCTTACAATATAATCCTGATATAAATTGACAAAAATTACCGAATAATTAAAAAAAAAAATAAAAAATTATGAGCGAGATTGTTCCATCCGTTCTCGAGTTTTGGCGTGACCAGGAGGGGGGGGGTTTGTTTATATGTATATATACAAAAAACTTAACAAAAGTTTAATAATAAGAATAAATATGCCCTAACCAGCGAACAGTTAAATGTTCTTTATACAATTTTTATTTTATTTTATTATATTGTCTTTTTTTATATATGATGATTATCATATCGAATTATCATCACGGTAATAACATAAAATATTTAATTAATGTATTCACACAATTTCTATCATATTTATATAGTTACTGTACTAAATAATTTATTTGTTCAGATCACTTCCAGTTGCGCTGAGCTCTGTGTCATTGCACGTAGAATGTATGCATTGTGCGTTAGAAGAGGGTATTGACGGTATTCGAATATAAAACTCATGAAGGTATCTGCTAAAATTCTGCACAAATTTTTGTTCTGTTATCACTTATTGCAAAGTAAAGTGATAATTTATATATCCTAAATAGATGTAATTGTATATTTTATAGTGTTTAATGTCTATTAGTGTGTATATATCTCGGTAATATAATTATCTATGACTAGTGAAGTGAAGTGGTGATTTTGCTCAGTGAATTCCTAGCAAAAGATAAACAACTGTACCTACGTGTTGCTTTAGTTGCTAGGGGGATCAAAAGTAAAATAACAAATGCAAATGTAAGTGGATACATAAGTAATTCTCATTTCCAATTAAATTTCACTCTTTCACTCTCTTTGTATATAAGTATATTATATATTTTCCACCAGAGTATAAACTGTTTTTCAATTCAACCTACATAAACATAGTTTCAAAGAAAATGTATATAACTAGCAAAACAAATTTTTACTTCGGCGCATTATCTGTTATCTGAATAAGTGTTATATAAATATAGAACCTATATTCCTTTTCATGTACAAACAGCAACGTTAACTTTACTGAAACTAAACTAATACTGTACCTAATATGTAGCGTATATTAACAAAGACGGAAGGGCACTGATATCCTAAACACAGGGAAATCTAGTTAGGAGTTAGGGCTTAGCCATGTACTTACAATAAAAAACCTACATCTACGTACTTAATCCAACAGTTAAATTAATACAAAAAACATAAAATTACCATGATCAAACCATTAATGATTCTGAATGAGCCAAGTATATCTATACATATACGTACCTATAGCTAATTAAATAAATTTTGTTTCATTCACTTTCTGTTAGTTCATTTATATTAAATTAGCAGGTTTCATTTTTTATATACTTCTCTTTTCTTTTGTGGTAGGTACATATTGTGTAATAAGCATGGTGCATAAGTATTATTTTTTTTTCTCTCTCTTAAGTGTGTTTAAAGTAATACTTAATTTCGTATAAAATATAGTAAGTATTACCTTTTAATTATTTCAGTATTATATAAGTAAAATAAATGTTTATGGTGTACTCTAGCATATAGTTGTAACCTAAGTACATAGGCTATTAGTAAGTAATACTTAGTAAGTTGGAAATAAATATTATTATTATTATTTTTATTCAACCAATTTCACGGGTTTCACCCGGTCCTTTACAAAGGCATAAGTGAGGCTGTAGCCAACACTTAGAGGCCTGTTTGATATAAAAATACAATGTAGTATAAAAACAGAAACATTTTGGATGGAAGGTTACAGGTTATCTATTACAAAAATGGGTAAAATGGCATGGTTATTGAAATGTACTTATTAGTGATACGGGAGATAGTGGGCTATGGTCGAGACTACGGCACCTGCCAATTTCAGTCTCATCTTAAAATATTTAGGCAGGTGGTGACTTGCCACTCACTAAACGGGCCCCCCATAAAAGCCACCATCAATGGTGACAAAAGGGGCAACGTTGGTGTGAATGGCTAAAGGGTGTCGAGAGGTGTGCTGCGGTTTCACTAGAGCGCTACTACCGGCGTTATGCCCTTTAACACTTCCACCCTTGGAGCTTTTTGTTACTTGCTCTTGCGTCTCCACCCCCAGACAGCCAATAAAGGCAAGCCGGGGGTCAGGGGTCTCATTTAGCCCCAGGGAGAATCAGGGTCCACGGTGTCGCCACTCACCGACGGCTCGCCACAAAGCCGCCCCTGCGGTATTATTATTATTATTATTTTTATTCAACCAATTTCACGGGTTTCACCCGGTCCTTTACAAAGGCATAAGTGGGGCTGTAGCCAACACTTAGAGGCCTGTTTGATATAAAAATACAATGTAGTATAAAAACAGAAACATTTTGGATGGAAGGTTACAGGTTATCTATTACAAAAATGGGTAAAATGGCATGGTTATTGAAATGTACTTATTAGTGATACGGGAGATAGTGGGCTATGGTCGAGACTACGGCACCTGCCAATTTCAGTCTCATCTTAAAATATTTAGGCAGGTGGTGACTTGCCACTCACTAAACGGGCTAAATAATAATAATTATTATTATTATTATTATTAATACTATTTATTTTAAATTACGTACCCAGTTATCAATTTTCATCACTGTAGCTCCAAAAACAAAGAACTTTTCGAAAAAAATATCCGCCGTTTTACCCCCCTAACTCATTCCTGTCAATAAATATTGAAATCATCATTTTAAACTGTCCGAATGCTAATTTTCACCACTGTATGTACGAAAACACAAAACTTTCCATACAAAATTTCACCCCTCCATTTCACCGCCTTAAACCACCACTATCCAAAAAAAAATTCGGGCAACATTTTTTAATTTGAATGACCTATCCAAATACAAATTTTCACAACTATAAGTTCAAAAACAAAGGAGTTTCATACAAACGTTTTCACCCCTTTTGACCCCTTTAGGGGTTGAATTTCAAAAAATCCCGTCTTAGTGAGGACTTACGTCCTAAAAAGAACCCGCATGCAAAATTTTAAACTCCTATCACTTGTTGTCTCTGAGATTTCGTGATGAGTTAGTGAGTGACCTTTCGCTTTTATATACGAGTATATAGAAGATAGATTGAAGTTAGTTGTATTACAGTTCATTCAAAAATTATTATATTTTACATTTCGGTGTACTTATCACTATATGTATCTGTAATTTTCCGTTTCATGGCATGTGTTATATATTTTTCCCTAATTGCATCAAGAATTTGGACGGGCTCCCGTTCCATTCCACGGATTTCCATTTGCCTGTCTAATCTTGAGTCTAAAATTTCAGGCAATCAAAGTAAAATTTCTTTAGTTTATCAACCATGTCTAGCCCAAATTGCTCAACTGCTTCTATTACTCAGTCTTCATTTTCACTTCGGCCCAAACTGCTAATATACAAATTCTTCGTTTTGTGATGTATAACTGTCCCTGAATCTGGTAATACCAATCATGTTTTTTATTTATTTCCAAATTTCCAGATTTGTCTATCTTTCAAAAGTTTATTTTAATCAATCAAGATATTTTAATAAAATTGATAAATTAGGTGTATCATGTGATTTACTGCTTAGCATATTTGAAATTCCATAAGAAAATAATTTATTTAATATTAGACACTAAACTTTTACATTTAATGCGTTAGACAACCGTAAAAAGGTGATAGGAGTATTTTTGGACCTCGCTAAAGCATTCGACACTGTCTCTGTATCTGCGCTTATAAATAATTTAGAACATATTGGAATACTTGATAACACTCTACATCTGATGGAGGATTATTTAAACGGAAGAACCCAGAGGACCAAGATTGGTAATATAATAAGTGTCGAGGAGTCCATAACTTTTGGAGTCCCGCAGGGAAGCGTATTGAGTCCCACTTTGTTCTCAATATATATCAACGATTTATGTAATCTAAAATTGGAACACACATCTTTACATTTGCCGACGATACTGCTCTAATATTTGTAGGTAAAAACTGGGAGGAGGTCCGAACTCATGCAGAAAATGGGCTAAGAATAGTCACGTGGTGGTTAAGGAACAACTTACTTTCTCTGAACACCGTGAAATCTAAGTTTGTGATGTTTAGTTATGAACGCAGAATTATTCCGGAGATAAAGGTTAAAGTGCATTCGAACTACTTAGCCCTTAAATGTAACTGCCCAAAATTAGAGTGTGTTAAATGCACAAAATAATTAGGAGTCTATTTGGACCATCGATTGAGCTGGAGAACCCATATAGTTAAACTCAGCAGCAGAGTAAGAAAATTAATATTTGTTTTTAAACATTTACGTGATGTTGCTGATCGTACATTGATCACAAGCGTATATAAAGTGCTCTGCAAATCAATTCTTACATACTGTTATATAACCTGGGGTGGAGCATGTACTACGTATATGCTGGCTTTGGAACGTGCTGAAAGAGCACTACTAAAGGTAGCAACATGCAAGCTACGTATGTTTTCCCCGTTGAGTTGTACAAAGATTGTGGATAGGTAATTAACAGTTCGCCAGCTTTTTAATCTTAACCTCCTTATATCCCAACAGAAACAATCAACTTTAGATGAAAGATTAACTTCCTTTACAAAAGGTAGAAAGGACAAAGATTTTCATATCCGAAAGTTTAATACAAAAGCGGCAAAACGTCGCCAACTGTTCTTAAGTACATTTTTATATAATAAGACGACTCAGTTTATACCCAATTTATCGACATGTAAAACAATAGAAGCTAAATTTTCAATTACCAGGTGGCTGCAAACACTTAATCATGAAGAAACTGAAAATTTGTTACGTGTGATTTCAAATAATATATTTCAGTACTCATTTCCCTAAACCCGTAGGTATATTTCCCTACACTCACACACACATCACACACATGCACTAACTCTCACACACATAAATATTGCCTACACATGTTATCATTACATACACTTCCTCTTCCTTTACTTATAAGATATTAATATTATAACTGTTGATATTGAGACCTTGAAGGAAGCAGACGCCCACGACACAAGATTTATTCTTAGTGTGGGCTTTGCGAAATTTATTTTCCTTTGTGTAAAAAATTATAATAATGACCTAGTGCTAATTAAGTTCTGTATGTACCTTTTTGTAATGTGTAATGTGTGTCAGTAATAAAAATTCTAATTCAAATTCAAATTATTTTTGTATCACGAACTTCTGAACCAAATAACTGACTTGTACACCATCGATTTTTCAATTTCATTTAGCTGACTTGCAGAAGTTGCAGAAGAAGCCAACCAATAAATAAATAAAAATGTATTAATAAAATGAACAAAACGTAGAAAACCAAAAGTACAGCATTTCTTACAACTAAACATAAAACAAAATTTAACTAGCATTTATACATGCAACTTCTACTAGGTATTTCTTACGTGGTAAGAGTTTTTGTATTGCGTTGTACATACATGTAAAATATAATATGCGACATTACATAATTTAAATAGCATATTATGTGTATAAATTATCTAAATAATGCTACTTACTTACGTCCATTTTGCTATTATGAAATCATACTTATATATCGGGTATATGACTATAAGTTTCATGCGCCTTACATTGCAAAGTTAATAAAAACGCAACCCTTTCCTTTTTAACTACAATAGGTAAAATAAATGTATAACTCAAAATTCACATACTCACGGGTTTTGTACACTGTGTCCGTACTATCCTTATCACTACTATAAATGCGGAAGCTTCACGCTTACGCTTTCACGCCTAAACGGCTGAACGGACCGTAAAGAAACTTGGCAAGATACACGAATAAAGAAACAGATAGAGAGAGTAATAGATTACATCCCGGAGAAGCACATAGGATACTTTTCATCAGCATCATCATTATCATCATCCATCACCACGCGGCTGAAACGCGGGGCGCAGCTAGTAATTATTATTAAACAAAAAGCTATAGTAATATTATATACCGCTGGCTCTGCTAAGTTGTAATTTCGGCAATTGATGCTTTTTGATATTGTCAACCATCCACTAAAAAAGCATTTTTGGATATATTTCCCCTAAGGCGAGCGAAGCTGGCGGATCAGCTAGTACAAGTATGTATGTAACTTGTTCGGCTAACAATATAAGAAAGCTTTGAACGTATTTTAGCTAAGAAAAAGTTATGCAATTAAAACAGTTTTAGGGACATACATTTTCGCTCACCCTACTTGTAATCTTTTTAAGCCAATTATTTTTGACGTGCATAGGTAACTAGAAACTGAAGAAGACAAAGTTTAACGATAAAGCAAAATCTTACTTCTGATTAATTTTATAAATGCGAATGTTTGGGTGGACGGGCGGTTACCTAATCGAAACAGCAGTGCAAGTACCGTAATAGTCGTTAAATTTGTCGAATCGCTAAGATAGATAAATTTAAAGAATCGCATCGGGCTCTAGCAAGTATGGAAGTCATATCGACTACTTACCTATACGATCGTCAAATTGTCGACAGTATGTCGATTATTGAATTGTTTGCATTCCACAATGCGTCCTTTTATCATTTGAAGATTTCTACGAGCATTTTGCTCTTCTATTGAATACTAGTTGCGCCCCGCGGTTACACCCGCATGGTGATGGACGATATTGAATAAAATTATCCTATGTGTTAATTCAGCGCTCCATCTATGCCAAATTTCATCAAAATTGGGCCAGCCGTTTGATCGTAAGAGAATAACAAACACCATAAATACAAACTTTCACGTTTATAATACGTACATACTACATTACATAACATAATACATTACTAAGATCAAACGCAACTAAACAATATCCCCATTCCCGTCGCCTGTCCATAAGCTATATCGAGGTCATTTTAAAAAGCTGACAAAACAATCGTTATAATCGATTAAATATCGATCTTATCGACGATCTCAAACGTATACAGTTTCATGCTAGGGTTACCGTTATAATCGTAAAATATTTTCACATTTGTCTACCGATCGCATAATTTTGTTACTTACTTGCTATGATCGTCAAAAGCCAGTTTTTTCGAAGTATGACGAATTCAAGACTCAAATTTATCGATCGGTAAGTTCGGTACTTGCACTGCAGAACAGCTTAACTGATTAAACTGGATTAACACATAGAATAAAACTTTTCTAAATTAACATATGCTACTTTTGTTCATAATTCACCTTTCAGTCATCCTGCGCCCTACGGTTATATCCGCGTGGTGATTGATGACGATAATTATGACGATTAAAAGTATTCCAGCCTCGTCTACCTCCATACGTGAAGTACCTAACAAACAGACAAAACATTCACAAACTTTTAGATAAGCTATAATATTAGTGTGATGATTATATGTTCAATATATGCATACAAACATACGTGTACCAATATTCTGTACACATATTGAAATCGTGGTCTTATTGGAAAACAGTTATTGCAAAGTTCACAAACTATCTCATAGTCACAATACAATTGTGGTGAACAACACTATATTCATAATGTACTTGCGTACTTATTCCTATAATATTGACTCGTTCAGACGTAACAAAGCTTCTTTATACTTATTTCAATATAAAGAAGCATTGTTAAACAACATACTACTTCTAACATATTAAGCATTGCTTATCGCGCCGAACCATAACATCCTCTGTTCAAATAAACAAGTGGGTCAAATGACTTTCTCATTAAATAACACGACAATATCATATTCCGACAATTATAACTAAGCGGAATCGACACTTGCGTTTCTTGAGAACTCGATCTCTCTGTATTCAGCATATTTTTGTTTATTTAGCACAACACAGTACAAATACATACAGTACAAATACCTTTCATAATATGTTGACTGCATACACTGAGGTACCGGAACCTCTGTAACTGTATACCTAATTGTACATCTATACATCGTTTTTGTATACTCAGCATTTTTGGTATGCGTCTGGAATTATGTATATAATATATGCTACAGTCACAACTCATAACCGGTCATAACAACTTTTGACTGCAAAAATCAGGCAAAATTTGTTTTGACCGTTGCCGTTAGTTAAAATCTTGGGTAAAAATTAGTATTTCTATAGTAGTATTGGGCATTCATGGGTAATAGTGTTTGTAACCAATTATGTTTGTAATTATGTTTTAAACAAATAAATAAAAGAGCGAGCGTGCTGCGGCAGCAGCCGACGATTCGTCAGAGGAAGTGTGTTAAATTTCTATTCAAATTTCAAATACGAAAAACTCTATGTCTATGTCTATAATACGAGTATATGTCTTGTGACATAAAAAAAACACCACAAAACAAAATAAATAAGACAACACAATGCGAGATGAAAGCCTCCACTAAGATAAAAGCTCTAATTGGATGCTTCCTTCTCGCCGTCCAGACATAATGTCGGACCCTCACTGCACTCCAAGAGCACCTTCACAGAGGTCGTCTTTACGCCATCCAGGCTTAATGCCTAGGCCCGTCCCATGACGCCCCTCATTAACCACGCCATCTTGCCCCATCCACTGTGCCCTATGCTAACTTCATAGGAACACGCGGAGTGAGGCCATCTCGCCAGGTTTTTCGCCAACGGTCAACCAGATCCCATGCAGAGAAGTTGTTGACCGTTGCCCAGGGTGCACCGTCCCGAAATGCTGCTTTTCCCTCCGGATAAACCGTATCCAAAAGGGACCAGCAGCCTTCGAGCACTCGAGGAGGTAACCTGACCAAGCACCCCAGCCAGAAGTCCTGACTTGACCCCATTGGACTATTACATTTGGGGTCACATGAAGTCGCTGGTTTATGATCAGAGTCTGGCTCCGGTGCCAACGCTTGAAGAACTAAAACGATGCATCATAAATGCGTCCAACCAAATAAACAAGTAAAGTTGTTAAATCAGAATTGCGAAATAGAATGCGTCTATGTATTAGAAACAGAGGGATCCATATTGAACATAAACTGTGACTCTAGTCACATTTCATGTTCGATATGGCTCTCTAATGTACTTTAGTAGTTTAAGTTTAGTTTTTAATTTAATGTTTTGAAAAATGTCATTGTTAATATTTGTTTAATTGCAGAGATATTAACCTTACTTTTAGTAGTAATGTTAATATCTCCTCAATTTTTGATCTAATTTTAAGTTTCAATACCTCATTAGAAAGCTATAGGTATGTAGTAGTTTTTTAAATAATCTGCACGCCAAATGTGTTGGCGTTTTTTAGTTAATTGTCAATCAAAGATAACCAATTAGTCATAATTATAAAACTTGTTCAATGTTTCCGTCTGGTATTATGTGATGAGGACACCAAGTGCTAGTTTTTTTACTCATAATTATTGCCTGTTGTCTCTGCTATGCTTATATCACAATAAAAATAAAACCATTGATCAAAACTATATATTCTTTTAAATACATTTTTAAATAACCTTACCTCGATAAATAAAAAAAATGTATTATTTAATTTCTAAGGGCTTTCGGGGTGAAATCTATTTGTTTTGATCCCCCCCCCCCCCCTATAACCCACTACCAGTAATAGGTTTCTTCGCGGATGCAGGACTCCAAAATTACGCTCGTCGCGTCGTCCTCACACCTAATACGCAGATCATCTTTAAAAAAAATACATTGAACTCGTCTTTAAAAAACACCTTGCCCCACTGATTAATGCCCCAGTTCAAATGCTGACGGGAGCATCTTAAACATTTTGCGCGTTGAACCTTGGTCAGATAACTTCAAAAACTCGTCATCTTGACATTTGCTGGTCTTCGTGCAATCGATTACGGATGGTGTTGTAACTTACGGGCTGATACTGTACGATCCTGACGATCACTTAACTGGACGTACTGCGATGATCTTCGTGCACCGTTTTTATACGAAATCTACCGGAATCAGGTCTTCTGGCTGTCGGTCTCTTGGAAGCGGTTCCATGCATTTTGGATAGCTCTGCGAGATAAACCCAACTGCAAACCCACATAACGCTGTGAACGTCCTTCTTGAATCATTGTTATGGCTCTGGTTGCAGTTATCGTATCCGCTATATGATAAATAATTAATTAAATTGAACTATTAAAAATAAACTTTTCTCCTTAAACAAGCGATACAAGCTAAGAAGACAATCAAGGCATTTGAATAAAATAAAATTTAATTATTTCTTAAAATCATGGCCAGTACTTTTTTAATTAGGAACACGAACACCAGCATAAAAGAGATCAGAAACCAAAGAGTTCGTAATATCAATATAATGCTACTTATAATGTTACTTTCAGTTTAATTACTTTCAGTTATAATATAATGTTACTTGCAGTTTACTAAAGTGCACTTATATACCATAAATAAGTTAGTGGCCCTTGTTTTGAGTAGTATATGTTTTAAAATAATTTCACGGAAATACTTTATCCGAATAGATACAATCAATAATATAAGATATCGTCCGTGGAATAGTAAAAACGCTAAACCGCCAAATACAATTTTGAAAAAATTACTTAAAAGATTTTTGACAAAAAGTTCATATCTTTCAGTTTTAATGTAAGTTGGTTCAATTAAGTATAAGTATTTTTTAATTTTTATCTTTGTTTACAAATTATGTACAGATATGATCGAAGCTCTCTTAGAACGTGAATTAAGTGTCGCTTTAGCAAAAGTGATCCAGGTAATCAGGAAATAATATTCCCTTATATCCACAAATCACAGAAACAAAGTACCTATATCTCTATGCTCATAACATATGAAATAACAGCATATTACACTTGCTCTGACTCAATAATATGAATTATGAAAATAAAAAATGTGCTAATAAAGAATAATAACTTTTAGGCAGAAATTAACAAATGCTAAATAACTTTTTTTTCTTATTTATATATTATCGACCTACTCTGGCTTGTGTTTTCTTTATGTTCAAACCATCTCAACATTCAACTCTGATTAGGTACTATATTTTCCTTCACTTAATTTGTCACACACATCTCTTTTTATTACTCTGTCCTTCAATCACTGACTTCTACCAGTATATATATTCTATATACAGTATATATATATAGATATAAAGATATATATATAGAAGTAGAATATATATATATATTCTACTTCTATACGCGTTCTGGCATAAATAGAGATCAGACTTTTGAGCGATTCACAGCACAGCACACATACTTCATAACACTCTCAACTTCATTTATTCTAATTCGTTTATGAATTAAATTAACGAAGCGAAAGAAGTATTTGCAACAACTCTCGAAATGTTATTTTATTCGTCCGAATGTTGGTACTCACGTACAGTAGGTACGCATATTCCAACTAATCTTGAGAGATACACGTTCTGTAATTTTTTTGGTGATCGGTGTTTTTTGATTGGAAGGGCATTTCCCATAAAATATACCGTTATTTTTAAAATATCAAAAGTTTAGGCTCTCGATGTCTAGTGTTCGCAAAATTTCCCGGATATTGGTACTCACATACAACGTAGCGTAGGTCATATTTTTAACTTCTCTTAACGAAAATTGGTATTATAGTTTCTACAATCCCGTAGAAGCGCCACCTATTGTTGGATTTTCATATGATCAGTAGAACCTTTGTGCTCACGAAGCATACTGTTCGCAAAACTACTAATTCTACAGTAATCGGTCATAGCGGCGGCAATCTTATTTCAATATTGGCAATACGACCATCGTGTACTGTGTGTGTGTGAACTGCCTCGTTACCCATGGTTCGGTGTTGTGGAAAGGCCAAAGAGCCATGCTCTGGTATTATGCAGACTTCATTCTGGACATATTCCGGGTAACAAGTTTAAACAAATGATGGGAATGTCTGATTCGCCTAACTGTTCAGTTTCTTAGAACGATCGAAACAATATGCGGTCTTCTCGCGTAAAAGTGCACCTGGGTCTGCCATTACAAGGTCTCCTTAGATGTTTTCCAGCTTGTTCGTACATTCGCTTCACCTGCCGGATCACCCATCATACTCATCATACTACCACCATAGACCATGTTTTAGGTCGCTGATGATGGTAGAATAGAATATTCCTTAATATCGCCTCCAAAAGCTCGTCTTTAGTATGCCAAACCGGCTCTAAGCTGTAATCAGAGCCTTAAGGGCCCGCCCATACCAGTCATTAAAAATATAACTTTGGCGTAAAACATGTACAATATAAAAAAAAATATCTTTGAGTTTTTGGCCAGTTAGTTATACATAAATACTAGTAGTTCTGCGAACAGTAGACTTCGCGAGCACAATATCTTATTGGCAGCAATTTTTCGCAGTACTTCACAAACTCTCCCTTCACCTGTTCCGCCCTAATTTGTCGCTTGGACACACCTGTCACGCTCCCTACCGTCAATAAGATTTTATACGCCAGCGAATTAAAACAATAATATCTCCGCTTTAGCTTAGTTTAAACACATGAAAAATGAACCGATAGAATCGTATTAAACTAAGCTAACTAATGGTGGTAGAAAAGTAAGTGTGTAAGAGTGTGTTTAAGTGCAATGAAAATACCGGAAGTGAATTTATTCCCGAATTTGTACTTATTTGGTTATTGTGAAGTAACTAAAGGACTTTTTGTGTTTGATAGTAAAAACATACATTTACCCAATATATTTTTTCCAAGGTACGTCTTCATAGATGTTTTTCCTACAACGAGGCGCAGGCGTCTTGACGCCGTGACCCGCTGCCGACATTTTACTGCGAAGTGCCGTTACGAACTTAAACCATTATATCTCAGATTTTGTAATATTTAAAGACCTCATAAATACATAAAAAGCATCATTATCATCTAAAATAATTTCGAATGTGACAAAAAGAGGGTATGGATAAGTTGTTTCAGTTGTTTACCAACCCAAAACTGCTGCAACTTCAGCTGATGACCTAATTGTCGATCCATAAATTAAAAAAATATCACCCTAGATACTGTTAGTTTGGCACAAAACATGTCTAAATCACAAGAAACAACTTAACACATTCACTAAAACACTTAAAACTCCAAAAAATAATTTATTTTCATTGTTTATATGACAGCACGCCAAGTCGTTAACTACTATGCGGAAAAATAGACGAAAAGTATTTTTTATGCAATAGCCTTCCATTTGTATTTAAAAGTTGGAAAATATCAAACAAACACGCTAAAAGGAAATTTCCAAAAGAAAATAGCCGTCAACATAATACACAGACCAACAATATAGAACCGGCCCGAGCAGCCACAAAATGGCTCTGCGACAGGTGTGTGATTATTGGAGCAGCCATGACATGGCTCTGCGACTGGTATGTGATTATTGGAGCAGCCATGGCATAGCGCCATGACAGTTAAGTGATTATTGGAGCAGCCATGACATGGCTCTGCGACAGGTGTGTGATTATTGGAGCAGCCATTACATGGCTCTGCGACAGGTGTGTGATTATTGGAGCAGCCATGACATGGCGACACGACAGGTATGTGATTATTGGAGCAGCCTTGACATGGCGCCGCGACAGGTGTGTGATTATTGGAGCAGCCATGACATGGCTCTGCGACATGTGTGTGATTATTGGAGCAGCCATGACATGGCGACACGACAGGTATGTGATTATTGGAGCAGTCAAGACATGGCTCTGCGACAGGTGTGTGATTATTGGAGCAGCCATGACATGGCGCCGCGACAGGTGTGTGATTATTGGAGCAGCCATGACATGGCTCTGCAACAGGTGTGTGATTATTGGAGCAGCCGTGACATGGCTCTGCGACAGGTGTGTGATTATTGGAGCAGCCATGACATGGCTCTGCGACAGGTGTTTGATTATTGGAGCAGCCATGACATGGCTCTGCGACTGGTATGTGATTATTGGAGCAGCCATGACATGGCGCCATGACAGTTAAGTGATTATTGGAGCAGCCATGACATGGCGCCGCGACAGGTGTGTGATTATAGGAGCAGCCATGACATGGCTCTGCGACAGGTGTGTGATTATTGGAGCAGCCATGACATGCCTCTGCGACAGGTTTGTGATTATTGGAGTAGCTATGACATGGCGCCGCGACAGGTGTGTGATTGTTGGAGCAGCCATGACATGGCTCTGCGACTAGTGTGTGATTATTGGAGCAGCCATGACATGGCGCCGCGACAGGTGAAGGGATCTACTAAGCGTAATTGAATACGTATATTGAATAATTGATTGAATCCCTGCAGGTTTATCAGTATAGGACTATAGGTGTTTAATTAATAAACGCATACAACTGCAGGGTTTGCGGGTTGCCGTTAAACACTCCAAAATATACACAAGTTAGGCACACAAAACCTGTGACAATGTTGATTGATACCTACGGTCGCATTTCGCTTAACCATATACTTGGTACTTGGTACTTGGTGGGCTGGCTCTATTCCGCAACCAGGCCGCTGTGGCGCGGCCCATTTTGCGTGATAGCCGGGTGACGCTGATCAGTCCAGCCACCCGGTGTCGCCCAGGAAAGCCAGCAGCTCCTTCAGCTTGGCGCAGGCTTCCCACACAGTCCTCGGCGAGCCGAGGTTTGCTGCCCCTTGTGCCGCCACGCTCCTGCATTCAATGAGCACATGCGCAGCTGTTTCTTCCGCCTCCATGCAGCCTCTGCATAGGGGGCTGTTTGTAACACCTATATTAAACAGGTGTTTGTTTAAGGAGCAATGACCGGTCATAATTCCGACTATATGTCGTACATTATTTCTTTTAAGTTTGAGGAGTTTTCTGGAGAATTTCAGATTTAGAATCGGAAAAGCCTCCTTCGACTGCCTACAACTCTCGATACTTGCCCAGTAGTCCTGATGCTGGTCCTTAGTTTTTTTGCGAATCCATGCACGAGTTTGACTGAAAGGTAGGGGATCATTGGTTCTGGTTCTGCACACGTCATTCCGGAACCTCTCCTAGCTAGCTCATCAGCCGCATCATTACCTCTGGAATCGCTGTGCCCCTTTATCCATTGGAGTGTGACATTATTGTTATGGTTACTTACTTCCTCCAATAGTCGGTGACATTGTATGATCAGCCCCGAAGAGTGGTCGTATCTATTTAGGGCTCGTAGTACCTCGCTCCCGCTCCGGTGCCTGTTGCCATCTTAGAGCCATCTGTGTAAATTCTGACTTCATGTATACCTGAGCAATCGCTTGGCTCTTCGTTTAGTTGTACGCGGTAGCTCTTTGTAAAGAAGTGTTGCTTTTGTAATCTATCATAGATAGACTTTATTAGAGGGTTTCCAACTGCAAAGTCTTCTATGATTGTTGTATGGGGTGCTAATTGGTCCTGGTACCAGAGGTTTAGTGCCTTTAGCCTGTACGCAGCCGCCGCGGCCTCTTGTTGTATGTATAGGTGTAGCGGGGTTAGGCCTATCAGGGCCTCAATCGCGGCGGTTGGTGCAGTGCGCATGCAGCCTGTTACGGCTACACAGGCAAGTCTCTGAAAGGTTTGTAGCTTGGTTTTGGTGGTGCTCAGGGTGGTTCTGGGCTACCACACAATTGCACCATATGTTAGTGAAGGTCTGATTACAGTTTTATATAACCACAGGGTGATCTTAGGGCTTAGTCCCCATGTTTTACCTATCATCCTTCTGCATTGCCAGAACGAAATACTGGCCTTGATTAACTTGTTCTCTAAGTGCTTGGCCCAATTCAACTTGCTGTCTAGTGTGACTCCCAGATATTTCACTTCTTCTGACAGTTTCAGTTGCTTGTTAAATAGGCTAGGTAGTGTAAACCTGCCTAAGGTTCGTTTGTTAGTGAACATCACCAGTTCGGTTTTAGCTGGGTTTACGGAGAGTTCGTATTCTATGCACCATTTTTCGACAACCTTTAACGCATTTCTCATCAGGTCACATGCCACACTGGCAAAATGGCCTGATATTAGTATTGCGAGGTCGTCTTCATACCCTACCGTGAAGAAGCGACTTGTATTCAGCCTGGTGATTAGATCATTGACTACTAGATTCCATAGGAGCGGGGACAGGACACCTTCTTGGACCCTTCACCCCTTGGCCACCACTCCCCTGGTTGTGCCGTTTAAATCAATGCGTATCGCCCTTAATTCTAGCATGTTAATGATCCAATCGATCAGGGTCTGGTCTACTTTATGTTTAAGTAATGCTGCTCTGATGCTGCTAAAGTTAGTTTTGTCAAAGGCTCCTTCTATATCGATGAAAGCTCCTAGACATAGATTTCTACTTTTAATATCCCCCTCTACTTTGTGTATAACATTGTGTAGGGCGGATTCGGTAGACTTACCTGAGCTGTAAGCGTGCTGTTTTGGGTGAAGTGGCGCGGTAATGAGAACTGTGTCTCTGATGTACCTATCACAGAGCCTCTCCAGGGTTTTCAGGAGAAAAGACGTAAGACTTATCGGTATATAAGCCTTAGCTTCTGTGTAGTCACTCTTACCCGGCTTTGGTATAAACAAGACCTTGACCTCTCTCCACCCTTTGGGCATGTATCTGTGCGCCAGACATGCCTTGAAGATAGCGCTCAATGTCTCGTTTATATGATGTTCACTCCATTGTAGGAGTCCTGGGAATATCCCGTCCAAACCTGGCGTTTTGTACGGTGTGAATGTGTTGATTGCCCAGTTTAGTCTCTCTCCTGAAACAACAGTCTGTGTAACAGCCCAGTCTGTCGCTGTAGGTGGTGCCATGAGGTGTGCTGTCCAAACATTCGAGTCTGATATTGGCACCCAGGAAAGTGTGTTTCCAGAAGTATTGTGTGGGTTTCTGTTAAAGTTCTTGTAAACGTATTGTCGCTTTTCTTTATGGACCCGATGTCGCGGTTCGGGTTACTAGCTAGTATTTTCCTAACCCTATTCGCTTGTCCATTCGACTTGATGCTGGTGTTGTAGTTTTTCCATGATCTGCGTGACCTGGACCGTATATTTTTCTTATATTTAGCCTTGGCTATTCTATAGTTATCCCAGTCCTCGTCCATGCAGGTATTGAACATTGAACATTGAACATTCATGGCTCTATTGAACAGCTTGCGTACCTTCCGCCTCTATCGTTCCAGCGCTTTGGTCCATCCTTGATTGCCTCCCCTGGCATTTGGCAAAGAGAGGGGGCATGCGCTCTCAAAACTCATAGTGAGACTATACGTGAGTTGTTCAACAGTTTGCTTAACCATATAAATATATGGCATGCTTGGTCGTGCATATTTTTGCTGTCGTAGCATAACATTTTGTAAGCTTCATTATTTCGCTGACATAAATTACACATAACATGACACACACACACACGTGGAAATGAATATGAGTTGCAGTGTATGCACTTTTGCATGTGCATGCATACAAAGCAAAATAAAAAAAAATAGTAGGGCTTCGATAACCCAAACATCAAAAATGTAGACGCTGCTGTATTGTGTGTTTGGCCGAAGTATTGTGCCTCGCACTAAGATACACCGTGTCACCGGACGCATGCACACACACACACACACACACACACACACACACACACATACCTACACATTAACACATCTCAAACATCCAAGGTTCGGGAACTAACACTGTTCATCACTAAAACGTTTGCCCCGGCCAGGAATCGAACCTGGGACCTTTTACTCCGATAGGCAGGGTCACTACCCACTAGACTAACGGAGCCGTCTGAATGAGGAAGGCTGCTTTACTATACGAAAGACCAGCGCTGTTCGTCATGGCCAGCATTATGCTGAGTACAGGTTGGTTTGTAACTGAAAAGTATACAAGTACCTAGTTCTGCGCAAAGTAGATCTCGTGAGCACATAGTCTTATTAGTCTTATTATAGCGCCAATTTTTCGCAGTAACTTACAACCTATTATTTTGGAAATACTTATTCAGTGCAACCTCGATATAACAAATCGGAGGGGAACAAGAAAATATTCGTAATATCAAGTAATTCGTTGAACTGAGGTTTGTTATGTTGAGGTTAGATTGGTCTAAAATTCGTTATAAAGAGGTAAAAAAATAGTTTTATTCACCTGAGCCATTATAAACTTAAATCTTTAACAATAGTGACGAGCAGAGGTGTTTACATTACTTTCCATCAAAACAACAATGATTACTGTACAAACAAAAGCGTGTCGAAACATGTCGCGACATGAATCACATTATAAGATTAAGAGTTATATTATTGGTGGAAACTTTATATAAAGGTTTTGGGTTGGCAAAATTCGTTATTTAGAGGTATGAATACTTTTTCTTGATAGTTGAAAATTCGTTATAAAGAGGTTGTACACAAATAATGTTCGCAATGTAAAGGTATATTTTATATTGACTCTTATGGACAATTCAAGGGGATTACGAAGAATTTGTTAAATCGAGGAAGTCGTTATATTGAGGTACGTTATATTAAGGTTGCACATATTCGAAATTCCTCTTTTAAGTCAGGTAGATAATTAATTTGTGTTCCAAATTATATCAAAATCGGTCGGTATTTACCGACGATTTAGCGCCGCAGCAGACTTTTTAGGAAAAGTACCCCCCTCCCCTACTCGAAATACAGAGGACAAAAAATATATTAAATAGTATTAATAATATGCATACTATGTTTCGTCAAGATTGGTTTAAAAATGCGACCTGTACAGAAAGACAAACAAACAACCTAACTTACAGACAAATGAAAGTCAATTTGGCCAGTTAAAGCAGACACGCTTCGCTCGCCCAGTCAATAATATATTATCTATTGTTTGTAAATCAAAATAAATATAGATATAATAGCGATAACTGAGGATTAGCACTTCACTTTTAACGCACTTCGATAGACAATGTTTGTTGATGCTTGATTGGTTCGCTTTTGGACGGCATTGACAGTATCAATGACAAGAGCTCACAGCTGGGCTATCGACTTATTTAAGAGCTCTGGAGATGGACATTAGCTCTTTCATAAATTTATTACTTTATACAGCGAATTCCGTGATGAATTTGAATAAATTCAATAAGTATATCATACGTAATCAGTGATTCAAAGATAGCATTGTATGCTTTCTTTAAGTCCATAAATCTCCATAATATTCTCAATAATTTGACATTAACAGAGATGTTCCTGCAGCACTAATTGTTTCTACGAATCAGGTTCTTTTTTTGTTTTTTATTCTGTTATTATTTTTATCCACCTCTTGGGTGTTGTAATTGTAATTCATTCAATCCATTGTCGGAATTCATATTTTTTTCTTTTTCATAGCATTCGTATTTTTTTATTTTTTATTTCACATATCGCTGGCCAATTACGTATTAGAGTTTAATATAAAGTACATGTATGTGTAATGATATGAAATATATATTATATTACACGCTTTGTATGATGTAAAATGCTATTAGCTTATTTAGGCTTAGCAGGATTAGCCAAGTCTTACTGTTTATAATATACCTACCTATTATATACAGGAGTGCACACCGTATCCAATTTCATGAAAGATATGAGTTTGTTTTGTCACGTAGGCGCGCCAGGCAGGTAAGTACTGCATTGGACCATGGAATGATTTGACCACAGAATAATAACTAGTATTAGACTTCGACTGGACTTGCAATATGATAGCGGTTGTGTTTATGGGTTGTAGTTCACAAGAATACAATTCTGCATATTATGATAGTATCATGGGAACGAAAGAACTGATGATTATGTGATTCTTGTGGCCACTTGACCCGCTCTGTTGTTTTTGTGTAGGTATTTTCAAAAGGGCTTCGATTCGAGTAAAAGTACGTACTTAATACTCGTACTATTACTTACTCTGTGGTATCAGGTGCCCAATAGTGTTTTTTATCACATGGGAAATGTCTCGGCGTATTTTATGCTAAACCTTACAGAGTATAAACTGTCAGATAGACTATGTTTTTTTCATACTCTTTCGACTAGAGTTTGACACTTGACGGTCATGATGATGTGGTCGATGGTGGTATCACTAAATTATAAACTATCTGCGCCCCGCGGTTTCATCAGCGTGGTGATAGATGATGATAATGGTGATGAACGTATCATATGTGCGTTCCCGGGATATAATCTATGACCTTACCAAATTTGATAACGATCCGTTCAGTCGTTTAGGCGTTATAAGGTAGCAAACAGAGAGACTACGTGGTAATGGTAGCTCAGTGAGAAATTAAAGTTTTATTAAAAAAAGATTGTCTCCGTCTTTCTAGGTATAATAACGTTATAAATAAGTAACAAAGCAAATGAGAATAATTTGCGTAACTGGTATTGAGATACTAGTTACCGTGAAACATGCCAACTTTGCCCCTAACTTTGAGAAATTATTACTACGTATAATAGCTCGATGGCCCCTAAGGAAAACTTTGCCCGAAGAACAATTTATAAGCATATTTTTGATGTGCAAAAATGTCTTAAGGTTATGGACACATTAATTGACTTTGGTGAAAAATAAGTTATATATATGACAATACTAACTATCGTATTTGTTGCTAACTTTGTTCAGTAACTAGTTGGAACTGGTTGCGTGAGGTCCCCCCGTTGAATGAGGGTTCCCGTCTTGCCGTGGCGGGGGGACTCAGTAGCCGTGGCTTGGGTCACCACGATGAAGCTAAGAGGAACTAATGGGCCTGCCAGTGATAGCCGTTAGCTGGCGGGCCCGAGGTGGGACTGCCTATGGGCTTTGCCCTCCAAGTCTATGGGCAACACTGCAACTGAGGCGGGCTGCGGTGTCGTATGGGCGGCACCGCGGCTGAGAGTTAGAGGCCGCGGCGGGAGAGGAGTGCCGGTATTACAGTGAGCCGCTCTCCCTCCCTTCCGCGGCCTTGACGGTGCCGCCACCGTTAGATGGCGGACGCGGTGGGGTCGCAGGGGAAGAGGACTGTCGGTATTGAAAAGCGCCGCTGTCCCTATCCTCTGCGGCCGAAGTAGCAGGCGGTGGAGCTACTCACCTGACCCATCATAGGGGGACTTAGGACGCCCAGACTCGGGGGAATCTGGCGTCCTATTGCGGGTTTGGTCCCCCGAGGCAGTTGCGGCACGCCAAATGTTCTGATGTGCTGCAAGAGAAAAGGTCCCGGCAACGCAGAGCCGCGGCGGGTTCGCGGTCGTGTGCGATATCTGTCCCGCGTTCCCGCCAAAAGTGGCAGTGACGGAACACCGCAGAGTTTTGGTGGGTATGCTGCCCCTCTGGCAGAGACGACTCCCACATGACCACCGTGCTCCCCAGTGGTATCCATTAAGGGTCACTGTGCGTAAAAAAAAAGGTGCGTATTTTTGCGGGCAAAATTTAGTCCAAATTTGAAAGTAAATTCTGCGATATGGCGAGAACACAGGTTATTTTAGTTTATACTTTGTGTTCGTAAATTATTCATTAAGTACATTAATTAGTGTCATTGCGCATGGACTTTTAAAATTAAAGATATGATGATGGGCAAAGTTATCAAGTAATGTTCCGACCTATGGTTGATAACATTGCCCGCCATCAAAAAAAGCTTAGGGTTGGCACATTACGAACGCTTATTTTTTTTTATTATGGCTATTGCAAAGCTTATTAAATTTTTAAACATGTATAAAGTATTTAATTAATAATATTCATAGATAACATTAGTTATTTCGGTCACCCGTCGCCTCAACCAAACGTTTCGCCAGATCCCTAAACAAGTTGGGAGCGGACGGCCCCCATGGGCCTAAAGTTTCGACCCTAACGGCACAAACAGTTATGCATATTCAATACTTACATATAGTTTTTTAGACGTCGATGATTTTTGCAGTTCGCAGAACTACTAGTATTTATTCCGACGTATCGAACTGACGAGCTTCAGTAAACATAGTTATGGTTATAGTCTACCCGTCTAACGTCGAAGTTTTGCGTGGCGCTGTATTGCGCTCGTCACCCCGACGAATTGATATTTGAGCCTCATTCGCCCAGAAATTTCACTTACCCTCTCTCCCTTCACTCTTAACACAGTAATGCATTGCACACTATTGCTTCGCGGCTGAATATCTGCCATTGTGGTGGTGGTGGTACCGAAGATGACAGCTGCCGAGTAGTAGAGTACTTGCATAAAGAGTCTATATAAGTCAGAGTCTAATTATGACTCAATAATAAGTCGGTATCCTCGCTTACGATTCGCATCGTGACGGCGAGGGAATATTCTACTAAGTTTATCAAACAAAATTTTCTTCACGCCGCCGGACTCAACTTAAGACGCCGGACGGTCTAGCTAGGTTGTGCTGACGCGTCATGCCTTGGCCACACCGAGGTTCAACGTCAATGCCCGACATCGCCCTAAACAACGCTCTAACTATTCCGATAATTATCGCGATAAATTGAGTGGCTACACTGGTACCGTGAACGTCAACACCCATTTCATTGCCGATAAAAATGCCAATAATTCAAAATGAACGTCGACGCTGCTACACTATATTTAATGAGTGCCAATTTGTATTATATGAATGTATTTTATCAAATATTGAGTATATGTAATTATTTCCAGGATAAATTGAGTGGCCACTGGAAACGTCAACGCCTATTTCATTGCATTGACTTCAAAGATTTATAATATTTATTTAAATGGTCTCTGTAATAAAATAACCCATTAGGGATTAATTTTTCTTTTTCATTCTTCTAAAGTTCACACGTGCGATCCCTTAGCTATCACGGTGCACACTGACAAACGTTGGTGTGGCCGCTTCAACGCAATAATTCTCGCGTTAAATCTCTTATGATGTGCCTAAAAATACCGCCAGCCGACTTATCGCCCAACTTCAACGGCAATATAAATGCCGTTGTCGAATCATCGCAATTAGGGTTGGCTTCATCTACGGTTAACGTTCAACAACGCGATAATCAACGGCGTTTTTCCTCGGTGTGGCCAAGGCATATAGGTGTGCCAGCGAAATTACAGGAAATTTTTCGACGAAATGTGTCTATTCTAGGCAGAGGTTACCACTTAACAACATTTGGGCCTCGTGCTCGTACCGTCTCAATATAAAATAATACACACAACTAGTTTAAATTTCTATTGCGGGCTTGAATTTTGTTCAACTTCACATAAGGCAACAAAGCCGCGTGTTATGTACCTACGTAACCTTGCTTACCCTCTACAAAAAGCTGATGCAGCGATGCCCACGCACCGCAGCATCGTGGATCACCGAGCACCTTCAGTTGGAATCGATCGCCGAAACCGCTCACACACGACCACGGTAATTCAAAATATTTATCGTGATTAAATAAAATTTTTTAAAAGTGGGTTCTATCTTGAATTCACATAAGTCGTTTTAGGGGTACTCAAAGATATTTTCGATGTGTTTGGCGGTACACGTCATCCTATTGACAAAAAATATTGATTTACCTACTGATTCATATTTGTATGCAACGGCAGATTAGCAATGAATCACTGATTCACCACATATGGGCTTAAAACTGTTGTTGCTATGCGCATTACAAAAAATAATTTCGGCATTCCCGCCGAATGTTGCCGGACCCGAAAGCTTATCCACTTAACAATTGCAAGGAGACCATTTAACCCACTGGCCCCGCTTGGTGGCTTCAAGGCCCTGTGTATGGCCAAACAAAATGATTTAATAATAGGAAAGTGTTTCTACTACGAGTGCGGTACCTATTACTGTTAAGTTGTGTGATACGGTGGATAAACTTTATATACCAACGTAGTTATCTACACCACCAGGTTTTTCTACACCACTCTCGGCGAGCCCAGTAAATTGTGGGCGTCATGGATGGAGTAGGCAGGACATGTACAACCCACCGCTGTAAATCTATTGTAACCATTTTTTGTTTATTCTTTTTGTATCCATCGACGTATGCAGCGTGTCCGCCTTTTATATGTAGACTTTGCCTATGCATATTTTACTATCAAGTTAGTCATTAATACAGTTATGTACCATTGCTGTGCTAAAAATTAAAATACAAGTTAAGGCGCGCTCGTACCCTGATTAAAGAAAAAGCAGAATTTTTAAACGCTTAGTGTAACGAAACAGATCGATAGTATATTATGAAAAAAATACAAAGGTTAGAAAAGGAATAGGAAAAGAGTAATAACCGAATAGAATTCATAAATATAACTCTCAGCAGAAAAAACTCCTGAGTAGGTCCACAAAAATAAACTTTCACGTCCAAACTCTCAGAATAGTCAGCGATAACACTATATTTTTTTAGGTAATACTTAGCCAATGTATAGTACTAAAGTAATAACCAGTTTTTTCAATTGTGTTAGTATAAATCGAAAAGTATAAAGAAAACCTACAAAATTAACGCATTTTCGCATTACATCATCCAATCTAACTAGCGTTTTTCAACCTTACGTTAAAATTGGGGTTGGACCGCGTCTTAAATCGAGGACTTATTTATTTGACCTTCACTATCTAGGTATAATACTGAAATAATTCACGCAGCCGTAAAAGTATTTTCTTTTCTCATAATATGCTACAAAGCAAACATATCTATTGGAATATAGGCATCTAAAGAAACATCAAAGGGAAGCCGGTTACGGTGCGTTTAGAAATTATTTGAATAGATTGCCAAAGTCGGGAGGTATGTTGTTGGTTTTTTTAAGAAATAAGGTAACTGTAATGAGAAGAGACTGCACTCTCAACTTAATAAGGTTAAATTGTTTAATAGTAGCAGGCAATGGTCTTATATTAAAAAAAGGTAGATTCGTTATCTTAGATTAGAACTGACGTGAAGTCAATGTTGTCCCAGCTTTCGCACATACAAGAACGTATTTTGCTGAGGTTCTTAGACGTCATTCCATGACAGATAGCATAATATATTGCCATATTTATACGCGAGTACCTTATCTACTTCTTTATATTATGCAGGGCAATTAGCCCTGCATCAACGTTGTTGCTGACTGATATACCTTACTGGTAACCTTGGTACCTATACCAGTTATATATAGTTAGGCGGGCTTGATATTTCTCAACAATTGTTACGTATTCCTTGCGAATGACGAAGTTGCGGTCTCTTATTGTCTTTGTATTGGGTAAATTAATTAATAGTAAGGCATCTGAATGTTTCTCAATGTTTTTGACATTAAGTTGTGTTAGTTCATTAGTTCAACATGCTCCGTTTATACCAATAATAAGAACAACCTATAACGTAGAGAGTAGTATAGTAGATACATAAAATTGATATGCATGTGTGCGATTTGTCATGATAGAGGGCGTTGACCACTGCTACATTAAAAGGTTTCATAACTTAACACACATGGTAACAAGCAGATGTGCCATATTATATCATAAGAAAGAGATCAATGATTGTAATATGAATTTAAATACCTGTCTAGCTACGTATTCTACTAAGGAATGAAGATATATATATGAGATTAATGTTACACAGAAGTAACATTAATATCATTATAATAGAACCATATATTTTACCCAAGACACACAGTGTTCATTTTAATATTATATTATAACAGGATATAGATGTCCTAGTACTAGGAAAGTATTTTATAGGCACACTATTTCAGGAAACACAGCAAATATTTAAGAGATACTATACATAGACAGGCAGCAGTATTTATAACAAGAAATATAACACGTACCTATTACATTATGTTAAGTAGTTGATTAACATACTTAAGTAGGTACTGAATGTGCAACTGACTTACTTTGCCGCCAAATATACGGAATCAGGTGCTTCGTTAAGAAACATTTCAATTTCAGATGCTGTAAAAAGCTTAGATTTTTGTAATTGATGACCAGATGAGGTTCTTTTTAAAAATGCTACTAATTTAGGATAGGTGTCGATATGTATGTCTTTTTTCATCTTTATTGTTGCTTTTAGCATTGAATACATACTGTATACTTGCTTGATTTCTTGGTCTCGGATAGTTCAATAAAATAGGCCAGCAAAACGTTTTCTGACAAAGTTTTGGCTCCTTTAGCTAGTCGCCTCGTGTTAAACATATCGTACGGTTTCATATACTTCTCGCGTGATGGTTGAGGTCATTTGCGCATTTATAACAGTTTTAGTCAATTCAGTTGGCGTCAAATAAACTTCATCGTTGCTAGAATCACTCACTCATTATAGGTTTTTCACTTGTTTTCAAGTCATCATGTTTTTAACTCAGGTTCTAACAATATGACATAAAAAGAAAATGGCACAAAGTGACAGTGATAGTAAAGCTGCAACCGCAGAGTCAACCGACTCACTTGTATGTTTTTGTAGCAGGCTGAGCTCTACTAGCGAAACCCTGGCTACGCCAATGCTACACAGGTATATATTATGTTTGTTGTATAAAGCTTCTTTAATCGTTTTTTATCAGTTGTTTTATGGCGAATGTTCTGGAGAGCTTATTAATCTTATTCCTTCCTCACCATTCCGTACTACTCGTACCTAGCATTGCATCCATTTACTATTCAAAACTTCTTACCACGAACCAAAAAGTTTGGCAGTTCCTACCTCTGTCATGTAAGTAAATTGTGGAATGCGTGCACTGCCGGCGTAGGTACGTAGCACGTTCCTTGCAGCTATGACCCTGGGTCTTTCAAGCGGGGCGTGAAAAAGTATCTCTAAGCTCAGGGGTGGCGATTAGTTAGCTTACGGCTGCACTAATGGTCAATGCTTCTTGATTCCATCTTCGCTTTCCATCAGGCGAGAGGGAGTTACTTCGATGAACCATTATAAAAAAGGTATAATACAAAGTAGTAATACTGTAAAAGCAATAACCTGTCGTGAAATCGAGAGGCCTATCACGTATTCCAGGGATTTAAGGGCTCTGTCGCCAAGTAACTAAATATAATGGGTGGGTACGTAACGAATATCTGAACTGATCAGTATTTTACATAAAATACTGCAAACACCGAGATGTTTATCAAACATGTTAACCGAACAACAATAACCGTGGTTGGTCGCGGTTATGCTGAGCATCTGATACTAGTATTAAAACCCCCAGTAATAGCCTCCAACCTCCCCTATGGCCATCCCATCGAGAGGCCTATCACGTATTCCAGGGATTTAAGGGCTCTGTCGCCAAGTAACTACTATATGGGTGGGTACGTAACGAGTATCTGAACTGATCAGTATTTTACATAAAATATTGCAAATACCGAGATGTTAATCAAACACGTTAACCGAACAACAATAACCGTGGTTGGTCGCGGTTATGCTGAGCATCTGATACTAGTATTAAAACCCCAGTAGTAGCCTCCAACCTCCCCTATGGCCATCCCGAGCCTCGCTTGACTGGTAAGTCTGATTCTGATCATCACACTCTGTCCGCAGACAGTCCGATAGCATCGGTTACTGAGAATACTGAGTCACATACATGAGAAAATTCTTGTAATGAATGCATGCACTGAGAAATTCCAATATCACTTACTGAATATTGATGTTGCTCAGGCTCGACTACACACCTCAATAATTTTTCTGTTGAATGAAATTCTGTTCAAAACTAACTGGTGGAACTAGAGACATGCCCAAAATGTGTTGAATTTCAGATGGTTTCGTTTTTTTCATGCAACAACTCTTTTATTCTTGTGAAAAAGCTCGAAATCCATACTGTCTTTGTTTGTTGTTTACTTGTTATTCCCTAGAAAGGCTTTGGTTAGATGATCCAATGCTTATAGTTACAAGATATCTCACTCTTTTATGACGTTCAGAAAAAATTGAGCAGGATTAATATCCGTATTATAGTGATTACCTTGATCTCGTACTTATTTAGAACCCCTCCTCAAGCAGAAGTGAACTTTCACCGATTAAGGAATTTTCATTTTATTCTATGATTTTTGAAGCGCTGTCGCTTACTTCCTTCCCTCTATGACGGTTAAACTGAAGTATTAAAGATTTAAATTGGATGCTCGGACGGATCGTCTTGGTGGCCTAGCAGTCATGGCGTCCTACAAAGACTGTCGAAAGACGTGGGTTTGAACACGTCCATTGTGTAAAGTACTAAACTGAAGGATGGATCTAGTATACACTGTAGTTGTTACGGACGCCGAACTAGCTTTAAATTTAGTATAAGATTTGTAAATAAATAAATACATAACGATCTAGGTTAAGAAATTAACATGTATAGAATAAAGATATTAGTGTTAGCGACCTTACGAGAGAGCGAGAGCGTTGGGTCTTCTTCTCACACATCTTCTATGTGTGGGGAAAGGGGGTCAGGGCTGTGCCCTCTTCCCCTAGCATTTCTCCGCCCATGACTATGGGCGGGTCCTTGGTTTTTCGTTGGCTTCTCGGGTTTCACCATACCGGCAGCCGCTGACGTCGGGGCGAGTCAGACACACCGGGTTAGACCCCTAGTGACCCTAGGGGAAGCCCAACGAGCCGATCGGCGACCCGATAGCGACTGCCGGCGGTTCCACCCTCGCTTCTTCAGTCTTCTAATTCTTCGACCTCGTCCATGTGTCGGACGAGGTCGCGTGATGACGGTTTTGGTTTACGTTGGCTTCTGTTTTCCGGTGGGCGAGCGTGCAGGGGCGCTATAACCCTGATGTGGTCATGGGCGGATTGGTCCGCCTTCTCGAACATATTTGTTGCGAGGCGGCTAATAAACTCTTCTAGGGTTTCTTGTTTAAGATCACGAGCGATGGTGGCATTTCTGACACACCTCGGCGCACCAACGATCATCCTCAGGCAGAGATTTTCCTGTGCCTGAAGCTTCTTCTTGACATAGGGCGGCGTGAAGGCATACCACGCCGGGGCTTCGTATGTGAGTCTGGGTCTCAGGTAGGCTTTGTAGATAAGTAACTTCGCCCGGAGTGGTAGCTTCGATCTTAGGATTGGTGAGAGTTTAGCGCGAGCTCCCTTCACCAATCCTATGGTGGCTGTGACGTGCTTCTTAAAGTTCAGGTTTCGATCGATGGTTACGCCGAGGTATTTTACAGTTGGTGTCCAGTCGATGCCGTGTCCCATAAGTTGCAGGTTTGATGGTAGGCGTACTTTCCCCGTGACGATGGCTTGTGTTTTTCTCACGTTGATGGCCATCCGCCACTTGGCCAGCCATTCTGGCAGGGCGTCGAGTGTGGGCTGGAGCTTCTTGACTGCGTACTCTGCGCGGTAGGAGGAGGCGTAAAAGGCTGCATCGTCGTAAAAAGCTTAGATTTTTGTAATTGATGACCAGATGAGGTTCTTTTTAAAAATGCTACTAATTTAGGATAGGTGTCGATATGTATGTCTTTTTTCATCTTTATTGTTGCTTTTAGCATTGAATACATACTGTATACTTGCTTGATTTCTTGGTCTCGGATAGTTCAATAAAATAGGCCAGCAAAACGTTTTCTGACAAAGTTTTGGCTCCTTTAGCTAGTCGCCTCGTGTTAAACATATCGTACGGTTTCATATACTTCTCGCGTGATGGTTGAGGTCATTTGCGCATTTATAACAGTTTTAGTCAATTCAGTTGGCGTCAAATAAACTTCATCGTTGCTAGAATCACTCACTCATTATAGGTTTTTCACTTGTTTTCAAGTCATCATGTTTTTAACTCAGGTTCTAACAATATGACATAAAAAGAAAATGGCACAAAGTGACAGTGATAGTAAAGCTGCAACCGCAGAGTCAACCGACTCACTTGTATGTTTTTGTAGCAGGCTGAGCTCTACTAGCGAAACCCTGGCTACGCCAATGCTACACAGGTATATATTATGTTTGTTGTATAAAGCTTCTTTAATCGTTTTTTATCAGTTGTTTTATGGCGAATGTTCTGGAGAGCTTATTAATCTTATTCCTTCCTCACCATTCCGTACTACTCGTAACTAGCATTGCATCCATTTACTATTCAAAACTTCTTACCACGAACCAAAAAGTTTGGCAGTTCCTACCTCTGTCATGTAAGTAAATTGTGGAATGCGTGCACTGCCGGCGTAGGTACGTAGCACGTTCCTTGCAGCTATGACCCTGGGTCTTTCAAGCGGGGCGTGAAAAAGTATCTCTAAGCTCAGGGGTGGCGATTAGTTAGCTTACGGCTGCACTAATGGTCAATGCTTCTTGATTCCATCTTCGCTTTCCATCAGGCGAGAGGGAGTTACTTCGATGAACCATTATAAAAAAGGTATAATACAAAGTAGTAATACTGTAAAAGCAATAACCTGTCGTGAAATCGAGAGGCCTATCACGTATTCCAGGGATTTAAGGGCTCTGTCGCCAAGTAACTAAATATAATGGGTGGGTACGTAACGAATATCTGAACTGATCAGTATTTTACATAAAATACTGCAAACACCGAGATGTTTATCAAACATGTTAACCGAACAACAATAACCGTGGTTGGTCGCGGTTATGCTGAGCATCTGATACTAGTATTAAAACCCCCAGTAATAGCCTCCAACCTCCCCTATGGCCATCCCATCGAGAGGCCTATCACGTATTCCAGGGATTTAAGGGCTCTGTCGCCAAGTAACTACTATATGGGTGGGTACGTAACGAGTATCTGAACTGATCAGTATTTTACATAAAATATTGCAAATACCGAGATGTTAATCAAACACGTTAACCGAACAACAATAACCGTGGTTGGTCGCGGTTATGCTGAGCATCTGATACTAGTATTAAAACCCCAGTAGTAGCCTCCAACCTCCCCTATGGCCATCCCGAGCCTCGCTTGACTGGTAAGTCTGATTCTGATCATCACACTCTGTCCGCAGACAGTCCGATAGCATCGGTTACTGAGAATACTGAGTCACATACATGAGAAAATTCTTGTAATGAATGCATGCACTGAGAAATTCCAATATCACTTACTGAATATTGATGTTGCTCAGGCTCGACTACACACCTCAATAATTTTTCTGTTGAATGAAATTCTGTTCAAAACTAACTGGTGGAACTAGAGACATGCCCAAAATGTGTTGAATTTCAGATGGTTTCGTTTTTTTCATGCAACAACTCTTTTATTCTTGTGAAAAAGCTCGAAATCCATACTGTCTTTGTTTGTTGTTTACTTGTTATTCCCTAGAAAGGCTTTGGTTAGATGATCCAATGCTTATAGTTACAAGATATCTCACTCTTTTATGACGTTCAGAAAAAATTGAGCAGGATTAATATCCGTATTATAGTGATTACCTTGATCTCGTACTTATTTAGAACCCCTCCTCAAGCAGAAGTGAACTTTCACCGATTAAGGAATTTTCATTTTATTCTATGATTTTTGAAGCGCTGTCGCTTACTTCCTTCCCTCTATGACGGTTAAACTGAAGTATTAAAGATTTAAATTGGATGCTCGGACGGATCGTCTTGGTGGCCTAGCAGTCATGGCGTCCTACAAAGACTGTCGAAAGACGTGGGTTTGAACACGTCCATTGTGTAAAGTACTAAACTGAAGGATGGATCTAGTATACACTGTAGTTGTTACGGACGCCGAACTAGCTTTAAATTTAGTATAAGATTTGTAAATAAATAAATACATAACGATCTAGGTTAAGAAATTAACATGTATAGAATAAAGATATTAGTGTTAGCGACCTTACGAGAGAGCGAGAGCGTTGGGTCTTCTTCTCACACATCTTCTATGTGTGGGGAAAGGGGGTCAGGGCTGTGCCCTCTTCCCCTAGCATTTCTCCGCCCATGACTATGGGCGGGTCCTTGGTTTTTCGTTGGCTTCTCGGGTTTCACCATACCGGCAGCCGCTGACGTCGGGGCGAGTCAGACACACCGGGTTAGACCCCTAGTGACCCTAGGGGAAGCCCAACGAGCCGATCGGCGACCCGATAGCGACTGCCGGCGGTTCCACCCTCGCTTCTTCAGTCTTCTAATTCTTCGACCTCGTCCATGTGTCGGACGAGGTCGCGTGATGACGGTTTTGGTTTACGTTGGCTTCTGTTTTCCGGTGGGCGAGCGTGCAGGGGCGCTATAACCCTGATGTGGTCATGGGCGGATTGGTCCGCCTTCTCGAACATATTTGTTGCGAGGCGGCTAATAAACTCTTCTAGGGTTTCTTGTTTAAGATCACGAGCGATGGTGGCATTTCTGACACACCTCGGCGCACCAACGATCATCCTCAGGCAGAGATTTTCCTGTGCCTGAAGCTTCTTCTTGACATAGGGCGGCGTGAAGGCATACCACGCCGGGGCTTCGTATGTGAGTCTGGGTCTCAGGTAGGCTTTGTAGATAAGTAACTTCGCCCGGAGTGGTAGCTTCGATCTTAGGATTGGTGAGAGTTTAGCGCGAGCTCCCTTCACCAATCCTATGGTGGCTGTGACGTGCTTCTTAAAGTTCAGGTTTCGATCGATGGTTACGCCGAGGTATTTTACAGTTGGTGTCCAGTCGATGCCGTGTCCCATAAGTTGCAGGTTTGATGGTAGGCGTACTTTCCCCGTGACGATGGCTTGTGTTTTTCTCACGTTGATGGCCATCCGCCACTTGGCCAGCCATTCTGGCAGGGCGTCGAGTGTGGGCTGGAGCTTCTTGACCGCGTACTCTGCGCGGTAGGAGGAGGCGTAAAAGGCTGCATCGTCAGCGTACAGGGCCAATCCTGCCTGCCCGATCAGTGGTATGTCGTCGGTATACCAGGAGTATAGGACTGGCGAGAGGCAGCTACCCTGCGGCACACCCGCCATCACGGGTCGCTCCGTAGATTGGCGTCCTCCTACGCGTACTGTGATACTGCGGTCTTTGAGAAATGAGGCTATCACTTTGACGGTTCTCGTCGGTGCAGTGCTCTTCGACAGTTTGTATAGCAGTCCCTCATGACAAACCCTGTCGAAGGCTTTCTCCATATCTAGGAAAATCGCCGCCACCACCTCTTTCTTGTTGTAGCTGGTGGCCATCTCGTTCACAATTTTGGTGATCTGCAGTGTGGTGGAGTGTCCTGGCCTAAACCTGTACTGTTCCATCCGTGGCTTTATGTGCGGTGTCAGATGTGGCAATAGCATTCTCTCAAAGAGCTTTGAGAGGGCGCTGAGTAGCGTGATCGGCCGGTAGCTATCGGGCTTTTTTGGGTCCTTTCCGGGTTTAGGCAGCGTGATGACAGATCCAGTCTTCCATGTCGATGGGAGATGGCCACAGCGCATAATCCTGTTGAAGATTCTAGTGAGTGCGGCGATCGTCTTCGGTGGCAGGTGTTTGATAGCCTCATTTGTAATTTCGTCCAGCCCAGGTGCTTTCTTGTTGGGAAGTTTTGTGATCATTCGCCCTACCCTGCCGGGCGAAAAGATCACAACGTCTTCTTCTGCGTCTTCTGCCGGTAATTCAGCTGAGCTGGAGGCTGATATTGGGTTGAAGTATTCTTCAAGATGAGTTTGGACTTCTTGAACGTGTAGTTGGTCCAGGGCAGGATTCGGTTTAAATTGTTCTTCAAGGTGTTCTGCGAATATCTCTGCCCTGTCCAAGGCTTCGAACTTGAGTAGCCCATCCTTTCCCATCATGGGTCTAATGGGTTCTGGGGTGTTTGCGAGTGAGCGGCAAAGGCGATGAATTGAGGGAATTTCATCGCCAATGTCGTCTATAAGTCTCTCCCACGTCTCTCCTGCGTGTTCGTTTGAACGAACACGCAGGAGAGACGTGGAGAGTTAGAGTTAGTCTAGTAGAACGCGTCAAAACTGCATTGATGCAGTTTTGACGCGTTCTACTAGATCATTTACTTCCCTTTTGAGACGCGGGCAGCGAGTCTGTTGCCACAGCTTCCGTTTATCCCTCTTTTCACTGATGAGGTCCCTGATCCACGACGGGATGGGGTCAGACCTCTTTCTCGTCGTGGAGGTGTGTGATGCTGCTGTGAGAGATTCCTGGATAGCCGTGGTCAGATCTTCCGTTGCCTTTTCAACGTCTTGTGGCGTCTCAATCGGTCGAGTGGTCGTCTTTGAGTGTATGGTTTCTGAGAACGTTTCCCAGTCAATTTTTCTCCTGCGTGTGGGGGCGATCACTCTACTTGGCGGTTCTTCGATAGTAAAAAGTACTGGCCGATGATCGGATGGTAAGTCGGCCAGTACAATTTGAGAAGGTGGCGCTCTTAAGCCTTTGTAGCAGATGAGATCGATGACGTCCCCTCTTCCACTCTGTGCGTAGTGCGTAGGCTCCTCCGGGCCTATTACTTCGTAGCCATGGTCCATCGCATCCTGATATAACCTGCGTCCGTGCGCGTCTATCATGGAGGAGTTCCAGTGCCTGTGTTTAGCGTTGAAGTCGCCGGCGACGACTGTTGGTTCTTCGGTAATCAGTTTCCTCAGTTCGGTTGGATTTAGAACTGTTCCCGGCGGTTTATAGAACGCGAACAGTCTGTGGTTACGGCCGGCGATGTTCACTAACACCCCCAGCGCATGGATGCTGTTGAAGTCCTCTTCCGGTAGCAGCTGATGGACGATCCTGCGATGGACCATGACCGCTAGACCACAGTACACCCGCCCGTCTGGGGTTAATTCGTCCTTCCTGTATACGAAGTAGTTGGGTATCTTAAATTTTTGTCCTTGTCTAAGGTGCGTCTCACTGACCAGCATTATATCAACATCGTGCTCACGGAGGAAGATGGTCAGCCTTCCTTTCTTCCCCGTGAGCGTCTGTGCATTCCAGTGCACGATGTTATTTCTGCGGTTTCGATCCATTTTGGAGGATAGTCATAAGCCCTCTTAGCGTAGCCGTTTCCGCATCCGTGCCGGCTTGAACGGCTTCCAATATGCCCTTCAGTACCTCGATGGTCTGCCCCAGTGAGTCACGTCGTGGGGGGGCTGTGGCAGGCTTCTGTTCCGAGCTGGTCTGAGCCGGTACTGGTTTATCAGCCGGCTTCGCCTTCTTGGCCCTTTTGCGCCTCTTCTGCCCGGTCGTTTTCTGTGGGAGATTTGCTGGCGCCATGAGCGTGGCCGCAGCTGTCTCCTCCACAGTTGCCGGAATGACCGGGGCGGCGCCTCTTCTGTTGTTTATAGTGAGCGCGACCGTTCCCGCCCTTTTGTTCCGCATTTCTTTCTTGAATACGGGACAGGAAGCGTAGTTCGCCGGGTGGGATCCGCCGCAGTTTGCGCACGTTGCGGGCTCCTCTCTGGGTCTTGGGCATTCGTTCGCCATGTGTGGCTCGCCACAACGTACGCATGCCATCACTCTGTGACAGTTGTGAGAGCTGTGGCGGAACTTCTGACACTTGTGGCACTGCGCGGGTCCCTTCTTTCCACGCCATGCCTCTATAATTACGCCCGGCATCATAAGCAACTCCGTAACTTCGTAAATTGCCGGGGTAATGTCTGGTGTTCTCTTGAGTTGGGCGTGGAATATGCATCCCGGACGCCCCTGTCTTGCTGCAATCTTCTTGACGTATTCCGGGGTAAATCCCTTTTCCTCAAGGGCCTCCCGGATTTCGTCTACGGACGTGTCTGCCGGTAGCCCACGGATGGCTACCTTTAGGCTCCGCTCGGCCGGCAGCGAGTAGGAGAACCAACTTATGTTCTCCTCTCTTTCTAACTGCGTTAGATATGACTGGATGACTCTGTATTCGGCTTCATCCGTGAGCGTGAACCGGATACCCTGTCCATACGGGCGTCCATTCGGCGGTTTCCCAAGTTTATCCGCTATGATCTTGAAGTGTCGTGTCCAATTGTCAATTTTCTCGACGACCAATGGCGGATATCTAGGCCCTTTGTTGGTGGGCGGCGCTTGTGCGGCTTGGGCGGCCATACTGGGCGGGGGCAGAGCCTGTTGGGCGGCTTGCGCCTTGGGTGTGGGCGGGGCCAATTGGGCGGCCTTCGGTGTGGTGAGGCGGGGGGTAACTTGAGTTATCTCCCCTCTCTCTCTTGCCTCTCCCTCTCTCATTTGCCGCACCGTTCTAGCATCTTTGCCTTGTTTAGGTTGCTCGGTGACCTTACCGCTAGGTGCGGTAGTCACTTTTGCGTAGTCGGTGGACACCTGCGCAAACGATTTTTTCGGTCGCTGCGGCTTCGGTGTTTCTGTTGCGGATTCTTCCATGGGACTAGGGCGCTGTGCCACTTTCTTAGGAGGGCTGTTCGACAGCAAACGCGTTGCGTTGGGTCTTCTTCTCACACATCTTCCATGTGTGGGGAAAGGGAGTCAGGGCTGTGCCCTCTTCCCCTGGCATTTCTCCGCCCATGACTATGGGCGGGTCCTTAGATGTTCGTTGGCTTCTCGGGTTTCACCATACCGGCAGCCGCTGACGTCGGGGCAAGTCAGACACACCGGGTTAGACCCCTAGTGGCCCTAGGGGAAGCCCAGCGAGCCGATCGGCGACCCGATGGCGACTACCGGCGGTTCCACCCTCGCTTCTTCATTGTTCCAATTCTTCGACCTCGTCCATGTGTCGGACGAGGTCGCGTGAAGACGGTTTTTGCTTGCGGCTTCCGTGTTCCGGTGGGCGAGCGTGCAGGGGCGCTATCCCCCTGATGTGGTCATGGGCGGATTGGTCCGCCTTCTCGAACATATTTGTTGCGAGGCGGCTAATAAATTCATCTAGGGTTTCTTGTTTAAGATCACGAGCGATGGTGGCATTTCTGACACACCTCGGCGCACCAACGATCATCCTCAGGCAGAGATTTTCCTGTGCCTGAAGCTTCTTCTTGACATAGGGCGGCGTGAAGGCATACCACGCCGGGGCTGCGTATGTGAGTCTGGGTCTCAGGTAGGCTTTGTAGATAAGTAACTTCGCCCGGAGTGGTAGCTTCGATCTTAGGATTGGTGAGTGTTTAGCGCGAGCTCCCTTCACCAATCCTATGGTGGCTGTGACGTGCTTCTTAAAGTTCAGGTTTCGATCGATGGTTACGCCGAGGTATTTTACAGTTGGTGTCCAGTCGATGCCGTGTCCCATTAGTTGCAGGTTTGATGGTAGGCGTACTTTCCCCGTGACGATGGCTTGTGTTTTTCTCACGTTGATGGCCATCCGCCACTTGGCCAGCCATTCTGGCAGGGCGTCGAGTGTGGGCTGGAGCTTCTTGACCGCGTACTCTGCGCGGTAGGAGGAGGCGTAAAAGGCTGCATCGTCAGCGTACAGGGCCAGTCCTGCCTGCCCGATCAGTGGTATGTCGTCGGTATACCAGGAGTATAGGACTGGCGAGAGGCAGCTACCCTGCGGCACACCCGCCATCACGGGTCGCTCCGTAGATTGGCGTCCTCCTACGCGTACTGTGATACTGCGGTCTTTGAGAAATGAGGCTATCACTTTGACGGTTCTCGTCGGTGCAGTGCTCTTCGACAGTTTGTATAGCAGTCCCTCATGACATACCCTGTCGAAGGCTTTCTCCATATCTAGGAAAATCGCCGCCACCACCTCTTTCTTGTTGTAGCTGGTGGCCATCTCGTTCACAATTTTGGTGATCTGCAGTGTGGTGGAGTGTCCTGGCCTAAACCTGTACTGTTCCATCCGTGGCTTTATGTGCGGTGTTAGATGTGGCAATAGCATTCTCTCAAAGAGCTTTGAGAGGGCGCTGAGTAGCGTGATCGGCCGGTAGCTATCGGGCTTTTTTGGGTCCTTTCCGGGTTTAGGCAGCGTGATGACAGATCCAGTCTTCCATGTCGATGGGAGATGGCCACAGCGCATAATCCCGTTGAAGATTCTAGTGAGTGCGGCGATCGTCTTCGGTGGCAGGTGTTTGATAGCCTCATTTGTAATTTCGTCCAGCCCAGGTGCTTTCTTGTTGGGAAGTTTTGTGATCATTCGCCCTACCCTGCCGGGCGAAAAGATCACAACGTCTTCTTCTGCGTCTTCTGCTGGTAATTCAGCTGAGCTGGAGGCTGATGTTGGGTTGAAGTATTCTTCAAGATGAGTTTGGACTTCTTGAACGTGTAGTTGGTCCAGGGTAGGATTCGGTTTAAATTGTTCTTCAAGGTGTTCTGCGAATTCGACAGCGAACGCGATCTTACGCGTACACGTTTCGTAGCGTCGTCTAACACTTCTATTGGGCTTGACAGTTTTCGGCGTCTGGGTCGTACCGTCTGGGTGCATACTGCCGGTGGCAGGGTTATTATTGATTTGGCTGCGAACTCCAGCGCCGTTCTGTCGTCGACGGAGAGGTCCGAGCCTTCTAATTCGGCTTCGGCTAGGCGCAGATATAATGCCATCCACTGTAGCATTCCCTGCGAGAGGGCCCCAGCTTCAATAAGCCTCGCGAGTGTGAGGATATCACGCTCGATTTGTCCTCTCGGAGACAATGCTTCCGTCGATGGTGTCGGTCCGGTGTTCGTTCCCCTAGGTGGGGTAGCGCGATCCGAACTGCTCGGGCAGCTGTCGGCGTCCTGGTCCTCAAAAGGACCTTGGCGGCCGTGAGATGGGCCTGGGTTACCGTGACTTTCGTCACCTACGGTTACGTGGCTCTTAAAAGAGCTTTTTTGCGTCGGGGGGGTGGTTAGGCCCCCTGTCGGCGGGTGGTGGCCCTTAGAAGGGACTTTTTTAGGCTTGCCGCAGTCCATGGGCGGCTGGTTGGGTGTACCTTGCGCGAGTACTGGAGCGAGTATTACGCAAGCATAATACTCACTCCGGCGTTCGTGGGGCAAGCTATCCCCTCCGCAGCCGTGGCCACGGGTGCGATCGCTTAATAATTTCTTTAAGAAATCGTAAGTGATTCGCAATGTTTACTGGTCGATGGTTACTCCGAGCGCAGTGAAACAGGTACAGGCAATCCGAGAGAGCGAGATAGGCTAGGAAAGAGAATATGTAGGTGCTCTCCTTACAGTAAGGATCCATCTATAAAGGGTTTAATTAGAGAGAGACAGAAAAGTTAGTGCTGTCTCTTTTCCTATTGTCTACATTTTGTATATAAACAGCGCCGATCGGGCAAAAATTGTTCGAGATGATTGTTCCGAGGACCAAGTTCGACGTGAATTCGCCACCATATGATTTCATTCAGGTTCCTCAGGAAAATCTCCTGAGTTCAGTGCGTGCGACAGGTGTTCGGTTGGGTGGGAGATCGTTCTCCGCAGTAGCGTTGAGACGCCCCCCACACTTCCCTCACCCCTCTGCCGCAACTCGGAGGTTTTCCAAGACACCGTTGTCTTGGCTGTGTTAAGGTTGCTCAGTAGGTCCGCTTCGGCGTGATCCTCCCACCGTGCCTCACCCCCGCACATCGAGACTTCGTGCTCGGAAGTCAGCGCTTACCAACCGCTAACGTAAGCACAGCGCTTGATTGTAGGGCAGATTCTGACTTGGGGTTTTGTAGCAAAACCTCAGTTTAGAATCAACTTGACTATATTAAATTTAAAAAATAATTGCGACTTCACGTGTACACTAGTTGCGAGGCTTCCGTGAGCGGTTACCTTACTGGGATTTCGCCTGGTTGGGGACGCACCGCCTCTAGGGAGTCCGTAACTAGTATTACGGAACTAGTATCACCAAATTTCATCAACACCGTTCAACACCATAATCGCTCTTCAAGCGAAAGTGGATCATTATGGCTGATGGGGATGGGCCGCCGCCTCGCAAGGGGCCCGACCCTCCCAAATACTTACGCCGCGCATCAGCGTCTTGAACTGACAATAGTGTAGGGTTAGACAATTCAAGCAGAAGTCAAACTGCTTGCGTGACTGGTAAGGGTTCGGGTGTTAGGACGAACCCGACCACACGTAAGTCGTTTGACAAAGCCGAAACGAGTGGTAAAGGACTCGTTCCGAAGGGGGATGTACCCCCCACCCGGAAGGAAACCGACACCACAGTTCGGACATCACCAACACATAGATCAGGTAGCACACGCATACCTAGATCTCAAATTACAGTAGTACCACCAAGCCAATCGAAGGCCTCCGACCTAGGGCTCGTACTTGGCGGACCTGAGTGTCCTGCGCAAGACGAAACCGCACGGAAGCCTCCGGGCAGAGGCGCCCAAAAGAAGAGGCGCGACTCCTCTGATGAGGACCTAGGGGGTGATGATAAGAGATTAAAGCAAAAGCTGTCCATAACAACCGACAAGTCAACAACAGAACCGCAACCGTCAACTTCTGGCGTTGCGAGTAAAATTCAAAGAAGCAGCCGAAGTACTTCTTCGAGCTCAGCTGATTCATCCAAAGCTGGTCAATCATCAACATCAGACGATAAGCCAGCTAACATCACTGCCGATTCAGAGTCTGACACGACAAACAAGAACTGCCAACATCATACGAACTCGACATCTTATGCGGCGATAGAATCTGTCCCTATGGACGCAGCTCCTATGCCGTCACCTCCATCACCAACGCCAGAAGTAGCACTATCATACGCAGCGATGATGGCGTCACAACCTGCCACAAGAACCAACACGCCTACCCAGACGGGTCAAGCTGTAGCACCTAACCAAGCCGCTACGCACGTTACGACCGCTACGACCGTTGGACAAACCGCAACAACTACCCCAGCCCAGAAAGGCCTCCCACCCATCATGATCGAGGCGCTGCCGGACTGGGTAGCAATATTTGCTCAGCTAAAGACCAAGCTTGGCCATGCACTAAGCGTAAAGCCTATAGGTACAGGGTTTCGCTTCGCGTGCAGATCGGTAGACGAATTTAGGGCAGTCCAACGCGCCCTAACCGAAGCCGCGGAGAAGGACCGCAGAGTGTCATGGCACTGCTACGCCCTTGCTGAAGAACTGCCGCTGAAGGTAGCAATTAAAGGATTGGCTTATGGCATCAATCCTGCTGACATAAAAATGGAGCTAGAGGCGAAGGGCTTTAACTCCAGATACATAAAAGAGATTCTCCCAAGAAGGGGCAGTAAAGGTGGGCCGACCTACTATGCCCTTCTGGAAAGATTGAACGACATAGAAAAAAAGGAGCTCTATTCTATTAATGAGCTCCTTAATATACCAAATGTGAGAATAGAAGGATGGGCACCAAGAGCCGGTACGGTACCTCAGTGCCATCGCTGCCAGATGTTTGGTCACGCATCTGGAGGTTGCCATCGCCCACCTCGCTGCGTCAAGTGTGCAGAAGAACACTTCGCAGCGGACTGCAATAAAGATCCCAATGCCCCACCGAAGTGCACAAATTGCAAAGGTAAGCACGTGGCCAGCAGTAGAAAGTGTCCCCACTACCTGAGGGAGGCAAGGAGAAGGGGAATAAGGGTGCAGGGACCCTTTCCAAGAGTTGATGGACAAAACCAGAGACAACAACATAACAACCAACAGCCCCAACAACAACAACATCAAGACCAACAAATAAACCTTAATCAACAAGAGGTACAGAGCAGGCAAAGACCACCTCTAAGCCAAGCCAGGCAATCAAGACCTCGTCCAACAACATCCGAGCAACAACAACGGCAACAACAGCAACAACAACAATCACAACAACAACAAATACCACTAGCGAGGGCGGGAACTCAAGCTAGATCCCGCTACGAGTGCGCCCCACCCGCGCCGGGATCTGAAGAGCACTACCGCATGCCACAAAGTGTGTTGTGGCCACCACTACCATTACCACTACCGTTGCATCCTACAACATTGGCCCCAGCAGCAAATTTACCCACCATCAGAGGCGAATCGCTGCCGCAAAAGAGGCGAAGAAGAAGAAGAAAACCGCGTGCTCGAACTCAGTCGACCAAGAGGACTGAAGGCCACCCAACTGCGGCATCCACACCCTTACCAACTACAACATCAGCAGCACCACCACACCAGATGGACGAGGAGCGTCGGCGCCCCTTGCCAGCGTTCAGACCCATCCAGGTGGAACGAAGTGGTGCGCCAATAGGTACTCTACTCCGGTGCACCCTGAACCGGTAAGAATAGAAAGAATGCCTGCTGGTATGGCACAAAACGAAGAACAAGCGAGGCAAACAGCCCAACGACAACATCAACAATATGCTTACTACCAACAGCAACAAAATCAACAGGAGCAAAGACAAGACCCCAGAGCTCACCAATTTCAACACCAAAGAGGAGGGACCTATCAACCCCCCTTCTACAATCAAGAAGGACAGATGCCTCCTCCTCAAGCATATTTACCAGCGGGCAGCGCCGGGAACCCCTTGTTTATAATATTGGGGGTCCTGACGGAACTGCTCGTCTCCATGGCCGCAGGAGGAGACCTCCAAGAAGCGGCTAGGAGAGGCCTATCATTCCTATCCCGGGTTCAGTATGGATGTTAGCCTTCGCATTCTATACTGGAACCCGGGAGGGATCTCGGGGAAGACCAGGGAGCTACGTGCACTCGCTCAGTCGCAGGATATCCATATTATCCTCCTGGGCGAGACGAAGTTAAAACCGGAAAAAGACCTCAAGATCGCCAATTACTTCGTTTACAGAAGAGACTGCATCTCACCAATCGGCCTAGCGTATAGAGGCACAGCTGCACTGGTTAGGAGAGATGTAGTCCACGATGAATTGGCGCATCCACAATTGCAAGAACTCGTAGCGAATGGGATTGTGATCAAAACCTCCCAAGGCGAAATGAACATCTATGCTGCATGTAGACCACCTAAACGTCATTTGATAGCGTCAGATTACGGCGGGATATTTAATGGCCTTCTCCCGTCTGTGCTCATTGGCGATATGAATGCAAAGCATACAGCCTGGGGGTCCCGCTTAATAAACGAAGCGGGCAAAAGGCTGTACAAAGCTGCAGAAGACCTTAACTTTGAAGTGTTGGGACCTGATGAACCCACACACATTCCAACAGATCACAATCACCTCCCGGATGTACTAGACGTGGCAGCATACCGGGGTGTGAAAGGTGTAGTAAAGGTTGAGGTACTATATGATTTAGACCAACCTCACCTACCCATTCTGGTCACCATCGGTACGACCATCAGTCCCAGAGTACGGGTGCCAACTACCAGGACTGAGTGGCAGACTTACACGGAGAAACTGAAGGACATGGCAATAGGCCCAGTCAGGACAGCAGTCGAAGTGGAAGCTGAGGCAATAGCAATCACAGATGCTATGAAGGCTGCCAAAGAAAGCGCAACATCTGCTAAACCAGCACCACACAGAAGGGATGAGATGCCACTCGCCCTTCAACGGGACATACAACAAAAAAGATTCCTAAGGAAGTGCTGGGCTAGAACCAGATGCCCAGCACTGAAGTCTAGGTTAAATCTCATCACTAACAAAGTAGCTGAAGCGGTGGAGGTTTGGCGTGGCGCCACTTGGGAAAAGACGATCGACCAAGCAGGCGAACATCTACCAAGCCTCCATCAGTTAAACAAGAGACTGACCTCCACACCACAGCCTATATACCCATTGTGGAACAAGGATGGCGTGAGGAAGTACGGCCCAAAGGAGAGAGCCGAAATACTCGCGGACCACCTTGAACACCAGTTTACTCCGAATCCTGTAAGTCAAGAAGCATCCGTCGAAACCATCGCTCACCTAATGACAGTGTTAGAGAGAGTGAGAGAGTTCCGGAATCAGCCTTCTGAGCCACTAAAAGGAGACGACTTCATTTCGCCCGCTGAAATCGCCAAAGCGGTAAGGCGGCTGCCTAGAAGGAAGGCAGGGCCACGATGACCTACCTATAATGGCTATACACCAGGGAAACAAGCTCAGTTTGTAACGGAACAGGCTCTGGATGAGGATTCCGTCACGATTCACAAATATAGAGACATTTAAAAAGTATCTTGGTATGAACAAATATTGATGAAATTTAGGCAATCAAAAGTAGAAGATTTATATGTTAGGTCGGGTATTTCTTATAGCAAGATTATACATACTAAAAATGATAAGCAGCATATAATATTTAAGCTACCAAGATATTCGATGTAGCAAACATTTAAATCGATTGCTCAAACAGTATTGATAAGTGATTTCAAGGAAAATGAAATGTTATAATTCTTTAAATACATAAAAGATTTAAGCAAAATTAATACAATTACCATGAAATAAGTACCATTGATATTTTAGCCATACAAAGGTGTGGTGACGACTCGCTACGATCTCCTTGTAGGTAATACATACTCCAAGCTGTACATAAAGAGTTTCTTTAACATTTACTTTTTTGTTTGACACTTTCAAATTTAAAATTAGATGATGTTTTTATGACAGCGATTCGGACAGGGTTTTTTTATGTAGATTGATTATATTTAGGTGGACAACACACGTGTATCATTTAAATTACGAGAGAGAAACACTTTCTCCAGTGCTAGTAACAGTGGCAAGGATCACAGCTGGAGTTCGCTGCCAGTATCTAGGTACGCATCGGTGTTCCCTCCGGTGTCCTCATTGGTGACCCCGACGTGATGATGAAAATGAGTTAGTGCTGTAGATGCCAAAAAGAAGGTATGAATTTTGCTATTCAAATATAATGGTGCTTCCTGCATCGGCTTGATCGTGATCGAATATGGAATACTACGCGCGAGTTCTATATATTGAGTCAGGAACGTATCTGTGAAATGATCGAAATATATCGAAGATTATTGCTCGGAATGTTTCCTGAAATGACATCGACCAATTTTCGCTGCGACTAAGGCTAGTGATACATCGACGTTTTAATGCCTACCATTCGGCAGTTATTCTAGCAATATTTTATTAATGTGAGGAACACATTTTTGTTACGCGTCCGAGTATTTGAGTTTGGGTTAGACTGTCTACCCTGATCCTAGCATGAAAATGCGGTAATAAATTATAAAAATTGAATTATTTGCTGAAAGTATCAAATGATAAAATATTTAGAATCAAATGATAATTCGTAATGATAAATATTAATATTAAGAAGAGATAAATAAGATTATAACCGCTTATAGACGCAAACTCTATATTTGGAAAACTACCAAACGGACTTAGTAAGGCCTTACTAATTTTGGGGTAAATAGAAGAGGTTCTTGGCATGATGGAGAACATTTGTGTCACAGTAAAGAGCAGCTCTTAATCCAGCATTCGAGTTGTAAGCCTTGAACATGCCAAGAATCCTACTTCCTAAATCATAATAAATCTAGAATTCTACGGCAAATCTAAAAAAAAACAAACTATTTACTTACAATATGAAAATTAATAAAATATATTATATCTTTAAATTGTAGAGATATCTATCAATAATTTACTCGGCAAAGTTAAGCTAACTATTATAATAATCATCATAATAAATATATGGCTGCTAGTATTGAGCTAACCAATACAACAAAGATTCTGCTAATACTTAAGTATTTAAAATAATTGCTTTTCCTACAATGGTTCAATAGATGGCATGTCATGTAAAACACTAGTAATCTAAGTATAGCAATCTCGTATTAAAAGGAGATTTATGTATGTGGTAAATCTTATCAAACTTGGTCAAGCAATGCAGCACCTTGAGAATTCTTGTAAACCACAAACAAGGGTCTAGAGATTTCTCTAAGTCACTGATATTATTTCCCATATATTGCTGTCAGTAAACAAGTAAATGATTAAACTTGAACAATTGAACTATTCAGGGAATAGTGGCTGATAATATTTATCTAAAGGAATTGGATAATCAGCGTAGTAGTTACTGATCACAAAAGATTTCTAAAGCGCATATAAAGTGTATTTTTACTTTAATTTTACATTTATTTCCTAGCAGTTTTCATAAACGAAACAAATAGTACATATTATAGAGACACTTAGTCTGCAAGAGATTATATCAATTTTATCAACAGCTAAATGCTCATAGCAATAAACATAAATCTATAAAGAAAGCTAGTTATATAATTAACAGATTTATAACTGTTATTAATAATAACGAAAATCATGCGTATATCTGATATTATTTAATGGAGTTGTTTATATATTATTTCACTAATCAAAACTGATTTATCATATTTAACAGATAGTTTTGCAAGCTAATAATTATATAGTAAAACTTGCAAATATCCTACTGTTTCTATGTTCTATGGTCAAATAACATAGACCTTAAATTCAGAAACTTATATTGATGATTAATATCTTCCACAATTAGAAGTCAAATCAAGTACATAAGCTAGAAATCTAGGATCGGCTCAGTCAGTCAGTCTGTAAGAACTAAGTATTTGCAATCTAGTATGTTCATCGCAATTTTTCGTTATCAGCTAGCAGTTCAGTAATGTAGTAGTAGGTTATCCATCGTAATATCAGAATACCTAGGCGTTGCTTTTGGTTTCTCTAGGCACCTATAGTTTTGAATAGTTTTCTCTGTTTCAATTCTTTCCGAAAAGAGCAAGGTTACAGCAGCGGTACACAGTGTTAGGGTCCTCCTAGACTAGACGATCATTGGACAAAACGAATATTAGAATAAAAGTAAAAAAAGGGGGGGGGGGTTGTTACAATTTGGTAGTGCCGTTACCAGGATTGGAATAACGTTACTACGGAAGTTTTACTAGGAAATCTAGGAATTAGTTGCGGTCAACCGCACAATTTGTTGGCGTGAAATGGATAGGATTTTATTGAAACAGAGATGCTATTGCAATAGGTGATTTTTAAAGGGCTAAATGGGTAGGCAACGGATACTATGATAAGGTGATGAGTTGTTGTTCTAGGCTACAGTAGTAGATTTCTACAATAAACTAAGAAATAAATAAGCCGGATATGCAATTTTAGGAATATTACTAAAATACTGATTACTACGAAGCGCTTAAATGATATTTAAGGAAAGATGAGTTGTATGAAAGTTTCATGTATGTAAAGTCTGCAACTACCTTTATCATTTACGTGTACCCCATAGTCGATCTCTAGAATCCAGAAGTACACTTATCATTCGAAAGGCAGATTGCGTGTTGTGTTTACGACTAGGATACTCTCCTGGAAGCACACGGTAAATAGTCAGTATCGAACTCTACTCAAAGTGACCCGAAGGTTTTAAGAACACTTTTAGTATCGAACGACTTATGAAACTCACTTGGGAGCCAAGAATTGCGTTATAGAGTACTGAAAGAGTTCTTGTATAGTGTTAGGAAAGGAAGAGAGTTTCTAACATGTTGAAAGTGCCGTCGCTGCATTTGCATCACAAGGATTACATTTGTAACCAGCAAAATACAGCGCAGATCGTGGACATGTCTGTATATAATCGGTGTTTGTTATGTTCGGAAGTATTAAGAATATAAAAATGTGTGAATATTAATAAATGGCTTACCTTTTTGTTCGATGAAATTTATGGTAATTAAATGATAGTAAAAATCTACATACGTAATTACTTCTATTGCATTTGCGAAGGAAATAAATAGGATTACAATAAAATGTAAAGTTGCGCAACTTTAATTGAGCGATGATAAGTCTTGTTAGAAGTTTTGTTGAAATATGTTTAGTCGTAACATTGGGGGGTTGAATTTCCCATTCAGATGCTTAGCGTTGTGAAAATTCTTATAGACAAGTCAGATGGTTGTATAGTTATTCGTAAAGGTTAAATAAATCAACGTTATGCAGATTTAATAGACAAACATAGTAAGCGCCGAATTTAAGTATAATAAACCAATATTATAGCTAGGTAGTGATGAGTCTTCGGAATGAAGCTGGTAAAGTTTGACAATGTAGGCAGGCTGAAGAGGAGCGCCGGATTTCAGAAGCTTTGGGGCGAAGCGGCTGGTCAAGTAGTGCGTCTTGACGAGATCTGCAAATACAATAGGGAAAATTAGGGAATGGTGAGCAAAGCCGGGTTATCTATCTAAATTAAAAATAATGGAAAAAAACAAACATTATGTAAATCAAAGTGAATAAGGAAACTTTTATTTAGGGCACAATAATAATTGTTTGGATGTTAATAGTTATGTATGTATTTATGTTCTTATGTAACATAATTGACATGTAAGTAGTACGCGCAAAGTATATACACAACCATAAATTTTAAATCTGAACTCGGTATACATCGTCAATTTCGGTCGTTGAATACTAGTAGACTATATACTATATACTAGTAGAACTATATTAGAGTTTAGGGCAATATAAAAAAAACCGGTTCCATGCCATGAAAATCGTAGGAATTGTGGAACTCATTTAATCAAGTGAGAGGTTATTACAGAACAACAGACAAATATACAAACGTTCATTTTATATATTACTAGTTGCGGTCGCGGATGTACCCGCATGGAGATAGCTGATGATGGTGGTGATGATAAAAAGTTATCTATGCGTAAATCTAGTATCATCTATTTTTATACCAAATCTCATCAAGATTAGTCCAGCCAGGACTGATGTAATAAACATTCATTCAGACATACCAGCATTTGCGTTTATAATACTAGTACCTAGGTACCTTGTTAGGATAATGATGATAATGATGAGGAAGAGTATTTTATAATATGTAAATTCAAAGCTACATCTACTTTCGTAACAATTTTCATCAAAATTGGCGCAGCTGTTTAAGAGGGATGGTGAAGCAAACATTCATTCTTACGTACAAACGTCGTGTTTGTAATATTAGTACCTAGAAAATATTTTTAGGATACTAAATAAATATCGAAACTTACATACCTACCAATCAATGATGAGCGGGTTATGTGAGCTGTAGAGCTTGTCAGGTTTCACTGTGATCTATAACAACACCACAGTCGGCAGGCAGGGATCTAGAATTCATGGAAAACTATAAAATATACATAGACATAAAACGTAAATTACGTAAAAAGTAAAATATAGAATCAGTTGTTTCATCAATAATCTAAAACTAACCAAAGGTTCTATATGGGGCGCGTAGAAATATGAAAAAATCAATTGTAGCTTTGTTCACAGAAATTAGGTACACGATCTTAAAATTGCTATTGAATAAATAAACAAAGGAAGCAAAATAAATATTTTAGCAATAATAAAATCAATCAAAATGACATGACAATCAACATTTAGGTTACCTAGGCTACAGAACTTTACAGAAAGGTAAACACAAAAGAGTTCTTTCTAAAAGCAAAGAAACTTTTTGATTATGGCACTGAGAGCTTGCTGTCAAAGTGTAAAGAGAATATAAACACTACGTTTTACTATAGTATCACGTAAAGAAGAGTTCCGGAGATTAATGCCTAGGTATTTTATAGATGTTTATTGGAATCTATATAAAAGGGAGGTGTTTATCGTATATGATGGGTATGCAACTAGGAAATCAATATTGAGTCATGTTGCTTGGATTAATTGTTTGCCTGCAAAGAGTTTGACGACATAGCTAGATAATGTAATATGAAAAGTTCAGTTGTAACAAAATACGATAAGTATGTACATAATACACTGGTAATTTCTATGTAGGTATAATCTGTAGGAAGTATGTAGATATGAACAGGGAAAAAGGATGTTTGGTTGGAGCAAAGCAGAGATGAACAAGTCTAGATAACACTATACATACATACCTTGCCAGATAGCTGGAGTGTAGTTTCGTAGGAATATGTGCACCTATGTATATAACAATATGTAGGTATAAATAGTTGTTGAATATCAATCGGAGTTGTTGGGTGAATGTATCGTGCATGCGCTGCCTACATTTGTTCGCAAGTTTTAGCCGTGAACCCGTCATGGACACTGCAAAGATAAAGGTAAATTAATGCAACGATAAATAGAGTTACGGGGAAAGATATAATAAGAGCGAACGTGCATAGAATTTACGAAAATCATATTTTTGACGTGAACTGTGTTTCCTTTATTTTGACAGCGACATATTTAACTATCTGTCATAAGCACATACGTGTATATCCAAAGAGTTCGTAACAAATAGAAATCATGTTCAAGGTTTAATATACCTAGCTATAATTTAAATGCTAAAGTTATATATTATATTATTATTATTATTATATAATAAACGGTATGATTAGGTATAAGATGGAATAAGAACTTACCTGTGGTCAACAAATGTCCATAGCTCTTTGAGATTTTGTGATCCTTTGTAGATATTTGAGGTTTATATTTTATTTAGGGAACAAAAAAAGGAAGTATTAAAAGACAATCAAAGAAATTCAGGGTCGCTATATAGAAGGGAAATTCGGGTAGAGGTCGTAATAAAAATTTTTACTTAAAAGTTTAGTTGTTGTAATGCGACCGAAAAGTGGTTGTAAAATAGCACGGAGCGTCTTTGTTAAGACTTAAAATTTCGTATAACAATCGTAGTGGGATACTTTGAGAGATATCTTTCAGTAATGCGTTACAAAGACATTGGCAGATATAGTGTAGTTATGATAATGACGTGATGAATATAAATTTTATTCAAAATCAAACACATTATCACACATGACAAAGTTTAAGGATTTCTGTACATTAATAGCCGTGACGCATACATTAGTGCAGGGTTATTCGAGGACCGGAAAAACAGTCTTGTTGATTTTTGCTTTGAAATTCATGAAAGATGTAGCTAGGGAAATGACATGGAGATTTGGAGAAATTTGAGTAACCACGCAGTGACAGCACAGCGTACACATGATCTCGTAATAGCAAATATGTGGATAGAGAAATAGAAATAGAAAAGATCTTCGGAATATTACAAATCAATTGAAAAATAAAATTTAATCTGCAATTCACTAATTGATTACTTGCAAGTAACCAAGGTTTGATGCAAATGGATTACGAAGGTTGTAGAAGATGGGGGTTGGAAATTACAAAGATAAATGGAAATAAACACAACTATGTTCTTTTGCTTGTACTCGTACATTTGAAATTAAATTAAATATAAATTCCGTTTAGAGTCCTCAATTTATTAGGTACTTAACTATCACTATAACTTTTAGTTATAGACCGTTATCAATCTAGTCATATTTCAGCAAACGACGAGCATAGAAATATTCGAAATATCTTGTTTTTTTCATTTGTTGGGATTTGGGGTTATAGAAATATAAACAAATTACCCTTTTATATCCTTGTAATAATCTAATTAATAAATAAATTAATCCTAGTAAAGGCTTGCGAAAATTTAATAGATAGGTATTACATCTATATCTTTCAAATCGATAATTTTCAGGGAAAAAAATATTGGGTAGAAAATTACATTATTACTCAGTATACCTACATCGCAAGTTCAAGTTACGGGATACCACTAGTTTACTAGTTCTTCTGAGACCTAAACCTATTAAAACCTTTTATTACCTAAACCTATTATTAGTCCTCATCTATTGTTTGAGTATTCTAATTCACGGCGTGTCGTTAGTTTGGTTGATAGATAACTATAGTCCGAAGAAAGGGGAAAATGGGGAAAGCTGAGCACAGGGGTGTGTTGGACTGTTTATTATATTGTAGTGACTATGGAGCTGTTAGTATTAGAGTGTTATTATTGATTAGCGTAATAAATTGTAATTTATGGATTACATTAAAGAAAAGACCAAATAGTTATCGGTAGTAGAGATCAGGAAATGGAATAAAAAAGAGAGAGACATTCGTGTGTTTGACGTTTGCGTATAATATTGACAACAAGCGATAGGTGGCGTTAATAAAAGCAAAAGGAAAGGTAAATAGAATATTGTTTATGTTTATAGGGCGTTTCCCTGCTAACTAAATAAACAGTCGTAACGAGTTTCATTTTATAGTTATGAGTAGCATGTAGAGGAAGAAGTTATAGGGCTATTGTAGGTATATCTTGTTGGAATGAAGTATCTATAATTGACAGATTACCTTCATAATTAGTCGGGTTTAATTTGTATCGAACAGGAAAGGGGTGATGCAATTGTTCATGGAAAGGAATAATGTCAGAAATTTAGGAAGGTACCTATCATAGGGATACATTATTAATAACCTAGTTTCAAAACCGAAAATCAAAAGTTATAGCAGAAGGAAAATACTGTGCAGCTATTTCTAGAGTCACGTTTTTGAGCAGTTACCTTTGAGTAAATATTTTGGTACATATATAACTAAAAAAAATTATGTAAGGAGGTACATAGTTATGTAGACCACAATGGAAATGACATAAAAACATGTTTGGAGGATTGCGGTAGACAATACATGTAAAAGCGAATGATTTGGTTAGAGTTAGGTATGTCGAGTTGTTATTTTATTCAGACTGATCTACTGAGCTGATTTTGAAGATGTTCTGTGCGCCAATGAAGATTATTGATAGAAAGACACAATGTTGTTTTAGGTGAATGCGTCGGTTAAATAAGTTATAGAAAGGATTTGTAAAAGCGGGATTGTTATTGTTGATATATAATAATATAAGATATAATAGTAATCAGATAGTTTAGAGTTTAATAAAAATCGGTTTCAGGTATTGATTTATAATTAAACAATATTTAACATTATTATTGCAAAATGATTATGTAATAAAAAGTCGTGCATTTTGCAACTGTGAAATTGAATGAATTAAGTTTAGACAGAATAACAAATACAAGGTAAAAAAAAATAATGATAATATTAGGAATCACAATTTTAAGGATTCTCTTCAAATGAAGTAGATACATGGAAAGCGTTAGGAAAATCAAAAAAATAAAATAAAAATACCAAGGTACAGCAATATTTAATAAAACTTTATTACAATATTTAATAAAACTTTATTATAATTAAACAAAGATGTTACAATCATTTAATAAAGAGCGGGCGTAGACCTCATCAGGGCGGGGTTTGTTACAGCTTTTCCTATTTTATTTATGACATAGGGTTTTTAAAAAAAATATGATAATGTAAAGGGGCATTTTATAGAAATAAAAGTCTGAAATTTCAATTGATAAAAACTATTAATCGTGAGTATTCGTAGACACCAGACAAAAGGGTTGAAGGTTTATTTAGGCAGTATGCAGGGCAATGTAAGAGAAGAGAGATTTAAGTTATGATAAAGTGATGAGAAGAGATGGAAGAACTAATGGCGCCAGGGAGAGATGCGTGTGACAGAGTTAGTATTGAATTTTATTGAGGGCCTCTATGAATCGACAATACCGACTGGAGTCGATTTGTTAAGTTTTGTTTTCAGACAAACACACACTATTCAACGAATGATTTATGGAGTACAAATTGGAGATAGGTTTAGGTCAGAAGACACCACATCAGTATTTACAACTGAATTATTCCATAAAGAGTTCGTACTTTACAGGTAGCCAATGTTTAGCCATTACACTTACATTCACCGAGTTATTAGGCGGTTGCTTGTTTGGTTTGATTTGAAGAGGGATGTATCAGCCATGGAGAATTATTGCTTGTTAGCTATTAACGAGATCTGGAGTAATAAAGGGTGGCGTAGGTTCTACTCCACATACTCGATCCCAAACGAAAAATTGGTTTGGGTGGTAGCACGTATGCTGAATTATTCGAATTGACTAGGTGCACAATTTGGCACAATACTAGTTCCCTTTCGTTATTTCAGATTGTCCTTGTGAGAAGTCATTTTTACTCATGGAGGAGACATTGAGATCGGATATATCAACCCTTACAGTAAATTTATTTTTAACTCGGTCTTTTAAATACACTCCACTAGTGAGTTCACGTACTCATATCCTTGTTTGAAAACGAATTTTAACAAATTAGAATAAGCACACGTTCAGTTTGGTATGACTATATTTGTGAAGTTGAATATATGGAGAATGGGAAAATTTCCTTCGGTAAATTATGAGAACCTGCGTAAATTTTGGGGGTTGGCTGTAACGGAACAGGCTCTGGATGAGGATTCCGTCACGATTCACAAATATAGAGACATTTAAAAAGTATCTTGGTATGAACAAATATTGATGAAATTTAGGCAATCAAAAGTAGAAGATTTATATGTTAGGTCGGGTATTTCTTATAGCAAGATTATACATACTAAAAATGATAAGCAGCATATAATATTTAAGCTACCAAGATATTCGATGTAGCAAACATTTAAATCGATTGCTCAAACAGTATTGATAAGTGATTTCAAGGAAAATGAAATGTTATAATTCTTTAAATACATAAAAGATTTAAGCAAAATTAATACAATTACCATGAAATAAGTACCATTGATATTTTAGCCATACAAAGGTGTGGTGACGACTCGCTACGATCTCCTTGTAGGTAATACATACTCCAAGCTGTACATAAAGAGTTTCTTTAACATTTACTTTTTTGTTTGACACTTTCAAATTTAAAATTAGATGATGTTTTTATGACAGCGATTCGGACAGGGTTTTTTTATGTAGATTGATTATATTTAGGTGGACAACACACGTGTATCATTTAAATTACGAGAGAGAAACACTTTCTCCAGTGCTAGTAACAGTGGCAAGGATCACAGCTGGAGTTCGCTGCCAGTATCTAGGTACGCATCGGTGTTCCCTCCGGTGTCCTCATTGGTGACCCCGACGTGATGATGAAAATGAGTTAGTGCTGTAGATGCCAAAAAGAAGGTATGAATTTTGCTATTCAAATATAATGGTGCTTCCTGCATCGGCTTGATCGTGATCGAATATGGAATACTACGCGCGAGTTCTATATATTGAGTCAGGAACGTATCTGTGAAATGATCGAAATATATCGAAGATTATTGCTCGGAATGTTTCCTGAAATGACATCGACCAATTTTCGCTGCGACTAAGGCTAGTGATACATCGACGTTTTAATGCCTACCATTCGGCAGTTATTCTAGCAATATTTTATTAATGTGAGGAACACATTTTTGTTACGCGTCCGAGTATTTGAGTTTGGGTTAGACTGTCTACCCTGATCCTAGCATGAAAATGCGGTAATAAATTATAAAAATTGAATTATTTGCTGAAAGTATCAAATGATAAAATATTTAGAATCAAATGATAATTCGTAATGATAAATATTAATATTAAGAAGAGATAAATAAGATTATAACCGCTTATAGACGCAAACTCTATATTTGGAAAACTACCAAACGGACTTAGTAAGGCCTTACTAATTTTGGGGTAAATAGAAGAGGTTCTTGGCATGATGGAGAACATTTGTGTCACAGTAAAGAGCAGCTCTTAATCCAGCATTCGAGTTGTAAGCCTTGAACATGCCAAGAATCCTACTTCCTAAATCATAATAAATCTAGAATTCTACGGCAAATCTAAAAAAAAACAAACTATTTACTTACAATATGAAAATTAATAAAATATATTATATCTTTAAATTGTAGAGATATCTATCAATAATTTACTCGGCAAAGTTAAGCTAACTATTATAATAATCATCATAATAAATATATGGCTGCTAGTATTGAGCTAACCAATACAACAAAGATTCTGCTAATACTTAAGTATTTAAAATAATTGCTTTTCCTACAATGGTTCAATAGATGGCATGTCATGTAAAACACTAGTAATCTAAGTATAGCAATCTCGTATTAAAAGGAGATTTATGTATGTGGTAAATCTTATCAAACTTGGTCAAGCAATGCAGCACCTTGAGAATTCTTGTAAACCACAAACAAGGGTCTAGAGATTTCTCTAAGTCACTGATATTATTTCCCATATATTGCTGTCAGTAAACAAGTAAATGATTAAACTTGAACAATTGAACTATTCAGGGAATAGTGGCTGATAATATTTATCTAAAGGAATTGGATAATCAGCGTAGTAGTTACTGATCACAAAAGATTTCTAAAGCGCATATAAAGTGTATTTTTACTTTAATTTTACATTTATTTCCTAGCAGTTTTCATAAACGAAACAAATAGTACATATTATAGAGACACTTAGTCTGCAAGAGATTATATCAATTTTATCAACAGCTAAATGCTCATAGCAATAAACATAAATCTATAAAGAAAGCTAGTTATATAATTAACAGATTTATAACTGTTATTAATAATAACGAAAATCATGCGTATATCTGATATTATTTAATGGAGTTGTTTATATATTATTTCACTAATCAAAACTGATTTATCATATTTAACAGATAGTTTTGCAAGCTAATAATTATATAGTAAAACTTGCAAATATCCTACTGTTTCTATGTTCTATGGTCAAATAACATAGACCTTAAATTCAGAAACTTATATTGATGATTAATATCTTCCACAATTAGAAGTCAAATCAAGTACATAAGCTAGAAATCTAGGATCGGCTCAGTCAGTCAGTCTGTAAGAACTAAGTATTTGCAATCTAGTATGTTCATCGCAATTTTTCGTTATCAGCTAGCAGTTCAGTAATGTAGTAGTAGGTTATCCATCGTAATATCAGAATACCTAGGCGTTGCTTTTGGTTTCTCTAGGCACCTATAGTTTTGAATAGTTTTCTCTGTTTCAATTCTTTCCGAAAAGAGCAAGGTTACAGCAGCGGTACACAGTGTTAGGGTCCTCCTAGACTAGACGATCATTGGACAAAACGAATATTAGAATAAAAGTAAAAAAAGGGGGGGGGGGGGGTTGTTACAAGTTGGAACACATCAGGAAGTTTGCGCTCACGAAGTTCATGAATCCCTCCTAACCGTAGTGCAAGCCCAGCCTAGTTTTAATATTTCTGATGTTTCGAAGGAGATGCAATCCAAAACTTGCACAGAAAGTCCCATAGTTCAAAGTCAACCAATTAGTGAATTTCCTCATGGAAACATGTGTGTGAACGAAATTGAGACCTCACAGTGGAAAGTGGCAAGTAAGAGGCATCGCTCCAGTGCTCCTGTTGGTGTTATGAGAGGAGCAGCTGCACCAGGCACTACTAAGCTAGAGGCTGCTGACCGCTACCGACTTCTTCATTTATACTACGTCAAAGTCGGTACCACTGAAGACCAAGTCCAAGCCCATTTAAACTCCATAAATAAAAACAGTTCGTATAAAGTTGTGGCTCTTAAGGCCAGAGGGAACTATGCCTCGTTTAAGTTAGAAGTCCCCTCCAAGTTGGCGGATGTTATAATGTCACCTAATAACTGGGCCGAAGATATTTGCATCAAACCATGGCGGCAGTCCTTTCGTCCGAAAACCAAGGAAAACCAAGGCTAAAACTAAAAGTATAAATCTGTACTATCAGAACGTCAGAGGCCTGAGGAGTAAAACAGTAACTCTCTATAATAATGTCTTGTCAGACAGTTATGACATCTTTGCTCTTACGGAGACATTTCTGAATAGTTCAGTGTTAGATGGTGAGCTTTTCCCCCCGGAATATGTGGTGCTGCGCAAGGACCGCGCGAATGATGCTGGTTGGGGTGGAGTTTTGCTGGCTGTACGCAATCATTACACGTCGAAATTAGTCACAGATATTGATGGCTTAACGGACAACATGGAAATATTATTTGTAAAAGTTTCTGACAAAATTGTAAATTTTTTAGTCTGTGTAGTGTACATACGTCCTAGCTGCACCGATAGCCAATATTTAAATGTTCTCAAGTGTATAGAAAATGTTGTATGTAGATATTCGACACTTCTTGATATATTGATTGTGGGCGATTTTAACTTAAATTCGTGCAGCGCCAGTGTTAAGTTCCAGTTCGATTTGTTCACAGATTTTTGTAAGCTGTATCAGCACAACAATATTTTTAATCAATATGGCGGCATGTTGGATCTCGTGCTGTCAAACCTTATATCAAACAGTGTGAAGGTATCTTACGATGTGGTACCGCTAGTTAAAGTTGACGCATACCACCCCCCGTTTCAAGTAACAATTTCTTTGCCACGTGGTGCTGCGATTCTTCATACTTCTTCTGAGATACCTTTTATAACTAATACAAACACCTATGCCCCTGACTGGAATTTTAGGAAAGCTGATTTTTACTCTCTGTACGCCAAGTTATTCTCTACCGATTGGACTGATGTGCTTGTAGAGCAAGATGTAGACTCTGCCACAGATATTTTTTATGATATTTTGAACAACACAGTGAGCAATCACGTGCCACTTAGGAGATATAGTAACTTCCCATGGCGTCGGCAGTATCCACCATGGTTTACCTTCGAAATTATAAATAAGCTAAAAACTAAGCATTTCCATTTGTGTAAATATAAGGAACTGGGCCTGCAGTTCAATCGAGAAGTATTTAAGTACTACAGAAGCCATATCAAGGAACTTATACATGAAGCGTTTAACCGGCATATTAAGTCTGTAGGTAGTAATATTAGGCGTGATCCCGCTCAATTTTGGAAGTACGTTAGAGAGAAGCGAAATAGCGGTACGTTAAATGAATATACGTTAGATGGGAGAACACTGGTAGGTCCGGAAGCAGCTTCTGCTTTTGCCGAACACTTCAGATCTAGCTTCCTAAGCAATGCACCATTGCTCGATGCTGAAGCGGCGGGGCGAGCCTACCCTTGTGCTGGAGATTCGCGGCTCGTCACCTTAGACAACATCACTGTAGTGGATATTCGACGTGCTATTCGCCGCTTAAGAGTATCTGCGGCAGCTGGTCCAGATGCCATACCACCGTGTGTGGTAAAAGATTGTTCATCATCGTTTGAAGTACCACTCCTGCATCTCTTTAATCTATCTCTCAGAAAGTCTTACTATCCTGACAGGTGGAAATTGTCTAGGGTTACACCAGTACCTAAACTTCGGTCATCGACAGATATAGCTACCCATAGGCCTATTGCCATTTTACCTGTGTTTGCTAAATTGTTCGAGTCTATTATAAACTACTATGTTACTCGCCAGTTTGAATCTAGTTATCATGATTCGCAGCATGGTTTTCGCGTCGCTCGCTCTACAAATACGAATCTTATCACCTTTGTAGATAGCGTATCCATGCACATGGATAGCAGACATCAGGTTGACGCCGTCTTCCTTGACTTTAAGCGTGCGTTCGATTTGGTTGACAATGACGTACTCTTGTTCAAATTGTCTACTTTGGGAATCTCCCCTAAACTTCTAAAGTTTTTGGCTCATTACTTGAGTAACAGGCGCCAATATGTACAGCTAAACAAGTATAGATCTCATGAGTTTTTCACAAGATCAGGAGTTAGCCAGGGCAGTACCCTTGGTCCAACACTTTTTCTTGCTATGATAAATGACCTACCAACAGTACTCAGCACAGCCCAGTGTTTAATGTTCGCAGACGATGTAAAAATCTATAGACCCGTGAGTGACCCTGCCGACGGTATTGAGCTTCAGCGCGACGTTGAGTCGTTAGAGCGATGGAGTCGATTAAATAGGCTTTCCTTTAATGTCTCGAAATGCATGGTGGTCTCCTTTACCAGATCTCGAACGCCTCTGACCCTACAATACACATTAGAAGGGTCCAAACTGGGAAGAGTGAAGTCTATCCGAGATCTGGGACTTATCCTCGATAACCAGCTAGATTTCCAAGAGCATATTGTGTCAATTTGTAAAGAAGCAAACAAAATATTAGGTTTTATAATGAGAACAGCCTCGCAATTCCAAGATGTTAATATAGCAATCATGCTCTTTAATGCCTTCGTTCGCAGTAAATTGGAGTTTGGTGCGATTGTCTGGGACCCGAGCGAGAATATGTACAGTCTGATGATTGAGAGACTGCAGCGCAAATTCGCCAGATACATCTACAAACGAATGTATGGATACTACCCATACCTTTATCCATCCCTTTTTGTCTCAGGGTTGATTGGAATGGAAACATTGGAGTACAGGCGTAAATTACTTCTAGTCATACATTACTGCCAGATACTGCGCAATAGGGTAAATAATCCAACCGTGTTGGGTACTATAGGTTTATTTGTTCCAAATAACTACATTCGCGTCGGGAGTCGACGTTACCATCAGCTGTTCTCATATCCCGTCTCACGCACCATGCATGCAAGAAACGCGCCCACCCGCAGGCTTTTGTTAATTTTTAATCAATTTATCCACGAGTTCCAGCACGTCGACATATTTAATGACAGTTTGAGAACTATTGTATGTAATCTTAGTTTATTTTTAACCAATTATTTTAGATAGTTAGCGCTTTGGTGCATATACTGTAAGCTTACTATTTAATAAACAAATAAATAAATAAATAAATAAATAAACACCAATTACCGAGGAAAGGTATAGTAGCATTATCATCGCTCTACAATGGAATACTGAGGACAGGCCATTTCCCGGATTCCTGGAAAAGAGTAAAGATGATAATGTTACCGAAACCTGGGAAGGACCGAAGAAGGGCTGATGCGTATCGTCCGATCTCACTCCTGCCCCATCTGGCCAAGCTGTTCGAACGGTTGATATTACGAAGAATAAGACCGTATATCAAACCCAGAGACGAGCAGTTTGGTTTCAGGAGTTATCACTCGACCACCCTTCAGCTGATAAGAGTATTACACCATCTGGCAAACGAGATGAATTGCAGAAGGCACACGGTGGCAGTATTTCTAGATGTGGAGAAGGCCTTCGACAGAGTGTGGCACGAAGGTCTTCTCTATAAATTGATCTGCACGGAGATGCCCAGACAATTTATCAACATCTTAGCGTCCTTCCTGTGTAACAGGTCTTTTTATGTCGCAGTGGAGGACAAACAATCAGGAACCAAAAAGATCGAAGCAGGGGTGCCGCAAGGCAGCTGTCTATCACCGAACCTGTACGCGTTGTACACTGATAACATCCCTACCCTGGCCGACCGTGTCCCAGTAGGGGAAAGGGATGTCATGCTTGCACTGTTTGCCGATGACAGCGCGTATATGGCAACATCAATCAGTACAATAGGAGCTGCCTCGAAGATGCAGAAAATCCTAAACTTACTTCCGGAGTGGCTAGACAAGTGGAGGATGGTGGTCAACGTGGGGAAGACTGCCGCTCTACTTGTCAGCAAGAAAACCAAATACCCGCCTCAACTAAAACTCCAAGGACTTGACATTGAATGGAAGAGTTCATGTCGGTACCTTGGAGTAGAAATCGATAAGAGACTAACAATGAAAGATCAAGTGCAGCACGCGGTTCGTTCGGCAAGAACAGCCAGAGCTCTGCTCCGACCCGTGCTAGCATCTAACCTGCAACTTCGAACCAGACTGGGTATATATAAGACGTACATACGGTCAAGGTTGACCTATGCCGCCCCAGCCTGGTACCATCTGTGCTCCAACACCAACAAGGATAAGCTTCAAAATCAACAGAATATCGCCTTGCGTATCGCCGTAGGGGCAGGGCGCTACGTAAGGAACAATACGATAGCCAAAGACCTCAAAATGGAAACCGTGGAGGAGTTTGTGATCCGACTGGCCCGTAAAACGTACGATAAGGCAGATAACGGACCACACTCGCACCTCCACGGGATAGCACCTTTACACGCCAGACCCCCGGACGTGCCAAAGAGTTGGCACGCACTGCCCCGTGAACTCCTGATATCTGATGATACAGAGACTCCGGAGGCAAGTGACGCGCCAAACTGAAACTGAAAATAAAGAAAACATAATTGATAAAATGAAAAAATACAACTTGATAAGAACACAACTAGTGTAAAACATACCCTGCGCAGAGAGTTGTCTACTACAACCTGCGCAGAGGTTGAGTTACCGAGGGGTAGATGCCCCTCGTGGTTCTGCAGGAGCAAGGAGCGAGAGCTCGAGGCTCCAACCAGCCAGAGAAAAGGCTGAAGACATCACGATCCGATCCAAAAATTGTGAGGACCAAGTTCGACGTGAATTCGCCACCATACGATTTCATTCAGGTTCCTCAGGAAAATCTCCTGAGTTCAGTGCGTGTAGTTGGTGTTAGGTTGGGTGGGAGATCGTTCTCCGCAGTAGCGTTGAGACGCCCTCCACACTTCCCTCACCGCTCCCCCGCAATTCGGAGATTTTCCAAGAAATCGTTGTTTTTCAGTGTACGGTTGCATAGTGGTTGTAGGTCTGCTCCGGCGTGATCTCCCACGTGCCTCTTCCGAACACTAACGAACTTCGCTCCCGAAACTGAAGCGTCGCAGCATCCGGTACGACCCACGCTTCAACTTTAAGGAGTGATACTGGCTAAGGGTTTGTGTCAAACCTCAGTGCAGTATCAATTTATTTTTATTTTTATTTTTATTTTACTAGGAAAACAAACGGCTGCTTAGATTATAATAATGTAAACAATGAAGTAAACAACAATTTAGCCTGTATATCTGATAAAATACACCTCCCTGAGGCACTCGCTAGTTGCACAAGCATCACGAGTGTACTCAAAGGGTATAGTACATATACATTTACAATCTTTGTTTTGACATACATAACACATATCGCTGTCCTATGATGAGAAGAGGTTGCGGCAAAAAACCTCTGCCACGGGTACTACTGATCTTAAGATCAAACACTGCCTGTATTTGATCTTAAGATCAGTATCGGACATGATCTTAAGATGTCTTCATGATCTGCAGTAGTCTTAGCGTATGTTAACATGCCGTTTGAATATCGGTGGCATCTTAAACTACTCTAAGGTAAAATATTATAGTATATTCACCGTGTGTGGTCGCTCATTGAATTATATGGTGAGCGATATGTGTGATCTGCTCTAAGATAATTTATATTTTATAGTATCTCCATCGTGTGTGATGGGCTTAACAAACATACGGACAGATGAATGTCAATTTGGCCAGTTAAAGCAAAGACGCTTCGCTAGCTCAATCAAATAGCCCTGCGGATTAAATTTGACACATCGCCCGCTTCCCTGCCGGTCATTACGACAGTGTGAACAAGGCTTTAAAGGTGGTATATATCAAGAAATCCGATCGAACCTTGTTATGCTCGTGTAAAGTAATCCGTGGTCAAGGTTAGGCAGGAAACCTAACACAAGCGTGGTGACGTCACTGAGGCTATTAAAAACTCACTTCACGTTCATGCTCGACTAAAGAGTCAGTCGGAAAGAGTATTTATATATTATATGTGTACAGATCAGTATAAAAAAGTAAAAAAATACAACATAAAAGGCATCGACCGCTTAAATTTCAACTTTGTAATCGCAGCGGTTTGGGTTTTACGTTAGTGAATCAGTCAGTCATAGAAAAAATAATTTTATACACGTATACACTAGCACCTTTTTCATTATTTAAGTAAATTATCAAAGTAGTACCTATACATTAGTACAACACATTGTCATGCATTATTAGCGTACGTTCCGATGTGGTCTGTTTCCCACACCCCTTGGACAACCTCTTTCTGTATCATGATCGCCTGGTACTATTCCCACCAAGTTGACCCAGCTTCGTTAGCTTGCTTTATGGGATACGAAGCCACAGAAATACATTGAATTCACCCCCTTAGGAGTGGCATTTCAAAAAACTCTGCCTTACTGGACGCTTACAACATAAAAGGCACCAACTATCAAAATGTCAAGTTTGTGTTTGTTTTGTAGCACCAACGCGGTATATTATGATACAAGTGAACTACCCCCGCACCATTAGCGCAGCCCTCGACCAGCCGCGCGCACCATCCAAAACAGTCAACATTGTCGTCATCGGAGGGCGAACCTGCCAACATCACGGCTGACTCCGATGATTACAGCGACGTAGAGCCGAATATGCTCCGACGTGCCAACACCGACTCGACCTCGTACGCAGCGATCGAGGCGGTACCTATGGATGCGGCACCGATGCCATCACCACCTACCGCACCGGCTGAAGCAGCGCGCTCATACGCAGCGACGCTAGCTTCGCCGGCAACTTCTAGGCCTGTCTCCCCCGTGTTGAGTCAGGCACCTGCAACAACAACCGACGCTTTACCAAAGGGTTACCCGCCGATCATTATAGAGTCGCTGCCGGAATGGGTAAACATCTTTGACGAATTAAAGCGCAAATTAGGACACCCACTAAGTGTGAAGCCCATAGGCAAGGGTTTCCGCTTCGCGTGTAGAACAAGTGACGAGTTTAGGGCGGTGCAGCGCGCCCTGACCGAAGCAGCAGCAGTTGACAAGCGGGTCTCATGGCACTGTTACGCGGTCGCCGCCGACCTGCCCACCAAGATCGCCATAAAGGGCCTCCCCTATGGTGTAGATCCATCAATTATCGTCGCGGAACTCGAGGCAAAGGGCTTCGCGACTAAATACGTCAAAGAAATCCTGCCGAGAAGGGGCAGTAAAGGAGGGCCTACATATTACGTCCTCCTAGATAGACTCAACAACGATGAGAAAAAGAGACTCTACGGAATAACGGAACTTTTAAACATCCCGAACATCCGCCTTGAAGGGTGGGTACCGCGTGCCGGTACGGTCCCACAGTGCCATCGGTGTCAGATGTTCGGGCACGCGTCGGGAGGGTGTCATCGCCCCCCGCGATGTGTTAAGTGCGCGGGTGAACATTTCGCGTCGGAGTGTGACCGTGACACCAGTCAACCGCCTAAGTGTGCAAACTGCAAAGGCAGGCACGTTGCCTGTAGTCGCACGTGTCCTCATTACCTACGGGAGGCCCGGAGGAGGGGGTTAAAGGTCCAGGGACCTTTCCCTAGAGTAGCCCCCCAAGGCCCCGTCAACCAACATCAGCGCGCGCAGGTGGTGCGCGCGCCACGAACGTATCAACAATCAACCCGGCAGCAAAAGCCAATAGTGGTAGCGCCTCGTGCGGTAATCGAACCGGCACGCACTGAGAGCGCACCACTACGCCAACCAGTACAACATCCAACACCTTCGATAGCGCCCGCAGCCAACCTCCCTACGGGTAGAGACGAACCGCTGCCGCGACGAAGGCGTCGGAAGCGAACGCGGCGCAGCCGCGGTAAAAAGCAGGATGAAGGCGAACCCAAGGCGGCCTCAACACCTATACCGCCCGCGGCGGCGAACTCCAAAACAACACCAACAGAGCCGACAGAGGGCGTGCGCGGGCATCATACGCCTGCGTTCGTACCCCCACAAGTCGAACGAAGACAGTCGGCTCTCCATCAGCAACAACAGCACATCCAACAGCAACAACAACAGCAACATGAAGCTAAAAGTCACCCTGCGCATCCGGCGGTGGCCGCAACAGTACCTGTGCCTAGGCGCGGGCAACAGACCCAACAATATGAACCAGAGGTCGGTCAAGAGAATCCATGGATAGCAATCCTGAGAATACTGACCGACCTACTCCTGACCTTAGCCGCAGGCGGCGACCTGAGAGAAGCAGCCGGAAGAGGACTTGCGGCGCTAGCCCGGGTCAAGTTTGGCTGCTAAGATGTAAACAAACATGAGTACATACAATAGGCAAAGAGTGCCTATAACACCAAGTGAGACGGCAACATAGAAAGAGCGAGATAAAACACACACAAGCGAAAAATACCTACAGGCGACTAATACCTACAGGCGAGATACATACGAACACCGAGAATTGAATCGAAGAAAGAAAGGCACGCTTGAGCCCCCGTGAGTTGATGGCTAGCAAGAGCCACCTCCGGGAGGTACAGCGTGCCATACCAGATTGTACAGCGCAGCCTTTATGCGCGTACAATATCTGCGTAGTTTTGTATCGACAGGCATGCTACGTAGACAACTGAGATACCGGGGGGTAGTGGCCCCCCGAGGCGCAGCAGGGGTAAGGAGCGGAAGCTCGACACCTCCACCAGCCCCGCAGGGGTTGAAGATATCACGATTCCAAAAATTGTAGTATCGTTTTGACCACTGGAAGAGCAACACTCAAGAATAAAAGTGTTTACGAACCGAAGGAATTTTACTGAACACCCAAGCATACAGTCCACTACAGTAGTCATAGGGTTGGATGATAATGGTTATTGTATACAATCTCATTAAGTTTCACAACTAACTAGATAAATAATAGTAAATTATGCACCGAGGGAGTAAATCAGTGTCTTACGTCATGGGCGGTATATTGAACCCTGAGTGTAACGACACCCTTGTCGATTAAGATTTAATTGTAGTAAGGGAGTTATGTAGAGTCCTGGGTGAAGCGAGGGGTTAAAGCCGCCCAAGACGAAGACAGGCTTTATCTTCGAGGTGCATACTCTACTTTTCATACCTACTGCGAGTCAATAAAAACTCAGAGCTTTAAAATAGCAGTTTTTTAGTTAAAAGTTAAACACTTTAATAGTTAATATTCAAATTGGACACATTTGTGCCATAATAGAAGGACAGAGTACTAATATCTTTGGAAGGAACATTTTATGAAAAACACTGTTTTAGACTTTCGCGGTTGTTCTCTAAGTTATAATTAGTACTCACAAGATGTAAACCATGGTTTAGTAGCTTTTGGAGCAACCAATATGCATTTACATGCATCACGTTGAAAATAATAATATATTATGAAAGTTAATTAACACCAAACACCATATCGCAGTTCAACCAATATATAGTATTATCTTCTAGACTTCAACTATGACCTTGAATGCGCTGAGAGGGGCCGTGCGTAACCCATAGCAACGCAGCGCACAACAATCGTGCGTTCGTTTAGCAATAAGGGCATTCATTGGTGGCGTTGCTATTGTTGGCTCTTTTGTTAAAGCGTTCGTCAAGCTCAGTTTTGGTGGTAAAATAACTCTTTTTTTGCTTTTCAATTACTGAATAAAAAATCCATAAACGACATTTTCACCCATATATTCCCAATTCGAACACCCTTTTGAGCATTTTTAGCGTTATTTTCGCCAACTTAGGGCTATTCGAACGCACTACTTATAGTTAAACCATTTTGCGCCTTTTTTCTTTTTTTTCTGTATGCTGTCTGCGCACTAAGAGTATTCCTACAACTAACGATCCAAATCCAAATCACTTTACTCCCCAGGGAGTTTCATACAACTTTACAGCCCCGTGTATGTAATGCCTTGCTTTACGGAGAGATTGCGTGACATGTAATAGAACATTTTCGAGCAGATGGTATAAAAAATATATTAAATAAACGGTCACGCCTTCATATACCCCACGCACATAGCATGAGTCACGGCGGACATGGACACGGCACAAACATGCAAAAACAAACATTTTGGCTCATCACCCTTCTGCTCAGTCCCACTTTCGATCCGTGGCCGTTGCATTTGCCCCGACTGATTCAATCCCGTCCTGAGATCGAAACTGAGACCCCTCTTCCTCACAGGATCACTAAAAACTAGGCTAACGATGAATGTTATTATTTATTCTCTGCTAACAGGCCACCAGAAGAAACTTTTAGATTTAATCTAATAGATTAAATCTAAAAGTTTCGTCTGGCATTCAGATATGCCTAGTACCTCAATGATGCTCTATACCAATAGCAAAGACCATGAATAAACTGAATCTTAGAGATGTAAATAACCAAGTCCTCGAGTTTTGACGCTATTATTTCTTCTGTGGATAGTAAAGCTTTATAAGTTGGCTTACTAAGTACTGAAATCACATTTAATGAGTTTAGGGTCTTAGACACCCATATACCTACACAGAGTACACAGGTTTGAGCTACAGCGACCAACTGTAGTTAAGTGAGAAGCTGGAACATCCATGCATGGTTGTGCCCTGTTGACATATTATTCCAATATGATGACATATTCATCTTTTTTATTTCAACTAGTATTAAATGCTCTTTGATTTCAACTTCGGAAACGCTTCATGACCGTTGTAATTTTCCAAAATATAAGAGAAAGTCTGCCATCTCATTTCACTAGTTCTGGTTTTTTTATTTCTGCTCGAGTTGAGCTTTCATCTTGTTCTCAATAGAACTCAACTCTCAACAGAAAAGATAAGTATGTCCTTCGTCCTCTAATTAGTGATATGAATTAGACTGCGCTGCTAGCATTACAAGTTGTCGCATATGATCCTGACGTAAAATATGAATCGAGTGGATTACAACAGTCATTTTACTTTCGTCAATGTTAAACGATGTGTTTATTGACTCACTTTTTCTTCCTCTCCTCAATTTTCGCACCTTTTCTGTTTTACATTTCTTTGCAGAATTTGAAAAATCAACAAACCAAGAGATATTTGTATGCCGATAGAAACGTTGTAACTTCAACTTCACTTCATAGATAAATCAAAAATTTTGTTAAGGAAAACTCATACGTTCCGTTACATTTATTTCGTAGATACTAGTTTAGGTAAATCACTTAAATTTCCTTGATATTTTAAGGTATTTATAGCCTGCTACCAAGCTAGAATTTATATGCGATTATTTATCCGGATTGTCGTTTAGGAATTATGTATTGTTTCATACTTTCTCTTTATTTATTTTTTAACTTTAAGTACATGTAAAAAGTATGGATGAGTAAATAGGATCGTTTTGAATGAATAGTAATGAAAATGAATGAACAAAATATCTTATCTGTGGGAAAACTCGAGACTATGTGATCTTTCGATAGTTCGGCGACCATAGTACGGATGTTTCTCAGACCAGTCTAAACCAAAAGTTTCCATAGATCGAGACTTAGTAAACTGAGGTTTAAACCTTCAACCATAATAAGACGGGAAATGTTTATAATTTTAATCATAATTCATTTGATATTTACAAGTAAAATCATGCTAGGGCTGAATAGGTTTTAATCAGTTACTTGTAGTAGTTTCAATCCTCCTCTCTAACATGTGGGAACAGAAGGGTAGGAATAGGAATTGATTAAATGGATTAGGGTAGGAACTCATCCTCCCGATATCAACAAATACTAACCCAACCATAATTCGACAGTGTTGGAGTATTATGTTTGTAAGTACACCAATAAATAAATAAATCTTTGGCCGAAGAGCATCCTTTATCGAAATTTTGTTCAGTGTGCGTAAATTTCTTAGCTGCGTGTATAGTACTTGTGCTTGTAGTCGAAGCTTTGCAAATTAAGCAATCATGCGAGGGAGTAACATGAATCCCGGGGGTTTTGAGGTCCCAAAATCGCAACTAGCTCAACATTTATCACATAATTTTAAAAGCACTCCAGTCTGATGAATGTATCCAATTATTGTTAGGTTAAATATATCAAAAATTAAATACTTGAAGGAGTTAACGTAAGAAGGACTTAGGGTTTTTAATTAAAGTTCAATTGACAAGAGTCTACGTTAATCAAGTCAAAGGCAGTATTATCACAGTCGAATGGATTATGATATATATTTATATGATTTCCGAGTCCTGGCACTCAATAAATGGTAATCGAACAATTACGCCTTAACTGCAATAACTTAATTATTCATCTTAGGAGACAGAATGATAACAAAGCTGGCTGTCACACGTTACTTTAAAAACAGATTACATCCGGCCCCTGTTCATCTCTACTCATAAGTGAATCTATTTACGTTTAATTCCTTAGCGATTAAAGATCTAAATATTAAGCTGAGGCTATTCCCTATATTCCCCACCCTATACATTCCTCGAAGAGTAATAAATTCCAAGCCAAGAACATATTGACCCCTAAGAGTCGCCGTATTTGCTCTAACTTTAAAAATATCTTCTGAATATTCCACCACCCACTGTAAAACTTAGGTAAGACAGGATAACATTAACTGTTCCGTAAAATGATTAAGTCACCTTCGAAATACCTATAACAAATAGTGAATACATCAAACATACACATATTCGTAATATTATGCTAGAGTAAGTAGTTTTAATTAATCGATGTGACCATCTCTGAAAAACACGGAGTAGACCAAAGTTATTATAATATTCCCTTGATTAATGATCTGCTCTTGATATATCTATATGAAGTGGTGTAAACATAAAACATTAGGATGAAGTAATATTAAAATAAACAATGACCATTACTGAAAGAAACTGGTTAACAAAAATTCATAAGTTCCCTTGATATATAAAAAGTAGTCCGCCTCTTATACCTAGAATGTACGAGTAATCACGTTAACATATACACAACTATAATATACTGCAGGAGTAGGTAATATAAAATATATAATATGTAAACATCTCTGTAAAAAAATTTATAGCAAAGCTCATCATATTCCCTTGTTATACAAAAAGTGACTTTGTAATTTTATTATTTACTCTTAATAAATTAAATGTAGTCAATCTAATCAGTCACCTATTGTATTAACCAGGTTTTTCCATATCGGTTAAGTATTCTGCATACACAACGCTTCCTCTCAAAAAAAGGACAATTATATTATAATTTATAATTATGTGTATAATGTGTGATCATACTAAAATTCTTATAAATTTTGTTTCAGTTCACACTATCCGCTGTGTGCGCGCTAATAGAGAAAGCGTCCACACTCGTCAACACCCCAGAAGCGACTTCCAACGAACGGCAATGGTCCAAGTTCCTCAAAACATTGGCCCGGGCCCTGAAAAACACAAACCTGAACGTTGCCAGACCTCTACACCCACTTTCAGAGTCCAAGCTAACCTATCATCTGAAACAACTCGACTCAAGAAGTACAATAGAGATTTTACAGAGAGGTAAAGCTGCAGAGTTTGCAGATTTGACCAAAACAGACGTGCACGAGCAATTGGTCAAACATTTGTGTCTCTGACCCTATACTGATCAGGATAGTTGGACGAGTTATGTTGGTCAGGCGAATTTCAAAGGTTGTTTGAAACATGTTTGTCAAACAAGTCGAGCTACTTCGGTCGAACAGATACATTTGAATACTCTGACGGGTTTGAACGGTCAGATGAGTCAAGTTGGTCGGAGGAGTCAGGTCAGTCATATGAAGTCAGTTAATGCAATTTCGCTTTTGAGGTCAAACGGATAATGTTTTAAATCAATTAATGAACATATTAATATAATATATTATTATAAATTATAATATTCAAAAATATTTTGTTTAAAGTAATTCAATTATATTAAATTTCAAATATAATTTAATTTTGATTGCACAATAGTTGTTGGTAAACAAAACCGATATGGTGAGTTTAAAAAAAACATGCCACAAACCTTCGAAGACTTCTTTTAGACTGTGAGTCGCCATGTAATTCAACTCCTGGAATTTACTTAATGGTACCAATCTATTATTCATTTCTCACTACCCTTGAATTTACGTTGAGGATTATTTTATCGACTTCAGAAGAATGATTTTTATTTTGGAATAAAGTAATTAAAGCTGAACATCCAGTGAATAGTTACTCGCTTTAAAAGATTCAGACGTCGATACGTAATTATTTTTTTTTCGCAGAATAAGATTTTATTCCCTGTTCACCAACTCTGGGGAGAGCTGGTGCGCGTGTGGGAGTCTCCGCCAGAAGGACGACCTACCCACCAAACCTCTGCGGTGTTCCTCCGTCGTCGACTGGTGGCAGGGAGCGCGGGCCCGCTCGCGCATTCAGCCACAACCCCCGCCGACGTCGCTGCCCGTCTACGCAGGCCCATCCTCTATGGTGGGTGTAAAGAGCCCACCTTATTTCCGCCTCGTGAGATGCCCCGGAACACAGGGTACATCCATACCTCGTGAGGAACTAACCCTGATGGGGGGCACCGGCTGTCGGCCCACAGCCGATGCCCCAGGTCCTCGGAGCAGAGACGGAGTGCGAGCTCGATTGCCCGCGCCCACCGGAGTGGAGAGAGAGGGTTTCTCTCCCTCTTCCGCTCCTCTGCCTCCCTCTGCGAAACAATAATTTCGCAGAATGAGGCCACTGCTACCCACGACCTCTCGTCATCGACCATCTTAGTAATGATGGCCGACAAGGAGAGGTAACGTCGATACGTCCTAGTAAGTCTCGATTTAATTGAACAGATAAAATTAACGCATCGGTCACTACTCTAGCACACTACTAATTTAATACTTATTTTCAATATAGACAATATAAAAATAATTCACTCACCAACAGTTCGGCATTCAGCTCTCGAAACTCCTGTGTTCTGGAAGAAACAGATTAATCACCCTCCCAAATCGAAGAAATAACGCAATTATGACAACCATATAAATAAATAGGAATCTACCGCGGAGGAGAAAAAAAGAAAAAGTGGTTCTCAATTGCCCATCACTAATGGTTTCATGTTTTTAACTACTTCTTAGATATAATTAAATCTACACGTAGACGCTGAAAGAAAAAGGTACTAACTTAAATATACATGAAACCTACGGCGCACATCATCGAGTAACCACGAGTTTTTTGTCACTTTCTCCTCTTTCATTACCTTAAGAGTATCAAATCCAATTTCAGATATATTTGATATTATATGATTATTAACGGGATATTTACCGTGGTAAGGTTGTGGAATGAGCTCCCGATATTTCGGCGCAGTTACATGCACCATGTTCACGGGAAGACTGAAGAATGCGGGTGGTTGGTCAAAAAGTTTAAAAGTTAGGTGCAGACATAACGATCTACCCTCTTTCTTAGTCTTTTGCTACGGTTATCACTGGAACTCGAACTCGATCCTAAGTCCCGACAAAACACACTCACTGTATCACTGCGTATAGTATTTTGAACACATTTTGAACGCGGACTTTTATTTTTAAAACAACCTAATACTGGATTCCACGCACTGGCGAGTTGAAAACCATCACCTCGATTGAAATTCTGGCATTTCGAGATCTCAATAGTTTCCTTTACTAGCCTTGGTATGTAATGGCGTTCGGTGGACAAGATTTTAGGGTTATGGAATTCAATCCAGTGGTTAGGACCCGCGTCCAGCAGATGCTCAGCTATGGCAGATTTGTGTCTTTCATTGTTTTTTACTGCCTTTATGTGTTCCTTGATGCGGCATGAAACAGTTCGCTTCGTCTGTCCTATGTACGAACTTCCGCAGCTGCAGTTAATTTTGTACACCCCGGGATGCTGAAAAAGTATGTGAAAAGTTTCGAAAGTCTTTATTAAATTACGGGATCACGAAGGACAAGGGATAAAATCAGGGATTTGATAGGTTAAAAGTAATTCTAATCTAACCCATTATATGTCTAATTATAAGGCCGTATAGGAAAATAATATTGATGTGGTAAAAGTAACAAAGTTAAATAATAGAAGCCAGAGGTCTAATAAGTTATTCAAATATATTTTAGTACAGTTCAATCAAATATTTACACAATTGGTCACTCCTCGTTCCTCACGAATATAGACTACTAGTAAACTTTTAACGGAAGATTGTTTCTTCGTTGTTTTTGTTTGTAGCCCGTTGGTTGGAACGTCTCTTCTATTTGCACAAAGCCATGTGATTCTTCCAATCCAGTAGCTGAAAGAAATTAAATAAATAAAATAATATTGACGGTTAGCCATAAAGCTAATTATTGTTGTACACATGGTTATTCACAATCATAGTCACGCTCACTCATATCACTACATATAATAAAACTGTAGAGGTTGAATGTCTGTACAATGAAAAAAATGAATATAATATATAATATATAATAAAAACGGAGTCGGGGTGTAAGGAGTGAAATCAAACTTATTTTATTTTTTCTGAAAATTTTATGTTGTTCTGTTTGTATTTTCGTCTGTTTGTCTATACGGGCTAATCTCCAAAACGACTAGACCGGTTTAAATGATTTTTTTTGTATGGTAGTAGCTTTTATCCCTGGTTAACATATAGGATACTTTTGATCCCGGTAATGTGGTATTAGTTAAAAAACTGTAATTATCCGTTTCCCGCGAGGCCACGCGAGCGAAGCCGCTGGCGGATCTCCCGCTCGGTCGGGCTGGCAGTAATATTATATGAGTCTTCAGAAGGAGTATTATTCCCGAATTCATGACAATGTTAATCATTTAAAGTAAATTGCAAATCACCCTAGTATTTTTGTGTAATCGAGTGGCAAGACGACTAAGTCGTGAACCACACCATTGTGTTCACGACTTAACCATATTGTCACTGCATCACAACACAGTCTACCGTAAGAACTACGCTGTTATGGGCACTTAACAGTTGCAGTGTCATCTAGAGCTTGCCACAAGAGTTTTGCGCGGCTGTGCATTGCGCTCCTCAATTTGGGTTTTGGGTTTCTTTCGCCCAGTAATTTCACTACGCACTATTGTTTCGTGGATGAGTACTTTCGCACTGCGGTTGTACTAATCAAGATGGACTACTGGCACAGGAGACCTACCAATCAGTAAAAAGTTTCCATATTAATGGAGGAGGAGGATTAAGCGTAGAGGATTATTGAAACTTCTCATAGGCGTCGCAATATCATACAATATTATTAACTTATATACGAGTAGTAACGTTAGCAGACGGCAGCGTAAAATAATCATGATTTATATCAATTAAAATAGGGTCTACGGCCTCTTTCAGTTGTGATAAAATCGAACTTGTGAGTCAACGCGATCAAAAGATATGTCGGGTTTATGTTACTTTTTTCGCATATTTGAGCAAATTCACAAGGGAATCAAAACCTGTAGGGTACTTCCTTTTGACCTAGTATCATAAAATTTGGCATGAAGCAATATATTTCGGCACATGCAAAAAGACAAATCTGAAAAAACTGCCACTACATAGTTTATAAACTAAAAAGGGAATTTATTATGACGCACTGATTATTTGCGATTGGTGCTATAATTGTATTTAGAGATCAAAACGGATTGTTAAGTTTGTATTATAAGCTGTTTTGTCTTTAGTTTGAACATTAGTGTTAGATCATAACGTAGGGAACCCTCGGTGCACGAGTCCAACTCGCACTTGGCTGGTTTTTTATCGATGTGCACCTGGCCGCGTCCATGTTTGCACGGCAGACACACCATACTATCACAACGCGTAAAAACCGTGAAAATAATGTCAAAAATATTATCCTTTACACTTGTAAATTTGCAAGGAATATTTGAGTTAATATTTTGCGGGATTTGTACCCACGACTTAAGAAGGTCGTTCTGTCGCTTTGCCAACTAAGCTATGGTAACATCGCTCATATAGTAATGCCGAAACTATCTTTCCTTATGCATGTTTTCGCCATTGTATCGAGAATTGTGTGTTCTATTTGACCGATTGCACAAAGTTGCATTTGGAAAACAAATGAAGGCGTTGAGGTCTTCTCGCATTCATAAGTTAACATTTTGAAAAAAAAAAAAAAAAAAATTTTGAAACCATGATGCACCTACCTGGCAACTATTACTGCAGTAGTAGCATTTGTAACATCCTAAACATTTTTTCTTAGTTTTTTTTCTACAAACGGTACACAACCCTTCTAAAATGTAGGACACGTTAGGATTCAGTGATGTCACATGCGTGATCAGAGGGGTCGTTTGAGCTCCTTGCTCTTGTATTTGCGTGTTGTCCTGTAAAAATAAAAATAATGTATACTTTCTACTTATAAATAGATAACCAGTGAGTTGCTAACAATTTATCTACACTATAATATTATCACGTACGTATAGGTACGGAACCCATCGTGCGCTGAGTCGACTTCGGTTGTTTCGATTTCGACTCGGCTGGTTTTTTAATATGTGGTGTTAAAGCAGTATTATATATACATCATCTGTGAAAATTTCAACTATCTAACTATCACGTTTCATGAGATACAGCCTGATGACAGACGGGCAGTCAGACAGACAGACGACAGACGCCCGGACAACGGAGTCTTAGTAATAGGGTCCTGTTTTACACTTTGGGTACGGAACTATAAAAACTACCGATTACAAAAATTATTTTGCCGTTAGAAAGATAATTGTGAAATACCACAAAAAACCTTATATCGAGTACGCTCCGGAAACTAGTGATAGTATGCCTAACTGATACAGTTATGTCACAATAACTACATCTTTTCCGTGCTAAAATATGCAATAATAACGTCGGTACAAATTATCTAATAAAATAATAAAGGGGAAAGATTTGATAGTTTATACTCGTAAAATGTAACGGATAAACGCAAACACTACATTCAATACAACAACAACAACCGGTTCAAAAAAATATTTCATTCGTAGAATGTTATGTTATGCCTGCCTGATTAACATAAGTTATATTTGATTCATCATCATCATCATCATCCATCACCGCGCGTATGAAACCGCGGAGCGCAGCTAATTTGGTATAGAATTATACATCACGATGGTTCTTTTGTTTATTAAAAACTCAAGTAAAGACTTCAGACAATCTGACCTATACCTGATTTGATATTGTTAAACATCAGCATGAGGTAAGAACAAAAATAAATTACTCTACACAAATTTAGAGAACTCATAAATATAAATACATGGCACAAATATAAAAAAATAACTACTAAGTATTTCATTACTTTAGCGCAAATGCCGAGCGAGCTTGATCCGATATTAATCACTTTTTACGTACGGAAAACAACTAAAAAATTATCTAAATAAACATTTACCAATTGATCAGTGCCACTATTGAAATTGAGTGGGCTCATGAACCCACTATCCCTGGAAACTGATCTATTAGCTTCATTTTGTGACGAGATTTCTGGTCTGAAGTAGTCATTAGTATGCTGAATAGGCAATTGCTTAGAATGAAGTTGGTCCAGCACGTTTTGAGGGAAGGGTTGTGCTGTTGGACCGTCGATTTGCCAGGATTGAGATGCTTGTGTTCCAAATGATTGTGTGATCTGGCTTTCCTGTGTTGCCGGATATTCCCAAGACTTTGTTGCTTGATCTCGAAAGGCCGGCGTTGCCGGGATGTGAGAGACCTGGTTACTCTGTTTTTTCTGGGTTTTTGTGCTCTTTTTATTACAGACCTGTGTGATTTGTTGTGTCACGGGCGGTAACATGTCTTCCATAAACGAGTGTATCTTTGAAAGTGGGGTTTGATGAGTAAAGCTGATTTTATTGGTACTGTTTTTGTTGGATAGTTTGTTATGAATTTGATTGCTATAATACTCTTGTGCTTTTTGTGGCGGCGGTATCAGAGAGCAGCTGGGTTTTCTTTGAATACTTTCTTTATTTAAACGGGTCGATTCTATATTTGTGATTCTTTCAGGAGTGTTTGGTGGATAAGTTCCATATTTATTAATATCTGTCACTCGTACTTGTTGGCATTGATTTGGATAAACTGGGAGAGGTATATTAAGTGTCAGTGCAGGTTTGTTTAACTGTTGTGAGACCACTGGACTTGACACTTTATTTAAATTCATATTCTCTATTTGCTTTTGTCTCCTTTTAACCCATTCTATCATTTCATAGAAAAGCGGTTCTATCTGCGAGTACGAATATGGATAGGATTTTGAATTTGAAAGCTTGATTGTATATTCAATAAATGTTTTTACAAAAGAAGCATCGTTTTCTCGTGGTAAAATGATATTTGCAACAGCGCTGTAGGAGAGACCGAAAAAATGATTCTTAGTACGAATAAAGTTATTTCTTGCGTATTCAATTAGACTATACTCAATATTACTTTTGTTTAAGGTGGTGTAAGAATAATACGAATAAATAATAAATATCATGTGCTCGGACACTAAATTGAGGTTTTGTTTTTGATAACTGCTAACAGTCTGATTGACTTCATATTGTGTTTGCAACGATGAAATATTTGTATCATGACTTCTAACACTATTAAGGTTGATTTCAGTATCGTCCACAAGATTTGTTACACTCCGATTATTTGATTTCTGTGGCTCTGATATATCTCTAGCACATTGATAGTAATCGGATGGCGATGATATATTTGTATTCGTTTGAGATTCATTATAATCTTGCAAAAAGTTTTGTTTGTTATATGTATTGTGTATCTCGCAATCTTGACCTATTCTATTAGCATCTACATTTAAATTGATTTCCTTTGTTTGTCGTCTTTTAGGTTTACAGTGTTCATTACTTGATATTCTTCTTTTGTTTTTACATGCTCTTATATCTGTTATTGTATTATTAGCATCAGATTCTTTGTTCATATCTTCTTCTAAACAAGGCATATCTAGTGGTTTTTGCTGCGCTTCATTTTTCTTTGATTTAGTTTCTTTCTCATTTGGTTTGATTTTTTCAGCAGCGTTTTTCTTACATTGATTATTTTTTACGAATTCAAATTTAGTTTGTTTTTGTCCCTTTGATATTTTAGTCGCCTCTTTCCTCTTTGCATTATTACCATGTTTCATTACACATGTTTCCTTTATTTTTAAATTTCCTTTATATTTCGATATATTAGTTGTATCTTCTGCTATTTGTAAATTATAAATGGTTGCATTCGTTTCATTATCGCTATCGTCATATATTACTGTAGTATCAATAGGTGTGTTAAAATCAAATTTGTCCATGGTACAGGGCAGCACCTGTAACAAAAAAAAACCTATGTAAATTTAAACGACTTCGAAAGTAAGAGGACCATCTCAAATCGACGCGTTATTTTATGTTGATATTTTACACATAACTTTTTACTGAATCATACAATTAGTTATATTCATACAGTTTTAGCAGATGTCATTGTGCAAAATTCACTGCAGTGCTGTTTATATATATAGATAGTAATAATAATAATTAAGCAGCTTTGAGGCGAGCCGTCGGTGAGTGGTGACACCGCGGACCCTGATTCTCTCTGGGGCTAAATGAGACCCCTGACCCCCGGATTGCCTTAATTGGCCGTCTGGGGGTGGAGACGCAAAAGCAAGTAACAAAAAGGTCCAGGGTGGAAGTGTTAAAAGGCATTACGCCGGTAGTAGCGCTCTAGTGAATTTGCAGCACACCTCTCGACTCGCTTTAGCCATCTACACCAACGTTGCCCCTTTTGTCACCATTGATCGTGGCCCAAATGGGGGGCCCGGTTAGTGGGTGGCAAGTCACCACCTTCCTAAATATATTTGAAATGAGACTGAAATTGGCAGGTGCCGTAGTTTCATCCATAGCCATCTATTTTCCTTACATGTTCATATCATTAGCCTTGTTATTTAACCCCTTTTTTTAATAGATAATCCATGTCACAGTCATCCCAAATTCTGTTTTATATACTACTTTGTATTTTTTTATACTAAACAGGCCTCTAAGTGTTGGCTACAGCCTCACTTATGCCTTTGTAATGGACCGGATGAAGTCCGTGACAAAAATTTAATAATGAGAATAATAATAAGATGGCGGTATAACCATCCAAATCAAACGTAGCTAAATAAATACTACAGGCCGTTGACGGGCAGCAGCGTTACTGGTCCAAGGAGCTACGTTCTGCGGTTTCCACCCGCATGCCCAGCGTGGTGACTTTGGGCATTTCCTCCAATGAACGGCACAATAAAAAAATGGCCCCCAGTTCCCGGCGGCCCTGCTATTCCTAACCACGGTGGTGGTCATGGTAACGGCGCACCCCCTGCGAAGAATCCTAGGGCTACCGTATACCACCAAATACCGCTAAATATGGCAACGTACAAAGGACGAACTATTAGGGTTGATAAACACACGGGACAATTGAAGGCGGAACTTACAAAGATTAGGTGGTATATCTTACGGTTGTGTGAAGTACGAAGAGAGGGTGAGGACACCATAACCCTGAAATCAGGTCATCTATTATACTTCCGTGACCAACAGTCCCAGGGTGGCGTGGGAACAAGATTATTACTGACAACGTTCTAGAAATATTGAGTGTGTCAACCAGGGTAGTAACAACTTCGATACACTGCGATAATGAAGTGGAAGATATGTATGAAGACATATCTTCAGCCTTACACTGCACCACACAGGCTCACTACAATGTCGTCATAGGTGACTTTAACGCCAAAGTGTCTATACAGACCGGCAGTGAATTTAAAGTTGGTCCACACCGCTATGGAAGCAGGAATGACAGGGGACAAATGCTAGTTAACTTCTTGGAAAAGGGAGGCAGGAGAGGGCTATACTTAATGAATTCGTTCTTTAAGAAGTAGCCCCAGAGGAAGTGGACTTGGCTTAGACACAGTCTAAGCAATGTTAATCAAATGAAGTCAATTTTTGGTAACAACCAAAAATGAGATTGACTTCATCATGACGGACAAGAAGCATATACTCGTGTTTAGGGACGTCTCCGAAAACCTGAAGCGATCACCGACTCGTTCAAGGCTCTCTAAATATCAATTACAAGCTTGAAAGATCCCGTCTGATGAAGTCTACGCTAATCCTAGCTAAAGTCCTAACTTGCTTCAGGCCTTTGTGGGATCACAAAGTTTTCAACTTAAACTGGAAAACAGATTTGCGTTTTTGGAACCCACAATTGACGTAAACGAGGAATTCCAAAAGATAGTGGGAGTTCTAAAGGACGAGGGCACAAAATTCTGTCAGATGCAACGTACGGGTACGAAGTCTAAGCTCTCTGATGAGACTGTTCGACTTATGGACGAACGACGAGAACCACATTCAGATACACCGTCAGAGCAAAGGTCTCGTCGCACCAGTTTATCTTGTGGTTGTCCTACCCGTCATGACCTATTCAGAGCAAAGGTCTCGTCGCACCAGTTTATCTTGTGGTTGTCCTACCCGTCATGACCTATGGAGCTGAAACTTGGACACTCACTGTGGGACTAGTCCACAAATTTAAGGTGTTATGGCTCTCCATAGCTCGCTGAGCGACCTTAAATTTGTAAGCTTAAAAAAGCTATGCTCGGGGTTTCTCATAGGTAGGCATACAATACTTTTAATGAATTATATAAAAGCCGAAATGCCAATATGATAAACAGTTTTTAAAATACACCATTGAATAAGTTAAGTATAACATAAATTACACTACACACTAATGCAACGTTTTTGTTCTACGATATGCCTCCAACTTGTATTTTATTATACTACAATCATCAGAGTCAATTATGAGCGTGGCCACATAAATAGGGAATTGAAATGTCTTACAGCCCGAAATAGTACCACTTAAAGTGTCTTTTCTATAGTAATATAGTTTTCTTCAGATTTTCCCAATGTTTATATTTTCCTACAGTTATATCTGTTTCTTGAAATAGAATAGAAATTCTAATAATGTAATGTTAGATGATGTATCCGTTGTTAAAATAAATGTTATGGAAAAACCAGGGTTTTGTAAAAGTGGTGCATTAGTAACTTTTCATGTTTCATAGTTCGATTAGTCTCAATTTTTCAAAATTACGGTTCTCCGTAAGACCCATATGGATCGTAACGGTTATAATAAACTAATTTAAAATGAATGAAAATTGTTTAATAACAAAAGTAAAAACGATATCGATAAGAGGTATTGGGTATTTAGACATTTTAGACATACAAATAAATTCTTGTGTATAGTAGAAATTAATGCACAACAGTGTTCATTTTTTGTAATAAATATTTTGCAGTGTTGTGTCTGGTATGTTTTTGGAAATAAATTATTATTATTATTTCTTTTTATTCACGGATTTGTTATCAGGTGGTTTACAAAAAGCATGCACTTCGTGCAAGCAATTACTCTGCACCGAGCGCATAAAGTTTATGTGTTTTGAGAGGCACACTAAACTTGTCCTGATCTCATGGAAGAGTGAACTTTATTAAATTTTATTTTCGTTTTTTTATAGTGATTTTTTTTATGACTACCCAAGATTTTAGGTCCAAAATTAGTTAATTTGTTATTTGTGGCAGAAGTTGCTTCTATGTTTCATAGTTATTTCTCTTAATTTTAAATATTAAATAAATGTTGTTTTATTTATAGCCATTAATACTAATATTGCAGAAATATAGCATTTAAAGTAGTGTGAGCCATTTACTCGCGCGCACCTATCCGTGTAACAACATAAGCTTCAAATTTATGTGTGTTTATTATAGTTCGTATAATAATAATAATAATTTAAATTTGTAGGTACATTTTTCTTTGAAGTTCTTAACTCTTAGAAACCTATGTTTAAAGATAGCTGCGTGGCTTGTACTATCTTGTTACCGTATTTTGTATCATAACTTCACTATCTTTACACATGTAACGTTAAATTTTGTTTCCATAAGTCGTAGAAATAGTCAGCTAGGTCTAAATCTAGACGTATAACTTGTGAATGTAGGTACAGTCGTATAGCCTAGGAACTAAATAAACCTTAGCTTACGTTACAAGTAATAGGGATGAGAATTGCCGACCGATCACTGTTATCGCGTTGTAGGTATTCAGCAAATACATTGATATCGCTATCTCAACATTGTAAGCGTAGCCACCGCTGCTGCGGCGGGCGGCCAGTTTTATTTCTTTTCTTGCGAAAAGATTGTGATTTGGGACTTTTGTACGATAAAATACAATTAAAGATTTTTGTTTCATTACGAGTATAATTAGCCGGTAGATAAATGTGGTTCAATTTGCACCTATGGAAAACACTATAACTATGAAAAAACTTTTGTTTGCAATAATAAAATGATACGTATAATATATATAAGTTATTCGCCTTTTTTCCCCGAGTACAGCGAAGCAAAAAGGTGAGTTAGATGTTGACCGGTATGTATGTACTATGTACCTATGAGGGTAAATTATGTATGTTCATAAATTATTCCCTTATAACATCTAAACTACTTATCATAATTTGACATATGTGTCGTTGGATGCGCCTTATTTGTCCGCTGGTTATAGCTATTTATGACGTTACATTAAACTTAAGAGGCGCTCGTATCCTGATAATAGTAAAAAGCAGAATTTTCAAACACCTAATGTAAACAGATCGATAAAAAAATACTAAGGTTAGAAAACGAATAGGATAAGAGTAATAACCGAATAGAATTCATAAATATAACACACTTTCTGCAGAAAAAAATCCTGAATAGGTCCACAAAAATTAACTTTCACGTCGAAACTCTCAGAATTTTCAGCGATAACACTATATTTTTTTTAGGTAATACATAGCCTACGTATAGTACTAAAGTTATAACCAGCAGTTTTTTCGATTCTGTTAGTATATATCGAAAAATATAAAGAAAACGTACAAAATTACCGCATTTTCGCATTACATCGTCCAATCTAACGAGCGATTTTCAACATTACGTAAAGCATCGTACATTATTATAAAATTGGGGTTGGACCGCGTCTTAATACGGCGTCACTTGGACGACATTGGTTTGGTAGCGATTCACTTGTTAAAAAAAAGTAAACTAAACTACTGAATTGAAAATTTTAATGTTAATCCTTATTCTGTTTATAATAAAACCCAAAATTCTTTAACACTCAAAATTACACTTCTAAAAATAGAATTATTCTATTTAATTTTAGGTTAGTTTAGCGAGCACCAAGTTACGTGACGACTAAACCATCTAAAATATGCCCACAATTGAAGAGAAATGTCTAATGTTAGTGATGTCATTCGAAAGTGTTATAGGTACTTATTTGAATTTTAGCCTAAACAAAATAAGTACTGCCATAATTAAGGGATTATTAGTTACTAAAAACTTTAAAAAGACTTAATTAGCAAATTCTTAAAATATATATCTACATTGTTAGCGGTTACTCGCGGCTTTGCTTGCACACTCACGATAATAGGATAGGGAATAATTCCTAAAATCACGTCGTGAACCAAACCTACCTAATATATTCCTTTTATTATTAGTGACTTTTCCCTAAAGCTCAGTGCTGTACTGTTAGAATGTTTAGGTTTTAATGGTAGGTGGCATACGACTTTGACTATTCTGTGAACTTCACTATGAATATGTAGAAATATTGAATAGTTTGTAGGTGATAACAATTTCAGATGAGATTTCATTTTTGATTCATAAATTGTAGAGCTTGACCTGTCCGTAGACCATAATTGTCACTTACATGAACCATTATTAAAAGAAAAGTTAAGATACTATACCTATGTACATTGTGATATGAACTGAATAAAAATATTATTATTTATTATCTCTGTAAAAAGGAGCATGAAGAAAATACAGCTGCTTTTTTGTTATAAAGATTACCATGTACGCAAATAGGTAGGTAGGTATACCCACCCACTTACCTAAGTCATGGTAATGTTATCTATTTATTACCGTGCCTGGGGTAGGTACCTATACCTACCTACTATTAAGGTGTCTACATACGATGCAGCCCCGAACGCAACATGTAGCAATCTGCTGTAGTCGCGGTTGTACGTACTCTACACACGTTGCAGCGGCGATTACAATTTCATTCCGCGTTGGATCGCCACAGCGTGCACACGTGATGTGCGTGAATGAAAATGGCTCAAATGCTGTCCAAATATTAAAAAACGGGTCTTGAAATTGAGTTCGCTGAACTACTACTGAGACTGAGAGACAATAAACATTAATTTTTACTTTGAACATTAATAGATGCGCAGCAAAACTACAATATATAATACCTATTATTATGTTATTTAATAATTAAAATCATTATTTCTAGCCTAGAGAAATTTGGATAGGAAGGAAGAATGGCGTGTCAATTATTTTCACAAAGCAAAAACATCAGCTGCCAAGAAAAGTAAAAATACGCCATAACTATTTTATTATTCCACAAATGTGGCAAGTAAATAATAGATTTCTGAAATTCTTTTCAATATAGTTTTTTTCTGTAGTATAAATGTTTGCATCCATTTAAATATTTCATTTAATAAAATTCACAGCGACGCTAGCACCAGGCGGCGGCACGATCGCCACTGAGCCCAGATTGCATGCAACCGCACTACTCACGTTACAACGCGGCTTACAATTTGCTGGATGCTAGGACGTACGATACGACGTCCAACATGTTGGAAGAGAGTCAAAACTCAAAACACGCCTACATACGATACAATTTGCTGGATCACAGCAGACATGCTACAGCATGTTGCATTCGAAATTGCATGGTGTGTAGAGAGCTTTACCGTTAGGCTGTTGAATTTTCACAAATAGTAGGTAGGTAGGGGAAGGTAGTAAGAGTTGATCCCCTGGGGTAAGATGAGCCTTCGCGATTGTGCTGTAAACACTAACGCCATCTAGTTGATTTCACTGGTAAAACATAGCTCCGGCACCTCCACACCTCAGTCAAATCGTAATGGGGGTGGAACGATACATCGATTTTGACGAGAGAAAATAAAATTGTGTACGGCTAATCTAAGGTAGGCGTGAATTTGAGCTTATGTTACTGTTGTATAATTATCTGTGTTTATCTGTGCTTGTAGTATCTATAGTTGATGATCGGAACAATGATCATGAATACAGGTTTACTTGATATAAACATAATCTTTTACCATAAAACATGGTGACAGCGGCATAAAGGTGATTTGCAACAGTATTTTGACTTTATATTTGGATCGTCGATCTAATCGAAAGTGGCAAGAGTGATAATAGCGAATTCGATGGCAACTTTGACTCCCCTGTGTATGGATGGCGGCCATGGCGGGGACATGGCTTATAATTGGAAGCGGTTCAAAGGTGAATTTGTAACTTATATACAAGCGTATCATGATACGGCATTGGAAAAAAAGAAAATAGCCATGTTATTATATCATGTGGGCCATGAAGCCAGAGAAGTATATGACACATTCACCTTTAAGGCTGAAGAAAAGGACAAGTTAGAGTTTGTTTTGAAACGGTTTGACGACTATTTTTTACCAGCAATTAACACAACATATGAGAGATTTGTCTTCTTCACGCGCAGACAGCAGATTAATGAATCGTATGAACATTTCATGACATCTTTGAGAAATTAGTCACAAACATGTGATTTTGGAAGTCTGCGTGAGAGTTTGTTAAAAGACTTGTTCATTTGTGGAATCAGGGATAGAACAATACAACAGTCACTTCTAAGGTTGAGTAATTTAGATTCAAGATCTGTATAAGAGTTTTGTTAGACCCAAGTGGTGGTCAATACTCAAATTAAGGCTCTTAAGGCAGAGGAGACAATACAATACAATACAATACAAAAACTCTTTATTTGCACCAAAGTAAATACAACATAAGGAAACAACTTAAATAGTAGGCACAAATGGGCGGTCTTATCGCTAAAAGCGATCTCTTCCAGACAACCTTTGGATGGATAGCGATTACGTGATTGACATGGACGGTGGTGCAACATCACGAAGAAATATATTATTACCTAGTATTACATGAAACAGATGTAACACTAGATAATACTAGATAAAAGGGTAAAATTCAAATTAATAAAAATACACTTAAATATAACAATACTTACACTTACCTACACGTAATAATAATATAATACATATATTATACTATAAACATACATGAACATATATACTTACACATACATAAATATCAATAATATAAAATAATATCAATCAATGAATTATGTCAGGGATTAGCATTTAACGTGGAGAGATAGTAATCTTTTACTTGAGCTTTGAAGCTATTCAGCGATTGCGCGCGTTTGATACTAGTAGGGAGGGCATTCCAAAGGTGAACTGCCTGGACTGTGAATGAAGAGTTGTAGAATATAGTACAATGTTCAGGAGTCGTTAGAAGTAAGTTTTCTGATGACCTAAGAGAGTAAGAAGAGCATTGGAGAAATCTAAATCGTTCTTTTAGGTAAAAGGGAGTAGAAGGATTAAACAATATGTTATACAGAATAGAGAGGATGTGAGAATTCCGGCGAAGGCGTATAGGGAGCCACTTAAGTTTACAGCGAAATTCAGAAACGTGGTCGTACTTTCGCAGACCAAAAATAAACCGAATACAGAGATTCTGTAGACGCTCAAGCTTGTTAAGCTGGTCCTCTGTGAGATCTATGTAACTGGCATCAGCATAGTCAAGAATGGGAAAAAGGAGAGATTGTGCAAGTGCAGCTTTGGTAGCAGTGGGTAAAAAGTTACGCAGTCTGTTAAGGGAGGCTGCTGATGCAAACATTTTTCGTGCTACAGATTGGATTTGTGGTTGCCAAGACATACAGTTATCCATGATTATTCCCAAGTTCTTAACTTGAGTGCTATAAGGCACACATATACCACCAAATACGATTTCGGGGAGAGTTGTGAAATCAATCTTCGATACTAATCTGGAGCTTCCAACAATGATAACTTGAGTTTTTATTGGGTTTATTGTAAGTCCGTGAGATCTACTCCAGTTAGCTATACGAAGTAAATCGCCGTTGACCTCATCAACAGCATCTGCTAAGTGATCTAGTGGAGCCTGAGAGTATATCTGAAGATCGTCTGCATAGAGATGGTAGGAAGAAGTAAGAAAGAAAGATATAGAGTTTATAAATACGGCAAAAAGAAGAGGTGACAGTACGCCGCCTTGAGGAACGCCAGCATTTGTTTCACACCAAGAAGAGAAAGTATCCTGAATGCGAATACGTTGGCGTCGCCCAAATAGATAGCTTCGAAACCAGTCAATTACCGATGGAGATATGTTTATAGAGCGAAGCAATGCTAGGAGGATGTCGAAATCTACGGAATTAAAAGCATTGCTAAAGTCAAGTAAGGTAAGTATGGTAAGCTGTCTGTTATCCATACCTAGTCTGATGTCATCAGTTACTTTGACAAGTGCAGAGACAGTGCTATGGCCGGTTCGAAACCCAGACTGGAGAGGATTAAGAAGCATATTTTGGTTGAGGAAGGAACTGAGTTGGTTATGTACTAGGCGCTCCAAGACTTTTGATAGGAAAGGAAGAATAGAAATAGGTCGATATTCGGAGAAGGACTTGGGATTAGATTTCTTGGGAAGCGGGATGATTTGAGCTTCTTTCCAGCAAGATGGTACGGTGCCCTCCAAAATAGAATTGTTTAATATATGGCATAGGATAGGGAGGATTTCATCCAATATAAGAACAATCATATTTCGGCTGATGCCGTCACCGCCTGCTGCATTGGAGGATATTGATAGTATGCTCTTTTTAACATCACATGCAGTGAATTGACTCAGAACAAAAGGTGAGTGATCAAGAGTAGGGAGAGAAGAGAGATAAGTCAAAGTAGCTATTTTGTCATTTGAATTTACATTGGATGACGAAGAGAAATGTTGGTTGAGTGAGTTGATATCTAAATCTTGCGGAATTGAATGATGACGTGATTTCCCTACTCCCAATGATCGCAAGAACTTCCAGACTTTAGCTGGATCTTCATTATCTACTGAGTCATGGATGTGGCGACGTAGAGCATCCCTACACATTCTATTGCAGCGATTTCGAGATTTAATATATTTTTGCTTATTCACGTCATTAGAACAATGCTTTAACTTAGACTTTGCTGCTACTTTTTTGTGCATTAGTTTTTTTATGTCTTCAGTCAACCAGGGTGCAGGAAGGTGTTTTATTTTTATGGCCCGCAAAGGAGCATGGGTGTCATAAAGCTGTGTAAGAGTGGAATTAAATATGGATACTTTGTCATCGATATTATTGGCGCTATGAACTTGTACCCAATCTATTTCACCAGCATCGTTTCGAAGTTTTTCCATGTCAATTGTACCAAAGCTGCGCTGCAGAAGTATCTTAGGCTTAGGTTTAGGAGGACGTACCTTATACGACAGAAAGATGAGGTCATGATAAGAAAAAGCATCAGCAGAACATTGTCCGTGTTTAACAACATGGTGTAAGGATGATACAAAAATAAGATCCAAAAGGGAGGGATTACAATTTGGAAAGTTATGGGTGGGGTTGAGTGGCAAAATGTGCATGTTGCTAGAATTAACTATGGATTCCAAATTCGCACAACGAAAGTCTTTTTTTATAAGGCACGTGTTAAAGTCTCCCATAATTATATTATGGGTATAAGATGGAATAAGATCTTCTAAAATCTTTTCAAAAGATGCGAAGTAATTGACTCTTATGGAATGGCTATAGTAGACTCCGAGAAGAATTTTGGTGTGTGAAAGTAAAACTTCAATAAAGAGATGCTCACCGGCATCACAAGGCGGAGGCTGTGGTGACATATTTATTATTGAGTACAGAAAATGAGAACGTAGATAAATAGCCACACCACCGCCAACGCTGCCGGTTCTATCGTTACGTATAAGTATGAAACCGGGGAGAGAGAAAGAGGTGGACGGGAGACAAGGTTTCAACCAGGATTCGGAGACTAGTATAGCATGTACATTTGTATTGTCAAATGATGCCAGCATATCAGGGTAATGAGCCGGAATACTCTGTGCATTTATATGGAGTACATTAAAATTCTTAGGCACATCAGAGAACTGAGCCGCTAAGGTATCACTTAGCGTAGGAATGCTTACAAAGCTATCGTTTCCACTGTTAAAAGTATCATTGGAAGAGAAAGACAGATATTCGTCACTGGTGCTGCTACTATCTTGAGTATTCGACATATTACATTAATATTATTAATATAGATATATACAATTATATAATAATAAATATTTTATATATAAACTAAGAATATATAATTTCTTAACTATGTGTAAAATGTATGTACTACTACATACTTACGCATACTCCATCTGCCGACTATGTGGACGAGAGCGCTATTACCTTCTCTATAACTATAACACAAATATAAAAGTAAAAGTAAAATGTATGATTTCTCCTACAAATTTAGTAATGGATATTCAAAGTTTTATAACATTCGCTTGGACAAGATTACAATTAAAAACCTACTTAAGTATTCGTTACTTCGACTTCACGGACTTGACATATCAACTAATATTTTTACGTGACAAATGACAAATGTACAACTCATAAGAGTCCTTATAAATAGAAAAAAAAAAACTGTCTTCTGTCAAATTTTTAGTAACGTCAACAAATATTTATGAAGAAGAGGTTGACTTGAATTGAATTGAACTGAAAGTGGAAAATAATTTACATGTTTGAAATTGGGTACTCAAAAACAAAGGCAACTAATTAGACAAGGAAGTGGGTAGACTACGTAGTACATATTTGGTACATATTTGGTCTGTAGGGTAGACAATTTATATGCAATGAGGAACCAGACAAGCGATTTTACAGTGACTGGGTTATTGAGAATGAACTATACCTATGTACAATGAAATATGTACCTATTCCTACTTTCGAGATGATGCTGCAGCGACCCGCCTGGACTTTGATGTTGCCGCTGTTGTCTCTTTCGATCCTGGAGCAGGAGCTGGCTTCAAAGTTCCCGACACTTGCGCCGGTACAACATTTTGTAGTTCGATAAGGCTGCAGATGCGGTGACGAGTACCATCGGGCCCAATGACATAAATAAAGCCGTCCTTTGTCCAACACTTTGCAATACCGACTCGTTGTCTTGCTTCCATAAAGGCTTGGTGTCTAGACCTGGTTAGAAACTCGGACAGTGTTATACCAGTACCCTTCAATGAGGTTTTTGAAAACCACAACTTGTTCCGCATATCCAAGTCCTTCAGTTTAACAAAGACAGGCCTGGGCTTATCAGTAGTGGCGCGGCCCATTCTTTGGCAGCGATTAATATCATTCAAACTAAAGTCTTTCACATGCAAGTGATTAGTGACTGCCCGCATAACAACCGCAGCTGTATCTTCCTGTTTTTCTTCTGTTATCCCATGGAGCAGGAGGATTTTTCGCCGACTATGCATTTCGATGTTATCCAGATTCCGTGCCAGTAACCCCATCTGATGCTGAAATCCACGCATAACTTCTGCAGTGAATGATTTGAATGCTGCAAAATCTGCTGCCAAGGTGGTCTGGTGATGGCTGCCCTTAACAAGAGGATGGACCAAACTGGTCCATCCTCTTGTTAAGGGCAGCCATCACTTCAAGAAAAGTTTGGGATGCCTCCATTGTGAAAATTTTGTGTCTATATTAGTGAATTGAATTATAGATAGTGAACAATGGTGATAGTGCTGTTACAGGAAATAATGATTATGGCAGGTGAAGTATGCTCTCTGTTATGCTAAACTAAGCATAAATTATGACCCTACAATGGGTTTTTATAATTAAAACTTTATAAATTTAGAAGAGCTTATTTGGTGAGATGTTAACACACCTACACTCCAAAGAGAAAAAAAAAAAAAAAGAGACTATGGATATAAAACAGGAGTCGGTGGAAATTGATGAAATTAGGAGGAAAGGTACCTCTAGGCGCCCGGTAATATCGAATAACACTAAGATAGTGAAGGCTTGTCAATATTGTGGTTATAATCATGCATCGAGTTTCCCAACGGGTAGGTCTTAAGATGAACATGGATAAGACGAAAATTATGTCTAATGCCCATGTTGTACCTACCCCAATATCAGTTGGGAACTCAGTTCTCGAAGTTGTTGACGAGTACATCTACCTGGGACAGACAGTCAAACTAGGCAGGTCCAACTTCGAGAAAGAGGTCAATCGTCGAATCCAACTCGGCTGGGCAGCGTTCCGGAAACATCGCGAAGTCTTCTCGTCAAAAAAACCTCAGTGCCTCAAGACAAGAGTCTTCGACCAATGTGTGTTACCAGTGATGACTTATAGCACTGAAACGTGGTCTCTTACTATCATCAGCTCATAGACAAGCTGAAAGTCGCACAACGAGCTATGGAGAGGGCTATGCTCGGGGTTTCTCTACGTGATCGAATCAGAAATGAGGAGATCCGTAGAAGAACGAAAGTCACCGACATAGCCCAGAAGATTAGCCAGTTGAAGTGGCAGTGGGCAGGGCACATAGCACGCAGAACAGATGGCCGATGGGGCCGAAAGGTTCTGGAGTGGAGACCACGGACTGGCAAGCGCAGCGTAGGTCGTCCACTTACACGGTGGACAGACGACCTGATGAAGGTCGCAGGACGACGTTGGATGCAGGCCGCTTCCAACCGGTCCTTTTGGAAAATCATGGGGGAGGCCTATGTTCAGCAGTGGACGTCCTACGGCTGAGATGATGATGATGATGAATCATGCATATGGAAGATGTCCAGCATTTGGAAAAAAAAATACAAATTACAGTAGATTGAACCATTTCTCTAAAAAGTGCAAATCTGCTAAGATAAATAAGAAAGTGGATGCATTGGAAATGCCACAATCAGAGAGTGATGGTGAATTTGTAGTGGAGATGTTAAGGGTTGGATCGGTTTCAAGGAATGAGTGGAACAGAAGTAACAAATGGTATATGCAAATGGAGTTAAATGGGACCAAGATTGAAATGAAGGTAGACACTGGAGCACAGTGCAATGTGATGGGATTACAGCAATATCTGGATTTAGGACTTGATTGTTATAAGCTACAACAAACTAATGTGTGTATTACATCATTTACCAACAATAAACTAGAGATCTTTGGTAAGTCCAGTGTAAATTGTTGGTTTAAAGGAAACTGTTTCAGCTTAGAATTTATGGTAGTAGACCAAAAATGTGCCAACATTATTGGCTTGGAATCGGCTGAAACATAAGGACTGATTTCACGTGTAGAAATTGTTACTAGTGCAAAAGAATTAGTGACATCAGTTATACTAACTGAGTATGTTGATTTGTTTGATGGCAAGGTAGGGTGCATTGATAAAGAAATAAATATTGAAATAGATACAAATGCTAAGCCCGTGGTTGCAGCTGCTCATCGAATACCCTATGCTCTTCAGGCCAAAGTTAAGCAAGAGTTAGATAGAATGCAAGAACAAAATATTATTGAACCAGTGGAAGATCCAACTGACTGGGTCAGCCCAGCCCCATGGTAGTATTAAAAATGAAGATGGTTCTCTTCGAGTGTGTTTAGATCCATGTCAATTAAATTGTGTAACTAAAAGAGCACATTATCCGTTGCCGTCTGTAGAAGATATTGCTGCAAAGTTAAAAGGAGCTAAACATTTTTGTAAATCTGGATTTTGAATGTTGCCTTTAAACAAAAGTAGTTCCAGGCTGTGCACATTCCAAACAATGTGGGGAAGGTATTCTTTTCTAAGACTTCCGTTTGGTCTGAATGTAGCGCCTGAAATCTTCCACAAAATCATTAATGAAACATTCAGGCAAGTGGAAAAGGTAGAAACATTTCAGGATGACATATTTTTATGGGCCGATTCAAGGGAAGAGTTATTAAATACATTAATGGTGGTATGAAATATAGAAGAATAAAAAGTAAAAAATAAAAAACAAAAAGTAAGAATAAATAATAATAATAAATTTGTGTTTGATGCAGATAAAATTACTTTTTAAGTCATGTTTTTAGTGAGAAAGGAATGGCTATTGATGAAGAAAAAATTAAGGCAATTCAAGGCATTCAGACTCCGAAAGACAAGAAATCTTTGCAAAGATTATTAGGAATGTTTAATTTTCTGGCAAAATTTATTCCTAATTACTCAGATAAGTCATTGGTGCTAAGAGATTTACTGAGAAATGATTCAGAGTTTGTGTGGGAGACCCGTCATGACAGGGCTTTACAGGATTTAAAAGATAGCTTAGTTAAAGCCCCAGTGCTACGGTTTATAATCCAGTACAATAATTGACTTTAAGTGTGGATGCAAGCCCAGTAGGTTTAGGGGCCACATTAATACAAGAAGGGCAGCCAATTGCATATGCTTCTAAGGCACTCAATGATACACAAAAAAGATATTCTCAGATTGAGAAGGAACTGTTGGTGTTATGTTTTGGAGTGGAAAAATTCAGACAATATTTATTTGGAAAAGAAATAGTTAAAGTTCAGACTGACCATAAACCGCTACTTGGTATATTTAAAAAACCACTACATAAAATACCACCGAGACTTCAACGAATTATGTTAAGGCTACGGCCATACAGGTTACATGTAATTCATACTCCAGGTAAGTACCTGTACTTAGCAGATACACTGTCTGGAGATTTTACAGATGAAAGTTGTGATGAAGAAACAGTATTTGACGATATTGAGTTACAAGTGTCAATGTTAATTAACAACTTACCCGTGTCCAAAGACATGTGGAAGTTGATCAGCGTCAATATAGAGGTGAATCAGGTACTTTTAAAGATAAAAGATTATGCTTTCTCAGGATGGCCATCCTACAACTTACTTCCAGATGAAGTAAAACCTTATTATCAATTTAAGGAAGAATTATCAGTAATCAAGGGTATTGTTTTTAAAGGGGATCGTATAGTTATTCCAGGAAGTTTGAAAATTGATATGCTAAAAAAACTGCATTCAGGCCATTCAGGTATTAACAGAATGACAAATCGTGCAGAATTGACTATGTTCTGTCTAGGTATTAACCAAGATATTAAAAAATTTGTTAATTCATGTCTAACATGTCAAAAATATCAAAGTAATAAAATAAAACTGGCATTATTGTGTAAACCAACTTCAAAGTTACCCTGATTGGAAATAGCCAGTGATGTTTTTGAACTAAATAATAATTACTACTTAGTAGTATAGATTCTTTATCAAATTTTATTGAGGTAGCTACACTTAGAAATTTGCGGTGTGTAACAATAATTGAAAAATTAAAAGCCATCTTTGCCAGACATGGCATTCCTATGGTGCTCTACTCAGATGGTGCACTTTATTATGATTCAGAATTATTTAAAAAAATTGCTAAAGATTGGGGGTTTATCCATATTATGTCAAGTCCACATTACCCGCAGTCTAATGGACTGACTGAAAGTGCAGTGAAAACGGTTAAACAATTATTCAAGAAATGCTTAGATTCAAATGAAGACCCATTTTTGGCACTTCTTAATCAAAGGGCTACTCCCAAAAATAAAATACATTCTCCTGCATCAAATTTAATGGGCAGAAACTTAAGAACAAATATTCCTTGCCATTTCAAAATGTTAATTTCTAAAATAACAGTAATAAAAGATAGAGAGGTAATAATGAAAAATAAAAAATACACCAAAGAGGATTTCGACAGAATTGCTGTTAAAACTAGATTGCCTTTTAAAGAAGGTCAGCCGATTCTATTTAAAAAAAAAACCTAATTCTAATTGGGAACCTGGCGTGGTCATAACTGAAACTAGTTTGCCTCGATCATATGAAGTAAGAAAGGAAAATGGCAATACTTATAGAAGAAATGAAAAACATATAATACCAAGGCTGGTAGGGGATAACAGGGTAGTCTTAGAAGATCCAGTTATTAATATGGAGCCTAACAGATCAATTTCACCACAAGATACTGAACCTGCTAGTAATCAAATGTTGTGTAGTCGTTCAGTAGATCAGTATGTTAGAGCAGGTAGACCAATTAAATGTCCTAAAAAATTTACAGATTTCACTTAGGTAGGATGAAGAGGGGGTATTTAAACATGTATGTTCAATTAGTATGTAAGTTTAGTTGACTGTTAAGGGTAAGTATATGCATGTAGAGACTGAGGTAGGTTTCTGGTAAGTTACTTTATATAACACTATTTAATTATGTTATACCTATAGTATTAACTTAAGTTAGTTCTTATTACTTTCACATAGTTAATTGTGTCATCATTGTAATTACTTGACGTAGGTTTCTTGTAAGTTACTTTATATAACACTATTTAATTATGTTATACCTATAGTATTAACTTAAGTTAGTTCTTGTTACTTTCACAGTGTTAATTATGTCATTATTGTAATTACTTGACGTAGGTTTCTTGTAAGTTACTTTATATAACACTATTTAATTATGTTATACCTATAGTATTAACTTAAGTTAGTTCTTATTACTTTCACATAGTTAATTGTGTCATCATTGTAATTACTTGACGTAGGTTTCTTGTAAGTTACTTTATATAACACTATTTAGTTATGTTATACCTATAGTATTAACTTAAGTTAGTTCTTATTACTTTCACATAGTTAATTATGGCATCATTGTAATTACTTGGTTTGGATAGAAAAAGGAAGATGTTGTATAATTATCTGTGTTTATCTGTGCTTGTAGTATCTATGGTTGATGATCGGAACAATGATCATGAATACAGGTTTACTTGATATAAACATAATCTTTTACTATAAAACAGTTACTTTTATTCAAACAATGTTAAATGTAATTACTGTTGTGTTTGAGGCTTTCTATTATGCTTAATTTTAATATTTTCAGAACAAGCCGCGTGCTTGTATACGTTATGTTAGCAAACATTGAATGAAAAAGTGGGACTTGGCTTGGGTCAAGATGATTTGATTTTATGATTTCTTTCTATTTTATATTCTGCCATATTTTTGTTTAATTTTAAATATCGAATATTGTAAACAATATAGTGGCCACCCGCTTCAATCTGTCAGTTTTTCTGTGCTTATGGCTGTCTTCTATTATTTATGTCAATAATTCTGAGTTAATATAACTTTTTATTTACTTTCTTTTAGACAAACGTGATGCCATCACTATAAAAGAAAAACTTCTCGTGGGGATTGGTCGCAGGAATCAATGACAGCCGCTTTTGATGCTGTGAAAAATGGCATGGCATATAAAAAATCAAGTAAAGAATATAAGTGCGTATAATGTCATTGAAATGATGGGCCAAAGCAAAAAAAAATATTGTTAGAATAATATAATTTAAAAAAAGCATATTTAGGAAGGAAAAACACTGTTGTGACCAAAGAACATAAAAACGAGCTCGTGTAACATATTAAATACATGGAAACAAGAGTGTATGTATTAACAAAAAAGGAACTGTTATCTGAAATGATACTGAGTGTCTGTACTGCACAGAAAAACGATACCAAGGGTGAAGGATGTATAAAATGTTGTGCATGTGGAAAATGTGGCCCTGAAGCATGTGCTGCGATAGGGGGTGATGACGCTGGTGAATTTATTTGTGATATATGCAACACAGCACCTTCAAAAAAGAGTTTAAGTTTATAAGGAGGGAGAATAAGTTATTCTCGTTATTCTTTCGTAAATTTTTTCTTGCTACTTTGAACGATTTGTTTGCTAAATTAGGTATTAAGAAAGGAATACAATATTTAGATTGATCTCATTATGATTAATGTAACTGGTACAGATTAATAACTAACTAAGAAGACTTTATTTTCATTTTTATTTTTTGTGACTTTTAAAGTTGATTACTTAAGACTGTTGATTTTGTTACCTTACTTAATATGAGTAAGATGTACTCGTATGACTATTTTAAAGGGTAAGGTCTTCAGGGAACCCCCCCCTACCATTTCCCCCTGCCGGAACCGCTTAGTTTTTTTTAAAATTTAATATTAAAGATAATTTTGTCTACTCTACTAACACTTTTACACCTAAATTTAGGGGGGGAGAGAGGGGGGGGGGGGTCAGAGTTGGATTTGTCACTAATTTCGACCTAACCGGTCTGACTTGGACTCCGGGTGGGCTCCCGCCAGAAGCTCTAGCGGTCGCCCCTGAACGTTGCTTCGCCACTTCGACCTCCCTTGAGCTTCTGGCTCCCGCATTATTTATAAACACTCTAGGGGTAGTAGCCACAAGAATAGGTGGAATCGGGGTGCTCTGTGTCGGTTTTCTGACTACTTTCAACCTAACCGGTCTGAGTTGGTCTCTGGGTGGGTAAGGGAAGAAAATAATTTTCACAAAACTATGTAGGAGTATTTATTTTATTTTGTAAACATAGTTAATTACATTGATCAACTCGACAAAGGGATCTTTTTTCTGCTTGAATAGATCTCGCCTCCACAAATATTCACACACAGTTTTTCAGTAGATATCATATCCTTGTCTTCAGCAAATTGCACACACTGTTCAGTGGATCCCAAGCATCGAATAACCTTAGCCAAATTCCACATATTCACAACTTCATCTGTGTAGAAATGACGTCCAGCAGAGCGTCGGGATTCAGCTTCCGTCCCGTTAACCCCGGAACTTGTTGACGGCACGGGTTCTGTGCCTGAGGGCGCTTCTCTAGAAGCCATAGCTCGCCAAAAACGATCGGTGTCCAGTAAGCCAGCAAAAGTCGTCCAAAGTAGCGATCCAACGGTGTCCAGTGAGTAAGCCAAGGTTGTACGGGGAAGAAATCCAATCGTTGTCCAAGAGAAAAGCCAAGTCGTCGAAAAATCGTAGAAAAAAACAGAGGAGCACATTCACGAAAACTCGAAAGCAACGGAATAATGCGAATCGTGTATGTCAAATCAACGTCACATACGTCAAACACCACAAACCTCAAAAATAGCGATCAAAACGTTTCGTTTCACGAACATAAACATAGCAGACGTTCAAATTTATGCAATATTTCCTGATATTGCGATCCGTTTCACGCATCCGCATGTTTTTCGTGTGAAATTACAGAAACTTTAAAAATTAATTTAAAATACTTTCGCGTAACTCCGGCAGCCAAAATCGAATTGGGAGGGTCAAGACAAAGCCCCTTGACCATTCCACAGTAGCAGAATCCTCAAATTCAGGCGACTCGATTCAAGACCCGACCCATTTTAAATAAAGCATACGTTACAATATTGCGCTTTTTTGTTTTTATAACCTTTTACCTCATAAATTATTTGTTTACTCGGAATGGGTAAAGGATCACACGGATCATCTTACCCACAGGGGTGTACAAGATGATGACTTTGTAAGGTTTTAAACAAAAGAAATATTTTAATGAAACCACAATTCATTTCTGGTTTTGAGTAAGTACCTATTAGGAAAGTTGGATAGATAAATATACTAGTAGTAATCGCCTTTATTCTTGGTTTACCTCGAAAAATAAGTATTTTTCAACGATTCCCGCTTAAGGAGATCATCTCGTACTACCTTCCCCTAAGTAGTGTAAGTACCTACATAGATAATATAGGTAAGTATCTTAGATTAATGATTGGTCTCGCTCTCGCTTCGACCGCGCGCGAAGACCAATCCTTAATCTAAGGTAAGTATATATAATTTTACTGATGTACCTAGATGCCTACTCGTACTGATTGTGTATTTCATAAACAATAATATTACTCGTTAGTTTCCAATATTTGAGTAAGTAGGTAGGTAAGTAGGTACCTATCTATATTACAGGTATAGTAAGTAATTACCGTAATTAACCAATGTAAATTTCATTCAGTTACAATAATATTACTTCAAAGAAAAATAAACACCTAGGTAGTAAACTGATATACATAATTGTTAAATGTCAAAAATCAGTATCTTACATTAGAGGTGCGTTCTTTCTACTATATACATAGGTACTACACAACCACTTACCGTATAAAGTTATCCAAATCCGTGGTATTGCAATTGTTTAACACTTACACAAAAGTACACACACACAAACAATGGTTCCGAAAATGAAGATTAAATTCACTCGAGGCGAATATCCGTCAAGCAAAGCAAGACTACGACTTGACTCGATCGAACCACACGCGGCGGAAGCTAAGTGGTTACTGAATGAATTTAAAGTTTGCAAGGCACACACAGGGCTGGCAGTGGCAGGCAAAGCTGTGTCACAGAATAAGTAATAGTGGATACTTTGTCTCGCTCTCCCAATGCACTGAGCCACTAAGTACTACCTACTGATTATTCTGTGGGACAGATAAGATAACAGAACAACAGGTTTTACATATCTACTTGTATAACATAACTACCTACAAATTTTAGGCCACTGAGCTTTACTAATAGATTGGTACCTACTTTCTACTGTTTTTTCGAATCCCATCAAAATTCAACGTCCGCACAATTTTTTGTATCGTATAGAGATCTAAGGAGAACCGCGCACTGCGTTGAAAAAACGCACTGAGATGAGACATCCAGTTGCTGTTGGTGGCTGTTCGGACGCAACACCGATACAAGGAATATTTTACTCTCTACCGCACCGATATGTCGTCACGATACTGGATAAAACATATTACCGTGACTTCATATTTTTTGGTTTCGTCGTTTCGTCTCTATTAAAATTGACTCGATAAATGTGATTTATATATTAATGACATTGTAAGTATGAATGTTGCATATCAGCGATTTTGTGTGTGAGAGTTATATGATCAGAAGTCGGCCAGTTACTGCGCACCGACCGGCTGGCGTGCTAGTGTTCCGTGGAGGGATTTAACGTAAATAAATAATTAATAGATAAATGTATTAAGGCTCACTCGTACCCTGATTAAAGAAAAAGCAGAATTTTTAAACACCTAGTGTAACAATACAAAGGAAAAAAATACAAAGGTTAGAAAAGGAATCGGAAAAAAGTAATAACCGAATAGAAATCTTAAATATAACTCTCCCTCAGCAGAAAAAAATCCTGAATAGGTCCACAAAAATAAACTTTCACATCAAAACTTTCAGAATTTTCAGCGATAACACTATTTTTAAGAGGTAGGTTTTTAGGTAAGACTTAGCCAACGTATAAGTACTAAATTAATAACCAGCACTATTTTCAATTGTGTTAGTATATATCGAAAAATATAAAGAAAGCGTACAAATTAAACACACAACTTAAAAGTAGAAATTAACGCACTTTCGCATTACATCGTCCAATCTAACAAGCGATTTTCAACTTTACGTAAAGCATCGTAAATTATTATAAAATATGGGTTGGACCGCGTCTTAAAAAATAGAAATAATAAAATACGGTCATTACAGCTCACGTATACCTACTTCAATATGGTCCTATATACATTTTTTTGGCAACATAGGTAAGATAATTAAATACATATACCGACATATACATATAATCATCATATTCATTTATTAGTTTATTTATGAATGGCTACGCTCTACGGTTTCGCCCGCGTGGTGAAGGATGATAATGATGATGAATAAAATATCGTTTCTTACTCAGGCATAATGTAGCTTTTTATTGGTGATTGAATTTATTCAATCTGTTCAGTAGTTTTGCTTTTATATATATTTTATCATGAACATTTATAGTAGGTAGGTATATATATATTCATTTACGTATATGGCTAAAAAAAAAAATTCTTAGTTTACTTAAAATTACCATTATATATTGAAGTACTTACCTACCATATGCGGTAATGATCGTATTTTAATATTATAATAATTCTATTTTTTAATACATTTATCTTTTAAAATGTCATGAATGAGATTATATCAAGTCAATACGTAAACGATATTATAACGTTGCATATAACCAGATTTTCTTGCTCGGCCAACAGCGCATGAAAGCTAAATATGTTACAGGAATTTTAACAATGCAATGATAAGAACGGGTCGTTATAATCTATCGGTACATAACTTGAACCAAAATGGCGGTCGTCCGCGCAGGTACAGTTATGGACAAAAGTGATAGACGAACACTCCGTTGTCGATTAGAAATGAAACACAAGTTGAACCGAAAATCAAATTTCATAAAATCTTTATCTATAAGTACATTATACAGACTGACTGGTTGAACACTTTACATAAACAAGGACATGATAATTCATGGTCACATGAAACGTTTAAAAAAATAAAATTAAAAAAATACCGTTAAACTACAGAGGAAACCTTCATTCTATGAATGTGCTACCTATAACTCGAAAATTATGGACACCGTCCGAACGGGTTTAATGACCCAAAGCGCCGCGCCGCGTTCCAAGGAATCAAGCTGCGTCCGAACGGGGTTAATGACCCAAAGGGCCGCGCCGCCCGCGCCGCGACACGCGCGCCGCGAGTGACCATGTTTATTGTTTTGAGTAGACAATTAAAGTTAAATTAGGTAAATATTAGGCACCTATTTTTTTTTCTTAATTAGAACGAGAATCGAGTACTGAGCACTATATATCAATATGTAAAGTGTTCAGCCAGTCAGCCAATATATATGTTGTGCACGATTGTACTCCAGGGCCACGCGGGGCGTGCGCGGGCAGTGAGGGACGGAGTGCGATTGTTTGGTAGCAAGCGTTGCATGCGTTGCTAGTTTACGCACGGCACCTTACGTGGCACTTCACACCTCACTTCGTTGAGACCCAAAAAACGTGTTCTGCGCATTCAAGCTCAAATTCAAGTACCGTGCCGCGGATAATTAATTAATAAATTTAATAAATACTATAACGCATATTCCAAATGCAAAAATAACATATTCCAATTACTTATGTGTCTTGTAATAGTACCTACACATTTGTGATGTTTAGTAAGAACAGCTTCCTTGTCCATTTTTTGTCCTTAATTATTTTCATTGATTTTTCGGTGAAACTCATTGTATTCATTTAAGGAAGAAAGGGTCGGCAGTCATTAAGTGGCAGCTGCAAACAATAAACCAATTTTGACTAAGCTTAGAGACATAGAACAATAGACACTTTACACGGTAATATTGTGCTTGTTATACGGTTCGAGCGGGCATTTCTGGGTTCGTGGTATTGCACGTGTGCGTTCATACTGTGGGAATTTCAACTTTATAGCTTGCATGAATGAATGCAATAAATAGGATACATGATACTGATACATACCTAATAATATGTGTTACCTAATAGGTATTATATTTCGTACACCATAAGAATGGGTCAGCACAGACTGATAACGGAAAATTCCTTAGTTTGTAAAGATTGCTTTAAGAGCTATATTGTAATAACATCGTGAATTTATTATAAGTAAGTAATCTATATGAATAGTATCATTCAATTTGACAGTGTAAGAAGAAAAGGTCGGCAGTCATTAAGTGGCAGCTGCAAACAATAAACCAATTTTCGACTAAGCTTAGAGACACAGAACAATAGAAACTTGTTATACGGTTCGAGCGGGCATTTCTGGGTTCTTGGTATTGCACATGTGCGTTCATATTCATACTAATGGGAATTTCAACTTTATAGCTTGCATTACATAATCATTTCAAATAATATGATACACGATAAATACCTATGTGTAACCTAATAGGTATTCTATTTCGTACACCATAAGAATGGGTCTAGCATAGAGTGATAACGGAAATACTCCTTAGTTTGTAAATATTGCTTTAATAGCTATATTATAATAAAGTCGTGAATTTTAAATAATCGAAATATAAACAACTCTGTTATAATTAGTATGTGAGATGAAGACCACGATTGAATACATTTAGGAGTGTCAGATAACGATACCAGTTATATACCTACATATATGGATATGACCTATGCTTGTAAGGTTGATTCTTTCTAATAAAAGAGAATCAATTTACCAACCGCCTCAGATAGGGATTGCATGAGATATTCAGGGATTATCTATTGATAAATATACTGATATGCTATGTGAGAAAGTCCTAAGATATATAGTTAATTAAGATAGCATTCTTTATTTCTAGCATTTAATTACACAGTTTTACAATATCTTTAATTTACAGTGTAGGTACCTGATATCATAGATACCTACTTATTTTTTATTTACCGACTATCTATTACAATTTCCTCCTCTTGATAGGAGTTTAATCACATACCTATGTCTGAAACGTCTTCTTCCTAAGTTTATATAATAATATAAATAACTAACTTGTTAATAGCAGATTTATACATTTTGGCTTATATCAGTAAAGGTAGGTAGACAATACTGCAGTAGGTTGGAAAAAATAAATAACTTACTTGTTAATAGCAGATTTATACATTTTGGCTGAAGGTATACTATACTGCAGTAGGTAGGAAAAAATAAATAATTTACTTGTTAATAGCAGATTTATACATTTTGGCTTATATCAGTAAAGGTAGGTAGACTATACTGCAGTAGGTTGGAAAAAATAAATAACTTACTTGTTAATAGCAGATTTATACATTTTGGCTGAAGGTATACTATACTGCAGTAGGTAGGAAAAAATAAATAACTTACTTGTTAATAGCAGATTTATACATTTTGGCTTATGTCAGTAAAGGTAGGTACGAGTATACTATACTGCAGTAGGTTGGAAAAAGCTTTGGTTTCCTTGTGATTTGATGTTCCAGTATGCATCCTTCAAGGATGCAAGCTAACGTGTATCAGCTGACAGGATGTTCCATTGAGTGTTTTTTTAAGACATATGTTGGTACTTGATAATGCAGCATTTAAGAGTTGTATTCATTTTAAGGGTTTTATTTTACGATTAAATGTTGAATTTTCTGAGTAACTTTATATGAAGAGGGCAAATTGAAGAGTTTAGTATTTTATTTGTGATACATGTTGATAGTAATTGTTGAATGGTTAGTATTTTATAGTTGAAGTTACATTAAGGTTGAAGGTTGAAGCCCTGTGAAGAACAGATTTATTTAATTCATAGTCTACATGTCTGATGCAATAGGCACTCCACGTGTCCCATATTTTAGACTTATTGATAAACGAACTAGTTACTTACATTACGGCAGTTTAAATAATTATTCCTTTATTATTTCCCATCGCTTTTTATAGACGGTATTTAAGGCTCCTCAAGTGTTAAGAGGATTGCTTGATTTTTTCAGTATTTCAAAGTACTATAAATTTCTGTTTTAAACTATCACGGTTGTTCTCTAAAGTCATATGATTATTAACGGGATATTTACCGTGGTAAGGTTGTGGAATGAGCTCCCGATATTTCGGCGCAGTTACATGCACCATGTTCACGGTCGAATTCTTGACAAATATGCTATCAAGACCATATTTACTCCTCATCAGAAGATTGCGCAATGTCTGCGTTCCCCTAAGGACAAGATTCCTTTTCAGCATCCCGGGGTGTACAAAATTAACTGCAGCTGCGGAAGTTCGTACATAGGACAGACGAAGCGAACTGTTTCATGCCGCATCAAGGAACACATAAAGGCAGTAAAAAACAATGAAAGACACAAATCTGCCATAGCTGAGCATCTGCTGGACGCGGGTCCTAACCACTGGATTGAATTCCATAACCCTAAAATCTTGTCCACCGAACGCCATTACATACCAAGGCTAGTAAAGGAAACTATTGAGATCTCGAAATGCCAGAATTTTAATCGAGGTGATGGGTTTCAACTCGCCAGTGCGTGGAATCCAGTATTAGGTTGTTTTAAAAATAAAAGTCCGCGTTCAAAATGTGTTCAAAATACTATACGCAGTGATACAGTGAGTGTGTTTTGTCGGGACTTAGGATCGAGTTCGAGTTCCAGTGATAACCGTAGCAAAAGACTAAGAAAGAGGGTAGATCGTTATGTCTGCACCTAACTTTTAAACTTTTTGACCAACCACCCGCATTCTTCAGTCTTCCCGTGAACATGGTGCATGTAACTGCGCCGAAATATCGGGAGCTCATTCCACAACCTTACCACGGTAAATATCCCGTTAATAATCATATGTAACGTATGTAATGTACGAGAACATCTGAACTATGTATTTATTACTTCTCCACCTTATTTGTTCCCCCTTGCATGTTAGTTTATAAGTATCCTTAATGTAACTATGAAACTATGTTTTAAATGAATAAAATATTATTATTATTATTATTCCTTTTATTCAAAATAAATCACGGATTTCATCCGGTCCTTTACAAAGGCATAAGTGGGGCTGTAGCCAACACTTAGAGGCCTGTTTGGTATAAAAATACAAAGGAGTATAAAAAACAGAAAAAATGTTGGATGAAGGGTAACATGGTACTTATAACTATTACAAATATGGGTAAAATGGCCAGGCTATTGATATGAACTTATTAGTGATAAGGAAGATAGTGGGCTATGATATATATAATATTATATATTATATATATATATATATATATATATATATATATATATATATATATATATATATTATATATATATATTATATATATATATATATAATATATAATAGTGGGCTATGATATATATAATATTATATATTATATATATATATATATATATATATATATATATATATATATATATATATATATTATATATATATATTATATATATATATATATAATATATAATATTATATATATCATAGCCCACTATCTTCCTTATCACTAATAAGTTCATATCAATAGCCTGGCCATTTTACCCATATTTGTAATAGTTATAAGTACCATGTTACCCTTCATCCAACATTTTTTCTGTTTTTTATACTCCTTTGTATTTTTATACCAAACAGGCCTCTAAGTGTTGGCTACAGCCCCACTTATGCCTTTGTAAAGGACCGGATGAAATCCGTGATTTATTTTGAATAAAAGGAATAATAATAATAATAATATTTTATTCATTTAAAACATAGTTTCATAGTTACATTAAGGATACTTATAAACTAACATGCAAGGGGGAACAAATAAGGTGGAGAAGTAATAAATACATAGTTCAGATGTTCTCGTAAAAATGAGTAGTAAGTTGTAACGTTAGTGTCGTCCTAGCCCTCACGGTAGGATACCCTGAGTCTGTGAGGGCTTAGTTTACTTCTAGAGGGTTTAAGAATTGACGTGCAACAATCGCTGTGTTATTTGTAGATGGTGTTTTAATGTGTGTTGTTATATACATGTGTCTTGCTGGGCTCATGTTATAGTACGTCTTATATATATATATATATTAGGCTTTCGTTTGTTGTGGAAGGTGAAATACTGTGAATAAGATTTAGATTGGGTGGTTAGTGAACATGTAGTATCTTTGAATTACTGTAGCTTTAGTTAGAACTAAAGATTACTGCAGTACAGGATGTTTAGGAGGACATGTTACTGCTGCTATATATTTATTCTAAGCAGTTTTTCTGTGCTAGTATAGTCTAGTGAAAGTAGGTAGTCTTTTATTTTCTTTTTACAAACATGTTTCGTGTCCTTGATAATATTTAGTTTCTTGTTCAGTTGTTTATATATGTATGTTCCCAGATAATTATAACACCTTTGTCCAATTCTTCTTCTTGTCTGTATTGTATTCCATTTATGATTCCGTCTAGATTTAGTTATTGCTAAATTATCTGCAGTGGGTAACAGGGCAGTTTTATGGAAGCGTAATGCACTTGCTAAAATGTACAGCTGTCTGACCGTTAGTTCATTAATTTCCCTGTATAGCATGTCAGTTGGGTACTGAAAGGGTTTCTTATGTGCTACTTTGAGAACAGCACGCTGTGCACGTTCTGTTTGCATAAGGTGTGTTGCATAAGCGGCGCCCCATGAGGTAATGCAGTAATTGATAAGCGATTTGCACAGAGCCGAGTAAACCATACCTATAGTTCTGAGGTCTGCTACTGCTCTGAGCCTTTTAAATATATGCAAAAGCTTCCTTAAACGACCACTTAAGGTACTTATTTGTTTAGTCCAAGATAGGAGCTCGTCAATGTAGATGCCCAAATATTTAATATCTCTGACTTGTTTTAGGACCGAACATATTGTAGTGTTGCATTGGTGTTGGATGTTAGGATTACAAGTGTGTAGCTGAACACATGGTGGTTTGCTGGGTGCAGTACGTGTAGATATACGAAATGCTATAATTTTTGTCTTATCAATGTTTAACGTCAGCAAGTTTAGTTCCAACCATTCAACAATTTGACGTAGGCCATCATTGGTGACTCTGGACACCGCATCCCAACTATTTTCATGAAATATAATAGCCGTGTCGTCAGCGAAGGCAAACATTTTAGCATTGGTGATACTCAATTGACAAAGGTCGTTAAGGTATGCCAGAAAAAGTGACGGACCGAGCACGCTGCCTTGAGGAACTCCGAAACGCAGTTTTTGGTAGTCACTCAAGTAGTCGTTCACTTTTACACGCTGTCTCCGGTCCGTAAGATACGACCGGAACCATTCCAGCACAGTACCACGGACACCCATGCACTCCAGCTTTTTTAAAAGTATAGGTCGGGAGACGGTGTCAAAAGCCTTCGCTAGATCCAGGAAGACGCCAATACATCTCTGTCCAGTGTCTAGTTTACCAGCTACATAGTCAACTAAGGAAGTAACGGCATCCTCCGTAGATCCGCTGGCACGAAAACCAAATTGGTTGGGAGAAAGAATGCATTCCTTTTCAAGAAAGCTCATAAAACTCTTATTGACAACTCGCTCCAAAATCTTCGAAAGAGTAGATAGCAGAGAAATTGGTCGGAAATTTGATGGAGACTCTGTATCTCCCGCTTTATGTATAGGGCATACATTTGCAGCTTTCAGGGAATCTGGAAAGATACCTGCTTCCATACTTAAGTTGCAGATGAATGCAATAGGGGCAGCTACAATATTTTTGGCGGATTTCAGTAAGTAGTTGGATATATTATCACTCCCTGAAGCAGAATTAATCTTTAGTGCGGAAATGATTTTTTCAACATGACAAGGGCCAGTAGGAGCTAGAAACAGTGAATTAGAGTAGTTGTTTTTCAGCTTTATTAAACTCAGCAGGTCTTCTTCCGTGGTCTGCAATTTATTAAGTATATCGTTGGCCAGGTTTTCTCCAACTGACACAAAATATTCATTTGCCTTGTTTAGGGCCTGCGTGGGAGTGGAAGTTGTTTTGAGTAAATCTGTATTTTTAGTTTTTATTGTTCGTATGTTACAAACATCTTTGATAGAGTTCCAAAGCCTTTTACTGTCTCCGATATTTACTTTTAACAATTTAATGTCGTGTTCATTTTTTAGATTTTGTAAGATATTGTTGCACAAGGGTCTATATTTTTTATAGGTTTGTTTTCTTTGTTTATCATTTGGTTTTTGTTTCGATTTAATCTGAAGTAGATCTCTTTTTTTCATGCATTTAATTAAGCCTGGTGTGATCTAATCCTTACGAATACATTTGGAGTTTGGTACAATTTTGATGGTTTTGTATGTCTAAATTTTTTGGTTTATAATTTGAACAAAATTGGATACTGCTCGATTCGGGTCAGTGTGTGTGTAAAAGTCTGACCAGTCTAGACAGCTTAAGTCTTTAATAACACTATGATAGTCTATTCTAATTACCTGCTTATGGTTACTAATCATATTATCTGGTTTTCCAGCAATCGAGACTAACGTGGCGTCATGGTCCGTCACATTATTGTAGCAGACTACTGTGGAAGACTGATGAGAACTCTTGATAAAAACATGATCTAGGCAGTTATAAAAACGCGTAGGGATTTGATGACCCGGAATAAAACCATGGTATGCAAGTAGTTCTAAGTATGGTATTGCTCTGGGATCTTTTGACGTCAGTTTTATGTCGATATTCATATCGCCGACTATAATAGATGTCTGTCCTTTCATTCCGTCTAGTATCGTTTCTATAGAGGCTAAGAAATTATCTATACTATAGGAAGAAGGGGATCGATATAATGCCAACACTGAGTAATCATTATCAATATTAATTAAGAGGCCAGATGCATTTATTATTGACGGTTCAGTTATGCATACTTGTATACCTATATCTAGACCGATTCAGTTATTGGGATGTAACTCAGAAACTAGTTGGTCGAATTTGATAAAATTTAAATGGAACTACACGGCAAGCACCAGCTTTCAAACGAAAAAAGAATTTTGAGAATCAGTTCACCCAATCGAAAGTTCTGAGGGCACAAACGTAAAAAAATATACAGTCCAATTGAGTACTTCCTCCTTTTTCGGAAGTCGGTGAAAAGTAGTTTTATGTCGCCAGTTTTTTAGTTTCAATCAATATTTGATTGCAGCTGATATACGCTAATAACACTGCTACTATTAAACAAATTAACATTATCTCTGCTGAGAGCACAGTCTCTTCTCATTACGGTTACCTATTTCTTCAAAAACCAATAACGTACCAGACGTTGGCAATCTATTCAAATAATTTCTAAGCGTACCGTAGAACGGCTTCCCTTTGATGTTTCTTTAGACTTTTATATTCAGATAGACATTTTCGCTTTGTAGCAAGACACAGAAAATACTTTTACAGCTGCGTGAATTATTTTAGTATTATACCTAGACAGTGAAGGTCAAACATAGAATTCGTCGATATACTTGTATTTTCTGTAATTTTATCACAGCAATTGAACGTGAGTGTAATAAAAAATATTTGAGTCGAATTTTTAAGTTCAACCTACGGTGTCTAAATAGTTACAAGGCGGACACGCTTCATACATCGATGGTAGCAATAATAATTAACAAAAAATGGTTATAACGGTGGACTGGTACAGGTCCTGATGGCTATTCCATCCATGATGACCATAATTTGCTGGGCTTGCCGAGAGTGGTCGTAGAAAAATCCAATAGATAACGTTGAATAAATTTTATCCACATTAGCACACAACTTGACACATAGGTAGTACAAACATATTCCTATATTATTGAATAATTTTGTATGGCCATACGCAGGATCTTGAAGCAATCAAGCGGGGCCAGTGGGTTAACTGGTCTTGTAATAGCAGTGGATAACAGCTTTCGGGTCCGGCAACATTAAAGTATCCGCGTAAATCCCGAAAGTATTATTTGTAATGCGCGTAGCAACAACAGTTTTGCACTCATAGCGTGGGCTGTTCCAAAAATAGTTAGCGAACTAAAAAATAGTTAGAATATCAATAAAGTTTATTTACAGCTTTTCAATGCATTCCCAATGCACTTATGCATTCGGATGAACTAGCTTTCAAAACATTTAAAAAAACGTGTATTGCAGGAGGTCGATAAATAACCGCCGAAATTCTTCGACGGCTTCGTCTGCAGTGCTAAATTTTCGCCTACGAAGCATTTTTTTACCGTGGGAAATAAAATCACTCTACCCTGATGACGTATGAGTTACCTACTGCAGTTGATGGTCGGCCGGGTCGGGGGGTCATCGTTTAAGTTCTCTCGGCCACGTTTAAATTCACGAAACCAATAAGTAATTGTTGCTAGTGCAGGAGCTGACTCCCTAAAAGCAGCTTGTAAATTTTCTTGAGATTCCGTAAAGGTTCTTTTTTAATCATAGAAAATCATAGCACGAAAAGCTTCCCGCGAGACGTCCATTGTTGCAAACAAAAGAAGAGTTACAGACACGTTACAGATAATCTTTGAACATAAATAAAAAAAAAACTACACATAGGTGGCCAGTGATTTTGACAAAGGAGGTTTGTGTTGAAATTAATCGTCAATTCAACATAGTTCAATGCAAAAAGAGGTTGTATTTATTCTGTGGCTATTAATTTTCGGAACAACTTAGGTATATGGTGAATTAGTAATTCATTGCTACGAGTAATCTGCCATTGCATAGATACATAAGTATGAATCTCTAATACAATTTAATATGTTAATATATTTAATATGATGGTGTATATTAAAAGCATCGCTTATGCGGCAATGTTGCCATAAATGAAGATGAACAAATAAGTACGCAATAGAAATTAAAACTAGTTGTATGTCTTTTAGTCCCTAGAAAGATAACCTACGCTTCAGAGGCACCCGCACGAATTAAATAGTACTATATCTTTTAATACGAAACCCGTGTATATCCTGTGCTTCTCAGCCAACTCAGTCGTCTGCCAACCGCGTCGAGGGCCAGCTGTTTTTGTGCGGTAAGTATTATTGTTTTGGAGTTATGACGAGTTGATGCGCTCCTGAGGCGTATGGTTATCTTCAAGATCGACGTATGTATGACTGTCTAAAAAAAATTTATAAGGTACTGATTAGCTTTCCTAGACTTTATACTTATATTTGACTTATACTATACATATTAATAGTAAAATACAATATTTTATGATAGTTAAGCGATATTCGTGATTTTTGTTAGTTTTTTAGAGGTCTACTCATTTGGTTTCAATTATTAATAATAAACAAATATAAAGTACAATATTTTTCGTTTATAAAAATGTGTCACCTATATTACCATTTAAATTGTAAAATCAAATCACACAAATCTTGCTGAATAATTTAAATATAAGCATTTGAATACCGTGGCGCCTCCGAAGCGCATGGTTATCTTTTATGTAAGATAGAATATGGTTATCTTTCTAGGGTTAATGTTGTTATGAGACTGTACAAGCACGAAGTCCCATGATGTTAAGTGTGCAATGGTGACCTCTGCCTAGAACTATGCATTTCATTGCACCAGCAACCCTTCAGACCAGAACACAGTAATGCAAACATGACTACTTCGCGGTTAAAATAGATAGATATGGTGGCAGCACTGCCCGGACGAAATCGTTCACAAATAGTTCTACGTCACTGAAATGTGCAATGCGTGTCTATCAGATATCGACATTATATTGTCACTAGCTTTATAGTAAACGAATCACCGAGAGCGGTTTCAGCGTCGCGGAAGAAAAGTATAGCTTTTAACAAAAGTCAAAATCATTTATTCAATTTAGGCATCAAAGACGCACTTATGAACGTCAATTTTTCATTATAATGTACTTTAAAGACTCTACCGCCGCGTTCCAAAATATATAGAGCCTACCGTTTTATTGTAAAAACGCACACAATTTCCTAGGAATGACTTATTAGTCTTCGCAAGTCTAAAACTAGGTACAGCTATCCTATTTGTATTTCTAGTATTAAAAGTCTGGTGATAACTATTTAAAAGTCAGTGGACCAGGTAAGCCAATTTACATATCGGAAAATTTAACTCAAAGAGAGCGGAGGCTTTTTTACCACGCGCGTGTATTTGCTAAAAGTCAGGGGTACGCCTATTGTTGGACTTCTTTTGGACGTATATTTCTACGCAAAGCGGAAGGGTATCCACAGATCCGTATACTGAGTGAGGGTGACGTAGATAATTTAAAAGAAAAATGACTAGGTTTGCAAAGAAAAATCGCTTGTTTATTTGTTATGTTTAATATGTATCGTTTTATGTCATTTTTACTAATTTCGTATTTTATGCTCTCGATTAGTGCACATATAGTGTTATGTAATAAGTTTCTTATCTCATACTTATTTAATAAGCAACCTGATATAATGCACGAATACTACATTAATAGGCCTTCATTTACAATTTATTGGTATAAAGCCGTAAACACTACTTACACCCAATCAACAAACACGAATAGACTCAACACTACATTTATTTTTTGTTTTAACTGCTCCTACTACTACTACATGGTATATACTTGTATAGTGAAGTTTTTAAGCAAAACATGTCTTGCACAATCTTACTTTAGAATCAAATTCTGCACGTTTTATATCTCGATACTAATACAATATATTAATTCAACTATAGTACATAAATTACTGATCATGTTTGAAAACAGTTATAATGTTTGATCTTATAAACAATAATTTACTATTTGATATAGATCATGCTGACTCCATAGACTGCAGATTTATAGATGATCCTTCCAAAATATCGCAATTTCTAAAATATGATAATGGTCTGAGTAGTCTTCAAATAATTTCACTTAATATTCGTAGCATTTATAAGAATATGGACAAATTTCTTGTATTTTTTAATAATTTAGACGTTCAAATTGACGTCATAGTTCTATCGGAATGTTATAATACGTATAATATAATATAATATAATACGACCCTCCACCAATATATAACTATAACATGTATTATACAAAAAATTGGCTAAACCAGAATGATGGAATAGTCACGTATGTCCGAAACCAATTCTCGGTAAATGTAACTGAGCCTAACATGGCGGAAGGAAATTGCTTAGTTTTAGAGTTAGACAACATATATTCGATTATTTGTTCATGTCGACCATGTGAATTTAAAAACCCTGCGACATATATAAATTCTTTAGATGACATCATCAAAAGTATAAAACCTAAAAATCACGTCATATTTACCGGTGATATTAATTTGAACATCCTTCCAGGCTCAAATATAACTGGGCATGCATCGGAATATCTCGATCTCATGGCGACACATGGTTTCAAACAGGGGATTAATTTGCCTACTAGACACAAGACATGTATTGACCACTTCATGGTCAAAACACCTTGCAAATGGCGAACTCTTGTTTTTGACGAACTGACTGACCACTCACCTATTTTACTAAGCATTGCTACAGACTCTAGACAAAGACAAAATGACCATGGCAATTAAGTTAAACCTACCGTAAATATAAATCTGGTTAGAGAAACGTTAGCCCAATATTCATGGCAAGAATATTATGGAATCTTAGATACGAATACCGCTGCTAAGACGTTACTATCAACTCTTAGAGAAACCATGCAGAAAAATACCATACTCAAGTTTCATTCCAACAAGTACAAACCCCTCAAGCCATGGATCAATATCGGTGTCATTAAATGTATTCGACATAGAAATCAACTGCAAAAACAGTGTAGAGCATCCCCAGATAACATAGATATTCGTAAGAAGTTTATCAACTATATAAATATTTGTAATAATATAATTAAGTCTCTAAAACAAAGTATTATAAAGATCTGCTAGAAAAACATCGGGGCAACATCAAAGAAACATGGAAAGTTTTAAAACAAATATGTAATTTTAGCAAAACCAAGGTTGTTTCAAATGCATTGCTAAGAAATAAAAATACACCTACGGAGTCATTAAATGAGGTTAACAGTGTTTTTACTTCCATTGGACGAGATCTTGCAAACATTACCCTTGCGAAGCTAAATAAGACTGTAAAGGAGCTTCAATTAATACCCTTAAGTCTGTTCCAGCTTGCTCTTTATCATTATTTTTAACAGACGCGACAGAAGTTCGAAGTATAATATCTACTCTTAAAACTAATAGTGCACCAGGTTGGGATGAAATAACACCTACTATACTTAAATCCTGCATTATGTCTATAGCAGAGCCAATTGCTCATCTCTGCAATTTAAGTTTTACGAATGGAATTTTCCCAACAGTTTTAAAAAAGGCTATGATTTGTCCAATATACAAAGCAGGCGATAAGCAATTACCTTCTCATTATAGGCCAATTTCTTTACTACCAACTATATCAAAGATCATTGAAAAAATTGCAAACAAAAGATTGATATCTTATCTTGAAAAAAAGCTTCTGCTAGCTGAAAATCAGTACGGTTTTCGAAAGGAAAAATCAACTGATGATGCTGTTCTACAACTTACATCTCATATCACCAAGTATCTGGATAAAGGAGAGCAATGTGTCGGTGTCTTTCTGGACCTACAAAAAGCATTCGACACAGTCTCTATTCCAATTCTTCTAGTACGTATGTTAAGGCTTGGTATAAGAGGAAATGTACTTAAGTGGTTTACTGATTATCTTTCTGAGCGTAAACAACAAGTCAGAGTCAATGGGTATGAAAGTGACAGTGCCATATGTGACTATGGAGTACCTCAAGGAAGTACACTTGGGCCTACGTTATTTCTTATTTATATTAATGAGCTTTGCCAATTACATCTAAAAAATGGAGATATCTTTATGTTTGCAGATGATACTGTCCTATTATTTCATGGCTCTGATTGGTACAATGTAAAACAGCTAGCGGAAGATGGACTATCATGCGTTATATCATGGCTGGAAGATAATTTATTATCGCTTAATACAACAAAAACTAGATATGTCTGTTTTAAGAAAACTGAGGCTAACCAAATACCTCCTGACTTTAATATTCATGCACATTCATTTCCATGCAATCGCCAGCCAACCAGCAGAACTAAGTGTACATGTGATCTGCTAACACCGGTAATAGTATTAAATATCTTGGAGTGACAATAGATAACAAATTTACGTGGATACCACACATGGAAGTAGTATCAAATCGTGTTAGAAAACTCATATACACTTTTAAGACACTGCGCTCAGTAGCAGATCATAAACTATTGATACAGACCTATAGAGCTCTTGGAGAATGTATAATTAATTATTGCATTTGTTCCTGGGGTGGTGCTGCAAAAAGTCACATTATTAAAACTGAGCGTGCACAACGCGCTCTACTAAAAGTTATGCTTAGATTACCATTCCAGCATTCTACAACAGATCTGTATGAGAAATGCAAGGTGCTCACTGTTAGGAAGCTATTCATTTATCAGAGTATAAGAAGGTATCATGCGAATACTGTTCCGTTCCTACCTGACATCAAAAAAAGGCGTTTCAAATGCCCAGTCCCTAAATACAAGTGCCTCATTGCCTGGCGACACTATAACCATTTGGCCCCAATGATTTATAATACTTTAAACAACAACAGAAATACATATTGGAAGCTTAATTTTTACAAACTAAAACCATTATTAATTGAATGGCTGCAGAATAAAGACTATGAACAAACGGAAAAAATGTTCGTTAAAATCCGATAACACTTCATGTTAACTACACACACTTACATAGATACACAAAATACAAGTACACACACATACAAACACACGCGCACGGCTAAATAATTTCGTTTATTTGGTTTTTATCTGTTTTTAATTTTTAGAATTAGCACACTACTTACATAAGTTTTTATAGTAAATATTGTCATCCATATGAAATTGTCAATGTAATTAGGGGAAGACACTGCCTTCTGCAACACAGTAATATACTAAAGCAGTAGGCAGGGTTCCAATTAATATGTTTATATATGTATGAACAAGAAATAAACATTTTGTATTTGTATTTGTATTTGTATTTGTATTTAACTTATATTTATTTAATTATTTACGAACATACATTATATTTTCAAATACATATAATTTATGTATGTATATTTTCAAATATATAAGGTTCCGTAGAGTTGGGGTTCCGTTGCAATTTACTTTACAACGTAAACGACTGAATAAGGGTTCACTAATGAGGATCGTAACCATATAATTTCATACCATTTATCTCCGTTTGCTTATGTACTGCGCCAATCCAATAGATCTTTGTAGATAAACTCTACAACGATCCTCCAGCTCCTGTTGCCTCTACAATACTTTTATACCATTGGTGTTGGAATTCGGCGCCTGGAGTGCTTCCCCTTCATCTGTCCCACGATCAACTGCTTCTCCAACTCATACATATGCATATATACGTTGTCGGCATGGAGAAGTGTTAGTTAGTATTCTACGGCCACCATAATCAATACCACCTTCCCAACCCTCGAGTGCTCTTCTCATAACGTATTCCCCATACAAGTTGAAAAATTTTGGTGACAACCTCAGTACTAGCTTGATCATAGAGAGATACATATACCTGTAGTTATAAAATATATATAACGCTAAAATTGGCGAGAGTATAATATCAACATTATCCAATGAGATTGACTAATAGAGGCGTTTTACTCCTTGAATATGAGGTATAAACATGGCAAATTTTATGCTATATTTACCTATAGCTAAAGTACACAACTCGCACAACGACATTAACTACATTGACAAGATTAAAAGAGCACGAAGATATATGAATCCTGGTTGTCAGAAAGGGATCAATATATTATTAACAACGTTCGCCTGTAATCGACCATTCGACCGCCAATGACAGACTCGTTCTCTCTGTAGCTCGCTTCTTGCCTCATTCTCGTGGGTGGCGTCGCAGGAGTTATTTTAAATTAAAATACAATTTTTGATTTTCCATTTTTGATAAATAACATAGAAAAACAATACTTACAAATGAAAAGATACATCATTCTTGTTTTTTACACTTGTTCCAGTATATGTTCTGCAGTTTCTAACACATAAGAAGGCATTTTTACCTAAATGTAGTACACGTGCTGCATTGTTCTCAGACAGGCTGGAACTAATTTGACTCAAGACAACTAGCTTGTGTTGATGTCGCCATGCCAAACGCATTAAGGCTTATCTACCTCAGTTTATATTAACATCATTGACATTATCTATGTCAAGAGCTCAAACATAATCTGGGGCTTAAGAGGATTCTCGAGCGATCACTGTTTTCGTGTTATAGGTATTCAGCAATGTATTGTAAGATAATATGTAACAAATCCTCTTGAATCAAAGGATACATTAAGATATGTCTGTGAATAATTTTACATTATCATAATGATAATGAGTTCTTGAGTGGAGACCGCGCTTAGGCAAACGGAGTGTAGGCCAGCCGTGCGATTCTGTAATAATTATTACGTCGACGCGCTCGTCGATGCGCTCACCGATCTCAAATACTTTATGAGATATCGCCCTTGTACGTAAGGTTGTTTTTCCAACGTTTCTTGTCATCTCGTCATTTGTTTCACGGATGTTGTCAAAGATGCAAAGATGTTTGCTCTTAGAGAATTGCACGGCAGGTAGAGAGACGACCTGCGGAAGACGGCTGGCAGTAACTGGATGCAGAGAGCTGAAGACCGAGCTCTATGGCGTAGTTTAGGAGAGGTCTATGTCCAGCAGTCGACGAATGTGGGTTGATGATGATGATGATGATGATAATAAATAAATAAATAAATGATAATATTGGGCAATATCTATCCTCATTACACAAGGTCCTCAGGTCCTAAGCTATGCAATGCCTGTACTGTGGCAACCTGGTGACTTATACATGCATTATATACATACGTGTATGCACACCCAGACACAAGACAAACAGACCTGTTTATGCACACAAATGTGTGAGCTGTTCGGGGATCAAACCCCGACACCTAGAGACTCAGAAGGCCAGGTTTGCTATCAACTGCGACAACCGGCCAATAGAAAAAAAATATGGTAATAAACAAGTTTATTTTTTCCAAATATGTTATAAGTAACAAAAAACAAGTATGGTACGAATCTGTTGGTAAGATTTGGCTTAATCTATTACGTCCCTCAAGATATTTGTAGGTAATCTCCAACACTATACTCAGCAAAGCTGGCATAGGTTTTATGAGAGTTTTAGGTTGATCTTCACACTTAGTACACTTTTAAGGAGATAACTTTGTTTGATAGCGAAGTAGAATATTCTCGCCACGGTCGGGAAGCGAATCGTAAGAGGCGAGGAAGCCCGACAAGGTGGTCGCCCTCTTGTGCAAGTACTCTACTACTCAGCGGCTGTCATGGTCGGTACCACCGCAGTACTAAATATTCTGACGCGAAGCAATAGTGCGCAATACATCACTGTGTTAAGATGTGAAGGGAGAGGGGGCTAGTGAAACTACTGGGCAAAGGAGACTCACAAACTAATGTCTCGGGGTGACGAGCGCAGTACAGTGCCACGCAAAACTTCGACCTTAGACGGGTAAACTATAACCAAAACGGTGTTCACTGAAAAGTGTTCGAAACGTCGGATTAATGAAGTCGGTTAAAAACTAGTAGTTATGCGAACAGCAAGAATCACCGACGTCTAAAAAACTATAAGTATTGAATATAAGAACGTGCATACCAAGTTGTTTGAAATTTGCGACCTGTACAGGAGAACCAACATGCAACCTAACAAGCATACGCACGCACATGAAGGTCAATTTGGCCCGTTACAGCAAGGACGCTCGCTTCGCACGCTCGGTCAATAATATAAAATACACGCGATTTATGTAATTCATTTCTATTGCATATTTTCATTGTGAATAACTGTAACTTAATATTATACCCATTTAGCAAATCAAAGGAGAGCTAAACGTCGTGCGACCACTTCGCCAGTTTTTTATGAAAATAGCCAACTTCTGTTCGTGTTTCTTTCTTATTGTCCAAGCTTACGGATCGTAGTCTCAAGAGTATTTCTATCTGTACAGGTGCGGAGGTAGCTGAAGACGATGCTTCTTCTAGATATTGCGGCTCACGTAGATTAAGAAGCTTATCATGGAGAGATGTTGGGCAACTCAGGAAATCGTACGTCAGATGAAGTCGATATACCTTACAAATTGAACCTATTAAACAGGAAAAAAATCGCGATTTGCCATATTTGGCCAAAAATACAATAGATTTCGCAGAAATCAACCTGCTTTTCCAGGAACTGCAACGTGAGTGGTTAAAGAACATATTCAAATTCAACATAAGCTATTAATTTTGCGAACTGTACTTATAACTAGCACTATATGATTATTCTACCTATGTTGCAGGAACATAAGCTCTATTTATTACTTACATAACTTTCAAATGTATGAACACCTTTAGGGCCTTATCTACTAGAGGATTGCGAGCGTCCTCAAAGCTGAGCGGGCGCGCAACGAATACGTTACGGACGCGCAACGAGATCGCCGCGAATCCCATTCCCGTGGACCCCATTTTGTACTGTCTCGTACAAACGTCGAAGTCCGCTCGAGACACGAATGTGAGTGGATGTATGTATCATCTTGGCATCACTGGTTGATTCGGAATATTATACAGAGTTATTTACAAGTGAATTTCATAGTCGTTACGTAATATGCGATCAAAAAGCAGAGATTTTTTTATATATATTTTTTTATTTAGAGAGAGAGGGTTTGTATCATATTCAACAACTCATAAAATGTCGGTCTTGACATTGTGTGTTGTGACAAAGTGACTACTTTGTGTTGTCTTGAATACGATGCTCTCTTCAATTCGATGCTTTCGTTTTCGTCTCCGGCGTCTTCGAAGTAACGCAAACAGCAGTGTTTTCTTGCCGGAATCCATGTTGTTACTGAGTGTATTGTACCATGATAACTCACTACAAATACGCGACGAAAACGTTGCGTATCTGCCACGAGTCCGCGACGTCCTCGCTGTGCACCCGCGCGACGTGTTCGCGACGCATTCGCTACGCGCCCGCCCGCCCCACAGCCGCTCGCAAACCGCTAGTATGATAACGCCCTAATTCTTGTAAAACCATAGTAAAATTACAATGGTACGTTGGTAATATCTAGTTACTAATTTACAGGTTGGTAAAAGAAACACTGATGGTTAAGTGATGACAGTAGTACATGCTAGACAGATACTGACATCTCAAATGTCTGTTGATTTCCTGGCGGATAGCATTTGAAGATGATCTCGGTTCGCTGAAAAGACGGGTACTCAAACGTGCTCTACAAAAAGCTGGTGTGCTATTAGACATAGACATAGACATAAATTTTATTGTGGCTAAAAATACAGGTTACAGAAGAGGAAATAAAACATAATTAAGAAAATGAACAGTAGGTTTTCGTTGACACAAGCCGGTCCCAACTCAGCATAGTACCGGTTGTAAACAACCAACGCTGGACTTCCGTTGGGAACGACAGGTGACGTCACGCACGGATATCTAAATCCATTTATAAAATATATCATATAACATACACATCATTCAAATTAGTTATGAAAAAGTTTGACATAGTCTGTGGAGAAAAGCGCTATTAATCTTCCGGTACTGCTGAGTCGGGATCCAAGACCTTCGTACAAGCATAGAAAAGTATTTATAGCTAAATCCCTTATCCAGGTCCCAGGATGGTGTCAATCAGGTGATAATATACTCATACCATATCGGTACCACCTCAATATATGTTTTTACTTCTACAAAACTAGATGAACATGCTTAACACCATTTCTCATTTTCCCATATTACGACTATTGTAAAACAACAATATAAACTATTCGCTCCGGCACTTTCAAGCCAAATTAGCTGATGTTATTTCCATTTTATCATGTATAACGAGTGCTCAGTGTTAATAACGGATCTCTGTTCTTAAAACATATTGTACGATTGTTAAATCGTTTATAGTACGCTTATCGTTAAATATAAAAGCTGGAGTAGCGCTCTAAACCAACATTCAGTTCTCTCACTTCGTCCTGAGCTGAGCACTAGTAATGCAATATAAATTATTCTCCATGAAATACGTAATTATTTAAACATAACTGCAGTCTAAGAAAAACAAGGGAGTTATTATTTCTACAACTAAAATCAACAAGTTAACGAGTAACTTTCAATCACCGCTACTTCGGCTTCGGGTTACGCAGTAATACATAAAAAAAATTTGGAAACCATGGGGTGGAATCCAAATCTGGCTTAACTGTGAAAGCACGCTGCGGAAAGTGAAACTACTCGACAGAGACAAAGCAGTGAGACAATGGTGTAGCGCAGTGCGACGCAAAACTAGAACATAAAGTCCAGGGCAACACTGTATCTTCCATAGCCACATGACTATTTGTTAACGCTCATCATCAAACTGTTCAACTTATCCGTTACATCACTATTAGTGACATAGTAATCAGGGCGAGCTGCTGCTGACTTATTAGCCAGTAGTCACATCAAAATCAATCCAGCAAAGTTTCCGTTTTAGTATCGGATCGGATTAAAAAATTAAAACTGTTAAGATTTACATATAGATCTTTATTCATGACGAACAATATGTTTACTTTATCTTATTTTAATTGAGATTTAATGACGTGGAAATTAATTTAATTTAAAATCCTACGGCATTATGGAAGACAACCAGGGCAATTTTCCTGTTCTCTTAAAACTGTGCCAATCATACAGAAACCTACCTAAGACAATTATTATTAAGGCTAAGAGCACTAAATTAAGTATATTAATAGGACTTATAGGCATTTCTTTGTCGCTGCTACAGACGTTGCCTAACGGCATTGTGCTTATCTGAAACAAATCGAAACAATGAGTTAGTTGGTTTAAAACTCACACTTTAATATCGTTGACGACGTTACGTTCGATAAAATTTGTGACGACGCTTGTACTGAAAGCAAGATTATAAGGAGGATTTCCACCGCGAGCGGAGCGAGCCCATTAATGACTCTGTTTACCTTCCAATACAAAAATACATACATATGTTTCCACCAACAAAGAGTAGTGCGAAAATGACAACGAGGGTAAAAAGAGAAGCGGAGCGAACTCATTAAGGCGCGGTCATATCCTGATAATAGTAAAAAGCCGAATCTTTAAACATCTAGTGTAACGAAACAGATAGATAATAATCTATGAAAAAAATACTTAGGTTAGAAAAGAAAAAGGCAAAGAGTAATAACCGAACAGAATTCATAAATATTACTCGATCTCTGCAGAAAAAAATCCTAAATAGGTCCATAAAAATAAACTTTCACGTCCAAACTCTCAGAATTTTCAGCGATAATACTATATTATTTTTTAGGTAATACATAGCCAACATATAGTACTAAAGTAGTAACCAGAAGTTTTTTTCAATTGTAATAGTATATATCGAAAAATATACTATTACAATTGAAAAAAACTTCGTACAAAATTAATGCATTTTCGCATTACATCGTCGAATCTAACAAGCGATTTTCAACCTTACGTAAAGCATCGTAAATTATTTTAAAATTGGGGTTGGCCCGCGTCTTAATGAGTCCTTTCAACACACAATCGAGTTTTAGATAGTAGTGTTTCCACCGAGAAAGAGGTGAGCGGTGTAGTACGGGGACGGAGTGACAACTATTGAAAAAAAAAATAGCAACATTAAAGTTGTCACAATAACTACTTTTTCACGTTTAAATATGCAAAAGTAACGCCGGTAAAGACTAAACCACATTATTCGTACCTTAGTATTTAATCCTAATAATAAAAAAGAAACATTTCATTGTTTGTTTGTTTGTAATGGAAACACAAAAACTACTAAACCGTTTCAAAAAATTATTTATGCGTAGAAAGCTACATTATGCCTGAGTAACATAATACGCTATATCTGATATATCATCATCACCACGCGGGTGAAACCACGGAGCACAGCTAGTCAAATAATAAAAACACTATTAATAAACGTTACCGAAAAACTTACCTAATTTAAAAAAAATACATAATATTTACTTTATGTAATTTCATCATTTTCTTTATGCCAGCCTTTTTCTGCTACCGACGATTCTGTCTCTCTGTATGTTTTCTACCTTACCACGCCTAAAACAGCTGCATGGATCAGACCACGCGGGTGAACCCGCGGGGAGCAGCCAGTAAAGTATAAAAAGATATGCTAGGTCCCTCCCAATCCTCCACCTCGCCGTTTGGCGGAACACTACTCACGGGGTGTTTTTCTATCGGAGTTTTGAAGCAGTGGACTTTGGCATACTTTGTCACGCACGTGGCGGAAATTCAGTGCGACAGCAATTTTACCAAACACTGACGCGAATCGTAATTATGTTAATAAATTGACTCTTAATCGTGGCTCCAAAATATATAGAACACTTCACAATGTTTAACAATTTCAACTATAAGAAAATACATTGTAGTATCAAAGGTACGAACCGCTTGAACTCAATCTAACCATATCTGTTCTGTACAACAAACAAAACTGCTTTGTGAGCTTTTAATTAGAATTCTCCTCTAGATACTAGACTGGCTTGCATGGCTTTGTTTGATATGTGGTTTACCACAAGCGTATTTACAACAAAGTTCGAACGACCTACTTAGATAAATAATCCGATAGGTACCAACATCGAGATATATATAATTCAGACGTGGCTCTGGGAGCTGAATTAAATTCCAGCTCTTTACATACAGTAAGTACCTCTCTCGTTAGTAGAGTTTTCTATCGAAAGGCTTTGTCAGCTTATTTTTCCTTGTATGTTTTTCATTGGTTGTGTTTTTGGGATAAATTTGTCAGTACATATACACATTTAAATACCTACACATGGTAGGTATGATTGATTCAATGCTGATCAACGTAAGGGGATGCGTGTAATAATAGAATGAAACTATTAGAGTGAGGTCACGAGTGCCCTCATTATATAAAACTAGTTGCGCTCCGCGGTTATAGATGTGAAATATGTATAGCATATGTTCATCAGTATACATTTCTAATGGTGAAAGAATTTTTCGTACAGGTCTTATAGTAGTTATTCAGTAGTCAGCTTCAGCCAAGTTATTGGGTTCGACGATTGACCTCTTTCTCGAAGTTGAACCTGCCTAGATTGCCTGTCTGTCCCAGGTAGATGTATTCGTCAACAACTTCGAGAACTGAGTTCCCAACTGATATTGGAGTAGGCACAACATGGGCATTAGACATAATTTTCGTCTTGTCCATGTTCATCTTAAGGCCTACCCGTTGGGAAACTCGATGGAGGCCTTCGAGCATTGTACTGAGGTCTTCCATGGATTCTGCCATGACTACAATATCATCGGCAAATCGAAGGAGCGGTGAAATGTACTCGCCATTGATATTGATGCCAAGTCCTTGCAACTCCAAAAGCTTGAAGGCGTCTTCCAATGCAGCGGTTTTGGAGATATAACGTCTCACTGTCTCACGCCTCTTTACAATGGAATTGCCTTCGAACTCTGTTCCTGTACTCGGACTGACATTTTGGTGTTTTTCTACAAACACTTCAGCACTTCAATATACCGATAGTCAGTACGGCAATGCTGGAGAGACTCAAGCACTGCCCACGACTCGATCGAATCTAAGGCCTTCTTATAATTCACAAAAGCTAAACAAAGAGGCAAGTTATACTCTTCGGTCTCCTGTACAATTTGGCGTAGCTTGTGGATGTGTTATATATATGGTACTATAGCCTTTTCGGAAACCGGCTTGTTCCGGAGGATGGAATTCATCAAACCTGCGACTGAGACGGGTCGTAATGACCTTCGAAAACAGCTTATAAACATGGCTCAAAAGCGAGATGGGTCTGTAATTCTTAAGTAAAGTGTTGTCACCTTTCCTAACGAACAGCACCACCACGCTTTTGTTCTATGCTTCTGGCGTTGAACCTTCGAGTAAGACGGTATTAAAGAGGCTCTGAAGGACTTTAAGTACCGGTGTTCCACCCGCTTTCAGAAGCTCAGATGTGATACCGTTATCACTCGGCGCCTTGTTGTTTTTAAGTTTACCTGTATGAAGGCCTTTGTATTCTAGTACAGGCTGATGTCCGGGATATCTTCGGTATAATGTCGGATCAGCCTGGCTCTTGGGTCTTTGGCCGAGCTGCTAACAGGTTTAACGACCGAAGAGTCTAACTGTCCGTAGAAATTCTCTACTTCTCCAAACACTTCTTCTTTGGTCGAAGCTACACCGCCGTCTTCTCTCTTCAGCTTCGTCAACTGGCTTTGCCCAATATACTTGTCTCTTGCAAACACTTTGGAGCCCTTTTTCCGCTCTATCGTCTCTTTAAGACGATATTTTTATAGATCCGGATGTCGTCTCGCAAGGACATCCATATTCGTTTATTGAGCAGCCTATATGCTTCAGCATCATCCGAACACTGCAGTTTTAAGGAGCCTCACTCAGCCATGAGAATTAGGGTATTATTGGAGAGTTTCTGTAGCCTACCTGTACGGTGGGGTTTAAAGAACTTGGAACCCACTGTATGGACAGTTTCTACTAACCTGTTGTTTATCTCGCCTACTGTAATAATGTTCTCGAGGTAATCGAAGCGATTGGACAGTTCAAGTTGAAAGCTCTCGGGGCTTTGAAAATGGGCACGAGTAGGTCGGAGCGTAGACTTCATCAGACGAGTCCTCTCAAGTTTGACATTAATATTCAACGTGCCTTTTACCATTCGGTGATCACTACCGGTTTAAACCCTGTTGATCAAGGAGACATCAGTGAATATTTGGTGGTCATAATGAAATCAATCTCATTTCTCGTGGAACCATCGGGACTCATCCAGGTCCATTTCCTGTTAGGTGGCTTCTGAAAGAAAGAGTTCATCATAAAGAGTCCCTCTTTCTCCAGAAAGTCAGCCAACCTCTGTCCCCTACGGTTCCGTTGCCCATAACCAAATTGCCCCACCTTTTCTCATCACTGCTTCTTTTACCCAACTTCGCGTTGAAGTCCCCCATAACAACAAGGAAGTGCATTTCAGAGGCATGTATTGCCCGATTAAAGTCCTCATACATATCCTCCACCTCATCATGCGGGTGCAACTTTTTCGGAGCGTATACCTGAACGACCTTCAGCTAATATCTTCCAGATATTCTGAGTATTAGGTATACGACCCTGTTCGAAACGTTCTTCATTGTCACTATGTTGTTAATTAGGGACTTATGGACGAGAAACCCGGTTACCTTGGGACTGTTGGTCGCCCTCCCGGTGGTAGAGTAGGTTACCTGATTTTATCGTGTCCTCGCCCGCTTGGACTTCAGATAACCCCACAATGTCCCAGTGTAACCTACTCATTTCTTTTTCCAGCTCATAAATCTTCTCGTCTGCCTTCATCGTGCGTATGTTGTGTGTTACCAGGGCCAGCCGTCGTTGTTGAGGGTAGTAGCCGGGCCGGTAATTCTCACTTTTACTCCAAGACAATTAAACAAAATATGCCATGAAGAATTCTGGATTACTGAATTGAGAATATTTCGGACAGGTTTATAATTTATGCAGCGTACAGTGAAAATAATTCCGATACTGAATAAAACAAGTTGATTGTTTTTATTGTAAATTTTGTAGTGGGGGCTTTTGCAGATTCCGCCTACCGTACCGTACCAAACCTTTGCCATCAGTTACTCAACCCTAAAGCAGTAATCTGCAAGTGTTTACTGTATTTCGTTGATTGGCAAAGTTTTCAGCGAAATTACAGGGCAAGGGATTTAAAATCTTATATCGCAGGGTGACAAGCGCAGTGCAGGGTTTTGAGCTGTTGTAGTTTAACCTGGCCCTGAACCTATATGGGCAAGCGTGACGCTTAACGTCAGGCGTCCAGCTTAGTCTACCCTACAAAGACAAAAAAAATGTCGTCTTAAAGCCGTTGTGATAATGCAGCTCTGTTTACAAAATCAGCTGAAGTAACCAATCATTATGCAATTTCTGTACGGAAGAATTATTCCTTATTATTTATTTTCTACCGACTTCCAAAGAGGAGGACTGTACTCAATTCGACCTTATTTTTTTATATTTATTACCTTATAACTTTCGACTGGGTGAACCGATTCTCAAAACTATGGGACTATATCTCAAAAACTACCGGACCGAATTTGATGAAATTTAAATGGGACTACACGGAAAGCTCCAGCTTTCAAACAAAAAAGGATTTTGAAAATTGTTTCGCCCAGTCGAAAGTTATGAGGTAACAAACATAAAAAAACATACAATTGAATTGAGTACCTCCTTCTCTTTTTGAAAGTCGGTAGATAAACCGCTCACTTGGTTTATGTTAAACTTTTACGAAGACGAATACAACAAAAGGATTCAAATTGTCAAAATATTTTTTTTAAATAAATTTGTTAAAAGGACATATTTATTTTGCCACATGGCATATTAGTAATATACTTAACCGCGATGTCCGCGTGGTATAATCTAATCGCGTTCCCTTATTTAGAGAATGCTTATTCAAATCAAACGCGAGAAAAGTATACGTGTCATTTCTGGGTAAGTAGGTACTTATTTTTATTTCGGAATTCACTCAAACCCGTTTCGTCGTTTCAGCATGAAGAAATAATATTTTTTCAACATTGTATTAAGTTAGAGTTAGGTAAATAGTTGTCATATGGTATTTTTATATCTCATTATCCATGCCTACACTCCAATGTCAATCTAATCTAAACAAGATCTTGCATTATAACTGACACCAGATTGATTTTATCTAAGATCAAGAAAGAAACAGCTGGACACAAATTGCATACTACATATTATATAGACTCACCTTTTCTAACCGCGCATCGCGCGTGAATGGCAAAGTTGCCATATAGAATACTTTTCTCAAACCAAAGAAATACTACCTTGGTAATTTTTTTCAGCTGCCGACACACGGCGGCCTTAATAAGGATTCTTTATCGTGTTTCACTATGATTACTGTTATTTCAAGGCTCAAAAAGCCACAGCTCTCTGATACCCTACGTGCGCAGAAATTAATCAAAATTTTATTTTTTACACCTGGTTTTAAGTAAGTAGATACTATAAGTCTACACCAAGATGAAGTATAAATACGAGAAAGCATAGAGATGATCTAACTTAACCCTGGGGCGCAACTTTACCTCAATGCTTTTACCTTTTACCATCCGCGCTATCACAAAAGAAACAGGTAAAACAGAAGCCAAGCTCATGTATGTACCTCACGTTTCATACCTAAACTCGGCGGTCGCCCTGGGGGCATCTATTCTGGGGACTACGCAGACCGGGAAAAAAATATCGTGATAGTGGCATACGTACTTATCAAGTTGTTTGTCTGATTGCGTTTTGCTCGAGCACGCGTTGGCCGTTGTACCTATGTAGCTTGACTTTTGTACCTGTTTCTTTTGTGGCGCTACCATTTTTTCCAAAGTGAAGTGGCAGCAGTCAGAATCCACTAAATATATCGACAGCGGACCGAATTAACCATGGGCCATGTTTTATTACTTAATCTTTTTTTAATTGACTTGCCTATAAGGCAAATTGTATTTAATTTATTTAAGTGATATAAATGTTCATGGCATGTTCGGTAATGTCCGATTTGAACAGACCTAAAACTGCGCCTTTGTCTGGTTAGATGCTGCGTGTGTTAGGCCACGACTGAAGTATGGAATTCCTATAGGTACTCGTACTACATCCTAGTGATCTACAATTAAAAGTATAACATCTACATAAAAGCACAATTTAAAAACTTTGTAACTGGCGTAAGTGATTCGAAAGGGACACCTTGTAACTATAATCTATACAACAAAGTAAGAATCATGAAAATCGTATCATCTATTAAAAGTTACGCGTGGTCATACATCAAACAAAAGATGTCGACTTCAGAACCTCCTCCATATTTAATACCACGAACGAAAAAAAGGAGGACTCCGGACTCCGGAAGCACTCTAAGCTGAAACACTGTTATCCGAGTTAAGTGTGCGTAATGTACTCATGTAGTAGGGGTGCTGCGTTTGATCATAGATTGAATGATAGTTACTCCATTTGTGATGCAGCGTCATGACATCTTGTGTTCAATAAATAACACTATATGTAACAATATAGTCATAATACGAGTATACAAACATTTAAGCGGCTAAGTATAGTCAGGGTTCTTCACTTTAGAGAAAACTTTAATTTTTTAGTGAATAGGTGACGGAACAAGCACAAGGGGGTCTTAAGTAATAACCCCTGCCTATAACAGATGCATTTTATCACAAGAGACAAACTGCACTGCTCCCATCGACAGACTAACTGTGACTGCGTTCATCACCCTGAGATATTAAGTTGGTGAATTTCATGTGCCATTTCACCAGCAATCATAACCCTTCAAACCGGAACACACTAATATTAACAATACTGCTACCGGTAGAAATAGCTATTAATTGTGGCAGTACTTTCCCGGAAGGACTCGGTTACAAAGTGGTAGGTACTAAAAGTACTTGGAATTCACTACACCCTGATACTTACCTGTACTAGTGATGTTTTCTTGTCATTGGACGCGGAACACTTGATGTCGGGCAAGTCTCTGATGACCCTCTTGTATTTGCGCAGTAAAGTTTGGAAGCGTGGTATGAAGTGGCAGTCGCACCGCCACGGGTTGTGGCCGAGGAACACGTGCATTATGTTGTTGTTGACTTGGAGGGCCTTGTCGAAGGCGTACACTGGTATCTAAGGAAAGGAGGAAACGTGACATAAGTATTTATCATAAGGTTACTGGCAAATGCAAAGCAATGACGTCTATGGCCGTTTTCAATAACCTTAAGTTTTAGGGAACCCTATGATATGTATAATAATAATAACAATAACGTTTACGCACTCATACCTCTTCACTAGGGCTTCCTGTGTCCCACTAGGCATGGCTAGTGTGTTGGATTGGCACCTCTCCCGGAATTCCGGGCATCTTCCGATAAAAATGTTAATCTAAGTAGTAATCTAGTTAGTCAAAGGAATTCAAGTATCCCGGCTCCAGGGACACAGTTGCAACCTCCCGGATTTAAATTTAAGTATTTATATAGAACATGCACAAAATACTCACAGCGGTGTTTGGCTTATCTGGAAAGTAGTACGATATTAAAGACTAAATTATAACAAGAAAATGTATTTATTTATTTATTTGGTTTGCTAACAGTAACACAAACTTAAAACAAATTATTTCTATAGTATTATGCTACGTGCACAACCAATTACAAGCAAACACAGCATGCAAAAGAAATCAATTGAATTGAATTAAAATGTAGTACTAGTACTAGTACTTCTTTAAGACATTGTAATTCAATTCAATTTATTTCTTTGTCTATTGCCAATACGTTTATTTTCTTGTTATAATTTAGTCTTCAATATCGTAGTCCAAATCACCCGAAACGCAGAAGACCGCAATGGATGGAGGCGCATATTTAAATAATGCAGCCCTCGCGGCATATATTTTAAGAAAAGGCATCGTCTTCAACTACGACCTCTCTGTCAAGAGAGAACGACTAAGAAGAGATTACTTTTTTATAAACGTGCCTTCCGATCCGATAAAAACAAATTTTACAAACAATTAAAAAAAATACGTTTATATAAAGAAATAAAATAGTACTTATTGTTTTTTTTTCACCCCCCGGATTTCTAATCTACTGATTTGGCAACCCGGTGCGGGGACTGCAACTAGTGCGGGGGTGACAGTGAAATAGAGTGGGTAAAAGTTATAGCATAGTATATACAATTCTACTATGGTTCTATTAAACTACTATTAACTGCTATTACTAGACTTGTACTTTTAAAACCTTCGATTTGCGGGTGACATAGCCTATAGAACTATAAAATCTTGAGAAAGAATTGTGGCCAAGGTATAAAATAAATGTTACTTTGAACGATTTTTCAATTAATCTAAATATTCTATATGTGATACATATCTATTTCGTAAGATCTTTGTTACCACCGTAATTTTAAGGTACGATGAATGAGAAACATATATGAATAAAGTAAGGAAGACACGTTCACGACTGTGTGTGTGTGTTTGTCAGGATTATTTTGAACTCCTTCCAGAATAAAACTGTTTAATAAGCGCAGGCAGATATTTTACGATACGATTAAACGATTATAATTTTAAAAAAATGTGCATATTTGGCTCAGTAGCAGTTTTATGAGTAGGTATATATATATAGGTATATATATAGGTACTACCTATAGATGGCACCTATAGACGATGGAATTCTCAGAGACGGTGTCAATAGTGTTAAAATTTATAAAATAACTTGGTACTCGTGATTACATGTCATATTATTATTATTTATTATTTGTTTGTCACTTCTGACTTCCTTAATTGGTTGTTGTTAAAAAAACACTAAATCTAATGACAGGTTTATACTAGGTACTAATAACAAGATCTAATTTAACTGATTAAATAAATTATTCCTCAGAAAAACAAAACTTACATAAATTTACTAAAATCTATATTTTTATCATTCAACCTTGTTATTTTATTTATTTTATACCAGCGACTGCCCGTGAATTTGTTCGCGTAGTAGGCTCGGCCTCCGGCTTCGCCATAACCCATATTTTATTGGTTTTTCTTTCATACGAACCTTGTCCTGGCAATAAGTTACACAATAAAAAAAAGAATTAGCGAGATGGTTCCATCCGTTCTCAAGTTATAGCGTGACCAGGAGAAATAGGGGCTCATTTATATATACATATATATAGATTGATTTCATTTCTAGTACAGTCCAAAATAATAAAAACAATGTCAACGTTTCCTTCATAATCAGGCTTTTTAAAGCTTCCGCTAATTGCTAAAGCTCTTTGAACACTAGCCTTATCTTTCGGATTCTGCGAAACATTCTTCAGGATTTGAGAGCTTTATAGAAAATCTCACATAACCATGAGTTCTAAAAATGTGAACCCCTATATACCCCACTCACACGCAAGTGCACTTAAAATTCATCAACCCAGTTTTTGTATGTGATACTTAAAAGACTGAAGCGATGACACTTCTCCCCAGAAAGCACTCGAATTCACGTTTTTTTTCAATTTCCCAACTGTAGCGCCTACATTATAACACATTTTAAAGAACCACTTATAAAAACTTGCATTCAAATAATACCACTCATTTCGTACGTACTACACTACTACGTAGTACTACATATTGGGTAACTTTGAATTGCGGTTTAACTTTGACCGAAATTAAAAAAAAATACTAATTTTTAACATGGAATGTTTTTGTTATTCAATATCGTAACTGTGTAAAACGGATCGCCTAAAAATCGCAATGAAAATTAAAAAAATAAACTGTCAAACTCATATTTTTGGAAATTACCAGCCTTTTCTGTAGTGAAGTTTTTGGAAATGTTTTTGGACTGATTTGTCATATAAAGGTCATATAAACAAACCTAAAAATGTTCGATTAATATAGGTTTATATGTCCAAAAAAATATATTCAACGTTACCCAAAACTCACGTTAATTTTGAATTTGAGTCTTGGGGAAATTGTGGAAGGTAATGTTTTTTTTTCGTAAATTTTGTGTGTTTGAAAAATAAATCAACTCAAAAGGACACTATTTAGTCAATAATATAAACCTATAATATAAATAAATCACAGTGTATTATCACAAATACTGTAAAAAACATTAATAGTGAATAGTGACCCAAATCGACAGTTCCTTTTTTACATTTGTTTTAATTGGAAGATTTAGATAGACGTTTCTGTATTCCAAGCATTAAGAACTATGTAATGTAAGCTATGTGTTCAAAATTGGGCTGAATCCTAAGTATCATATTTTTTTAATGATTTATACACTATTATTTAAGGAAATCGACTTAAGAGGATTGCATAGCTAGTACTTCCCATACTAAAAGAATAGAAAGAAAGAAACTTTTTTCTAGCTCTTAACATTGTCCGATTTCAGTGATTTTTTTTCGTGGAATTATCACATTGTTTTCTATGCCCGTACGTTTTGATTTTTTCAGTATTTCAAAATACTATAATTTTATTTTTTTAGAGTAACTTATAATGATTAGTTACCCCTGTTTTAGAAAATCTGTTGTGTTTTTATACGAGACGAGCAAGTTATGCTCATGATGGTAAGCTCCCATGAGATATTTGTGGTTCCACACAAAGCTTTCGTAATTTGGCGTGTCACTGTACTGCGCTCGTCATCCCAATACTTATATGTAGATGTTTAACCATTTATCCAGTAATGTCACTCTCTTCAGTATCCTTCAGGCCAAGGCACAATAATGCTTACGCTCTGCTGTGGTACCAAGCAAGATAGTTTCTCGAACAATCAATCAATCAACCACTTAGTTTCACATCAATCAATCAAAATAAAAGAAAATGGTATTAACATAAAGATGATACAGCTTTCATATAATGATTTGTTTGTTTTTCTGATTACAAAAAATATAGTATCCTCGCTCGTATAATAGTGTCGCTCAAAAAATTAGAAATGCGATAAAAAAAATCCGACGTTTTATTTGCGGTTTTTCTCTTCAAGATGCCAGATAGATGTTGTACAAAATTATTTACAAGTATTTTTTTTATTTTTAACTCTGCACTGTATATTTTCTAAGTTTGTATCAGTGCCTACTATGATCAAACAGTGCGACGAAAAACGGCGTTTTACTGATTTTTGTCTTTAGACCGCTCCGTAACTTACGCGCGAACTTAAGCAGAAAAGTACACACCTGTTTAAGCGTATTCCCTCGAAGACTAAGCACCCTGAATGACGTGAACCACTCCGTGCCTTCTAGCTCCTTGACAGCTGATATACTGTTGTTGTCCAGGTATAGATCTGCCAACTTCTTGTATTGCGGGTTTTGGACTATAGACCTTATAGAGTTGATCTGCAATCAGAACGAGTAGTTGATTATGTGAAAGAGTTATTGGCTTCTTAGATATAGAGAGTTTAAGAGGTTCTTTAACACTAGAAAGACGGGAGCAGTCATTTGACTGCAATTTGAATTTAAAAGTTTAATAAATCGAAAACGTTTTGACTTACTGATAGTTTGTAACTTTTATGATTATGGGTACCTAGTATCTCAAAACCAGTTAAGCAAATTATTCTCATTTGCTTTGTTTCTTGTTTATAACGTCATTATACCTACAAAGACGGCAACAGACATTTTTTTTAAATAAATCTCTGTATCTCTCACTGAGCTGCCATTACTACGTAGTCTCTCTGTTTGCTACCATATCACCCCTAAACGGCTAAACGGATCGTAATTTTGATACTTTTAAGGCACGTCCCAATAATCTATCTATCCACGGTTTACCTTACTACCGATAGCAATTTGACATAACGTCCATACAAATAGTGTCAAATATCTATCTCTAGTAAGGTAAACCGGCGATAGATAGATTATTGGGACCGGCCGTTAATCATCATTATCATCGTCCATTACCACGCGGGCGGAAAACCGCGGGGCGCAGATAATTTTAAATATAGTGTGATACCACTATTGGCCGCATCATCATGACCGTCAAGTATCAAACGCTAGTCAAAAGAGTATGAAAAAATTAATGAATACCATTTAATAGTTTAAACGTGGGGCGCACTAAAAATTTCCGGAATATATCATAAAAAAATAGTATTAATGGTCAAAATGAATTTATTGTTTCTCTAAATATTCTCCCTTTGCGTCAATGCACTTTTTCATACATTTTTGATTTTGATAAAAATAAAGTCAAAGTCAACGACAAGTGCACAAAAACAACAGAACGTGTCAAGTGGCCACAAGAATAATCAGTTCTTTCGTACTATAATATGCAGAGTAGTGTTCTTGGGAATAGCAACAACTCATAAACACGACCGCTATCATATTGCAAGTCCAGTCAAAGTCTAATCTTAGCTGTTATTATGTAGTCAAAGCATTCCAATTGAGTACCTACCTGCCTTTGACAAAACAAACTCTTATGTTTCATGAAATTAGATACTACCGTATCACTGCATCCTGTATACATAATTATAATAGGTAGGTACTCGTATATAATAAACAGTAAGACTTGGATAATTCGCTAATAGCATTTTGCAGTCAGAAAGCGTGTAATATATATTTCGTATCGCACATACACATGTACATTAAACCCATGCACTTCAAACTTATTCGTAATTGGCCAGCCTGGCTGGGCAAACGTTTTAGTAATGAACTGTGCTTGTTACCTTGTGCTTGTTTTGGATGTTTGAGATAAGTTAAGTTAATGTGTGTGTGCATGCCTCTCGCGACACGGGGAATCCTAGTGCGGGCCGCAACACAAACACACAATACAGCAGCGTCTACATTTTTGATGTTTGGATTATCGAAGCCTTACTATTTTTTTCATTTTGCTTTGTATGCATGCACCTGCAAAAGTGCATACACAGCAACACATATTCGTTTCCACGTGTGATGTTATATGTAATTTTATTATTTATAATTTATGTTGTCAGCGAAATAAACGAAGCTTACAAAATGTTATGCTACGGCAGGAGTAGGTACTTTCAACTTTGGCACAGGTTTTGTGCTCCAAAAAGCAATCTGTGCAAAAAGTGACAACTTGTGTATATTATGGAGTGTTTAACTGCACACTGCAAACCCTGCGTGTTTATATGTGTTTATTATAACCGGGCCAAGCGCGCGGTGCTTTCTATAACAAAATTATTCTTTTGTGATAATTGAGGCTATCACCGCAAAAGTGGTGTAACACCAGACTACTTATTATGAGATAATGAGGAGTTAAAATTTAGTTGAATTGTTTTTTAACCTGGTTTCTTTTGTGAACATTATTTTAGCTGTTTTTAATTAACTTTATAAAAAGAACCTCTAAATCTATAATACTCGTATTTGTGTACCTTTGTGATAATTAAGCTTAAAATAAATAAATAAAATGTGGATTACACCAAAGTTATATGATTATTAACGGGATATTTACCGTGGTAAGGTTGTGGAATGAGCTCCCGATATTTCGGCATTCTGGCATTCAATCAAGGTGATGGTTTTCAACTCGCCAGTGCGTGGAATCCAGTATTAGGTTGTTTTAAGAATAAAAGTCCGCGTTCAAAATGTGTTCAAAATACTATACGCAGTGATACAGTGAATGTGTTTTGTCGGGACTTAGGATCGAGTTCGAGTTCCAGTGATAACCGTAGCAAAAGACTAAGAAAGAGGGTAGATCGTTATGTCTGCACCTAACTTTTTAACTTTTCGACCAACCACCCGCATTCTTCAGTCTTCCCGTGAACATGGTGCATGTAACTGCGCCTAAATATCGGGAGCTCATTCCACAACTTTACCACGGTAAATATCCCGTTAATAATCGTATAACTTTAGTGAACAACCGTGATAGTTTAAAACAGTGGATTACATTACACCACTTCTGCACCTATGATATTTTGGTTTAATTTTAAATAATAAACAGGTTACACCAAATAAAGACAAATTTTATAAGAACAATCAAAATAGCACAACATTGTTGTTGTTATTTTTCATCTGTCTCATCATAATACGCTACATTCCTGACACTGTTTGAACTATTTAGATTGTGTATATTTAGAATAAAAAGTGTGATGAACTGGCGGTATGAACTGCAACAATTTAAGAAGATCTTTCTTCTTTTTTCAGCGATGGTTGGTTTTTCCAGTGCATCTAGTGTAGGTGTGCTATGGTCAGTGATTGCCGTTTTTTTACACTGACTTTATTAGCGAGGACTTCTTTATTATAAGAATACTTGTAGAAAAATGACAATTGATGAAGTTTATGGAATTTCAACGACTGAATTTTCAACCACCTTTCTACCAGGAAAAAAATCCCTACAATACCATTCATACTTACCATGCGTCCAAGATTTTAGCCAAATAGAGAAGAATAAAAAAAAAATTCAAAGAAATATACCTACATTCCAGAGAACTGGCTCGAAGTAATTAAAACGGCAAGCAAAAAAACAACCATTTAAAATAATATGAATGTCTATTCTTTTCTATTTGGCCAAAATCTTGGTCGCATGATAAGTATGAATGCCCACTGACCAAAAATGTATGATCTATGTCTTCAATAGTAAAGTCTGAATGAGATACCACATACTGACAGAACAACGATAACTTTATGTTTCTATTATCTGTCCTCCGCATTGGTCAGAATACATGATTGCATTTTTAGTAGTCACAATTTTTTTTAAATGTACAGCAAGCAAGATTCAATTTCTCGCGGTCCTCTTACACTACTCTTGCAATAAAGTACTTGGTTGTAACGGCCCGTGCAAAAACTATGTTTCTAGCGCCATCTGTTTTTGGATACAAAAAGGTGGCTTACTCGACTATTGCACTGAACATTTATATTGTAAAGAACATATCTTACACCAGAACCGTAACCAACGTAAATTGTGGGTTACACCACTTTTGCGCTGGTAGCCTGAAATAATGGATGTGTTTTTGAGTTTGCTTGACAATAATATAAGTAAAGTTAATCGGAGTATAGTAGGAGAGTAATAATATTTGGTACCAATACAATTTTTAATTTGGTTTATGTGTCAAATCTGGTGAAGACGAAAGACGAAGATGGTTATGTACTGGTATATTGAGGCATCAAACCGAGGGTTGACATTTTCAATTACGTTAAGGGGAATATTAAATAAAGGGAGTTGCATGAACATTTCAAAACTTGTTTTATATATTAGAAGACCACATAGTTTCTTTATAAATTGAAGTAAGAACCTAAATCTATATACAAAATGTACCCCTATTTCTCCTGGCCATACTATAACTTGAGAACGGATGGAAAAATTTCGCTAATTATTTTTTCGTTGTGTTAACTATTGCCAGGAGAAGATTCTTAAAGGAAAAACTACCAAAAGATGGAAGGTTATGGCGAGGCCGCAGGCCGAGCTTACTACGCGAACTAAGTTGCGGGCAGTGGCTAGTTAGTAATAATAATTTCTTAGATTAAGATTATTCTCACATATATAAATTAAATTTATGAAAATCGCAAAATGGAATTGTAAATCAAGACTCTGGAAAACTTATCCTACCCAACATCGTAGGCTAATCGTTTGCGAAGATATTGATTGAAAGAGAAGCGATATAACCCGCCGAGATAACAATACGAGACGTAAGTACACGTAAAATATAAGGGGGGTTTCTTCAATGAATTTTGTGTAGCTTTAGCTGCATTGTCGTCTTTCTGTTTAACTAACTGGGAAACAGTTATAGATTTTTTTATAGTCCAAATTGTCATTTTCTACCGACTTCCAAAAAAGTAGGAAGTACTCAATTCGACTTTTTTTTATATTTGTTACCTCATAACTTTCGACTGGGTCAACCGATTTTCAAAATTCTGTTTGAAAGCTGGTGCTTCCCGTGTAATCCCATTTAAATTTCATCAAATTCTGTCCAGTAGTATTTGAGATACACTCCAATAACTGAATAGAATGGAAGTCGGTATTAAATTTTTCAAATTGTACTTGTTCCTAGCTCCAGTGTGTTGCCTTATAAAAGAGACCATACTAATGGTATCAGTAGGGCAAGACACGCTACACTTTGACATCTTAATACACGTATAGATAGACCCTGGAGTGATTAGTCCCAAGCTGTTTCATCTTCTAAATTTCATACTAATTTTGTAATAACAATTTTGAAATTTTTTTTTTAACCTTTTTGACGGAGTTTAGTTTTAACAGTAATTTTAAACTTATTAATAGGCAAATCTCGGATAAATTGGGAGGTATATTAAATAATCGTATACATTGTCCCATAAAAGAATTACTTATTCATTCAGCATTCATCCTGGTGCAATCATACAAGGGACCTCACACCGCAAATTTGATCTGGTCAGTCCATCACATGGGTGATCTGAGAGTAGATTGATACCACGGAGTATTTTAATCTACTGTTGTGTCGATTTGCGACAGCCCTCTTGGCCTAGTTGATAGTGGCCATGCTTTCGACGCGCAGGGTTCCACGTTCGATTACTAGATTTATTTACGTGTTGAGCCAAAAATAATTGCTCTCGCGTTTTGTATGTTGTATGTTTGTGTTACGTTTGTGCCCATGCCTACCGCGACACGGAATCCTAGTTCGGGGGTATGAATGAAAAATACTTTAATAAATATACATCTATGTGGACTAAACTTTGGTGTATTTTCACGCTGACAGCATCCGAATATGGTATTGAGATTAGAAACTCCTTGGAGTTTGTAACTATTCAAATTGAACAATGTCTGGGAATATTCTAAGATGGTGCTGAAATCTATGACGGCCTAATGTGTAAAGCATTTCGAAACGTATTTTTTCTCATACTTTTAATTGAGTACTATATACAATTATGTAACTGTATACTGATTAAGCTTCTGGACTTTCTGGAGGCTCTGACAACAGCTAAGAGCCGGTTTGGCATACTATCGTATTATGTTGGGTTTATTTAAAAGGTAATTTTATGCCATTATTGTTTAAATACGATTTCGGCCATAATGAGCGCCACGCCTAAACCGAATGAAGCGGAATCGTGAAGTCTTATTTTCCGATAACTTCATCGCGCATCTGGGGTCGTATATCGGCAAACACAGCGAATTCAGACTTTCAAATGGTCCAACATCAGCATAGACTATTGACTTTATATACCTACCTCCCAATAAAGTTATCAAAAGGTGTGTGATCACATGATTGTGGAGGTTAGTTCACAGGTCCATTATGCGAAATTATTCGTTCACCGAATGTTTCCCGCCATCTTGTTAAAACTAAAGCTAATGTCTCATCAATGCCATTCGACTGAGGAACGATGAAGTCTATCTTTCTGTAGCGCTCTCCAGTTACGAGCCAAGTATAACCGGCATCGTGTTAAAAAAATGGGACAAGGATTTCACCTACTCATAAACTCTAATGAAATGGCAAAACGTACTGACTTGTCTACTTGACTACAAATCAACTGTCAACTGTCAAATTGCCAGTCTGTAGAAAAAATATTACCTACCCGTTTAAAAATCAAACCCTTAAAAACCATCATTCCTTGCGCATATGGATAAATTATGTTATTAGTTAAGTTATTAAATGCTGAGTATATAAAATCGTTGTTGATATATAATTAGGTATACAGTCACTTAGGTACTGGTACCTCAGTGTATTCAGTCAACATATTATGAAAGGTATTTATACTGTATGTATTTGTACTGTGCTAAATAAACAAAAATATGCTGAATACAGAGAGATAGAGTTCTCAAGAAACACAAGTGTCGATTCCGCTTAGTTATAATTGTCGGAATATGATATTGTCGTGTTATTTAATGAGAAAGTCATTTGACCCACTTGTTTATTTGAACAGAGGATGTTTTGGTTCGGCGCGATAAGCAATGGTTAATATGTTAGAAGTAGTATGTTGTTTAACAATGCTTCTTTATATTGAAATATAAAGAAGCTTTGTTACGTCTGAACGAGTCAATATTATAGAAATAACTACGCAAGTACATTATGAATATAGTGTTGTTCACCACAATTGTATTGTGACTACGAGATAGTTTGTGAACTTTGCAATAACTGTTTTCCAATAAGACCACGATTTCAATATGTGTACAGAATATTGGTACACGTATGTTTGTATGCATATATTGAACATATAATCATCACACTAATATTATAGCTTATCTAAAAGTTTGTGAGTGTTTTGTCTGTTTGTTACTTTACGCTCAAGCAGCTGGACCTAATTCGATATAATTAGGTATGGACGTAGATGAGGCGTTGGGATACTTTTATTCGTCATGATTATCATCACCAACACTCGGATTTAACCGTAGGGTGCAGGATGACTCAACCCTGATGATAAAAGTAGCATTAAGTTACTTTTGAAAAGTCTTATTTAAGTCTATATCCAGTGCCTCGTCTATATCACAATTTAACCGAATCTGCCGTTCTGGCGTGATTTAGTACGTCCAACCATAGACTAACGTTTACAAGTATATGTACTACTTGTATATGTTAGTCTATGGTCCAACCCAAAACATTCGCATTTATAAAGTTATTACAAAGTAAGATTTTACTTCATCGTTAAATTTTGTCTTCTTGAGTTTCTAGTTATACATGTCAAAAATAATTGGCTTAAAAAGATTACAAGTAGGGTGAGCAAAAATTGATGTCCCTAACACTGTTTTAATTGCATAACTTTCTCTTAGCTAAAATGCGTTCAAAGCTTTCATAAATTGTTAGCCGAACAAGTTCAGAGATCGCATTTTTATTATACTTATATTAGCTGATCCGCCAGTTTCGCTCGCCTTAGGGGAAATATATGCTAAAATATTTCCTTAGTGGATGGTAACAACATCCAAAGGCATCAACTGCCGAAATGCCAAGTTAGGAGAGCCAGCGGTTTGTGCCCTGCGTTGGTCAGTCAGGTCAAGTTATTAAGTAGGGGAGAGTATGCTATATTGTACCGGTTGATAAATCGTACCACGATTAAATTATAATAATAATATTTTTTTTATAATAATAATATTTTTAATAATAGGGAGGCAGGGGCGGCCTTGTGGCGAGCCGTCGGTGAGTGGCGACACCGTGGACCCTGATTCTCCCTGGGGCTAAATGAGACCCCTGACCCTCGGCTTGCCTTAATTGGCCGTCCGGGGGTGGAGACGCAAGAGCAAGTAACAAAAAGCTCCAAGGGTGGAAGTGTTAAAGGGCATAACGCCAGTAGTAGCGCTCTAGTGAAACCGCAGCACACCTCTCGACACCCTTTAGCCATCCACACCAACGTTGCCCCTTTTGTCACCACTCATGGTGGCCTTTATGGGGGGCCCGTTTAGTGGATGGCAAGTCACCACCTGCCTAAATATTTTAACATGAGACTAAAATTGGCAGGTGCCGTAGTCTCTTCCATAGCCCACTATCTTCCTTATCACTAATAAGTTCATATCAATAGCCTGGCCATTTTACCCATATTTGTAATAGTTATAAGTACCATGTTACCCTTCATCCAACATTTTTTCTGTTTTTTATACTCCTTTGTATTTTTATACCAAACAGGCCTCTAAGTGTTGGCTACAGCCCCACTTATGCCTTTGTAAAGGACCGGATGAAATCCGTGAAACTTTTTGAATAAAAGGAATAATAATAATACCGCAGGGGCGGCTTTGTGGCGAGCCGTCGGTGAGTGGCGACACCGTGGACCCTGATTCTCCCTGGGGCTAAATGAGACCCCTGACCCCCGGCTTGCCTTTATTGGCTGTCTGGGGGTGGAGACGCAAGAGCAAGTAACAAAAAGCTCCAAGGGTGGAAGTGTTAAAGGGCATAACGCCGGTAGTAGCGCTCTAGTGAAACCGCAGCACACCTCTCGACACCCTTTAGCCATTCACACCAACGTTGCCCCTTTTGTCACCATTGATGGTGGCTTTTATGGGGGGCCTGTTTAGTGAGTGGCAAGTCACCACCTGCCTAAATATTTTAAGATGAGACTGAAATTGGCAGGTGCCGTAGTCTCGACCATAGCCCACTATCTCCCGTATCACTAATAAGTACATTTCAATAACCATGCCATTTTACCCATTTTTGTAATAGATAACCTGTAACCTTCCATCCAAAATGTTTCTGTTTTTATACTACATTGTATTTTTATATCAAACAGGCCTCTAAGTGTTGGCTACAGCCCCACTTATGCCTTTGTAAAGGACCGGGTGAAACCCGTGAAATTGGTTGAATAAAAATAATAATAAAGTTTCTGGTTTTTTTATACTACTTTGTATGTTTTATACCAAACAGGCCTCTAAGTGTTGGCTACAGCCCCACTTATGCCTTTGTAAAGGACCGGATGAAATCCGTGATTTATTTTGAATAAAAGGAATAATAATAATAATTTTATTTAATAATGTTATAGACATGTTTGGTACAAACAATATTTGTGTAAGTAGGTAGACATAAGGCAATGCACAATGTTATTTTTAACTAATAACATAGTTAGCATACCCTTGGGAAGCTTTGCACCCCGCACTAGGTCTCTTTCGAGCCTGTATAGCAGGGTTACAGATACTCGCCATGGCAATTGGCAATTATCTACTAAATGAATGTCTTGGTTCGATCTATCAACACAAAAATATTGTTTGGCAATACTGAGGAGGCCATGTCAGTTTAGCACATCGCTGTGGTAATTATTAAAGCTGTGATGATGTAAACAACTTTTCCGTGGTGATTGTTAAAACTTTTTACCTCGAAATAGTAAGGTGTGGTTTGGAAATGGCCAGTTTTATGGAATTTGGTGTTGTATATTGTTAATTATAGCTATTTTTCTTTGAATTTGTATATCTTTAACGATGCGATCATTTGAGGGCTTAGACATCATCAGATGTAAGATATCATCAGATGTTGTTACGTGATATCTTGATGATATCTTTTCTAAAAATGGCGCTTGTGTTCCAAATCGTACCAGTCGATGGATTTTAAATTGTACCGGTACATTTAAACGACCTATATATTTTTGAATTTTAGCATATTTATTAATTTTTAATTTGTGTGGCTTCAATACCATTGTTAAAAATCTGCATTTATAATTATGTCATCTCTGAAATAATCTCGAATCTGAGGACTTATGATTTATTGGTTGTGGTTGTTAGTTAAAACAAGAACTTGTACCTACACCTATTTGTTGATTTAGAAACATTAAGTACGTGTAAGAAAATATAAAATATAGTTTTAGTACAAGTTAGTAAGGGAAACATCTATAAGTACGATTTAAAAACCCACGTGGTATCTACGAGTAAACGTACCGATGTCTAAATCGTACCTAAAGGAACTTTTTGTAATTTAAATCTATTTAGATCAAAAAGCTCAAAAAATTTGTTTACTTAAGTAAGTTACTAAATTAAAGTACTCGTATGTTACAAAGACATAAACATATGGACATTCTGGAACGTATTTGCGCAAGCTAAGATGATGAAGATCTGAAGCTGAGATGATCGTTAAGGGGTACGATATAGCTAACTCTGCCCTACATAAAGAATTTTGTCTATAGTTTCAACTTCTTTTCATGAATAGGTAGGGTAAAACCCGGATAGTTGCGTCGGTGGGATACATGCCGCAGTTTTGAATACGCTATGTTAGGGCTGTTAGTGACATTAACGCTTTACTGTAATTAGAAGCGCCCGTCCAACAGGCCTCATTACCATGTCAGCTGGTGGTATAGGTGCAAGCGTTTTGTCTGTGTAAGCGAAAACCTTCCGCGGCGAAACTTTAAAAAGCGTCCAAATTATATTGGTAAGAAATTTCTGTTGAATATTTTTTGCACTGATTGTAATTTTAGTCAAAATTTTGTTTATGTGTATGTATAATGTGTAATCTCTAAGCTACACTGTTTATTACGTTTTATTGTTGAATAGTATATATTTATTTTGTTAGTAAAAAGGGTAAGTATCCGTACCAAAAAGGATAGATGTGCTATCTTGTTTTGCGGATAGTTGCTCTATGGGCAACTATCCGTGAATGTGAATTCTTTAACGAGCAAAATAATTTTATATTCATTTGAGGTTTTTAACTGACTTAATTCACTAATCAATGCTAATGCCAAAGTTATCTTTAACGTTAAATTTTTTACATTACTATTATGGTGGTTTTTAGATGGTTTAGTTAGAACATTATTATATAAATTTTATTATGTTATTTTGTTTAGTTTACTTAAATATGGATCATATTAAAGACTAAAACTAATAAATAAAGACTAAATCTGGAAATGATATAAATGTACTTTTGTCTTATAAAAATCATAAAAAGGCGTCTATCCCCGCACGAGGCCACTATCCCACGAAACATTTTTATCGTTAGGCAAGTATCCGGTACAGTAGGCAACTATCCTCTTTTTCAGAGATCAAATAAAACAGGATTCATTCGAAACCTATACTAATAATGTTTACAAAAATAGGCTAGTATACAACATAAAAGACCTATCTATTGATATACATGTTACATTACTCTTAGTAAGTACATATTTTTTAGTAACAGAGCTTTTTCGAAAAGTAGGGCAACTATCCGGCTTTTACCCTATATGATAGATAAATATAATTATATTAATGGTTAGCTCTAAATGAAGACCTCATAATCGTAATGAACCCATTTCTCGACGGTAAGTATTGAAATTAACAACCAAATCCCCTTCATCCTTTCTAATTTATTTTTACAACTCGTACATAAACAATTACTCATATGATTTAGCATAAACAATCATAAAATGTAGGTATACGAAGCCCTTATGTAATATGTGACCAAGGTTCTGCTAAATTTCATAAGATCTGGGCCACCGATCCCAAGTTATCGTCGAAGATAACTTCGGCGATAAAAACGGAGACGCTCCGTTGAGATATTGTCATTTTTATAATTTTTGTGAGATACTAGCTCCGCCCCGCGGTTTTACACGCGGTCTGATGGATGATGATGATGAAAAGAATCTTATATCCTTCCCCGGGATACAATCTATCTCCTTGCAAAGTTTCATTACGATTCATCCAGCCGTTTAGGCGTGATAATGTATCAAGCAGTTTAGCAATTTTTATTTTAAAAAGCAATTGTAAAAAGTTATGCGTGATCATACGAATAAAAAATTACGCTACTACTTGATAACCTCCTCCTTTTGTTTTGGAAGTCGGTTGAAAAAATATATTGTACCATTAGCAACTTGTAGATTCCCCGAAGATTCGTAATTTTTTAAAGCTGCTACCACAGAATTACTGGAAACTTGAACAGAGAGTAGACATTTTGGTTTTAAAAACTACTAGCTACTCTCCGCGGTTTCACCAGCGCAGTGATGATTGAGGATGATGATGAATCAAATATAGCCTATGTCACTCAGAGTGAATGAAGCTTTTTAATGGTGAAAGAATTTTTGAAATCGGCACTGTAGTTTTTGAGTTTATTCATTACACACACACACACAAAAATACGAATTTTCCCTCTGTATGATATTATAGTGTAGATTCGGATGTATATGCGCATCTGTTAAACAAGGAGCTGATCTCATCCCCCTTGGCAGGTTTACCGTTAAACTCAAAGTTATAATTTATAAAAAAAACTGACGCAGTTGATTAAATTGGAAGCATCAAATATAAAGTAGATTTTGTGGTCATCAATATCGAAGAATGATCTTTCTTTGGATATTCTTAATGGTTTTGATATCGTTAAACATCTGATTCCAGGCCAGATATGAAAGGAATGAATGAGCTTTGAAATCCGAGTTGAAGAAGACGTTTCACCGTTTCGATTATCTATGTTTTCAACTCATCATCAATTTTACTCTTTGTGATAAAAGAAAAACCAATCGGTTATACTCATTTTAAAGATATGTGCATTAGAGTAAATGCACACCCTGCAGCAGCAGCTTGTTGTTGCCCATCTACTTCATGTAAGCTTCATGTTTTATCATGTTTTGTCATTATAGGACAAATTCAATTTTAGATTCATCTCATCAATACAAAGCATACATCTCTCTTTTTTTTCTTTCAGTAGATGACATGTGCTTGATTGTAGATGTTAAAACATCCCACATTTATTTGTTAAGACGCGGTCCAACCCCAATTTTAAAATAATTTACGATGCTTTACGTAAGGTTGAAAATCGCTTGTTAGATTGGACGATGTAATGCGAAAATGCGTTAATTTTGTACGTTTTCTTTGTATTTTTCGATATATACTAACAAAATTGAAAAAACTGCTGGTTATTACTTTAGTACTATACGTTGGCTAAGTATTACCTAAAAAAATATAGTGTTATCGCTGAAAACTCTGGGAGTTTGTCTAAATATGCGACATACGTATAAGAGACATATAATTATCTGCAAAGGTTGGCCAAAACCACCACCATGTCACCAGCTCCCAAGATTCCCGAAATAGCTTTAACAAGATTGCGATACTAACACTAATGAATTTACTTTAGCGCTAGTAAACATAACCGTGGCCGCACCAAAACAAAAATGGTTTAGTGGAAACCTGATACAAGATTACCATGGGTAATTACAAAATGTATGTAGGTATTTAAAGGTTTAATATTTAAACATATGACATACTTGTGGGCTTAGCACGAATAACTGCGAAAGTGTAACGTAACCCAATAAGTAAGACTTTATAGAAATTTCATCCCTCAGGTTCTACCAAACCTAAATTTATTTCTGTGGCTTCGAATCCCACATATCCTTCAGACCAAGCGAGCAAAACCGCTGACTGGTTAGCTAGTTTATAATATATCTTGAATGCGAATAGTTCACCAACTGAGCAGCTTTATGTGGGCTGAGACGTAATTATTGAAGAAATTTCATTGCAATATCATTCATATTCGTGCGCGCTACAAAGGGATGTTACCACCAGCATATTGATCGAAAATATAAAATAAGGTTAACATCTAAAATGCGTACCACGTTTCTGAATATTGACAGGCTGAAATGTTTAAACGGAAAACTTGACAGATTTATCTTAATTTTCTAGAAAAATACAAAACGTGCTAATATTATGGTCTATTTTAATTTGAAGCGGGTTGCATACGTGATCTCCACAATGTCGACTATTTTGGTACTAGTGATACCAAGGAAAGCCATCAAATTTTTAAATATTTCTCTCCTGACCGATCTAGGAAACAAATGAGGCTGTTATTAATATCGGCATAAAAAGCCCCCAAATGGTATAGTTTTGGTCATAGTTAAGACCACTTGCACGTACACACCCAAGATAATTAAGTCATCCCTTATAGCCCTCTGTTGAATATGGTTATGTTCAACAGAGGGCTATGTGTAAGCGAACTAGGTTTTATGGAAGCTCTCAAGGTTTTGAGAGCTTCCATAAAACCTAGTTTTATGGAGTATTTTTCCTGCGGCCTTATTGTCTATTTTTACGGAGAATGGGAATGGGCTTCAATTTGACATTTTGATCCCATTCTGGGCGAAACCCTCCAAGACTATTGGCTGTAACGGTCAATGGGAATGAGATTGAATTGATATTTCATTCTCATTCAAGTTAGACAATAAGGATGAGGCAGCAGCTTAACCCTTTAAGTAGCTTAAAAATAAAAATATTTTGGCGCGAAATCAAAAGGAAAAATCGCGCGAAAATTCACTATTTAAACATTAGCGCGCGATGCAAACGTTAGCAGGAGTAAAATGGTAGTAAAACAGCTATTTGTTCTATTTTATATCTGTAAACGGCGTAAATTTACACTGGTTACCCAGTACATCTTCCTTTATTCTATTATTATGTTATCTGTTTTTTGTTAGTCAAATTATAGAGGTAAAGTCAACCGAAATAATACATATAAAAACTTGAACCGCAATAAAAAAATTACAAATGAAATAAATTCTACAAAGACCAATTTTATCTCTCAAGCAGGTGTAAAAGGAGTAAACATACAATCACAACAGTATAATAGACTTTGAAAACCTATACATTCTAACTTTTTTACAAATTATCCATAATAAATCCACAAATTGTCATACAAACATATACTCTAACGCGAACCAAATAGATCTCAAAATCGTAGTCCCACTCGTTATCAAAACAATATGGCCTGCCTTTATCAAATTACGGCAATTACTAACAAAACCATAATATAAGAGGATTATAAGCTTTTTCTAAGGTTTTATCTCGAAATGGTACTTATTCACGAAAACAATACACTAGCACAGGCACACCTGCGAACGTTGAAGAGATATGGTATCGACGCCCATTGTTTTTTTTACTAGCCTAATGATAACCAAAATAGTTTATGTTTCTATGTAAAAATGGTTTCTAGGTGCTAATTAGTATTATAAAAACATATAATAAACCGAAATGTATTATATATTTGAACAGTTAACGTTTATGTTCAGTCCTGATATGGGATTTGACTGCGGTACACCGGTGTACCAGCGCCGCTTTATGCAATGTATAGATTTGGCCACCGGTGTACCGGCGCGTGTTTTTAGGTATAGTTCTCAAGAGATCTATTTAAGCTGCTACCTTCAACTTGTCTTTCTTGAAAGATTAGATTTTTAATGACAGGGGACGTAACAGATAATTCCCTCCACCGTCGGTATGCAAATCTTAAGAGACAAGGAAACCCGACCTACTAAGTGGTAGGCCTCTTTCGCAAGCGGCCGTTTTGGTTGGTACCACCGCTGCCTCCAATATATTCTGCTGCGAAGCAAAAATGCGCAACCAATTACTATGTTAGCGTGTGAACTGAGAAGAGCAATGTAACAAGTGAAATTACTGGCCGAAAGAGACTCAAAAACCAATGTGACGTGACGTCGGTGACGAGGCACAAGTGCAAGCCCACGTAAGATTACAACTCTTAGCTCTCAGACACTGCAACTCTTATGGACAATCATAGTGCAGATCAGGTACATGACTGGCTCATCGTGTCATTCCATAAACTAACCCAAAATATCAGCCTACTTGGAAGTAAATTTAAAAATAAAGTTGTATATATTATTTTGTGTACGTAACTACATGACAAAACGAAAGTCTTCTGGGCCAGTAGTCTGGGCATATTCTCACGAGTTATCGTTAAGTTTTTAAGTTATTTTAAGTTACAGACCTTTTAGCTTATAGCTAATATTTCTTCGTAGACTGCTACTATCCTCGTAACGCGCCGCTCTAACAATCTTGGACTGTGGCGACTTAACGACAGTCGTCACGGTCGTTAACTCGTATTACCAGTAGTGTTATTTAGTATTACCAAGGATACAGTATATGTATCCTTGGTATTACCCTAATATGAGACGAGGAAACTATTCGTGACTGTAAACTCAGGTGTCAAAGCCTTAAGTTACAGTTAAACAAATCCCTCGTACCATGTTACCTTGTTGCCCTCAAGGCGCAGCGTGGTCGTGCTGGGTGGCAACGTAGTAGGGGGTGCCTCCAGCTGCCGTGACGCGCAGTCAACCGTAATGAGCGGTATGACGGCCCCGGCAGCATCAGAAACCACGTGCGTCATGATGCAGGTGCATGGATCTGGGCAGGTTTCGCGCATATTCTGTTGGCAAAGAAATAATAACTTTAGTGCGTTACCGCAACCATTTCTATTTCGCGAACTAGTGGGATGTTATACTGGTAGTACGTGGTAGTATGCCGGCCGGCGTTCCCAAATAAATAGATGGGCTGATTCACTTTACGATAATGGCGGTAAAGAAAGTGTTTCGTTTTATGTGCACACGCTATAAAGTTTAAGCTATCTCTTTTAGGTAATTGGGATGTGATCGTAATTATTAAATAAAATAATAATATATTATAAAATGTAAGACAAAGAGATTCGTTGTTGGGAAATAAATAACATCCTTGTTCTATTCAGAACTATCAGTAATGAGTTTCGGGAACTGTCCTTGTGCGTACATATCTCCGGTCACTGAGCCATACCTACAGAAATTATAAAATCAAGATGAGCCCCGAGCCCAGTTCATTCATCTCTGCCCGTCATATAGTTATAAATCTATAAGGTATTTGTTAATTAGTGCACAATATTCAACGGGGTGGTTTGGAATCGATATCTGGTCATGAAAGTAAAAGAAAAATGACATTTATTTTTATTATTATGGACCCATATTCGCCGCTCCACGTCTAAGAGCCATAGTGCGACTGACGCACGATTCGACGCAACGCTACATCGCAGAATAGATAGCAGTAAAAACGCGAGACATACCTACGTACAACGTGCGGATGATGACCCGCCGGGCTAGTCACATAGAGATTAAACATTCGCGAGTAGGTAGGTTCGTACGTCGTTGTACCTATTCTTTGTGGGTAGGTATGTCTCGCGTAGTCACTGTTGGCCATTCTGTGATGTAGCGGCGTGCGTTCAGTCGCGCGCAAGCTGCGGAGCAAGGAATATGGGGGTTCATCATAAAAAACATTATATTTTTTCCTCCGCTATAATGACCACTTATCGATTCCAAACCACCCCATTCGATATTGTGCACTAATTAACAGTTACCTGATACAATAAATATTTTTTAGCATTATTTAAATAAAAAAATGTTTCTAAAAACCTTTCCAACTTTTGCGCACGTAACAGCTTCTGGCGTGAACATTGTCAATGATAAGATTATTATTATTATACACAATAAAGTGTCCATTGTAAAGACCGTAGATCGTAATCGCTAGTGCGTATTTATACGTCAATATTTACAAGTGAAGAAATCAAGGACTCGAAGACACTCTTGTTAGAATCCATCTTACAAACAGACGTACGAAAAATATTGCTATAAATCAAAGCTAAGGAAGAGCGTGACGTAGCAGATACAATTCATATTTTTTCATACCACCTGCTCGAAAATGTCCAATTACATATGACGCAATTTCGACGCAAAAAGCAAGCCATTATATTCCCCGGGGCTGTAATGTTGTATGAAACTCCCTTCGGCGTAAAGTGATTAGGATTCAGAACGTTAGTTGTAGGAAAACTCTTATTACAGAGTAGATACGGACATTGTGAGGGGAGTTTATTCGAAAATCAAACTGGCCACCACAGAAAAAAATTAAAAAGTGTGCGATTGTAATAAATTTGGAACAAAATAAGGTTAAAATATTAAAATAACACCAAACGTGTTATTTTAACAACTTCCATAAAATGTTATAATTTTATCATGGTGATAATACTTGATGGTAATAAAGTTCTCTAACGTAATCATAAATAATTATTTGGAATTGATGCGCTATTTGATTTACTCGACTTTAATGTGACTCCAGGTGATTTGTTTTATAGTGAGGTGATCAAAATTTGTAACCATCAAAATTGGTTATGTGCAGACATAGATAATCATGTTAGAGTTGGACTCGGGTTAATATGTATACGGTACCAGCGGCCGGCTAGATTACTGTATTACACAGCATGTATCTGAATTTAATATCATGTTATTTTGCACTTTTGTAGATTAATACAGTCATTTACCGATTAAATCTCAAGAATGAGTTTAATATCAGCAATAAATATTTAGCATTCTTCACTATTTTGACTAAATCATCGATCATTATAAAGAATAGCAGAGGTCCAAGTACTGATCCTTGACTTACACCAGATCGAGTGTGATAAGGCTCTTTCAGGATATCTAGAGGTACACACCATGTCTAACATACTGACGGCGATCCCTCATATAGTATAAGAAGAAGTTGAGAAGATTAGGAGTGAAGCCAATGTCAGAAAGCTTTAGTAATACGATGTCGCAGTCAATTTTGTCATAGGCTTTCTGAAAATCAAACTACACTACATTCACCATGATCCAAGCCACATAAAGTATAGTCAATCAGACAAAAAAGGTTAATACATATACAGAACAAAATAAAGAACTGCCACTTACTTACCTAAGGTTTGTAAAAAGGAGTTAATTTGACCTACTACTTTACGAGATGTATCCATTTCTATAACTGACAGTCTCGAGCTTCTTGGTAACATTTTGTGTTCCTCACTAACTTGGATCTTACAACGAGTCCAAAGTTTAGCTTTCGCCGCTGAGGTAACACGTGGATAGCTCTCCATTCTATACTAAGCGCAAAACCATTCTGGTACCGAATACTGATTACCAGCCTTAGGATGGATATTGCTGGCAAGTAACAACTTACGTGTCTTGAATTTATCGAGAAAAGAGTCTCTTACATATAATAATGACGATATATAACGCAAAGCTACAAGTCCTAGAGCGTCGTGGGTCCAGAGTGTGTCGGTTTTTTATAGAACATATTTTGAAGGATGTGACACGGGAGTGCATAATTTAATATCCAGGACCTCATTTTACCATGATAATCGGTGTCAAAGATACAGTGTAGATATGCTAAATATTTGCTTTTACTTCATGAGTACCACAAAGAAATGGAACTCCTTGTCTGAGTATGTGAGTCCCAAGAGGGACAATTGAGAAATATTTTAGAGTGAAAAGATGTCATCTAGACGATAGTGTTACATTTACGACCGCAACGTTCTTAACATTATGAGGTGAAATAGCGGTTAAACGCGAAACTATTTAGTATAAAAAAAGGTGCGGCTAGATTACTCAATGTTCTTGTAATTTGAATGACATAAATAGCGCCATAAAATGATGATTATCATCATTTTATGGCGCTATTTATGTCATTTAAATTTCACATTACTTCATATAGTCACCAATATCATTTACACTCAGTAAACGGTTTTAATCCTAGTTATGAAGCTAAAAATAGTCGTTACACAATAAGCTTCTTCATGGTATCTTTACAACACTATCATTCACGTGTTAAAGATTATAATTGGTTGTACTATTATCGTGTTCTTTATTTTACTGCGTTTCCGACACATTTTCTTTGATAGCTCATATCATAACAAACCTATAGATTGCCATTTTCCTTTTAAACTAATTCATATTCATGATGGCTCACTCAACAATTTTATATTAACAGTTAAAATCTAAGATAAATTCGTATATACAAAAGAAGGATCAGTCGATCGATCAACGCACAGCTTAAACAGATTTAGCTTTGCATAAGCAAGAAATTTTGCATAAATGTTTATTAAATGACGTGAGTGTGCATTAAAAAAGGATTATTTCAAAAATGCAACCCCTAAGAGTGCAAAATGGGGGTTAGTAATTTATACGAAGATTCGCTTCGTTAATTTTGGTAGTAGCGATTTCAAATTATTTATTAATAAACAAAAAACCTAATTAGTAACTTTTTAACCATAACCATACACGAAAAGAAAGGGAAAAAAAGAAAAATCAAGTTAGCATGAGATTTTTTTTTATAACTTATCGATTCCAATCTCTGAGCTTATATTCTCTACCTACCATAATTAATTCTATTTTTTTTTTAATTTTCTATAAAGTTATGAAATTCACTTAACTAAATCAGTAAGGTAAAGACACTTGTGATTCGGAGTATTTTGGAGAGATAATTTCTATTATGACTTTTAGACACTCAGGATGAGTTTCTTAAAAGTTATTCAGAATTCAAGGGGTTCCTTATGGTTTAAAACAAAAGTTTATGCATTGAAGTTTCAAGAGTTTTTGACACATATTTAGCTATTATTAATAACCGGCAAAACACTCACGTTAGGGATTGAATACGTCTCGCCGGGTTTCGAGCATGTCCGATGCTGATCTTCAGGGCGAGTGCGCTGTGGCGTCTGCGAGCTCCCGCGGGCACTCCCGTCCGAATTTCTGCTCGTAACCCGAGTCGACGTATTCGATCCTTAGCGTGAGTGTTTTGCCGGTTAATAATAATAGTTAAGAGTTAATGTACTTAAAACTAATTTTAAGTAGGTAATTATGAGTTCAAATGGCTGAACCAATTTTCGATGATCGAGCCTTCCTCCCAAAGAGAGGAGTTGGATCATAATCAACCACGCGGGCCCAGTGCGGCTTGGTCGATAGGCTGTGACCAACCCATGTCGAAGTTTTCAGGCCTACTGAAGGTCTTCGACATAGCCTAATGACTGTTGTCCTAAGACAAACAGTAGGACTGACGGTTCAACGTGCCCTCCGAAGCACGGAAGGGCTCAGTTGAATAATGCTAGCCGCAGCAAGTGTTGCTAAACTTGCATCGCCAAGAAAAGATCTGCTACGACCGCTTCTATTATAGTTAATAAGACAATTTACAAGACAAATATACAAAAAAATAAGAATCTGAAAATACAGTATCAGGTTACAATTATTAACCTTTCTTGCTTGAGATACTTCATTCGAAAATGTCCGTACTTATATTTTTAATAATTTCTATTGAAATGGATACAAACTACCAGCATCATCTTTTCTCCATGGAAGAGCATGTGTATACGAATCATTGATTATAGACAATATAAATCGGCTAAATAGCTCTACTATAGAGGGCATTCCAGTTATCATTCGCATTAATAATGTTGACAAATGGATTATCTAGCGTGCTGGATGTTTGAAATTCTACCCTCGTTATAGGTACAGTTTCATTGGTGGTATATTTCTTCGTGGCTCTTATTTCTCAAACTGGAATTTATATTTAAGTCTCACAAATAATGACGTATGTGTATGTGTGTAATACACAGATATTTCACCATTATGACTAGTAAGTCAAAAATATCTAAATTTTAAAGGATATTGCTGAAGAATATTCTTTAAACTATGGTAGCTCTTATTCTATTCATGTTAAAATCCAAACTGGTATAACGCTTGCGAATGACAGCCCTGAAATAATTTCTGTTCAATTAGGCCCACTTGCACGTTTGCTCGGGTTGAATAAATAAGTATACGAGTTTGTAAACTTGCGTTAGTCATATCAATTTTTAACTCTCATTTTGCCTTGCACGACTATAAAAGATCACCGGTTTTGCTAAACTGACATTTGTAATCTTTAGATGGGAACATTGAATTGTCTATGCGCTTATATTGTAACCTGATCAATAATGATCATCGAAAAAAAAGTGAAACTTATATCTATCTCTTTGGCACTAAAATACAATGTATATAGACTTTCTTGTTTATCCTTTGTTGTTTGAAATTTTACAACTTTTTATTCTATACGTATTGTCTCGTGTCATTTCGTCCAAAGAGTACATTATAGAGCAGAATGTAACCTCAATTTCTTTTGACACAAATCTTCACTAACCCTAGTTAAAGGCTTAATCCCACAATGCTGGGTTAAATATCAATAAATAACCTTAGATTTACTCCTAACCTTTAATGGTGCAAGATAAATTAATTATAAAACCTCGTTTTAGCAGTTGACTCTGAGTTATTGAAGCTAACTCTGGAACGTGCAAGTGGGCCTTACTGTGGTACTTAATATATTCTAAGGTGATTTACTCAGATTTGGTGTGTATCTTATGTAACTCTGTGCTCTTTAAACTTACGCACAATTGGATACAATTAACATATTTTTAAATTGACATTGTGTAACACAAATGTGGATTTTAGTGTGAACAGACTATGAAGTACCATATTTCTTTAGATGCCCGTGATTCAATCGCGGAGTTCTACTAATTGATTAATGGCCGGTCCCAATAATCTATCTATCGCCGGTTTACCTTACTACAGATAGATATTTGACACTATTTGTATGGACGTTATCGTCGCTTAAGTTCTAACACCGCGGAAGTCAAAACAGGCAACTATACAGGAGAGCAAATAAACTGTTTTATTTTAAATCAAACCTATAATCAAAGTTAATTTTATTTTAATAAAATATTACAATACGTAACAAATGTGACTACACAATTAATAATTTGTTACTACAAAATTAAAATTAGTTTCTTTGTGTTTTTGGTGACATATGCGGTGTTGTCATATTTTTTATGTAAATTATGGGACTTACGCTAGAATAAAAAGCTTTGATTTCTTAGTGGATACTTGGAGTATTAATTAGTGTGTAATTATAACAAACTTGGTAATTTGAAGACGTATTTTAGCTTTATAATAAACTTAAAAATCACAACTTAATATAAACTAAGACCACAAATAAAAAATTTTGGCCACTACATTTCAATATTATATGTAAGTATTCAGTAACTAGCAATTAGCATCATAAAGGTAATGAGATCACAATACAGCATTTTTGGTACAATTAACTTAGTGGTATTAGGAGACATCTAGAAATAACTATTTCAAAACAATGTTTAGTTTTAACATAGTTTTAATCTAACTTAGTCATTTTATCATGTTTCTTATAACTAAAGATGGCAAACCGAAGCAACATATTTTTAAAGAAATATCAAATAAATAACAGTTAAAAATACTATAAAACATCTACTTATAATTATTCTTCATAAAATAGATTAATCAGTCTTTAATGAGGTAGATTATCATAAAAGTTGTGACAGTCTGAAGGCATTACTGCTTTCAATTCTTGTAGATGTTTCCACTTTGTTTCATTTATCTTTATGTGGGTATTGTATAGCTTAGGTCTTGGGCCTTGTCGTTTCTGGCTAGATTTTCGTCGAGGTAACTCTTCATATTCATCTTTAAAATTTAATTTATATTTAATGATACCAGACTCTAATGCTCTTATATCTGTTACTCTAGGATCTTTAGCAACGCGACCAGGGCGGATTGAGTCATACATAAATTATTTTTTATTGGAGTAATCATAAAAAAAATCGTAATTTAAAAAATTTACAATGAAAGGTTGTTTAGGTCGAACCTCTTTAGAAATTGCAGCATACTGAGAGGGTAAGTATATTTCCTTATTTTTATTTATTTTTATTCAGAAACATGTCATTATCGAAAGTTCACATCTAGTTAGTGTTTACAACTATATAATATCTTTAATTAAACAATAGTATTTGTAATATAAATAATATTTACCTAAGTTTTCGATAAAGTCCCACGGAGAACTTGTCACGACACGACACAGTATGGAATGAAATTGAGTTACGCGGTATTGCTGTGGCTTTCTGTACGACGCTGACATCCGCGGCGTTTTTGTTTTTTAAATAACTCGTTACCATTGGTTCAAATCCTCGTGTTTGATTGGTCAAACGATGCGTCATTCGATTCCCTATCGAATGACGTAAATATCGTATTTCGGCCAAATTTTGACTTCCGCGGTGTTAGAACTTAAGCGACGTTATGTCAAATTGCTATCGGTAGTAAGGTAAACCGTGGATAGGTAGATTATTGGGACGTGCCTTTAGATAATTTTACTTTATAGAATATTTTTTATAGAAGCGACACCGTAATATATTGCCCATCAATGAGTAATAGATACGTATATGATAGTGAGTAATACTTTAAATAAAATATATATAATAAAATAAATCAACTGATTTCCCTTCTCTTATTTTCTTCTCTCTCATTTCTTATTTTTATAACGTTTCTGAAGTTTTCTTTTATTTACCATAATTTATGTTCCTATAAACACGCGCCGGTACACCGGTGGCCAAATCTATACATTGCACAAAGCGGCGCTGGTACACCGGTGTACCGCAGTCAAAACCCATACCAGGACTGAACATAAACGTTAACTGTTCAAATATAGAATACATTTCGGTTTATTAGATGTTTTTTGAATACTAATAAGTACCTCGAAAACATTTTTACATATAAATATCAATTATTTTGGTTATCAGTAGGCTAGTATAAAAAACAATGGGCGTCGATACCATATCTCTTAAACTTTCGCAGGTGTGCATATGCTAGTGTATTGTATTCGTGAGTAAGTACCATTTCGAGGTAAAAATCTAAGAAAAAGCTTAAAACCCTCATACATTATGGTTTTGTGAGCAATTCCCGTAAATTGATAAAGGCAGCCGCCATATTGTTTTGATAACGAGTGAGACTACGATTTTGAGATCTATTTAGTTATCGTTAGAGTATACGAGTATGTTTGTATGACAATTTGTGGATTTATTATGGATAATTTATAAAATAGGTAGTATAGGTTTTCAAAGTCTATTATACTGTTGTGATTGTATGTTTACTCCTTTTACACCTGCTTGAGAGATAAAATTGGTCTTTCTAGAATTTATTTCATTTGTTATTTTTTTGTTGCGGATCAAGCTTTTATGTATTTTTTCGGTTGACTTTACCTCTATAATTTTACTAAAAAGAAACAGATAACATAATAATAGAATAAAGGAAGATGTACTGAGTAACCAGTGTAAATAGCCGTTTACAGATATAAAATAGAACAAATAGCTGTTTTACTACGATTTTACTCCTGCAAACGTTTGCGGCACGCACTATTTTAAAAAAAAGTTAATTTTCGCGTGCTTTTTCCGTTCGATTTGGCGCCAAAATATTTTTATTTTTAAGCTAATTAAAGGGTTAAAATAACAATCATTCAAAAATTGAAATGTTATACAAACTGGGAGTAGGGAAAAGGTAGTCTAAAGTTGTTTGGTTATTCGTGGCGCTTGAAATTAGTAATTATTTATTTAGAAGTCCATTATACCGTCGGGTAAGCACGTAAACATTCTAATAAATAATTGTTGTATTTGGAACATCTATACTTATACTAATAGATAATACCTTTATTATAATGTACATAGTAAGGTGTATCTATCTATAGTCAACGGGTATTTATTATGGAAGTTTAATTTGCTGAGAAGTATGTTCGGAGTTGAGTACCTATATTTATCTATCTTGTAAAATGCACATAATAATCCTTACGTGGCCATCCACGTCATCCACGTCAGGATAATCAAAAAATCACCAGGAAAAAACAAAAGACAGAAGCTCCACTGGACCGAAACAATGACTTTCTATACACAAGGACATCTCAGCCGTACGCTGCTTACGGAACGGCAAACGTGTGCTTAAAGGCGATGTAATGTAAGCACACTTTTCACTTTAGTCGTGTGTTGATCGCAAAGCCGTCAACACGCCGAAGTGTGTCATAAAGAAGTGCCGAAATAATATCCTAACAACGAAAAAAAAGATAGTGTGACCTACCACTAGAAAGTTTCTTATATTTATCAAAGATAACACGCGAAAAAGTGTAGAGAATGTGGTAAAACCATTATTTTTCTCAAATAATATCTAAAATTATTAACAAGTATTGCCACTCCTCTCTTTCCCACGAATCAGAAAGAGACAAGCGAAAGGACGTCACAAGCACACAGTCAGAAATGATAACAATGAAGTCGCTCTTTTTTTTAAGTTTTATGTTTAAAGTATACACGTTGAATGTTATCGAAACTCATGAAACAATATATACAGTTTCCTTAGTAGTATTACTAGCTAGGATAGTCCAGTTTACACGATTTCAGTTTCAGGTGTCACTATAACGATACTAAGTTTACATCATCATGTAAACCAAACTAGCTTGTTATCCGCGCTTGTAATACTACCCTTGTGTACCGGGCATAACAGGTTTATACGTAGGTACTTCATCATAATGTTAATATCACGCACAAATTTTATAATGACATAACTTTTTCAGCTTTCCTGTACACGACATTATGAGAGAAAATTGGCTTAAGGTGGTATGAGAAAGATCCGATGAATTTTACAAACCAAATAATTCAAGCGTCATATTTTGCTCAGTTTATTTCCTTAAATCTAATCTAAAGTGGCTAATATTACACAAGTCGTACCAATCAAGTTTGTACCGATCACATGCCTGCAGTCGTTACTTCGACAGCGGCTAACTAATTCCCAAATATTAATATTTTTTCTCTTAAATATTCCATTTAAATTATTAGCCAGACGAATAATATGCCTATTCAATATTTTTAGTTTGCCGGTGATTCTGGACCAAGACAAACAAGAAAGAGAAGTCTAGAAGAAGCAGAATCATCTGAGCAAATGAAGCCATCACATACATATTTCTCAAATCATGAACTTCATCTACACAATATAATACTCATAATATTTGTCAGGATTCCAGAACAATTTCTATTATCACCAATACTTGATATCTCAGTTTATAAATCGACATTATTGTCACCATAAAGATTAGATTCTGTCTTGAATACACCAAAAACATCACATTTTAAGAAAGAGCTCAGAAAATGCCACCGAAAGTTACATTTAAAAGACAGACAAATTTGGAACCTAAAAGAAAAATACTTATTAATTCAAAGTCATCCTTGAAAGAAATCATTCAAGAATTAGAAAAGAGACGGCTGATCGATGACTATCTTAGTAATGATAAAGAAAGAGTTACTGAAAACAACGATGAAAGCATTATGTTGAGTTGAGTACCTATATTTATCTATCTTGTAAAATGCACATAATAATCCTTACGTGGCCATCCACGCCATCCACGTCATCCACGTCAGGATAAACAAAAAATCACCAGGAAAAAACAAAAGACAGAAGCTCCACTGGACCGTAGCTAAACAATGACTTTCTATACACAAGGACATCTCAGCCGTACGCTGCTTACGGAACGGCAAAAGTATCATTAAAGGCGATGTAAGCACATTTTTCACTTTAGTCGTGTGTTGATCGCAAAACCGTCAAGACGCTGAAGTGTGTCATAAAGAAGTGCCGAAATAATATCCTAACAACGAAAAAAAATATGGTGTGACCTACCACTAGTAAGTTTCTTATATTTATCAAAGATAACACGTGAAAAAGTGTAGAGAATGTGGAACTTTTGGCTAATGTGCGAAAACCCTTTTCCACATATCCGCTAGCACTTCAAAAATTCACTCTTACTGTGAATTATACCTACTCTACTACAGCATAATCAATATTTCCGAAGAATTTTTAACAAGAGCCTTGCACATCCTGGTACGTTGTTTAGGTGGTTCAAGAACTTGAATGCAGAACCAGGTTTCGCCGATGAGGCTTTTAACAGATCAACTGATAAATCTAAAGAATCATCGGAACTACTGACATGTTCGCTCATTGCTGCTGAAACGTCTATACGACAGCATAGGATATTGATCGGCGCAAAATACGAAGGCCTTGTTGACTTGGGTATTGGTATGAATGATACAAACCAAAAGGCTAGTCAGACCTTTGTACTTCTTGTTGTTTCGCTTAATCAGAGCTGGACTTTGCCCATTCTCTATTTATTTTCAAAGCTTAAGTGGAGCTATGAAAGTAAACATAACAACATCGCTTTACAAACATACCATGAAGCTGCTATCAAAATTGTATCGTTGACGTTCAATGGATGCAAATCCAACATCAATTGCAATTGGAAGCGGCCTGCATCCAACGTCGTCCTGCGACCTTCATCAGGTCTGATTCTGTCCACCGTGTCGGTGGACGACCTACGCTGCGCTTGCCGGTCCGTGGTCTCCACTCCAGAACCTTTCGGCCCCATCGGCCATCTGTTCTGCGTGCTATGTGCCCTGCCCACTGCCACTTCAACTGGCTAATCTTCTGGGATATGTCGGTGACTTTCGTTCTTCTACGGATCTCCTCAATTCTGATTCGACCACGTAGAGAAACCCGGCGCATAGCCCTCTCCATAGCTCGTTGTACGACTTTGAGCTTACTTATGAAGCTCATACCACGTTTCAGTGCCATAAGTCATCACTGGTAACACACATTGGTCGAAGACTCTTGTCTTGAGGCACTAGGGTATTTTTGACGAGGTTGTTACTTACTCGGATGATATCCATGACTTTATGCAGTGGCTTCCCGCGGTACAGCTGCTGATGGCACATAAGTTCAAGATAGTCTACAATACGTGACCTTGCAGTGCCGTTCTCGCTCTCCATAGCCAGCCAGTCAAGGCCTCCATCGCTGCAGTCCCAGTGGTTTCCTGTGAACAAATCAGTACGTACATATAGCGCAAAGTAGGTCGAATTACATCAGAGAGCGATCAAATGATAATTATGTCTGAGGAGTGATGAGCACAATATTTTTTTTAGCTGGAGCCCGATTACACTAACTAAATTTGTTCGAACTGCAATGAAACCGTAGCTAAATTATGTGTTCTCTAATTCTGGTATTGATAAACAGTCCAGTTCCAGATATGTTTCTATGGTCGCCAGCGATTTATCAAAACCTATGAAGAAATAATGTCAGGAAGCATAACTCAGAACAAATTCTACACAAAAAGTGGTCCTACAAACCAAAACGACGTATGATTCCAAATACGAATTACTTCCGAGGTTACAAATAGACATGTTCGGTGATTGGTTTAAATTTCAGAAGGAAAGCAGGGATTGGTCCACGCGCGTGCTGCAACTTCTACTATGACAGCGGAGTCATAGCGGCGTGAACGATGTTATTGATTTAGCACGACTTTTATTGGGCCATTTTTTAAGGCAGTTACTCTTCTTGATATTATTTCTTCGTAGATCAAAACTTTATATTAATGCTAACTCGATAGATCATGAAACACACTCGTAGTAGTAGTGTTGAATGTATTTTTATTATAAAGTAGCGTTTACGGTTTACGTGACCTCACGTTCCAATTTGTTTATAGAAATAGTAGAATGGCCGTGACTTCCCCATTGCTCAACTAGTTTGTTCAACTGGTTGAGCAGTTGAGCAGTAGGACATAGTTTGTTTTACCGAACATTTAATGCCCTATAGCTCAAATGATTTTTGCTCAACTTTTTGATTAGTGGGTCATCCTTTCTAACTGCATCAAGTTGAGCAGTGGGTAATACCAACGGCTCAACTGGTAAAAGTTGAGTGATGGTATTACCAACGACTCAACTAGTAATCGCTCAACTTTGAATAGTTTAGCTATGGGTTGCTCTCTGATCAACTAAAGCTGCACAACTATATTTATAGACTTGAACTACAAACTCCAAACTTCATAATTAATATTTTTCACTCGTTTCTTACAACATAAGAGTTGACGAACTTAGACAATTTGCGTACCAGAGACGTACATTTACGTCCGTTTCATTCAAAATCTTTTGTTTTAATTGTCACGGTATATGAAGGATTTATCTAACTTTTATAATAAAGTCTTATATACTTATAATAAAGTAGTAGAGGTCAAAAAATATGAACTTGTAAGAAAAATAAAAAAATGTTGATCAGAAGACGTAAAATTACCTACTAAACAAGAGTATGACGTAAAAAAAAACATGATATTCTATGGTACGGGTAAAAAACGTAATAATAAAGAATGTAATACGTCTTCTTTACATTTTCGCATATATACCCATATAAAATAAACACCTGTCAAGTTCAGAAATTATTATAAGGAAAATATATTTCTGGTGCAATTCACTCAAAACTTGGTAAAAAAACTTTAACGAAAATAATGCAATACTGTTATTATTAAACACACCATAACAAATCTTCCTATATATCCTCGAAGAAGTAAGCGGTGTTTTAAACACCTGCGTTTCGCTTTGTATATATTTTTTTGCTCCCATGTAATAGGAGGCGAGCCTATTGCCATCTACGAGACACTATTTCAGACTCCGGACTGTTATTGAGATTTTTTTTTCTCAGAATATCCAAATAACTGTCCAACCCGGGTATCGAACCCAGGATCCCAAAATTCCAAAAGGTGCTTCCACCACAACACCATGACCAAGTGTGCGAAGCCGCCGTCAGCTAGTTACCCCAATACACTAAACAGTATACGTCACACCCACTTACAATGAAGTTTTAAAAGACAAAACTTTTTTTTTCTTGAACGCGTTATCGTTTTTTTCTAGCCGGCGCCCAATTGAAATTTTTGATTTCAAATCTAGTTCAGCAATATAGTTGAGCAGTGTGTAAGAAGTGGCAGTTGAGCAATCTAGTTGAGCAGTAGAGAAGGAGTTGATCAGCGGGTATTACCCACTGCTCAACTATTCATAGTTGAGCAATTACCAGTTGAGCCTTGGGTATTACCCATTGCTCAACTATGGAGTTGAGCAAACTAGTTGAGCAATGGGGAAGTCACTAGAATGGCTTATAAAAGTAGTGGAATGAATGAGTAATTACCTAACGATAACCGGAGTCTACCTGCAGTTGCAGCGGGATGCATTACAGAATAGATTATCATACACTATTGTGCAGATAGTTACCCAACACCCTCGTGGTATATGGAGCTTTACAGACGACGGGACGGGGCGGTCATTTTGACTACGAAGCAATAAAAACCGCGTCTGTCCGTCGATGCCCGCGGCTGCCCTCGCCGCTACGTAGCTACGGATATGCCGCGCCGCCAATGTCCGGCGGGCACTGGCGGCGCGGAGCGGTCTTTTTGCCCTCCGTGTGCGTTGGTAGTATAGGATTCTCTTTGCGCTACCGTTCGTATTATCGCGACAAAATTGACCGCCCCGGCCCGCCCCTGCCCCTCGTCTGCATAGCGCCTAAAGAGTGCACAGGACATCTAAGCTCAAATCGTAACCTTGCAGCAGTTGTGGGTAGGCGAAGTACACATCATCCGATGAATGGCTTGGCGTTAACGTCACTAATGTAAAAAAAAAATTATAAACAAAATCTGCTAGCTGAACAAATTACTTGTCTGTAAATATACATGACAGAATTCTATAGTGTCTAAATTGAATAAGTTTGGCTTTTGATTCTCTTTCGCTCAGCAATTTCACTTGCTAAAACACTGTACCCTTCACACACGAACACAGTAATGGTTGTTCACTATTGCTTAGCCGCAGAATGTCTCGCATTGCAAAGGTACCAACGAAGACGGCCTCTTGCACATGGTACCTTGTAAGCCGGGTTTTGCCTATTTGGATTCGTATCCTGATGGCAGAGTAAAACTTCTTTAACCACGTCCCTTCACTGTACGGAAACAGTGGTATCATCATCATCATCTCTGCCATAGGACGTCAACCTGCTGATCATATCCAAAGGGACCGGATGGAAGTGGCCCGCATTTAACGTCATTTTGCGACCTTTATCAGGTCGTCTGTCCATCTTGTCGGTGGATGACCTACGCTGTGCGTGCCGGTCCGTGATCTCCGCTCCAGAAGATTTTGGCCCTATTGGCCGTCTGTTCTTCGTGCATCTACTTAATCCCATTCACCCAATAGTTTGTATAGATATGTATGTACCTATAATGTTTTATATAGATATAACTATATAGCAGGGTGATTAGCGCAGTGGCGCGCACAACTTTGAAGCTCAAAGATCAGGGTCACAACGTCAACAATACTACAGCTCGTCATCAGCACATGAACGACTCACCTTTTTTGTCACTATCTCGTGTAATAATGTATATATGTGTAGTGTACCTACCACACTTGAGGAAACTAGAAGGGCGTGATTTCGAATTTTCCGAGAAAATGTATAAACTTTCGTGTTGAAGGGTCGTTTGTGATATCAAATTGATTTCCAAAGTTTCACGCATGTTATGTCTACATACTATTGGTCGATTGCCTTTGAACCACTAGGTTATTTCATCAAAGCACTAGGTAATCAGGATACCTACCTATACTAATTATAATTAAGCAGTAAGTAACACGTATCTTATTTAAGTTGTAACAAACGACAGTTTCCACGTTAACTTTGAGGGAGAGTTTTGACGTATAATCTTCTATACCTACATCTTCTTCTATCTATACTTATAATAATAAAGGAGTAGAGGCAATAAAGTCGGTACTTCCAAGAAAAAAAAATATGGATCAGAAGTTTTAAAAAAAACATATCTTTCTGTCTGTCTGTACGCTCAAGCATAAGTTAAAAACTACCGCACAGATTTCGGTGAAATTTGTATGATATGGATAGGATAGAGTTTGGAGCTTTCAGATATATATTTTTTTTTATTTTGATCTGTCACATAAATTTATATGGCAGCTTGATCTCTCTATGCTACCCGGTCTCACTGGGTCACGGTCACACAAATGGGGTCTCGATTGAATGATCGGCGTGCAGGAACTACTAAGGTAGGAACGGCTAATAGTCGTAATAATTGAGAATGTAACAAGTCTTTTTTTAATGTTTGCAAATATACACCCAGGTGTGCAGTAAAGTTCAGAAATTATTATATGTAGTTGATGTCTGCCGCATTTCACTCAAAACTTGGTATAAATATGCTTTAAAGAATATAATGCAATACATGTTATTTTTAATCACAACATATCAATCCACCACACCTATATATCCTAGAAGAGGTAAGCAGCGGTGTTTTAAACACCTGCATTTCGCGGTATATATTTTTGGTCGCATTTGGACACTGTTCTAGACTCTGGTCTGCTGTTGAGAATTTCTTTGTCAGAAAATCCCAAACTCTGCCCAACACGGGGATCGAACATAGGACCCCGATATTCTAAAGTGGCACTTTCACCACTACTAAACCAAGGCCAAGCAAGCGAAGGCGCTCAGTTATAGCTAGTAGTTTTATAATGGACATCAATGTCTACAAAAAAGTATGCAATAGGTACTATACGTCTAACTATTACAGTATTGTCACAATAACTACTTTTCCGTGTTAAGATATGCAATATTAATGCCGGTACCAACTAGATCATATTGTCCGTTGTGTTGATCCTAATCTACTTTAATAATAAAAAAGAAAGATTACTGACGACACACTATGCCAAAAGTTTAATTTTTGCGTTTATCCGTTTTGAACAAACTATCAGTTTGCTTGTAACGGATAAACGCAAAAACTACATAACCGATTCAAAAAGTTATTGCACCGGTAGAAAGCTATATTATGGCTGAGTAATAAGCGCTATATTTGAATAATCATCGCATCTAGTAATTAATATTTGTATACGTAATCTCTATATACGCATCGCGAGCACACTTATATCTCTTAAAATGATGCTGAACATTTCCAAATAAGAATTTCTAACTCAATAAGACCCTCGTTCGTTTATTCATAAATATGTAAAGCTATTTTAGCGTTCTTACCTTCCTCGTAAAAAAATATTGCTTACATCAAAGGTAGGTTCTTGAATTCAGCAATAATTGTTCGTAAGTTGTTCGTAAACATCAAACGTCACTACCAGACCCTAACCACTAGAGCATAAAATTATTATCTTAATAGTTTAAACAGTTTTGTAAGATCTGGAGATTGGAAGGGAGCAAGTTTCTAAGAAACCACTTATTCATAACTTGGCTTTTTTTTTCGACGCACTTAAAGGCGCTCGTTAATTATGCCGCATAAGGGTCCCATGCACTCAGATTATAAAACAAAAGATCTTTGTTTTATAATCTGAGCCCATACACATACACAAGTCAATAAAACAGATAAGTTGGAGTGTCTTTACGAAGCATGCATTTTTGACCATTTTAGAATTTCAGATAAGTATTATTATATCCATTATGTATATATAACCCATGATGTATACCCATATGGCCCCTCAGACAAAATATAATACTTATTTATTTTGTCTGAGTATGGTCCATTGTTCAAAGACACATTTAGGACTTTCACATTGTATTGACTTTATTTCTTTAAATAATTTGTTATAATTACTGAAATACTCCTTTTTATTCTTCTCTAAATTTCTGATATATCGATGCACATCATCAAAAACATGGTAGATTAACCTATGCTTCATCGTATTTATTTTTGTTACATGTTGATTATAGAAAAAAAGCCTGGTCAATTCATAAATGATGATGTTGAATTATGATAACAACTTTGAAATTTAAAACACATTAAAAATACATTGAAATACGTCACAAAATATTATTTAGACGATAAACCATAAAAAACTTGGCAATAAAAAATGGGAGCGTTTTTATCTGATGCGACAGCGCGTACACCACGAAAGTAAATAGACACTGCTTTCTTGATTAGGAGGGGGCTACAAAAGAGGAACCCACTATTTGCTTGGTAACAGTTGAATTACAAAACTATCTAGACGCCCTAGCCACAGAGTAAATAATAGTACTCCACCCCAGCTACGTATTGCGTGAGCGCGCGACGTGATTTTATGTTTACCTAGCTAGTACAATGTAAGTACGTAAGTACCTACTATTGTTGAAGAACTCTATGCTATCTAGACAAATCGAACGTACATTTTTAAAATTACGGTTTAAGTAATGTAACTTATTAATAATTATTGCATTTGAACGAGCAATTCTTGAATATATTTATAAATAGAATCCGAATCTCGAAAACGGCTCCAAAATAGAGTACGCGGCGGGTTTCGGGGGTCACAAAGCTAGCTAGGTATAATTTTTAGAAAACGCCGTTTTATTCGTGTTTCCGGCCATGAAAAACTAACACAACAACACTAAAGCTACTTGACAATAGATGGCGTTTTTAAGCAACACTAAGTGTCTAAACACACTATGCCGAAGGTACGCGACCGAAGTTCCGCGACTGATTTTACGTTCCGACGTATTCGGCTGATATGACACACCATTAGTGCCGAACCTTACAGAACAAGTTACAGAATAAGTTGCACTGAACTTACGTCCGAGGCAAAGTTAGGCTGTATGCTGTAACGCAACGTAATTTTGGCATAGTGTGCCGTCTCTATTACAAATAACATTGCAGGCGTAATCATGCCGAACTTCGGTCGCGTAACTTCGGCATAGTGTGTTTAGACACAAAACCAATGAGGGTTTAGTTTGAGGTAAGACCCAGAAAATCAATTGTTTATTTTCGAGCAATGCTCGGTTATGCAGGCGCTATAATATAATACCTTTGGCACAACATCCACACAAGGTCCCAAACAAGGCATGACTGATATCATCATCTCTGTCATATGACGTCCACTGTTGAAAATATGTCTCTGTTTGTATAATATATGTATCAATAGAACGTTAGAATATCGGTATAAAATAGTAGTTTTTTTTTTTTGGTTGACCTTTAATATAATATGCATACATACCTATTATTATTTATGGTTTCAACTACAAAGCCGACTCTACATGAGCGGCGAGCTCTGCGAGAGCATGCTCTCTCTACTTTATTGAAGTGAGAAGCACTGAAGAAATAGTATTATTAACTCATTGGTAACATGCTCAGTTTGTCGTAAAAGTGGCATGACTTCGGGTTTCATATTTCTAACACGCAGCGGAATACAAGTGTCAAAATCCAGTAAAGTTATTATATTATACCTAACTGCATTAACACCATTATGTGAGTAAAATAGCTCACATTACCCTGTATATGTTACATATACTAAACTTGTTATCCTACTTCCTACTTATATTATAAACGCGAAAGTTTGTGAGTATGGATGTGTGGATTTGTTTCACGCTCAAACGGCGAGGCCAATTTTAATGAAGTTTGGTATGGAGGAAGATGAGGCGTTGGATCAACACATAGAATACTTTTCATCGTAATTATCATCCATCACCACGAGGGTAAAAAAGAGCACAGGATAGACAAAGGCTACGTTCCGGAAAGCGCCGAAATCACTCGCGGCGTTCGCACACCCATTCCCTTAAAAGCCCACGGTCATCGTGAGCGAACTCGTTACGTCATCGATGACGTCACTGAAAACGCTCACAACGCTCGCAGATCGTAGGTGGGTTCTCGCGGTCGTTTACGAGCTGTCACTGTTAAGCATCAAATGTATAGGATTCTATCGATTTTTGTCAGAAAAGTTGGCGCGCTTTTCGCGACCGCGTAACCATTCCGCTTGGGTTGAACATTGCAAGCATTAATTTTAACCGGAACGCTAAACCGGGGCGCGACAGTTGTGAGCGTTGACGGTGCTTCCCGGAACGTAGCCATAATAAGAAGATCTCGGCCTACGTTAACATCGTAATGATGACAGGACTGTCAAAGTTTGTGTCAGTTTCTGATAGCTTAGTCAAAGCACGCTATCATTTTGACAGCTCGATACACTAAACGTGCTCGGTGTCGGAATCTTTAAAGGGTGTTTTGTGTGAAACAGATTTATTGTTTAAATGCCGTTTAAATGGTAGCAGTAAGGCAGGGTAAAAATATAACAATAGATTTTACAGCAACCATCGTTTTCTAAGCATTAGATAATTAACATTTAGAAAACAAGGGTTCCGAACGTTCTGAAGTTCAACTATGTATACATAGTGATTTGTCTATGATCTACTTCGGTACCTTTGTAGGATGTTTTATGATACTTATACATTGTTTAAACACTGCTCATGTGGTAGCCACATGGCAGGGTGAAAATATAACAATAGAGGTATAAACGATTTTCGTTTTGTAAGTAGGTATTGATGTATTGTACCATGTTTTACAAGAAGTACTTACCAAAGAGAACATGTAAATAGGTATGTTAGAGTTGTTCCGTACAACCCACCTGCAGTACGAGGATTGATCTCACGATAAACTTGTCACGTCAATAAACTGGATTTTATCAACTCACTGTAAACTAGTAGTCCTGTGAACAGTAGACCTCGCGAGCACCTAGTCTTTCTTATTAGCGGCAATTTTTCGCAGTAATTCACAACATATTATCTCGGAAACCACTTGACTTGGTAATTAAGCTCATATTTAAAATTCGAGTTTCCTCTTCGAAGTCAGGTACCTAATGTGTGTAGCCGTAGTATGCCGCAGCAAACTTCATATCCCCCCCCTCAATTAAAATCACCGACAATTAAAAAGTTAATTAAATAGTAGAACGTGCGTACCATGCGATTTCTCAATGAACTGCTTATTTACCTCGAAAGGACTTTTCCTGTAGGTCTAACCGGGCGACACCGGATTATTCCTCAAATAGGGGCGCTGACGCACCACACCTCGTGTATTCACAATTGCTTATTATTCCTCAATAGCTTCATTGCATTAGGGTTAAGAATTATAATGGCTCTTAGAACCCAGCCTCACCATTTCATTCGACCTATACAGGAAGACAAACTAACAACCTAACAAATTTACGGACATATGAAATTCAATTTGGCCAGATAAAGCAGAGACGCTTCAATCGCTCGGTCAATTTTAAGGGGCAGACTCAGCTTTTCTGTGCATCAATAATAATAATTGGTATCGGGTACCTTGTCAAGTTGTCACTCGCATAGATCTAGCCGCGATAGCAATATCGCAGTTGCTGTCTTTTACCGATAAATCAATCCTATCGACAATCCATGTTATAATTACAGTAATATATTGTTGATTAGAAAATCATATCTTATAACTATATAAAATTCTCTTTCTTTCTTTCTTTCATATCAGCAATAAAATTATGCTCACAATGATACTAATGATATCAATAAATATGCTGGACCCCTAAACTTTTTTGATGTGTGTATCATATTTTACGAACTGTATACCATGCAGCAGACATATGTATACTAATCACAAAAAAATTGTAAACAATACTGTACATGTACTTGTATATGGCCCATTATAATGTTTTATCGATATTAACGTTTCGCCAATATTATGTGTAACGTGTAACTTTTGTAACAGCAGGCAAAACAAATTAAAAAGTATTTTTTTGTAATTGTGTAGGAACTATTGGTTACTTACCGCTAAAATAAACCCGCTTCAGATTTGGAGGTCCATTTAGAAGCGGTCCCTTAATGTGTCTCAACATATTTCCCCTTAAATCCATTTCTTGAAGCTCTTGCATCTCGAACACTACATCAGGTGGGAGCTCCCAAAGCGAGACCAAACCGTGCATAGATATTTTCTGAAACAACACACCACAATTAGAAAATTATCTGACTGGTTTTTTTATGTTAGTGTAAGGAACAAACACGAGGTGAAACTCGTGCAACGAAAACGCCACACTGCGCCCCCCCATAATATACATGTTGACTCGTTAGTGCAAATAGTTCGATTAATGACAAAGTTTATCGGATTTAATAAAGCTAAAACCGTAGTTCCTGTGATGTCAATACTTTTGAAAGCTTCAACGTAACACGCTTATCTTATCACTTTGATTAGATTGTTACTCTTGTACCTACGCTATAAATAAACTCTTCACACTTATGTATTTATATTTTATGTATCCTCCAGGTAAAATGGGTAATGTAGATTTTTAACAATACGAGTATCTGTAGGTACTAGGAACCTATTAATTAATTACAATAATAGATACAAATGTGTTGCACAGTCACACCATGGCTTCGACCATTTCTGATTTCCGATTGAAGTCAACGTCGATTTTGGCGGTATTATCACTGTTCTTCATTCCGATTCAATATCGCGCTTTTGAGAGGTGGAGATCTGTCAGCCATTCGGGATGGGTTTAAATTACGCTTACGTTTCTCAGGGTATAGCTGACGGCATAGTGATTCGTTATATTCTTCTTACAAGATGTTTAACGAAAGCGTATGGAAGCAATGTAATAAACCATGAAAAAACGATAGATAGACAGGCCATAAAAGGCGTGTAAATCCAACATGTTTCGAATTTATATTTAAGTAGGTACCTACAGTAAAATGGAGTCCAGTGGCACTTTCACATAATCTATATTTTAAACTACAATTTCAAAATTTATAATAAAAATTATATTATAAAAAAACTCCAGGTATTCAGTACCTAAACTAGGAAGAGCCTGTACTATGGTAACCTGATGACTCATATATACATACCCAGACGCATGGATAACAGGCATATTCGTGCGCACAAATGTTTGACCTGTCCGGGGATCGAACCCGGACCAGCGGCTCAGAAGGCAGGAATGCTACAACGGGTAGTTCCCTAAGAATAGCGATAAACTTAACCACGCGAACGAGTCACGAGCGCTATCAAAGCACTAGTACATATATCAATAAATTTTATCATAAACCAAAAAAATAAGTTATTAATACGGTTTCCGAATAATACTTATATACGAGTAAATGATGTAGTGACATTTAAATAACGCCGGACAATATCTTTGCAATACATTTTATACGCCAATTTCAAAACGTTTTGAAAAAATAAACCTTTTTCTGATTGTGAAGTGATTAGAGATATGGTGACTTCTAACTAATAAATAATAAAACACTGTTTTAAACTATCACGGTTGTTCACTACAGTTATATGATTATTAACGAGATATTTACCGTGGTAAGGTTGTGGAATGAGCTCCCGATATTTCGGCGTTACATGCACCATGTTCAATAATGATATAACTGTAATAAAACATACCTATATTTGCCAAAGAAAAATAGTCTACAGTATGCCACTCAGGGAAATATTTTACTTGGAAGAATTTTTATTTGCTGACACGCTTAGAAATATACACTTCTGGTGTCTGCCTGCCTGGCCTGATGGTACCTTCACCGAAGGCTCAAGCCCTAGGATCCTGGGGATCGATCCCGTCATCCGTGGGTCTCCCTTGTTAGCTCTGAGGTAGGTAATATCGCTGCAAAACCTATAGGTTGTATGTATGATTGTACTAAATACTTGAAATAGTTTACCTAACCTACCTAGTGCTTTTGTAACAACAGAACTCCACAATATACCCTCAGACAAAATAAAAAAGTCAAGACAGAATGTTGTGAACAGAAAAGTGAGGCCGGTTTTCTAAACCACATGTGCGTGACTAGGTACTCTCATGGTAATGAAAATTAATTTAAAGTTATAAAAAAAATATCGATAATTAATAAATTTAAATTAAATGATAATTAAAACTTTACGTGTTGCTTCCACGCGCCGCGATAGTTCGACTGACGAGCCAAGACGTAGTTTCGTTGTATGTTTTGTATGTAAATATGTATGGACACGCCGAGGCGTAGTTTCACCCGGCCTCACTTCTCTGTTCACAACATTCTGTCTTGACTTTTTTTATTTCGTCTGAGAATATACCGAAGTATTTTTGGTACGTTGATATATTTACTTATTCGACTGTATTTGGAATCTCCGTAAAATGTCAAGAGCTTGATAACTTGTTTGATGTGGGATGTGGAGTGATAAAGAAAAATTTGCTTATCAATTTCAGCTCGCTTATCGATAAGAGGTTTTACTAGAAATGATCCGTGTTTTGGTCATTGTAGTGATAACTGACAAGTGATAAGATGTATACTTAAGTATGTACATATACACATTCTACATTCTTAGTAAAATATATAACCTAATTGCAAAATTATGCAAATTTGACAGTTAAAGAAAATAAAAAGATTGAACTTAACAAATGTGTTTCAGAGAATAAAAAAAAACCCACGCGTTTATATTATATATATAATAACATGTAGTAGAATTTATTCACATCAAGTTTTTTTATGGAGCAAGCGTGCAATTGGAGAGGCCTATGTCCAGCAGTGGACTGCTACAGGCTGATGATGATGATGATGAAGTTTTTTTAGTTATATTAAGAGACAGTTATACTTATCACAAATGTTCACGAAATGGAAATTAATTCATACGATTTTTGTTTCTCATTTTCGCCGTTTGTCCATCTTACTGATTAAAATTTTGCACTTGCACTTATTGACATGCGATTGAAATGAAATTTGACATGTACATATGTATCTACAGTGATAATACAATAATAAGACAATATGGGGCCCGATGAATAAGCTATAAGGTAGCCATAAGAACATTACAAAACACTGCCCTATCTGTTTGATATATTTACGATAGGCAATGGCAGTACCTACCAATTACGTATTTTGTAAAAGCTAAAACGAAATCTTATGATATGCAAAATTTGCAGAGCTGTGTTATAAAATCGGACAAGTAGGCTGACTATAATAACTAAATGACAATTACTTACAGTGGCATTCTGAAGATAAAGAACGTCAAATTAGTGCGAAATCAAAGAAAATATCGGAAAATATCACGGCGGCTATACTAAATGTATTCTATACGTATAATAGAACTGTAACGGAACGAATTCGTGCATTTAAGTTTTTTAGGAAGGCACTTTTTAATCGACTGTGAAGTGCGAAGACAAAACTGTTTTATTTCATTTTTGTCTGTGTGCCCATATCTGGGCCATGCATCACGCTAAACTCCTGATTGAATTCAAATGAAACCTAGCATGATTTAAGTTCTTGCTACGAGGTAGGACACATGATACTTTTTATCCCGAAATTCAGCAAGGTTCCCTTGGGAGAGGAGGTAAAAGTCAAACTGCGTACTTAGTTGTAATTCTGTAACGCAAAGGTCGATTTTATACACTCTTTTTTGTTAGGAAGAAGGTACATACTTTTAAGGTTATCCCGTAAATATTTGAAGATTATCGGTTTTGTATTTCTTCTTCCTTATATGTATTTGAAAGTATAATGTATGTTCGTAAAAATTTACATACATATAAGTTAAATAGTGATCACCGCACTTTTGATACTAGAAATACAAATAGGATAGCTGTACCTAGTTTTAGACTTGCGAAGACTAATAAGTCATTCCTAGGAAATTGTGTGCGTTTTTACAATAAAATCCCAAAACACATACACACAGCTTACAGAGATATTATTCAAGTTGACTGTAAAAAACGTTTTAATAAAAAAAGCTTATTATAAAGTTCGACATTATATAGAAGATAAAGATGATTGGAATACTCTACTTCTGGCAAGCTGTCACTCTGCCACCCATAAAATGTAATATTTGTAGTACCTAAGTAGAAACATTGTAAACATCTATATAAAAAGAATGGCCCCGAGTTTCTTGTCGCTTCTTCTCGGTGGGCTCTATAGATTATGGAACGCGGCGGTAGAGTCTCTAAAGTATATTATAATGAAAAGTTGACGTTCATAAGTGCGCCTTTGATGCCTAAATTTTAATAAATGATTTTGATTTTGATTTCAGTGATTACAGGCATCACAACCCTCGTTATTTGGTCCAAATAACTTGAAACCCGGAATGTACAGGAACCTTTGAACGTACGGCTCATCGTGCTGGCGTGTGTACCATATCGTAAGTCAGATTTGGTTTTTAGTTTTTCAAATCAAAATACTTTTTATCCCAAAATTCTATAAGGTCCCGTTGGAAGTGGGGATGGAAGTCATTCATTATTGTTTTGTTAGAAAGCAGGTACTTTGAAGATTGTTCCGTTAATAATGTTAAGTTAAACATTTTGTAGTAAAGAAATTAGTAACGTCACAACCCTCAGTATTGAGTACAAATAACTTGAAACCCGGAGTGTATACTATATTAGTCCATATTAGTAACGTGTTCTGGTGATCTTTTAAGAACGGAGTCTACTTTTAGGAGTCTGCTAAGCAGGGAAGTCACGTGCATGTTAGTGGAACTAGCGTGTAGTTTTGACGATGCTATCATTTTAGATCTAAATTCTTTAGGATCTGCAGGTGATTTTAAAATACAATGGTGTCGATTCTTTAAGTATTATCTTAACTAAAAATCTCTAAATTATGGCATTACTAATTTTGTTTAGGCTAAAATCCAAATTAGTATAACACTTTCGAATGACAGCACTAAAATTAGACATTTCTCTTCAATTGTGGGCATATTTTAGACAGTTTAGTCGTCACCTAACTTGGTGCTCGCAACTAACCTTAATTAACACAACATTGAATAGAATAATCCTATTTTAAGAAGTGTCACTCTAAGTGTTAAATGATTGTTGATTTTATTGATAACAGAATAAGGACCACCGTCATAAATTTTAAGTTCGGTAGTTTAGTTTAGTTATCATGAACAAGTGAATCGCTACCAATGTCGTCAATACTATGCCGATGACCGTGCCCGTATTTAAAAGTGATATATTTTAAAATATCTTGTATAATAATTTTCCGATATTTATATTTCAGCCCATAGATACCGAAGTATCCCAGTAAGTAGGCCTGATCTAATTTAGTATAGAGAGTGATACTAGCTATTCAATTCTGCCGGGCCCTTACTGTAGCCGGCACACTTCCTTACTTTGGACAGCTACCGAACTTTGCTCCTAAAATGTATTTATAATGACCCAGTAAATTATTGTGCCTAATTGTAAATCACTCTAGAACACCTATCTACTTAACTAACATATTTAAATTTGTTACTGTTTGTATAAGACGAGTGCCGGATTAAGGTAACTTGATGCCCTAAGAATCTTCCCCACTATCCTTAAGTGACCTTATTATATATCGGGTGTCCCGAAACTCAACGATAACCTGGTATCAGGCAAGGGCCCAAAGTTTACCTATTATGAAAAAAATTACAAGAACAAATCCTTGTCGCTTAGCCAAGCGGTACATAATAGACATTTTTTTAAAATACATAATGTAATCTCGAATAACAGTGCTATTTAACTCAATCACAAATCAGAGTAATAAACGTTAAACTAAGTAAAATAATTTAAGTTTTTGCGAGTTATGGTTTACAAAACTATTGTTTGTTAACTTTGACACTCCATGTTGAAAAACAAATCGATATTTTTTCTTAATTGGTATACATTGGCCTTTATACCAGGTTATCGTTGAGTTTCGGGACAACCTGTGTAATAAAGAAATAATTTAAGAAACATAGGTAAGGTTTTATAGGTAAAATATAAACCCTTTTGCAAAAAAACGGGCACTTTCGATTTTTTTCTTTACTTCAATGAATATTACAAGAAAGAGGTTTTTATTGATTTGCCGATGTATTAGCATGTCATTTGAAGCATCCTGGCGTGATTCTGTTACGATACAAACATACATTTTGAAATAAAAGAAAGATAACGAAAGATTATTGTAAAATTGCTTTACTAATGGCGCGAATTGCTGAAACGATTTTTTAGTTATTATTAATTTTTTACAATAAATACCACTTTCTGATATGAATGATAAAGCGATAAGGGCCGGTAAAATTATAGCCCTACTTGAAGAAGGTTGTTCTCAAAGTAACGTGGCTCAGTGGCTAAATGTGAGTCGTTCAACTGTCCAGAGAACTTGGCAACGGTATCAAGAGAGAGGTTCAGTCAAAAGAAGACCTGGTTTGGTAAGAAAATGATGCACAGAACCAAGAGATTACCGCTTTTTGGTGAGTCAGGCGTTGCGAAATCGTAAGGCGTCAAGTGTGGACCTGAAGAAGAGCCTTGAAGAAGTAAGAGGAGTAGAAGTTAGGTTGTGGACGGTCAGGAGGAGGCTTTTGGCTACCAATATCAGGAGTTACCGCTCGGCCCGGGGGTAAATTACTCCGTGAGCACCGTGTTGCTAGACTTCAGATTGCTCGAAACTGTACTTCATGGCTCTGTGTGACTGGAATAAAGTATTGTTTTCTGATGAAGCTCTTCTGATCTCTTTGTGTGGAGAGGACCGACACCGGTGGACGAAGACCACGGGAGCGCTATGCGGAAGTGTGTTTCGAAGAAATCACTCCTTATGGCGGAGGCTCCGTTATTTTTGGGCAGCAATTAATTCAACGGAGCATACAGAGTTAATTTTAATAGAAAATGGAACATTAAATGCACACCGGTACATAACGAAAGTCCTATTTCCACATGCACAACCTGCATTGACTGCTCTTATGGAAGATTCAATTTATATGGATGACAATGCTCGCACGCACCGTTCTGGTGACGTGGAAGCGTACATGCAAGAAGTTGGGATCCGTCGTTTAGATTTGCCAGCTCGAAATCCCGACCTCAATCCAATTGAGCATGTCTGGGATGTTCTAAAGAGTCGTGTTAGATCAGTGCAACCCGCTCCACAAAACATCTTAAGCGAGCTTAAAAGAGCCATTGCAGAAGAATGGGAACATATTCCTCAAAACGTTATTAAAAATATCGTGGAAAGCATACCCATAAGGATTCAAGCTGTGATTTTGGCAAGAGGAGGTCACACTCGTTATTAGGCTTTTACATTTGTAACCTTGGTAAATAAAAAAATTAAAAAATCTTCTTGTCTTTATTGCAGCAATTCGCGCCATTAGCTGTAAATAAAGCAATTTTACAATAATTACAAAATTTAAATTTGGAACGTAAAGAATTATGCCAGGATGCTTCAAACAACAATACATCGGCAAATTAATAAAAACTTCTTTCTTGTAATATTCATTGAAGTAAAGAGAAAAATCTAAAGCACCCGTTTTTTTGCAAATGTAACGCGCGGATTTACACTTTTTGACCTTTCGCTTTAATTTTCGTTTTTTTTCTCGTTCTTCTCTGATTTTGGTGCTCCCCTAGACCTAGACCTACCTTAAGCAATTGCTTAAATATCTTATAGACTAATCCAGAACTGACGGATACTGATTGTATAATGCTATTTTATACAATCATATTGGCAGCTATATATAGTCCAAGAAATTGTCAAGTAAATATATATAATAAAAGGGTTCAGTAATTCCGAGGAACATATCTGAATCATTACAAATACTTTCTTACCTCACGTAGGTAAGGAGGTACGTAAATAACCAGAACACGCTAATACGCAGGTGGGCGTAGCAACGATATATTTTCCCTTGATCGTTTTGATGAACCGGAAAATAACGTCTGGAGTCAAGCCATAGATAGTATAATGTCACAGTGTTTGCCATTTTGAGTTAGAAAAGTTAGGTACGTACTGAAGCCCACGCTGCGCTGTTATCAACAAAGACTCCCAAACGAAGAACTTCAAAAGTTCGGGACTGTTAGGTAAAATTTACGGGAAATATCACACGAGTTCTAGCCAGTTCCTCGAGAAAATAATTACGTTTGTCTTTAGCCGCGTGGTTTTTACCTGTTAAAATAATATGCGCGTGCTACGTCTACCCGGAATACATGATAGTAGATTCGGACGACCTTGGCACTATATACATACGCCTAGATGTAGATCTAGGTACGACATAATCATGTTAGGTTGGCAACATAAGGTTATATAGCTGTGTTTACCGAGACCTGATTGTTTCCCTACATAGAAGCGAGAGTAGTCGATATAGAATCGATTGACATGTCGCTCATGTAAAAATGCATTCTTATTTACGTAAAGTCACAAGGATATATGTTTGCCTGTGTCTGAGTGAATTATGTATATCAGTCATCCGGTTACAACAGTACAGGCTTTGATATCTTGTCGCACATTTAGTAACTATATTTTAATACAAATAAATAAAATAATAGGTAGATACTGGAAGTTTTCTTTACCTCAATCCTACTCGCCGATGTGAACCTGCCTTTGAATACTTTTAGAGCTGTGCAGTTGAGGAACTCCAGGTACTTTAGTTCCGGGAAGTGGTGTTGAAGCCGACCAACGTTGATGCATTCCCCGGGCCAATCGAGGACTTGGAGATACTCTATATCTCGTCTGGAACGAAGAAAGGCTGACATGAGTTTATACAAAAATTATATTATAAAGAGCAGTAGAACGCTTTGTGAATGAGTTCGTCCGGAGTAGTAATGTGACCACACCTTTTTCTACCGTGAATCAGTAATGTTCGCAATACTGTGTTTTGGTTCGAAGGTATGGTTGCCGGCGAAATTACAGACACATGAGACTTAACTTAGTGTCTCAAGGTTACGGGCGCAGGTAGTTCATTACTTGTGAGGAAATGCATCTGTTCTATGCAGAGGTTACCAATTAACATTAGGTAGGCCTCGTGATTGTACGGTTTTCTAATAACATTAAAAAAACAAGTCTAACAACATCCCTGTAACATGTATTTATATTTAATAAGAGTAATGTTTGATAATCTTATCCCAAAATCGATTAGGATGTTTGTAACATTGGTAGATTATGGGCTGTGGTAAATAACACATGGATAGTTTCCTATCCCGGAAAAGGTTCCATAGTAATTTTCCACCCGGGCTGAGCCGGGCTTGATTGACTTAAATAGCCTATATTACTGTGGCCACGGCAATACCTAGCCTACTACAAAGAACATAATGGATACATTTTCTTTAGCAGTAACTACACTCGCGTGCAGTATTACAATACTTTTTATTTTGAAAAGTATTCGTTAGCTTAGTAAGTAAACAGTTTTTCATGTGACAAGTTTATCGTAATATGCTCGCATAGCTGATCTTAGCCCTGCTCGGAAGGTGCTTACTATGTGATCTGAATTTTAGCCCAAATCATGAATACACAAAATACACAAATAAAAAATACAACTTTGTAGATAAAATGTCAGTTAGTTTGATATTACTCAATAACTTCATTTCTACCATATTCGTTGAAATAAAGTTATCAAACAATTTGTTTAAAAAAAAGAACCAATAAAATGTAATCAGCATTTCATGTATGCAGCTCAAAAATTGGGAGTAGAGCTGGAGGACAAAGATGTGGACTGGATCACCCGGTCGGGACCTCGTCGTCCGGCCGTACCGTCCAGTTTGCCTGAGGGAGGAAGCAAGCTGCCGCGGCCAATCGTCGTTCGTGTCCTACGTAAGCCTAAGCGTAACCAAATACTAAAAGCATCCAAATCACGGAGAAACATAAGCAGCGCTGACTTAGATGCCCCTGGCGCGCCACAAAGGGTGTTCTTCAACGAGAGGCTTACTAAAGAAAACATGATATTATTTCGCGATGCTAGGAACAGGTCAAAAAAAGAAGGTTACGCATTTTGCTGGTGTAATCGTGGAACGATATATGTCAGGCAGCGTGAAGGAAAAGCAGCAGTGCTCCTACGAGGACAAGATGATCTTGACCGGTTATTTGTTAATACTGCTACTTCACACGTTGGTGACGATATCGGGTCGTAATAATCTGGTTGTCTATGTTGTGGTACATGTTATAGTGTTATACAAATTATACTCATTAAGTTGTTTCTTACTTTTTTGTAATGCTATTGAGAAGTATCTGGCTTATTTTGATATATTTTTTTTAACTCTTTTCTTGCTATCGCTTTGTTTAGACGTTTGCGTACTTTGGATAACATATCTGAAATTGTCGGGTATACAATGTATAATATAGAAGCTCTTTATTTGGATGCATTTATTGAAGTGATGAAAGGGATATTGTTTCATCATCATCATCATCTCAGCCGTAAGACGTGCACTGCTGAACATATGCCTCCCCCATGATTTACCAAAAGAACCGGTTGGAAGCGGCCTGCATCCTGCGACCTTCATTAGGTCGTCTGTCAACCGTGTCGGTGGACGACCTACGCTGCGGTTGCCGGTCCATGATCTCCACTCCAGAACCTTTCGGCCCCATTGGCCATCTGTTCTGCGTGCTATGTGCCCTGCCCACTGCCACTTCAACTGGCTAATCTTCTGGGCTATGTCTGTGGCTTTCGTTCTTCTACGGATCTCTTCATTTCTGATTCGATCACGTAGAGAAACCCCGAGCATAGCCCTCTCCATAGCTCGTTGTGCGACTTTGAGCTTGCTTGATGATGCCTATTGTAAGAGACTACATTTCAGTGCCATATGTCATCACTGGTAACACACATTGATCAAAGAGTCTTGTCTTGAGGCACTGAGGTATTTTTGACGAGAAGACTTCTTGATGATTCCGGAATGTTGCCCAGCCGAGTCGACGATTGACTTCTTTCTCTAAGCTGGACCTGCCAAGTTTGACTGTCTGTCCTATGTATTCGTCAACAACTTCGAAAACTGAGTTCCCAACTGATATTGGGGTAGGCACAACATGGGCATTAGACATAATTTTCGTCTTGACCATGTTCATCTTAAAGCCTACCCATTGGGAAACTTGATGGAGGCCTTCGAGCATTGTACTGAAGTCTTCCATGGATTCTACCATGACAAAAATATCGTCGGCAAATCGAAGGTGAGTGATGTATTCGCCGTTGATGTTGATGCCTAGTCCTTGCCATTCCAGAAGCTTTAAGGCGTCTTCCAATGCAGCGGTGAACAGTTTCGGAGATATTACATCTCCTTGTCTCACGCCTCTTTGCAATTGCTTTCGAATTGCCTTCGAACTCTGCTCCTGTACTCGGACTGACTGTTGGCGTTATTGTACAAACACTTCAACACTTCGATATACCAATAGTCAATATGGCACCGCTGGAGATACTCAAGCACTGCCCACGTCTTGATCGAATCAAAGGCCTTCTGATAGTCCACAAAAGCTAAACAAAGAGGCAAGTTATACCCTTCGGTCTTCTGTATAACTTGCCGTAGTGTGTGGATGTGGTCTATGGTACTATAGCCTTTTCGGAAACCGGCTTGTTCCGGAGGCTGGAATTCATCAAACCTGTGACTGAGACGATTCGTGATAACCTTAGAAAACAGCTTATAAACATGGCTCAAAAGCGAGATAGGTCTGTAATCCTTCAATAAGGTGTTGTCACCTTGTTTGAAGAATAACACGACCACACCCTTGTTTCAGTACCAATTTATCTATAATATGTATGTATTTAGAAATATATAAGTATGTTTATCAGTTGTCTAGTACCCATAACACAAGCTCTGCTTAGCTTGGGACTAGATGGCGTTGTGTGATAGTTGTGGAATATTTATTTATTTATTTAAGCTTTTGGCGTTGATCCTTCGAGTAAGACGGTGTTAATCTGTCCGCATCAGGTTTACGCTATAACAAAAGATTTATGAATGAACCAGGGTCTTGCTGATTCGGACGGGTTAAAGAGCTTCTGAAGGACTTTAAGTACTGGTGTTCCACCGGCTTTCAGAAGCTCTGATGTGATACCGTCATCACCCGGCGCCTTGTCGTTCTTAAGCTGTTTCAAGGCCATCCTAATCTCATACAGGATATCTTCGGTATAATGTCGGGTCAGCTTGGCTCTTGGATCTTTGGCCGAGCTGCTAACAGGTTTAGCGTCCGAGGTGTATACCTGCCTATAGAACCTCTCCACCTCCATCAACACTTCTGCTTTGGTCGACGCTACATTGCCGTCTTCTCGCTTCAGCTTCGTCAACTGGCTTTGCATGATATAGATATGTCAGTTGCAAATACTTGGGAGCCCTTTTTCCGCTCTATGATCTCTTTAATACGGTTTGCATCAAAAGTTCGGATGTCGTGTCGCAAGGATTTCCATATTGAGCAGCCTATATGCTTCAGCATCATCGAAAGATTGCAGTTTTAACGAGCGTCGTTCAGCCATGAGGTTTAGGGTATGGTTTGTTGAGAGTTTTTTGTGGTCTATCTGTACGGTGGGGTTTAAAGTACTTGGAACCCACTGTAAGGACAGTTTCTACTAACCTGTTCTTGATCTCGTCCACTGAAGCGATGTTCTCAAGGCAGTCATAGCGATTGGACAGCTCAAGTTGAAAGCTCTCGGGGTCTTGAATATGGGCAAGAGTAGGGCGGAGCGTAGACTTCATTAAACGAGACCTCTCCAGTTTTACATTAATATTCAAAGTGCCTCTTACTAGTCGGTGATCACTACCGGTTTTCACAATGTTGATCACGGTGACGTTAGTAAATATTTGTCTCTTGGTGGTCATAATGAAGTCAATCTCATTTCTCGTGGAACCATCGGGACTCAACCAGGTCAATTTCCAGTGCGGTGGCTACTGAAAGAAAGAGTTCATCATAAAGAGTCCCTCTTTCTCCAGGAAGTCGGCCAACTTCTGACCCCTACGGTTCATACGGCTCATAGCCCAATTGCCCCACTTTAAACTCATCCTCGCTTCTCTTACCCAACTTCGCGTTGAAGTCCCCCATAACAACTAGAAAGTGCGTTTCAGAGATATGTATGGTCCGACTAATGCCCTCATACATATGTATTCATTAACCGGGTGCGACTTCGTCGGTGCGTATACCTGAATGACCTTCAGCGAATATCGTTTGGATACTCTGAGTATTAGGTATACGACCCTATTGGAAACGCTATCGATCGTAACTATGTTGTTAGTAAGGGGCTTGTGGACAAGAAACCTACACCACCTCGGGACTCCCTGTACTAGAGCAGGTTACCTGATTTTAGGGTTATCGTGTCCTCGCCCGCTCTTCGGATTTCTGATAACCCCACGATGTCCCAGTGTAACCTACTCTACTACTATTTCTTCTTCCAGCTCATAGATCTTCTCGTGTGTCCTCATCGTGCATATGTTGGGTGTTACCAGGGCCAGTCGTCGTCGTTGGAGGCGGTAGCCGGGGATTCTTAGCACCCCCTGCCCCGCCGTTACCGCGGCCGCTACCGTAGCCAGGAATAGCGAGGCTGCCGGGACTGGGGGCCTGGTTCTATTTGTCATGTTCATGAGGGGTTTTTGCTAATAGTCGCCACGCTTGGCAGGCGGGTTGGCGAGCGCAGTTTATGGAGGGTTGTTGTACTAAGAAGGTGCTGCTGCCCACCTTCTGGTTAGGTATCCCTTAGCCGCCTTCTACGGCACCCGCGGGAAGAGTTGGGGTACTATTCTAAGCCGGCACCTCACGGCTAAACAGTACAGTTTTTAAAATTCATAAAAAATATCACAATATATTATCTCGGCAACCACTAGACCTATTATGCTCATATTCGAAACTTCCCTTTTTGGGCAGGTACCTAATATGTGTACCAAATGTTATCAAAATATGTCGGTAAATAGCGCCGCAGCAAACTTCCCCCTTTTTTTAATAATAATTAATATAAGGATAATTTCTTTAACTACGGCATTCATAGAAATATTATTTTAACTCGGCATACTCATAATTTTTTTTTTTTATTGATCTAATATACTCGTATTTACCTGATCCCATTAATCCAATGACTTTGGAATCCTCCTCTGCAAACGAGTCGCCGATGTGTTTCCACACAATGAGCACTGGAGGTGTGGTCTGCTAATGAGCAGCCTTTCAAAGACTTCGTGTCGTTACGCCGTATAAACTGGACTCCGGGCGCCACTGTTGTGGTGAGACTTAACACCAGAAGAGTCTGCAGTATATCTGTCGACAAAACATAAATAAACTATGTAGGTATTTTTAGTAATGGACATTAACCACGTAATTAAGGTCTTCAGGTTCCAAACTAAGCAGAGCCTGTACTGTACGTAGTGATGGATGATAATGATGAAAAGTATCCTATGTCTTAATCCAGCACCTCAGTTATCTCCATACCAAATTTCATCAAAGTTGGTCCAGCCGTTTGAGCGTGAAAGAGAAGCAAACATCCATACACTCATACATACAAACATTCGCGTTTATAATATAAGTAAGATACACACCCAATACAGGTTAGATATATATATATATATGTTCATACCAATGACAAAAGAAAGTTTGTCATTGGTTCTTATACACAAGTTTGACATGCCCGGGGATCGAACCCAGGACCAGCTGCTCAGAAGGCAAGGTTGCTTAGCTACCAACTGCGCCATCTAGCCAGTCAAAGTATAAGATTCTGGTTTACAATGAACGTCGATTTTGATGATTATTTATTGTTATGTGTCAGTTTGTATGTAGCTCCAAGCTAGCCCTATTTGAATTTTATCACTCGCCACCCTCGACTCGAATCATTAGCGCTTATATACCTACTTAATTATTGGTAACTTCCTCACTTAAACTGTGCGCATGCCTGGTTTAGGTGTATTAGGTAGATAATAGGCAATCTCAAAAATTTAACACTAAAATCCAGATTCATGTAGTACAATGACATTTCTAGAAATAGGATTATTCTATTCAGTTCTGGGTATCTTTATGATAGTTTAGCAAGCACCAAGTTACGTGACAAGTTACGTGAGGATCTGTCTAAAGTATGCCCGCAAATGAAGCGAAATATCTGGTTTTGGTGGTGATTCGGGAGTTTTGTGCTAATTTTGAATTGAGAATTTAGCCTAAATAAGATTAAATTTAGAGTTTTTGTTTAGTTTAGAGAATGCTTAAAAATATCGATATCTTCTCGAAATTTTGTCGAAGTTATTACAACAGGTAGGTACTTAAGTCTTTATATGTGTAAGTAGGAAATTGATTAGACTGTTAACTTTATATCATAATTATTGAAATATTGTGTTGAAATGTTGTGTCATCCGGTGTATGTACCCAATGTGGTTCCTAATTTTACTGTCACGAATGAAACTTACTGAACCTTCGGGAAGAGACTAGCCTCCCACAACACAGGGAATCCTAGTGTGGGAGCTAGTGCTCATAACTTAGCTTATAAGTATAGATAAATTAAGTAAAAGTTAGTATAGCTACGTAATTTTAAGCTACATATTGTACACCTATATCCTGAAATAAACATGATTTGATTTGATTTGATTGAGTTGACATGAAACATCATTGGTCAAATTTAATAATTAGTGACTGTTTTATGGTTCCATACTCACTAGCTAGGAGTACTTAATACAGTTTTATCGGAACCGTCTGCCTGTCGGTTTGTGTTTTGACTTAAATGTGTGTACACAGAGAACTGTTAGGTATTCATAATTGTGTCCGTAAACTGATATTTAATAATCCTACTAATATTATCAATGCGTGAATTGTATGATGGTATGTATGAATGTTTGTTACGTTTTCACGCAAAACTACTGAATGAATTTTAATAGAATTTGGTATGAAGATAGATGAGGTCAGGAATAATACATATATAGAAACGCACAAAGTGCCGCATTAAGACGGCATGGATGCGGAAAATAGCACGCCCACGCAGTACCATTACATAAAGGATACATTTTCATCATCATCATCCATCACCAACGTGGTTGTAACTGTGGGGCGCAGCTAGTATTCAATTTTAAAAAAATAATTTCACTGTATACAAATTACCTACCTAAATAAATTATTTTCCTTTTAATTATCATGATAAGAGAAAATTCTCTCATGTCATGACCGCTGTTGGTGTCTCATTTCCTATCTAACTCCCAAATGAACTGCATTAATTACCGTCCATCGAGATTGTAGCTTCAATTATCTTCATATTCGTATATTTCTCTGCGATAAAGATAACATTTGAGATTATGTTGGCAAGCGTGCCTTGTGAATGATTTGAAATTGCTGAAATCGAAAAAGGTTCTCAGCTGGAATGTATTTTCTACCGACTTCTAAAAAGGAGAAGGTTCTCAATTTGACTGTATTTTTTTAATGTTTGTTACCTCATAACTTTCGATTGGGTGAACCGATCCTCAAAATTCTTTGTTTGAAAGTAGATGCTTCCCGTGTGGTCCCCTTTAATTTTTTTCATTTCATCAAATTCGGGCCACTACTTTTTGGGTTACACTCCAATAACTGAGTAGAATCGAAGTCGGTAATAATGTTTTCAAATTGTACTTCTTAATGTCTGTTATCTTAGTACTTTTTCTATGTGTACTGTTTTTGATGATTCTTATTTATTTGAAAGCTGGTGCTTCTCATGTGGTCCTTTTTAAATTTGATCAATCTTTGAGCAGTAGTTTTATTTGGATAATAATTTATCACTATCATCGGGGTCTTCAATATTTGAGGTCTTCTATTCTATAGGTACTTTTAATAAAGGAGTAGAGACCAAAAAGTCTGTACTTGAAAGAAAAATAAAAAAAATTGGATCAGAAGATGTTAAATTATAAGAATAAGACAACAATGATGAACAAGAAAAAGACCTTTTTGAAAAAATGTTTGTCCGTCTGTATGTATGCTCACGCGTAACTTAAAAACTACCGCATAGATTTTGATGAAATTTGTTATATGAATAGAATAGAGCCCGGAGCACTCAACTATAAACTTTTTATCTGGATCCGTCACATAAATCCAAGATGGCAGCTTGATCTCTCTATGCTACACGGTCTCATATAATGCGGGGTATATAATATATAATACGAATATATCGACTGGTCGGCACGCATAAATTTCTGTGATACGAGTAATACCGTAATAATAAAAATAAACAAAAATACTAAACGAAGTACCCGGCGAGCTAGAGATAGCTTAGTGAAAAGCCAAGTCAATTTGACAGCTCGATACACTAGACCTGGTCGGCGACTACCATCAGTGATGATGAAATGGAACACAAATACCGTCAAAGGTAGATTATGGCCCTTGATAAGATAATAAGCTACTCGAAATACTAATCCTGCGCAGACGTCGTCGCGGGCACCAGCTAGTATCAAATACGTGGGTCTCTTTTAGCTGTAAAAGTAACAAACTTGTAAGTCAACACGATCAAAAGATATGACCGTTTATTTCGCAGATTTTGTGATTGCACAAAGTAATCAAAACGTATAGGGTAGATACTTCCCGTTGACCTATAATCATGAAATTTAGTATTACACATGTTCAGAAAACACTCTAAACACCGTAAATGTATGTAAATAACAAAAAAACTAATTTACTATTACAAACTTATTATTTGCAGTTGGTACAATAACCGTGTCTAGGGTGCGAACGGCAAAGTTAAGCCTGTAAAAGTGTACAGATCGCGCGGCGAGAGTTTGGCTTTGACCTTCGGGTGGAGGGGATTACTGCGCATGGGTACTGTCGCGCCATGTGACAGAGAGAGACAAGAGTCCCTCGTCTTCGATGTGACAGAGAGAGACAAGAGTCCTTCGTCCCTCTAGCCACCCTGTGATACCTAATTTTTGACTTCTGCGCAATAACGGTCAAAGCCAAACTCTCGCCGCGCGATCTGTACCTCTTGTGGTTCAACGGGTGAGGATGCCCTATCTCTTTCCTATTTAACAAGATACTTATACCTCAATGCGAATCTGGCATGTCTCGCTAAAGTCTTTATTGCTGAGAAATAATTGTGGGCTCTCGTGGCTTACACTAACCTAATGATCCTCTTTAAAGCTATGATTATATAGTACAGCCTTTGTACAGTGTAATGTTGTACTTTCGATATTGTTATTTGTGGATTTGTAAAGGCTGACTTTTTGGTTACGTACAGGTATAGTGTCTCTACCATGGTCGATCCCGGAAAACAATTGTGCCTGACACAATTGCCTCCGCTTGCGGGTCAAGGTCCTTTCAGTTACAGGAGCACACGTGGATTTTTTGTGCCGGGACTTCGTCTACCAATGTTTTAGCAACGTGTCAGGATATTATTCCAGCTAGTTTCCTATATAGTTTTCGTTGAATCCTTTTATTGTGTTTTTGTTTTGCCGTCGACGGACTATTCAGAGATATATAATAGTATGTCTGTAGGTGCAAAGGTCACGTTTACTGAGATCCTGTTTTCTGATTCATTATTTAAAGAGAGTACTAAACAGAAGTCCACCTTTGTACACATAGTGCCCAGTATCAGACTCTGTTTTGTATGCTCGGTTATGACTAATATCAAATCCCATAGTTTGTTAAGATGTCTTCGTCTGTGTGAAATGCAAGATTATAATTATTCTATCAACCTTTAGTTCTGAACTGATGGTTTTATAATGAAGCTGAAATTGCTGCAATAAATTATGATTTAGGCTTATTGTCTGTTAGGTAAGCGATATGTGTATGATCTTGTATTTTATCGAGAAAACTAACACCTATAAGACGAACATGTTTGAGCACAAATCTAAGAAAGATTGAATCAATATTATAAATGTTTTTACAATTCGAAAGATCACTAAAATCTAAGCCATGTCAACTAAGGTGAAGCTTTATTTAAACATTACATTGTTAGTAATTAAAAATTAAATAAAAAAATAATAATAATAACTATCTAATCTATAAGCCCCATGGTGAGGGGAAAAGTGGCCAAAACGCTGGCGGCATTGCCACGCTGGATGGCAATGCTAAGTTTTTGCCCTAAATAGACGCCAGCATTTCGGTCACCCGACGCCTCAACCAAACGTTTTGCTTTTGTCAACTAATGCTTAAGAAATTATTTAAAATATCTCTTATATTATAAAAAAAGTAATCAACTATAAAATGATTAAACAAAAGTAGCCTCTATTGTAAACCGCGTAATATACGACCTATATTTCCCTGTTACTTAGCCTATTTTTTTATAAAATAAAATATTTAGGTTATTAGTTACTTGGTATGTATCAATACTATTATAGTTTATTAACCTATAAACACGCGCCGGCACACCGGTCGCCAAATCTATACATTGCACAAAGCGGCGCTGGTACACCGGTGTACCGCAGTCAAAACCCATATCAGGACTGAAGATAAACGTTAACTGTTCAAATATAGAATACATTTCGGTTTTTTAGATGTTTTTTAATACTAATAAGCACCTAGAGATAATTTTTACATTGCAATATAAGTTATATTGGTTATCAGTAGGCTAGTAAAAAAAACAATGGGCGTCGATACCATATCTCTTAAACTTTCGCAGGTGTGCATGTGCTGGGGTGCTTGGTCAGAATACCTCCTCGTGTGCCTTAATGCTACTGGTCTCTTACGGATACTTTTTTATCCGGGGAGTACAGAAGCGTTTGGGCCGGTGCACCCTGGGCAGCAGTCAATAACTTCTCTATATGGGTTCTTGTTGGCTGCTGGCTAAAATTCTGACACGTAGGTGCTCTCCGCGTGTCCCTATGAACCTAGCATAGGGCACAGTGGATGAGCAGGCGGTTCATCCGCGGAGGTGGGGTCCCGAGAAGGGACAGCAGACCCGTAGGGTCGTAGGATGGCCGGCCTGCAAGGCTGGCGGCACGACAGGTTTCCCCTGTTGTGCATGAGGAGGAGCTTCGTCGCTTTTGACGGTGGGCGCGGCAGGGAGGGTCAACTCGGCCACCCTGTCGGGCAAACTTGGGGGAGCAGCTGCTTTATCGCAGTTGCAGTGGACCTTCGGGTCGTAGGATGGCCGGTCTTCAAGGCCGGCGGCGCGGCAGTGAGGGCCAACTCGGCCACCTTGTCGGGCAAAAATAGGAAGAGCAGCTGATTAACTGCAGTTGCAGCGGACCTTTGTGTCGTGGGATGGCGAGCCTTCAAGGCCCGCGGCGCGGCAGGGAGGGTCAACTCGGCCACCCTGTCGGGCTCCTGGCGTCTCCGAATCCCACGGTTTGGTGCCCGCCTATGGGATGCATGGTCGGGGGGAACCCGACCGCTAGGGCACCACAACAAGGGGACCACACCCCTTATAAAAGGATATACACCATGGACAATAAGGCGAATGACAATATTCCCCAGGTGGGTAAATCCCACCCTCCAGAAGGAGGCTGCCCCAACGTATCTGGGGGGGGCAACATCCGCCTCGTGGGCTCCGGCCCACGTACTAACAACCAAGGCAATTTCAAAACGGACTCTGATAATGCAAGCGATTTGGCAACACGCGCATCTTTGCGCGGTATAAAGGAGGTGAGAGTTCTTTTGGAGCGTACCCCGGACATTGCACTTGGTGCAATTGAGGTATGCTCGAAGGACTCCACAGAAAAAGGTGAAGCTTCTGGATGTGCTCCTGCATCTTTTTTGGGCGTGAGTGCGTCTCCACTGACTCTTGTAGATGAGCTTGGCGACCTTCATTCCAACCTGTCGGAGTCTGACTCCGATATGAGTTGCGTGTCAATGTCATCCCTCGGCTCTGGATCTTCCCCGGCCCGCTCGCTGCGAAAGCGTCGTAGAAACGTGGAGGAGGAAGACGTGGGGGACTCTTTACCGTCACCCAAGCTCCCTGCTCGGCGTGGAGGGCGTGCGACCACAAACAGCGCCGAGAGAAAGGCAGCCTCACAGAAGGTTTGCGAGGGCCAGAAGGGGTTGGCAACAACAGCCGCCCAATTTAGGAAGGTGCGTCCACCTGAGACTACATCTGTATCGCTTGGTGAGAAGGATACAACTCAGCTGGAGGCACTAGTGTTGGCCTCAGTGGACACGATCGTGACAGTGGCCACTACATCCAAAAACCTCAAGGGCACAAACGTTAAGGCCCTGAAGGACGCCGCGGCAACGATAAAGGCGTCCTTCCAGGAAACAAGGGTCCGCTCGATGCCCGAGGAAGTGGCGCTCCTAGTGAAAGCCAATGAGAGGCTCGTGACGGAGGTCAAAGTCCTCCGTCGTGAAATGGAGCAGCTACGAGCTGCCAGAACGGAGCCAGTGGCCAGACAGGGGCCCAGCACAGAGGAGTTGACGCGGGTAATCATGGAGCAGGTCGGCACCATGGTGACCGCCCGCCTTGAGAACCTGGAGGAGAGGCTCCTCCCCGAGAAACCAGTAAGACCTCCCCTGGCCGCTGACAGGCGAAAGGAGGCGCTAAGTGCTGTGACAGCAAGAAATGCGCCCACGCCAAAGCCCCGAGGGAAAGGGTCCATCGCGCTGAAGGCAAGTGCTGTGGCAGCAAGCACAGCGCCCACGCCTAATCCCAGAGGGAAAGTGGCAGCCACACCGAAGGCGACTGCGGGTAATGCAGAGCCTCCTCCTCCTGTTGTAGAGCCGGAATGGACGACGGTAGTAAAGAAGGGCTCCAGCAGGAGACAGCGTGAGAAGGTGGCACGAAATCAGGAGTCGAGGCCCACTTCTTTGGTGCGAGCGAGGCTGCAAAAATTGGCGCCAAAGCCCGCAAAAGCGAAGGCACCCAAACTCCGGCCTCCACGTACTGCAGCTGTGGTTCTCACCTTGCCACCAGGGGCGGCGGAGAAAGGCGTCACCTACGCTAAGGTGTTGGCGGAGGCAAAAAGCCGCATCAACCTTGGGGTCCTAGGTGTGCCACCCCTGAGAATCAGGACTGCGGCCACCGGCGCCCGCATCCTTGAGGTTTCGGGTGTGGACATGGGCGTAAAGGCGGACTCCCTGGCTGAAAAGCTTCAAGAGGTGTTCCAGGGGTCTGAGGTGAGAGTATCGAGACCAGTAGCCACTGCAGATCTGCGTGTGAGTAGTCTCGATGATTCAATCACCCCTGATTAGCTGGTGGATGTGATAGCCAGTACTGGCGGCTGCGCTCCATCGGCTGTCAAAGCCGGAGGGATCAGGAGAGGCGCCGGTGGAATGGGAACCGCATTTGTGCGGTGCCCCATAACAGTAGCCGCAAAGATACGGGACAGTGGAGGCCGGCTTCTGATTGGTTGGGTGGCGGCACAGGTCTGGGTTCTAGAAGCTCGACCCCGCCGCTGCTACCGTTGCCTTGCACTTGGCCACGTTATGGCCCAGTACAAGTCCGACGTTGACCGCAGTGATGAGTGTTATCGCTGCGGTCAAAAAGGCCATAAGGCCAATGAGTGCTCTGCTGCTCCCCGCTGCACCCTCTGTGCTGCAGCGGGTAAGGCGGCGGACCACCTTTCCGGGGGCAAGGCTTGCGCCAAGCCCCCGGCTAAAATAAGGAGAAAGCGCAAGGCTGCTGCGTCTGAGGCTAAGGCCAAGACGCAGCCGCCTGGCCCTAATACGGGGCAGGTGGTGCGCATGGAGGAAAGTTAGTTATGGCCCTGACTTTCCTTCAGGCTAACATCAATCACTGCGCCAATGCTCAAGCTCTGCTGCTGCAGACCTTGGCGCAGCGATTGATTAAGGTGGCGGTGATTTCTGAGCCATACTCGGTCCCACCCAGATCTGACTGGATAGGGGACCTTGATGGCTTGGTGGCAATCACCACGCAATCACCGGCCCACTCCCCCTCACTCGAAGGAGTGACGAAGGGCAAGGGATTTGTCGCAGCTAGTGTAGGACGCGCTTTGGTCGTGGGGGTCTATCACTCCCGTAACAGACCCCTGCACGAGTTCGAGACCCTCCTCGGCGAGGTAGGGGCCATCATTGCTCAGGCCCGCCCCCGTCCCGTGATCGTCCTTGGGGACTTCAACGCCAAATCCACGGCGTGGGGCTCCCCGACGACGGATCCGCGGGGCCGCACGGTACTAGAGTGGCTGACTGAGGCTGGTCTATGCATTTTAAACCGCGGGACGGAGAACACTTGCGTCCGTCAACGGGGTGGCTCAATCGTCGACTTGACGTTTACCACCCCAGACCTCGCCTGCTATATACGCGACTGGCAGGTGCTGGTGGACGAGGAAACACTTTCCGATCACCGATATATTCGGTTCAGCGTCTCCTCGTCCCTGACGGACACAGTGAGAGAAGGATTGCGTGAGATCGGTCCGCGATGGGCCCTGAAGCGCCTCAACGCCGAAGTGCTGCAGGAAGCGGCCCTCGTCTTTGCGTGGAGTTACTCTCCTCCAGGGCAGGTCCCAGTGGACGTGGACTTAGCTGGTGGACGCTGCGATGCCGCGCGCACGAGCCCGTCAGCCCAGACGTCAAGTCTACTGGTGGTCGGAGGAGATAGCCGAACTACGCCGACACTGCGTGATGAGGCGCCGCCGATACCAGCGGTATCGAAGGCGAAGGCGGCGGGAGACTGAGGTGTCACAGTCTCTTTACGCCGCTTACCGCGATGCTTCGAGGGCACTGAGTGTGGCAATCGATGAGGCCAAAAAGCAGGCTTGGGAACAACTGCTGGCGGGGCTTGAGCGTGACCCGTGGGGCCGCCCGTATAACTGGGCGAGGCAAAAGCTCCGCCCATGGGTGCCGCCCACCACTGCCACGCTCCAGCCAGTTGTACTCCAGAGGGTGGTTGAGGGCTCTTTCCCCGGTGCACCGGGGACCGAATTCACGCCTCCCACCGCGATACTGGCCTCGTCGAGCAATCTCAATGTGACTGAGGACGAGCTTACCCCCATCTCAGATGGAGAGATGGGTGCTGCAATGCTCAGGATGAGGGCCAAGAACACGGCACCTGGGCCTGATGGCATACCAGGTCGTGCTTGGGCCCTCTCCTTTGAGCACCTGGAACCCCACCTGAAGGCCCTGTTTGACAGGTGTATAAGGGAGGGAAAGTTCCCCAAACGGTGGAAGAGGAGCAAGCTCGTCCTCCTAAGGAAGGAGAACCGTCCCGCGGACGAGCCCTCGGGCTACCGCCCGATTGTGCTGCTTGACGAGGCGGGCAAACTGTTGGAGCGTGTTGTCGCTGCCCGCCTCGTTAAACACCTTGAGACGACAGGGCCCGACCTGGCTCCTACTCAGTTCGGATTCCGAAGAGGCCGATCGACGCTGGACGCCATATCCTGTGTCCGCGGCCTCTCCGAGGAGGCGTGCTCCAGCGGTAGCGTGTTACTCGCGGTGTCGTTGGACATAGCCAATGCGTTTAACTCGTTGCCCTGGAGCACGATACTTGGAGGACTGGAACACCACCGAGTGCCCCGGTACCTCCAAAGCCTCGTCGGGGACTATCTCTCCAACAGAGAGGTAGTCTTCCCTACGATGAACGGAGAGGGACGAAGTCCCATGTCGTGCGGCGTTCCACAGGGGTCCGTTTTAGGCCCTCTTTTATGGAACGTCGGATACGACTGGGTGCTTCGTGGCGCTAACCTCCGTGGCGTCGGCATCGTTTGTTATGCCGACGACACATTGGTTACTGCCCGGGGAAAGACGTATACGGAGGCGTCGATTCTGGCCACTGCTGCTGTCGCGACAGTCGTGGCCAGAATCCGGAGGCTAGGTTTGGTGGTGGCACTCCATAAGTCCGAGGCCATATATTTTTACGGCCCCCGACGGGCGCCACCGGCAAACTCTGCCATAGTGGTGGGCGGAACCTCCATTCCAGTCAGGACGACGCTGAAATATCTCGGCGTCGTCCTTGACAGCAAGTGGAGGTTCGAGGCGCATATGCGGCAGCTGTCCCCCAAACTTTTGGGGACAGCTGGCGCATTGAGTCGCCTTCTCCCGAACACCAGAGGAGGAGGAAGTAGCTGCCGCCGCCTCTATACAGCGGTGGTTAGCTCCATGGCCCTCTATGGTGCCCCCATATGGGCGGGATCCCTGCGGCGCAATGGGATAGCCGTCCTGCTGGCGGCCCAGAGAGTTATGGCGGTGAGGGTATGTCGGGGATACCGAACACTCTCACATGAGGTGGCATGTGTCCTCGCCGGACTGCTCCCATGGGACCTTGAGGCGGAAGTCCTGGCCTCGGTCTATCAGCGCAGAGCGCAAGCGCGGGAGCGGGACGAGCGACCGGCACCGCGGGAGGTGGCGCATTGGCGTGATCGGGCCAGAGCGTCAGCTCTTGCCACATGGAGAGATAGGCTCCTTGCAGGGCCCACACAGAGGGGGGCCGGCGCTCAACGACTCCTTGAAGCGATCCGGCCTGTACTTGAAGAGTGGGTGCGGAGAAGGCATGGTGGCCTCTCTTTTCGGCTGACACAGGTTCTCTCAGGACATGGTTGTTTTGGGAGATACCTCTGCAACGTCGCACGGAGAGAGCCCACCCCGGCATGCCACCAGTGCGGCTGTGTCGAAGACACCGCCCAGCACGCGCTGGAGTCATGCCCAGGAGGAGCGGGACCGCGGCGATCCCTGATCGCGGTCGTAGGGTCCGACCTCTCCTTATCGGCCATTATTACGAAGATGGTCGGTGACGAGAGGTCATGGGAAGCAGTGGCCTCATTCTGCGAAATTATTGTTTTGCAGAGGGAGGCGGAGGAGCGGGAGAGGGAGAGAAACCCTCTCTCTCACCCGCTCCGGAGGGCGCGGACACGGAGGCGATCCAATCGAGCTAGCACTCCGTCTCCGCTGCGAGGACCTGGGGCATCGGCTGCGGGGACGGCCGGTGCCCCCCATCAGGGTTAGGTCCTCACGAGGTGTGGATGTACCCTGTGTTCCGGGGCATCTCACGAGGCGGAAATGGGGTGGGCTCTTTACACCCACCCTAGAGTCTGGGCCTGCGTAGGCGGGCAGCGACGTCGGTGGGGGCTGTGGCTGAATGCAGTAGCGGGCCCGCGCCCCCTGCCACCTGTCGACGACGAAGGAACACCGCAGAGGTTTGGTGGGTAGGTCGCCCTTCTGGCGGAGACTCCCACACGCGCACCAGCTCTCTCCAGAGCTGGTGATCAGGGTATAAAACATTCCTCTGCGAAAAAAAAGGTGTGCATGTGCTAGTGTATTGTTTTCGTGAATAAGTACCATTTCGAAGTAAAAACCTAAGAAAAAGCTTATAATCCTCTTATATTATGGTTTTGTGGGCAATTCCCGTAATTTGATAAAGGCAGCCGCCATTTTGTTTTGATAACGAGTGGGACTACGATTTTGAGATCTATTTGGTTGGCGTTAGAGTATATGTTTGAATGACAATTTGTAGATTTATTATGGATAATTTATAAAATAGGTAGTATAGGTTTTCAAAGTCTATTATACCGTTGTGATTGTATGTTTACTCCTTTTACACCTGCTTGAGAAATAAAATTGGTCTTTGTAGAATTTAGTTCATTTGTTATTTTTTTGTTGCGGTTCAAGTTTTTATGTATTTTTCGGTTGACTTTACCTATATAATTTGGCTAAAAAGAAACATAAAATAATAATAGAATAAAGGAAGATGTATTGAGTAACCAGTATAAATTTACGCCGTTTACAGATATAAAATAGAACAAATAGCTGATTTACTACGAATTTACTCCTGCAAACGTTTGCGGCGCGCGCTATTTTTTTAAATAGTGAATTTTCGCGCGCTTTTTCCGTTAGATTTGGCGGCAAAATATGTTTATTTTTAAGCTACTTCAAGGGTTAAAACCACACAGTTATTTTTACTCTTATATAACACGTCTTTATGATCCGTCGATATCAAATAGACTGGGCCCTATTACAGAAGTGCTAATAGTTAACGAAGGTTACGTAATGGTTAGGACTATTATTTATTTTGTGGTAAGGTATATGGACCTCGGACGATTGCAATAGCGTGCCCGTTGTCCTGATATTAATGGAGGAGAAACACCGTGTGGTGGTATAGTCGGTATGGTCTGCTTGCTGCTATGGGTACGTAAAGGACGAGTCCGACATTACCCGTCGAATCCTCCCGGTTTGGCGGGGATGTGTAAGTACATTCCCCACACGTAATAATGCACATTCCACACACATAATAAAAAAAGGGGTTAGAATCGCAAAACTGTCCATCAATAGTCATCGTCGTAGTATCGTTATATTGCATCATCAAAGTGACTTCCTCGATCTCGCCTGCTGGAAAGCGGAGATGAAATCAATATGCGATGACTATTAATGCAACCGTAATCTGCGTTAATCGCCGTCACGCCGCACACAATATTCACGCCCCACTTGAATGGTCATAGCTGCAAGGAAAAACGTACGCCGGCAGAGATTTCTATAATTTAATTACACGACTTGGTTAAAAACAGCCAAAATTTTTGGTTCGTGGTTATGAAGAAGTCCACTCTTCAAAATGTATTACTGTATACTCGTAATAATATATACACGTAATAAATAACAGAAATTTTGCAAAAAATAAAATCACAGTTCTATAGGTATACATTTTTGTTAGATTTTTAAGTACTCTTCTGAAGTCTCTGTTCAAATTTAAATGCAAATATATTTATTTCAGACTCGACAAGTTCCATGTTATCATTATTTAATTATGTTACTTTAAGATAAAGTAAAAAAATAAAAAAAAATATTATTTAAACCGATAAATCATTTAATATTCATAATCATTATCATGAATCATGATACGAGAATCTTAATATGATGACGCGGAATTGGGGAGTCAAATTGATTAGTAACAGCTTTCAGGATGGTATAGCTATTAGTGATGTGCAGGATATTCGTATCCGTATTCGCGGATATCCGAGGAAGAAGAATTAATCCGAAAGTAGAAAAGAAGAATAAAGAAAAGTTCCGTATCTGTTAGTTTTTCTGTTAGTCGGATCTTTCACGTATCTTTTACCTTATTAATTTTCAATTCATAGATTTTTTTTTTATATTTACAGGTGATAAGGTAACAATGACAAACTGTTAAATTGCATTCAATTTAGTTCGATTTCCTAAAATTATATTGCAAACATAGTGAGTACCATACTAATGGTAATACACTGTTTTAAACTATCACGGTTGTTCTCTAAAGTTATATGATTATTAACGGGATATTTACCGTGGTAAGGTTGTGGAATGAGCTCCCGATACTAATGGTACTCAAAGGAAGCTACTAATTCAAATATATTTATAATGAGATCAATCACAAATCTTTGTTATAAGCTTATTGAAATGTGTTTATCATTTAGTAAAGGAAGTTTTTTATAAAATAAATATCAAAGTATCTTTATAATGTGATAAATTGAGTTCAAATCTTAGTGTTAAGCTTAATAAAATAATGAAATATTTAAGTACATATTATTTATTTATTTATTTCATGGAAAACAAACAGCTATAATTTATGTAATATAATAGAATATAGATTATAGTAAAAACAAGCCTAATTAGTTTTCACCTATAGAACATTTCCAGCCGTAGTCCACTCAGTTAATTATTACATTGTGTATTCGAATTTAAACTTTTTTTTTATAAATTAAGTGAATAAAAACACAGTACTCAAATACCTATATAAGTAAAGTAAAAACTATGTTAGAACTTAATACATGGAAACTCATAGAAATCCTAAACGAGATATGAAGTAACAAAAAATACATAAAGGATGATGTGGTGAAAGAGTTTTAAATATGATAGCCACATCATGTAAGTTAAATACAAAAATTGATATAATAATTAAAAATAATATGTACAGGAACTCTTTAAAGTGATTTGATGATAATACTTATAAAAACTAAATCTAATGAAAATAGGTTGTACATGCATTATCTCTGAAAAAGCTTAATCTAGCAGTAAATAGGTCTACATTTCTAGAGTAGCTATTATTAAAAGTTTGGCACACTCTGATAAAATAAGAGTTATGTCTATAATTTGTTGAAGCTGAATCTGCGAAAAGTCTAAGATAGTTCCGTCTGCTATCTGCTCGAACAGGTACTTGTAGCTTAATCTTTGATAGAAGATTGTTGCAATCAATGCAGTTACGGACTAAATTATGGAGAAAGGTCAAGTCAGCTACTTCTCTGCGCCGAACCAACGGAAGCAAGTGGTGGTGCTTGCATTTGCTATCATAATCTGAATAAGTTATTTTATGTTTATAATTAACGTAACGTAGAAACTTTTTTTGTATATTTTCGATTTTTTCAATGTATATTTTATAATGAGGATTCCAAACTTGTGATGCATATTCCAATTGACTTCTGACTAAAGAACAATACAAAATTTTTAGAGTCTTTAGTGTTCTAAAGTCTTTAGTAGTTCTGAAAATGAACCCCAGAGTTTTGGTAGCTTTTAATGAAATGCTGTCAATATGCTTATCTAGTAGAAGTTTAGAATCCAAAGTTACACCGAGATCGGTAACAAAATTTACGCGTTGCAGTAAAAGGTGATTAAGATTATAGCCATAAATAATTGCATTCTGAGATCTAGTGAATGTGATGCAGTTGCATTTAGATATGTTGAGATCGAGTTTATTAATTTTACAATATTCGTGTAGCCTATCAAGGTCTTGTTGTAGCAAACTGCAGTCATTTTTGCAGGTGATTCTTTTATATACCTTCATGTCATCCGCAAAAAGTAGGAACTTGGAATAATAAAAACAAGTGTTAATATCATTAATAAATAATAAAAAGAGCAGTGGGCCCAAAATCGATCCCTGAGGTACACCCGATGGTATATTAGTGGAAGAAGAATTTGAAGCAAACCCATTAAGTACCACAGTTTGGCAACGATTGTTGACATAGGAACTAAACCACCTTAGAAGATCCCCGTGAATACCTGCGAGCTGTAGCTTATAAAGTAGGATCACGTGATCTATACGATCGAATGCTTTACAATAATCAGTGTATATTGCATCTACTTGTCCACCAGATTCCATTCCTGATGACAAATCATCCGTAAAGTCTAACAAATTAGTCACAGTTGACCTTCCTCGTAAAAATCCGTGTTGTTGCTTTAAGAACACATGTTTAAGAGCGGCATAAACCTGTTCGTGAATAATTTTTTCGATCACTTTCGCTAAGATACACAGCTTGGAAATAGGTCTATAGTTGACAACATCACTTTTGGAACCTTTTTTGTGAATAGGAGTTACAGACGCCGTTTTCCAAATTTTTGGCATGACTCCTTCGTTGATAGATCGCTTGAATAAGAAACATATTGGCAAGGTCAAGCTTCTGGCACACTTTGAGATCAAGATAGGATGTAAATCGTCTGGACCGGCTGACTTATTGCAATCTAGCATTTTTAAAATTTTAAATACTTCAGCTTCGTCGACTTCCACGGAGCTAATATCAGCAAGCGGAGTCGAGGTCTCTAAGTTGGATAAGTAAGAAGTAGATGGAAGATTATTTACTGGCTTGACATTGACACTACGTGGTAAGTAAGTAAGGCGTTACATATATCTTGACCCGATCCTAAATTAACATTTTTGTAAGTCATTGAGGATGGGTAGTAGTTATGTTGTTTATTACTCTTGACATATGACCAAAAAACTTTGGGGTTAACTCGAATTGAATCTTCAACTTTTAGTATGTATTTATTATAACATTCTAGCTCGATAAGCTTAGCACGCTGACGTAAGACTTTAAATGCATTTAAAACAGATTTGTTTCCATATATTTTTAGTTTGTTGTGTAATTTATTTTTTTCTTTCAGAATGTTTTTTAAAGCAGGAGAATACCAGCTTGGGTACTGACTTGGACGTATATATTTAGACGGTACATACTTGTTTCTTAGGCTCAGCAGCAAACTAGTAAATATTTCAACTGCTTCGTCCACAGAATCACAACATAATAAAGACTGCCAGTCTTGATCGTCAAGCTCGTTACACATGGCCGGGTAATCACCTTTATTGTAACAATACTTGATTCTAGGTTTAGGCTTAAGTATAGGTATATCTATAAAACTAGGCACGCAAATAAGGGCGGGATGGTAAAGGTCTTCTTTTACTAGAGGCTCAGTACTGTGCGCTATAGAGAAATCACCATTTGATAAAATTAAGTCAAGTAGTTCATCAAGGTGGTTCTTGATATGGTTAAACTGTTTTAAGTCGCATATATTTATTAAATCTTGTATTTCTGTATGTATATTAGTGTTAGCAAACAAAGGTGTGACATAAGAAGCATCCTTGGACGAAGACCACGATATGTTACTTTGGTTAAAATCTCCGGCTATAAAAATCATGTCATGCGGCTTACTAGCATATATGGAAAGAACCTGGTCACAAAAATTAGATAGCTGCGAGGTAAAAGACAATCCTTCGTTCTCCTGACATAGGTAAATGCACCCAATATGCAATGTAAGTGGTGAATTTCCGTTACGCGCATCAAGCGTAATAGATATCCATATATCCTCGGCTGTGGAGTGCCACTCCGGGCGCGCGAGCACTGCAAGGTCACGCCGCGTCGCAATGAGGACTCCACCCCCGCGCGTCTGCCCGACCCTTCCGTACTCTCTATCTCGTCTCCACACCGTGAACCTATCACTAAAAAGCTCCTCATTTCTAATTCCATCATGTAACCATGATTCGGTTAAAATAATCACATCGTGATTGCACAAGTCGACAGCTCTCTTAAATGATATTGTTTTGGTTCGCATACCCCTAACATTTTGATAGTAAATGTTTAAAATCATGGTACATGGCCCGGCCAAAGCACTATTTGGCCGTGCGATGCACAACGATTATCATAATTCTTGTTATTGAATTGAGTAATGTTAGGGAAATGCGATAAAAATATGAATAAAGTATGGTTTTAGTGGTGAAAGAGCGAGTCGACGCGCAATAACGGTGGTTATGTGTTATATGATTCGTACAACGATAAATACAGTACTTTTTATAATCAATAATAGCAGAATGGTCCAAATTAAAGCGACAAGTACCTGTTTGTAGCATGTGATTCAGACAAGTGTCCGAAAGAAAGTAAAAATAATATGTAAAACTTATAGCAATAAGACTGATATATAATAATAAACATAATGAGTATTTACACCACATTATAATACTCACTTCATAGGTGAGAACATTATAAAACCGTTTGTGGATTTTAGAATACGTCAAGGCAGAGATAAAGAGTGCAACCTGTTTTGATAAACAATTATTTTTGATGATTACATATGAACCTATTATTAGTATGTAGTAAAGATAACATAATAAATATAGGAATATATTATTTAATAGAACTGTTACACAATATGGCTTACAAATGATAGATAATATGTAGGTATTTTCGTAAGCATGTAACTTATATAGGTATTCATAATGGGAAAATAAAGTTAACATTAGAACTGCTACACATGGCTTACAGATATTATTACATAATATGTAGGTATTTTCGTAAGCATGTAACTTACATATGTTTTGATAATGGGAAAATATAGTTAACAATAGTGGTCACTTTATTTTAGAGATATCACTGTCACAGGTGATGGCGATGATGGGGCAAGTATCATTTTTCCTCGTCAAAATTTTACAGTTTTGTACCCAGACGTATTTGTGGTTTTTTCACGCGCTGTCTCCTTTGTTCTGGTGAGAAGCTGTTTGTTCTCTCGGGTGAGGTGGTCATTAATATAAATGTTGGTGGAGTCCCCTGCAAAGCCTATCTCCTCAGCAGTGAGAGTTGGCTTATGTGATCTCGCCGCAGCCACGAAATTTTCCTTGAGATACCTGCCTAGGAATCCGACAATTATCGGCTTTGGTTGTGACGTCGACCGCGCTCTGGTTATAAAATTAATGTCGGTTTTTTCGACGGGTTGGCCGTTTATAATTCCCAATCTACAGACAAGGTCGAACAAATTTTCGTTCTTTTTCAGTGGTATGCCTTTTATTTCCACGTTATTAATTCTTAAAATTTGATCTTTGGCGGCAATTTCACTCGTTAGCCTCTCAATTTTTAATTTTAGTTGAGGGTAATCAGCATCTGTTGTAGAAATTTTTTCTAGTACGTCGATTCTTTTTCCCATTTCGTTAATTTTTGATGAGTTATCGTTAACCTCCCTCTTCACTATGCAAATGGATTCTTCAAACATTTGTAGACTTTCCTTCATGTTTTTTATCTCCTCAACAATAGGAGGTAGCTGCTCGAGGCGTGCATTTATACCGGTAATGCCATTCCGTAGTTCCTCTAGGACGAGGTCCAGTGTAGCAGGCACCGGCGCGGGCGCCGATGAGACCGGCTGGCTTCTTGGAGATGCTACATACGCCTGACCTTTGACGCCCTTGCAGCTGCCACATTGCAGGGCGGCTTGTCTCACCGCTCCGAGTTTACGATAATTGGATTCCGTAATATTAGCACAATGAAAACAATACATTAAATCACATTTGGAGCACTTGACTCCATCAGTAAAGTTAGAACTACAAACTGGACAAGAAAACATTGTTGAAATGAGTTATCCGTGCCGCGTTAAATAGACCGTATAGATAGGTAGATCGTTTGATGTACACGTCGAGCGCAATAGAAAGGTGCTCGCGGTGCGGGGGCGCGGCGCAGACTGAAAGGCGGCGAAGACTATAAAAAGTCATAAGATCACTTTTATAATAAGAAACATGTCCCACCTGACTGTCTGTCACAAAGCATCAAGGAACTATCGTTTCAAGGTCTTGTTCACCGACAACGTTGAGTAAGAAAGTTAACATCCGTATTCGTACCCGTATTCGCGGATCTTGAGACCCAATATCCGTATTCAGAGCCGTATCCGCGTATTTTAACGATCTGGCTTTACATTTTTAACGATCTGGCACATCACTAGTTACTACTCGCGCGTGTCCTGCTTAGCAGTTAGGCAACCTTTTTTCGCATGATGGCCGCGAAACCATTCAGTGCACGCCTCTGCGAACATGGAGGATGCACTGCATAACCGCAGGAGCCGCATCAGCATCCTGAAAGCGTTATTATATGGAACACGCAGAGCGTTGAAAGCCTTCTGGGTGTATGCTGTCCACAAGCTACTACAGCAAAATGTTTGGCAGTATATTTGTTCACGCCAAAGCGTGACGTCACCTCAAGGCGCGCACTCGCCCCCGCGCGCCCCACATGCGCAGGTTTCGAACTTGCACCCCCTCAGCTCCGTGCCTATACCCGCGCGCTCCTCATCATCAGCTCAGCAGGTATCGAACCTGCAGCCTCAGTGCTATGCGCAGGATTCGAACCTGCAACCTCTCAGCTCCGCGCCTATACCAGTGCGCTTTTCGCCATCAGCTCAGCAGGTATCGAACCTGCAGCCTCCGCACTATACGCAGGTTTCGAACCTGCACCCTCTCAGCTCCGCACCTATACCAGCGCGCTTTTCGCCATCAGCTCAGCAGGTATCGAACCTGCAGCCTCCGCACTATACGCAGGTTTCGAACCTGCACCCTCTCAGCTCCGCGCCTATACCCGCGCGCCCCTCGCATTCAACCCAGCAGGTATCGAACCTGCAGCCGCAGTGCTATGCGCAGGTTTCGAACCTGCACCCTCTCAGCTCAGCGACTATACCCGCGCGCTTCTCACCGTCAGCTCAGCAGGTATCGAACCTGCAGCCTCCGCACTATGCGCAGGTTTCAAACCTACAACCTCTCAGCTCCGCGCCTATACCCGTGCGCTTCTCGCCCTCACTTCAGCAGGTTTCGAACCCGCAACCTCCGCGCTATGCGCAGGGTTCGAACTCACGACCTTTCAGCTCTGCACCAAGACCCAAACAGGGATCGAACGCGCAACCTCACTATGGTGACAACCATTGCTATCCATGGTGTAATGTAAAGGGTCACAAGCCTCGGGTATGTACCCGATACTACGCACTACCAGTGCGCTTATTGCCGGTACTGTTGTACCGGCAATAAGCGCGAGGTACCACGGCGCCGTCCCTCACCTGATACGGGCCAGATGGTGTACTCCCGTCGTACTCCACCGCGCACTACCTCGCGTCCTTCACCGCCGCCTAGGCAATGACTAGGACGGCACATTCAGCACATTCCGACTCAGCCCACAAAGAATCAGCACATATCAGCTCAGCTCATAGCTAATCAGCACAAATCTCAGCACGCAGATAATCCGTACCCATTTTACCTGCCTACAATTATTCAGCACACACACACAACACGACGACAAACTGCCGTCGCAAACACCTTAAGTCAGCCAGGTGCTGACATTCTGCACTCACCCTTACGCCAGCAATTCTGGACGTTATCAGCTCGTTGCGTAATGCGACATCGAGTATACAAATGTATACAATGTTTACATTTCCGCGCCCAAACTAAGGCTCCGTACATGGCCGACTTACCCGTCGACCGCGTAAACGTTCAGACCGTATTTAGCAAAGTCACGACGGACTTTACTGGACCATTTTTGATAAAATCCAGTACACTTAGAAACGCCAAGCTATTAAAAGGCTACTTCTGTGTTATAACATGTCTAGCCACGAAGGCGGTCCATCTCGAACCGGTATCTGAGTTATCCACGGAAGCGTTCCGTGCGGCATTACAGCGTTTTGTTTCTAGGCGCGGTGTACCGGCGTTAATTAGATATAATTGCGGTACAATTTATGTAGGCGCTAGAAATGAACTTAGGGAAATACAAGACTTTCTTGCAACCAACAATAACAATATCGCACCTACACTTTCTGCTCTTTTAACGCGCATTGCAGCCATGCTCAATGCACGCCCTCTCAGCCTACTCTCTTTTGACCCCGCGGAATTTGAATTACTCACCGCGGGTCATGTTCTTTTAAACCGTCAGCTCAATGCCCTACCTGAGTATTCGGTAGGAGGACGAGCCATTTCTGCACACAAAAAGGTTCAAGCTCGTCCTACCCTTATCCCAACACCTTTGGCGAGCCTGGTCCAAACCCTAACTGCACACCATCCAAACCCGCTCCAAACGGACTCCCCGATCCAGCCCACCTCAAGTCGGGGAACTGGTCCTGATAGTGGACGACCATGTGCCGCCTCTACACTGGCGCATGAGCCACAAGACGAACCCATGAAGGGATGGCGTCACCCGAGTGGTGGAAATCAAGATCGACCACCTGACTGTCGATTGACCACCACACCACACCTTTGGCGCGTGGGGAATATGTTCACGCCAAAGCGTGACGTCACCTCAAGGCGCGCACTCGCCCCCGCGTGCCCCACCGCCGCTGTCCTCAGCTGTCATAACTAGAAGCAAGCGGCTGAAGGGAAGCGGAAATAGTCACCCTTTTATACTCGTAACTGGCGGACGTGTACCGCTGCGCTCCGCGTAGCGACCGCATGGCAACTGCCATTTTCAGCACGAGTCACCGCGATTGACCCCGCCGCGAGTGACCTTCAGGGTGTGTTCGGCACGGCCACACACCACCTCCCAAATCAGCCCGTGTTTACTCGTAAATCCGCTCTGCACCGCCGCCGTTTCGCCACGAGTCGGATACGCCCACAAATGTTACCGACGTAAAATACGCGTACGCGAGTGCGTGAACAGTGCATCAATAAGACACTACAAACTATAACCAAGTGAACAACAGTTCTTCAGCCCCTTCAGCACGTCGTCCAAAGCAGGACGCCTCCAACGAGGACTAACGGTCACCAGCTCCACCAGTTCCAGAGTCCCTCGACACCCCCCACGGAAACCAGGTATTTACCAATAATTCTTCCCTACCATTGTATAGTGGCAGGAAACTGCGAAACTAATATTTTTGCATCATTAGATTAAGATCTTTTGGACAACATATTCGCCCTCAGTGTCAACATCTCTATACAAAGTTTCATGCGTCTGAAAAAGTTTTTGAAACACTTTTTCCAGCCCGCCGCAGACACCTCGTTTACAGCCTGCTCGAACGCGGACAGCGCATCTTCCAGCGACGAAAGTTGTTTTCCTTGCTGATTTTTGAATATCGGGAATAAAAAGAAATCACACGGTGCTAGGTCAGGGCTGTAAGGAGGGTAACCCAAGAGTTTGACCAACGTGCAGTCCTTCGTTTCGGGCGCGGTGTGCGCAAGCGCGTTGTCGTGGTGGAGCAGTAGCCCGCGGAGCCCTGTATTTGGGCGCTTGTTGCTCACAACAGAGAAAATTTTTGCTAAGCGTTTGGTAGTATACCATTCGGCGTTGATGCTTCTTTGGTTCCATAAAGGAATTGACACCAAGAAGCCAGTCAAATTAAAAAACTCGTGATCAAAACATCCCCTTCGCACTTCTAGATCGCTTCACTTTACTAGGCGTTGATTCGTTTTGAAACACCCAAACCGTTGATTGGCGCTACGTTTTTCGATCGTATTTATAAATCCACTACTCAACACTGCGCGGTAATGATGTCGTAAACAGGCAGAGACGAACATGCTTCAAATTTGTTTATCATCACGGCACCGTTCTACGATTGTCTGCTTCGGAGCATCTGTGAAGCTGTACGGCACCCAGCGTGAAACTATCCTCCTCACGCGAAAATACAAGTGTAGAATTTCGTGAAGGTTTTCCTATCCAACCTGCAGTATGTGCTAAATCTCTTTTAACGTAACTCGCCTAACTAACTTAAAAGCCGTCAAAAGGTGACCACTTCTTTCTTCATACCCTAAAGTTAGTAGACCGCGCTAACGGAGACAACGCTGATCTGCTTGGCTGGTGAATAAACGCCTTCGTCTGTTCAGGAATCCGAGTTTGCGAGAGGAAAAATAAATTTGTTACAAAACTTTTGGTGTCAAGCAATATTCCTATAATATATTTTATGTATCTATTTTATTTCCAAAGATGCCTTTTATCGTCGCATTTTTTTATATCGACATAGAGATTACGTATAGAGAACAAAACAGTTCAGTAACACTATTTTAGTTGAATATAAATGCTTCCTAATGATTTATGAATTGCGTATCTCCCTTCATAGGAAAACATACTGTGATACTTATTATGAAACAATTATATTATTATTGTTTCATAATAAGTATCACAACACAATGATTTGATTTGTGATGACAAATATTTCCATGAGCATGAGCACGAATCTATTAAATGTATATAAATACTAATGTCGAACGAGACAGACATGACAGCGTAACAATTATCTCTTTTGATTACAAGAAAAAGGACAATAAAAATCTTTATGTACGGGCACTGAATTTTCCTTATATCTATGTGTCCGTACACATAGATATAAGGAAAATTCAGTGCTAGGGCTATTATCCATTTCAGTTGCTAATAAATGTTGATTGAAATCTTGAAAAATGTCGGCCCTATGTCAGTTTTGACGATTCCAGTAAGCAAAAATATTAGTAAGTTGATGACTAGAGCTGACAAAAGTGACATAGAGCCGCCATTTATTCGTTTTTCATCAACATTTGTTAGCAACTGAGATACATAATAGCCCTACGGGTAAATACATCGTTTTATCGCTGACAGCATACGTTACACGAGAAGGAAACAAATTTGAAGTAAGTAAGTAACTTTTATGTGTTTATGGATTTTTACGTTTTATGCATCTGCCATATCTTCAAGTCAAATTAAATAAATAAATTATAATTTCGACTACGAATTCATATTACATAGAAATATAATATTAGTAGTTACTTACAGAATACAGATGTATCGAAGTTTAAGAACATATTATTATCTAACCACGACCTCATTATATGAAAAGAAAAATACCAACGAATGTGGTTGAAACTATAGTTGGTAAGATCTGACTTATTTACGTGAGTGATTCCCGATTTTCATATAAAATAAATACACTACCACATAGTATGTATTACCTATAATAGGTGCGTTCGTTTAGCTTATGAGGGCATTGGAGGCGTTGTCATTGGTAGCTCTTTTGTTAAGGCGTTCGTAAAGCTTAAAAACTTTATTTTTGCCACTTTTGCCCACACCCTTTTCGAACGCTTAACTGACCATAAGACCTAAAATCGCATGATTATGCTGTCATATACATAGATGTCAAATAACGATCACAAACAACCATGCTCCGAGTTTTGGCGCGAACGCGGAAAAGTCAACGTTTTTGCATTGTATTATTTATCAAAATTTATGCTTTTTTTCAGTGTTAATGTTTAAAATTGGTGGCGTTTTACTCATTAAGTGCTGTTTTACGTGCATGAGTGTGGGCAAGTGATATAATGTGGTGAAACGTGTTTTTCCGTGTTGTTTCCAAAACTCCATAGAAGCTGATGGTAAAGTTGCCACCACTTTACTAAAGCATGACTTTACTTAGACTGACTAGACCATGACTGACTGACATTTTAGACTCTGACTGACTACGACTAATATCACCAGAATATTCTACTAAAACTTTTTAATACTTACAAATAACTTGACACTGGCAAATGCACGAGAAGTGCGGGACCATAACCCTCTAAGGAGGGAAAATGAAAAAACCATGCTCCGGACGTGGGACAAAAATTGCACTTTTTGGTGGCAAAAATTCCTCTTTTTTAGCTTTCCGAACGCTGAACAAAAAGAGGCATGAACGACATTTTCACCCACAGATTGCCAATTCGAACGCCCCTTGTGAGCGTTTTGAGCGTTATTTTCGCTAAAAATGCTCAGGAGTGATCTATTCGAACGCACTAAATGTGTCTTGTATAAATAATAAATAAATATTCCACAACTATCACACAACGCCATCTAGTCCCAAACTAAGAAGAGCTTGTGTTATGGGTACTAGACAACTGATAAACATACTTATATATTTCTAAATACATACATAATATAGATAAATTACACCCAGACACAGAACAAATGATCGTGCTCATTACACAAACATTTGTCCTTGGTGGGAATCGAACCCACGACTTCCGGCATAGCAGTCAGGGTCACTAACCACTAGACCAACAGGCCTGTCAAATATATCAATCAGTCAATTGTATACGTTCATGATGCATTTATTAGGTAATAATAACTATAGTATAGATAATCATATTTGTCAGTAGTGCATTTGTCAAAATCAGGTATTCATTATGATATGCAATATCTGACAAAAGTAGGAAATCATAATTCAAACTGAACCATAAAGGTGAGAGCAGTTGTAAAAGTTTCCTCAAAGGGTGGTTCCTTCGCGTTGGAAACCAGATACTTTATTGCAACAAAGTACTTCGAGCGCGCGGCTCCGAGTTACAATGACAGTACGACAGATTTAATACAGTGTTTAACCGACTTCAAAAAGGAGGAGATTTTATATTCGTGTGTATGTATTTTTTATGTGTATGTTACTCGATTTGTCCCCCATTTGTGGACTGATTTTCAAAATTCTTTTTTTATTTGGTATAGTATACTTCCGAGGTGGTCCCATTCAAATTTCATTATATTCGGTCAAGCAGTTTTTGAGTTACACCCCAAAACCTGAAGAGTGTTGATTTATCTTGACGATATCATTATTGACAATCGATTCCGTAAATAGCAGGGTTACTATAGATGGCGAGAAAAATAATTTTTTACCAAAAAATGGTACCGACTTAACACTTAAATCGGTACCATGATAGTTCACATGTTACCGACTTCGACAAGTTATTTCACACTTTTTGGTGTTGCAGTCGGTTCTATTTTTCGGTAAAAAAAATTTAAGAGGTAGATTTCTGAGTAGGTAATATTCGGTGGTAGAAAAAAAACCCAGTGAAAATTCATCAAGACCGTATACATAATATAACATTTATATGTGTATGTCTGTCTGTCACAGTTAATTTGCTCAATAATATTGATAGAGGGTTACAGTAAGAAATAGAATAAATTGGCAACAAAAATCATTTCTAGTTGATTAATCGTTTTTGAGTACAAAATGAATAGAATTTTATGGCGATTTTAGACTTTTTTAGTTCTCAAACCTCAGTTGGCTCCATAGAGTCTTTTGCTGATAGGTTCGATTGGCCTATATTAAAACATTTTGGTATTTTATCAATTTTTAACGTTTAGGTACATTTTACATTCACATTTTTACTAAAATCTATGAATGCAGTTCTGAATATCTCGAAAAGGTATTAAGACGCGGTCCAAACCCCATTTGAAAATCGCTTGTTAGATTGGACGATGTAATGCGAAAATGCGTTAATTTTGTACGTTTTCTTTATATTTTTCGATATATACTAACACAATTGAAAAAACTGCTGGTAATTACGTTAGTACTATACGTTGGCTAAGTATTACCTACAAAAAATATACTGTTATCGCTGAAAATTCTGAGAGTTTGGACGTGAAAGTTTATTTTTGAGGAACTATTCAGGATTTTTTTCTGCTGAAAGAGAGTTATATTTATAAATTCTATTCGGTTATAGGTAGCTCTTTTCCTATTCCTTTTCTAACCTTTGTATTTTTTTCATATTATACTATCAATCTGTTTCGTTACACTAGGTGTTTAAAAATTCTGTTTTTTCTTTAATCAGGGTACGAGCGCGCCTGAAGGATATAGGACATAAGGACGCCACGGAACATTTTCTTGAAACAATAACGGTTAAGGTCCGTAATTTATCTGAGGCATTTAGAACGGTCAGTATGGGCAAGACAGAAACTATAAGAAAAAAATGAACTCTTCAAAAAAGTGTCATCGATTTTAGTGACAAGAAAAAACTGCTTTTTAATATTATTTATTATATGACGGTTCAACTCCGGTTTACTCGACCATTGAGTACTAGCGCGGACGCAGCTGGGTGCGCAAGTACTCTGTGAAGAAGTAGCCAAGAAGCACATGAGTAAATAGAAGATCACGAAACCGGCCAAGACGAAATAATATTAAAATGTGTAATACTTACGAAAGTTAAGAAAACTGCCGTCGATTAAATAAAAATGTTCTCAATTCGGGAACTGAACCCGGTCGTCTATACTTCTGTACTAATATTATAAAGAGGAATGATTTGTATATGTGTTTGTAACGAATTGGGTCAAAAAGTACTGAACCGATTTCAAAAATTATTTCACCATTGGAAAGCTACATTCACCCTGAGTAACATAGGCTCATCATCATCCATCACCGAGCAGGTGAAACCGCGGAGAGCAGCTAGTATTGAATAAAAAACTTACATCATTTCTATTTCGATATCGATTGTGCAGGTCATAAGCAGTAAATGTTGCTAATAAACATAATATGAACTGTATTTCTTAAACAGTATCCTTCAAAAACGGTCATCTGCGGTTCCGTACCATTATCTGTAAATCTCAACACACATGATTGTTTGCCGTTTTTATAGAATTCGTTTTATATATAGTCCAACTCGCACTTGGCCGTTTTTTAGTATTTATTGTTATAGCGGGAACATAAATACATCATCTGTGAAAATTTCAACTGCCTAACTATCACGGTTCATGAGATACAGCCTGGGGACAAACGGAAAGACAGATAGCGTAGTCTTCGTAATAGGGTCCCGTTTTACCCTTTGGGTACGGAACCCTAAAAATGTTCTATATGGTCGCTTGTATTCTTATATGGTATCGCAGCTTGTTTCATTCACTTCTTTCACTTATTTGTTAATGTATATCTTATAGTTTCAGACTTATTAATTTATTTCTTGATTTTAGTTCAGATGATTGTTGCACTTACAGTTGATACCAACCCGTGCAGCAAGCCGAAATACACACATACACACTTACTCTAAGTAACTCAAAAATGTAATACGACAATTGATAAATGTGTTGCATCGCATAAAGAACAGATCAACAGCTAGGTCGCTATCGCTACGCTAGCAATCAAGGCATTGAGCAGATCGACGGCGTCGTGGGCCGTGGGTGCATACTGTGCGGTGACGTGCGCCGTGCAAGTTCCGCGAGCGACCAGCGCGCGCTGCCCGCATCCGGTCCGGTGTCAATAGGGAACAACGCGCATAATGACCGGTCAAAATGGCCCAACCTGTATACCTATGCCGTGGTCCGTTTTGCGATAATTTTGCTCACAGTGCTATCGTCTACCAAAGCTGGTCCGAGACAAATATCGCGATTTTGACAGCTCGTAGCACTGTAAGCGTGTTGTTAATTCGGACCAAAGTTGTAGCAATAACAAACCATTTGCGCGCGAAAAACAAAAATCATAAAAATATCGTGCATAGTGTGAAGGTTAACTATGTAGTGTGTGGATTAAAAAGAAATAATGGAATGGATGGACCGACTTTTACAACTTTTACATCAAAAAGAAGGGACACCAGTAAAGACATTGTAGAAATAAACAAACACCTGTCACTTTTGACAGAACGCTCACGACGATTATGATGTAGAGCATGGTTCATGTAATCGTCAATATGGCGGCAGTTAAGACGTCTCGATGACGTAGCGTGGGCCATCGTAATCACGCTCACGGTGAAAGGGACCGACTTTTATCGCGCTAATATCGATTATAGCCAATTGGGACCGCAGTGCTAATCTACTATGAGAAACCGTCGATAGGTAGGCTATTATAAGGAACTGGCCGTAACTACCAACGCAGAGCCTAAGCCGCTGAGGCTACAAACTCGAAATTTCGCATTTGATGCCTTTTGCCGTTGAGTGTTCTACGTTTCCAAAGGAATTACATTTCTAATTAATTGAATGTGATGAATTATTATTTTTTCTGCGGCTTGTATCCCATAGAACATAGATGATGCGTAAGCGAAGCTGCTTTCGGGCTAGCTAACATAATTTTGTAACAGTTTATAGTTGTATAGTATTTTATTGGTGGTAGGGCCACGCTGTAACTATGGGTTACAGTTACAGCCAAATGGGCCGGCACGACCGGGGAAATACCACACTCCCACATAACACCGACGTGAAGTTACATAGCTTGCTAGTTCCGAAGGCGCAAGCCCCCTTCCCCTCTCCCTCCTCTGACTCTCCCTCTTCCCCCACCCCTTCTACTCCTTTCAGAAGTCGGCAGCGCGTGGACAAAGCCCTTGGCGTTGCAAACGTCTATAGGCAACGGACTGGGTACTTATGCCAAAAAAATATATTGCAGAATAATTTTTGCTTATAATTGTGTAAATATTTATCAAATTTATGTTGCCTGACCTAAGAATATTTCGTAAGCCTTGTAAGTATATTCAAATACAATTTTAGATGTAAAAATATTATATCAGAAAGCAGCAAAATAGACAAAACACTGTTTTACTTATTCATGAATTATCCAAGTGAAAGAGTTTTGCAGTAATCTTGTGGGAATATAAAAAAAACATTGCTTACCTACAATATGTTTTACGACAGAAATAATTTTGTTTCTACTGTTGAGAGGGAAAATGAAATTGAATAACAATATGAAAAAGTGGAACCATTGTTCCTTTCAAGTTTTCTATTTTTTATTCTATCGATTGATGAGACCCGCACGTCGTACGCATGGTATAATATAAGCACTACGCTTGCTCATGATGCCTTGGCCACACCGAAGAGAAACGCCGTTGATTATCGCGTGGTTAAACGTTAACCGTAGATGTAGCCACCCCTAATCGCGATAATTCGACAACGGCATTAATATTGCCTTGCCGTTGAAGTTGGCCGATAAATCGGCTGGCGGCAATAAGATTGACTAATAGAGGCGTTTTACTCCTTGAATATGAAGTATAAACATGGCAAATTATGTGCTATACCTACCTATAGCTAAAGTACACAACTCGCACAACGACATTAACTACATTGACAAGATTAAAAGAGCACGAAGATATATGAATCCTATTTGTCAGAAAGGGATCATAATATTATTAACAACATTCGCCTGTGGCCGACCATTCGACCGCCAATGACATACTCGTTACTTTTCTCGTTCTCGTGGGTGGCGAAGCGGCAACGTCGCAGGAGTTATTTTAAAATAAAATACAGTTTTTGATTTTCCATTTTAACAATAACATAGAAAAACAATACTTACAAATGAAAAGATACATCATTCTTGTTTTTTACACATGTTCCAGTATATGTTCTGCAGTTTCTAACACATAAGAAGGCATTTTTTCCTAAATGTAGTACATGTGTTGCGTCGTTGCCAGACATGCCGGAACTAAGTTGACTCAAGACAACTAGCTTGTGTTGATGTCGCCAAGCCGAGTGCAGTAAGTCGTATCTACCTCAGTTTATATTAACATCATTAGCTGGCGGTAGTTTTAGGCACATCAAAGATATTTAACGCGAGAATGATTGCGTTGATGTGGCCACACCAACATTTGTCAGTGTGCCCCGTGATAGCTAAGGGATCGCACGTGTGAACTTTAAAAGAAATAAAAAAGAAAAATGAATCCCTAATGAGTTATTTTATTACAGAGCCCATTTAAATAAATATTATAAATCTGGGAAGTCCTGAAAAAAAATACATATACTCAATATCTGTAATATAACCGTATATAAGTGTTTATGGTGGCACCATGAATGAATGGAGGCACATTCCTTCAGGGTGGTCGCGCACTGTATTTAAAATAGGTACCTATATACACTCGAGAGCATAGAAATCGCACACCCCCAACATTTTCATTATGTCCTTATTTTTTTTTTTAATTGACGATTGGTTGCAATTATAAGTAATATTAAATTAAAGTACACACTGTTAGCTTCCTAAAAACCCATAATGCTTAGCCTTGACCTTCAAAATCATAATAGGGGTAAATAAACAATAGAATGCCCTAAATTCGCTCGTTTCAGGTAGTACGGTTTGTGGGACTTTGAACAGGTATAAAATGATAAGGGATGTGTAAAATGACATCATTTGCATACCAACTCCCAGTCAGAAAGGTTCTAAAACGAAAAAGTCATCACTCTGAACAAGAAAATGGACACCACACCGGAAGCAGCGTCTCAAGTGGTTGCACTACTCGAAGCTGGACAGAACCAATGTCAAGTGGCTCGTCAATTAAATTTGAGCAGATATGCTGTTCGACGTGTATACCAGCGATATCAGCAAACTGGTGGCTATACCAGGCGACCAGGAACAGGCCGAAAACGTGCGACAACACGGCGCGATGACCGTTTTCTTGTGAATACATCACTACGAAATCGCCGGTTAAATGCGGTTCAACTCGGACAGCAGCTCCAGGAAGTTAGAGAAGTGGAAGTGAGTCGGTGGACGGTTAGAAGAAGACTGGCCGAAGGAGGCCTGACAGCGCACAGACCAGCAACTGGCCCAAAATTGACCCCAGCGCACAGACAAGCACGCCTTCAGTTTGCTCGAAATCATGTTAATTGGACTATGGATCAATGGCAGGCAGTTCTCTTCTCTGATGAGTGCAGGATGTGTCTCTATGGTAACGACGGACGAGGAAGAGTCTACCGAAGATCCAGTGAGCGCTTTGCCCAATGCTGCATCTCCGAACGGGTCTCATACGGCGGTGGCTCGTGCATGTTCTGGGGAGGCATATCACTAGAAGCTAAAACTGAACTTGTCTTCATCACAGGGCCCGATACAAACCGTCGATCGGGTGGATTGACTTCCCAACGTTACGTCGAGGAGATCCTGCAAGAACATGTTGTGCCCTTTTCGGGATTTATCGGCGAAAATTTCGTTTTTATGCAAGATAACGCTAGACCACACACTGCTGCTATAGTACGCCAGTACTTGGAGGAGGTTGAAGTACCTGTTATGGCGTGGCCTGCTCGAAGCCCAGATCTCAATCCCATTGAGCACTTATGGGACGAACTAAAAAAACGAGTAAGAGCCAGAAATGCAGCGCCTTCGAGTCTCAGAGAGCTCCAAACCGCGATCAAGGAAGAATGGGAGCTCATACCGCAGGATTTCGTAAAAAAATTGATTTCTTCAATGAAACATCGAATGGAAGCTGTTATACAGGCTAGGGGAGGCAACACCTCGTATTAATAAATCGTTACTTTCACAAATTTATTGTTTTTTTAACCTTTTATACCTGCTCAAAGTCCCACAAACCGCTCTACCTGAAACGAGCAAATTTAGGGCATTCTATTGTTTAGTTGCCATTGTTATGATTTTGAAAGTCTAGGCCAAACATTATGGGTTTTTAGGAAGCTAACATTGTGTACTTTAATTTAATTTTACTTATAATTGCAACCAATCGTCAACAAAAAAAAAAAATAAGGTCATAATGAAAATGTTGGGGGTGTGCGATTTCTATGCTCTCGAGTGTAGGTCTTTCTTATTTTAGATACATAGCAGGGAAGCAAGCCGGTTTAATATAGTAAATTTAGCAGACGGGAGCCAGAAACATGTATTATTTTGACCTCTATTTGGGTGAATTTCAACAAGTGTCTTTTATTGCCTAATTTTGGTGAAAAATTGTGATTGTACATGTTTCAACGTTTTTTTGTAATCATGTGCTGGAGAAATGTATATCCTTACATAAAATGTTTCAGGAATTTGATTATGTAAATAAGATTTTTATGTATTCACGACACCTAAATTGTAACGCCACCAAAACTGAATTTTACACCAAAATTTAAAATAATGGCACCAAAACTGACATTTGACACCAAAATCAGAAAAAAAAAATGTCGTCTGTACTAAATTGAAAAAAATGGGCGTGAATCTCAGTAATAGGAATAAAAGATAAATATCTGCCTGTAAATATTTAATAAATCAGCTTATTAAAACTATGCCAAAAGTATTTAAACCTTCCTAATATTTTTTTACATTAACTAAAAGTTGAATAAAAATCTTCTCTTAACTTGTATACTTGTACACAGCCTCGTGGTTCTATCTAATAAATCATCATGTAAGTAACAGCGTATATACATTTTTTATTAAGATATCTGTCACATACTATCACAATATATTATACTATTCAACAATATTGCAAAATCTTAGAGAATATGAATTAGGAACATAACTGCACTTATTTGCTACCCTTATTTTAAGTGTAGGCTTATAATAATCAGTTATTTGTCTAGGTATGCTAAATTACACTTTAGCACTTTACCGTTGAGTGAATTCAATACATTTGCCTGCATATTACCCTAACGCTTAAGTATGTATTGTTGTAAAAGAATCACACTAAAAATTACAACAAATAATCTAAAAAATATTATAATCATCATCATCGGATTCATTCAATAAAACGTTTTTGACATCAATCTTCACCTTTCTTTCTGGATTACTGTCGTCTCTTGAGTTTTCTAATTTAGGCAGTACATCACTATCTAAATTATCAAGAAATGAAGCACTTCATATCGGGTTTTCACAATCTATGTTATCCAAATTGTAAGAAGCTTCAGCTTCAATACTACGTTTAGTCCTATTGTTTAATAACAAAGGATCAACTGCATTGAATCGATCAATCTTTCCAAAGAAACTATTTTTCTTCATCAACGATGACTTTCCTGCGAAAGGCAATACGCTCACTTGTTCCGGGACTTTTGGTACAGTTTGGCTTCAAATTTACGTCCAGTTATATTACTTAAACAGAAACGTTTAGATGAATTAAATCGATTTTCACTTTTTTGTGGCTGCCCAAATGAACTATGAGCTCTCGTCACAGATGACTGTCCTTCTAGGGGCAACATGCTCAACTGTTCCTGAACCATTGTCGCAGTTGGTAACTCATAAGAACCCAAATGCTTCCCATGAGAGCATTTAATCGCATCATAAAGACTTGCTTGCTCGGAGTTTTTCTTTTTTTCTTTCATAGTATAGCCTATAGCCAGCCATAGCCTTACAATTACGTCTGTTATTTTTGTTTGTTGATTTTTGCGTGCACGTGGTGCCTTTTCGCTCAATGGAATAATTTGGAATAACCTTCAGCTTTCTTTTTGTGGTGTCTTTCTCTTTCTCTCCGCCGTAATTCTTCTAATTTTACAGGATCATTACGAATATTTTCTTTTATCTTCCTTTCTGCTAATCTCTTCCATTTTAAAGATTCTTCGCGACTTATTTTTGTCTTTGGCGTCCTGCATAACAAAATTAACGTAACGTAAATCGAACAGTGCAATTTTATCGGACAGGAAACAGGTGTAAGGATGACGTATGGAACGTAACAGAAAACTTTTCATATATGACTTTAAAAACTTATTAAACATTCGGAGTTTCCATACAAACATTTCTTTACCATAAAACCAAATGTTTGAAATAAAATTGTTTTAACAAATTTTCAAAAGTTGTAAAATTAACGTCGTTAGAAAAGTAAAATAAAATGTTGTAGTGATGTGGCTGTCTTTATCAGCATTAGGATGCTTATGTACCGTGCAATTTAATGAACTATGAATCCCTTGATTCATACCCCATTAAATTGCACAGCGTAGGTATAAGTTTGGGCTTTAAACTTGCTTTCTTGTATAACTTTAATGTAACTGTATTTCTAAAAAACCTGTTGACACTGATTATGGACATTGGTTATTAATTAACCACCTTAATTAAACATTGCACATAAAGATTCCAATTTTGGTGTAATTAATCAATTTTGGTGTTACGAAAACACCACCAAAACCACCAAAATTTGAAATTAAATCTTAACTGTTGATAGTACAATAAATAACATGTCACCATTATATACACATACCAAACTTTTAGCTTAATATATTAATATTACCATAGAGTTACTATAAGAAAAACATATAAAACACGGCCACCAAAATTGCATATTTCTTGACCAAGTAACAAAAATTAACACACTTACATTTTTGGCGGGAAATCGCGTAGAATTCGCCCGCGTCTATCACCACTGGCAGTAAGAGCTCGACCTAACGATACAAATGAATATAGTGTTCTCTTTTTCGGTTCGTTCTATGCACTCATGTTCAACGTTTTATTTATGCCACCAAAATTATAAGTTTATCATGGACAGCACTTCGTAACATGCTGTAAGTTTAGTTATTGATCTAAAAATGTAAATAAAAGTACTATTCGATAAACAATTTTATGGCGAATAGTAAAAAAATAATAAAAACACAAAAATATCATGCTGTTTCGCCTAGACGATACAAATATCTAAACACTTGGGTTGTGGACGCACCACCAAGATTAGAGAGGTCAAGTACTTTTGTTTTATTTAGTCGAATTTCTCAAGTAGTTTTTCTTAGATGCATGTCTTCATATAATCACCAGTGTCTATTTTCTTAAGAAAATAAAAATCTGTTATCATGTATACAAAAAAGTACGATTTTCAGCTACGCCGCTTAAAAATTGTGATTGAGAAAATCACCCATTTATTCATAAGCATTATTTACATACGCCTCTATTTATGGATCTGCTAATACATTTGAGTTAAAACACATACATAGGCGCTGTCTGCTCGTGACCAGCCAATTTACAAATCATATTTGTTTACTTATTTCTGGTAATTTTGTGATGAGAACATAACTTAAAACGTGTTTATATGATGTGGTAAATATATATGTTTTTGTATTATTAATTTATGTAAATAATAATCGTTGCTCTGCATTTAGACTCTTTGTTAGATTACAGGGCTAATTAATAATTTATTGTGTATGTAGGTACTAACATATATAAACATAGTGTGTAATGTCCTCTTAACACTTCTAATAACAATGTTTATGGTTAGTACTTGGCAGACTAAAAATATTTTACTATACATAATATTTTATACCTGCCTATTATCTTCATGCAGTTTAGTTCTTTCTGGTAATTCTATACGCTGTGAGAGTCAGATCTTAAGTACCTGTTAGTAGGAATAAGTAAATGTTAAGCATAAAATTTATTTAATTGGATTTCAATGTGATGACCTGTGATTGTACCATGAATAATATCACTAGCCATAGAATAGCAGGGAAATACTCGGGACCACGGATCTAGTTTGTAAAATACTGCATGTGTATTTTTAACATCTTCAAACTTTATGGAACTATGGTGCGAACTTAAAAACGACAAACGGCCAAGTGCGCGTTTGGATTGTGCTGAGGATTCCCTTTGTCTCTCTGGCAGTACAACTGTCGGTTACAATCACGATTTAAGGGCAGAACAGCAATCTTGCTCTTCTAAGTAATCTTTCTTGGTGAAGAACAACAAATACCTACTTATATTTACAGATTAAATACGTAAGCTCTCAAGGAATGGCAATGCAGTCAAACCAGAGTAAGTCAGAACTTAATAAACGAAAAACTCTATAAATAAGCCTGGGGAGTAATTTGGTGCCGTCATTTTTAGATTTTTTAGTCTCTTAAGCCTCAAATCTTTGAGGGAAAAATAGAAGCCCCTTTTTGAGAGAGTCTTGGACCCTCAGATATTAAGATATCTGTGCATGATTCTTTGTGATTGAGACTGCTAACTCATCTATAACTATATGAGGCAGTCAAGCAAGTGTGAACACCTGCAGATGCTTTAAGTTTAAACGAATTTGACAATGTGTCATTTAGTTCAATTAGTTTGAACTTAACAATAAGTCATAAACAGCAGCAGTATTTTTTATGTTTTCTAAAATTCCGAGTAACTTACCTACACATTGTCTTTGCGCATATTTGCCCTTTACTTTTATTATTAGCCGATTTAACTAAATACTTAAATACCTTACTGCAGTTTATATATTGTATAAATTCAAAGTTAATAGTTGTTATTCATGAGTTTGCTATGCTGTTGTTATGCAATTCAATAAGTCAAAATAGCAGCTGTATTGTTTATGTTTTTTAAAATTTCGAGGAATTTACCGACTTACATTGTCTTTGTGCACATTTGGCCCTTACTTTTATTATTAACCGATGTAACTACCTTACTGCAGTTGATATGCATCAATAGCTTAATGGGTGCTATTTATGACTTAACAATAAGTCATAAATAGCAGCTGTATTGTTTATTTTTACTAAAATTTGAGGAACTTACCTACACATTGTCATTGCGCACATTTGGCCCTTACTTTTATTATTAGCCGATGTAACTATACCTTGCTGCAGTTAATATGCATCGAAAGCTTAATGGGTGCTATTTATGACTTAACAATAAGTCATAAATAGCAGCTGTATTGTTTATTTTTACTAAAATTTGAGGAACTTACCTACACATTGTCATTGCGCACATTTGGCCCTTACTTTTATTATTAGCCGATGTAACTATACCTTGCTGCAGTTAATATGCATCGAAAGCTTAATGGGTGCTATTTGTGACTTAACAATAAGTCATAAATAGCAGCTGTATTGTTTATTTTTACTAAAATTTGAGGAACTTACCTACACATTGTCATTGCGCACATTTGGCCCTTACTTTTATTATTAGCCGATGTAACTATACCTTGCTGCAGTTAATATGCATCGAAAGCTTAATGGGTGCTATTTATGACTTAACAATAAGTCATAAATAGCAGCTGTATTGTTTATTTTTACTAAAATTTGAGGAACTTACCTACACATTGTCATTGCGCACATTTGGCCCTTACTTTTATTATTAGCCGATGTAACTATACCTTGCTGCAGTTAATATGCATCGAAAGCTTAATGGGTGCTATTTATGACTTAACAATAAGTCATAAATAGCAGCTGTATTGTTTATTTTTACTAAAATTTGAGGAACTTACCTACACATTGTCATTGCGCACATTTGGCCCTTACTTTTATTATTAGCCGATGTAACTATACCTTGCTGCAGTTAATATGCATCGAAAGCTTAATGGGTGCTATTTATGACTTAACAATAAGTCATAAATAGCAGCTGTATTGTTTATTTTTACTAAAATTTGAGGAACTTACCTACACATTGTCATTGCGCACATTTGGCCCTTACTTTTATTATTAGCCGATGTAACTATCTTACTGCAGTTGATATGCATCAATAGGTTAAAAGGTGATATTTATGACTAAATAAGTCATAAATAGCAACTGTATGTAAGCAATACATATTTATTCACTGAATATTTGCTGTACTGTATCGTTTATTGACCAGCATTTACAAGGATATTTTTTTTTCAAAACTACAAACAACATGATTCTGAGAAACAATTGAGTATTTTCAGTGACTTATAATAAAATTGAGGTAAAAAATGAGACTGAACTCCACATTTTTTTTATATCAGATTTATATGACGAAAAATATGTAGTACATATTATCAAAAAGTACTGGTATGATCTTAAACAAATTGAACCACGTGAAAAGTACCAGCTTTGATATTAAATTATGAGTATCAAACTCTAATACTTGAATAGTTTTAGAAAATATATAATGCGTTCTTACAAAATTTCTGGGTTGCCTTCGATTTGTCTGTGATTCCATCGTCATATCTTGACTTGTTTCAAATGAGACCACCTGGGAATCGAGGAACATACATAAAAACCGGCCAAGTGTGAGTTGGATTTGCGCACCGAGGGTTTCCGTACATTATGAAAGCATCTAAAATTATTGCTCTAATCTAACTTAAGATATAGGTACTTAACTTTGCGATCTGACGCGAATAATAAGTTTGTAAGTTCAGTTTTTTTGTTATATTAGTTACGGTTTTCCGATATTTTCCTTGTATGTTCTGTAAGATATTGCTTTATGGCAAATTTCATGATTCTAGGTCAACGCGAGCGAGGCCGCGGGCGGGTTAGCTAGTACTGCTGTTAGAATAGCATAAACCTTGGATTAACACATTAGTTACTTTTTAACCCGAAGAATAGTTCCTGCTGGATAGTAATTTTTCGCGGAGGTGTAACCGCAGGGCGCAGCCATAGTGAAAACATAACATATTTAATTAAATATGACTACTTCTAGGAATATAAACAAACTTAATTAAATAAGGCGAGAAAATCAAACGTACCTCAAAAAATAAATAATTCGTTAAAGCTTTCTTTGATTTTAATTAAAATTTTGTGGAATTTTCAATTTTCTCGGGATTTTCCGATTGCTCCAAGTTAGATTACTTTTGAAACTTTATTTTACGAAGATTTCTTCCACTTAAACATTGTTTTTAGTAGTGGGCCGATTAATTGGCTACTACAGATAAGTAATTATTACCTTAGTACCTACTTGAAGTTACAGAAAATAAAAAAAACGTGCCATAACGTAGAGCAACCAATATATTATGGAAAATTTGTACAGTAATTGCGGCTTTTGGAACCATCCATTAGCTCAGTTAGTAGCAGCCCTGCCTTCGAAACGCGCGGTCCCAGGTTTGATCTCTAGCTGTGACAAATAATTGTGTGATAGCAGAAATGTTTGCTCTCGGGTCTTGGATGCTGTGATGTGTTATCGTATGATATACATCATATATATGTATATATGATACACTGTACGTGTTGTGCGGTGGTGAGAACTGAGAATGTGTGAACGTTAATTATTTACACCCCAATTTTATGTAAAAAGTTTTTTGTTACACAAAATACGCACAGGAACGTTTTCAATTACTTATATTGGACTTAAATTTAAAATGTATCGAAACTGTCCGTCGCTCGTAACTGTTTTATAAATGTTTTTTTTATAGATATTTTCATCTTTTTATTTAGAATTTATGAATATTTATACAAATTTTTGGATTACTTATTACTATGTTCCTATTAGAGTAACGCAATCCACTGAAGAACACATTTTGAAGTTAGGCGTACCACTTTTCCCACAAATGAGAACACAATTGAGATCCTGGAATACTTATTTCATCAGAGTTTAGCAAATATTTGAATATTTGATTGAAGGGAAGCTACCTATTCTAGTCTATTCCAGCTAGTCAGTCAACCAGTCTATTCACTGAGTTCATTAGTAACTTTCATGTAACATTAAGCAAACTTTGCTGCTTTGTGTTCGTGACAGTACGAGCGGCATTTTCAACAGAGCTATTCTTTGCCTCAGATACCGCGGTTCTAATTTGAAATACAGTGTAAACTCCATGTAACGTCACAGGATTTAACGACAAACTCCCAAAAGCGTCGAAATCATTCGGCTTTGGTTGGTTTAGCTCGACTTCCATACAATAGCTCTAACGCTTCATAGCATTACACCCACTATGAATAACGACAACAATCTTCTATACAATGTGTCCCAAAATTCAACGATAAGCCAACACCGGAGGATAGACCTGCCCCGGACTAATCGGGGGGAAAAAGGATTTAAAAAAATATCCCAATTATATATTTATATTTATATATTTAGCCCATATTTTTTTATAACTTGTTTTCCTAGAGTATTATACATTTTGGAATGTTGGTTAGTTGCGTCAATTTTTAAAAAAACTTGCCATACTAGTGTTCATACTTTTTTTTACACCACGATAAGTTAAAGTTGGTTAAAAGTAAAAGTCTTCAAAAATTTAGGAAATAAAATAAGTTTCATTAATTTTCGTGATACAACATGAGTTATTCTGGATTTTTTAAGAATTGTAGTAGATAGCAGTGCTATTCAGGTTGCCTATAAAAAAAAAGAAACAAATATTACAAAAATTGTGGTCATGGTAGTGAAAAATATCATAAACGGTCTCAATTTCTGAAGAATTTCATTTTTTAATTTTAATTTAATACCATTTTGGAATGTTGGTTAGTTGCGTCAATTTTTAAAAAAACTTGCCATACTAGTGTTCATACTTTTTTTTACACCACGATAAGTTAAAGTTGGTTAAAAGTAAAAGTCTTCAAAAAATTTAGGAAATAAAATAAGTTTCATTAATTTTCGTGATAAAACAAGAGTTATTCTGGATTTTTTAAGAATTGTGGTAGATAGCAGTGCTATTCAGGTTGCCTATAAAAAAAAAGAAACAAATATTACAAAAATTGTGGTCATGGTAGTGAAAAATATCATAAACGGTCTCAATTTCTGAAGAGTTTCATTTTTTTATTATAACTTAAAATATAATTGGGATATATATTTTTTTCTTTTTTTCCCCGATTAGTCCGGCGCAGGTCTGTCCTCCGGTTTTGGCTTATCGTTGAATTTTGGGACACGATATATATATAAAAGAAGAAGTCCTGACTGACTGATAGACAACGCACAGCCTAAACCACTAATCGTAGAGACTTGAAATTTGCAGGGTGTATTGTCCTTGATGCGTAGAGGCGTATAAGAATGGGTTTTTTGAAATTCTACCCCTAAGAGAGTCAAAAGGGGTGAAAGCGTTTGTATGAAAAACTGAAAATTTGTATTTGGATATGTAGGTCAATCAAAATAATAAATGTTGGACTTTTTTTTTTGATGGTGGTGGTTTTAAGAGGGTGAAATAAAGGGGTGAAAGTTTGTATGGAAAGGTTTTTGTTTTCGAACATACAGTGTTGAAAATTAGCATTTGGACAGTTTAAAGTGATGATTTCAATATTTATTGACTGGGATGACTTGAGGGGGTGAAACGGGGGAATACCTTTTTTTCAAAAGTTCTTTTTTTTTGGAGCTACAGTGATGAAAATTGATAACTGGATATAGGTAATTTAAAATAAATAGTGATGCATTCAATATTTTTGTCAGGGATGACCTAAGGGGGTAAATCGAGGGATGTAAAAACTACAACAACTACATATTATAATTTGTCGAAATAAAATTTCTGTACGATGAAAAATATGCTAAAAACCGAGTCAGGGGATGTAAGGATCGCAAAATAAATTCAAATTGTTTGTTTCTCTGTATGTTTGTTTGTCTGTTTGTACGGGCTAATCTCCGAAACGACTAGACCGATTTAAATTAAATTTATCTGTAGCTATATGTAGCTTATATATCCATGATATAAGATACTTTTTATTCCGGTAAATTATAGAGTTCCCGTGGGAAAATTAAAAATCTGTAATTACCGTATCCCGCGAGGCCATGCGAGCGGAGCCGCTGTCGGGTCAGCTAGTTAAATAATAAAAAGTATTTTTAAGTTGCCTAGATTAGTAAAAACTGCGCAGCTGTGTACGTTCTTTTGTCGCTTTAATATCCTGATCCGTAATAAACTTGGCTGTCGTAATCATACATAACATAATACATAACGAACGTTCCAAGAACTCCGTTCTTTTGTTTACAAATAGGGATTGCTTTCACGTGTAAACTGTTTGTAGGAGTCATAGATTATTTATACGTTATCATATTCTCAGTTCCTCACAAACTTTCAAGTAAGAAAAAAACACTGTGTATTGACGAACAAGTTACGCGTTATAGAGGCGGGACAGAAGAAGAATTGTTTTTTATGTAACTAATAAGATTAGTCTGAAATAAACTTTTTCGAATACAGATTTTTCTTCTCTCCATTTACGACAACATATAACTTCAAAATATGCACAGTCCTTTGAGTGCCATTGTATAGAGTAAATACTGTATTTTAAAACCGTTCATGAGGCTCTAGCTATTCTAATATATATGATTATTTTATAATTGCGTAGGCCACCCACTCTTTACTAATAAATATAATATAAACACTCTAATGTTCATTTAGAAAGAGAAGGTACAAAAAGCTCTACTTTTGTCTGTCCGCCTAACCGCTTAGAGAAATTAAAAAAGCCTAATCATATACTTTATAGGTGGCACACAAACATGTATACCTACTAACTTTAGGGCCGTCCGCTCTCAACTTGTTTAGGGATCTGGCAAAACGTTTGGTTGAGGCGACAAGTGACCGAAAGGCTGGCGCCCACTTTGAGCAAAAACTTAGCATTGCCATCCAACGTGGCAATGCCGCCACCATGGGGCTTATAGATTAGTTGTTATTTTTATTTTAATACCTTGTAAATAAAACTATCACTACCTACCTAATTAACCACATGCATTGCCATTCCTGAAATTGGAGTAGGTTTTCTAAGAAAATTATTGTATTATTGGCCAAATATGGCGACTGGCGATTCTACAAAAAGCAAAGTTAGTGTGTTTTTTTTAATAAATATATACATAATCATACGCATAAGCTGTCAAATAAGTTTCGGGATTTTTCCACGAATTTCCGTATACCTAGTATCTCAGTACTCAGGGCGGAATAAATACCTATAATTTAAACTTCCTTAGTTGAAATGGAATGAAACGATTTATTATAGTAAGTACATTACAGCAGAATCTAGTAAGTAAGCCTTCCTGGCCAAGTATGAGTTAACCGGACCGAACCGCAGATGAGGACTGGTTATAAACGAGGCCAGGATGGCTTTCTTACTGGTTGAGGCGATATTGCTTTTGTCAAAAATGAAAGAAAGTTTGTGCTAATTCGGCCTCAGCTTTTAAATCAAGAGAAGTGCCATCTATTTTTCTGAATCAGATTCGCTTGAACTCATTGTTTGGGGTTATCAATGTTCACGGGGTAAATTAAAACAATCGTTGCAATTAAATGTGAAATCTCTCCAGTCGTATTTTTTTACTTAAAGCTTGCATTTAGTTTTGAACATTGTTCTATTTTTACATTACATGAATGTTTTAGTAAAAAAATTATAGTTATTGAATATTCATGCATGAATATGATGAAAAATTTACATGTTAATTTTAGAATGGAAAGCTTTAATCCAACATGATTTATAAACTGAAATTGATAAATACAAATATAAAACCCCACACTATACTTCTACACTTTACTAAGTACAAAACGCATCGTGCATACTTTTTCTGCGCCACGTGTCACAGACTATAAAATGGCTGTTTAAGGCTCCAAAAATATATCTCATAAATTATGAGATAGTTATATATTTGGAGCCTCCCTCCTATAACCATGTTATAATGGCTAAACTCTAATTTGTGTCTGGTACTATGTTTTTTTTTCTAAGCAGATCTAAAGAGGATGACCTACTGTCCAATAATTAAATTAGATGCTTACTTCCTGGACAGTAGGAGTTTCCAAATTTGAAATAATTCTTACTGGACAGTTGTGAATAAATCTCCGGTAGAGTTCACTTTCTGGATACTTTTTAGAGATGTAATAGCAACATATATAACATAAAATTTTTGAGAAAATATAATTTACAAACGTAACACATAGGTATAAATTATCGCTTAACATCGATTTTATGAATATTGCTTTGTGGTTTTCGGGCAATCACTGTATGACCTAATCTTTAATTCAACCAATTGTACTAATTAATCTACTTAATTATCTAAAAAGCTATAGATTATTCTGGCGTTTCGCTGGCCGCTGCCGCGGCACGCTCGCATGGCTCGCTCGGCTCGCGCATTCTATTGATACCAGAACCTGTATGTACTTAATGTAACTCGTTCCGAAAAAATGATTTCATGTTTTGATTGGCATTTTTTCTCAAACTAAGGCCAAGTTACTTTTAGATAATGATTATGATCTCTAGGCCACGCTGATGAACATGGATAAGTCAACTGGATTTTAGAAATGAAAACACTGCTGATGATTTTTAGTCCTGTCATTCTAACGTTTTCGAGTTTCTGCGGTCTCGGTTAATCTACTCGATAGGGCGATTAATAAATGCGATTCATTTAATTTTAGACAGCTCTGCAGTGCAAAGTCATCTATGATAGATACTTAGATTTATTATATAGATATGTATTCATTACTAGCTGACCCGCCAGCGGCTTCGCTCGCTTGGGTTATTATGGTAACTAAACCACAGAAAGAAAATGTATTCACCAATTTCGCCAAAATCTAAAAATCCTTTTTAGTGGATGCTAACAGTAACAAATTAAGAAGGATCAACTGTCAAAATCCTATTAGCAGTTTGTGCTTGCATGCCCCCAAGTAGGCCAAAATCATTGTTTTTTTCAGCGGAAGTGTCACTAAATATTTTTTAATATCGTTTTTTGATAATGGATTTCCGCAAAGTAACGCCTGAATCAATAAATTAAATTTAAGTATGTGTTTGTTCTTAAACCATAAGCCCTCTTCAGGTCATTGTGTAAAAAGTAATACAATGGCATACTTATTACCAACGATTGTCTAGTACAATAATCCTTACTATTACTACTACGTTACAGACACTCCCCTGCCCCCCTCTGCACAGGCTGCATGAAGGGGGACCGTTTGGGCTGTTGGCACTGTGGTGATAAATCAGTATAGGTATCAGTCAGGGAAAGTAAATATAGGTATTATATGTAAGTATATATAGATCGTTTACTGTGAATAAATATACAGTGAATTTATCACTCACCTTTCATTATATTTCCTTCTATTTATGTTGATACCTACTTCAGCACTATTCAGTTCTTTAATCTAGTTACAAAATAGAATAAAAACTTTTTATTGATATAGCTTCAAAGAATTAATTTATACGAAATTTATGTCAACTTTTTACGAATAATTATTTACTACTGTTCTCAATGAATATTCAATTAATTTTAGCTTTTGGGTGACCCAAAACTTTTATCTCATGGAGTGTTAATTATACTCGTAAAATTTTACCAGCGAAATTGTAGCCGATCGATGATGATCGAAGATTACACATTGACGTAAGTATATTAAATGTTATTTTTATGTGCAGTGTTAGCATTATCTGTTTAAAAACTATATACATTTCCCAAAACTAAGAAACAACATGCCCTTTAATACGGCTTTTATGTGAAAGGTTATTATTAGATTAGCTCGACTGCCAATATTATCGATATTATTAGATTACTCCTGTCACTCGGGATTTATTCCGTGGGAAATATCGCGCGCGGGAAACTCCGTGAGCTTTCCGTGAAAACACGCGAAAAGCGTGTCTCTCTCGTAACGACTGGCGCCCGACTGAAATCCTGAAAATGGGAAAATGCCTTCGCCGAAAACAGAAGTGCTACCGGTCTTGTCAGCGAGATCACAACGTGCTAATCATGTTATCAGTGTTATCTTGAAATTTCATTTTATGATTGTATCTAATCACATGTGTAAACTGACTGGTAAAATAGTTACGGATGTTTGTAAACCTTAGGCGGTTGTATTTTCGATATCGTTGCACGATTGGACTTGTTTTCTTTGTGTTAAATTTCATATCATTCTCCGTATATCACTTTTGTGTTAGCGTAGGTATTTTATTATGTTATATATATATATTCAACGGCTAAGCATATATATGTATTATTCTAAATTGTATATACCTATATGGTATTGACTTCCAAAACTTTTATATGTAAACTATAATTTACATTTCTTTCAACTATAGAGAGTCGATGCTCGGACGGATTGCCTCGGTAGCCAACAGTCGTGGTGTCTGAATCAGATCGTTGGAAGATGCGGGTTCGACTCTCGTCCGAGAATGTGTAATTATTCTGCATATACGAAACTATTTACCGGATACCGGATTACCGGAGAGAATTGTGTGCCCACACGATTCTCTCCGGTAATCAATTATAGTGGGTCAGAAAAAAGAATGATTTGTTTCTTCTGTCTTAGTTCTTATCTCTTTTGTAAGGGTATTTAACATAATTCTTTATATTTTTATATAGACATTATATAATAGGCATAATAGTAGGTTCCATCACAGACATATTGTATAATATATTATAATAATGATAAATTGACATTTAAGCTAATTAATGTTTTGACGCTCAGACAAAAATAAAAAAGTCTAGACAGAATGTTGTGAACAGAAAAGTGGGGCCGGGTGAAACTACGCCTCGGCGTGTCCATACGTGTTTACATACAAAATCTAAAACAAAACTACGCCTTGGCGCGTCAGTCGAACTATCGCGGCGCGTGGAAGCAACACGTTAAGTTTTAATTATCATTTAATTTAAATTTATTATTTATTGATATTTTTTTAATAACTTTAACATAATTTGAATTACCTTGACAGTACCGAGTCACGCACATGTAGTTTAGAAAACCGGCCTCACTTCTCTGTTCACAACATTCTGTCTTGACTTTTTTATTTTGTCTGAGGTTTTGACGTTTTTATGTACACATTTCATAATGACAATGTTTGAAAGTGTTAATATTACTTAATTGTGAAATGTTATTAAAATATTACATACCTACGTATGGAAAGCGTGACTACCTCATTAATATTACCGTGTCGTTAAACTCAAACTCAAACTCAAAATCATTTATTCAATTTAGGCATCAAAGAAGCACTTATGAACGTCAATTTTTCATTATAATGTACTTTAAAGCCTACCGCCGCGTTCCAAAATACATAGAGCCAACCGAGAAGAAGCGGCAAGAAACTCGGGGCCATTCTTTTTATATAGATTTTTTTACAATGTTTTTACTTAGGTACTACAAATATTAGCTCCAGTGTGTTGCCTTACAAAAGAGAACATAATAATGGTATCAGTAGGGCAAGACACGCTACACTTTGACATCTTAGTACACGAGTAGATAGATCCTGGAGTGATCAGTCCCAAGCTGTTTTATCCTCCAAGTAATCCGAAATTTTGTAATAACCTTTTTGACAGAGTTTAGTTTTAATAGTAATTTTAAACTTATTAATAGGCAAATCTCGGATAACATTGGGAACTTTATTATAGAATCGTATACATTGTCCCATAAAAGAATGACTTATTCTGTGGAGACGCGTTACATGTACGGATAGCTTGTGCTTATTTCGCATGTTGATGGAATGAGCATCACTCCTTTTATCAAAACTGTTAATGTTTTTCTTTACATACATTAGATTTTCATAGATAAACTGAGAGACAACAGTTAGAATGTTTATGTCTTTAAATTTCTGTCTAAGGGAAACTCTAGGAGCCAAACTGTAGATCGCTCGTATAGCCCTTTTTTGCAGTATAAAAATAGAGTTAATATCTGCAGAACATCCCCAGAGCAGTATGCTATAAGTCATAACGCTATGGAAATAACTAAAATAAACTATTCTAGCTGTGTCTACATCAGTTAATAGTCTAATTTTTTTAACAGCATAAGCTGCTGAACTGAGCCTACTAGACAATTTTTTAATGTGGGGACCCCATTGCAATTTAGCGTCTATAGTAATTCCTAAAAAGACTGTTGACTCCACAAGGTCCAACCCTGTTCCATTCAATTGTATATTGGATTCTACTTGTCTCACATTTGGTGTCGAGAACTTTATACAATTAGTTTTCTTCTCATTGAGGAGAAGATTATTTGTATTGAACCAATTCACAACTTTAGCTAATGCATTGTTAACATCGTCATAGTTTAATAGCTGCCTTTTAATTTTAAATAACAGTGAAGTGTCATCTGCAAACAATACAATCTCGTGATTCTTCTCTACATAATAAGGTAAGTCATTAATATAGATTAAAAACAAGAACGGCCCTAGTATTGAACCTTGTGGAACGCCCATTGAGATTATAGAGCCGGGCGATTTTTTACCATTTATGTCAACCCTTTGAATTCTACCATTTAAATATGAAGTCAAAAGGTTGAGAGCCATGTTCCTAATACCGTAGTGTTGTAATTTCCTGACAAGTATATCATGTCGGACGCAGTCAAATGCCTTAGATAAGTCACAAAAAACACCTAAGGCATCTTGAGAGTTCTCCCAGGCATCAAACACATCTTTTATTAGTTCTATACCTGCGTCTATAGTAGAGCGATTCCTTGTAAACCCAAATTGATTTTTATGGAAAATGGAAGCCTTGTTATATATTATATATTACCTTATTATATATTATTTATATTAGCCTATCGTAATAACAAAAGTGACATGCCGTAATATCGATTAGTTACATACTAAGTTTTTATCTGTGTGTATAAGATTAATGTTATTATTTTTAAGAAAAGGAAAATATTAGCTGTTATTAGTTAATTATTTATATAGTAACGATTGATTTTATTGATATAAAGTCAAGTAGTGAATTGCAATAGTAATGTTGTTTATTTTAACTTCTACGAGAGGTAATAATTTTAAGCTGAGTGTTGTGGGTAATCTGTATTTGACTTATGTCAATAAATGTGGGTAGGCAAGTGAAAATGTTATTATACTCGTATGAGTTTGAACATGGCACTCGGCGTACTCATTTCGTCTCCCCGGAAGTAGGTATTAAATGATAATTTAATTGTAAGAAACAATGTAACACTCGTTATGTAGTATACCTAATTATTAAGTTATTGAATGTAACTAAGCCGAATTTGATAACATTTTCAAAGTCAAAATCATTTATTCAGTTTAGGCATCAAAGACGCACTTATGAACGTCATTTTTTCATTATAATGAACGTTAAAGACTACCGCCGCGTTCGAAAATATATAGAGCCTACCGAGAAGAAGCGGCAAGAAACTCGGGGCCATTCTTTTTTTATAGATGTTTACAATGTTTCTACTTAGGTACTACAAATATTACATTTTATGGGTGGCAGAGTGACAGCGTGCCAGAAGTGGAGTATTCCAAGCATCGTTATCTCCTATATCATGTCGAACATTATAATAAGCTTTTTTATTAAAACGTTTTTTACAGTTGAATTGAACTTGAATTTGCCCTCTCTGAGCTCAGTTAATGTGTTTTGGGATTTTATTCTAAAAACGCACACAATTTCCTAGGAATGACTTATTAGTCTTCGCAAGTCTAAAACGGGAAGCACCTGCTTTAAACAAAAAAGATTTTTAAGAATCGGTTCACCCAGTCGAAAGTTATGAGGTAACAAACATAAAAAAATACAGTCGAATTGATGAATAATGATGGTCATGAGATAAAAGTATTTATCTACCTATAATACCTTAGCTAACTACAACAAGCAACTAACGACGTTGTGTCATAATATACTCTTGGCTTTGAGAAATTATTTACGTAGTAATAATAGCTCGATGACTCTAGGTTCATTATTTTTGTACGGTTGTAAATTTTATCTGTGGATGTAAGGTAATAATTCATTTTAAAAGCGTTATTTTGTAAGATTTGAATAATTGCATGTGTTTGGGTTTCTTCTCGCACATATAATTGTGCGGGGAAAAAGTTTCAGGGCGGTTGCTCTCTTCTTTGACTCGTCTTAGCCCGTTACGACGGGTCAGTCTTTGGGTTGGTCATACCACAGCCTCACGATACTGCCACCCCAGTGACCAAAAGGTGACTGAGCGATCAAGGCCGCGCCGGGTGGAACCCCCACCTACACGGGTGAAGCCCAGCGGACCGATCGGCTGCACAGTCGCTGGCCACTGGGGGCAGCACTGATGCAGCTGTGGCATCCAAACTCTCTTCATCTTGTTTCTGGTTTTCTTGTGGGACGAGTTCTCTGGCGTAAGGCTTCATTTTTCTGCCCATATCGGGCGGACGAGTGTGAAATGGGGCAATGTCCCTCAGGTGTGGCAATCTTGATGCGTCCGCCGTGACGAACATCTTTGCTGCTAGACGCTCAATGAAGGTATGGATGCTTTCCATTTTGAGAATAAGTGCAAGATTTGTTTAAGCGGCACTACCCCAGATCTCAATCAAAATATAGCAAATGTGGTTTGACTAAGGCGTTGTAAATGGAGTATCGTACATTACGCGGAATATATCGAAATACCTATACTACGGAACGGTCCAGCAAGTGATGAAATCTTACTTTATACTACACCTGCTCGGAAAGTACCTTGATACTTTATCAAATTTACGGTAGAAAGTACGTCATTGCATATCGAACAAATATGCGGCGAGAAAACGCATCTGAGCGGGAGAGAAAAGTGTATGAAAATCCATTTCTTACGTGGTTTTTCTTTTTTAATTTTGGGTAAGACTATGCGCTGGTAACCTAAATATCAAAAGCCAAAAAGTTTTTACAGTGAGTTTTTATCTCCAAGTTCGCAAAATGACACTGGCCACTAGCTGTGTGTTGGATGGTGTCAAACAATTTGAAAAAGGAACATGTGAAAATTGCAGACGCCATTGGCGCCATTTTCAATTTGTGTGTTGTTTGAGGATTCAGTTTTCGTAGAAAAGTAAAATAAAACTATCAAAATGATAAGTAGTGATAGTGATGATGAAGATTTTTTAACTCCGCCGCAGTTGAAGGAAACAGCAAAAATACTGATTGATAACCTTTTACCACAGAAATCAATTAAAAAATATAATAAAACTTATGACGATTGTTTGCAATGGAAAAGTGAAAAAAATGCGGCATCTTTTTCTGAAACTGTTTTGCTAGCTTATTTCAGTGAAAAAGCGCAAAAATACAAACCAAGTACATTATGGTCTATGTACTCAATGTTGAAAAGTACTATATTGACAAGAAACGACATAAATATTCAAGAATACAAAAAACTTACAGCATTTCTGAAAAGAAAGTCGGAGGGATTCCATAGTAAGAAATCAAAAGTGCTTACTACAAAGGATGTTTATTCCTTTTTGCAGAATGCTCCAGATGACAAATATTTGTTGATGAAGGTAAGTTTATGAACAAAATGCACTGGTTTAAAATTTATTACGTACCTATTTATGAGTAGAAATCTACTAGGTTTTCATGTTTGATATTTTTGTTTACAGGTTATTTTGATTTTAGGAGTAAATGGGGCCTGTCGTTCGCAAGAACTTGTGGATATGACAACAGACGATATCGAAATCCTCGAAAATGGAATAATCGTCAATATTCCTAACACAAAAACCAAAATTCAGCGATCATTTGTTATATCGGGCTTATTTTATGAGATAGTGAAGAAATATAACGAAATTCGCCCCAGTGACCCCAAAACCAATCGGTTTTTAATACAATATAAAAACAAAAAATGTACGAAACAAGTAATTTAGTTTTTTATTTTCCTCGTAGGTGTAGTATAAAGCACTATGTATCACTCGAGAGAAAGTGCGATTCCCGATCTCGGGTGTTTTTAAGTCCTCGCCTACGGCTCGGGCTTCAAACGACACCCTCGACGGTAATCGGTCACTTTCTCCTCTCGGTGAACAATGTACTATTTCACTTCAGTAGCTCAAACATGTAGGTTTTGCTGCCTGAAATCAGAGATCAAAATGCGCTTTTGCTCACTGAGCGAGAGAAAGTAACTTTTTTTTCAAATAACCGCGAATATCTTATTCATCCTTGGGTTAATCATACAATTCGAAACATTCACACTCTACCTCTTTCCCGTCATTAGAAAGAGAGAGAGAGACAAAGACCAGCCCTTTCAAAGTTCCGATTTTGAATTCGACCTCAAAGACAAACACGTTCGGAATTTTGTACTTATACCACTCGAATATCTGTGCACCTCGCTGGAATGCGGCGCCTCTCCCGCTTCCCCTGTCACCTCTCCGCGCACTCCCCGGTGCGACAGTACGGTTAGCATCTTCGTTGCCTATACACGTCCCGATAATTTTGATATTTTCGCTTTGTTGTTGTTTTGTTTTTTAATATTTATTGTTAAGTTTAGACTGTTTACTGTTAAGTTTGAACTGGTTTGGTTGTTATTAAAATTGTTGTAGCTGTTAAACTGAAGTCATGGGAAAAACAATACACAGCGAATCAAGAAATTTAATCTTGAAAGTGCTCAAGTTTTTTGAATCGGAGAAAGCAAATAAACAGTACACCATTCCTGTAGACCAAGTTGTAGAACGAACCTGTGCTGCAACTGGGATATCAAAGAGGACTCTAATGAAAATTAAAAATGAAGCCAAAGTACAACCACCTACTTCGCCGGGCGCTAGTCCGACTCCAAGTACTAGTAATAATTTAGAAACCCACATGTGTAAACAAATACAATGTCAGGCATAGAGTCAATAATTTATAGTGACTGAGTTTAATAATAATTTTTTTTGTAATCAAAATTATTATTTTGTAATAACAAACCCTTCATCAATAATAAATTGATTTGAAAAGGTTAGTAATTTTTTTTTACCTCCACATTTCTCGAAAAAACTCTGTACCCAGACCGCCGATATGACGTCACGAGGTCAGGTGCACAGATATTGTGACCGGGTTGTACTAAAGAAATTTTGCAAAAAAGATAATTATGCCTTGTATGCCCGTTTTCACCAACATTTTAGGTAACACCTAAGCCAATTAAGTAACACTTAGCAGAACAAAAATATGTATCACCTAAATAGGCTTAGGTGATACCGAAAATATTGGTGAAAATTGGCATTAATGTAATTTATTGAATTAGTACCTCTACCTACAATGTTAATTATTTGGATTCACAATAAATAGTTATTTCAATCTATTCCTGTTTATTATTTTATCTCCTAAGTAATGTGTTCTCGCTGCTGAAGTGAAAATGTATGTGTGTTACACGAGAGCAAAGTTTTTTGCATCTTGTGCCTTTGAATCCCTCGCCACACTCAGGGTTCAAAATCAGCACTCGCAGCAAAAACGACTTTGCTCTCTTGTTGCACAAATAACTATTTTAAGCAATGATGTTATATATAAACGGAGGTAGATACGCCTTACTGCGCTCGGCTTGGCGACATCAACACAAGCTAATTGTCTTGAGTCAACTTAGTTCCAGCCTGTCTGGCAACGACACAGCGCTTATTCAACATTTAGGGAAAAAATGCCTTGTGTGTTCAGTCAGAAACTGCAAAACATTTACCGGGACGAGTGTAAAAAAACAAGAATGATGTATCTTTTCATTTGTAAGTATTGTTTATCTATTGTATCAAATTGTCAATATGGAAAATCAAAATTGTATTTTAATCTAAATTTACTCCTGCGACGTTGCCGCTTCGCCAACCAATCGAACGAGACAAGTAGCTAGCGAACGAGGCTGTCATTGGCGGTCGAATGGTCAGCCACAGGCGAGCGTTGTTAATATGTTGATCCCTCTCTGATAACTAGGATTCATATACCTTCGTGTTCTTTTATCCTTGTCAGTGTAGTTAATGTCGTGCGAGTTGTGTCCTATTGCTAAAGGTAGGCATTGTATGAAATTTGATATTAAGTGTATCTAATTTTATAATGCATTTAGTGAAAATCTGTTAATTTGGAATTACTAACAGACACATTTAGTTTTATTTATCTGTATACCTATCTAGATAAAGATAAGAGGTCCACAGCCATAAGACCAAATAATTTATTTATTCATGATACTCACAGCCTCCACTTCATATTTTATTATTTTTAAGTGTTGTGCGATAAGACGAGCACTTGTACGTAGCACCACAAAGTAAACAAAGGTACCTACTTAGGTAGGTATTTATTTTGAGATCGCACTGAATGGTTGTCTGTCTGTAAGTATGTAAGTTTTATGTACCTAAGTCTTGTAACTCATAGGTAGGTACTTGTCAAACAACAGTACATTTTACTTTATTGCAGCACACTCCTTATTTCCGAGTCGCGTCAAAATCAGATTTAGCGCTGTGATTGACATTCCAAATCAACGAAAGCGCAAAAACGTAGACCCATGTGACGTCATGGAATACTTCACCAAGAACGCCGTTTTGCGATTTCAACGACCACGCTACAAACTGAAATCACTGTGAGCAGTCCGTCAAAAATGACACTGTCTGTGTATTCCATGCCGTGAGCGACCTGGAGGCCAATTCTGTTATTTCACAACGTTCAACAATCCATACCGCTGCAACTGCAGTTCGACTCCGTTTGTCGTTCGATACTTTGGCAAAAAGCCATTCTACTATTTCTGTAGACAATTTGGATTGTAGCGTCACATAAAAATAACATAAACGCTACTTTTTAATAATTATATGTTTGTTACTACTATAATCGAATATGAGTTAACAACGCGTTCATGATCTATCGAGTTTGCAGAACATACAGTTTTGATCGATCGCTGGCGTCAACAGAAACGTAACTGCAGCTGGACTGTTCGATATCAGAATAAGAAAACGCATAAAAGTTGTCTACGGTTCGATTACAATTTAATTAGTGGAATCGACCCCCTGAGCGTGATTTCAACCCATTCCGAATGGCTGACAGATGTCGTCTGCCCAAAGCGCGATATTGAATTGGAATGTTAAATGGTGATAGTATCGCCAAAATCAGTGTTGACGCGACTCGGAAAACAAGGAATGTTTATCTGCCGATGATCGAACGATGTTTATGGCAATAAAAACGGCAAATGTAAATTTCTACGAGGCATTTTGGAGGTGTACCAATACTTTTTATACAGAATACCTATATGTAATAATTTCAAAATAACAATACGAATGTAACAGTATTATTCAGTAATCTGTGACAGTACTAGCACAGCATAAAAATCGTAGACTGTGGTAGGTAGGTACCTACTATTTTGGAGTTTGTGCCTAATAGGTAGATATAAGGTATGCACCTACGAGTACGTAAGTTGTACTTATATATTTATAGGTACCTATGTACCTACGCTTGCTGACGCACGACTATTGTAAAATGTATTTCAATTATACCTATTGGTATTCGAAAAAAATGGTAGTTAAGTAGGTACCTACCTAGTACCTGCATATTAAAAAAGCTCAGTGGCCTAAAGTTTGTAGGTAAGTAGAAAAGTTAAAACCAGTTTTCAACCGACTTGGAAGGAGGAGGTTTCATATATCTTTTTATTTTTTATGTGTATTCGCGAATGACTTCGTCGTTTACGAACCTTTTTAATGATTATTTTTTTGTTTGGTAGAGTATATTTTTGAGGTGGTCCCGCTTAAATTTCATGAAATTCGGTCCAGAATTTTTAGAGTTACCTACATAACACTCCAATAACTGAACTTGTTTCGCCTATTTTGATGATTTGATGAAACATCATGGTGAGACGATCGATTTCGTAAGTAGCAAGGGTCACTAAAAAGGATAAACATGTTTTTACCAAAAAATGGAACAGACTTCAACACGAAAAAGTGTCAAATAACTTGTCCAAGTCGGTAGGTACCTACCATGCGCACAATATTGTGATACCTACTTAATAGGTAGGTACTTTTTAATAAAATTATCATTACCGACTTCAACAAGTTAGGTAGGTATTTCTACTTTTTCGTGTTGAAGTCGGTTCAAATTATTGGTACAGATCGCGCGGCGAGAGTTTGGCTTTGACCGTTATTGCGCAGAAATCAGAAATTGGGTATCAACGGGCAATTAGCGGGGTGCGGGGCGGGTGTGTAGGCGCATGCGGTGCTCTGATTGGCGCTCCAATCGTTCCCTGCCTCTCGCATCGATACGACGTACCGCGCACTCCTGTTGTACAATCACGTTCACAAGTGAATTGCTATTTTCGTTAATTGTGTATTGTTGTCGATTGTTATTATTTGTTGAGTTTGTTTGTTTAAGTTTGTCAGTTAAGTTTTTTTTGTTAAATATTAAAAAGTGATTTGAAAATGCGTAAAAAAAACATTGTTTTAAAAAGGCAAGCACGGAAAATGATATATGACGTGAATTGCTTTTTAAAGAAAGAAGCTGACGAATGTATCGATTCATTGAAGCAAATTCGAAGTCAGATTGAGGAAGTTGCTTCTTTACTCAGTCAGTCGGAGAATAACCAAACTATACAGACTATGCAGGTAATGAAAACGGAAACTGTTTCTAAATTAAATTGTGTAGTCAGTAAGTTAGCTAAAATTCAAAAACGGACATCGGAGGCCACTAAGACTTCAATTGGCACTGTAAAACATATCTTAAATCAAGCCAAGAGTTCCGATTTGCTAATTATTTTCAGAACACCTGGAAAAAAACGTCCCAGAGCTAAACCAGTTACGAATATTGATAATTTTGACCAAGGTGTTATAAAAAGATGTATACACAATTTTCACAAGACGAATAATGAACTTCCCACCATTGGGAAACTAAAAAAGAAACTTGAGGAAGATATAAACTTTAAAGGGTCAGAAACAAGTCTTCGTGTAATTGTAAAGGAGTTAGGATTTCGCTGGAAAAAATCAGAAAACAACCGTAAATTACTAATAGAAACATCGAATATCCGATTACAACGCATTGAATATTGTTTACACAGATGTCCAGAAGGAAGACCCATTGTTTACACAGATGTCTCCTACGTAGATTCATCGCACTCAACAACCAAAGTCTGGAGCGATGGCCCTACGGAAGGACTAAAAAAACCCATTTCTAAAGGACAACGAGTCGTGATAGTCCACGCAGGATCTGAAGCTGGGTTTATACCAAATGCTTTATTAACTTTTAAAGCCGGCACCAAAACAGGGGACTATCACGACAACATGAATTACGAGAATTATGAAAAATGGCTTAGGACACAATTAATTCCCAACCTACCACCCAATTCTGTAGTGGTTGTCGACAACGCCTCATACCACAATAAACAATGGGATTTAGCACCGTCCTCCAATACCAAAAAAGCCGATATGCAGAATTGGCTAACTGATAAAGGCATACAATATGATTCAACAATGCTCAAGCCACAATTGTACAACTTGATAAAAGCTAATAAAGAAAGATTTAAAACTTTTTCAATAGATCAAATTTTAGCAGAAGCAAACCATAGCATATTATTGAGATTACCGCCTTACCATCCAGACCTCAACCCCATAGAAATGGCATGGTCTACTATTAAACAATATGTAGCTAGCAAAAATGTTAAATGGAATTTACAAGAATGTACCAAACTTATCAAAGAAAAAGTATCCTTAATGGGTGCCCAGGAATGGGAAAAAATATGTAAAAAGGTAAAAGATATAGAAGAAGAGTACGCCAAGAGTGACCATGTAGTTGATTTACTTACCGAGCAACTTATAATTCGCGTCGATGATAGTTCCGAAGACGATGATTCTGATGATGGTTATGAAGATGATGATGATGACAACTGCGACCGAGGAAGCCCTGAACCCGGACCCTCAACAAGCAAAAGACGTTGCACAATTTCGTGTCGCGGCAGCACCACTGGACCATGCGGTGATTTCAAAGAAGGCGTTAAACCTTTAACTGATTCAGAATCTGAATAGCACTGCGGCTAGGACTTTTTTTATGTTAACTTTTGTATTTAATAATTATTTTAAGTTTTCTTTTGTTTGTATGTACCAATTTTACATGTATTAAAAAACAATTATTTAGAATTTTCATCGCTGTCTCTGTAAACTTTAAAAGGAAATAAACATTGTATATAAGTAAAATAACTATCAATAGTTTTAATAAATGAAGAAGTTTATCTATTTCGTATTATTTTCTAGCATTATTACCACTGTACATGAATTTTGACCCACTCAAATATCCAACCTGGTACATAAAAAAGGAAAAGTATTGTGTGCGTGACAGTACCCATGCGCAGTAATCCCGTCCTCGCCGCGCGATCTGTAGGTAACTATAAAAAAAATCTGCTCTGTATGTTCCACAGAATAATTATTGTGCTTATAGACTCAGTGCATCGAGTCGAGCGAGCGAGACACATCCCACTATTTACTACTTTTTCTGTGACACAGCGTTGTCCTGCCCTGTGCCTGTGCTGTGCCCTGCAAATATTAAATTCATTCAGGAATTTTAGTTTTAGTGTCCACTTAGCTTCCGCCGCGTGTGGTTCGATCGAGCCGAGTCGTAGCCGCGCTTGACGGATAGTCTGATATTCGCCTCTAGTGAATTAAAACTTAATTTTCGGAAGCATTGTTTGTGTGTGTTACATTTGTGTACGTGTTGAGCAATTCAAAACCACGGATTTGGATAACTATACTTAAGGTAAGTGGTAGTGTAGTATGTAAGAAGGTAAGTTCATTAAACTTATAAAAACTTAAATAATCTAGTTAGTTCATATTTCATTTATTTTCTGTTAAATATAGGTTAGGTTATATATACCTTACTTCTTATATATGCCTATAGTATATTAAAGTAAGAGTTTAGGTAAAACTATGTATAGTATTTATTTACCTCGACTATTGCCACAAAATTATGTGTATAACTAGATATAGTTAGTATTAGTTAATTATCTAGTTAGTAAGTAGGTAGGTATCTCCCTTATGTATATCTTCAGTCATCTCAGTATATAGTATATAATATACGTTCGTTTACATATCGTATGTTACTTATTTATTTATTGTATAGGTAGGTAGGTACCTACACATAACGGCCAGATTAGCTATACTATATACGGCTATTAGCATATGACATCATTAAAATCGCGGAATATTGATGACAGATAATATAATCTGTGCCACAAAATACCTACGAGCACGCGTCGCTACATTTAACAATTTATGCAATAGCCATGGCATAAATACCTAGATAGTTATGTGTATAATAAATATTTAAAACATAATTTGGCTATATAATATCCGTAAACCATTTTTATACCTACCATTGTAGGAGTTTGTCACGGATTCCTAAATCTACCAACTTAGAAACTAGACTTCTGATAAGTACCTACTCTGTCAAGTCAAAAGCTTTTTAATAATCTTGCTTATTTGTCCACATATATACACATCGAAAGTAAATTGGCCTCGTAAAATCACTCTTAATTGAAGCTATGATATTCATAAATTACCTACCTATTACTCTTTCCTTTGTTGGACAAGAGCGACCTTACGGCCGTTTTCAATAATCTATCTATGGTCAGTTTACCTTACTAGAGATAGATATTTGACACTATGTGTATGGACGCTACCTACCTTTGTCAAATTTCAATCGGTAGTAAGGAAAGCTGTGGATTATTGAAAACGGCATTTAGTCGGCAATATTTTTTCCATCGGTCGGGAGTTACGAGACAAGAGATAGGTAGGTCATAAGAAACGGTTGTCTGTAAAGTCGGTTTAATGATAATTTTAGGTGTGATAACGTCATAGACAAACCAAAAGGCCGATCGTGCCTCTATCGCTTGTTCCGCGCTCGCACTTGCACGCTCAGCCCAGGCGGAACGTGACAATTAGTCATACTTTTTCGTGCGTGCAGCCGGTATTCATCATCGATTTATAAGACGCTATCACGTCAAAAAAACCAAATATACCTTATATAGCTTGCTCATAACTTCACTACATAATCTTCTATAATAACAGCTATTCTATCTATGGCAGAGTCATCTTTAAGAACTAGTCAGACTTTTTGTACTAGGTCCGCTGAATAAGTTCATAGTCTAGGTACCTATACAATTATCAATTCTCTGAGATTTTGATTGATGGTATTGGAGAGGGTTGCCATCTCTAAAATTTGGCAACCAGGACAAGACGCATGAATACCCCGGATTTTAGAGCCCAGAACCCGGAAATAACAACAGGTTTTTCTAAACACAGTAGGTATAATAAAAAATGACATAAATATGTAACCTTTTCATTTATTTTCAAACCTTAAAAGTCATTTTAAATAAAATTTCTTAAGCATTCTTAACAATCCAAGACGGCTTAAAATAAAAACTAACTGATTACTGATTATTAGGCTGTATAAGCTTGTGGCTGCAGAACTTTGCAGTTTCAATCGTATTAGTGTTCCTGGAGTCGAGAACGCCTGCGATGCTACGTAGAACTGCCAGCTATAGTGCAGCATATCAAGACTTAACTATTTTTTTAAATTCTTTTTTAAGTTTATGACTAGAACTATGGCTTTATGACCTTGTGGCTGCAGAACTGTACAGTTTTAATCGTATTAGGGTGGATTTCTAGAAATTTGTTCGTTATGTAATGGAATTCCACTTTTTCAAAAATATTAAATTTAAGGTAAAATATATTTTGTTTTATTTATTAATTATGATACTAGAAGAAAATATTACTTTTTGCTATGAAAATTCATTAGTTTTTACGTTAATTGAAGTTCAATGTGTACTCGTTCCATGAGGAATTCCATTACGACACTAAATAAACTTTACTATAAAATAAAACTAGCTTGTGGTATGAATGACAGCATTTTTTATTCAAATATTTAGTATAATCAGTCTTGGGATAGAGGTATCACACATATCTACCTAAATAAATGTAATTTAGACCACTAATCAACATTACGTCACTTTTTGGTACTTAGTACTTTACACCAACGTCTTTCATGTGGTTATACGATCCATAATGATATGTTTATATGATAAAATCAAACAGGTGCCTAAATATTCTTTTTTAATTAACCTATTGTCAAATATTTACCATAATTATACATAATTAATCAGTTGAAATAGCACAGCCAAAGTAGGACCGTTACGTTAATGGAATGAGATGTAACGTATAGGAACTATTAAGCTAAGTTTAAAACGTTTTTTTTTCTATTGTACCAAATAGTATGCTTATCAGTTTACTAGAATTAAACATTTCTGTCATATACCATCCTTTTAATATTTTAATCGGAATAATACGAGACTAAAAATGGCAGACAGAATGAAAATTGGTTGTCAATTAAAAAAAAAAACAAGAAATATTAGCCTAGATAAAAGTAGTTATACTTTGTACACACTGCCTAAGAATTCCATTACGTCACGTTTTTGCGTTCCCATATACAATACGTAACGTAATTGATGTGACGTATGTCTACCGGTCGGTAGTAAAACGCAAATTACTTCAAAATTAATGCGAATTTGAATATTCTACTCATATTGCATCATTACTAAATAAAACATCTAACATATAACTCACAAAAAACTACTTAAAATAGGAATATTACCTTCAAAAACAGTCGTTCGTAATTGAATCACAATTTTTGCCACGTTACGGAGCGACCGCTCTGCTCGGTTTTCCGGCTAAACTGCTGTCAAAAATAAAACATGGCGGCTGTCCATGGGCTAAGAATGTTGCCATTTGTTAAAACAAATCGTATTTTAGTAATATTTTGCATTAAAACTTGTTCAAACCCGTAGTGACGTATTGCGGAATTTCCGCGCGAACGATTTTTAGAGACGGCAAATAATGTGTTTATTTTAATTTTAAACTCTAAATCACCTATCATTAAGTTTAATTATAATATATTGGACATATGATCTTTTAAAATAACAATCGTATCAATATTATAGAGAAGAATAACATTACAAATTTGCTGCATTTAAATCTGCATAGGTGGTGTGGACACTTGAAATTGGGCATGTTTTTATTTTTCATTTAATATTTATTTAATCTGATTCAGGATTTGCAGTTATTATAGATGATTTTGTTTTTAGATTAATATAAAACATTACAATTTATTTAAAAAAAACACATGTATTGAAGCAATGCATCCCCGATAAACAAGTTTAAAGTCATAAGACACGGAATTTCCTTGCAAACAACTTTTGTGAAATCCGCCCATTAATGCTTCTGGAGTCGAGAACGCCTGAGATGCTACGTAGAACTGCCTGCAATAGTGCAGCATCTCAGGACTTAATGATTTTATAGACATTTTTTTTTCAAATTTATGACTAGAAGTATGGCACCGCACCGCGTGGCTCGCTCCGTGTTCCGGGAACTGGTTTTGCCCGAGCTACCGCTTACGTGCGAAATGCCTGAAGATAAAGCTACTAGATGTGGCATGTAAGTAACAGCGCTCCAATACACTGAGACATTCTCTATCATATCAATTACTGTTAAAAGCATATAAACTACAGGTTCTGTTGTGTTTTAACAAACACACGTATAAATACTTATAATTATAATAGTAATAAATAACAATTTTGATTAGAAAATTAAATAATAATTACCGGCTTATTATATTGTGTTATTGATTATTATTAATTCATGGAATAAAACTAAGGTGGTTGATAATATGTATTTCCTATTAATTATGTATATAAATCACAATTGTCATTTATTTGACTGATCAAGTCCCTATTGTATTATGATAAGTTATGCTTATAATATAAAATAGAGACATCAGTAAAATATTACGAATATATTAGTAAATTGGTTATTTAAAATACACATATTATTATCTAAAATTCTGTTTTTTTTAAATTCAATTTAAATATTTTCTTCAAATGCTGGTGAATGTTTTAAAATACGTAACAAATTGTATGTCTACGGTGCGTAAGGATGTGCGTGGGAGTGTAGATGTGTGTAGTAGTGAAAGAGTATAGGTGTGTGAGGTAAGGGTGTATGTGAAGAAGGTTAAGTGAGAGTATGTTAATATTAGTAGTCTAAAACACGTAACATCGCGATTAAAAATTTGTAGTTACTGCGGTAGGGTTTGAGTTTGAGATTTATTGGTTATTTATTTTCTGGTAAATGCAGTACTTACTTAGTTTGAAGTTTTTGATGTTTAACTGAAATTTCTAATATTTTGTTATGGTAGCGCTATATTTATTTCTAAATATTATATATAATAAAAATCATAAATGAGAGCATAAATAATATTTATAGTGGAATAGTTTAGTTCTTCAAAAATTAGTTATATGTGCGTATGTGTACATATTTTGGAAGATGACGTGCAAAAGTAGACGTCACCTTAGGAAGATTATGTCTTAAAGGTCTTTTGGATCTTTTTTTCCTTGTAGACTGGGAGTCTGATTTATTTTGGGTGTTAGGAAATGCTTTCATAATAAAGAGCTGTCTTACTCTGAGCACCTCTGTCTCTGCGTAAAGCATGTCAGTAGGGTAACGTCGAGCCTTACCCATCATAGTCTTTAGAACGGCTCTTTGAGCCCGCTCTAGTACAATCAAGTGGGTTTTGGCTGCCCCACCCCAAGCGCCTATGCAATATAGGAGAATAGACTGGCACAGTGCCGTATATAAAAGATTTCTAACCTCTAACGTAGCTGCAGGACGTAGATTTTTCATAATGTAAATTTGTTTGCGTACTCGCTTAGAGAGGAAATATATATGATGCTTAAAAGATAGGTTCTGATCTATAACAACGCCTAGGTATTTAACTGTGTCAGCTTTAACTACGCTATTGCAGTTGCCGCTGCAGAAGGTACCGGTAGGATGGTGATAGACAATGGGGCAATTATAACTGTGAATTTTGAGATAAGACAGTTCAGGGCGCGTCGCTGAAGTAATATGAAAGGGTATAAAGTTTGTTTTCTTTACATTTAGCGTAAGCAAGTTGTCGTCCAACCATTTTGAGATCAACGACAAGCCTTTCTCTGCAAAGTTGACCGTACTTTCCCAATCGGGCCCATGGAAGATGGCAACTGTATCATCGGCGTAGCAAATCAGTTCAGAGTTTTGTGGTTTTATTCTGAGGATGTCATCAATATAGATAGTGAACAGAGTAGGAGCCAATATGCTGCCCTGTGGGACGCCGAATCCTATTTTCATTTCTTTGCTCAAGTAGTTGTCAATTTTGACACATTGTCTCCTGTTTGATAGGTAACTGGAGAACCACTTGAGCACTGTTCCTCGGATGCCAACGCATTCGAGTTTTCTTAGTAAGATTTGAGTAAAAACGGTTTCGAATGCCTTGGCAAGGTCGAGGAACACCCCAATACATCTATGTCCATTATCCAAATGTGCAGCCACTAGTTCTGTAAGAAGCTGCACCGCATTTTCTGTTGATTTGCCACGCCAAAAACCAAATTGTCGATCTGAAAGCAAATCAAATTTATCGAGGAAGTCCACTAGTCTCTTATCGACTATTTTCTCGAGAATTTTGGATAAGATGCAAAGGAGAGAGATTGGCCGGTAATTGTCAGGAGTTAATTTAGAGCCAGTTTTATGTATAGGCACAACTACGGCAGTTTTCCAGGAGTCTGGGAAAGTACCAGTCTGCCATTATTAACCCAACAGAAACGGTAGCCAAGTTCTTTTGCTTGAAGTCTGGCGTTTCGAAATAACAACCTTTGAGAGATGCTCGTTTATGAATATGTTGCACGAGGGGTTCAAAATGTCCAAATCTGCTGAGGTCATAACCAGGTGACGCCTGAGTTTAGCCGCTTTAAAGAATTCATCCCGTTTTGCCTTTCTAACAAATCTGACTATAATTGTGCGTGGAGCGGATGACTTTTTTGTGTAGTTTTTGTTTCTGGGGCCAGCGCGGGTAACCCAGTCTATTTCACTTTCCGGAAGGTTAATCCCCACTTTTGTGGCTACGGACATTACAATATGCTCTAAGCTCTCATTAGTGGATTCTGTTATGCCAATTATTTCAATTTCGTTTTTTAGAGAATCTTGTGTTTGCCGATTTATCTGATCTTGTAGCTGCTCGAACTTGTCGAGTAAAGTTGAGTTGGAAGAGTCTCCATCTTCTAGCCCCCGTATTCTAGCCTCGAGCCCATCCAACCGAGTATTGCATTTGCCTATTCCTTCCGTCAAGAGTAGGAGCGAAGATTTAATTTCAAACATATCTTGTCTTAACAAGCGCAATTCTGCTATCACAGGATCTGTTTCAGAGCATTCGCTTTCCCCTCCGTTCGGCGATGACAGAGCCACTCTCTTATGTGCGCGTGTCAACACAGTTGCGTTAGATACGCTAGGCAGATTAGCTGCCCGAACTGGTGTGTTGGCGTTACCGATTTTCGGTTCCCTTGCTCTGCAAGTGGGGCACTTCCAGTTTTCCTGATTTTTTATATCGGTGGCGCCAAAGTTTACACAGATTGGGTGATAAGCCTCTTTGCAAGTGATGCACTTCAGTAGTCTTTGCGTGGTGATGGGTTGATTGCATGCTGCACAATCCCGTATTGCAGAAGTAGAATCCATATCCCGCGATTTGATTAAAGTAAAGTGCAAAGGTAAATCAAAAAATTCAAAGTGGCGACCCAATTAACGATGTGTCATAGGATAGTGCCGGTTCAGCATTAAGCGGCGCGTACACAGGTGCGACAGGGACGGAAGATTGTGACGCCGAATTATGCACACAGTAACATCGGCTGATTGAGTATTCAGGGATTGTTTCTTATTATCTCTTCCTTAGTGGTTCTTAATTATAAAACTTGTTATCGTACCTTGTTAGCAGTCTTTTGTTTTTCGTTAATTTTATGTAATTCACAAGTAATTTGTTGCACTTTTAGCTACTGATTAAGCTGTTTGATTAGGAGTGAAACGTAAGCACGTACCGCGTCGAGCGTGTGATATCAATCATTAAGTTGCTAGGTAGGTACCTCATATCTTATTCTCGGTGTGCCATCTTCTAACGTAGGTCGGCGATCATCATTACAATTTGAACCCTCGACACAGCAGCTCTGAACAATGAACGGGTGCTTTTATTATACCACTGGCGTAAGTTCTTCAGCCAGGATGTTCTTCTCCTACCAGCACTGCTTTTGCCTTGTATCTTGCCTTGAATAATAAATTGTAATAACTCGTACTTGGGATTTCTCATAATGTGTCCTAAATATTCCAACTTTCTGGTTTTTACTGTCTCAGTACCTCTACTTTCTTGCGCATACCTCATATACCTAGCTATAAAAAAGATTTACGCCCGCTACATACAAAAAAAAATATTTAAATTGTATTTTTATGTACTTACTTACAGTAAGTAACTATTGTTTATATGCAGTTTAACTAGCGTGTACCCATTTCATGTATTGACTATGATTTTAGCGTTTAAATTTTTAGTTTTGCGAACCCTCCCTATCTGAAAGCTATTGCTACGTCACTGGCCTTACGGTAAGAGTTAGAATAGGTACGGTTTAGAAAGGACTACCTAACCTACCTAGGTACCTACTAGTAGGTACCTACCTTAATACTTCATATACCGTGATTGCCGTGATCATTAAAACAAAAGATTTATGAATGAAACTGATGTACCTACATTAAAGTTTTCGGTACGCGAAGTATTTAAATAATAAGACGTAATCCTTCCTACCTATACCGTGATAATTGAAACAAAAGATTTATGAATGAAACTGACGTATATTTATGTGTCTGCGGGACGCAAAGGGTTACATAGTATGCTATGCATATAGCTGTAGGTAAGCAATACCTAGTAATACCTACCTACCTACATTGCTATGCAATAATCTGAGAAGGCAGACATCAACTTACTCATAAACCTAATTTAGGTACTTATAAAAGCTTTACTTTTGTTATTATTTGGATATAGGTTCTCGTTTCCACTTTTTTATTTATTAATCTATGTATACACTTATGGATATTTATTTTCAACACACTTGCTCATAAAGTGGTTCTAATTTCACCGCAATTAGGCACATAATGACACGAGGCCGTAGCACAACAATTTGCGATAAATTATTAGCATCGTAAGCGTCAACGCGTCACGCTTCAGCCCATCTCACACGATGAAGATATGTACTATAAAATATATATTATCTTAGGACAGATTCGGACATATCGCTCACCATATAATTCAATGAGCGACCACACACGGTGAATATATATTTAAATAATATTTAATAATACTATAATATTTAACTTAGAGTAGCTTAAGATGCCACCGATATTCGAAAGGCATGTTAACATACGCTGAGACTACTGCAGATCATGAAGACATCTTAAGATAGTGTCCGATACTGATCTTAAGATCAAATACAGGATGTTCGGACATATCGCTCACCATATAATTCAATGGGCGACCACACACGGTGAATATATATTTAAATAATATTTAATAATACTACAATATTTAACTTAGAGTAGCTTAAGATGCCACCGATATTCGAAAGGCATGTTAACATACGCTGAGACTACTGCAGATCATGAAGACATCTTAAGATAGTGTCCGATACTGATCTTAAGATCAAATACAGGATGTTCGGACATATCGCTCACCATATAATTCAATGAGCGACCACACACGGTGAATATATATTTAAATAATATTTAATAATACTATAATATTTAACTTAGAGTAGCTTAAGATGCCACCGATATTCGAAAGGCATGTTAACATACGCTGAGACTACTGCCTTATTCAGTAATCTGTGCTACTGCAGATCATGAAGACATCTTAAGATAGTGTCCGATACTGATCTTAAGATCAAATACAGGGTGTTGACAAAACCGTTGCAGTAAATGGACGTCTGGTCTTCATTTACCGAACAAGTTTATATTTTCACAATAAAAACTAATAAAGCTTCACATTATCTTATGTACCTATTTTGTTTCGAACCTGTAGAATATTTTTTTTCTCAATAAAAATGAAACTAACGTCTGACTAACGCGAATGTGTCAAACAAAGGGAATCATCTAAAAAGTGAGACTTTCTATCTACTTACGGCCGTTTTCAATATTCTATCTATCCACAGTTTTTCTTATTACCGATAGAAATTAGACAGCGTCCATACAAATAGTGTCAAATACGAGTATCTATCTCTAGTAAGGTAAACCGGCGATAGATAGGTTATTGAAAACGGCCGTAACCGAACTAGCGGTATGACAATTTTATCTTAGTAGTATTTTTATAAATGTTCTATGGGCCTAACCTCCGTAGGTTTTTCTAGATTGTAGGTAGGTACTACGTATAGATCAATCTATATATCTATATATAGATCAAACTAGGTAACTACTAAATAGATCTTAGTATTCTTGATGAAATAAGGCTATGTTATATTATTAGACTAGCTGCAGCCACGACTTCGTTCGCGTGGCCTTTTAGTTAATGCTTTCAGTATAAATCCCATCAAAATTGTTCCAGCCTTTTCATAAAATACCCGGATTATAGAGGCAGACAGACAAACAATTAAAAAACTGGTAGGTATCGTGCAAATAACCATATGAAAGTGCAAGAAAAAGCTGTTTTTTTTTCTGAAAGATCATAGTAAGGTTTAAATCCAGATTTTTCGTTTTTTACTTTTAGCTAGTATGACGGTTATATCATATTCACAGTCCCAATCATCATCTGAGGAACTGACCAACAGGTCTAGCAACAAAATACGAATCATCGCAAAATAAAAAAATATGAACACTCAGTATGTAAGGGCTCTTTCCCACGGGCGTCCAGTTTTGCAGGATCGGTTTTTTACTGGATCCCGCAAAAATCGGACCTATGTTCACACGGTACTTTTGTTTACCGTTTTTTACGGGATAGTATTCAGTCGGAGAAAAAAATTCAGACGCGATGGACGTGAATACTCTTTTGATATTGTACTGGTACTTTCGCCGCCGAACGCAATACAAAAAAAGAAGATTTTGGGTTCGCCCGATTCTAAAACTACGATCGAGATTAGGTACCTTTCGTAATCTCATGGGTGAATTGAGAAAGGATGAATCCAAATTTTTTAATTACTTCCGAATGTCCATGGCCACCTTCGACAAGCTTTTAGCAAAAGTGAAGAATGATTTAAAAAAACTGGATACAAATGTGAGAAAATGCATAATGCCTGAAGAAAAAATAGCAATATGTTTGAGGTAAGAATAAAACACATATGTATTATTTTTAACATTTATTATTAATAAAATTTTCGCGATATGTGATGAACACACGTTCATCACATAGGGGGGCACAGTAGTGCCCCCGCCAAGTCGTTATAATTACTTATAACAAAGCAAAATCTGGGAGATCAAAGCGAGTTGATTCTGCTGGTGACGGTTGAAAAGTGTCGATGTGTGAAGAATTTGACGATACCGATATATCAACAGGATATTGTGATGTGAAATATCCTTGTGGCGGTGATATGAGTAGTTGTTGGAAGTAGATGGTTGTTGATTACTCCATACGTTATTATTGCGGCGTTTTATGTTCTGTAGTAAATTTATAACACCTCCTTGAAATTCTAGTACTTGATCATCGTTAAATGATCATAGTGTTGGAAGTAAGTAATCCTTTGAAAAAGCACATTTTACGACGTTACAGTGTGAACGATCGAGACGTGCGGCTATAGAATGTACGCTTGCTATATTTTATACTCGTAGTATCTGCGCCGTGTGTGGTGGGTTAAGTTAATATAACTTTTATCGACGCATAGCTTTTATCGACTCGACGCTATAATATATATTATCTTATTCGTGTGTGATGGGCTTTCCGCGCACAAACTATAAGTTACCTGTGTCACATTTTTCCTAGATACATAACAGTTTGTACTGTTTCGCGTGAACGATAACGATACAAACATACAAACAAACACGTGCGATCCCTATGTAACGTATAGGGATCGCACGTGTTTGTTTGTACGGAGCCAATTATGGAGTGGACGAATAAAAAGTAATTGAGTTTCTGGAAATCCTGCAAACAGAGTCATGTTTGTGGGATCCGAGACATAAATATTATAAGAATCGTTCATGGCAATATGTTGCTTGGAGAAGAATCATGCAAGTACATATTACCATACTTTGTAGTCCTGGAAAAAGTTACATATACACAATATACGATATAATACACTCGAGAGCAAAAAAATCGACTCAGGACGCAAGCTCACGGTTAAAAATGTCTAGCAAAAAATCTGAAGCTTTTATTCTATTTTTGATATTAACACCTCAAAGCTGTTAGTTTTAGCTTTAAAATGAGTGATCTAAGTTGTTATTAATAAAAATATTTTGTACAAAAAAAAAACTATGAGAAGGAGTTTTAAACAATGAAAAAGGTGATAATTAACAGCAAAGAAAATACAAGATTAAATTCGTCAAAATATGAATTTAATCGAAATTAACTTATCAATATTTAGTGTTCCCCCCCTGGCCCTAATAATAGCTTCCAATCGCTTCTTCGGCAAGTTATACAGAAGACCGAAGAGTATAACTTGCCTCTTTGTTTAGCGTTTGTGGACTATGAGAAAGCCTTTGATTCGATCGAGACGTGGGCAGTGCTTGAGTCTCTCCAGCGGTGCCGTATTGACTATCGGTATATTGAAGTGCTGAAGTGTTTGTACAAAAACGCCTACATGTCAGTCCGAGTACAGGAGCAGAGTTCGAAGGCAATTCCATTGCAAAGAGGCGTGAGACAGGGAGACGTTATATCTCCGAAACTGTCCACCGCTACTTTGGAAGACGCCTTCAAGCTTCTGGAATGGCAAGGACTTGGCATTAATATTAACGGCGAATACATCACTCACCTTCGATTTGCCGACGATATTGTCAGAGTCATGGCAGAATCCATGGAAGACCTCAGTACAATGCTCGAAGGCCTCCATCGAGTTTCCCAACGGGTAGGTCTTAAGATGAACATGGATAAGACGAAAATTATGTCTAATGCCCATGTTGTACCTACCCCAATATCAGTTGGGCACTCAGTTCTCGAAGTTGTTGACGAGTACATCTACCTGGGACAGACAGTCAAACTAGGCAGGTCCAACTTCGAGAAAGAGGTCAATCGTCGAATCCAACTCGGCTGGGCAGCGTTCCGGAAACTTCGCGAAGTCTTCTCGTCAAAAATACCTCAGTGCCTCAAGACAAGAGTCTTCGACCAATGTGTGTTACCAGTGATGACTTATGGCACTGAAACGTGGTCTCTTACTATGGGCCTCATAGACAAGCTCAAAGTCGCACAACGAGCTATGGAGAGGGCTATGCTCGGGGTTTCTCTACGTGATCGAATCAGAAATGAGGAGATCTGTAGAAGAACGAAAGTCACCGACATAGCCCAGAAGATTAGCCAGTTGAAGTGGCAGTGGGCAGGGCACATAGCACGCAGAACAGATGGCCGATGGGGCCGAAAGGTTCTGGAGTGGAGACCACGGACCGGCAAGCGCAGCGTAGGTCTTCCACCGACACTGTGGACAGACGACCTGATGAAGGTCGCAGGACGATGTTGGATGCAGGCCGCTTCCAACCGGTCCTTTTGAAAATCATGGGGGAGGCCTATGTTCAGCAGTGGACGTCCTACGGCTGAGATGATGATGATGGATGATGAATCGCTTCTTCATGGATCGAATAAGTTTCTTTACTCGATCTTGTTCGATGCTATCCCATTCTTCAATGAGCGCCGCTTTGAGGTCCGATTTTGTGACTGGTGCAGGATTTCTAGCCCGAACTTTTCTTTTAAGTTCATCCCACAAATGCTCGATAGGATTTAAGTCCGGGCTACGCGCCGGCCAGTCCATAGCGGTAATTTCGACCTCCTGTAAATACTGCCGGACGGAAACTGCAGTATGTGGATGGGCATTGTCGTGCATCAAGATGAAGTTTTCGCCGATAAAAGCGGCGTAGTGCACGACGTGATCCCCTTCTCTTCGATGTATCGGTTCGAGCATTTGTGGGATAAACTTAAAAGAAAAGTTCGGGCTAGAAATCCTGCACCAGTCACGAAATCGGACCTCAAAGCGGCGCTCATTGAAGAATGGGATAGCATCGAACAAGATCGAGTAAAGAAACTTATTCGACCTTAAATTTAAGACGCGTTATATACTGACTAATAACGGGGAGAGAGTTTGTTTATATAGCATTATCAGCCCTTCTATGAGGGTTAACTTATCGGTGCCGACACATCACTTTCGAGAAAGCAACTCGTATACAATAACAAATCATTAGTTAATTACTAACAATTACATAAGGATTTAAGAATTTAACTAGATTTAAGAGATTAACTAATTCAAACAATGATATAGTGTTAGAAGAAATTCCTTCAACCTCCAATTCTAATTCAATAACTATTGTAACACCCTTACGTAGAAGGAACAGGATTGCACAATTAAAAGTTAATTAAAAAATATATACATATACTAGTAGGAAATCATATTATTATGATGTTATTATACATTTGAATATATGTACATAGGATAAATATATGAAATAAATATATTAAGTTGAGTAAGCTAAAATACTCGTAAGTATGATAATTTAGCGAGTAAGATTATGTATATTTAAGACACTGTATTGTCTTTCTTAACTGGAGATGATTGTAATGTAGAAAATTTCTAGTAAAATATTTCTTGTCAATATCCGTAATAAATATTTGTTGTTCCCATATAATGAGTATTTACAGTTCTCATCTCATTTATCAGAGACTGTCATATCCTAATGTATTTGTAAGTAATTAACTAATGATTACTTATTGTATAGCTTTCTCGGAAGTGATGTCTTTTTTACACTAGTCACGCATGCACCGATAAGTTACCCCTCATAGAAGGGCTGATAATGATATATAAACAAACTCACCCGTTATTAGTCTGTAAATAACTCGTCTTAATAGAGTCCATATCCAGAACGGTCTTGTACACCTAAGTGGTCGATAAACAGTTGTGCCGTGGAATCGCTGTCTGTCATTGAAGAATCTGTCCGACGACACCCGATCATTACAATTATAACTATATCATCGGCAAAACGAAGGTTAGTGATGTAGTGAAGCCATTAATGTTGATGCCAGATCCTTTCCAGTCCAAGAGTTTGAAAACATCCTTCGATGCGTTCGTGAACGGTTTCGGAGAGATAACGTCTCCCTGTCTCACACCTTGCTATGGAATTTGTTCCGTACTCTGGTCCTGTAATCGATTTACATGTGGCATTGCTGTATAAATACTTACACGCTTCGATATACCTATAGGCAATTTGGCATCGCTATAAGGACTGCAGCACCGCCCACGTCTCGCTATAATGGAAGGCTTTCTCGTGGTCCACAAACGCTAGACACTGCTGATTATACTCTTCGGTCTTCTGTATAATCTGTGGTAGCGTATGTATTTGGTCCACGGTGCAAAAGCCTCTTTGAAAACCGGCTTATTCAGGACGCTGGAACTCATCAAACCTGCGTGCGAGACGGTTCGTAATGACTCTCGAAAACAGCGGACTAAATGTATCGTTCTACCACCGGCTCTCAGAAGTTTAGTTGTAATTCCGTCCTCTCCTGGCGCCTTGTTGTTCTTAAGCTGTTTGAGAGCCATTCTAATCATGTACAGGCTGATGTCTGGGATGAGTTTATGTCTTGGGTATAGTGTCGGACTAACTTGACTCTGGTGTCCTGAGCTGCGTCAGTAACGGGTTTGAGCGTCGAGGTATATAACTTTCTATAGAAGCTATCAATCTCTCTCAAAATCTCAGGCTTGGAGGAAACGATATTGCCATTTTTTACAGTTTTGTCATTTGCCTTTGCCCAATAGACGATTTTTTTGCAAACACTTTAGAACCATGGTTCCGCTCAATTGCGGCCGTAATAAACGCAGTATTCAAAGCACGCTAATCGTGTCGCATGGACATCCAAATTCATCTATTAAGTTTACCGTAGTCCGACATATCAACTGCAGACTGCAGTCTCATTACGCTCTGTCCAGAGTTTCTTTTGAGAGTTTTTGAGCTTTCCTGCGGCGCTTGGTCTCATAAAATTCGGACCCACACGCTCGGGCACCTTTCGAGAAAAAAAAATTGCAAACTACGTGTATTACATTATTTTCTCGTTAAGTACACTAATCTAGGTGACGGGAATAGCGCGCCAATGACCTATAGTATTGCGCCTATATTCCAGTAATATAACAGTACTGGCTATTTTTATGGTCTAAAAAGTTTTACTGACTCATATATAAAAACAAAAAACCCAAATTCATATTGGTGGGACCCGAACCATGTGCCGTTTGCGTCTGAAGCGGACATTTGCAACCTGAGCCACTTCGCAATGACGGTAGATGCGAAATAACCTTATGCTTGCTAAACCATTACAGTGTTTGACGTTGTGCAAACGCGGATTCTACATCTACTCATACATATTCTGTGACAAAGCTTGAATTCAAGAATTTATCGTTATTTTTTAAAAGTCATAATATTACAGTATTTTCTTCTGAAAAAAATAGCCGATACACGTAATTTGTATAATAACCAAAAAAAAAAAATGGGCCGTACAAAAGTGTTAATACATTGTAGATATGTAGTCAACATTTTTTATTACTTCACAGTGAAATAATTATTAATTGTTAAAGTTTTCGAAAATTCCATCTAAAAGTATGGACACCATCTTAACAAAAATACTACATGCCTATGTACAACTTATTAACAAAAAAACACATGATTCGCGTCAGTGAAAAAATATCTCTCTTACTCTTTCTTACACCCCTCACCCGAGCGTTCGGTGTGAAAGAGATTGTCGAGTTTCACAATAATGTTGGTAGGTAGGTAGGTATTTGTAGATAAATAAAAGAATATTGACATTGAAACTTTATAATTGATAAATACTAACTTTTCCTTCATACTTTGGCGGGCTTAGGACCGACAAAATTATTTTATTTGTAAGGTAGTTAGGTATTGAATTATTTTTGACATAAAGAACGATAGATAAGTTTGTAATTCTTACTTAATAAAGTAATTATGGCGTATTTAAAAAGTTAGTATCAGTAATTCACAACAATCATTAATTTGTTTAGTGAGTACTGTTTTGTAGGATCCGCGCGCTTTCTAGGCAGACTTATTTGTTTACACAGTGTAAACAAAAAAAAAATCTGCCTAGAAAGCGCACGGATCCTACAAAACAGTACTCACTTAACAAATTAACGTATAAGCATCGATGTAATACCTAGGTATTAGTTCGGTGCTTACAAATATTTTAATAACTGTTCAAAGTGTCCACCTTCATTGTCAATACACACTCGCGCACGTTTAAAAAGATTGTTTCGTAATGATATTAACACGTTTAGACTTTTCACTTCATCAAAAGCGTCAATAATTCGCTGTTTTAGCACTGCCACTGTGTCAGGTTCACTGAGATAAACACGGCGTTTTATTTCACTTCATAGAAAAAAGTCCATTGGCGTTAAATCCGGTGAGCGTGGCGGCCACGCTACTGGTCCACCACGACCAATCCAGTAGTAGTAGTAGTAGTTTTTAGTATCCTGCCATTTTTAATGGATGCATATTTATTCGGTTTAAGCTATGCAGACCTACTCGCGAGGTCTATGGTCACAGAGCCACTAGTAATATTACGTACTAAGTAATACACTGGGCCGCAAAGAAAGTGGGTCGTTAGAAAAGTGGGATAACTTATAAAATATTGTAAAGTTGTTTAATGAAATATAAGAAGAAGTAAAACCTTATTATATCATTTTTGAAATGTATTATTTTATTAGCCACTGATAGCGATTTACTTGTACATAAAAGACATAAAATTACATACTTCCTAATTAGAATATACCATTAGTACTAGTATTTACATGAAACATGTTTTTGGAAAATATTTGCCTTGTGCTGTGTTGAGCTGTTAGTGCTTTCTCACAATATAAACTAATGAATATTCTATCCATTTTTGACACAAACATCTGAACCTTTTAACGCCACGACGATCTGTAAGCACAAAATTAGGTTCATTGTGTCATTGTTAACTTTTAAATAAATAAGACGTCTCGTATTGAAAAAATAATACACATTTTCAAAGAAAAGGAACATCTAGTTAGAAGAAGATGATCAATTAAGTATGCATATTTCCAGGAAACATGCTATTCGCGAATTCCATATTTTGTATTTGTGATACTAACTGCACTACCCAATCAATACTCGACTAGTATCTTCAAAGTCCGACTTAGGGTGGGTACCTTCCGATTGGAGTCAAAATCGGTTTTAGCGCTGTGATCGCCATTCCAAATCAACGAAAGCGTGACAACGTAGTCCCATGTGATGTTATGGATTTCGTCACCAAGAACGCCATTTTGCGATTTCAACGACCACGCCACAAACTGAATGATCACTGTGAGCAGTCCGTCAAAAATGACAGTTCGTTGATGCGTGCGTGATGGGCTAGCTAACTAGCATCTGTCTGTGTGTGCGTGTATTCTATGCTGTGAGCAACGTGAGCGTGATTTCAACCCATTCCGAATTGCTGACAGATCTCACTTGTCAAAAGCGCGATATTAAATCGTTATGAAAATAGATATAATATAGATAGAAAATATAGATAATATCGCCAAAATCAGTGTTGACGCCACTCGGAAAGCACAATTAGTTTCCAGTTCCACTAATATTTTATTATTGTCAATGAAACGTTCAAGTATTATTAGTTAACATGAGTGAAATATTTTGCATAACATGTGTAACGTAATAGATTACCTACACTGATTAGATTACCTAGAAGAAGGCTAGCTAGTTAACTAGTAAATAAAAAGAAACGTTAGAAATAAATAAAGTTATAATAATAAAGAATACATGACCTGGCCGAATCACATTTCACTATAAGTCCTGAAAAGTCAGTTCGTTTAGCACGTTATACACACAAAGGTTCTAGTTAACTTCTGGCTCTGAAGCATGGTTGAATTCTGAATTAAGAGCTCGTGTAGTTTTCGCTTTGCTCTCAAATTTGAAATGTCTTATCGGAATTTCTAACCTCCAGTATCCCTCTTCTCTCCCTTTTTGATCCACTTATCGGGTCCCGAATCCTTTCGGAAGCTTGTCTCCAAAACAATTTATTTTCTTTCAGGAATACATCTTCTCACCTCCGGATCAAAAATTGTTTCTTTCGTCTTAATTTTTTTAAATCTCCCATATTGCTGGTCAATATCCAAACAGTTTTTAAGTTATATAAAATACAAAAAAGGATTTATGAAATGAGATTTGATGTATCATATTATATGTTTATATGAAATTATAATACACATGAAATGAATTATATAGGTCGGAACTTGGGGATAAATAGAAACACGGTGAGAACTTGGTTATGTAGTGTACGTGCTTAATCACCGTTTACCATTTTTCTGGTTTACGAATAGTAAATGCAAAGCAACAATGTAACCCAATCGTTACGGCACGTTCAAGCCATTACTTTATACTCGTAGTTCTGCGAACAGTAGACCTCGCGAGCACTTATCAGTCTTATCAGCGGCAATGTTTCGCAGTACTTCACATCACTACCTATTATCTCGGTAACCACTTGATCAGTTATGCTCCTATTCGAAATTCCTTTTTTATTACTTATTTAAGACAAATACCTAATATGTTTACAAAATTGATCAATTTCGGTAGTGCCACACCTTGTCAAACGCTTTCGCTACGTCGAGAAAGTTAGCTATGGTCCCTGGGGGTTTGGTTTCTTATTAAAACCGCCTAGGATGTGCTCCGTTACGCGGTGCACTTGTTGGACGCAAGAGTGTTTGGCCTTAAAACCAAACTGCTCGTCGGGGTTATGATAAACTGGCAGAATCTATCCAAATAACTAATATTAATTTAATACGCATATCAGAGTGAATTCAACAATTTGGCCTGCAAGTTAAATGCCTCAATGAAAACACAAGTGAGCATACTAGGCAGCTCCTATAATTATTATTTATAAAAAAAATATATTTTAATTTCAGACCTGTTAAAACCGAAATTCCGATAGCTGGTAACTACAAAAACTTTATATTAGACTTTACTAAAATAACTAAACCAATGACAAAGATTTATAGGAAGTAGTAAAATTTCAGCTTACAGAAGGATACAAAGAATCAAATCAATCAACTCAAATAATTTGTTTGCTAGAACATATGTACAAAGTCGAGATCTTATAAAATATAGGTCACAATGTATTCTGCAATTTTTCTATATATAATACTGTCCATATATTCAAAAAAATCGAACACAATAATCCCGAAATTCCTGTACATTATAAAAACATTTTGAAAGAAGCCAATCTCATAGTTTACCTTTAAACAGATTTCCATCCAAGGCCTTAATTTCATGTGGTAAATAATTATATAGAGTTACTCGTATGCACATATTCTTTAATACGATTTGTATTAAAGATCCGGATGCTGTGTCGCAAGAATTTCCAGATTCGTCTATTGAGCAGCCTATATGCTTCAGCATCATCCGAAGACTGAAGTTTTAATGAGCGTCGTTCAGCCATGAGGTTGAGGGTATCTTATCTGTGGCTTATCTGTACGGTGGGGTTTAAAGTGCTTGAAACCCACTGTATGGACAGTTTCTACTAACCTGTTATTGATCTCGTCCACTGAAGCGATGTTCTCAAGGCAATCGAAGCGATTGGACAGCTCAAGTTGAAAGCTCTCGGGGTCTTGAATATGGGCACGAGTAGGTCGGAGCGTAGACTTCAACAGACGAGACCTCTCAAGTTTGACATTAATATTCAATGTGCCTCTTACCATTCAGTGATCACTGCCGGTTTTCACCCTGTGGATCACGGAGACATCAGTGAATATTTGTCTCTTGGTGGTTATAATGAAGTCAATCTCATTTCTCGTGGAACCATCGGGACTCAGCCAGGTTCATTTCCTATGAGGTGGCTTCTGAAAGAAAGAGTTCATCATAAAGAGTCCCTCTTTCCCCAGGAAATCGGCCAACCTCTGTCCCCTACGGTTCCGTTGTCCATAACCAAATTGCCACTTTAAACTCGTCCCAGCTTCTCTTACCCAACTTCGCGTTAAAGTCCCCCATAACAACTAGAAATTGCGTTTCAGGGGTATGTCTGGCCCGACTAATGTCCTCATACATGTCCTCCACCTCATTATCCGGGTGCGACTTCGTCGATGCGTATACCTGTATGACCTTCAGCGAGTATCTTTTTGATACTCTGAGTATTAGGTATACAAACCTGTTGGAAACGCTATCGATCGGTACAATGTTGTTTGTAAGGGACTTGTGGACGAGAAACCCGACACCACCTTGGGACTATTGGTCGCCCTCCCGGTAGTAGAGTAGGTAACCGTATTTTAGGGTTATCGTGTCCTCACCCGCTCTTCGGACTTCTGATAACCCCACGATGTCCCAGTGTAACCTACTCATTTCTTCTTCCAGCGCATCAATTTTCTCGTCTGTCCTCATCGTGCGTATGTTGTGTGTTACCATGGCCAGTCGTCGTTATTGAGGATGGTATAGCCGGGCGTCTGCCGGGGATTCTTAGTACCCCCTGTCCCACCGTTACCTTGGCTGCTACGGTAGCCAGGAATAGCGGGGCTGCCGGGCACTGGGGGCCTGGTTCCATTTGTACTGTTCATGGAGGGCTTTTTTTTTTTTTTTTTTTTTTTATTTACACGGAAAACAAACAGCTGCTTATTAAATAATGTAGTATAAGAATCTTGTGAATACAAAAGCCTAACAGTTTTCGCTTATGATAACATTGTAAGTGCCTTGAATGCAAATAGGTAACAATAGGTAATCGTGCTTGATTAAAGAACACAAACAGGAAACAAAAAGTATAGTGATGCACACAAATAAGACTCGATTATAAGTTTACAAGCAACATAAAGCCACATAAAACCTGATTTACCAAAAAAAGAAACAGATAATTACGAGAGAAAAAAAAAGAAAAAGAAAAACATGCACATTTACATCAGTCAGTGTAAAAACGCTTGCTTATCATGAGTTTGAATGTATTTTGCTTCATCACAAAGAGATCAACTTATTTGGAATATTTAGAATTAAACATATCAATAGTGCGAGGAAAAAAAGAATTATGACGATAGTTGGAGTGACAGCGAGGAGCATTTAACTGTAAATAATTTCGACGACTAAACGTCCTATATGGTGTTATTATTTTAATCTCCGATAGTAGTCTCGAAGAGTCAACTATATTCAGTAATATATTGTGCAAGAAAGTAAGATCTGCTGCTTCCCTTCTTTCATAGAGAGGTAATATGTGGTGACGTCTACAACTGTCCACATAATCAGGACTTTGGACTTTGAGTTTATAGTTAATGATCCTTAAGAATTTCTTTTGTGGTTTTTCTAGCATATCTTCATATTTAGCATATTGAGGATTCCACACTTGTGAAGCATATTCAAGTTGACTTCTTACTAAAGAACAATATAAAATTTTTAATGTTTTAATTCTTTGGAAATCTTTTGTTACTCTCAATAAGGAGCCGAGAGTTTTCATAGCTTTAGAAGATATGTTTTCTATATGCTCGTCAAATAAGAGTTTAGAATCGAGAGTGACTCCAAGGTCAACTACACTATGACATCTCATTAGAGACTGCCCATTAATTTTATAGTCAAAGGGTAAAGTTTTACTAGACCGACTGAAACTAATGCAAAAGCATTTGGTTACGTTAAGGTCAAGTTTGTTTCTAATACAGTAGTCATGAAGACTATCCAGATCGCTTTGTAGCATATCTAGATCTCGACTGGTATTGATCGGCTTAAATACCTTCATATCATCGGCGAATAAAAGAAAGTCAGAGTATTTGAAGCACGAAAAGATGTCGTTGATAAAAATGATAAAGAGCAGTGGACCGAGTATAGATCCTTGCGGCACACCCGATGTAATAGGTGACGAAGCCGATGCATATCCACCCAGTACTACAGTCTGACACCGATCTTTGACGTAAGAGGTAAACCATCTTAGCAGGTCACCTCGTATTCCAGCTCCTTGGAGTTTAGCTAGTAGGATAATATGGTCAATTCGATCAAATGCCTTGCTGTAGTCAGTATATACAGCGTCGACTTGGCCACCCGAATCCATGCCCGCAGTAACTACATCGATAAAAGTCACCAAATTTGTCGAACATGACCGACCTTTGAGAAACCCATGCTGCTGTGGCATAAAAGTATGCTTCAAAGCAGCATACAATTGATCGTGAACCACTTTTTCAAAAATTTTTGCCAATACACAAAGCTTAGAAATAGGTCTATAATTACAGATGTCACGCTTTGTTCCTTTCTTGTGAATCGGTGTTATGCTTGCAGTTTTCCATATTTTAGGCATCAAACCTTCATCAATAGACCTTTTGAATAATAAACTGATAGGATAAACAAGATCTGCAGCGCAGTTTTTTAAAAGGTAAGGATGAAGGTCATCAGGCCCAGCAGATTTCTTACAGTCCAGATTTTTAAGTAGCTGAAGTATACGGGAGTTATTTTTTTCAATTGTAGATAAATCCACAGAAGAAGTTGGTTCTGATTTAATAGAAGTAGAGGTATGAGACCCTGAAGATATACTTTGTAAATAATTAGAAATAAAGAAGTCGGCAAAGGCATTACAAATTTCTACACCAGTAGTAATATTAGAATTTAAGTACGACATAGTAGACGGATATGAGTTGTGCTTTTTATTAGATTTAATAAAAGACCAAAATGAATTAGGTTCGTCCCTAATAGACTTTTCAATTTTTGAAATATAGTGTATATAGCAAACATGTTCCATTCTCTTCGCTCGTTCACGTAAAATTTTATAAGAATTACTGTCATTTTTATTGTTATATATTTTATATTTTTTATGATATTTATTTTTTTCTCTTAAAATTTTTAGCAAAACGGAAGAATACCACACTGGATAATGATTAGCTCGTACATACCTACACTGAATGTAATTGTCTCTTAGTTCTAATAATATTTTCATGAAAAGTTCTACAGCTTCATCTAAGGTTCCACAAGAAAGAAGTGAAGTCCAGTCATAATCACTTAAAGCTCTACTAATAGACATATAATCTCCGTTAGCATAAAAAAATTTAATTTTGTTACTGGGGATAAGATCACTATGGTTTATAAATAGCGGGTTACAGATTAGGGTCGGATGAAATATTTTATCTTCTCGCGTTAGTGGATCTAAGCAACGGGTTAAGTTTAAATCATAATTACATAAGATGAGGTCAAGTATTCTATTTTCTTGGTTTAAGATATGATTATATTGGTTTATATTAGTCAGGTTTAAAAGATCAATCAGTTCTTCATGATCACAATCATTACTGTTGAAGGTAGGTAACATGTATGTGTGGTCGTAGGATGTCGACCATGATATATCACTCATGTTGAAATCCCCCATTATTAAAATCTTGTCGTCTGGATTATTAAAAGAGATAGACAGGACGGTCTCACAAAAGTTAGACAGTTGAGATGAGAAAGGCTGCCCTTGATTTTGCGCACACATATAGACGGTTCCCAAATGAAGGTTTGATGGTGGCTCATTCCTGCGTCCCTTAAATCGTATGGTAACCCAAAGATCTTCCGCTGTGGAATGCCACTCTGGGCGCGCGTGCGCTGCCAGCTCGCGGCGCACGGCGATAAGGACCCCGCCACCGCGGCTCTGCCCGCGCTGCGCGTAGTCGCGGTCGCGCCGCCATACGATATACAAGTTGCTAAATATTTCCTCACTTGCTATGCCGTCAAAAAGCCACGTCTCCGTCAACACAACCACATCATAATTACTAAGCTGAACGTTTCTTTTGAATTCCATTATTTTTGTTCGCTAACCCCTAACATTTTGATAATACATGTTAAAAACCATAATCACAATCCAGCCAAGTAGGCACTTGGCCGGATAGTGTTCCAATCATAAACATGTAAACAATAAATGAAGTAAAAATGTTAGTTGTTTGCGAAGAAAAAAATGCGTATACGTATTTATAATATGATTTATGTGTTAATACTTTGTTGACGAAACGTAACTCTGATAATGTGTATACGTAGTTATATAATTTACTTGTCAATACTTTGTTGACGAAACGTAACTCTGATAATGTGTATACGTAGTTATATAATTTACTTGTCAATACTTTGTTGACGAAACGTAACTCCGATATAATATCCGTCCCATAATAATATTGATACTGTATTTTAAGGATATAATTACAAGACGATGCACATAATACGCATAACTGTAGAATATTGAAACTGAGGATATTTTTAGTCGTATCGTGACGTGACGGTATTACTTGTAAGTAAATATAATAATAATTGTAAAATTGATTCAAGCAGCTAAATGTCAAATAAAGTAAGATAATATTAGTATGACGTGGATATATTGTATTATATTGAAGCAACACGAAAAAAGACAAAGTAGACAGACACATTAGTTACTATAAGACAATTGATTGAAGATACGTTTATTATGTAGTTGGTGGTTTTATATGGCTTTACTATATGCTTAACTACATACCTAATATAAATAAAGACACTGTGGGTACGAAATAGCACTACACGCAAATATATAAGAAAACTTATCATAGAAAATGACAGTCATTTAATTTTTTCATGATCGTCAGCACATAGTATCTGTATTATTGGTGAGGTATCGCTTTTTCTGACCAGAATCTTGCAGTTTTGTACCCACGTATACTTGTAATTTTTTTCAGTGGCTAGCTTCTTGGTCATAGTAAGTAATTGCTTATTCTCGCGTGTGAGGTGATCGTTGATAAAGATCCTAGAAGTAACTCCGAGGAAACCCACATCAGCCGCAGTCAAGTTCTTTTTCGTTTTAGTTTCCTTTTCCTTTGTGTATCTTCCGACGAAGCCGACGATAATAGGTTTGTTGTTAGTAAAAGAACGAGCTCTCATCACAAAATTGATATCGGCAGATGTAACAGCCTGCCCGATCGTATCACCTAACAATCTGATAAGTGAGATAAGATTTTCGTTTTTCTTCAATGGCACGCCCTTAATTTCAATGTTATTGTACCGCTCCCGTTGATCCCTTGACGACATATCAGAGGCCAACTGAGACAGTTTGCATTCAAGTTGTGGGTACGTTATTTTACTGGTACATGTAGACTCCAAGCTGGTAAGCCTGGATTCCATGTCACTGGCTCACACGTCCTAGACTTATTGGCGTCCACTTCATTTTTAACCTCTAATAACGAGTTCTCAAAGTGATGCATTTGTCTTTCATGTCCTTAACTTCAAGCACAAGCACCGGAATTTGCTCAAGGCGGACATTGATACCCGCGATCCCATCACGCAATTCCTGAAGCACCAGATCCAAGGTAGCATTGGACGATGATCCCGACGTAGGCTTCGAAATAGGATCCGGCATCATCTGGGGCTGGCTGCATTTACAGTTAGCACATAACAGGGCAGACTGTCTCGCTGCACCTAGCTTCCTGTAGTTTTTTTCGGTTATGTTTGCACATGTAAAACAATAACATGCGAAACATTTATTGCACTTAACGCCGTCAGAAAACTCCAAGTTGCATCCAGGACACATAAACATGATAAATAGTTGAGTATGGACGTTCCGCGAAGATAGTAAAAAGGTAATTAAATAGCTTGCGCGAGCGACCGGTAAACGAAGGTAGACACGTGCTTGCTGCGTGTTGACTGTTTTGCCAATACTCGCCACGCTTGGCAGGCGGTTTGGCGAGCGCAGTTTTTGGCGGTGTTGTGCTCAGAAGGTGCTGCTGCCCACCTTATGGTTTGTTATCCAATAGTCGCTTTCTACGGCACCCACGGGAGGAATTGGGGGGTACTATTCTAAGCTGGCACCCCACGGCCTAAGAGACGATAGAGCAAAAAAAAGGCAAGAGACATGTCTATTGGGCAAAGCCAGTTGACGAAGCTGAAGAGAGAAGACGACATTGTAGCGTCGACCAAAGCAGAAGTGCTAAGAGAGGTCGAGAGTTTTTACGGACGTTTATACTCCTCGGTCGCTAAACCTGTAAGCAGCTCGGCCAAAGACCCAAGAGCCAAGCTGACTCGACAATATACCGAATATATCCCGGACATCAGCCTGTACGAGATTAGGATGGCCTTGAAACAGCTTAAGAACAAGGCGCCGGGTGATGACGGTATCGCATCTGAATTTTTGAAAGCGGGTGGAACACCAGTACTTACAGTCCTTCAGAAGCTCTTTAATACCGTCTTACTCGAAGGATTAACGCCAGAAGCATGGAACAAAAACGTAGTGGTTATATTCTTTAAAAAAGGTGACAGCACCTTACTTAAGAATTACATACCCATCTCGCTTTTGAGCCATGTTTATAAGCTGTTTTCAAAGGTCATCACGAACCGTCTCAGTCGCAGGTTTGATGAATTCCAGCCTCCGGAACAAGCCGGTTTCCGAAAAGGCTATAGTATTATAGACCACATCCACACGCTACGGCAAATTATACAGAAGACCAAAGAGTATAACTTGCCTCTTTTTAGCGTTTGTGGACTATGAGAAGGCCTTTGATTCGATCGAGACGTGGGCAGTGCTTGACTCTCCCCAGCGGTGCCGTATTGACTATCGGTATGTCGAAGTGTTGAAGTGCTTGTACTGTAACGCAAACATGTCAATCCGAGTACAGCAGCAGAGTTCGAAGGCAATTTGTTTTTTTTTTTTTCCATTGCAAAGAGGCGTGAAACAGGGAGACGTTATAGCTCTGAAACTGTTTACCACTGCATTGGAAGACGCTTTCAAGCTTCTGGAATGGCAAAGACTCGGGCTCAACATCAACGGCGAATACATCACTCATCTTCGATTTGCCGACGATATTGTAGTCATGGCAGAATCCATGGAAGACCTCAGTACAATGCTCGAAAGCCTCCATCAAGTTTCCCAACAGGTAGGCCTTAAGATGAACATGGAGAAGACGAAAACTATGTCTAATGCATAGGAATTAGACATAGTTTGCTTACCCCGATATTAGTTGGAAACTCAGTTCTCGAAGTTGTTGACAAATACATCAACCTGGGACAGACAGTCAAACTAGGGAGGTCCAACTTTGAGAAAGAGGTCAATCGTCGAATCCAACTCGGCTGGGCAGCGTTCCGGAAACTTCGCGATGTCTTCTCGTCAAAAATACCTCAATGCCTCAAGACAAGAGTCTTTGACCAATGTGTGTTACCAGTGATGACACTGACATATGGCACTGAAACGTGGTCTATAACTATGGGCCTCATAAGCAAGCTCAAAGTCGCACAACGAGCTATGGAAAGCACCATGCATGCAAGAAACGCGCCCACTCGCAGGCTTTTGTCAATTATTAATCAATTTATTCACGAGTTCCAGCACGTCGACATATTTTATGACAGTTTGAGAACTATTGTATGTAATCTTAGTTTTTTTTAACAAATTATTTAAGATAGTTAGCGCTTTGGTTCATATAGTTTAAGCTTACTATTTAATAAACAAATAAATAAATTATTAATAAATAATTTAAAATTTAAAATTGTCAACTCTTTCTACGATTTCGTTATGGTAATGAATGTCAATTGGCAAAGGAGTACAGTTATACGATAGAAATTGTAATAATTTGGTTATATTTATTTTTTATCTTTTAAATGGTTCGTTTCCATCCAATGGATCACTTCTGCTAGGGCTTTATTAACTGTATGTTGAGCCTGGTTTTTATTAGCACACTTAATAACGATTGTAGTATCGTCTGCAAAAAGTATACATTTATGGGGAGTGGATTCAGGAAGGTCGTTTATATAAACTAAGAATAGTAATGGACCCAGTATACTCCCTTAAGGAACTCCCGAGTTGTTAATTAAAAGTTCCGATTTAAACGTTTGTTTTGTAAGTTTATTTTCTTGACATGTAATAATTTTTGATATTTCAGTATATATCTTTCTATTTTTCAAATAACTAGCTATCCATTTATTAGCTACCCTTCGTATGCCATAAAATTATATTTCTATTCTATTCAATTATTAAATATATTGGAAATGTCAATTGGATTGGTGTACGTCATATTATTAAATGTAATTTTTTCGACGTCGTTAGTCGTTAACTTATCGGAAGTGAACTATAGCTTTCGCAAGTAGGACGTTGGAAAAATATGAAGAAAACTATATTACTATAGAAAAGAGACTTTAAGCGGTACTATTTTGGACTGTGAGACATTTCAATTCCCTATTTATATTATGTATATTTGACCCTGATAATTGTAATATAATAAAATAAAAGTTAGAGGCATATCGTTAAACAAAAACTTTGCATTAATAGTGTGCCGTGTGATTTATTTAATGGTGTATTTTAAAAACAGTATATCATATTGGCATTTCGGCTCTTATATATATATATATATATATATAATTCATTTAAAGTATTGTATGCCTAACTAAACATCTACCTATCTACTCTTGTTTAATCACATTACTAATAAATAACTTTAATCTGTATAAATTACACAAAATATTCTACTATAGTATCCTATTCAAGAAGACCTCTGTGTGCAATGGCTCGTTGATCTGGCGCAAAACACGTATAAAATTTGCATCGATAGCGCTAAGGTGAATTTGGCACAATGACATCTGGTGAAACTGTATAAAACTAATTGTATGAGCCAGTAAAAAATATGTAAATCTATAAAAATAAAATAACGTCCTCTTATTTTTGAAGTCGGTTAAATTTACATAAGTTTTTTATTGTTACAGGTGCTGCCCCGTACTATGGACAAATTTGATTTTAACGCACCTATTAATACTACAGTAATATATGACGATAGCGATGATGAAACGAGTAATAACAATATATCCGAAAATAAAGGAAATTCAAAAACACAAGAAACGTGTTTATTGAAATATGGTGATAATTTAAAGAGGAAAGAGAACACAATTAAAATTAAAATATCAAAGGGACATAATAAAACGAAATTTAAAATCGTAAAAAATAATCAAACCAAGAACAACGCTGCTGAAAATATCAAGCAACATGAGAAAGAAACTGAATCTGAAAATTTAACATTTAAAACAAATGCAAAGAAAAATGAAGCGCAGCAAAAACCACTAGATATGCCTTGCTTAGAAGAATACCACTTCAATATTTTAGATAGTCCTCTTACTGAACATGAAGATAACAACAAATATTCTGATCCTAATAACACAATAACAGATAAAAGAGCAAGTAAAAATAAAAGAAGAGTATCATGTAATGAACACTTTAACCATAAGAGACGACAATCAAAGGAAATCAATTTAAATTTAGATATTCAAAAAATAGACCAAGATTGCAGTATATACAACACCTATAAAAATCAAAACTTTTTGCAAGGTTGTAATGAATCTCAAACAAACACAAACATATCATCGCCATCCAATTACTATCAATGTACTAGAGATATATCCGAGGCACAGAAATCAAATAATCAGAGTGCAACGCATCGTGTGGACGACACTGAAATCAATCTTAATAGTGTTATAAGTCAAATTGAGCCTAATATAAATATTTCATTATTGCAAACTCAAAATAAAGTCAATGACACTGTTAGCAATTATATAAAAGAACATCTCAACTCAGTGTCCGAGCACATGATATTTATTATTTATTCGTATCATGCTTACATGACCATAAACAAAAGTAATATTGAGCATAGTTTGATTGAATATGCAAAAAATAACTTTATTCATACTAAGAATCATTTTTTCGATGTCTCATACAGCCCTATCGCAAATATCATTTTACCAAGAGAAAACGATGCGTCTTTTGTAAAAACATTTATTGATTACACAATCAAGCTTTCAAATTCAAAATCGTATCCATATTCGTACGCCCAGATAGAACCGCTTTTCTATGAAATGATAGAATGGGTTAAGAGGAGACAAAAGCAAATAGAGAATATGGATTTAAATAAAGTGTCAAGTCCAGTGCTCTCACAACAGTTAAACAAACCTGCACAGACACTTAATATACCTCTCCCAGCTTATCCAAATCAATGCCAACAAGTACGAGCGACAGATAATAATTCATATGGAACTTATTTACCAAACACTCCTGAAAGAATCATAAATATAGAATCGACCCGTTTAAATAAAGAAAACATTCAAAGAACACCCTGCTGTTCTGTTGTACCGCCGCCACATAACACACAAGAGTATTATAGCAATCAAATACATAATACATTATCCAACAAAAACAGTACCAATACAATCAGCTATACTCATCAAACCCCACTTTCAAAGATAAACTCGTTATTAAAAGACATATTACCGCCCGTGGCAAAGCAAATCACACAGGTCTGTAATAAAAATAAAACAAAAACCCAGCTAAAACAGCGTAACCAGGTTTCTCATATTCCGACAACGCCACCCTGGCAAAATCAAGCAACACAATCCTGGGAATATCCTGCAACACAGGAAAGCCAGATCACACAAGCATTTCGAACAGAAGCACATCAATCCTGGCAAATGGACGCTCCAATAGCACAACCCTACGCTCATAACGTGCTGGACCAACTTCATTCTAAGCAATTGCCTATTCAGCATGCTAATGACTACTTCAGGTCACAAAATGAAGCTAATAGATCAGTTTCCAGGGATAGTGGGTTCATGAGCCCACTTAATTTCAATAGTGGCACTGATCAATTGGTAAATGTTTATTTATATAATTTTTGAGTAGTAAGTTGTTGATTTATCATCTGAAGTTGAGCAATAGATCAGGAACATCAGTAAAGTCTGAATGGTGGTCAGAATGTCTGAAGTCATTACTTGAGCTGTTCAGAAACAAAACAACCGTCCTGATGTACAATTCTATACCAAACTAGCTGCGCTCCGCGATTTCACCCTTGCGGTGATGGATGGTGATGAACATGATGATGAATCAAATATTGCTTATGTTAATCAGGCATAATATAGCTTTCTAATGGTGAAATATTTTTAGCACCGGTTATGTAGTTTTTGCATTTATCCGTTACAAAAAAACTTCATATCATATCTTTCGCCTATAATATTAGTGAAGATAATGTGGCCAGGTTTTTACCGACGTTTACATTACATATTTTGACACGTAAAAGTAGTTATTGTGACATAACTGTAATCGTTAAAGATATGATAGGTATCACATACATTTTTGTAGACATTGATGTCCTCCACAAAACTATAGTACTTACATCGCTTTGTTCTTAATGTGAATAGTTTTCGCAGTGTACGCTATACACCTTATTTGTATAATTACCAAAAAAAATAAAATTGGCGGTACAAAAGTGTTAATACATTGTAGATATGTAGTCAAATTTTTTTATTACTTCACAGTGAAATAATTATTAATTGTTAAAGTTTTCGAAAATTCCATCTAAAAGTATGGACACCATCTTAACAAAAATACTACATGCCTATGTACAACTGATTAATGAAAACACATGATTCGCGTCAGTGAAAAAATATCTCTCTTACTCTTTCTTACACCCCCCACCCGAGCGTTCGGTGTGAAAGAGATTGTCGACTTTCGGCTTTCGTTCGTTCGTTTTCGGAAGAAACAAAGGCCGCGCGGTGGCAGGGCGGAGGGTGCGGGGTTGGTCCGGTGGCCAGGTCTAACGAGCTAGGACGCGAGTTTGCCGAATGTTATGAATGAATGATACATTTCTATGTGGGGGTGTTAAGTTTCATGCATAAACCGCGCGCAGTATATGTAATGAATAGTGGAAATGCCTAGAATAAAATTTGTAGGTGTGAATTAATCTAGACGTTTGACCAAATATTGATGATTATGTGGGTTTTTTTTTAAAGTAGTTTTAAATTTTCTTCCCATGTATGTATTAAGTACCAGCAGCATATAGTGCTGTTTTTTTTTGGTAATTATACAAATTAGGTGTATAAGGATATTTCGGCATACTAATGCCTATTTAAAATGAAAAAGTAGTTATTGACGTAACTGTAATAGTAAGACATATTATAGTATTGTGAATTTTATTGTAGATATTGATATTTGCTATAAAACTGCATTACATCACTTTGCTCTATTTTCAATTGTTTCTGCAGCGTACGCGATACAAGGGTAATTTTTGGTATTTTTTTCACATCTTGGGTTAACATTAACGAAGTTTTCAATCGGATCCCTAACTTTATTGAAAATGTTATATAGCCTATGTTACTCATTGATAATGTACGAGTAGCTTTCTAACGGCAAAAGATTTTTTGTAATTGGTCTAGTAGTTTTTAAGGTTCCGTACCAAAAGTTTAAAACAGGACTTTATTCTTCTCCGCTGCCCGCCCGTCTGTCACCAGGCTGTATCTTATGAACCGTTACACTAGTAGTTAGATAGTTGAAATTATCACAGATGATGTATTTCTATTGCAGCTATAACATTAAATATTAGAAACCGGCCAAGTGCGAGTCAGACTCGCACGAAGGATTCCGTACCATTATCTATAAAAACAGCAAAAAAATGTCTGTTGTTTGTTTGAGAGATTTATAGATGGTACGTGACACTTCGTGCGCGAGTCCGAGTCGCAGTTGGCCAGTTTTTTAAGTTTATGAGTTACATACAAAAATACAAAAGTACACATCTTTCCTCTATATAATATTAGAGTAGATAAATTGTCAGCAATTAACCGGTTATAAATTTTATATGTAATTAACAAACTTACGACTTTATTTTTATTTTTACAGGATAACACGCAAATGCAAGGGCAAGGAGCTCAAACGACACCTTTGATCACGCATGTGACATCACTGAATCCTAACGTGTCCTACATTTTAGAAGGGTTATGCACCGTTTGTGGAAAAACCACTAAGAAAAAATGTTTAGGATGTTACAAATTCTACTACTGTAGTCATAGTTGCCAGGTACATTATGGTTTTTAGATTTTTATTTTTATACTCTTTTCAAAATGTATGACTGCGGGAACACTTCAACGCTTTCATTTGTTTTCCAAATGTAACTTTGTACAATCAGTCCAATAGAACGCACTATTCTCGGTACAATGGCGTTAAAACATGCATAAGGAAAGATAGTTTCGGCATTACTAAATTAGCGATCTTTCTAAACTTTTGTTAGCAAAGCTACAGAACGACTTTCTGTAGTCGTGGGTACAATTCCCGCAAAATATTAACTGAAATGTTGCTTACAAATTTACAAAAGTGTGAAGGACACACTTTTGTAAATTGTACAAAAGCTGTCATTATTTTCACGGTTTATACGCGGTGTGGCAGTATGGTGTGCCTGCCGTGCAAATATGAACGTGGCCAGGCGGCTGCGCGTGTGCAGTAGATAAGAAACCAGCCAAGTGCGAGTTGGACTTGCGTACCGAGGGTCCTGTACATTATGATCTAGTATATATAAACTAAAAACAAATTGGTTAAAATACAAACATAACTTTGCGTTTTGATCTCTAGACACAATTATAGCACCAATCTCAAATAATAAGTACGTAATAGTAAACTCGCTTTTTTCGTTCATTAACTATGTAGTTAGATTTTTCCCTTTTTATGTGCTGAAATACATTGCTACATGCCAAATTTCATGCTTCTAGGTCAACAGGTTTTGATAATCTTGTGAATTTGTGCAAATATGCAAATGTGCGAAAAACGCGACCTAAACGGTCATATATTTTGATCGCATTGACTCACAAGTTTATATATTGTATACCTGAGTATATTTGATATAAATTTCAACTTCATACTCTACGCGTTCTTGAGAAAAAGGGACTGACAGACATACAAACAGACGGACAGCAAAGTCATCCTATAAGGGTTCCTTTTTCCCTTTAAACGCCAAGTAGGATCATAAACCAGTCGAGGCATTTTATTGGTACCTATAGTCACGTGACTATACCACGTAGGTTAAACCATGAAAATAATACTTAACATTGTCACAACGTAACAGAGCGTTTCAATCATGATTGTTTTACGCTGCCATCTGTTAACGTTACTATATCAGTAATTAATATTTTTTGTCATTGCGACGCCTATGAGAAATTTCAATAATCCTCCATGGTTATAAATGGTAAAGTTTTACTACGTGGTATGTCTCTTGTGCTAGAAGCTATCTTGGTCGGTACCACCACAGTGCCAGATACCACGAAGCAATAGAGCGTAGTTAAATTACTGTGTCAAAGAGTTGTTCAAAGAGTTTACTCAAAACCCAATGTGTCGGGGTGAGCAGCGCAATGCAGAGCCACGCAAAACTTTTGTTTAAGCTCTGGGTGACACTGCAACTGTTATGGGTAAGCGTAGTAATTACGGTAGACAGATACACAGTGTGTTGTGTTACAGTGACAAGATGGTAAAGTCGTTAACACAATGGCATGGTTAACAGTCTTGTCACTCGCTTACATAAAAAACTAGGGTGATTTGATTAAGTTAAAAAATCATTAACATTGTCATGGAATCTGGAATAGTGGTCCTTCTGAAGACTCATATATATTATATGAGTGAGCGTGACTATGATTGTGAATGACCATGCGTACAACAATAATTAGCTTTACGGCTACCCATCTATATTATATTCTATATTTAATTTCTTTCAGCTACTGGATTGGAAGAAGCACATGGCTGTGTGCAAATAGAACATACATCTTATAAGAGAACCAAGCAGGTACATAGACATATGCCTACGTGCCAACCAACGGGTTACAAACAAAAACAACGAAGTATTCGTGAGGAACGAGGAGTGAACAATTGTGTAAATATTTGATTGAACACCCAGTAAATTGTACTAAAATATATTTTTATAACTTGTTACACCTCTGGCTTTCTTTATTTTACCCTTGGTGCTTTTAACATATTAATTTAAGTCAATTTATTTTATATAAAACATAAAAGATTTTAAATATTGATATGCTTATTAAAAGATGTTGTTAGGTAAGGTCATTACGTAATAACTTAAGACAGAAGGTTCCTTAAATAGGGACTGAAAACTTAACCGACTTGGTTTTTCATAGATCTCAAAACTTTTTCCGGTAGAAGAACAGTAACTGGGCGAGACTGGGTTTTTTTCACAAGTTTTGTTTTTGATGGCATTAGGTATTTTATTTACGTATCGAGCTACTCACTAGCGCGCCCAGTGGCCCCACCGCTCGCATTAGTATTTAGATTTTTTTTGTGTCGACTTTGGTTTTTATGTCACAAGTAGACAAAAAGATGAAATAAAACATCACGCAGGACACGTTTTATTTTTAATATCAACATTATTTATTACATGATAATTATTAATCCACGATAAGACGCGGGTGTCGAGGGGACAGAGGTTGGCCGACTTCCTGGAGAAAGAGGGACTCTACATCATGAAATCTTTCTTTCAAAAGCCACCTAACAGGAAATGGCTGAGTCCCGATGGTTCCAAGAGAAATGAGATTGACTTCATTATGACCACCAAGAGACAAATATTCGCTGATGTCTCCGTGATCAATAGGGTTAAAACTGGTAGTGATCACCGACTGGTAAAAGGCTCGTTGAATATTAATGTCGAACTTGAGAGGTCTCGTCTGATGAAGTCTACGTTCTGACCTACTCGTGCCCATATTCAGAACCCCCTAGAGCTTTCAACTTGAGCTGTCCAATCTCTTCGATTGCCTCGAAAACATTGCAAGAGTTTAGTAGACACTGTCTATATAGTAGGTTCGAAGTTCCTCAAACCCTACCGTCAAGATAGGCCACAGAAACTCTCCAACAGTAACCTCAACCTCATGGCTGAAAGACGCTCACTGAAAATGCAGTCTTCGGATGATACTGAACCATATGGGCTGCTCAATAAACGAATATGGAAGTCCTTGCGACACAACATCCGGATCTTTAATACTAATCGTATTAAAGAGACGATAGAGCGGAACAAGGGCAAAGCCAGTTAACGAAGCTGAAGAGAGAAGACGGCAGTGTGGCGTCGACCAAAGCAGAAGAGTTAGGAGAGGTAGAGAGTTTCTACGGACAGTTAATGAGAGTAGGATGGCCTTGAAACAGCTTAAGAACAACAAGGCGCCGGGTGACGACGGTATCACATCGGAGCTTCTGAAAGTGGGTGGAACACGGGTACTTAAAGTCCTTAAGAAGCTCTTTATTACCGTCTTAGTCGAAGGTTCAACGCCAGAAGCATGGAACAAAAGGGTGGTGGTGCTGTTCTTCAAGAAAGGTGACAACACTTTACTTAAAAATTACAGACCCATCTCGCTTTTGAGCCATGTTTATAAGCTGTTTTCGAAGGTCATAACGAACCGTCTCAGTCGCAGGTTTGATGAATTCCAGCCTCCGGAACAAGCCGGTTTCCGAAAAGGCTATAGTACCATAGACCACATCCACATGCTACGGCAAGTTATACAGAAGATACTCGTAGAAGAGTATAACTTGCCTCTTTGTTTAGCGTTTGTGGACTATGAGAAGGCCTTTGATTCGATCGACACGTAGGCAGTGCTTGAGTCTCTCAAGTGGTTCCGTATTAACTATCGGTATATTTAAGTGCTGAAGTCTTTGTACAAAAACGCCAACATGTCAGTCCGAGTACAGGAGCAGAGTTCGAAGGAAATTCCATCGCAAAGAGGCGTGAGACTGGGAGACGTTATGTCTCTGAAACTGATCACCGCTGCATTAGAAGACGCCTCTAAGCTATTGGAATGGCAAGGACTTCATTCCATCAAATTGGCATCAATATCAACGGCGAGTACATCACCCACCTTCGATTTGCCGACGATATTGTAGTCATAGCAGAATCCATGGAAGACTTCAGTACAATGCTCGAAGGTCTCCATCGAGTTTTTCAACGGGTAGGCCTTAAGATGAGCATGGGCAATACGAAAATTATTTCTAATGCCCATATTGTGCCTTATTTTTTTTTTTGTCGCGGGGAAATCCTTTATGGATACCACCTACCACGGGGAGGTAGGTGGTTATGTAGGAGTCCTTATACCCACCAAAACCCCGGGGTGTTCCGTCACTGCCGCTTTTGGCGGGAACGCGGGATAGATTTTGCACACGACCGCGAACCCGCCGCGGCTGTCCGTTGCCGAACCCTTCTCCTCGCGGCATGCCAGAACACATGGCGCGCCGCAACTGCCTCGGAGACCAAACCCGCCAACAATGGGTGCCAGAATTCCCCGTGTCTGGACGCCCGTGATCTCCCTGCGGTGGGTCAGATACGTAGCCCCACCGCCTGCTACGTCAGCCACAGGGGATAACTCCCCCGCGACCCCAACTCCTCGAGTCTGCGCCGAGCGCCCGGACCCCATCTCCTCGAGCCTGCACCAAAGTGCCCGGGCCCCCCTTCTCGAGCCTGCGCCAAAGCGCCTGGGCCCCACCTCCTCAAGTCTGCGCCAAAGCGCCCGGACCCCGCCACTCCTATGTGGACTTGGCGGCCAAAGCCCATAGGAGCGGCCCGCCTGAGCCGGCCAGCGTACCCCAACGCCGGCGCGGGCCCTGGGTTCCTCTTGGCTTCACCGTGGTGATCCAAGCCACGGCTACTGAGCCGCCCCGCCACGTCAATGCGGGAACCCTTCGGGGGGGGGGGGGGGGCATATTGTGCCTACCCCAATATCAGTTGGGAACGCCGTTCTCGAAGTTGTTGACGAATACATCTACCTGGGACAGACAGTCAAACTAGGCAGATCCAACTTGGGGGACCCCCCACAGTGCTTACGTCTTCGTCGTGTCCCCTGGAAACGACCCAGTTCTGACCACCGTAACGGAGTGGCAGACTGGGCTCGGCTAAAGTGCACTGTGCGTCGTAGATCTCATTGCGGGTTGTCTACGACACTGGCGAAGGCTAATATGCCCAAAAAACTAGCGCGGGACGCCTCCGGGCGTTTCCTAAAAGGCCCTTCTGAGGGCCAACCAAAAGGCCCTTCTGAGGGCCAACCAAAAGGCCCTTCTGAGGGCCAACCAAAAGGCCCTTCTCAGGGCCATGTCGACGACCTCACGTCGGCGTCGGAGGCTAGCCGCGCACCATCCGTGGCTAGCGTGTTTGCTAGGGCGGACGAGTTCTCGGACTCCGACAACGAGTCCGTCGCATTTGACTCGGATGCTTCGTTGGCGAAAGGCCGCCATCAAGCGCAGAAGCGGGCCTTCTTAAAGACCGGGTCTTGCTCCTCGGACTCCACGAGGAGTAAGCCAAAAAAGGTAAAGGCAAAAAAGCCTTCTACTGTCGTTGCAGACACCCACGACGTGGGTCTCGCAGACGCGCAACGCCAGCTTAACCTGGCTCGCCGGGTGCAGCTCCAGCAAGACCTAGAGGAGAAGGTTGCCGCTAAGGAGCAGCAGGCGCGCACCGCGCGGGCCAAGTCTGGGTACGGCGCGTCCACCGTCGTTTACTCGGACCACTCCCTGGTCGAGCTGGAGCGCATGGCGCAGGAGGACGAGGAGGAGATATTGGAGGTTGCCTCGAAGTCCTCCAACCTAAAAGGGACTTTCCAGAAGTCCCTGAAGTGCCGAGCCGCGAGTATGCGCGGCATAATCCGGGAGCTAGTGCACCGCACCGCAACCGAAGACACGCAGCTACTGCAGGCGAAGGTCGACCGCCTGCAGTCGGAGGTCAGTCAGCTACACAAGAAGCTGGCTGAAGCCACGGCCCGGCCAACTCAGGCCGACCCCAGACCAGCCGCTGAAGTCTCCTCCTCCTCGGACCTTGAGGATATCATCCGCAAGGTTGTCATGGAGGAAAGGGCCTTCACGAGAGCCTGCTTCGCTGGCATCGAAGACAGGCTCTTGCCGGAGAAACGCCTCCGACCGCCACTCGCATCGGACAAGAGGCCGAACGAGCCGGGGCCTTCCTCCCGAAAGGAGGACACCCTTCTACCTTCCTCCACCCCGTCCAACCAACCGTGGACGGAGGTGGTTAGGAAGGGAAAGGGCAAGGCCAAGAAAAAGGCGGGAACGGTCAACCCCCTAGCCACCCCCACGACCACCCTTCCCTGCTCGTCCCAGGCGACCGGCAAGGGAAAGGGTAAGGGAAAGGGGAAAAAGCCGACCCCGGAGCTCCCTTCCGCTGCCCCTGCAGCCAAAAAAGCGCCCACCGGTAGGAGGAAGCCTAAGCCTCTGGTGCCCCCCAAGACCGCGGCCGTTGTGGTGACGCTCACCGCTGAGGCTGCGGACCGAGGAGAGACGTACGAGTCCGTCCTGAAGCGGGCTCGTGCTAACGCTGATCCCACACAACTGGGGATCGGAGCAGTTACGTGCCGTCGGACCCAAGCCGGGGCTCGAATCTTCGAGTTTCCGGGGGCTAAGGGCGGCGCTAACGCGGACCTCTTTGCAACCAAGTTGAAAGAGGTCATAGCGGACGCGGCTAAGGTGGTCAGGCCCGTAAAGTCTGCCACCTTGGAGGTAACCGATCTGGATGATTCGGTTACCAAAGAGGAAGTGGTAGCGGCGGTTGCAGCAATTGGGGGCTGCGAAATCGCAGCAGTGCAAGGTCGGGGCATCCGGCCTGGCCGCGGCGGCATGGGCACCATCCGCCTCGAGTGCCCAGTCACTGCGGTTAAAGCCGCCCTCGCGAAGGGACGGCTATCGGTCGGCTTCAGCTCCTGCAGAGTCCGAGCGCTTGAAGATCAGCCCCTACGCTGCTTCAGGTGCTTTGGAGTCGGGCACACGCGGGCCCTCTGTCCGTCCGAGGTGGATAGGACGGACAGCTGCTACCGCTGCGGTAAGGAGGGGCACAGGTCCGCCTCCTGCACGGCCACAACGCCACGCTGCGCGGTGTGTGCCTCCAGTGGCCGCCCGGCGGACCACGTCATGAAAGGGAGGAACTGCAATCCTCCCCCTAAGAAGGGCAAAGCGCAGGCGCTGACCAGGCCTGCCGCAGCTACCGCCGTCCCTGAATCGGGAACCCCGGTGGTTGATGAGGGGGGTGCGATGTCCGAATGATGGATAGGGTTGACCATCGCATTCTCCAGGCGAACATCAACCACTGCAAAGCAGCCCAGGACCTGCTCATCCAGTCCATGGCTGAGTGGTTGGTGGACGTGGCGGTGGTTGCCGAGCCATACTCGATCCCTAGCCGTTGGCTGGGTGATCGGGATGGTTTGGTGGCAGTGGTATCGCGGTCTTCCACAGACTCCCCTCCCCTCTCGCTCTTAGAAAGGGGACCGGGATATGTGGCCGCCGCGTGGGGGGATATAGCCTTGGTTGGCGTATATTTCTCCCCAAACCGCCCTCTCTCGGATTTCGAGATTTTTCTTGAAATCCTCACCGCAGTGGTCGGTAGGGCGGCGCCGCGCCAGGTCATCGTACTGGGCGACCTAAATGCCAAGTCGACGGTCTGGGGTAACCCCGCCTCCTCTTGTAACGTCCGGGGCCGTGCCGTTGAATACTGGGCGGCCTCGTCCGGTGTGTCCCTCCTCAACAGAGGGACGATCCAGACGTGTGTGCGGCAACGGGGAGGGTCAGTGGTGGACGTCTCGTTCGCTACCCCCGTTCTAGCCGCCCGCGTCGTGAACTGGCGGGTGGAGATGGTGGAGACCTTGTCGGACCACCGATATGTGCGGTTCGACATCTCCACCCAGAGCCCCCGGAGAACGGTCCCCTCAGGCCCTTCCCCTTTTCCACGGTGGGCTCTCACTCACCTGGACCGTGAGGCGGCTATTGAGGCGGCGTTCGTCCAGGACTGGCTCGCGCCTCCTCTCAAAGGCCTGGACGTGGACTCCGCAGCGGTCCAACTGAGGGAGTCCCTGACCAAGGTGTGCAACGCCAGCATGCCGCGGTCTCGCCGCCGACCTCCCCGTCGTGCCGTCTATTGGTGGACGGAGGAACTCGCGGGGCTCCGGGCCGCCTGTGTGGCAGCAAGAAGGGCATACACGCGGAGTCGACGGCGCAGCCGACGAGATGAGGCCAACGAGGTCCTTCTCTACGCTGCTTACGTAGAGGCAAAGAGGGTCCTCAAGTCGGCAATTGCCGCCGCCGAGGACGCGGCGAGAGCCGAGATGCTGGAAGGCCTAGACAAAGACCCGTATGGGAGACCATATAAGGCAGCGCGGAACAAACTGCGCCCCTTTGGTCCCCCGCTGACGGAGACCCTAGAGCCGACATTGCTGGATGGGGTGGTTCGGTCTCTGTTTCCGTCCGGGACCAACTTTACTCCACCAGTGATGGAACCCCCTCGGGGGACGGCGACGCCAGAGGATGAGGAGGAGGAGGCACCTCCACCCACGGCGGCGGAATTTGAAGAGGAGGCCCTCCGCCTCCGCGCCAAGAGGACAGCCCCTGGACCGGACGGCATTCCCGCAAGGGTGGTGGCCCTCGCCGCTTCCCAAATGGAGGAGAGGTTTCGGGACCTCTTCAGCGCGTGTTTCGCGTCTGGGAGGTTCCCGAAACCTTGGAAGGAAGGGCAGCTGTGCCTACTCCGAAAGGAGGGACGCCCAGCGGACTCCCCTTCGGCATTCCGGCCCATCGTTCTGCTCGATGAGGTCGGAAAAATGTTCGAGGGGATCGTCGCCAAGCGACTGAATGGCCACCTGCGGAGGCACGGACCGGACTTGTCGGACGCCCAATTTGGTTTTCGAAGTGGGCGTTCGACTGTAGACGCGTTGGCCTTACTTAAGGGCCAAGTGCTGGAGGCTGTGGAGGCAAGGGACGGAGTTTTGGCTGTGTCATTTGACATAGCCAACGCCTTCAACTCCGTCCCTCACTCGACAATATTGGAGGCACTCCGCTACCACGGTGTGCCTCAGTACCTGCGGAGGCTTCTGGCCGACTATCTGGAGGACAGAGCCGTCCTCCTCGTAGACCGCACGGGCCAACTTCGCCGGTACGGTGCGGGGTCCGGTGTCCCACAGGGGTCTGTTCTAGGACCTCTCTTGTGGAACATCGGATTCGATTGGCTCCTGCGGGGAACTCTCCTCCGTGGTACGAGTGTCATCTGCTATGCGGATGACACTCTACTCACTGCCCGGGGGAGGGACTTCAGGGAGGCGGCGAGTCTGGCCTCGGCCGGCGGATCCCTGATCGCGGGAAGGATCCGCCGTCTTGGCTTGAAGGTGGCACTGCATAAGACCGAGGCCGTGTTTTTCCACGGGCCTCGGCAGCGCATTCCCCCTGACGCCCACATTATCGTGGAGGGGGTCAGGATTGAGGTAAAGGCCCAGATGAAATATCTGGGCCTAGTGCTCGACAGCAGGTGGCGCTTCGGCCCGCACTTCAGCGGGCTGTCGACGCGCCTGCTAAAGGTTGCGGGCGCCCTCTCATGGCTCCTTCCGAATTTAGGGGGGCCCAAAGCGCGGTGCCGGCTCTTATACGCCGGCATCTTGAGGAGTATGGCCCTCTACGGGGCCCCTATCTGGGCTGACTCCCTCCAAAGGAGGGAGAACGCCACTGCAATCCGCAGACCCCAAAGGGCTATTGCACTGCGTGTGGCGAGGGCCTACCGGTCGGTGGGGTTTGCGGCGGCGTGCGCTTTGGCTGGCACCCCTCCTTGGGAGCTCCAGGCAGAGGTGCTCGCCAAAGTGTACGAGTGGACGGCGAGGCGTAAGGCCATCGGGGAGTGCCCCTCCTTGGAGGAGCGGATGGCCGTCCGGCGTGAGGCGAGGGACGCAGTCGTTCATCATTGGACGGAGGATCTCGCCACCGCCACTTTTGGCCGCCGTACGTTGGACGCTCTCGGGCCAGTCCTACAAGACTGGCTCGGGCGGTCCCACGGTTTCCTATCATTCCGTCTGGTGCAGGTGTTATCCGGGCATGGATGCTTCGGATCATACCTGCACCGGATCGGAAGGGAGGAAACACCGGCATGCCATGATTGTGGCGCGGCGGAAGACACGGCGCAGCACACCCTCGAGGTGTGTCCGTCGTGGTCCGAGCTGCGCCACAATTTGGTTGCCATAGTCGGGCCGGACCTCTCGCTCCCCAGCGTTGTCACTGCCATGCTGGAGGGCGAGGGGAACTGGGCAGCGGTCTCCTCCTTTTGTGAAGACGTGATGTCCCAAAAGGAGGCGGCAGAGCGCGCAAGGGAGGATGACCCCCTTGCGGCGCCACTGCGTAGACGAAGAAGGGGTGGAAGAAGGCGATTGAATGATAGTCGCCTTCTCCCCGGTGGTGAATAGCGAGGGATAGGCGCGGGGGTGCCTTCTCTCGCATTGCACTTATTTACCACCTTCGTCGGGCGGGAATGGCCAAGCACTCCTGGCCATTCCCGGGCTCCTCCTGGTGGGAGGGGCGTGCAGGCCCCGCTGTAAAAGCGGGCGGTCGTCGGTGGGGGACTGGACGTAAAGGCTCGGCCGACTCCCCAGTTCTCCTCCACACATACGAAGCCGGAGTGCCGCTGGGTCGTTTAGTGGGTATACTGGCATTTGCCGGGGAGTCCCACATACCCCCCTCATCCCCAACGGGGGGGGATGCGTAATGCATTTTTCCCAGCGGAAAAAATAAAAAAAAAAAAAGGCAGATCCAACTTCGAGAAAGAGGTGAATCGTCGAATCCAACTCGGCTGGGCAGCGTTCCGGAAATTTCGTGAAGTCATCTCGACAAAAGTGCCTCAAGACAAGAGTCTTCGACCAATGTGTGTTACCAGTGATGACTTATGGCACTGAAACGTGGTCTCTTACTATGGGCCTTATAAGTAAGCTCAAAGTCGCACAACGAGCTATGTAGAGGGCTATGATCGGGGTTACTCCACGTGATCGAATCAGAAATCAGATCCGTAGAAGAATGAAAGTCACCGACATAGCCCAGAAGATTAACCAGTTAAAGTGGCAGTGGGCAGGGCACATAGCACGCAGAACAGATGGCCGATGGGGCCGGAAAGTTCTGGAATGGAGACCACGGACCAGCAAGCGCAACGTAGGTCGTCCACCGGTACGGTAGACATACGACCTGATAAACTGACGTTGGATGCAGGGCGTTTCCAACCGGTCCTTTTGGAAAATTATGGGGGAGGCCTATGTTCAGCAGTGGACGTCCTACGGCTAATTATTAATCAAGTGCTTGTCATCGACCAGAGCATAGACTTATAGAATAAAGTGAGATTTAACTCATGGACCTACCTAAAAGACATGAGAATAGCAAATAAAATGACCATCAAATAGTTTCTGCTACTTGTTTTCGGCTCCAGCATCATATCCTCGGGCCCAAGTCTCTTATCTATTGAGCAATTGCCGCATTATTGCGATGCTTCTACGATTGATACGGAATATTCCGAATCTTTAAACTTACATACAAACATGCGTGCACACTAGTACCCTGAGGCAGAGTATTTGGCATAGCGGTGGTACACACCAAGACGAGTTGTTAAATTGGTAATAGTTAATTTTGTTTCAATACATTCATGTCTAGACACAATTATAAGTACACTGTGCACACTACTACTACGATTCAAAGTAACGGACATTGCAGTGGTACCCAACAAAACGAGTAAGTATTTATTCGGAAATTATTTGACTAGTCGAATGTCTTCAAGCCTTAATACGAGTACAATATACGTGCACAGCGCACACTACTACACTTGTACTTATTATTCTGTGCTACTACTTCGATTCAAAGTAACTGGCATTGCGGGGCTACTGAAATGGTCAGGAAAGTCGCGGCATGGGCAAACAATAAACAAATCTCTCCAGTTCGTAAAACTACTAAAACCAAAGATAGCATGTGCAGGTAATAAAAATTCTTCAAAGTAATAAAACCAAAGGCGAAAGAAATAAATGTATATAGAAAAAAATCCTTGCATCATAAATACGCAAAATTCCAAAAACTTAAGATAAAGCATATCAATTGTAAAGAACCATTTCTTTACAATATTAAGGGAATTTCAACATGTGGTTGTCGTAAAACAGTGTTGGAACGGGGGCGTCGTGAGAAGATATTTTTTTTGTCTTTACGAAGATAAGGGGCAGCGCTTAAGACCAATATAGTTATACCAATGTAGTTAATATTTGGTAGTTATTTTCTGTCGGTTTGTAGTCATTGAACCAATCTTCTTAAAAATAAATTTTGTAAAATATTGTGAGTACTTACAGATCGGCAAGGACAGACTAATGGATTTCAAAAACGAGTGTGTAGAAACCGTTCGACAATAAAAACTAATTAACAATTCCTTAATGTCGTCTGTGGAACTTGTTTATCAATTAATGTTCTATTACATCAGGTAAGAATTATTTGTATATACAACATCAATCATCATTATGAACCCTTCAGAAATGGGTCACTTCCACCGTAATTCGTTTGCGCTTGGGCCACGTTTGTTCTCCCGTGTTTCTTGCTAAAATCAGTGTCAGGGATCATTCGCTTTGTGAGTGTGGCCTAGATGACGGTACTTTAAATCACATTTTCTTTTCATGTCCTAAGTTAAATTCTTCTTTGTATGATAAACTTAATTCTGATATCGCTAGACCTACTGATATTAACTCTCTTTTATCGCTTGTTTTCACACCATTTATTTATATGTTATGTAATTTTATTAAAACCAATAATATACGTTTGTAAAAGCGAAACCAGTTTTTAATACTTTTGATATTCATATTACTTTCATTTGATTCCGTACCGTACAATGGTCACTCCTTCAGGGTTGGGGGAGTACAAGGGCAAAATATCCGCCAAAACATGACACTGGCAGAGTAACGTCTTTCCACGTTAAAAAGCCACATAAGAAGAAGAAGAAGAAGAAGAAGAACCCTTCAAACACACAGCAAAAACGCGCGTTTTACTACTACAGCCCGCGGCATGTAACTCTAGCGCTGACCGTTATTGCGCAGAAGTCAAAAATTGGGTATCACAGGGGGCTAGAGGGACGAAGGACTCTTGTCTCACTCTGTCACATGGAAGACGAGGGACTCTTGTCTCTCTCTGTCACATGTGCGCGACTGTACCCATGCGCAGCTATCCCCTCCACATTTTGCTCAGCGCTAGAGTTACGTGCCGCGGGCTGTACGCTACTATTTAACAAAACAACTATAACCGTCGGTGCGCGAGACGAACTTAGTTGTGCCCAAAATAAATTTACTATGTTTTTGTAGTTTTAGCAGCCCACCTATTTAGCAGAAAAAAATCTGCCTCGTCACACTGTAGCCTTATATCAAATCTACTTATATGTATCTAGCTTATAATTATTTATATTGCATATTATAGTTACTGAATAATGAACCTTTGATACTTAGTACAGATAGACAAACAGATGGACATATCGAAACTACCTACCCTTAAAATGCGGAAGAATGAGTACCCATTGCTATTTTTCGAAAAAATGTTAACTTCATAACTTAAACTTTTCTAACATAAGCTTAACTTTTTTAGTTACCAGCGCCATCTGGGTTCAGTTGAAAGCACTTTGTGGACACCTCGCGTAACTTTACATTGAACAAGCACCTTAGCTTTTTTGCTAGTTTCCCGTCCTGTGGGAAGTTGACATAAACATCTCACGTATAATAAGGTAGATGGCAGCAAAACCAATAATTCTATTTTGGAATTTAAAAGTAGGTATAATAAATTAATAATTTACCTACTTACTTATTCCTGTAGATACATTAATAATTTGTATATATATTATATAGATACTACAGTCTACTTCAACAAGTTATTTCACACTTTTTGATATAGAAGTCGGTTCCATTTTTTTTATCATAGTTATGTTTTACGTTAATCTGATTATGTGAATGTCGTGTAAGATGGCCTTATCGTCGCGAGCATTAGTATCTTAAGTTTGCGAGCATTCATTACGCGAGCATTTGATTATAATTTTGCAAACCGATCAATTTAGTGAGTAGGTACGTGAAGCCAAACACAAGCGTTTGAATTTCAATCGGTTCTATTATGTAAGTAGCTACTCAAATTATGTAGCTGATATATTATTCTGACAAATGGTTTGTAGTATACCTGGCCAATTGGATGGTTCTCTATTATACAAATTATAAGATATCAGTAGGTCTACCATGAGTTTACAACATTGACATCAATCGATGGTCGGTATCGACTGTCGCGAAACATGTATGAAAAAAAGAACAGTGCCACCTCTCGGTCAATTGTAGAACTAAAATTGACAGTGAGTACCCCAATCACAAGCTTAATTGGTAGGCGGGAGCGAGTATCGACTATAGATGACATTTATGTTCCCAACTCATGGTAGAGCTACTGTATTTGAAATTGTAATTAGTCGTTACAAATTGTACATTATCAATTTATTTTTACGTTATTGGATATTCGCCTGATAAAATCAGCAACGGCCACACGTTCAACATTTTCAATCTATAAACATAATATTTTTATACAGTCTTATAGAAACTACATCTGCTGTGGAATAGTATCAAATAGGCCAAACATAAAAATATAGTCATTATGTATATGTAGATAAGTACAATGTAAACTGAATTCTAGAGATGTGCTCGCGAAACAATGCTTGATTTGCTAAAGTCAATTCAAATTTCCAAAAATTCCAAAGCGAATGCTCCTGGTGAGTACCGTTCTTTAAGCACACCATTCACATAGGGTTGCCATCCGTCCGGACTTCCCCGGATTTGTCCTAGTTTAGAGGGCGTCCGGGGAGCGTCCGGGCAGCGTTTCATTAGTAGTCCGGGTTTAAAAAAATTAAAGTTAAGACTTTACATTGTTAAACCCGGACCTAACGGGAATAAAACAATCTGTTTTGTTAGATACATTTAAAATTATGACTAAATTTAATTTTAAGGTCTGAAAATAAATTAATAAATAAATAAGTGATGTTTGACATTTTTTATTACACTGACTAAACGAAGCTTTGAACACTTTCGAGCTTTTTCTTCTTAGTAACTAAACTTCCCGCAAGTCGACATATAATTTTTCACGTAATACGGTAGACGGCAGTAAGCAAAACAAAATTAACGTTTGGTTTTTAAGTAACAGCGTAATAATAAGTATGTTTTTTTAAGTTATATAGACTATGTTTTTCTAGACGTACCGGTATATATAATTATGTGTATATATACAAAAATATGTTTGTTTTATTATATGTATTTGTAAGCATACAATTTTACAATAAACCTAGATGGAAAAAGCCACTGGCACCCGAAACACAGTTTTTAACTAGTTCGGGAGCCTATGGATTCATTATTTAAAACGAGCTGATGTCCGCGACTATAGTCGACGTCTGCGCAGGATTAGTACTTCGAGTAGCTTATTAATTCTCCAAGGGCATATCTATCTTTACACCAAAATGTAAAAAAATATGTACATGGTCAAACGCAATTGCTATAATAGTATTATTTGAGTACATTTAAATACTTAGTATATCAATCAGTAAACAATAATAACAAAATAAAATTAATCACAATGGAAAAAAAAAACTGTCATTACATTTCATCACACTTGGCGGTATTCGTGTTATATTTCATCACCCTTGACGGTCGCCGAAACATCTAGTGTATAGAGCTGTCAAATTGACGTGGCTTTTGACTAAGCTATCAGAAACTGACACAAACTCTGACAGAACTGTCATTACGATCTTGACGTAGGCGGAGATCGTATTATTTTGTCTATGCTGTGCCCAGCATATTACACTTTTTCACCCTCTTGGTGATGAATGATGATGATGAAAAGTATCCCATGTGTAAAAACGGTGCCTCAACTACCTCCATACCAAATTTCATCAAAATTGCTCCAGCCGCTTGTGCGTTAATGAGTCACAAAGATCCACACATCCATACATCCAGACATCCATACTCACAAACTTTCGCATTTTTATATTAGTATGATGTAATATACCTATTTATGCAAAATAAAATAATAATAATATTATTACAGTACCTACTACCTATCGCGACATTATTATACAGTAATTTCACTTGCCACAGTGCACTAGCACAGTAATAATAATAATCATTTATTTCAAGTAACAAAGACTCATATCAATTAAATTATAATAGTCATATCAAATTTAAAATTTACAATCAAAATTATACCAATAGTAGAGTAGTTAGTAGCCAAGGGCTGTAAGGCATCAATTGCAGCCCGAGATATTTATAGTTCGAGGGTGCAATTGATGCTTACACCCGAGCTAACTACTCTGATTTATATCACGATTGTGAGATAAGTAGAAAAAAACCGGCATTACAAAAATAAAATTGATGAGTATTATACTCATACGAAGACAAGGCTGAATAGCGAAGCGACCTCTTTTGTCATTGGGCTGAATGCATGATGTCTATTGCCAGTATGATGGTTATATGTACGCGAACTTTTTGAAAGAGTGAAGTGTCTTTTTTTAATTATTTACCGCCCTAGGGCTTTTCTAGCTACATTATTACCCTAGAGCGCTAATTGGTCACCTACAAGCCCAATTTGGGGGTATTAAGGACCTACCGAATATGACACATGTAAAATTACATTAAATTATCAGATTAAATTGGAATTGCCTTTTAATATTAAGTTTATTTATATGCAATTCACAACAATGACATATATAGGGACAGTCGAGCCTGTCTGCGAGCGCGGCCAGCATGCTGTTAGCGCTCCCCCGCACCCTCCGCACCAGGGAGCCGCATCTCTTGCGCATTGTAGCGTAGAAGCAGTCTACTCGCGCATCCGCAAAAATTGTAGATAAGTAAGATAGAATGCGCAATATGATTGCTTCGGGGCGTAATAATTACCTGGCACTGCAGTGGTGCACTTACTTGTAAGTCTACTAGGTTCAATTTTAGTTTATCAAAAAATGTTGCTGGACAAAACATTTTAAACGAATTTTGACATGTTCTGACGGTTCAATTAAAATTTTAGTCTCTTTGAGACTAAGATTTTTTTTGTATTTAAACTCTGCTTTGAGAAGTTACAAATTCTGAATTTGCTACATTATATATTTTCCATTTTCGTTGTAATCCGTAATCTTAAATATCCAAATGATTAATTTTACAATATCGCAATTTTCCAAATTCTTTATTTTTCAAATTATAATTTGAACACACACTCTTAGATTTCCAAGCAAGTACAATTAGATACATAGAGCAAAAATCTATAAATTCGGATGCTATTCGAACTGACGGATTTATTCTTGTAGATACTTGTAGTAACGACATAAAAAATATTAGAAAAAAATTCAACACTAAAAAACTTTTTAAAGTGCAGGTTGGTAGCCGGCTGCACGTAGCACCAGACGACATGTCGTTGCTTCATGACACCGCGACACGTCGTCGCTGCAGTCATGATTTCAAACCCGACTGCAGACTGCAGATGGCATAAACCATTTTAAAAGCGATACGAAAGGTTTCGTTTTAAAAAAATTCAGTTGTTTACTAGGTAGATTGGTACCCGCGAGCGGCACTACTGATCTGCGGTCGGGCGACAGTGTCGTCTGCCGGTCGACGACGTGTCGATAACTACGAATGGTGTTTCACAGAAATACATAGATAGAGAGCGTTTATCACATGTGAGTAGTAAGAGACTTTCGTAAAGAGAAGGAAGGTTTCCATAATTTTTTTTTCTAAAATGGCGGCTCGCAGTGCTGCCACACGTACGAGCGGAGGCGGGTTACGAGCAATATTTCAAACTGGTCGGATCGCCAACGAACTTATGTACTCGACGTCGACAACTAACTCGCACGTCTATCTTCACGAATATCCTTTAGAGTGTAACTCAAAATCCGCTTGACCAAATTTTATGAAATTTTAATGGAACCACTTCGGAAGTTTAAATACAAAACAAAAAAAATTAATCGTATAATCGGACTACTCCGTAACAAGTTATGTGTACTTACATTAAAAAAATCTATACACATAGACTTTAGAACCTCCACCTATTGGAAATCGGTTAACTACTTATATATTCTGGAAAACTGAAAATGTGTACAATACCAACTTATTTAAAACAACATAATAGGTTTTGTTTTGAGGATGTCCCGTGGCTTTTCAAAGCAAAATATATCAAAGCAGTCACTGCCATATACAGGATGTTTGGTAGAGGGACCGACAAACCAAATGAGCGTGTTCGGTGGCCCACTTGGAGAATACAAGTTAGCCAAAAAAAATCCCCGACTCCCCAATTTTTTTTAACTTTTTTTTCGTGTATTTTCCCGTTTTCTCCGAAATTGTACTTATTTACCACCATAACATTTGTAAAATCTGTTTTAGACCTGTTTTAGATAACATTCTAACTGTTGTCTCTCAGTTTATCTATGAAAATCTAATGTATGTAAAGAAAAACATTAGCAGTTTTGATAAAAGGAGTGATGCTCATTCCATCAACACGCGAAATAAGCACAAGCTATCCGTACATGTAACGCGTCTCCACAGAATAAGTCATTCTTTTATGGGACAATGTATACGATTTTATAATGAAGTTCCCAATGTTATCCGAGATTTGCCTATTAATAAGTTTAAAATTGCTATTAAAACTAAACTCTGTCAAAAAGGTTATTACAAAATTTCGGATTACTTGGAGGATAAAACAGCTTGGGACTGATCACTCCAGGATCTATCTACTCGTGTACTAAGATGTCAAAGTGTAGCGTGTCTTGCCCTACTGATACCATTATTATGTTCTCTTTTGTAAGGCAACACACTGGAGCTAATATTTGTAGTACCTAAGTAAAAACATTGTAAAAACATCTATATAAAAAGAATGGCCCCGAGTTTCTTGCCGCTTCTTCTCGGTTGGCTCTATGTATTTTGGAACGCGGCGGTAGGCTTTAAAGTACATTTTAATGAAAAATTGACGTTCATAAGTGCGTCTTTGATGCCTAAATTGAATAAATGATTTTGACTTTGACTTTGACTTTGATAGCTACTCTGTTGTATTGGGGTATTACCTGTAATGATAGATGTAAGTTTTTGGATAAATAAATAAATAAACATTACTTGCTTTTAAACATTGTTATGCTACGTGATCGAATCAGAACTGAGGAGATCCGTAGAAGAACAAAAATAACCGACATAGCCCAGAAGATTAGCCAGTTGAAGTGGCAGTGGGCAGGGCACATAGCACAAAATCATGGGGGCGGCATATGTTCAGCGGTGGACGTTCTACAGCTGAGATGCTGATGATGATGATGATGATGATATATAATAATGTGGAATATCCAGAATATGTAAAAAATTGATTTAGGAAAAGTTATAATGGACAATATTAGAACTTGGAAAACTAATAATTTGGAATAAAAACCTGACATCATTTATTTAACATTGATAATCAAGACGCCGTAGTTTTTTCAATTGCCATCTCTGAACGATCCTGCGATCTGCTCACAGGTTAGGGCGTAAATAAAATCATAATTGAAGACGACTTGAACGGTTTAGACGAGTCGTTTCGCTATCATAAAGAGACTATTATCAATTTTTTTTCAAAGAAACTTGAATCAAAAAGTCTGTTTAGGCGTTGGTTTGAATCGTATGCGATGTATTTGTTGATCAAATAAAATCGAACCGTGTCAACCCGCTATACTACACAATAATACAATTTTATTGTAAATATCCTCAAATATGACTATAAGCTTAACACACATACTCTTTTGAATTAAAGACGTGACAACCTATGCACGAAAACAATAAAACTATATACTACAAATTATGTCAAAATTAAATGTCAATCCATACTTTGTAATGTACCCATAAACATAAACCGATTTTGAAAATTTTACATTTTTTTACGGCGTGGGGAAATTCCTTAGATGTACTTAGTATTTTATTTTGTACCGACATTATTTTGGCAGTAGTATCGACGATGAGTGATTTTGCCTTTACATGCTACTGATGCAGCAAATACAACACGATGAACCAATCCATCCCGGAAAAAAACTTCAATGTTCTGTTTGAAAGAACAACCCCGATGTTAGGCAGTGAAAATAGTATCTCAAATCCTCACCTTAGAGACTGGAAAAGTTACAGTTTGTTGAAAAAAAACATGGATGAAGCAAGCAATCAAAGTAAAATAGACCTAATGCGTTTAGAGTACAAATACAATATAGTTCATAATAAGGATACCAAATTCAGGAAATTATTGAAGGCCGTCGAGGAGTCCGCAGTCAAAGAAACCCAGATCACCAATATGTTTATCAAAGACATCGAATCCATGATGAATTCAGTCAATTACAATCTGGAAAAACTGCAAACGACCTGCGAAAATATCATGAAAGAGATGCCGAAAGTCTCCAATTCGTAAATTTTCCTTGTACGAGTATTGTTCGTGAATTCCTCTCATGTAGCTCATACAGGAAATGTCTAAGAGTGAGGTTCCGGTGGTGTCACAAATGAGCTGAACTCACTTCCGTCATTTGGGTTGAGTCATTTCCCCCTTCACAGCATCCGATCCAGGATTTATTGTGAACGCACTGCATCAGAGAATAGTGAAAAATCTTTTGCTTTTTGGTATCAATACCTTTGATCTATGAATAAATGTATTAAAACTTGATAAAATATATCAGTTAAAGTTTTAAATATTTTCTTTACATGTATATTATTTCACTTCGATATATAAAATAAACATTATCTATATATCTAAAACTTAACCCCTATTTCTCCTGGTCACGCTGTAACGGAATAATCTCCCTAATTATTTTTTTGTCATGTTAATTATTGTCAGAAGAAGGTTCATATGGAAGAAAAACCAAGAAAAGATAGGTTATGGCGAGCCTGCTAAGCGAACAAAGTCGCGGGCAGTCGCAAGTATTAAATCAAAATAAAAAAATACACACTACATTACAAAATACACATATGGGAATAATATTAATCAAAAATAGCAAGATAAATACCTTGGACAGAGCTTAGTGACGTTGCACCACTCATGGGCAAGCAAGGTGCTTAACATTAGGCAAACGAACTGCTCATCTAGTAACTGTACCTAAACCCGTCGTGTAGAAAAATTATGGAAATTGTTAGGAATAAATTAAAATCTTTTCGTTTTTTGATACTAATATAAGATTGATATCTGGTTAATAAAAATCTTTTTCCTATTTCATGCGAGGTTCGAAGTTCGGGTCAAGTATCAAAGGGTTTCTAGTCCAAAAGCACAATCATCCAGTATTTAACTATTTGAATTCTATGATATCCGTTAAAAGATAATGCATCTTCCTCTAAATTACCAGTTTTTTGCCTACTTCTCAACTATATTCTGGCCAAATAAACGTCTAAATCAGGTAGGTATTTATGGACATCCAATTAAATGGGAATATTATACGATTCATCCAATAAATCGGGGTTGAGTGGCCCTGGGAGACAAATAGTGACGGCCTGGTGGAGTGGTCGTGGCTGTAGTCAGAATAAAAAATTAGGGGGATCATCAAAAAAGTTGGTGTGCATTTTGCCGAGTTCTTTCTTTAATAAAAACAATTGTAACCAGGCATCAACTGCATCAATCATACCACATTCATGCATTTATCACATTGAACACAACCAGAAATACTTACAAATTACTTCTCATCCTTATTCTGCAAATTTTTTATGTTCAGTAGACTACTGGACCCTATTGGTAAGCCTACCGTGTCTGTCTGTCGGCATGTCCGACCTTTACAAGACTTCTTCTGGACCATCATTAGCAAAAAGTAAGTTTTCACAGACTAGGAGTGAATTGCACCATAGCTAACTTTTACGTTAAAGTTACCGTCAAATTAAGTCAGTTTTGGCAAAACTTCAATGATCAGAAAGTAACTTTACCGTTAACTTTAGATGGTGCAATTCACCATAAGTGTTATTAGGGCGGATAACCTACCAGATAATAAAAATGAACAAAATACGATGTCTCTACAGTAAAAATGGTAATACACACAAACTTAAAACTTGGTGTGATTATAGTAGAAATTATAAAATAAAACAACAAACAGCAAAATTGGACGCAGCAGGTGAGGGCTCTTGTTAATAGTTAAATTTATATTATTATTTGATAAATATAATGAAAAATATGCTTGTTGCGCGCGTCTGAATAGCACTTGAACGGGGTCAATTGTTCTATTGCACAATTCAAGATGTGCTAACCTTGCGTAAGCATAAAGCTTGTCCACATGATTATCTAAGTAAAGCCCTCACAGCCCTTTTGTTGTAGTAGTTTTAGTGGTTTGTTATGCAATTAATGGCAAGATGATGTACTTATAGTGAGTATTACACTTGCCAATGAAATTCGTAATGACACCTAGAGACATTGGTTTTTGAGTCTCTTTCCCTTTTCTTCTTTCTCTTTGTTTTTTGAGTAATTTCACTTGCAATAGTGCCCTTCACACAATAGTTCTGCCACACTATTGCTTCGTAGTATCAGTGGAACCAACGACATCAACCAAAGACATCCACTTGCATAAAAGGTCAACCACCTAGTGTTGGGCTTCCTAGCCTCTTACATTTCGCATTCTGACGGCGAAGGTAATATTCTTCAACTCCATCCTCACGGATAAAAGTTGCAGTTCCTTTATGATTGAACCCCAAAGCCCCCTAACTTAGTCCAGTCCTATCATCTACTATAGGACTTCGACTCTCCTGAGCTGACTGATTAATCTGTTATTACGCTGGATGATAACTTATGCATAATACTGCTGTCGCCAATTACGAGATTAGAGGATCAAATATTCATCGATGCGTTTGTGTTTGACATGTGAACTAAAATTGTTGTCATTGATTGTGCCGACTGCGGATAGTATTGGAACTGTGCGAAAATGAAGAGATATTCATGTTTTCGATCGTCTGTTCATGATAGGTGGACAATTTGTAATTGGCTTAGAAATATGATCAGCTATTCGCGTTTATAGGCAATTGTTTTGTGAATTTTCAATGTTGGGTTATGATTTTAGGTTGGGTATAATAAAAATAACTAGTCAAGTGAGATTTGGTTCGTACAAAATTTGTAGGTAGGTATCTTACTTCAATAGTTTGCCCATCGAATACTTTACTACATTTTTTTCCATAATCTTAGCCTTGCCGTTCGCCCTATACACGATTATTGCACTGATGAAAATGAAAATAAATGAATGAAAATGATTCGATTTTTTTTACAACCGAATGGGCCAGCACGACCGGAGACGTACCACACTCGCACATAAAGCTTGCTATTGCGTTTCGTCGGTTTGTGGGAGGTTCCGGAGGCCCGATTCCCCTCTTCCCCGTTCTCCCTCTCCTTCCCCCTCCCCCAACACCCTCACCCATTCCATCTCTTCCTTGCTATCATCTTTCCTGAAAGCTCAGCAACGCATCCTCTAGACCTCTGGTATTGCGGATGTTCGTGAGTGAAGGTATCACTTACCATCAGGTGAGCCGCTTGCTCATTTGCCAACATATGCCATAAAAAATGTACTGTAAGACATTTCTCCTTGCTGAATTTAATATTTCTAATGCAACGGGAAGTAGCTTATAAGTTTCGATTCCGTCGTTAAATCGCATTATGGGATTATATACGACATAAACGGTCATTGATTGACAACGTTACACTTACGCAAATTTTCTTGCTGAGCCCACAGTTATGTTTGGGTTCGTTGAGAGAAGTCCAGTGCTACGCAAATCTTTTTAGCATTGCAATTGTCATGGACAAGCGTAACACTATCAGGGTTATAGTTTGCCCGCCCATCACTTATTAGAAAAAAACGTGAAAAATTACTTTAGGCTCATTTGTGAGTAAGTATATATTGTATAATTAATTTTATTTACAAGAAATACGAGTAATTCGCCAGAAATATTCCATTCGAATGGCAACACACACGCAACATTCGATGATGTAATTGGGTGTGCTCATGTGCCAATAAATTGCTCAGCAAGTGATTTATCTTACTAATCCCGACATCCACTCCCCGGGACTTCGGGGGTAGACGTGGTTTAAGTATTTACGGGATTTATTAATATAATAGTGCTGGCTGCTCTGCCATAGATTTGAGTTTTTGGTGTTTTTCTTTAGGAATTTTGTATACTGCCACCATACCTATTTCTACCATGAAGCAGTTTTCGCATTATCGTGTTTAGACCGTTTTAGATTTAACGACTTATTGGTAGTAATTCGCTTATGCACAACCCTAAACTAAAATTATCTACACTATGGTAGTTCTCTGTTTTTACTAAAATTCACATTTGTGTAACACTTAGGGTGCTATCAAACAGAGAGCGGTCACGCGTTCACGCGGTCAGTTTTGCGTTCGTTGTGTTGTATTACGTTACATAGACCCACACAGGAGGCGTTCTGACCGCGTCGGTCAACTGTAGGTAGACTGTGAGTATATTTATGTAACGTAGTACAACACAACGAACGCAAAACTGACCGCGTGAACGCGTTGACCGTTCTCTGTCTGATAGCATCCTTAGAATGGGAATTTAAACAATATGATTATTACATAAAATTTATATATAATTGTGGGTAGTATAAGATCAGTTTAGACTAGCTTAGAAAGCACATGACGGTTAAACTTGCACTTAATATACCTACAATTGAGCAGACATGGCAAATTTAAGAACTGTCGTTCGCAGCGTTATATGAATTTGGACTTTAAGTTGAGCACGATAAGAATTACTATAATTACCAATATCTCAGGGTTTTGGGCTCAGTAAAGTTTGACTGGTGACGAAATACATCTGATTAGTTGCACAGGCCGTAGCACAAACAATGTGTCAGTGGCCCTAGATAAATGACAGTTTGTACTGTTTAACGTGAACGACACGTTACTTACGTTATGTAATATTCAAGTCATTAAAGCAATGCTTTACTATGGCTTTAGGCAGAATATTAGGATTGCGATAATATCCACCAAGATGGAAATTTGCAGAAGATTCCCACCTAATACTGTGTTACCTTATGGCAGCGTCCCAGAACTCCCAGCTAGGATTTGCCTCCTGTATGGAAATCCCTTTATCGAATTCTATAATGTAAACTATAATTTTATAAAGAGGATTTTTTTTCTTTGTTTGAATTGAATAGGCTCCGAAACTACTGGACCGATTTGAAAAATTCTCTCACCATTATCATTATCCATCACCACGCGGGTGAAACCGCGGAGAGCCGCTAGGAACTCATATAGTTCCCGGACGTGAATGATTCGCCCTCTAAATGTGACTAGCTTTAACATTATGCATCATGTTTTATAATAAAGCTTCTACTTGTAGGTACCAAACAATATTATAAGTAATAATGTATATATTACATACACCCCTTTTTTGTGTAACTCGCCTCTCTTTTCTTTATTAAGGTTACATACTTACCCATGCATGTTGTTACCTACATTTTCAACACAGTTGCTCGTAAAGTGAGCCTTTTAACATCGCCTTTAGCGCTATAAACAGAGCTACAACATACACGTGCATAATAAAATTATAACCGGGTGCATAATGGAATTATCCCCCCAACGTTAGATTAATTAGTACCGAGTATT